>OX336389.2:1111837450-1113114950 GCA_946902985.2 Meconema thalassinum | reverse complement strand
CTCTCTTTGGGTCCCTGTGACCTCTGTCTAATCTGGTCATAGAGATCGTCATCGTCTGGTATAAGCTGGAACTCATCCTTCAACATTACCGCGGTTTCCTCCCATGTGGCAGCCTCTAGTGCGTCCTCATGGAGCTCATACCATGTCATGGCCGCCTTTGTGAGATAGGCAGGAAGGAGCCGTTTCCTAACTTCCTCGCTCCAACCATTGATCCGGGCCGTTCTATTGAAGGCCTTGAGGTATTCCTCGGGATCCTGGCCTTCCCCCGTGAACTTTGTGGGGTGGATCATGGGGTATTCAGTGTGTCTATTCATCTCGCTTTCAGCTGTGTCTCGTTGGCTGTGTAGTGCTTCGGGTCTGTTTGTGCCGTTCACCCCGCTGTCGTGTGCCGAGGTGTTTGGGCTGTTTAGAGGGGAATTAGCCTCGCTTCCCGTGTACGACACCTGTGTTACGTTACCAGGTGGCTCGTCACCTGATATGTCTGTGCTGATGGATGGTGTATTGTCGTACTGTGTGGATTTGACTATGTGTACGGTTCTGTCTAAATCCTGTTTTACTGTTTCCAAAATAGTGTGGATGTCAAGAACCGCTTCTGTCGTGTGATTATTGGCTTTAATAGTGTCTGTCTCTAATAGCTCTGAAATGCGCTCGAGCAGGTTACTGGCTTTCTGCTCTGTGATCTGCAGTTGCTGCAACAATAGGGGATGGAGTGTTGGCAGGCAATCTACTTCACTAGCGCTGGATACTGGTGACTCTTGTGTGTGTTCACTGGCCTGGGACCGTGTAAAATGTATAACTTGTGCTGCAGCGGCAGGGTGTTGAGCACGGATCTTTGCTGTTTGGAATTCAAGGTCCCTGAGAAGTTGTACTGCAGTCTGGTCAGTTATTAAGTCACCGTTCTTAATCTTTAGCTTCGGCAGGAGTGGAGTCGTACTAGCCGACAAATGGTGTGCAAAGTCTCTTAATGTAGTTCTAAATGTGGACATTTAATTTAAAAACATGTGTGACGCAATATGAGGTTAAAAAAAAAATTTTTTCACTATTTGCTTGGCTTTTTTGCGGTACGGAAGGGGTCGCTTTGACTACGAGGGCTCGTTGGTTGAGTCCCGTTCTATTGTGCGTAGTCCCGCGCCTCCACCAGTGTTTTAGATCCCTTATTTGGGGGTGGATCTAAAAGGGAGAGTTATTGTACTAATTTGTAAGGTTGTGCCTAAAAAGGGTAGCTTCCCTTGGCAGGGTAAGCTGACCAGTGTAGAGTGTTGTGGTGTGCTAGGAACTAGGGGGCGTTCCTGTAAATAATGTAGTAGTGTTTGAAGGGATGGGACCCAATGCAAGGGTCACTGTGCTGGTCGCTCAGCTGACTGCTTATTATATAACTGACTCTGCTCGTATCAGCTAAATGGCACGCGCTGCTCTCTGGCAGCCGGGCCGGCTCGAGGAACACAATGATATCTGAGCTAGCGCTATTAGACCACCGTCTGTCACGTCTTACCGTGACGGGAGTAAGGAAGGGCGTCGGGATGTAAAGAGGCGTATGAACAGTAATGCTAGTGTGATGTGTTGACCAAGTGTTTATTGGTCTGTAATTCTGAGTATGAGTCCCTTGTAGGGAATGTAATTATGTTCACAATGTAAAGTACAAGTTGTGGGTTAGAGGTTACAAAAGTAGGAACTCTGAACACGACTGACTTACCTCTGATGACACCGGCGTGGCCTTCGGCCGTATCGTTGAAGCACTGATAATGGAGAGATCCTTTGACCTCATTAAGATGCCTTCTTATACTCTCTGGCGCTATGTTGTCAGCAATGTGTTGGCATTGCTGGCCCAGTTAATAGTATGTCGCTATGTGTAACCATTGTGCAAGGACTGAGCTGCTTTCTAGAGTGGCAAGCTGTCCCTGCTACGTTTTATGGATGTTGGCCCGGCTTTCCAAGGGTTGCCATTTAGGGGATTTAGCCAGATGCCGGGGGGATGGACTCCAAGGGGTGCATACCCCTGGGAGGCTGTACAGAATTTACGGCCATAGATAAACAACTTTTGTGACCAATTTAACACAAAATTTATTAACAAGACTTCAAATAATTACGAACACAATGCTTATACAAAAAAACACGAAAAATAATATAAATTAAATGTAAATTAATATTTTTAAATTAATTGCAAATGCGCAATCTTACTGGCACTCTCCTTTAAGAATGCGCATGGTGTCCTGTAACAATGCGCATTTGCATAATTCATATTTGAAGAGTCTTATGCCTTCATAGTTCGAACAACCTTCATGCCACCACCGTTTGCACCTACTACATTGCATCCAGTCTTCAATAATTGGATCCTCATACTCTTCGTCATAGCAAGGACACACGATTTTCTCTTCTTCGGCAGTTGTGACAGCTGACGAAGTTGACGCTACTGAACTTCCATCGTAGCGAAGAGTTTTTCTGCCCTGTTTCTTTCGCTTGTTCATTCCTCGTTAGAAGGCCATTCTTATAAGGAGAGGAAGATAGAATTTTAGACCTTTTGCAAGTTCTCTTTCGTTTGGTTGTTTGAGCTGCCTTTGCTAGGGGAGATATCATAGCAGGGGACACTTGTGGCTCGTCAATTTTTGAATTCTGAATTTGCTCCCCTACAGCAGGTTCTTTCTCCTGCACAGATGGGCGGAATGTACCCTCCGAAGGAGCAGAGTCGTCATCCGAAAATACATTCCGGTTAAACGGATGAATTCCAGTTTTCATGAAAGCTTGAACGGCTATCTCCATTTTTGCTGCTCTCTCGTAGGCTGATTTGAAGATCCTGGCCATGTTGGCCTGTGTAATTGCATTGCCAGGATGATTCACCAACCACGTATCAGCTTCTTGAGAATAAGCTTTCTTCAGAGGCCCAAAAAGCCAACATCCAAAGGCTGAAGCCTGAAGCTTGCATGGGGTGGTAGAGAAAGCAAGGTGATGTTGTGTTCTCTGCAGTAAAGAACAGCATCAATGCTGCAGTGGGAAATGTGGTTATCCAGCATAAGGAGAATTACCATAAACAATTATTAATCAACTACCGTAATTAATTTCTTCCTTACCAATTTTAATCTCTTTCTCAAAGTGGATTCCTTGGTACCCAATGAAGTAGCCACTTATATTTGACTTTCACCATTTTCAATTCTCCTTCTGGCTTCCTGTAAGATTTCTGACGTAAATATAAATTTCCTGACTGATTTTCTTGAGTATGTTTAACTCATACTGCCGTTAAATAGACGTCTGAAAGAAAGAATGTCCTAGATATAAACTATTTCTACAGAACAAGAATGTGCCTGTAAGATGACGCAAAATGCCTGCAAGACTGCGCAGAGTGCGCGGTCTTACAGGCGTCTGCGTAGTTCAACACTTACGCTAATAGGTGGCAGAAGCAGTTACGTATACACACACCGAGCCATTCACAGCCTTTGTTAGGAGTTTCCATTGTGAGAGTAGTATTTATTTCAACTATATTGTTGTACCCCTAGGGTACGCTACCCCCATCCCCTAAATAAAATCTCCAACAAATCAAAATTCTAAACATTAAATCTAAAAACCTAAAAATTATAACTACAAAATTGCAAGACCAATAATTAGGACATACATGAACCCAGGTAGCCTCGTAGCCCAGGCAACAACCCCGGAAAGGTTTACGACTTGGTAGGAATGTGAGGATTCCGCCGACCTAGCACGGGAAACCTATAAGAACCCCGGAGGTCATACACCCAGGATCATTCGATCACTCAGTCTGTCTTAGTGCTACCGACGTGACGAACCTCTGCTGTTGGCTGAACGGGTAAGTGTCTCAAGCGATCACTACAGTCACCATCACACTACACTCACATCCCCCTGTGCTTGGACTGTAATTATTATTATTTGATACCATTTGAACTGCTATTTGCCAGTGTACCTCCAAATCGAGGTACACATTAAATTTAAAAGTACTAGAAGCCACTGGTCTTATTCTTTTATTTACTTAGCTAATAAGATCCTATCCTATTAGCTTCCCCTTTTAGGTAGGTCTTAGAATTAGCCTTACGGTTCATTGTTCAATTGCTTCTTGTCGTCAGCTGAGCGCTATTTGCTCAACGCTGACACTAGCGAATACCCCGTTAGCTTGCCTGCCTACGACTCGCAGTAGACCGCGTGACGCAGCTGTTGCGCACAGAGTAATAACTTAATTGCCTTTTCCAAACACCCCCTCACCTAGAACTACCCCGTCAAGCAGTACATTGGGGAGTTCTCCTTGCTGATCGCACTGTCGATCCCAGTTCTCTAAATACTCCCTACCTCTTACCGCATTTGCCAAGCTCGCCCCCTAATTTAGACTAATTTCATCCCTTAGATTAATTATTTGTACAGGCCTCCCTAACACGAACCTTACAAATGGTGGACGCGCCGAGTACCGCGACGTTCTATTAAAACAACGCCTAAAGGGGTTCAAACAACGCACCTCCGCGGAAAAGATCCCTAAAACCTCATACTAGCCAAGCAAACGCCACCCAAAATTGGGAAAATTTTTTGAGATAAGGGTTAGATAATATCATTATACCCAACCCAAGCCCACCCCGATAGGTAATACATATTTAAACGCCACCCTTACCTAGCCATACACAATTTATATCCCCATAGATACGCCTTTACAGAAGGACGTACAGTAGCGATCCATGCTCAAATTCCAAAATCCTAGTAAGGTCAGGCGTGCATTTAGAGATACAGCACACAACCTCGCCGTTACCACCAAACCACTACGCCCTAAAATCCTGGTTAAGAACCCTGACTTAATAACAGAACATAACGCAGGCCAATTACTTACCGAACTTGAGGATGCAGTTATACATATTAAACTCAAATACCCAAGAGCAAACAGACAACAACGTCCCATCCCACGAGCACAGACACAGAACGCTCAACAGTCGCCCCCAGATAGCGGTGACAGTGAGGAATTCACCCCCACATTACCAGCCGCTTTATTACAACACATTAGTGACACGCAGCAGACCTACAACGGATTGCAGGTCCTATTACAACAGTTAAACGAAATCACACACAATTCTTCAAACGGTCAACTAATCGAAGATATAAACACCATTGCCTTAACTCTGGGCGACAAGATTAACAAGTCGCTTTCCGCACTACATGAGGATAATATTGAGCACAACTTGTCGCTGGATAATATCCAGGGTACGGAGCAATTTAATTCTCAGGACGCTCCACACTCTACCCCTAATCACCCAGGCACTTCCCAAAGCGGGAATACCTATATCACACCAATTCAGGTTCACCACCAACCCCTAAGCCACGCACACTCTAACGTTGCATTACAGAACGGCGACTTAGATTCCCCAGTTGAGCGTACCCCCTTATTTACCCCCAACACTTCCTACAGCGCGGATATGGCCATGCCTACGAAGTATCCAATGATACAACCTAATAAATACTCTGGTGATAAGCAGGACCCCGAGGAATATCTGAGAGCCTTCAATCGAACGGATAAGATTAATAGCTGGACGGCTGAGGATAAAAAACGCCTCTTACCAGCCTACCTCACTAAATCGGCCCTCACGTGGTATGAACTCCATGAAGCCACCTTGGCCGATGCCACGTGGGAACAATTTTCAGCTGCCCTCGTCAATACATTTCAATTGACCCCTGATGAGGATGATTTGTATGACAAAATCCGCGCTCACACACAAGGTCCCACGGAAGGCACACAGGCATACATTAATGCCAAATTATTAATGTGTGAAAGATATAATAGGGACATGCCAGTCAGGCAGAAAGTACGGCTCCTTATGCAAGGAATGCGCCCTACCTTAGTGGACAAGCTATGCACATTGCAAAGCAACACAGTACTCGAATTACAAGCAAACATTAGATTCATCGAAGAGGGCAATAAGATGACGCAAAAAGCCGTGGATCAGCACATCCGTACGGATAACGGTGATTTGCATCAACAAATCCGCGATCTGACCAAACAGATGCAGGAGATGCAGATTACGGCCATCCACGCTAGCCCTAAAGCTCGCCCTCGTAGGGATGACCATAGGGATACATGGCGATTACCAAGGGGCGATCAACAGGATCAGGGTAGACCTAACCACCCCCATTGGCGCAATTCACCGCCGGTAAGAGAGGCGAATTATTATTCGCAATACCAGGAGGAAGTGCCACGCCGTAACGAATCCCATCCCTTCCCACAGACACAGTATCTGGCAAATACTCGCCCACGCGGCAATCCACCCCAGACAATACACCAAGCCGTCATCCCCAATATAGGGACGACCGAATTTGGCACCGTAACCAGAACGCCAGATACACACAACCACCCAATGCCCCTCAATATCGTCGGCCAAACACTCCCCCGCAGCAGGAACGGTATGAGCCTCAATATGAAAGGCCTCCCCCAGCATACCCTCAATACGTCCCTGTCCAAAGAGAAAAAGGACCGGAGGACTATCCACTGCCCGACCACCCTCCACGGGATTCACGAAGGCATTCACCCCCGCGTGATAGACGAGGCTTACACCCAAACCCCCAATATCAGCCCCGGCCAAACAACTGGCGAAACGAGGCGCCCAGGGGACAACCTCGTTATACAGACAACAGAGGTTATTCCCAGCCAAAAAACTATTAGCTAGGGAAGGGCCAGCACCCACACAATCGGATAACCCTTCCCCGGTAACCATTAAGCATTCCAGTCAACCCTCGCAGAGCAATTCCCCTGTTAAAGCCAGTAAGCCGAAAATCCACCCAACTTTCGCCCGCCAGAATACAGCGCAGGAAATCCCTCCCCGATCGCAGCTCCAGGCACATACGGTCAGAGGGGACGGTAACTGCCTCTTTAGAGCACTTAGTTTCCTGCTCCATAAAAATGAGGACCAGCATAAAGAGCTCAGAACACAGCTGGTCATGTATGTCATGGCACACTGGGACGAGTACAAATATTTCCTCGCCGACGGTAATGATGCCTTATTCCGCAATAAATATGCATATGGGGATTATATGCATCGAGACGGCAACTACGCAGGTGCAACAAAGGTTACCGCGCTAGGCCACGTCCTTAAGACAAACATCCATGTCTACACACTGGACAAGATGGAACCCACTTTTTCCACAGTAGGATATGACAAACACCTATACCTTCTCTTCACGGGTAATCAAAATGCGGGTCACTACAGCCCTCTCACTAACACATCGCCTCACAAACCTCAACCATCCACCCCTCAGATTGGAAAAGAGCACACTAAAGGCATATTAAAAACCAGTAATAAGATCACAACCCCTCAAGACGCTTCCACAAACAGCGTAGTTAAAGTACCCGTGATACGCCCATCCACATTGATTCCACCCGTGAACCCAAGCGGCCCGACCACTAAACCAGGTGCGTCAAAGCCGGTGACTTGTATTGCCACTGGCGCAAGTAAGTTACTTTCACAGAAAGCCGGCTGTAAACCCACAACCACTCACACACACCGGCCCTTTAGAACACCCCTGCCGAGGCCAGGATTAACATCTCGGGACAGCAAACATAATTCTAGATATTTATTGAGCCACCGAAAGCTCAAGAGAAAGCTTAGGACAATACACATGGCAGATAGGCATGACACAGCTGAAGTGCGAATCCCAGTTTCACGGGACTCAGCAAAGCGTGTCAGGTTCAGTGATCAGACCACAACACCGCGTTTGCTCGACACAAGTAACAAACCGGCAGAACACACAGTTTCGCAGGATGCGATAAAGGACAATAAAAATGAATCACCGTCCCAAGATACCACAACACCAATAATTACATACACTCTTAATAACATGTATACTGCACAGGATGGACACAATATTACAGCCCTCTCTAGCCCGGCCAAAATTAACGGGTATCAAATTCAGATTTTACTTGATACCGGATCAGCTATTTGCTGTGTCAGCAGTAAATACATTAACGGCGAGCGCATACATAGGATGCCCCTCAACACTCGCCTTGTAGCTGCTAATTCACAAACTATTTCATGCTTAGGCATTACCGATGTACATTTACAGATAGGTTCCTTTGAAACTAGATATCCTATGTTTGTAATTAAGGATCTTTCCGTCCCGGGCATCATCGGCACGAACTTTCTTGCCAAGTTCGAAGCCAACATTAGCTTTGTCACTAATGAAATACGATTAGCGAACGGAGACCTTATTACTACACACCCAATATCGTACGCCCGGAGCACATGCAATCCACGAGCGCAGCGAGTCACGCGCGCACACCAGGTCTCTCCGTTGGTTACCATAGTACCGCCAACGAACACAAGTGGGTAGTTTATTAGCTGAGGAATAACCCACCCACCAAGGGAAGATGATTAAGAGAAGGAAGTAGATTTGGGATTGGAAAAGAAGGATAGAAAAATAGGAGGAGAGTCCCACAAAATTAATAAGTTTAGCTTTAAACACACTTAAAGGTGGTTGCCACTGAAAATTAACTTTTTGATACCTAAAATAGGTACGAGCTTGGTCGAAGCTGACGGGAGCCGCAGCTAAGACTTGGGCAGTTTGCCAGAGAAAGGCTTTAGTGTATTTCCTCCCATGCATGTATAAAAGTACTATAGGGAAGGGTAGTGGTCTGGCCAGACAAATAGTAAAAGCTTTATTGAGTATGAACGAGGGCATAAACTTAGGAAGAGCTAGGAAAGCCAGGATCTTGCCTAACTGTAGTATCAGAGAAATGATGAATCCAAAAACAAATATTTAATTTATTTAACAATTCAAAGAAGTTTGAGGAAATTAACAAGCATGTAATATGATTTTGACAAACATAGTTCATTTGAACTTTTTAACAAATGGGGTCGCAGACCTCTCAACATTAAACGTTTGCTCCAGGCAATTGACAATTTACAAGGTTTCAAACCTTACATGTTTCTAAAATCTTTATAAGATTTAAACAAATAAACAATGAAGCAATTAAAGTTTGAACGTGAATTGGAGTACAAAGAGTGTACCTTAAGAAATTCTTGAGAGAATGTTCTAGAGAAAGTGACAACTTCGAAAATAACAATAATAAAAACATGAACAATAAGATAGAAGTTCCTACAACTTCTTATATTTATACAGAATTATTATATGAGAATTATACAAAAGAGGGCAGGTCACTTACTGTGAAACCTGGAGAAAGTGAAAAGGAAGGTTCTAGACTTCCCAAGTTTGAGCAGGAATCACTAGCCAAATGGGACAGTTTCCATTTCGTGAAACCTGAACATGACTCGCTTAAGAGTTTAAAGAATTGTTTTCCCTGATTATAAGAAAGGAACAATGTGATTTGAAACTTGTATCACACAAGCAATTATGCAGAATTTAATTAATGTTAAACTAGCAAAGTTGGAAGGGCACTTCGTGAGTGACACCTTATAGAAAGTTACAATTTTATTAATAATGGTGGTTAGTAGAAGGTTGAGGAAAGATCATTGGGATATAGGATCAATGTTCATGGCCGTATTTAATATAACCGGACGATCGCGACGCGGTAGAAACGTGGAGCAAGCACTGGTTATCACTATAGTCTGTAAAGATTGATGCAAAGTTCACTGTAGAAACTCGAAAGTTCATGAGAAAGAAAGTTTTTACAATGCTGGAAAGAACTGGTTGCACTAGGTAGGCGAGAGTCTATTGCTGGAGAAAATGGTGGATTACAGTTAAATGCGCCATAGAACATCCCAACGGTGGACGAAAGTTAGCTATTGCAGTAATTTAAGGAAGATTCCTCATTTTAACTAGTATTTTCACAAGTGAGTGAAAAATACCTGACGGCAAGCCTCGCAGATAGAGTACCAGATCTGGAATTTCCAGAACGATCTTTATAGAAGAATGGAGTCAAAGTTAATCCAGCGGAGGAACTAGCTTTATAATTTATAGACAGCGGGTATTAGATAATATCCCACGTAGTGAGAGGATTTCTCATTTTGCAAGCATAAGAAATGCTGCTTTTCACCAAGATTGGCTTGATTAGACAAAAGCCCAACATGGAAAATCCCGCGAAGAATGATTTTTGCCCCAAGGTAAATAATTTCACACTGTCTATAAAATATCATTAAAAGCACTTGGAAGTTAAAACCATGAAGATGAGGTTAAAACTTTTAAAATGGTACTTATCTTGATTTCATGTTGAAGTCGAAGTTTCCGTTGATGACTACCTAGCCAACATGGCGTAGAAGAGTGTGTGCCTCTTGGTTTGAGGAAGCTAGCTCGAGAGGAGCTTTAACTGATCGAGTCAACTGCCGACTGAGAAGTGAGAGCTGCTCAACGGAGCACGGAGGGACCAAGGAAGGGGAAAAAGTGGGGGGTAGGAGACAAAAGGAGAACATATAAACATTGCCAACTTTAAAACAAAAAATTGATCTCTTGCTGAGCCGGTCTTCAAAGAGTTGACAACAGATGATACTAGCGCAGCATGGTGAGTAAAGAAGTAGACGTAGTCCTCTTGCTCAAGGAGAAAATAGCTGGCGATGGTAACAGGATCTGGTGGCCAAATGGATAAGTAAGTCCTCTAGCACCAGGAAGAATTGAGGAGCTTCAGAGATTCGCTGCGAGATGACGCTAGGTGGGTCACAGAAGTTATATATCTAGAACAGATTTATGAAGACATAAGAGATATGCCCAACAAGGAGAAAACAGATGATCACTGTTGGTGTTTGACAAAGAGGAAGGTAGAAATGAACATGCAAAGAGCAATAAAATTATATCTCAGGTACCGTGTATTCAAAGAATACACCATACTGGGGGGGGGGGGGGGGACAAACACCAACAGAGAGCAAATAAGCAGTTACACATTTAATGGAAGAGGAGCGATCAAAGACAGGGGTCTTGTAATCGAACCGTTAATGGTCAAGACTCTGACCACCCTGACTCTCCCATCTCTTCCAGGATAACACTCGGTCACTCTACCCGAGATCCAGACTAAGGGGGGAAAAACTTCCCTAACTAAGACCAAGTCTCCCACTTGAATGTCGGGACTGAAAAGAAACCACTTCTGTCTCCCTTGCAAGGAAGTTAAATATTCCAAGTTCCACCTCTTCCAAAAAGAATTGCGGAGGGCTTCAAGTTTACAACAAACAATAGGTAAATCAGAATCCCTGAAATAATTAGGAAGGGGAGGATGGGCAGAGAGAGAAGTGCGTGTAAGACAGTGACCAGGTGTGACTGGAAGCAGGTCATCAGGGTCATTGGAAAGCGGAGTTAAAAGGCGAGAATTATCAACACTTTCAATCACGAAATAGCTAGAAGCTGAGGGAAATAAAGCACTAGTAAAGATTGCGATACAATGCAAAAGGAGAATTAACAAGTTTAAACAAAGCGTATAGAAACAAGTACATCTATTCAGGACAAGAATATACCAAATAAACAAAGAAACTATGCGAGTAGAAAGCAAGAACGCCATAGGTAACAACCTAGTAGCCATAAACAATGACCTTAAGTCATAATAAGTATCAAAGGGGTTACTCAGAAAAATACTTAAGTCAGCGAGAAACGTGACGTAACAAGTATGAATGCAAAAACACATCGAATGTGACGACGAGAAAAAGTAAGTTTGTTCATCAATGAACATTAAGATCGCAAAATATGTAAGCAAAGTGTAATACATAAGCGCGTGAGAAATACGCAACGAAGTTTTGAAACAAGGATCGAAGCAGTTATAGATTACGAGCATGAGTAAGTGGAAGACACAGGCAAGCGCGGCCTTGACACACATAGTACAACGAGAGAAGGCATATAAATAGCTGAAAGAGTCCTTAACTGGAACAAGTTTATTTTGGGAAGTAGGTGAACGGCTTCTGTACTTGCAGGAGCGGCTCACTAGACAATGGTTGGCAATCAGCCAAAGTTGAGATAAGAGAAACTTGCTTTGACGTTTGGCAATCGTACAGGAAATAAACAGTGACTTGACCTTAATCGGGCTTGTATACAAACAAGTCTGACAAGCAAGCAGTTCAAAGTACACAAACAACACTTGTTGAATCAGCTGTAACTTAAAGCAGATATTCAGCTTGGACGGCATGCAGTCAATCGTAACTTGGACGTGAAAAAGCAATTTAAAGATATATGAAATAGAGTAGGAAATCAATTTCGCATGATTTTGAGGATCACGGAATCCGACAATTTTCGACAGGAAAAAGCTTAATTCTTCCGAGCAAAGAAGACAAGCTGGGACATTGAGAAGAAGGTTATGCATAAGAATAGTTATTCTTGATGTTAGGGAATTCAGATTTTCAAGCGGTTTCAAAAGCGACTTCCAATTGTGAGGAAGGAGGGAGGAGCCGGCCGTGGCCATCCTTCTACATAGCGAAAGAAGTGAAACATGGCTTACAGCAAAGTGATGGTGACTGATAGCCATAGTTTTACACAAGGGGAAGATAGTTTTCGAGAAAGAGTTTAAGCAATTACCTGCTATAAAAATGACATGAGAAGGTAAACGAAATAACACAAAGCAAGGCGAGCTTGAACTGCCATCTTGTGCGGGAAGAGGGAAAAACCATTTAAACAACTTACAGAGGTAGTGTAGTTGTTCACGATAAGACATCGTTTCGGCAAGTGTTTTTCAAAAATATTGAGATCTGAAACATGAGCGTTCTCTTTTTCAGAAATGGGATTTATGTCAGCTGTAACGAAATGACATTGCGCTTTGGTTTGAACACTGGGATGCTGAATTTCACCAGTAATAACCCAACCAAAATCGGTGTCTCTGGCGACCACGGTTGAAGATAACTTACGTGTTTGTTTGCGAAGGCACTTCCAAAAAACATTGGCACTGAAAAGTACATCAATGGGACCTTGAGCATTAAACTGAGGATCGGCTAACCTTAAGTGCGAGGGAATGTTTAAACCGGAAGTATTAATGGAGTGACTTGGAGTGTCCTTGCCAATACTGGTAAGAATGAGACAGTTTAAATTAAGATTGGTGTTTCTTTGGCAAACGTCTCTGATTTTCAATTTTGAAGACTGCAAAACATGAGTTTTCAAATTGTCAATGCCGGTCACATTGATAGAAGTAGGCGATGACGAAAGACCTAGTTTTTTAATCAACGATTGCGAAACAAAATTATGAGTTGAAGCGGAATCGAGAAGACCACGGGTTCTAAACCAATTTCCAAATTTATCTTGGATTTCGAATTGTACAGTGGTCAAAAGGGTTTGCGCACTGTGAGAAGGTTCGGCATTAGAAATGCAGGAAGAAGCATTAGTTTGTTCGGAGCTGCTCTGCATGGAGCTTGAAGAGGCAGGTACTGATGACCTCGATTTATCGTGAACGTGCAATAAAGAATGATGCGGTTTTTTACAATGGAAACAGAGATTTGATGACGTACAGTTCGAAGAAGAATGCTTAGGTGACAAGCAATTGAAACAATGTTTGCTATTCAAGACAAACTTCCTTCGATCTTCGACAGACAATTCTTTAAAGGATTTGCACAAATACAATGTGTGAAGCTTTTTACAGAGCGTGCATTTTAAAGATTTGTTGAGCGGCCTGATATGTTCTCTTGCATGATTGAAAGAAGAACGGGTTTGCTTGTTCTCGACAGATGGGGGCTGATGTCCCTTTGAAAAAGCAAGGTTTTTCTCAAAAATGTGAGACTGAAGATTCGTTTCGACCTTTTCGCACTGAAATGCGAGTGCTGTAAGGACTTGGCATCGGCTGTTAAGAAACGAGATTAAGTGTTCGAAGGAAAATTCTTCCTTGCGAGCGAGTTCAATTTCCCAAGCCTTTAAAGTTGAAAAATCGAATCTTGATGTAGCCAGATGAATAAGTATGGTGTCCCATGTTTGGACAGGCTGCTTAAGTTGGTATAATGCTCTGACATTCAACTGTATAGAGTCTAAGAGGTTTCTCAAAGAGGTGACGTCATTAGGTTTGACGGCTGGCAGGCTGAAGAGACAGCGTATGTGGTGAGCTACACTCAAACGTAAATTGCCATATCTCTCTTTAAGGAGATTAAAGGCGATGTGGTAGTTGTTTGCGCTTAAAGGCAGTGACTCCACTAAGGCTAAGGCCTCACCTTCCAAAGACACACGAAGGAAATAAAATTTATGTATGTCAGGGATCTCAGTACTTTCATGAATTAGGGAGCAGTAAAGTTCGTAAAAAGAATACCATTCACCTTCCTTGCCTGAGAAGTGAGGTAGGCTTATCTTAGGAAGTAACGGTTTCGGTTTGTTCTTGTGAACTGAAGCGGGTGCGAACTGGGCCGGATTGATGACCCTAGTGTCCGGTTCTGAGATATTGCGAATCAATTGGTGGGCCTTTGCAATCCCTTCAAAGTACAAGGGTTCGACCTCGTCCCGATCCGATTGAAGTTCTGGGCAAGCGGATTCAATCTCGGTTTGGATTTGGTCATAATAATCATAAGACCGTTCGTACAACTTAAGGCGATGTGTCAAGATGTCTAAATCACACCCGGCGGGATGTAATTTGCTGATGAAATTTCTGAATCTAGTGAGTTGCCCTTTATAGGAAGAACGTCTGGCAATGAGGGTTTCATCTTTTTCAGTAGGGGCCATGACAAAGAGAATAAATTGAAATACAACTCACGAAACTGTAGAACCTTGGAGATGCTGTCAAGTTTGCAGCAGCGAATGGGTAGAAAGAACAGGACACACCAAAGGAGACAGGAGCGGCCTCTTTCCCGTTCACAGGCTTTGCATGATGTAGTTATAGCTGAAAAATCCAAAGCAGATATTAATAATTTGCAGAGTATTGTCAAACAGAAAAATGACGAATGGACTCTCCCGGGTTTCTGGTACCAAATTTTGGGTAGTTTATTAGCTGAGGAATAACCCATCCACCAAGGGAAGATGATTAAGAGAAGGAAGTATATTTGGGATTGGAAAAGAAGGATAGAAAAGTAGGAGGAGAGTCCCACAAAATTAATAAGTTTAGCTTTAAACACACTTAAAGGTGGTTGCCACTGAAAATTAACTTTTTGATACCTAAAATAGGTACGAGCTTGGTCGAAGCTGACGGGAGCCGCAGCTAAGACTTGGGCAGTTTGCCAGAGAAAGGCTTTAGTGTATTTCCTCCCATGCATGTATAAAAGTACTATAGGGAAGGGTAGTGGTCTGGCCAGACAAATAGTAAAAGCTTTATTGAGTATGAACGAGGGCATAAACTTAGGAAGAGCTAAGAAAGCCAGGATCTTGCCTAACTGTAGTATCAGAGAAATGATGAATCCAAAAACAAATATTTAATTTATTTAACAATTCAAAGAAGTTTGAGGAAATTAACAAGCATGTAATATGATTTTGACAAACATAGTTCATTTGAACTTTTTAACAAATGGGGTCGCAGACCTCTCAACATTAAACGTTTGCTCCAGGCAATTGACAATTTACAAGGTTTCAAACCTTACATGTTTCTAAAATCTTTATAAGATTTAAACAAATAAACAATGAAGCAATTAAAGTTTGAACGTGAATTGGAGTACAAAGAGTGTACCTTAAGAAATTCTTGAGAGAATGTTCTAGAGAAAGTGACAACTTCGAAAATAACAATAATAAAAACATGAACAATAAGATAGAAGTTCCTACAACTTCTTATATTTATACAGAATTATTATATGAGAATTATACAAAAGAGGGCAGGTCACTTACTGTGAAACCTGGAGAAAGTGAAAAGGAAGGTTCTAGACTTCCCAAGTTTGAGCAGGAATCACTAGCCAAATGGGACAGTTTCCATTTCGTGAAACCTGAACATGACTCGCTTAAGAGTTTAAAGAATTGTTTTCCCTGATTATAAGAAAGGAACAATGTGATTTGAAACTTGTATCACACAAGCAATTATGCAGAATTTAATTAATGTTAAACTAGCAAAGTTGGAAGGGCACTTCGTGAGTGACACCTTATAGAAAGTTACAATTTTATTAATAATGGTGGTTAGTAGAAGGTTGAGGACAGATCATTGGGATATAGGATCAATGTTCATGGCCGTATTTAATATAACCGGACGATCGCGACGCGGTAGAAACGTGGAGCAAGCACTGGTTATCACTATAGTCTGTAAAGATTGATGCAAAGTTCACTGTAGAAATTCGAAAGTTCATGAGAAAGAAAGTTTATACAATGCTGGAAAGAACTGGTTGCACTAGGTAGGCGAGAGTCTATTGCTGGAGAAAATGGTGGATTACAGTTAAATGCGCCATAGAACATCCCAACGGTGGACGAAAGTTAGCTATTGCAGTAATTTAAGGAAGATTCCTCATTTTAACTAGTATTTTCACAAGTGAGTGAAAAATACCTGACGGCAAGCCTCGCAGATAGAGTACCAGATCTGGAAAGTTCCAGAACGATCTTTATAGAAGAATGGAGTCAAAGTTAATCCAGCGGAGGAACTAGCTTTATAATTTATAGACAGCGGGTATTAGATAATATCCCACGTAGTGAGAGGATTTCTCATTTTGCAAGCATAAGAAATGCTGCTTTTCACCAAGATTGGCTTGATTAGACAAAAGCCCAACATGGAAAATCCCGCGAAGAATGATTTTTGCCCCAAGGTAAATAATTTCACACTGTCTATAAAATATCATTAAAAGCACTTGGAAGTTAAAACCATGAAGATGAGGTTAAAACTTTTAAAATGGTACTTATCTTGATTTCATGTTGAAGTCGAAGTTTTCGTTGATGACTACCTAGCCAACATGGCGTAGAAGAGTGTGTGCCTCTTGGTTTGAGGAAGCTAGCTCGAGAGGAGCTTTAACTGATCGAGTCAACTGCCGACTGAGAAGTGAGAGCTGCTCAACGGAGCACGGAGGGACCAAGGAAGGGGAAAAAGTGGGGGGTAGGAGACAAAAGGAGAACATATAAACATTGCCAACTTTAAAACAAAAAATTGATCTCTTGCTGAGCCGGTCTTCAAAGAGTTGACAACAGATGATACTAGCGCAGCATGGTGAGTAAAGAAGTAGACGTAGTCCTCTTGCTCAAGGAGAAAATAGCTGGCGATGGTAACAGGATCTGGTGGCCAAATGGATAAGTAAGTCCTCTAGCACCAGGAAGAATTGAGGAGCTTCAGAGATTCGCTGCGAGATGACGCTAGGTGGGTCACAGAAGTTATATATCTAGAACAGACTTATGAAGACATAAGAGATATGCCCAACAAGGAGAAAACAGATGATCACTGTTGGTGTTTGACAAAGAGGAAGGAAGAAATGAACATGCAAAGAGCAATAAAATTATATCTCAGGTACCGTGTATTCAAAGAATACACCAACAAGTGCTGACACAGACACGCTCGCCACTAGGGAAACACAGTCACTAACCCCGGAGCAGAATAGAAAGCTTGAACACCTATTAGAAGAATATCAGGATATTTTTGCACATTCTCTTGCCGATTTAGAAGTGACCGACTTAATTCACCACCGTGTCGAATTGACCAGTGATGCTACAGTTCACCAGGCACCTTATAAAGTTAGCGCCAAGGAGAGACAAGCCATAGAGACACAAATTCAGGAGATGTTGGAAGCCGGCATCATCCACCCTATCGTGTCCAATTATAGTGCCCCGGTACTCCTTACCCGGAAACCAGATGGTTCCCATAGGTTTTGCAGGGATTATCGACGCCTTAATAGACTCATTAAGAGTGACAATTACCCGCTACCGCACACAGACACTTATCTAGAGACTTTAAGCGGAGCTAAGTATTTCTCGATAATGAACTGTTATTCCGGATTTTCCTGTCAATAAACCCGATAGGCATAAGTTGGCATTTGTCACCGAAAACGGCCTCTACGGTTACGTCGTCCTGCCCATGGGTTTAAAGAATGCCAGTCAAACATTCCAGAAATTGGTAGAAAAGGCATTCGCGGGCCTCAAATACCGCTCGGTATTAACCTATATAGACGACATAACAGTCTTCTCACAAAACTTTGAAGAACACATTATACACTTGAACGAAGCTTTTGACAGGATTAGGCATGCTAAATTAAAGCTAAAACCATCCAAATGTCAATTTGCAAAAACGAAAGTCCACATTCTCGGCCACATTGTTAGCCGCGACGGCATCACACCTGACCCTGCCAAAATCGCCGCCATTACCGACATTCCAATGCCGGAAAACATTAAACAGTTACGTTCTTTTATGGGTCTCGCGAGTTATTATCGTCGTTCATTCACGGATTTGCACAGATAGCTAACCCCCTAACCGAGCTTACACACGAGAAAATACCCTTTATAGTTACAGAAATACATAGAGAGGTTTTCGATAAACTTAAACACTTACTCACTACACCGCCCCTGCTCCAGCATTTTCAGGAAGGTAGACCCACCTTCGTACATGTCGATGCAAGCCAATTTGGCATCGGGGCAGCCCTATTACAAGAAGCCGATGATGGCAAACAACACCCAATTGCATACGCTAGCCGAAAACTTACACCGGTAGAAACCAGATATTCCGCGACCGAAAGAGAGATGCTTGCATTCTCTTGGGCCGTAAATTACTTCCGAACATATCTGTATGGTATCCACTTTACGGTAGTTACGGATCACGCCAGCCTTCTCTACTGGGATAAATTTAAAAATCCCAATTCCCGGCTTAACAGGTTTATATTTAAATTGTATGACTACACATTTGAGGTTAAGCACAAGAAAGGTAAGGCACACCTTGATGCAGACGGTCTCTCAAGTCTACCTGTACTCGAACCACCGGACGAGGATATTAATCATGCTTGGGATTCTTTACCCACATTTGCTGTCACTCACATTGATACAAAACAGGAGCAAATAAACGATCCCCAGTTGGGACAAATTAGGATTGCCTTACAGGATTGCGACCAGGTAGACAGTAAAACTGCCCGCTTATCACGCAGATTTTTTATCGATAAGGACGATATCCTTAGGTGCAAACCCACGGCCACACATGACGTCAAACCCGTTGCACTTCCCACTACACTCCGAAACCACGTAATGACGGAATATCACTGCCCACCCCTTAACGGCGCACATTTTGGAGTCCATCAAACATATTTGCTCATTCGCAACAAGTACTATTGGGAAAACATGAAAAATGACATCACAGAGTTCATTAAAACTTGTCACACATGCCAGAGATACAAACACCGCCCTGGTAAACCCCATGGATCACTCCACCCCATCCCTGTAGGTGAACTTTTCCACCGCATAGGTATTGACGTAAAGGGTCCAATTACAAAATCAGACAAAGGTAACAAATACATCCTGGTAGCAACCGAATACCTTACCCGATACATTATCACCAAAGCGGTCCCAAAAGCTAGCGCACACCAAATTGCAGAGTTCCTCATGGAAATAATTACCAAGTATGTTATTTTCCACACATTATTATCCGACAGAGGAACAGTTTTTACCTCAAATGTCATTACACAGCTCCTTAAATTACTTCACATAAGAGCCTACACAACCACTAGTTTTAGCCCTCAGACGAATGGGTTAACTGAAGCTATGAACAAAATCCTTGGCAGCGCGATAGCTCGTTTTACTAACGACAAAGGCACTGACTGGAATAATTACCTCCCAGTAGTAACATTTAGTTACAACACATCCGTGTCGCAGGCGACCAAACACACCCCGCATTTTCTCTTACACGGATACCATCCGCGCTGTCCGATCGACAACAATTACATCCCACAGGATACACTCCCTAGCAACGCTGAAAGGTTGCAATACTTATGCACAGCCCGTGATACCGCGCGACATAATATCCGCACCTCACAAAACAGGCAGAAACTCACATATGATAAAACTCACACACACCTGGAATACAAACCCGGACAGCTCATTATGATATGGTCACTCACTCGCATTAAGAACGTTTCCGAATTCCTAATCCCGAAATGGACAGGTCCGTTTAGAATCCAGAGAAAAATTTCGGACCAAAACTACCTTGTCAACATTCGGCACAACCACAAAATTATTAAAGATACGGTTCATGTACGGCGTATGAAACCATACCATTCACGAAAAACCACCCCCACACCTCAACCCTCCGCGGCTAAGAAACGAAAACGTTAAATCATCAGCGTCAGAGAGTAAAACATATTTTTCCCACACATAGTTCGAACCCAGGAACATGTAAATTAAAACCAGCGCCCTACGCGCTATGGCATTTAGTAGCCATGCTCACAACTGGCAGTCACCGACAGTTCCCAACAATGCATAACATGACGATTAATTATAAGTTGCATGTTTAGTTATAAATAATATAATAATGTGTACCAGGTTATATTTCTTGTGTAAGATGTCTTTATAGAATAATGAATTTTGTTCACACACACTAGTTTCAGTTAGAACACGGCCAGATATATATTGAGTAATACATATGCCTTACACTTCCCATAGGTCCCCATAGACAAGGTACGCCAAATAAACATTGGCAATAGCGCCAAGTGCAATATGGCATCTAGTAACCACAGTCTGAAATAGTGGTCAACACCAATCCCGATTTGGCCCCACAACATAATTAGTCTTCAATTGTAAAATTCCACATAGGAGATACCGACATAACATAATTAATAATAGTTCTATATTTATAATATGTAAAGTGCATAAATGTTTTTGCAGATAATATATTGTAGACAGAATCTTGCACATGTCATATACAGTGCACGGCAAACGAGGTCAATCCTCTAACCCAACACACGGAAGTAACAGGAGACGGAATGCTCAGTCAGCCATACACGATCCCTGCCTAGCGACAGTCTTTTCCGCCCAGTCACGTAGACTACCACACTCATACATGGCCGTGCGATACAAGGGTCAATAACGCACATGGAGGCCACATGGCAAACCACAGAAGGATTCCTTTACCATAGGAAAACGTCTACACACTTCACATCAATACAAACTTATAAATAGCGCACTTTTTTACCTACTTCATCGCATTTAGATTTCCACACACGGTCACGAACATTAGGCGGCCGATTGAAGATCACCTTACCTGTCATACGGGACTATACAGTGACGTGCCCTTCCCCCACATATATATAATGACAGAACACAGTTGAGGTACACCAATATATAACTTAATTGTTTATATATATATATACCTTCGGCAGCGACCGATAACCAATTCCGATAGATGTGATAAATGTTAGGCGATTACATATATTTCCCATAACAATAGAGGAACTAACACTCCCATGGATCATGAGCACTTCTCAGAGATTAATACACAATATTTTTATTTGGACAACTTTAGAAAGTGCACGGATTCCAACAGTCACCCCATATTAAGGCGGGATGACAGGCCTATACACTACATTGTCACAGAATAGGCCAATAAAGTATTACATAGGGCCTAATATAATACATTACAGAACATATAATACAATCTCTATAACGAACGCCATTATTCCCGTCATACCGACAGCACATACCGATTCACAGACAACACAATAACACGGGTTAGCCGCAGTAAATACACACAATGGCCTAACACAGGCAACAACACAGGTTAGCGAATTTCACTATAGGCCAATGCAGGTTAATACTCATGAGAGAGAATATAGCGACGCTTAGTAGCATTCCGCACACAATTGCGCTAGCACACAGGTGGATTATTACCACCACAGCCAATAGGAGGTGACACAATAACACGGGTTATCATACCGTCAGAGCATCACCATATATAGGTCAGCTGAACACACAGTTAGGTAACACTGGGAAAAAGGTTGACGTATACTTACGCGTAATGCATATCCAATACACTGTAATCCACAAGATGTTTTTAATCATACATATAAATTCACTTCACATAGGCTACTGAGTAAGGCACACTCCACACAGACAATGAGTCGTGCTCTGCATGCAAGGCCGGATGCTTGCATAAACAGATTACCCACACCCGAGACGCCAGTACTCCACGACTCACATGTTATACACAGCACTTATGGCGTTAACACATACTCCGTTCCACATCTTTTTATCCTCACAGGGGATCTTTTAAATATTTATTTTCTAAATCAAAGTGGAATTAACCACCAAGTACCGTCATAAAGACAGACGAAATGAACAGTTTTCATATGAAGCGACTTCATCTCAGACAACGGAGCAGGGCCCTCATTTAAATTACAGTTATAATTATAATCTTCTCATCATAGCCGACGACCGATTGGATATCTAAACAAATTTAGATGCTTGGGGCTATTCCCCTAACAGTCGACCCAGGAATCCATTTATCATCTTTACGCTAAGTACAAGCTGTTCATAATTGTCTACTATATGACACAATGATATTTTATAAATACTTTCATATTTTCATAAGTGCCACAAGGCTCCAACAGGACCACAAATCCTTGCATAGATCCCCTCTAATTTACATCTACACAGTAGATAAACAATTAGCATTACGATCATCAGTTGGCCACAGTAAATTTACATATTTTCGTTTTGAGGCAACGTGATACGACATGGCACATACATATATGTATGTCCATTAGTAACACAATAACGCCATGGCCCATAAATGTCCTACAGTAGACCTAAGGCGTGAGTAAGTCTAAGGCAGGTTTAGTCCTACTTTCCTGGGTCAAAACACTATAGGATAGATATCAGCCGTGAGCGTATAGATGTAAATATATTCGGCAGCAAATATGTTAAATGGTCCATAGCTATTCCACGTTTTCCTAAGGCGTAAATCGAGTCAAGAGCAGGTGTTAGCCTACCCTCCTGGGATCACGATAAGGAATGAGTATTGACCATAGACATAATCATGTCGAATTTTATAAATAATGATTAATAAAGGCCCGATGATTTTATTTAATATATAACGATTAAATATCCACTTGATTTCACAAACAGCATATACGAAATAGGAATACATCATTTTCACAAAAACACATCTGGTTAGGAGAATAGACTGTATAATTCTCACTGCCATACAGCAGAATGCCCGATGAAGGTATCCCATTATGCTACTCCAGGGACAATCCAACATGCGGAATGCAATATTAACTGCGAATACACATATTACTACACCCCGCCTTAATTTTTCATTTTCCCGGAGTAGACAGGGGTAAACCACGGAAACACTTTTCCTACAGGGTGACACCCAACATTGATACACTCACATGGGTTCGCTACACGCGACCACACATTCCCAATACAAGTTAATACAATTTGGGAATTAAATGCAGAGTAAATAAATATATTTTATAGACACCATTTTCCATGTTCCCGCAGGAAGGGGAAATAAAACACAGAAACATTTGTCTATAGATGGACACCCAGCATATTAATGCGCCCTGCATTATTGTTTTCATTTTCCCGGAGTAGACAAGTGCAAACCACTGAAACACTTTTCTACATAGCAGTACCCAGAATTTTTACAGCCACAGGAATTCGCCATATGCCTCCGGACATGTATAACACACTCCAGTATATTACATGAATAGAATACAAAAAACACAATAGTTATATACATATCATTTGCCACATTTCGGTACGATATGATGACAGCGTAATCCCATTAGGATTCCCCAATAGAAGGACATGCGTAGCTTCCCAATCTACAGACGGACAGTTACTACCCTCCACGAAGATTATATAATACATCGGCTGTATAGCTTAAAACGATAATAACCATTACATTAGACACATAAAACGTGCTTATGACAGTTCCTCTACGGAACAATAACAAAGCCTCGTGCTTGACACCCACTCTGGGAGCAAAGGTCCAATCAGAATAGCGCCGCGATAAACAGGAGCTGCTACGACCCGCCAGCCAATCAAAGCTTCAGGTAACGCCTCACAGTAGCGATAACTGATAACTCCCCTTTACACACGTTATCACCAGCCACGCCTCCCACGTGACGGGTAACTAGCAAGCAGCCATAATGAATACAGGCCTAATCTCGCGCGCTGGATTCAAACGACACTAGGAGCGAGACATATAATTGTCAGAATACACTATACACGGCAGGGTAACCAAATATTTTTCTTTTAGTTCACCCCCATCATCCCTCAATACTTAACACCGGGATAGCATATTTTACGGCCAAAAGCCAGTATTATCGGTGATATTCACACAGAGCCGCGTCGCACAAAATATACCGTATTTTATTTCTCAGCGGGCTTTAATACACTTTTGCCCTCGGATACACCCTTATATAGACACGCCATCCAACATAGGAAAACACGAGCACGTCTCCGTGACCATATAAATATATAAATCCACTTCCCAATTAGGAGGTTTTAATTTATTTTATTTACGGTACAGCGATATTATACAAAATATTCTCTTCCAGATTTGGACGAGCAAACTTATTTCAAGCGATAGCACGTTAATATACCCCCCCCCCCCGTGCATTTTACCCCTCTTGAAATCCATAATTACAACGCCACACTTAGTGCAATTTATGGCCTTGTTTAACATATAGATGGCATTCACATATACCATCCTCCCAAATAATAGAATGGCAATACACACTTAGGAATCCCCCACATTTCCGTAGGGTGGATAGAATATATTTTTTGCAGCGATCAGCCCCCTTATAGGAAGGAATTACGCCACATATATAGTGCGCTGCAATATAACCTGGTTTAGAATATCTATACATAGTATTTCTAAACAGTATCTCTAAACAGTATCTCTAGACAGTATCTCTAGACAATATCTCTAGACAGTATCTCTATACAGTATCTCTAGTTAAGGGATTATATTATATAATAACCCTAGATGACCAGTTTTTCAATCTAGACTTTATAGTATATAAGTCTAGTATATATATTACGAGTTTGGACAGAAGTCTCATATTATTATTATGGCTCCAGGTGCCATATATTACGACTAGTGTGTCCAAGCCTCAAAGCACATCTCCCTCCCAAGATATATATTAACACTCTACAGAAAAACACTTGTACAATTCTCCACTATTAATGCACGGCACTTGGTAATCATGCAATTACCAGGGTGTACACCATGATTTATCGCTCATGGCTATATGTTAATCAACATTCGGAACCATAGAGCTAACAGCTTAGCGTTCCAGGCTTAACCCGCTAACACCAGTGCATGCAATGTTACATTTTCATAACCAATATTTTTACCCTGCATGTCAATTCAGAGCATAAATGCTACCCTAAATCCTTCAGCACGGTACCTAACAACCACGCTGAGCACCCAGATGCTAAACAATAAAATCCTCACCCACACCGGTCGAGAATTCCTACCAATTAACGTTTCCATACATCCCAATAGGACCACGATTCCTTGGACCTATCTTACCATCCATTTACCAATACTTACAAACTTTAACATACCTACAACTGCCCATTAACAAGGGAATACCATTCCCATCCCTCACTTACCTACTAACATGTGAGAAGGAATAATAAGCAGCTGACATTAGCTGGATATCCGACGAGCCAGGCGCAATTGAAAGTGCACTGTGCCACCACAGTTATCCCCCCCGTATAACTATAACACCATACACAACATAATACCGCTTGACACTTGCTTTTCATGGTTTGCGCACGGAGGTGCACTTTAATAGATGTGAACCTATTTTCCAAGGGAAAGTAGATATTGGTAAATTGATAAATTGTACCCAGGACTGACGGCAGGGATAGCCCAGGACCTGACATAATAGGACTTCAACGTTGACGACCGACGAGAGGTCATAGTGGTGACGTGATAGGGCGGGAAAGCGCCTGTGTTAGGGGAAGTATCTAGCCTGACTCCCCTAAGCAAAGGGTCCGTTATAACCAGTTTTTATGCCCTAACGTCGTCTAAACTATACCTGCGGGGGGAGGCTTGATGGTTCGATGAGGGAATAAATTACCCCCACATCGGACAGGATACTTCCTCCTTCCCAAGACGAGCCCTATGACTTGACGTTAGTTAGCATATAAGGCTAAGTTAATGCTCTACAGCGGGAGCAAAGTCCTTCAGCGGCAGGTGAAGATGAATAATATGAATAATGATGAAATGGAATAATGAATTAAGGGAATAAGGAAATAAGGAAATAAGGAAATAGTGACAGAATATGATAATGAAAGGCTACAATGAAATAAGGGAATAGTGACAGAATATAAGAAATGAAATGATAGCATTCTGACATGAAATAATGAAATAATGAATATATGATCCCCCGGGCCGAGGTGTCTAACACCGATGATCTCTTTGTTGGTACCCCCGGAGGGTATCATCCATGATATACAATACTTGAATTATATGATGAAACTACTATTCTCTCCCTGGCCAAGGTTACAGATATTATTGTGCCCCAGGGAGAGGAATATATTGATATTGCCTAGATGGCAATATATGAGCGCCGAATGCGGTCTTACGAAAATGCGTAAGCCCGATAGGAACGGTCCATACCGTTCAAGAGATTGTCCTTCAAGGAAGGGACGATAATATAGAGGAACGGTCCATACCGTTCACGAGATTGTCCTTCAAGGCAGGGACGATGATATATAGGAACGGTCCATGCCGTTCACGAGATTGTCCTTCAAGGAAGGGACGATGATATATAGGAACGGTCCATACCGTTCACGAGATTGTCCTTCAAGGAAGGGACGATGATAGATAGGAACGGTCCATACCGTTCACATGAGTGTCCTTCAATGGAAGGGCCAATAGCACAATGAACTGATAAGGCATAGACAATATTGGATAAAGTAAATGGTAGAGCAATGATATAGGACAGAAATGAATAGGAATAAAGTACAGTGAAGTTATAGGAAATAATGAGTAAGAAAGAATAAAGAAATACAAAGGTCAATACAATAATGAACGAAGGATAAAGTAGCACAATGATATAGAACAGAAATGAATCAGAGTAAAGTAAAGTGAAGTTATAGGAAAAAGTGAGTAAGAAGGAATAATGAGATTCAAAGATATAGCCATAAAGAAATAAAGGATGAAGTAGCACAATGATATAGGACAGAAATGAATAGGAGTAAAGTAAAATGAGGTTATAGGAAAAAGCGAGTAAGAAGGAATAATGAGATTCAAAGATATAGCCATAAAGAAATAAAGGATGAAGTAGAACAATGATATAGGAAAGAAAGAATCGGAATAAAGTAAGGTGAAGTTATAAGAAGTAATGAAGAAATACAAATATATAGCCGGTAAGGAATAAAGGTTGAAGTAGTACAAGGATTTAGGAGAAAGTTGAATAAGAATAAGGAAATGTGAAGGTATAGAAAATAAGGAATAAGGTATAAACCAAATAGAAAGGTACATGAAAGTATAAAAAACAGTAGATAACAAATGGCCAGTAAAAATTATAAATCTCTGTTTTATGTTCATAATTATGTGTTTATTTTTCAGCGCAGGTTGAAAACCTGAGGCGCCGAAACCGGACACAGCGCACATAGTGGTGCATACTTTGCGCACATGCATCGGGAGTGGCTCCGTTTTGGGGACTCGCCGAAATTAATAATGACAGTGATAAAATGTGATATATTTGCTAAATATACTGTTTCTCTATATGCCTCCACAGATTCACCCCACAAAGGACGAGGGTAGATACCCTCTAATATAATGATTTTCTATGTGTCTTATGGATCCCCACAGATGGCTACGAGTTATATGCATTAACAGTATGTTTTTTTGTACTACACAAATTTCCCGCCCCCACATATCACACTCACACGGCCAATACACAGTCCCCCACACACACACACACATAATACATATTTCCAGGCGCACATCCGAACCACAGTGGAGATATACCTGTGGGATATCCTCCACTGGAGGTCGGATCAACAAATAATTTGACACCTATAATGAGAGGTGCACTACGGCCACACAACTCGCGCCTATTTCTGTAAAGGACGAGTTGTGCAGCCAAGATGACTTCACTCGCCCTCAGGGAGCGAGTCATACAATAGCAGTAATATTGGCGGGTAGTATATAACCTGCAGGTCATAGCTAATAGTTTATGCTTAGATATTAAGATAGAGTGCACTCGCCGTAATATTAACGGGCATAGAATACAATATTAACAGTGATATAGTTGCGCAACGGCAGTATTGATAGAATATTAATATAATTAAGAGAATTTGGTTTTAACATATAGAATATTGATCTAATTAATAGAGTTTTGTTTTTATAGAATATTGGTATAATTAATAGAGTTTTGTTTTTATAGAATATTGGTATAATTAATAGAGTATTAATTTGTTTTTAATAATTACAAATGGTATGATGGCATGGAAATTTTTCTGGAAAGTATTTAAAATTGATGATATTATTTAGATAAAATTGCGATGGTATGAGGATATATATGGATTGTTTTACACGTTGTTTTTTCCTTTCTATTCTTTTAAACTCCCCATTGTAAAAATGTCGTATTTCTTCCCCACTATAAAACACTTCTAAATTTAACCCTTAAATTACACCCTGCGACATTTATTTCATTCTTTCTCTCCACTCTATCCCTTTTACACACGTGCAAGGCACGCGAGGGCAGTTTTTCATCCACACCGGAGATACGGTACTTATATATATATATATATATATATATATATATATATATATATATATATATATATATATAGCCTCCCCCCAACCCTCGGATGTTTTTTTTTTCCTCTCGATGTGTTCCTGCACACCTTTAGTTAAATTGATAATATTGATATGTTTATGTTATATGTACTGTTTTGTTTAACAATTTATTGTGTCATTATGTTACAAATACAATAGGGATAAATGTTATATCCCGCCAGGTAAATGATGTCATATGAAAACCAGTAAGCTTCACGAACCGTTGTTGAATTTTTTTTAAGTATATGTAAAGAAATATTGTTCCCCTCACCATAAACACTTACACATGATCGCTGAGCACACCCGGTCGCCCAATCATTAGAAGGCACACATATACAGCCTTCAATTTTCGACGATTACTACTACCTTAATAATTTCATATCTACCCCCTGACTCACCCCTATCTTCCACGAGGCTACCCACACACCCCCAACGACGCCACCCATACAATTACGAGCTAAATTGAAAGTTGAAAAGAAGAGAAGAACAGAAGATAGAAGAATAACAAGAGAGAAGAAGATGCCCTATTTTGCAAAAACCACCCCCACGTCTTCGTCCAGTTATCGAGGACGATAACTAACCCTACAAAGGGGGTTGTTGTACCCCTAGGGTACGCTACCTCCGTCCCCTAAATAAAATCTCCAACAAATCAAAATTCTAAACATTTAATCTAAAAACCTATAAATTACAACTACAAAATTACAAGACTAATAATTAGCACATACATGAACCCAGATAGCCTCGTAGCCCAGGCAAAAACCCTGGAAAGGTTTACGACTTGGTAGGAATGTGAGGATTCCGCCGACCTAGCACGGGAAACCTATAAGAACCCCGGAGGTCATACACCCAGGATCATTCGATCACTCAGTCTGTCTTAGTGCTACCGACGTGACGAACCTCTGCTGTTGGCTGAACGGGTAAGTGTCTCAAGCGATCCCTACACTCACCATCACACTACACTCACATCCCCCTGTGCTTGGACTGTAATTATTATTATTTGATACCATTTGAACTGCTATTTGCCAGTGTACCTCCAAATCGAGGTACACATTAAATTTAAAAGTACTAGACGCCACTGCTCTTATTCTTTTATTTACTTAGCTAATAAGATCCTACCCTATTAGCTTCCCCTTTTAGGTAGGTCTTAGAATTAGCCTAACGGTTTATTGTTTAATTGCTTCTTGTCGTCAGCTGAGCGCTATTTGCTCAACGCTGACACTAGCGAATTCCCCGTTAGCTTGCCTGCCTACGACTCGCAGTAGACCGCGTGACGCAGCTGTTGCGCACAGAGTAATAACTTAATTGCCTTTTCCAAACACCCCCTCACCTAGAACTACCCCGTCAAGCAGTACATTGGGGAGTTCTCCTTGCTGATCGCACTGTCGATCCCAGTTCTCTAAATACTCCCTACCTCTTACCGCATTTGCCAAGCTCGCCCCCTAATTTAGACTAATTTCATCCCTTAGATTAATTATTTGTACAGGCTTCCCTAACAGGAACCTTACAATATCATAATTTAAATGAGCGCTAAGGCTTATTTTCTCAAGAATAAAAATTATATCAAATAGGATGATTAGTTATTCTTACCTCTTAATTCTTTATAGAATTAGAATCAGCAAAATCTTTCACAGTTTCGAAGAGCACTCTGCAAACCACGTTCCTCAACAGAATGGTTTGGGTCAGCAGTGCTGCCAACTGTAAGAAAATGCCACTGCGCAATCTTAAAAGCCTTTACCTTATGTTATCTATGGGACTGCGCAGATGGTAGCCGTGTAGGAGAAAGTGCGGGGTGTGTTTGGTCGCCTGCGACACTGATGTGTTGTAGCTAAAAGTTACGGCTGGGAGGTAATTATCCCAGTCAGTACCTTCGTCGTTAGTAAATCGAGCTAAGGCACCACCGAGAATTTTATTCATAGCCTCTGTTAATTCATTTGTCTGAGGGCTGAAACTGGTTGTGGTGTATGCTTTTATTCTAAGCAGTGTGAGGAGCTGTGCTATAATGTTACATGTGAAAACCGTTCCTCTGTCCGTTAATAATGTGTGAAAGATGACATATTTAGTAATGATTTCCATGAGGAACTCCACGATTTGGTGCGCGCTGGCTTTTGGAGCCGCCTTGGTGATAATGTAACGTGTGAGATATTCGGTTGCCACAAGTACATATTTGTTGCCCTTATCGGACGTAGTAATGGGACCCTTGACGTCAATGCCTATGCGGTGGAATAGTTCAACTACCGGAATCGGGTGGAGTAGACCATGTGGTTTACCGGGCCTGTTTTTATACCTTTGGCATGTATGGCATGTTTTAATGAATTTCTGGATGTCACTTTTCATGTTTTCCCAATAATATTTGGTCCGAATTCGCTGATAGGTCTTGTGAACTCCAAAGTATGCGCCATTAAGGGGTGGACTGTGGTATTCTGTCATGACGTGATTTTGAGTGTTTTTGGGAGAGCAACGGGTGTTACGTCATGTGTGGCTGTGGGTTAGTATTTAAGTGTGTCGTCCTTATCGAGAAAAATCGGCGGGAAAGCCGGGCAGTTTTATTATCTACCTGGTCGCGATTATTTAACGCTATCCTAACTTGTCCTAGCTGGGGATCGTTCAATTGTTCCTGCCGCATATCAACTTGTGTAAGAGAAAATGTGGGTAAAGTGTCCCATGCATGGTCAATATCCTCTTCGGGCGGGTCGAGGACTGGTAATCTGGATAGCCCATCTGCGTCGAGGTAGGTACTACCCTTCTTATGTTTTACGTCGAATGAATAATCATAGAGCCGGAATATAAATTTATTAAGGCGCGAATTGGGGTTCTTAAACTTGTCCCAATAAAGAAGGCTGGCGTGATCCGTAATTACTGTGAAGTGAATGCCGTATAGATATGTCCGGAAATAATTTACGGCCCAGGAAAATGCTAGCATCTCTCTTTCTGTAGCGGAATATCTACATTCGACCGGTGTAAGTTTACGGCTCGCGAAAGCTATGGGGTGCTGTTTTCTATCAGTGTCCTCCTGTAGCAGGGCTGCACCTATACCAAATTGGCTGGCGTCCACATGGACAAAGGTGGGCCTGTCCTCCTGAAAGTGTTGGAGCTGTGGTGGTGTAGTGAGCACGTGCTTGAGTGTTTTAAAAGCCTCCCTATGTGTTTCTGTAATTATAAAGGGTGTTTTCTCGTGTGTGAGCTCGGTTAAGGGGTTGGCGATCTGGGCAAATCTATGAATAAAGCGCCGGTAATAGCTAGCCAGTCTCAAAAATCACCGTAGCTGTTTAATGTTCTCCGGCATGGGAATGTCGGTAATGGCGGCAACTTTGGCGGGGTCAGGTGTGATGCCTTTTTGGCTAACAATGTGGCCCAAGATGTGGACTTGCTGTTTCGCAAACTGGCATTTGGATGGCTTTAGCTTAATTTAGCGTAGCGAATCCTGTCAAAAGCTTCTTTCAAATGTACCATGTGCTCTTCGAACGTTTGTGAAAATATTGTGATATCATCGATGTATGTTAAGACCGAACGATATTTGAGGCCCGCGAATGCCTTATCTACAAGTTTCTGAAACATTTGACTGGCATTATTCAAACCCATCGGTAGAATGGTATAGGAATAGAGGCCGTTTTCGGTGACGAATGCCAGCTTGTGTCTATCAGGTTCATATATCGGTATCGAATAAAATCCCGAATAGCAATACACGATAGAAAAGTACTTGGCCCCACTAAGTGTTTCGAGATAGGTATATGTACGTGGTAGCGGGTAATTATCGCTCTTATTGAGTCTATTGAGTCGCCGATAATCGGTGCAAAACCTGTGCGAACCGTCGGCCTTTCGGGTGAGAATTACCGGCGCGCTATAATTAGATACAATGGGTGTAATGATGTTGGCCTTTAACATCTCCTGAATCTGGGTTTCTGTAGCCTGTCTTTCTCTAGCGCTAACCTTATAGGGCGCTTGGTGAACCGGTGCATCACCGGTTAAGTCCACATGGTGCTGGATTAAATCGGTCACCTCAAGATCGGCGAGGGAATGGGCAAAAATGTCGCTATACTCCTCTAAGAGGTTTGCAAGCCTTTTATCTGGGGTCAATGCCTGTGTGGAATCGTGTTCCTCTGTTGCCTTTGTGGCGCCTGAGCCGGGATGTGGAGGTATTGTGACCAACGGAGAGACCTGGTGCGCACGTGTGTCTCGCTGCGCTCGCGGAGTGTATGTATTCCGCACGTATGTTACGGGATGTGTAGTGATAAGGCATATTTCATTGGTAACAAAATTAATATTTGCGTCAAACTTGGCAAGAAAATTCGTACCGATTATCCCCGGCACTGATAGCTCGTTTATAACGAACATAGGGTAGCAGGATTCGAATGATCCTATTTGAACTCGTATATTGGCCATTCCGAGGTAGCTAAGGCTCTGTGAGTTGGCCGCTACGAGCCGAGTGTTATGGGGCACCCTGTATATGTGTTCGTTTGTGATATATCTACTGCTGATACAGCATATGGTTGATCCGGTATCCAGTAACATGTGGATCTTATGCCCGTTAATGCTGGCGGGTATAGATAGTGCTGTGATAGTGTTCCCCTCTTGCGCCATATGCATATTGTTGAGGGCGTATGTGACTGTATGTGAAGGTGGATTTTGAGATTGTGAAATGTGTATTTTGTTCTGTACTGAGGGCTGAATAGCAGTATGCAGTGTCGGTGTAGACCTCTCACTGACGGAGCGTTGTGCGGCGGGCTGTTCATTGTACCGGGCTCGTTTGGCTGCGTCATGGAAAACTGTGAGCTGTGCTGCGCCTTTGTCTTGTCTAACTGTTACGAGTGCGACATTACGTTTCCTCTTGGATATTCGCGGAGTCGAAAGAAAATCTCTATTCTCTTTAAAATGGGTGGATGGGAACCCTGGTCTAGGTTTCGGTATTCTATATCTGCTATGTACATGGTGCTATATGCGGGTTTGGGTCCGCATCTAATCCCCTGTAGTGTCATACTATCCGCCGTAGCGTGTATGCTCGTCTCCGGCTTTGCCGTGCCTGGGTTAGTGGATGGTGCGCTTGTACCCGCGGGTGGAACTGGTGTAAGGTTAATTGCTGTGTGTGTCATATCTGTGCCTGGGATGTTAGTAACCTTCGGGGATGTAGTGTTGTCGCCGGCTTCCTGTCCGGCCGCAATAGAGCCTGTTTTACTCTGTGGGATGGCGGGTTGAACTTTGTGTGGCTGATTTTGGGTGAGAGGGCTGTAATGTCCCGCATTTGGACTTCCCGTGAACAATAGGTAAATATGTTTGTCGTATCCTGTTGTGGAAAGGGTGGGCGTCATCTTATCCATTGTATAGACATGGATATTGTATTGTATTGTTTTGCCTAATGCGGTAACTTCTGTAGCCCCTGCATACGTTCCCTCTTTGCACATATATTCCCCATAGGCGTATTTGTTGGGGAATAATGTGTCGTTTCCATCCGCAAGGTAATATTTGAACTCGTCCCAATGGGACATAATGTAAGTGGCCGTTTTATCTCGAAGGTCCTTATGCCGATCCTCATTTTGATGGATCAGGAAGCTGACCGCTCGAAATAAACAGTTTCCATCCCCTTTGACCGTATGTGCCTGTTGGTCCGATCGGGGAGGTATTTTCTGCACTGTGTGTTTACGGGCGGGAGTGGGGGGAATCTTTAGCCTGCTGGGTCGTATGTGGCAGTCGCTCTGCGAGGGCTGATTATCCTGTCGGGTATTCCCCGATGTCTGATGAATGGGGATCTCGCTATGGGGTTTATTGCAGTGTTGGTGGACTTTCGGGGGAGGGTTTTTCGATTTAGTGGGTGTTGTCCCTCCCCGCCCTAATAGTTTTTTGGCTGCGTATAACCTCGGTTTTACAGATATCGACGCTGTCCCCTGGGCGCATTGCCTCTCCAATTATGTGGCTGGGGTTCGTGGGCGGGTGTGGGCAGTAATCCCTGTCTCTGTTGTTGGGGAGGATACCGTCCGGGTCCCCGTGGAGGGTGGTCGGGAAGCGGGTAATCCTCCTGTTCTAGCTCGCGGTGGGCAGGGATGTACTGTCTATGCGGTGGGGGTGGTTCTCTATATTCAGGACCGTTCCTGGTATATTGTGGTGGATTGTTGGGCCTACGGTGTGGGAGAGTATACTCCGGGCGTACACATCCAATTTGCCCTTCGTTCCTCCGTGGTGTGTCGTCCCAATATTGTGGGGGGCGGCTAGCGGGGCGACTTTGGGGTTGGTTGTTTCGTGGGCGACTGTCTTCCCTATACTGTGGGGGAGGGTGTGTCTGCCTAAGCGGGGTGAGTGGCCCCTTCGAGGCGTATCCACCCAGTGTTGCTGGCGGTAGTTCGGTTGCCTCGCTGGGGGTGGTTTATACCGACTAGGGTAGGTAGGTTCACGGTATTGCCGTTGATGATCCTCCCTATAGTCCTCCAGGTCGTCACTGTAGGGCGATTGCCATTCATCATCGTGATCATCCCGATATGGACGTCCCCTTGGGGCAGTGTGTATAGCAGTTATTCGCATTTCCTGCATCTGCTGTGTTAGGTCGTGTATTTGCTGATGCAGGTCCGAATTGTCCGTCCGGATATGCTGGTCGACTGCTTTTTGAGTGAGTTTAGTACCGGCCTCTATGAATTTAATATTTTCTTGGAGCTCTACTACCGTCTGGCTTCGTAAGACGCATAGCTTGTCCACTATGGACGGCTTAAGACCTTTCACGATGAGACGGATTTTCTGTCTATCCGACATCTGCCTATTATATTTCTCACACATCAAGAGCTTGGCATTGATGTAGGCCTGTGAGGTTTCCGTGGGATCCTGTTTTCGTTCCCGGAGTTTGTCGTAGAGATCCTCCTCATCAGGTGTGAGTTGGAATTCTCGCACTAGGGCTGCGGAAAATTGTTGCCATGTGGCCTCAGCTAACGCGGTCTCGTTCTGCTCGAACCATGTTAGTGCGTATTTTATAAAGTAGGCCGGTAAGAGACGTTTCTTGTCGTAATCTGACCAGTTGTTAATATTGGCCGTTCTATTGAACGCCGTGAAATATTCTTCAGGGTCCTGTGTATGTCCTGAATACTTAGGGGGTTGAATCATGGGGTATTTAGCTGGCATGGCCATGATTGCGCTGTGTGAAATCTCGGGGCTGCTTAGGGGGGTGCGATCGACTGGGCTATCTAGGGCGCCGTTAAGCAATGAAGCGTTAGAGCGTTCGTGGGTGTGAGATCGATTGTGAATTTCGACCGGTGTGATGTAGATGTTCTCACCTTGAGAAGTACCCGGCTGGTGAGGGGTAGACTGTGGCGCGTCATGTGGGTTAAATTGTTCAGTTCCCTGAATGTTAGCCAGCGATAAATTGTGGTCAATTTGGACCGTTTGTATCGTGGAAAGTGCCTTGTTGATATTTTCTCCTAGTGTCAAGGCGATGGCTTGGATGTCTGCGATTAGCCCACCGTTCGATGCACTCTGTTCAGTGTCGACTAATTGTTGTAAAAGGACTTGTAAACCGTTGTAGGTTTGTTGTGTGTCACTGATCTGCTGTAATATACTGTAGGGTAATGTGGGGGTTAGTTCCTCGCTAGCGCAACTATCTGAGGACGATCGTCGAGCGTTCTGTGCCTATGCTCGTGTGAGGGGAGGGATATGTGGTATTACGTTAGGGTACCTTGTTCTGATCTCTAGAGCTGCTTTTTCAAGCTCGGCAAGCAATTGGCCTAAGTTATGCTCAGATAATAAGTCTGCGTTTTGAACACGGAACTTGGGTCGTAAGGGTTTCGTACTGGCGGCCAGGTAATGGACAGTGTCCCTAACCTTGCACCTAACCTTACTTTGGGGATTTAGCATAAATGGAGGTAATGTTCTATTTTAATAATTCCTATATTCCCTAAGCAAATGGCTGATCTCTGTGTAAGGGTATTTATCAAAGCCCTATATCTGTCTGGGGGGGGGGGTTGCGTGGGTAATTAATAATAATGTACTGGCGCTATTAACTCTGTGGCGTACTCTGAAAAAAATCGATTTTGGGTGGCGTAAGCTTGGCTGTAAAAGGTGGTTTGGGATCTTTTCCGCGGAATCACGTTGTATGTGATCCCTAGAGCGTTGTCCTAAAACAACGTCACGGTACCCCGCGCCTCCCCAATTGTAGGGGACCTGAGTGTGTGCCCTCTACAATGTAATATTTGGGGGGTTGCGAAATGGGAACCTGGGGAGATGCTGGAGGTTCGTGTGTAGGAAGTGTGGGCGTTTGAGCAGTCCAAGAGCTCGCAAGGAGAACTCCCAATGGTGCTGTCTGGTTGGGTAGCTCGAGGGTGTGATATCGGGGATTAAGGGCGGTTTGGTGCAGCAGGCTCTAAACAGCTGAGCTGCTACTATGATTACTGCTAACGTGGGCGACTGGCAGCTCGCTCTTTACGCGAGACAAGCACTGTGACGTAGGCGAGTGGCTGAATGCGGAAGCCACGGAACAATTAACTAAGTGTTACCTGGATCCTACCGGGACGAGGGATGAAGGGCAGGATCTTAACAACGAGAGAAATAAACTAAAAGACCAGTTGCTTTTAATATGTCTGAGTTTAATGAGTACTTCTCACTTGAAGTACTCCTAGATTTGGCAGAGCAGTTAATAATTCAGATGCTCATTATAATCCAAGCACTAGGGGGTGAAAGTGTGAATGTCTGTGTGAGGAGTTGTGGTCGCTAGACACTTACCCTTCGGCAGTCGACGGAACGGCGCTCAGATGTGGTCTGGCACTAGGTAGCACTAAGGAAGACTGACCCCGAGTGACTTCACTTCTACTGTTTTATAGCTTTCCGTGTGTCGAGTGCGCATAGTTGCAAATTCCTCAGGATGTGAGGTGCTGGCCGGGGTCGATGAAGTACAAGTTGTGAGGTTATTGGAGGTTGTTGAAGAAGTATTAGACTTATAGATGTGTAGTAGATTTTTATGACGTATTCAGAAGGCGTTTATTTGGTTATAGATGTGTGGGTCGTAGATAGTAGGGGATGAGGGTGCCATCCTACGGATGCAACAATATTGACCGTACTATAATGTTGAAAAGTCTTATAATGGCAGTAGAATATAAGCAGTCTATATGAAAAACTATGTTCACATTCATAGCATTCAAATCAAACACAATGAGTTATTCGTTCTTTCCATGCGTTTCGACACTCGCGCCTTGCTGTAGCAAGTCAAGACTAAACGTAGTGTACCGGACTATGTTCACTCGCACAAGTTTAAATATCACTTGATATGTCTACTTCCAATCATGCCTGCGTACACGTTCTTGGCTGATTCTGGAAAAGTCTAGCCCACGAATGGATACCTCTCTCGGGCGAGATATTTCAGACTGACTGTCGGTCTACCCACAATGCTCCTGGGTTCAAACGATATGATAGTCGATATATACGCAGAGTGATTGCGATTATCGCCTGGTATTCTGAAATGTGCATTTATAAAGTCAAAATCATCCTCAAGTAGCTTCTACAAGAAAAATAATGTATTTGCCATTAGTCGATCCCTCCTATGATATCTGTATTACTTCATAGCAGCTTATATTGCAGTCATGTTTGCACGGCATCCATTTTGCAAGCAATAACTGTACCTCAGACAAAAACACGTGTTCGAGATTTGTAATGCGTGTTGCTGGTACCGCTCCTAAGCGAGCGTCACGAAGCCTCCGTTGCTGCTTGTAGTTGAAATGTTGCCATAAAAATATCATCTGTGGCCTTTCTAATATGACCAGGTTGCATGTCAATGCAAAATACTGGCTCAGTACCATCCCGGCGTTTGCCTGGAGTAGAAGTGCGAATCCACAGAAAAACACTTCCATGATGGCTGAGGTAGGAATCCAACCCACATATTCCCAGGTTTGCATCACGAGGCTACCTGTTCCAGCCCTCAGATCAGAATTACATTTCTTGGGAATCGTACCCGGGACTCCGCGGCGACAGCCTAGAATGGACAGCAATGTGCTAGCCAGTACACCACAAGGTGATCTCCAATAAACAAAAACTTATCCCAACAAATTGTTTTCTCTGTTTCTATTACCTTATAAAGGGCTAACAAGCAAAGTTACTCAGAATGGCTTGGGGTGTAGATTACGTCGTGTGAAATAATAACGTTGTAATAGTTGTTTCATTTGAGGGGCTTGGACATATTGGTACTTTAGCCCCGTGTACTTGTCCGAAAATCTGGGTTACTGTGATGTCTGTATTAGAGTGTGTGTATTATTATTATTCTGGTGAGGATTGGGAAGGAGGCGGCCGTGGCCTTAAAGTTATGAACCATCCCGGCATTTGCCTGGAGTAGAACTGAGAAACCACTTTCAGGATGGCTGAGGTAGGAATCTAACCCACATCTTTCCAGTTTTGCCTCCCGAGGTCGAGCGAACCCTGTTCCAGTCCTTAGACTAAAATTAAATAGCTCGGCAGAGCCGGATATCGAACCTGGACCTCCTGGGCGACAGCCAAGAATGCTGGCCGCTACACCAGTAGGTCCTCACTTGCACGAATAACGTTAGTGTGGCATCTTATATCTGCCTCATATCACATTGTGTGCAATCCGTTGTGAGGATAGATATTCGTAGGACTAGGCCCCCCAGCTCGTACATGCACCTACATTCGGAGCGCCTTGTGTTCAGGCGGAAGGTCGTGTGTATACTGCGAGCGTAGAGCTGTGTCAACTCCGCAAGTCTCACTGTGGCAACAGTGCTCAGCTGGACGCGCGCTACTGGGCGAGCCCATGTTCACAGTTGTTTTGGGTCTGGTATAATGTTGACAGTCTAGCAATAACGCCCCACTGGTCACTTAATTTAAAAGTAGATAGCTTTCTATTGAAATCTACCTAAAAGCAATTGCCAACTGAGTAGAGTTCATAATATACTGGAATATAGAGGCCAGATGAAGATCATCATCATCTTCATTTCCCCTTTTCCAGCTGACACTGGGTGGAGGCAAATATGGTTCCTCTCCACGTTGTTCTGTCGTTCCACCATTCCTCTTCCGACACGGTGTTCCGATCCAGGTTCCTTTTACTAATGCTATTCTTCACCGAGTCCATCCAACGCATTCTTGGTCTTCCTCGTCCTCTCTTCCCTGTCATCCGTCGTTCCAGTGCTCGTCTTGGTAGCCTTACTTCATTCATCCGTTTGACATGTCCAAACCGTCTCAATCAGTTTTGCTCCAGTTTGTAATTTTTTCTGTACTCCCAGTTCTTTCCGTATATCTTCATTTCTCACTCTGTCTCTCCTCGTTTTCCGGACCATACTTCTCAGGAATCTCGTCTCAGCTGCCTGTACTCTGCTCTCATGCCTCTTAGTCATTGTCCAAGTTTCTGCTGCATATGTCATTATAGGAACAAAATATGCTTTGTACATAACTTCTTTAGATTGTGGGGTTTGAAGCCATTTTTTCAGTGTTGCCTTAGTAAACAAGAGTTTAGCGCTTTTCAGTCGGTTAACACGAATGCACCCAAAAGAGCTGGGTTATGCCCTAATCCTGGGATAAATTACATGAGATTAATAAATACACTAGGGTGACCAGTTTCGATCGTCAAGCGATCATCATCAGATCCATTACACTTAGGCTATAAAATCTATGTTTGAAAATACAGGTGAAAATATTTACAATATGTACAATTATTTAGTTGCAGTATTGGTACCGCAACTGTCGGTATATGCTAAATGCGGTACATATGATGTTAGGTGAAATGCTAAATGGTGATAGATATCCGGAGTTTGTATATTTGGAGTGATTATATGGTTGTAAAATATCAACTATTGTTAAACTGTAATATTACAGGCTACTACTTATATGGTTGTGTTCCTTGCTGGTGCTACGCGCAGTTTCGTGTTCACTGTTACTCCAGGTGTGGTCGACTGAGATGGGCTGTTATCTCAACGACACTCGTTTTTCCTGTCTCTCCCCTGTTCATATGTGCTGTGCGGACTCAGTGCGATGTGTTTATGTGGGGTGTTGCCAAAACTAGATATATGTATGTTACTGAATGAGGTGGGTCTACAACTATTAAAGACCGTGGATCATTCCCCGCCACGCGTGGACCATAAGCCATTCAAACTAAGCGCGAGTGAAGAGGGGCGAGCTCTCCATAAACGTGTGTTCATTTAGATTGTTGGGATTATTTCGTTTGGCTAGGTGTATCTCAATTGCTTCCTTTATGTCAAGAGTATGTTTAAAGCCCATGTCAAAATCAACTATAATAAGGAAATAACAACCATTAAGCAAATAGCAAAGGAAAACAATTTCCCGCCAAGCAAAATAAACCAAATTATAGCCAAACATAAAAATAAAGATAAGACGATTCCCAAACCGGACAGTAATGAGAAAAAAATTGCGCGTTTCAACTATGTGAATGCGAATACCTATAAAATCACTAATCTATTCAAAAAGCAAGGCATAAAAATAGCATTCACAACGAAAAACACAACCGGTAGGCACCTACAAAATAGTAATCTAAATAAACATGACACGTATTCAAAATCATGGGTATATTCTATCACGTGCCAAGCCACTGGCTTACAAGCCAATTACATCAGATAGAGTGGAAGACGAGTAGACACGCGTTATAATGAACATAGGAATGCGATAAGATATGGAACACATTCAGCCGTATGCGAACATATGTGTGACACGGGGCACAGCTTTACTAACATCGAGATGGACCTAAAAATAATTCATCATGAATCGAAAGGCAGAGCTCTTGACATAAAGGAAGCAATCGAGATACACCTAGTCAAACGAAATAATCCCAACAATCTATAGTAAAGACATCATTAATTCCGACTTGACGTTTCAGTGTTAACCTAGAGTTATCTAGCGGTCAGAAGGAAGGTAGAATAAGGAAAATAAGAGAACGTTCATGGCATTTGTAGACTTGGAAAAGGCTTTTGATAACGTTGATTGGACTAAATTGTTTGACATTTTGAAATCTATTGGAATAAAGTACAGGGATAGGAGGGTGATCTACAATCTATACAGAAACCAGACAGCAGTCATTCGAGCTGAAGGACATGAGAGAGAAGCTGGTATTCAGAAAGGTGTAAGGCAAGGCTGCAACTTATCACCCATACTTTTCAATCTTTACATTGAACAAGCAATGAAGGAAATTGGAGAAAAAATTAAAGTGGGAGTGAAGATTCAAGGAGACATAATTTCAACTCTGAGATTTGCTGATGACATCGTCATCTTGGCCGACACACCTGAGGATTTGAGTGAGTTTTTGAATGGTATGGACTCCGTCTTACAGAATGAATACATGATGAAAATTAATAAATGTAAAACAAAAATACTGGAATGCCGCCGAAATAAATCAGAAACCTCTATGGACATCAAATTGGCAGGTGAAAAGCTGAAGGAAGTAGGAGACTTCTGTTACTTAGGAAGCAAAATTACCAGTGATGGAAGAAGCAAAGAGGATATAAAAAGTGGGTTGGCTCAGGCAAGGAAAGCCTTTCTACAAAAAAGGAATCTGTTGACATCGAATATAGATTTAGGTATTAGGAAGTCATTTTAGAAAGCCTTTGTCTGGAGCGTGGCACTCTGTGGAAGTGAAACTTGGACTATTGGTGCAGCAGAAAAGAGGAGAATTGAAGCATTTGAAATGTGGTGTTACAGGAGAATGATGAAGATCAGATGGGTAGATAGGGTGACAAACGAAGAGGTATTAAGACGAGTGGGAGAGGAGAGATGTTTCTGGCGACTGCTATTGAAGAGAAGGGATAGGTTGGTAGGACACATACTAAGAATCCAGGAATAGCAAGCTTAGGTATGGAAGGAAGGGTTGAGGACAAGAACTGTAGGGGTAGTCCAAGGTTAGAATATGTTAAACAGATTGCTTCGGATGTAGGGTGTGGTAGCTATGTAGAGATGAAACGATTAGCTCAAGACAGGGAGGCATGGAGTGCTGCATCAAACCAGTCAAAAGACTGAAGACTCAAACAACAACAGAAGGAAAATCACTTGAACTAGTCAATCACAGGCAGCCATTCAAATCTATATCTCACGATCAATTGAGTTCCGTTCGCGATTTAGCGAACGAAACTCTAACGTAGATCTGAAACTTCAAGTCGGAAGTAATGATGGCTTTACTATAAATGAACACACGTTTATGGAGAGCTCACCCCTCTTCACTCTACTAAAAAACACACCCTGTCCGAAACAAGACACAACTTAGCGATACAGCCAAGCTAGATAAAAGGGGGGGGGATTAGGGGGTTTTAATAGGTAAATGTTATCTGGATCAGGTGTACGATGTACTTTTCTTCTGCAATAAACCAAGGCCCGTATTCGCGGCAGTATTAAAGGTGCCGGGACGTCCTCAAAAGACTGGGCAGCGCTTAGTTTGAATGGCTTATGGTCCACGCGTGGCGGGGAATGATCCACGGTCTTTACTAGTTGTAGACCCACCTCATTCAATAACATACATACATCTAGTTTTGGCAACACCCCACATAAGCACATCGCACTGAGTGCGCACAGCACATATGAACAGGGGGAGACAGGGAAAAACCAGTCTCGTTGAGATAACAGCCCATCTCAGTCGACCACACCTGGAGTAACAGTGAACACGAAACTGCGCGTAGCTCCAGCTAGGAAGACAACCAGATAAGTAGTAGCTTGTAATATTACAGTTTAAACAAAGTCGTTTTTTTACAACCATATAATCACTCCAAATATACAAACTCCGGATATCTATCACCATTTAGCATTTCACCTAACATCATATATACCGCATTTAGCATACACCGTCAGTTGCAGTACCAATACTGCAACTACATAATTGTTCGAAGTACGTCCAGAAAGTAAGTTCCGTTTGTTAATAACATTAAATTGTGTACAGATACAGAAAAATTATTTATTGCACAAATTTCTACAACCCTTAAACTACTTTTCCACATAACTGCCGAAATGTTGCAGGCATTTGTCGTAGCGTGGCACGAGTTTTGTATACCTTCTTTATAGACGTGTGCCGCCTGTGTCTTCAACTAGTTGTACGTTACGCTGCAGCTCAGTTCCGCATATGCGCGGTAGACGCTCTGTATCAAGGAGAAGAAAGGTGCGCCATTTGGAGAGCGCTGTCAGCCACGTACGCGTTGTTGTGCATGTTTACTCGTAGAATGTCGGTGTTGATTGAAAATCCCACCGCTTGTGAAATCAGATCAGTGATTCGTTTTCTGAATGCTAGGAAAGTGAAACCAATTGAAATTTATCGGCAAATTTGCGAAGTGTATGGACAAAATGCGATGAGTGAATCAATGGTGAGAAGATGAGTCCGACAGTGCAATGAAGGACGTAGTGAAGTGCACGATGAAGAACGAAGTGGGCGTCCATCTTTGGTTACAGACGAACTGGTTCACGCGATTGATGACAAGATCCGGGAAAACCGCAGGTTTACAATTAGTGCTCTCGCTATCGAATTTTCCCAAATTTCACGATCACTATTTCATGAAATTGTTACCGAAAAACTGAACTTTCGTAAACCTTGCCGACGTTGGGTACCAACGATTCTTACGGAGCAACACAAAACAAAACGGATGGGTAGTGCACTTCAGTTTTTGACCCGTTACAATGAAGGCGGCGAAGAATTTCTGACACAGATAGTCACAGGAGATGAAACTTGGGTTTCTTACGACACCCCTGAAAGTAAGCGGCAATCAATGGAATGGAGGCACACTTCATCCCCAGCCAAGGTTAAGACGAAACAAATCTTGACACCTCGGAAAATGATGTGCACAGTGTTCTGGGACTGGAAAGGCATCTTACTCATTGATTTCTTACCGCGTGGTCAATCAATCAACGCAGATGCTTACTGTGAGACACTTAGGAAATTGCGCCGCGCAATACAGAATAAGCGCCGAGGGTTGCTGTCAAAAGGTGTTGTTTTTCTTCACGACAACGCACGACCAAACACTGCAAATGTGACGAAACACCTCCTACAGGGATTTGGCTGGGACGTGTTTGACCACCCTCCGTACAGCCCTGACCTCGCTCCTAGCGACTTTCATCTGTTCACACATCTCAAGTCTTTCCTTGGCGGCCAACACTTCAACAATGACGACGAGCTGAAAGAAGATGTTTCCAAGTGGTTGAAGACACAGGCGGCAAACTTCTATGAAGAGGGTATCCAAAAACTTGTGCCACGCTATGACAAATGCCTGCAAAAGTTCGGAAGTTATGTGGAAAAGTAGTTTAAGAGGTGTAGAATGTTGTGCAATAAATAATTTTTCTGTATCTGTACACAATTTAATTTTATTACCAAACGGAACTTATTTTCTGGACGTGCCTCGTACATATTGTAAATATTTTCACCTGTATTTTCAAACATAGATTTTATAGCCTAAGTGTAATGGATCTGATGATGATCGCTTGACGTTCGAAACTGGTCATCCTAGAGTATTCATTAATCTCATGTCATTTATTCCAGGATTAGGACATAACCCAGCTCTTTTGGGTACATTCGTGTTGACCGACAGAAAAGCACTAAGGTCTTGTAACTTCTTTAGCCTTAATTGGTATATCCTTGTTCCATACTAGTCCCCGTACCTGTTGGTAGAAAGCACTCCCGAGTTGTATTCTTCTGTTAATTTCCAAATCTAGTCTTCCATCTTCAGTCAGTTCACATCCCAAGTATTTGAAGTGTTTCACCACTTCCAATTCCTTATCTCCTACTTTGATTACTCCTTTTCCTTATTTCTTACCTCTACTCAACAACACTGTTTTACTCTTCTCCACATTTATCTTAAATCCCCCTTGCTCAATCTTTTCATATATTACGTCTAACTTTTCTTGTACCTCCATCTCATCCTCGCCCCAGATCACAACATCGTCTGCTAACAACATTACCTTCAACTTTGCCCTACTGTAGTCTTTCATGCTGCCTTCATGATGTCATCCATCACCATTAAGAACAATAATGGTGACAACACACTTCCTTGCTTTAGTCCAGTGTCAATTTTAAAACATTCCGATGTCCGACTCTTCACACTACTGTAGCAATCCATGCACATTCCTTTTATCATGAATCTCAGTTTCTTGCCTATCCCCCTATTTGTTAAGCTTTCCCAAACTTTTGTTCTAGGGATGCTATCATAGGCCTTTTCTAGATCAATAAAGTCATTACCATATCCTTCCCATATTTCCAACTCTTTTCAATGTTCTGTCTCAGAATGAAAATGGGTTCCACTGTTGACCTGCCCACTCTAAATCCAAACTGCTCCTCTTCTATTTGGTTTTCTACCTTTACTCTAATTCTTTTTTCTAGGGTTCATTCCATTACTTTTGCAACATGCGAGATGATGGTGATTCCTCGGTAGTAACCACACACCTTCCTGTCTCCTGAAGATATATACCAAAACTAAATTACTAGGCACTGAAAGTCCGCCTCGCTGTAATTGATTAAAAAGCAGTAATATAACCAGTTCTTTTGATAGTCCTGCCATAATTTGACTTGCAGCCAGGCTTCCTAGGCTTCTGAAATAGTTTAATGAAATATTAGTGAAGAATTTGTTGGTTAAATTCATTACCAGGCATTGGTTATACATAAAACTTAATACGGGAATACTCATTTCTACAACTTACAGCAGGTCTGATTTACCACGAGGAAATTCACGGGTGTGCAAATAGTTAGTACGAACTGCTTTTAGTTGCTCTCATATCAAAATAAACAATACAGTATTTATGAACAAAACTTAGCATATGATCGTACGTGTTTATAGAACTTACGCACTCTACACAATGTTGCCAATTCTACCAACAGCACTGCTTGAATATGTTAAACAGATTGCCTTGGATGTAGGGTGTGGTAGTTATGTAGAGATGAAACGATTAGCTCAGGGCAGGGAGGCATGGAGGACTGCATCAAACCAGTCAAAAGAATGAAGACTCAAACAACATATACACTGACTGAGCAAATGTCATGTGATAGTGGAGCCTGTTGTCAGCGCACCACACGCCCCCTGTGCCAGCGACAGTTGTATAGGAGACCTTGTGAGAAGTGGCTGTGCACGTGGCAGGTGTAACATGCAACGATGTCGTGAGCTGACACTGTTCGAACGGGGTAAGGTGGTCGGTGCTCGACGGATGGGAAGTGCGATTTCAGCAGTGGTGCGGGAATTCGGCTTCACGCGGTCAACCGTGTCCGGGGTCTATCGTGAATGGTTGAATGCGGGTGTCACCGTCCACAACAGACGAACGATCGGCCGTCCAGCCACCCTCGATGACCGTCACCGGCGACATCTGAGGCGGATTGTCAATAGTGACAGAAGGGCAATAGTGTAACAAATCACGGCTCAATTCAACACAGGCCGTGCTAGACACATCTCACAGTGGACAATCCGTATGAACATGGGTTCCATGAGGTATGCGAGCCACCGCCATACACACTATTAGGTGACTATCCCATGACATTTGTTAAGTCACTTTAAATGCATAGCAGAGGTAGAATTGTAAAATATTCAATAACAGGTTTACAAGATTCTGTTTCATATACTTATTTTGTTGCTAGGTCCACCTTCTTCTGCATTCTGAAGGCTCTTATGCTAGAAGTTGAGCTATTCCCAAACAACTATTCTGTATTTCAAGATGGAATGGAAATAGCCATAATATGCATTTAAAAGAATATGTTTATTTACACTCACCGGCATGAAAAGGGAAACACAATGAATATCAGACAAAACTCAATGTTTGACCGTTTCAAACCTGGTATAATTTGAATGATGTGACTTCGCAACGATGTGACAATGTGCCGTGATTTAATTAGCTCATTTGAGAAGTTTCAGCGCAACAATTGATAAATGTTGTTGATCGTGACAATCACAAAACACCAATGTTTTCGTTTCACGCCTTTGGACAATAATAACCACAAACAGCTGTCTTAAGGTTTATTGCTGTAAATTCTCGTGCCGCGTATTTTTGTGAACGTTACTGTTTGTCTACAACATTCATAATCATGCAGTGCGACAGGTCAGAGGACAGTACAATGGATTCCAGGTTTCGACACTTCCGAATTCGTATTTGTGCACTTTTGTGATTGTCATGATCAATAATGTTTAAGAATTATTGTGCTAATTATAGGGTAATTAACATATAATAAATTGCCACATTGTTGTAATGTCATTTGATTAATGCAAGGTTTGGAACGGTCCAACATTGAGTTTAGTCTGAAATTCATAGGGTTTCGCTTTCTTTACCGGTGAGTGTATTATTTGTTAGGTTCACTCCTTAATAAATCACATAGGCTCCTCTAGAATGCATATTTTATTATTTGTTGTGGAAAGATTCACAATTCACACGACACACACCATATTGTTTTTGACACTGAACTTCACTGATATCAAAGACTATGTCAAAGATACAGCACTACACTCTTGTGCTTACTGCCAACACAACATTCTCCCACCTTGAGTTGTGGAAACAACTCAACAAAACAATAAAATAACATAACACACATATTTTCACAAAATAAATGAACACAGAAATAAATAAGTCACTCAAAATATCTCTTTGGTTTAACCACCACTCTCCCACTACTGGTTTTGATGAGATCAGAAGTATTAGTAGATGGTTTAACAGTCTTTGGATTTTTCTCCTTCTTCTCATTTTCATTCCGCTCAACTTGCAGGCTTAAAGCATGATCTTCTCCAGATGTCACTTCAAGTGGATACACCCTCTGTACTGGCCTCAGTAGCTCTCCTTTTGTAGTCACCAAGCGAACAACTCTCACGACACCACCTTTGCCAGGGATGACCTCCGTCACTCTTGCCAGCGGCCAGTCTAGTCTCTTCGTGTTGTCACTGGCTACCAGTACTACTTCACCTACGCAGGGTATGTGATGACTTTTCCTAATGTGGTTCTTCTGTATTAGCTGTCCAAGATATTCATTCCTGAATCTTACCCTTAATGTTTCCTTTACTTTCTGTCTGTACCTGAATCTTCTGTCAAGTTTTATGTCCTCTATCATGTCGATATCGGGCATTCCAATCTCCTTGACTTCCTGTAGGAACATTGCAGGGGTGATAGCCATCAAGTCTTCTCCATCATTGGACAGGTAAGTAAGTGGTCGTGAATTCATGACAGCTTCAATGTCACACAGAACCGTCATCATTTCTTGGTACGACAGACATGACTTTCCCAGAACTTTCCTGAGCATTTGTTTGAGGACACCAATCAGCCTCTCCCACCATCCTCCCCACCATGCTGCAGTGGGAGGATTGAATTTCCATTTTATTTGGTGTACAGAACTATATTCAGCAATTTTATCCCACTGAATTGTCTCCAACATATTGCAGGTGCCTTGAAAGTTTGTCCCATTGTCACTATAGACAATCATTGGCCTTCCACGTCTGGACACGAAGCGCCGAAAAGCTTCGAGGAATGTTGCAGTAGCCAAAGATGTTACTAGCTCCAGGTGTACTGCACGAAAAACCGCACACGTGAACAGACAGACCCAGGCTTTCTCTCCACCTTTCAAAATCAGAGGCCCGGCAAAGTCGACCCCTGTTATTTCAAAAATTGAGGCTTCTCTTACTCTGTCTATGGGGAGATGAGTTTGTTCTGCTTCAAGATGTTTTCCATGGTACCTCCTGCAGACAACACATGTTTTAATTGCACCCTTCACCGTTCTCCTTCCTCCAAGGATCCAATATTTCTGTCTGAGCCCACTGAGCAGAATCTGGGTTCCAGCATGACATAAGTCTTTGTGCTTCTCCCTAATGAGAGCGTGAACTGTTGTATGCTTCGCAGGAAGGATAGCAGGACAACGGAAAGCATAATCATCTTTGCGCGATATAATTTTTGTTTTCAGTCTCATCACTCCCTCATCATCCATGAAAACACATAGTGAGTTGAATCTTTCATCCTTTTCACCAACAAAACACTCCTTTTGTATGAACTTCATCAAGACTTTTTCTGCTTCTGTGGTTTCTTCAATGGATAGTTCGGCAGTTCTTCTATTATTTTTCTGTCGACAATTATACAGAAACCTCAAGATCCATCCTATCATACGAACTGTTCTACGGAAACTTGAGAAATAGTCAAGGTGCCATTCTTGGGTATTAGACTTTTCTTCTAACACCGTCATAGTGTTGACTTTCTTTTTTCTTTCTTGGAAGACTTCATCATCGTTTGTTGAAATTTCGGGGCTAGGCCATTGTGTAGTAGATTGTTTTAGCCATTTTGGGCCTTCCCACCATCTCTGTTGAAGTAACTGTTTTGTGCTACATCCCCTTGATGCCAGGTCAGCCGGATTCATGGTTCCTGGAACATGCCGCCACTGTTCTATTCTGGACAGTCTTCGAATTTCTTGCACTCTGTTCCACACGAAGGTCCCCCAAGGTTCGTCTAACTTGATCCAGGACAACACAGTCGACGAGTCACTCCAATAATAAGTAACGATTTCTTTTGCAGTTAATGTTGGCAGTACTGACGTCACTAGTCGAACCCCTATTGTAGCTGCTAATAATTCCAGGCGTGGTATGGTGATACTCTTCTTGGGTGCCACTCTTGTCTTGGCTTGTACAAATCGTAGCTCTATATTGTCAACCCTCTGTATTCGCAAGAATATAACTGCAGCATACGCAGTTTGACTGGCGTCGCAGAACACGTGAAGAGATATATCTTCAACCGACTGGACACTACCGATCAAACATCTAGGAATCTTAATCTCAGACAGCTGAGGTGGTTCTGCCAACCACTTCATGAATCTTCTCTTTGTTGTTTCGTCTACTCTGGTGTCCCAACCCAAGTCAGTGGCCCATAGTTCTTGCAAGATTAATTTTGGACAGAGAAATACCGGACATGAGAAGCCAATAGGGTCAAACACCTTATGTGCAGCACCTAGTATAGCTCTTTTAGTGATTACATCATATTTGAAATCGTTAACATGAGTTAGATTCAGTTCAATGGTATCTTCTCCTTTATTCCAAATGAGCCCTAGCACATGAGTAAGATTTTCAGCTGTACCATCCTGAGAATACTCCCACCCTCGGAGATTGAAAGATGCCTTATCCATTATTATGCTTGCCTCTCGCATGAATGAATGAAGGTCATTTCTGTTGTTAACACTAATAGCACAGTTATCCACATAAAAACATTCTTCCAATCTTTCTATTGTTGAAGTTGAGTAGGAACTATTATCGACTGTTTGTCTCTTCAACTCGTTCAAGTGGAGTTTGATGGTTGCCGACAATAGGAACGGAGAACATGCAAGTCCAAAGACAACTCTATTGTGACGGAACACTTCTACCTTCCCTGTACTTTCCTCCTCCCACCAAAGGAATCTCAGAAAATCACGGTCTCTAGGATTGACACTTATTTGAAGAAATGCTTTTTCTACATCGGCCGTCACACCGATCTCATTTTCTCTGAACTTCAGTAGCGAACTAGGGATCAACTCTATGAAGTTAGGCCCTTTTTCAATACATTCGTTCAGAGATGGAGCGTTTCTCTGCTTCGCCGAGGCATCAAAAACAGGCCTGATCTTGGTGGTGCTGTTTTCTTTGAAGACAGGTCGGTGAGGTAGATAGTGTCCACTATTCTTCAGTTCTTCTTCAGGTACCCTCTCGATGATTCCTTGCTCCAACCAACTTCGTAAGACATTATCGTACTCCTGATAATGTTGTTCAGCTTGTAGTTTCTTTGTAGTGATTTCTAATCTGTGCTGAGCAATTTCTTTGTTGTCAGGGAGAGGTGGACGTTGTTCACTCCAAGGCAGACACACTTCATATCTGTTATCTTCATTTAGTCGTGCAGTCTCAAGGAAGTTATTTCTAACACGCTCATTCCTCTCGACGATAGATTCTTTCACAACAGGGTCAGTAATTCCAAGAATTTCTAAGTCCCAGAGATCAGAAATTCTTGTATGTTGGGAAAACAATGATGACACTAATAATGATGCCGAATCCCTTTGGGCCTTGTTACCTATGACTTTTCCCATTAGTGTCCACCCTAGGGAAGTCTCCACCAAAACTAGGCCACATTTTAGTTGATGTTTCCTCCCAGTGAGCAGTTCACCCGCCTTATCGGCCCCAATCAGAATCTGCACAGGCCCTCGCTCTAGTACATCAGTTAAACATATTTTCAGATCCCTTATCTCCTCACTCCAAGAACCATTCTTAATATATGGGACATCTTCACAAATAATCTCTTGGCTTAAAACTTCCAGCTCCTTGGAATAGTTTCCCTCCAATCGCTTTAAACTTATTCTGTAACAGTCGTGTTTTGCTTCTCGAGAACGTACTCCACCAAACAAGGAATGTATTAACGTTTCCTTCCTGATTGACTGATACCCCATTTCTTCGGCTAGGTCACGTGCAATGTAGGATTTAGTAGACCCAGTATCAATGACAGCTCGTACAGTTTTTTGTTTACCCTTTCCTTTAACGACAACTGCCAGGGTTTGCAAGTACACCTCAGGAGAACAAGACACATTAGCTAAAGCCTTATCCACATTATTGACATCCTGGAGAACCAAATTCCTGTCTCCCTCGTAATTCTGTTTGGACACACTTTCATTTTCTTTGTCACGGAGCTTATAACACATTAATACCACATGTTTACCACCACAAGCAATGCACCTGACAATCGATTTACAAGCTCTACTTTCATGGCCCTTCTTTAAACAATTGAAGCAACAGTGTTTATCAGTTAAGATTTTCCTTTTCTCCCCTACAGTCATTTTTTGAGCTTTAATGCACTCTGGGCTCGAATGAGGTTTAAGACAAAAAACACACTCCTGTCTCTTAGAAACATCAGCAAACAAAGCAGAAGCAGTAGGTATATTTGGTTCAATGACATCCCTTGGTTGCTTGTCTCCCTTAATCTTAGATCCTTGGGATGTGCTAATACTAAACCCTTTCATAGCCAATGAAATTCTTTCTTCACTTACTACTTCATTTTGAAGAAAAGCCATGAGCTGCTGCAAACGATCTTTGGATATGGAATCACACCTGAAGGAAGTATTCCTCTGCCATGCTCTTAATAGGTCTTCTGGCAAAGATGATTCAATTAGGGGATACAGCATTGCAGTACATTTTTCTGTAGTAACGCCTAAACTTTCCAGCGATCTGAGATGTGACTCTAATTTATCATACAAGCTACTCAGTGTTGGCCTTTCTTTGGAATTGACTGCATTCGTCAATACTAGTTTGAGCAATTCACGAACATAAACTTCCACCTGCAAGTCCTCTCTGCCAAATCGAGCTTGAAGACTCTCTATAGCTTTGTCATAATTCTCGGCAGTGGGTGGAAAACTAGTAACTAATTCATATGCTCTGGAACCTTCTGTCATAGCCTGAATTAAATATTGGAATTTATCTTCCTTCCCAATGTCCTCATCCTCGTGAATTTTACGGAACTGGCTCCAAAAATATAACCAATCAATTATTTCACCAGAAAATTTCTTAAATTCTATTCTTGGAAGTCTATATTTCTTTTTATCACAAACATTGTCATTCACTACACTTTGTGGAGGGGTAATGGAAACAACGGGATTCATAAAACGTGTTGCTTTTGTTCTACAGCTAAGGAATTTGTGTTTGTAATCATCAGCTGATTCACATTCCGTTTCTATTTCGTCATCCTCACACTCGTCGTCTATCATCTGCTGAAATATTAATCCATCTAAATTAGAGATATCATCATACTTTTCTTGAAGGATTTCAAGTTGCACTTGCACTTTTTCCGTTTCAGTTTGATCATCTTCTAACAACGCCATTAGTTGATTGTGTGAGCGCGTAAATAACCGCCGCTTTACGGTTCTTTCTTTAGCGAGTCTTTCCATCTTCTTTCTTCACGGGAGCCTTTTACTATGAACGAATCCTGTCACGGTCGCCATAAAATGTTAGGTTCACTTCTTAATAAATCACATAGGCTCCTCTAGAATGCATATTTTATTATTTGTTGTGGAAAGATTCACAATTCACACGACACACACCATATTGTTTTTGACACTGAACTTCACTGATATCAAAGACTATGTCAAAGATACAGCACTACACTCTTGTGCTTACTGCCAACACAACATTATTTGTTTAGCATGCTGAACTTAGTTTTGTAGTCAACATTGCAGTCCCAATTTAAATCACTCAGAATGTGTAAACCAAGAAATTTAGTGGTTTTAGTAAATTTAGTACTGAATATCTATGACTTTAGTCATTTTTCCAAGTTTTCCCGTATTGATTTTGATAAGTTAAGCAAATTTAGTACTGACTTGATTTAGTGTAATACTGTATGTAAGGTCCTAGAATGCCTGCTTTGAGTCATGTGGAAATTCATTCATACCGTCTTTTTTATATCAATAATTAAGTTAAGTATTGTTGCTCCATTGAGCTTTTTAATTGAAATACAGGAATTGTCAACAAAAAGTAGTCTTTTATGGAGCAAAGGTCCTAATAAGAACCCTGTGGCACACCACATTTCACTGGTCTGAGATTTCATTGAATGTAGGTAGGTAGGTAATCATGTTTTTATCAGTACATTTGGAATGAATTTCAGTAATTTGAAAGCAATTTTCTACAGGAGTAGGGGGGAGCGAGGGGTTTAAACGCACAGCCTACTTTCCTGGGAACATTGCCGATATCTCTCGAACGCCTGGTGGGATGTTTTCAAATGAGGTGTCGTTGAACTCGAGCTGACGGGGGCTTTGCTATGGACCACTCGTCATATTTTTTTTAAAAAAATTGAAAATTTTTGTTTTGAAAGTAGGCGATAGTTTGAAAACCAAACATGATAGAACGTTCTGCCATAGTTGAAACGAATGGTCTCTATGACTTTTTTTATAATAAAACTATTTTATTTTTTGAGATTTTTTGAAAACACTTAAAATTTGAAATTTTTATATTTTGGAAACTAAAGAGTTTACAAAAAATTTTGTTTGACGTAAATGAATGGCCCTGACCCCCTCTAACCCCAAAATAAATTTCAAGTCTCTAGGACTAAAACTGTGCAGTAGTGCTAGAATGTGGGTTCAACCTCACACCCTACTTTCATATAAACTTTGGGCGATATCTCCCGAACGCGTGGTCGGATTTTAACGAACGAGGTATTGTTGGCGTTGGGATGACGTTCTCTTGGCTAAGCATGTGTGTTGGTATTTTTAATTATTTTTTTAAATTCTTGTTTATGGGATTGGCACTATTTTGAAAACGGTGAATTGAAAAAAAGAGTTTGTTTGACGTTAATGAAAGGTGGGTATGCCCTCTAGGCGGGCAGGAAGTTTCAAGGGTGTAGGAGGAAAAAAAAATGATAGCCTACTTTCTCGCGAACATTGGTGATCATTGGCGAACGGATGGGCGGATTTTAACAAATGAGGTGCTGTTGGACTCGAGCTGACGTCCTCCTTCCTATAGACCACATGTTAAATTTTTCAAAAAAATTTTGAAAAATTTTGTTCTTAAAAGTAGGCGATAGTTTGAAAACCAAACATGATAGAACGTTGTGCCATAGTTGAAACAAATGGTATCTATGACCTTTATTTTTTATAATAAAACTTTTTTACATTTCGAGATTTTTTGAAAACACTCAAATTTTGATTTTTTATATTTTGGAAACTAACACGTTGACAAAACATTTGTTTGACATAAATGAAAGACCCCTGTCCCCTCTACCATGAAAGTAAATCTCAAGTCTCTAGGACAAAAAAAAACTATGCATTTTTTTTTTTAAATAAAAGCGTGTTTGTAGACAGAGAGCCGGTAGCGCTTGACGTATGTTACAACGAGGCTATGACTGATCATGGTGAATACTGGAAATGGCTATTTTGATGGGGGCGATGTATGGCAAAACGAGGGGTTGCTTTTCGATATTTTTTCCTATGGCGAATGAATGAAGGCGAATATTTTGAAATGTGACAAGCATGCTAAGATTTTTTACCCCTGAAGGGGATCTTTAACGTTTTAGTTAACAGTGATGAGCGAGATTGTTAATGATTGTTAACCGTTCTTCTTTAGAGTCTCTGCTCATTTTACGCCAATCCTTTCTGATGCTATCTTTAATCAATCCCAGTTTTTCTTCCATCTGCTGTTTCGTGTCCTCCTGATTCGATTCTATCTTCTCAAGCCTGTCTTCTAGACGTAGATTATTCTCATCTATCGTAATCTTCAAATTATCCTGGTCCGATTCTATGTTTCGCCATCGCTCTGCTGATTGTATTTCTAATTTATCCATGTCCTTATCAGGCCCGTAATACTTTCATTTACCCCCCGTGCATTTTACCCCTCTTGAAATCCATAATTACAACGCCACACTTAGTGCAATTTATGGCCTTGTTTAACATATCGATGGCATTCACATATACCATCCTCCCAAATAATAGAATGGCAATACACACTTAGGAATGCCCCACATTTCCGTAGGGTGGATAGAATATTTTTTTTGCAGCGATCAGCCCCCTTATAGGAAGGAATTACGCCACACTTATAGTGCGCTGCAATATAACCTGATTTATAATATCTATACATAGTATTTCTAAACAGTATCTCTAAACAGTATCTCTAGACAGTATCTCTAGACAATATCTCTAGACAGTATCTCTAGACAGTATCTCTAGTTAAGGGATTATATTATATAATAACCCTAGATGACCAGTTTTTCAATCTAGACTTTATAGTATATAAGTCTAGTATATATATTACGAGTTTGGACAGCAGTCTCATATTATTATTATGGCTCCAGGTGCCATATATTACGACTAGTGTGTCCAAGCCTCAAAGCACATCTCCCTCCCAAGATACATGTACACTTGTACAATTCTCCCCTATTAATGCACGGCACTTGGTAATCATGCAACTACCAGGGTGTACACCATGATTTATCGCTAGTGGCTATATGTTAATCAACATTCGGAACCATAGAGCTAACAGCTTAGCGTTCCAGGCTTAACCCGCTAACACCAGTGCATGCAATGTTACATTTTCATAACCAATATTTTTACCCTGCATGTCAATTCAGAGCATAAATGCTACCCTAAATCCTTCAGCACGGTGCCTAACAACCACGCTGAACACCCATATCCTAAACAATAAAATCCTCACCCACACCGGTCGAGAATTCCTACCAATTAACGTTTCCATACATCCCAATAGGACCACGATTCCTTGGACCTATCTTACCATCCATTTACCAATACTTACAAACTTTAACATACCTACAACTGCCCATTAACAAGGGAATACCATTCCCATCCCTCACTTACCTACTAACATGTGAGAAGGAATAATACGCAGCTGACATTAGCTGGATATCCGACGAGCCAGGCGCAATTGAAAGTGCCCTGTGCCACCACAGTTATCCCCCCGTATAACTATAACACCATACACAACATAATACCGCTTGACACTTGCTTTTCATGGTTTGCGCACGGAGGTGCACTTTAATAGATGTGAACCTATTTTCCAAGGGAAAGTAGATATTGGTAAATTGATAAATTGTACCCAGGACTGACAGGAGGTGGGTAGATTACTGGCTGAGGAATAACCTAACCACCAAGGGAAAATGATTAAAAAAAGGAGGTAGGTTTCGGACTGGAGAAAAAGGATAGAAAAATAGGAGGAGAGTCCCACAAAAGTTATGAATTTAACTTTAAATGCACTCAGAGGCGGTTGCCACCGCAAATCCGCTCTCTGATACCTAAAATGGGTAAGGACCTGGTCGAAGCTGACGGGAACCGCAGCTAAGACTTGGGCGGTTTGCCACAGAAAGGCTTTAGTGTATTCACTCTCAAGCATGCATAAGACTACTATGGGGAAGGGTGATAGTCTGGCAAGACAAATAGGAACAGATTTATTCTGTATTAACGATGGCATAAACTGAGGAAGAGTTAGGAAAGCCAGGATTTTGCCTAACTGTAGTATTTGCGAAATGATAAATCCAAAAACAAATATTTAATTTATTTAACAAGCCAAAAGAAGTTGATAACTTTTCTAACAAATATATTTTCAATTTGGTTAACAATTTTGGGGTCACAGACCTCAGAAAGCATTAAACGTTTGCGCCAGGCAATTAACAATTTATGAGATTTCGAACCTTATATATTTTCTAAAATCTTTGTAAGAAAAAAAACAAATGAAGTGATTAAAATTTAACAATAAATAGAGTACAAGGAGTGTACTTTAAGAAACTCCTGAGAGAATATTCTAGAGAGAGTGACAACTTCGAAATTAACAATAAGAAAAACATGAAGAATAAGATAGAAGTTCCTACAACTTCTTATATTTAAGCTGAATTACTTTTGGTTATTATACAAATAAGGGCAGGTCACTTACTGTGAAACCTGAAGAGAAAATCAAAAGGAAGGTTCTCGACCTCCTATGTTTAAGTAGGAATCACGAGCCAAATGGGGCAGTTTCCATTTCGTGAGACCTAGAAATAACTCACTCAAGAGTTGAAAGAATTGTTTTCCCTCATTATAAGGTAGAAACAATGTAAGCTTGAACCGTGTATAAAACACGTAGCTATGCAGAAATTAATTAATGATAAACAAGCAAGATGGAAGGGCACTTCGTTAGAGTGACACCTTATTGGAAATGATCCACAGTTACAATTTTATTAATATGGTTTGTTAGTAGAAGGTTTAGGAAAGATCAATTGGGATTGAGGATAAATGTTCATGGCCTTATTTAATGTAAACGGACGATCGCGACGCGGTAGAAAAGTTGGACAAGCACTAGTTTTCACTATAGTCTGTTAAATAGATGAAAAGTTCACTGTAGAAACACGAAAGTTTATGGGAAAGAAAGTTATTGCAATGATGAAAATAACTGGTTGCACTAGGTAGGCGAGAGTCTATTTCTTGAGAAGGTTGTGAATTACAATTAAATGCGCCATAGAACATTCCAACGGTGGAAGAAAATTCACTATTGCAGTAATTTATAAGGAAGATTCCTCATTTTAAATAGTATTCCCACAAGTGAGTGAAAAATACATGACGGCAAGACTTGTAGATAGAGTACAGAATCTGGAAGGTTCCAGAACCGTCCTAATAGAAAAATGGGGCCAAAGTTAATCCAGCGGTGGAACTAGCTTGGTAATTTATAGACAGCGGGCATTAGATAATATCCCACGTGGTGATAAGATTTCTCATTTAAATAGCTTAAGAAAAGCTACTTTCTAGTAAGGTTGGCTTAGACAGACAAAAGCCCAACATAGCAAATCCCGCGAAGAATGATTACCGCCCCAAAGAACTAATCTCACGCTGTCTATAAAATAATCAATAAAAGCGTATGGATAATAAAATTGATGAAGATGAGGTTAAAACCTTAAGTCTGTACTTATCTTGATTGCATGTCGAAGGTGAAGTTCCCTTTGACGGATCCCTAATGTGCCAACATGGCGTAGAATGTAGAGAGTGTCTCTTGGTTTGAGGAGACTGGCTCTAGTTGAGCCTTGACTGACCGAGTCAACTGCCGACTTACAAGTGAGACCCACTCAGCGAAGCGCGGAGGGTCCAAGGAAGGGAAAGAGTGGGGGTAGGAGACAAAAGGAGAACATATAAGCATGACCAATATTGTAAACTTAAATTCTCTTGAGGAAATGGTCTTCAAAGAGTTGATAGCAGGCGATACTAGCACAGCAGGGTGAGTGAAAAAGTAGACGAAGTTCTCTTGATCACGGAGATAATAGCTGGCGATAGCAACGAGAACTGGTGGCCAGATGGAGAAGGAAGTCCTCTTGCACCAGGAAGAATTGAGGAGTTTCAGAGATTCGCTGCTAGATGACGCTAGGTGGGTCATGGAAGATATATATCTAGAACAGACTCACAATGACATAAGAGACATGACCATCACAGAGAAAATAGAAGATCACTGTTGGTGTTTGATAAAGAGGAAGGAATGAACATGCAAAAGCATTAAAAATTATATTCTCTCGTACCGTGTATTCCAAGAATACACCATACTGGGAGGGACAAACACCAACAGAGAACAAATAAGCAGTTAAACATTTAAAGGTAATGAAGCAATTGAAGAGAAGTGGTCTTGTGATATGACCATTAGTGGTCAAGAATCTGACAACCCGGACTCTCCCATCTCTTCCAGGATAACACTTGGTCACTCTACCAGAAAGCCAGACCAGGGGGGGGAGAAACATCCCTAACCAAGACCAAGTCCCCCACTTTAATGTCGGGACTGGAAAGAAACCACTTCTGTCTCCGTTGCAAGGAAGTTAAATATTCCAAGTTCCACCTCTTCCAAAAAGAATTACGGAGGGCTTCAAGTTTACGCCACACAATAGGTAAATTAGAATCCCTGTAAGAATTAGGAAGGGGAGGAGGGGCAGAAAGAGAAGTGCATATAAGGAAGTGACCAGGTGTGAGTGAAAGCAGGTCATCAGGGTCATTGGAAAGCGGAGTTAAAATAAGTGAATTAACAACACCTTCAATCACGAAATAGCTAGAAGCTGAGGGAAATAAAGCACTAGTAAAGATGGCGATAAGATGCGAAAGAAGAATTAACAAGTTTAAACAAAGCGTATAGAAACAAGTACATATATTAAGGATAAGAATATACCAAATAAACAAAGGAACTATGCGAGTAGAAAGCAAGAACGCCATAGGTAACAACAATCTAGTAGCCATAAACAATAACCTTAAGTTATAATAAGTATCAAAGGGGTTAATCAGAAAAATACTCAAGTCAGCGAGAAACGTGACATAACAAGCATAAATACAAAAACTCATCGAATGTAAAGACGCGAAAAAACAAGTTTGTTCATCAATGAACATTAAAGGTGCAAAATATGTAAGCAAGGTGCAATACTTGAGCGCGTAAAAAATATGCAACGATGTTATGAAACAAGAATCGAAGCAGTTGTAGGATACGAGCGTAAGCAAGTGGGAGAGGCAGGCAAACACGGCCTTGACCCACATAGTACAGCGATATAAGGAATATAAATATCTGAAAGAGTCCTTGACCGGAACAAGTTTATTTTGGTAATGAGGTGAACGGCTTCTGAACTTACGGAAGCAACTCGCAAGACAATGGTTGGCAGTCAGCCAGAGTTGAGATAAGGGAAACTTGCTCTGACCTTTGGCAAGCATACAGGAAATGAACAGCAGTTTGGCCTTACTCAAGCTTGTATACAAACAAGATTGAAAAACAAGCAGTTCGAAATAAACAAACAAAACAAGCACCATCAGCTGTGTCTTAAAGCGAAGCAAGTGACACGACATGCAGTCATTCGTGGCTTGGACGTGAAAAACAATTTAGAGACATATGAAATAAAGTAAGAAATCAATTTCACATAATTTTGAGGATTACGGAATCCGACAATTTTCAACAGAAAAAAGCTTGATTCTTCCGAAATAGGAAGAGAAGCTGGGACATTGAGAAGGGGTTTATGCGTAAGAATAGTTATTCTAGATGCTAGAGAATTCAGATTTTCAAGCGGTTTCAAAAGCGGCTTCCAATTGTGAGGAAGGGGGAAGGAGCCGGCCGTGGCCATCCTTCTAAATAGCGAAAGAAGTGAAACATAGCTTACAGCAAAGTGATGGAGACTGATAGCCATGGTTTTACACAAGGGGAAGATAGTTTTCGATAGAAAGTTTAAGCAATTACCTGCTATAAAAAATGACATGAGAAGGTAAACGAAGTAACACACGGAGAGGCGAACTTGAATTGCCATCTTGTGCGGAAAGAAGGCAAAATTATTTAAACAACTTACAAAGGTGGCGTAGTTGTTTACGATGAGACGTCGTTTCGGCAAGTGTTTTTCAAAAGTATTGAGATCAAAAGCATAGGTGTTCTCTTTTTCAGAAATGGGATTTATGTCAGCTGTAACGAAATGACATTGCGATTTGGTTTGAAGACTGGGATGTTGGATTTCACCAGTAATAACCCAACCAAAATCGGTGTCTCTGGCGACCACGTTTGAGGATAACTTGCGAACCTGTTTACGGAGGCAATTCCAAAAAACATTGGCACTGAAAAGTACATCAATGGGACCTTGAGCATTAAACTGAGGATCAGCTAACCTTAAGTGCGAAGGAATCCTTAAACCGGAAGTATTAACACTTTCAGCCCCGTGTGTATCAATTTGATACATGGTAAGTTATGAGCTCAGCCCCATGTGTATCACATTGATACACCGTTAAACCCAGCTAAAAAGGTGGTAAGTTCACCCACAGCCCAAGGCTTACTATTGCATGAACTCGTTATTTCGGTGGCCTACGGGTGTTTAAAAACAACTAAAAACATTTTGCCATTTTCAGGGCTCGGAAATTAGGTGTGAGTCAATAAGATGCACATGGGCTATGAGTAAGTATGTATGCACTTTGCGTGTGCGTCAATTTGTTCCCCCTTCCCAAAAAAAAGGACATTTAAAAATTTTTGCTAATTGTTTGTTATTTCTAACACTTTCATATAAATGTTCACATTGTTTTTTGTTACTAGTGCTAAGTTACGTTACAATAGGCTAGGTTATATTATAAAAAAGTTAAATGGACACAGGAATCAGCATTAGGTGTAAATACATACAATATTCAGTAGATTCCTTCAATGAATTTCATTTATAATTTACTGAAAGCAACATTTTACTTTGGACTACTTCTTTACACATCTATGTTTCTTGAAAAAACAGTCCATACACATGTACTTGAATTCTGGGCAACCAACGCACATAGTTCGTACTTGACAACATCTCTTAGCAGCTAGTTTCCTCCCATCACGTGCTGATAAAAGTTGGTAGCAAGAAGTGCATCTACCTCTGGGCCTATCTTCTATGGTTTGGAGAGTGTGGTTCGAAGGTAGGTCGTCTGCCGCATTGTTGTGAAGACGTTCCAAAAGCAGGTAAGTAACAAGGTCTTCTCGGAATGATACAATGTCTTTTGGTGCAAAAACAGTAGACTTGTAAACTGAGTGTGCATTAACAACAGCTGTATTAGTCAAGAGCTCAAACATAAGTTTTCTGTACCATTTTACACCTCGACGTACAGATGTACCATAAGATGCTAGCTGATCTGAAACATCAATGAATGATTTTCCTCCATTGTATTGCAAAACTGTAGATGGTTTCCTTTTAACACCCCATTTGTTAGTAGTTTCAACCAGTTCAGGAACATGTTTTGTCGTTAAGAACATCACATCCCTTTTGTCTTTCCATTTTCCCATTATTACTCCGGTGTTGCTTTCCTTGACAATCATCTGGCCTTTGCGAAGTGTACTTTTCTCGACTGTTTTAGAGTTCATTTTTCTTTTTTTACGAAGTGTTCCAACTAGATGTGTCTGTTGATCATTTAGTTGGTGGGCCAGTGGGACACTCGTATAAAAATTGTCAGTGTATAAAGTACGTCCTTCTCGTAACAATGGACGCACTAATTCCATAACTGTGGTAGCAGAAGCTAACTGACCGCGTGGGATGTTTTCTTTTCCAGCATATACTTTCAAGTGCCAGGTGTAACCACCCTTCAGACATAACTTGTATAACTTAATCCCATACCGATGCCTTTTGTTTGGGATGTATTGGCGAAATTTGACCCTACCACGAAAAGGGATCATAGACTCATCAATGCATATTTCCTCCTGTGGATTCATGGCATTTTGAAATTTAACATTTAGTGCACTGACCAGTGGTCTTATTTTTGCCAATCTGTCATTTGGTAGGGCACTCTCGTTGTTGGCAATGTGTAAGTTACTAAGAATCATTTCAAATCTATTACGACTCATAGCTTTAGATAATGTACTGTGGTAAATAGCATTTTTGGACCAATAGTTCCTTAGTTTAGGTTTTTTATCTAGACCCATCCATAACACTAGACCGAAAAAAGTTAGCATGTCATCCCCTGTAACATCATTCCATTTTTCTAACATAGGACACTTTTTCTCCTTCGATATGGCATCAACAATACTTTGCTCAGCATACCTATTAGTTTCATTGACCAACAGATCTAAAATGTCACTATCAACAAACAGAGAATAAAATTCAAAAGGCGAATTTGTAGATAGTTTATTATTAACAGTCTCGGATACACCTGGTGGTTCTCTAGGAGTGTAATCAAAGGTACTCAAGTTACCTTCAACCTTCTGCCAAATTATGACTTCACCTTCTTTTGTTATCACTATTTCGTCATCATCATCAGTTTTCAAAACTACACTCTCATTCTGTTCCTCCTCTTGTAATATTTCCACGTCATTGAGGTTAGGTTGGTCCATCACAATATTATCACTATCACTACTGTCGAAATCAAGGTCTGTCAAGTGCACTGTCGGATCATCTGAGTCACTCATATTTCTAAAAATACTAAGTTCACTACTATCTGAATACATTCCGATTTCGTCTCTTATCTCATCAGAATCCATGTTACTGCAATATCATACCAGCACTAGAAGTAAACAATACAATTTGGAGGGAAAACTGGCAGACAAGAAAAGGCTGTGCAGCGGTGCCAACCCTCAAACAATATTCGACCCACCACTGCCCTGCGGTCCCACAGCCCCAGGGAGAAGAAGACACTATGCTATTTCAATGTACGTGTGAATCTGAATGCCTCACGCTTTGAAGAAGGAGCCTATGTCATGTGTGACAATATGATACACATGGGGCTGGGCGCCTAACTTCGTGTGTATCGGAATGATGCACATGGGGCTGAGCACGTGCTAATTAAAACATCGTGGGCTGGGAGGTAATGTGCTTGTCATTCGCATGGGGCTGAAAGTGTTAATAGAGCTGCTAGGAGTGTCCTTGACAATACTGGTAAGAATGAGACAGTTTAAGTTAAGATTGGTGTTCCTTTGGCAAACGTCTCTGATTTTCAATTTTGAAGACTGCAAGGCTTGAGTTTTCAAATTGTCAATGCCGGATACATTGATGGGACTATGCGATGACGAAAGACCTAGTTTTTTAATTAACGATTGCGAAACAAAGTTATGAGTTGAAGCGGAATCGAGAAGACCGCGGTTTAGAACCCAATTTCCAAATTTATCTTGGATTTCGAATTGTACAGTGGACAAAATGACTTGCGCACTGTGAGAAGTTTCGGCGTTAGAAATGCAGGAAGAAGCATTAGTTTGTTCGGAGCTGCTCTGCATGGAGTTTGAAGAAGCGGGTACTGATGACCTCGATTTATCATGAACGTGCAATAAAGAATGATGCGGTTTTTGCAATGGAAACAGAGATTGGAAGACGTACAGTTTGAAGAAGAATGCTTAGGTGACAAGCAGTTGAAACAATGTTTACTATTGAAGACAAACTTCCTTCGGTCTTCGACAGACAATTCTTTAAAAGATTTGCAGGAGTACAAAGTGTGAAGCTTTTTACAGAGCGTGCATTTTAAAGATTTGGTGAGCGGCCTGATATGTTCTCTTGGACGGTTGAAAGAAGCGGAACGAGTTTGCTTCTTCTCGACAGATGGGGGCTGATGACCATTTGAAAAGACAAGTTTTTCTCAAAAATCTGACACTGATAACTCGTTTCGACATTTTCGCACTGAAATGAGAGTGCTGTAAGGACCTGGCACCGACTGTTGAGAAACGAGATGAGGTGTTCAAACGAATGTTCCTCGTTGCGAGTGAGTTCGATCTCCCAAGCCTTTAATGTCGAAAGTAAGTTCCGTTTGTTAATAACATTAAATTGTGCACAGATACAGAAAAATTATTTATTGCACAAAATTCTACAACCCTTAAACTACTTTTCCACATAACTGCCGAAATGTTGCAGGCATTTGTCGTAGCGTGGCACGAGTTTTTGTATACCTTCTTCATAGACGTGTGCCGCCTGTGTCTTCAACTAGTTGTACGTTCCGCTGCAGCTCAGTTCCGCATATGCGCGGTAGACGCTCTGTATCAAGGAGAAGAAACGTGCGCCATTTGGAGAGCGCTGTCAGCCACGTACGCGTTGTTGTGCAAGTTTACTCGTAGAATGTCGGTGTTGATTGAAAATCCCGCCGCTTGTGAAATCAGATCAGTGATTCGTTTTCAGAATGCTAGGAAAGTGAAACCAATTGAAATTTATCGGCAAATTTGCGAAGTGTATGGACAAAATGCGATGAGTGAATCAATGGTGAGAAGATGGGTCCGACAGTTCAATGAAGGACGTAGTGAAGTGCACGATGAAGAACGAAGTGGGCGTCCATCTTTGGTTACAGAAGAACTGGTTCACGCGATTGATGACAAGATCCGGGAAAACCGCAGGTTTACAATTAGTGCTCTCGCTATGGAATTTTCCCAAATTTCACGATCACTATTTCATGAAATTGTTACCGAAAAACTGAACTTTCGTAAACTTTGCCGACGTTGGGTACCAACGATTCTTACGGAGCAACACAAAACAAAACGGATGGGTAGTGCACTTCAGTTTTTGACCCGTTACAATGAAGGCGGCGAAGAATTTCTGACACAGATAGTCACAGGAGATGAAACTTGGGTTTCTTACGACACCCCTGAAAGTAAGCGGCAATCAATGGAATGGAGGCACACTTCATCCCCAGCCAAGGTTAATACGAAACAAATCTTGACACCTCGGAAAATGATGTGCACAGTGTTCTGGGACTGGAAAGGCATCTTACTCATTGATTTCTTACCGCGTGGTCAATCAATCAACGCAGATGCTTACTGTGAGACACTTAGGAAATTGCGCCGCGCAATACAGAATAAGCGCCGAGGGTTGCTGTCAAAAGGTGTTGTTTTTCTTCACGACAACGCACGACCACACACTGCAAATGTGACGAAACACCTCCTACAGGGATTTGGCTGGGACGTGTTTGACCACCCTCCGTACAGCCCTGACCTCGCTCCTAGCGACTTTCATCTGTTCACACATCTCAAGTCTTTCCTTGGCGGCCAACACTTCAACAATGACGACGAGCTGAAAGAAGATGTTTCCAAGTGGTTGAAGACACAGGCGGCAAACTTCTATGAAGAGGGTATCCAAAAACTTGTGCCACGCTATGACAAATGCCTGCAAAAGTTCGGAAGTTATGTGGAAAAGTAGTTTAAGAGGTGTAGAATGTTGTGCAATAAATAATTTTTCTGTATCTGTACACAATTTAATTTTATTACCAAACGGAACTTATTTTCTGGACGTGCCTCGTACATATTGTAAATATTTTCACCTGTATTTTCAAACATAGATTTTATAGCCTAAGTGTAATGGATCTGATGATGATCGCTTGACGTTCGAAACTGGTCATCCTAGAGTATTCATTAATCTCATGTCATTTATTCCAGGATTAGGACATAACCCAGCTCTTTTGGGTACATTCGTGTTGACCGACAGAAAAGCACTAAGGTCTTGTAACTTCTTTAGCCTTAATTGGTATATCCTTGTTCCATACTAGTCCCCGTACCTGTTAGTAGAAAGCACTCCCGAGTTGTATTCTTCTGCTAATTTCCAAATCTAGTCTTCCATCTTCAGTCAGTTCACATCCCAAGTATTTGAAGTGTTTCACCACTTCCAATTCCTTATCTCCTACTTTGATTACTCCTTTTCCTTATTTCTTACCTCTACTCAACAACACTGCTTTACTCTTCTCCACATTTGTCTTAAATCCCCCTTGCTCAATCTTTTCATATATTACGTCTAACTTTTCTTGTACCTCCATCTCATCCTCGCCCCAGATCACAACATCGTTTGCAAACAACATTACCTTCAACTTTGCCCTACTGTAGTCTTTCATGCTGCCTTCATGATGTCATCCATCACCATTAAGAACAATAATGGTGACAACACACTTCCTTGCTTTAGTCCAGTGTCAATTTTAAACAATTCCGATGTCCCGACTCTTTACACTACTGTAGCAATCCATGCACATTCCTTTTATCATGACTCTCAGTTTCTTGCCTATCCCCCTATTTGTTAAGCTTTCCCAAACTTTTGTTCTAGGGATGCTATCATAGGCCTTTTCTAGATCAATAAAGTCATTACCATATCCTTCCCATATTCCCAACTCTTTTCAATGTTCTGTCTCAGAATGAAAATGGGTTCCACTGTTGACCTGCCCACTCTAAATCCAAACTGCTCCTCTTCTATTTGGTTTTCTACCTTTACTCTAATTCTTTTTTCTAGGGTTCTTTCCATCACTTTTGCAACATGCGAGATGATGGTGATTCCTCGGTAGTAACCACACACCTTCCTGTCTCCTGAAGATATATACCAAAACTAAATTACTAGGCACTGAAAGTCCGCCTCGCTGTAATTGATTAAAAAGTAGTAATATAACCAGTTCTTTTGATAGTCCTGCCATAATTTGACTTGCAGCCAGGCTTCCTAGGCTTCTGAAATAGTTTAATGAAATATTAGTGAAGAATTTGTTGGTTAAATTCATTACCAGGCATTGGTTACACATAAAACTTAATACGGGAATACTCATTTCTACAACTTACAGCAGGTCTGATTTACCACGAGGAAATTCACGGGTGTGCAAATAGTTAGTACGAAATGCTTTTAGATGCTCTCATATCAAAATAAACGATACAGTATTTATGAACAAAACTTAGCATATGATCTTACGTGTTTATAGAACTTACGGACTCTACCCAATATTGCCAATTCTACCAACAGCACGGCTTGAATATGTTAAACAGATTGCCTTGGATGTAGGGTGTGGTAGTTATGTAGAGATGAAACGATTAGCTCAGGGCAGGGAGGCATGGAGGACTGCATCAAACCAGTCAAAAGAATGAAGACTCAAACAACATATACACTGACTGAGCAAATGTCATGTGATAGTGGAGCCTGTTGTCAGCGCACCACACGCCCCCTGTGCCAGTGACAGTTGTATAGGAGACTTTGTGAGAAGTGGCTGTGCACGTGGCAGGTGTAACATGCAACGATGTCGTGAGCTGACACTGTTCGAACGGGGTAAGGTGGTCGGTGCTCGACGGATGGGAAGTGCGATTTCAGCAGTGGTGCGGGAATTCGGCTTCACGCGGTCAACCGTGTCCGGGGTCTATCGTGAATGGTTGAATGCGGGTGTCACCGTCCACAACAGACGAACGATCGGCCGTCCAGCCACCCTCGATGACCGTCACCGGCGACATCTGAGGCGGATTGTCAATAGTGACAGAAGGGCAATAGTGTAACAAATCACGGCTCAATTCAACACAGGCCGTGCTAGACACATCTCACAGTGGACAATCCGTATGAACATGGGTTCCATGAGGTATGCGAGCCACCGCCATACACACTATTAGGTGACTATCCCATGACATTTGTTAAGTCACTGTAAATGCATAGCAGAGGTAGAATTGTAAAATATTCAATAACAGGTTTACAAGATTCTGTTTCATATACTTATTTTGTTGCTAGGTCCACCTTTTTCTGCATTCTGAAGGCTCTTATGCTAGAAGTTGAGCTATTCCCAAACAACTATTCTGTATTTCAAGATGGAATGGAAATAGCCATAATATGCATTTAAAAGAATATGTTTATTTACACTCACCGGCATGAAAAGCGAAACACTATGAATATCAGACAAAACTCAATATTTGACCGTTTCAAACCTGGTATAATTTGAATGATGTGACTTCGCAACGATGTGACAATGTGCCGTGATTTAATTAGCTCATTTGAGAAGTTTCAGCGCAACAATTGATAAATGTTGTTGATCGTGACAATTACAAAACACCAATGTTTCCGTTTCCCGCCTTTGGACAATAATAACCACAAACAGCTGTCTTAAGGTTTATTGCTGTAAATTCTCGTGCCGCGTATTTTTGTGAACGTTACTGTTTGTCTACAACATTCATAATCATGCAGTGCAACAGGTCAGAGGACAGTAAGATGGATTCCAGGTTTCGACACTTCCGAATTCGTATCTGTGCACTTTTGTGATTGTCATGATCAATAATGTTTAAGAATTATTGTACTAATTATAGGGTAATTAACATATAATAAATTGCCACATTGTTGTAATGTCATTTGATTAATGCAAGGTTTGGAACGGTCCAACATTGAGTTTAGTCTGAAATTCATAGGGTTTCGCTTTCTTTGCCGGTGAGTGTATTATTTGTTTAGCATGCTGAACTTAGTTTTGTAGTCAACATTGCAGTCCCAATTTAAATCACTCAGAATGTGTAAACCAAGAAATTTAGTTGTTTTAGTAAATTTAGTACTGAATATCTACGACTTTAGACATTTTTCCAAGTTTTCCCGTATTGATTTTGATAAGTTAAGCAAATTTAGTACTGACTTGATTTAGTGTAATACTGAATGTAAGGTCCTAGAATGCCTGCTTTGAGTCATGTGGAAATTCATTCATACCGTCTTTTTTATATCAATAATTAAGTTAAGTAGTGTTGCTCCATTGAGGTTTTTAATTGAAATACAGGAATTGTCAACAAAAAGTAGTCTTTTATGGAGCAAAGGTCCTAATAAGAACCCTGTGGCACACCACATTTCACTGGTCTGAGATTTCATTGAATGTAGGTAGGTAGGTAATCATGTTTTTATCAGTACATTTGGAATGAATTTCAGTAATTTGTAAGCAATTTTCTACAGGAGTAGGGGGGAGCGAGCGGTTTAAACGCACAGCCGACTTTCCTGGGAACATTGCCGATATCTCTCGAACGCCTGGTGGGATTTTTTCAAATGAGGTGTCGTTGAACTCGAGCTGACGGGGGCTTTGCTATGGACCACTCGTCATATTCTTTAAAAAAAATTGAAAATTTTTGTTTTGAAAGTAGGCGATAGTTTGAAAACCAAACATGATAGAACGTTCTGCCATAGTTGAAACGAATGGTCTCTATGACTTTTCTTTATAATAAAACTATTTTATTTTTTGAGATTTTTTGAAAACACTTAAAATTTGAAATTTTTATATTTTGGAAACTAAAGAGTTTACAAAAAATTTTGCTTGACGTAAATGAATGGCCCTGACCCCCTCTAACCCCAAAATAAATTTCAAGTCTCTAGGACTAAAACTGTGCAGTAGTGCTAGAATGGGGGTTCAGCCTCACACCCTACTTTCATATAAACTTTGGGCGATATCTCCCGAACGCGTGGTCGGATTTTAACGAACGAGGTATTGTTGGCGTTGGGATGACGTTCTCTTGGCTAAGCATGTGTGTTGGTATTTTTAATTATTTTTTTAAATTCTTGTTTATGGGATTGGCACTATTTTGAAAACGGTGAATTGAAAAAAAGAGTTTGTTTGACGTTAATGAAAGGTGGGTATGCCCTCTAGGCGGGCAGGAAGTTTCAAGGGTGTAGGAGGAAAAAAAAATGATAGCCTACTTTCTCGCGAACATTGGTGATCATTGGCGAACGGATGGGCGGATTTTAACAAATGAGGTGCTGTTGGACTCGAGCTGACGTCCTCCTTCCTATAGACCACACGTTAAATTTTTCAAAAAATTTTTGAAAAATTTTGTTCTAAAAAGTAGGCGATAGTTTGAAAACCAAACATGATAGAACGTTGTGCCATAGTTGAAACAAATGGTATCTATGACCTTTATTTTTTATAATAAAACTTTTTTACATTTCGAGATTTTTTGAAAACACTCAAATTTTGATTTTTTTATATTTTGGAAACTAACACGTTGACAAAACATTTGTTTGACATAAATGAAAGACCCCTGTCCCCTCTACCATGAAAGTAAATCTCAAGTCTCTAGGACAAAAAAAACTATGCATTTTTTTTTTTTTAATAAAAGCGTGTTTGTAGACAGAGAGCCGGTAGCGCTTGACGTATGTTACAACGAGGCTATGACTGATCATGGTGAATACTGGAAATGGCTATTTTGATGGGGGCGATGTATGGCAAAACGAGGGGTTGCTTTTCGATATTTTTTCCTATGACGAATGAATGAAGGCGAATATTTTGAAATGTGACAAGCATGCTAAGATTTTTACCCCTGAAGGGGATCTTTAACGTTTTAGTTAACAGTGATGAGCGAGATCGCTCTCTGACAAAACAGACGGTTGTAGGATATGACCAAGTGATTTTTAGACGTTGGCGATCTCTTTGACCGTGCCCGGAAGAAATGAATTGCTATTTTGGTGGGATGGCGGGGCAGCTTTTGACGGTTGGTTTTGTGATATTTCCTATGACGGATGGAGGAGAATATTTGAAAATGTGTTAAGTGAGCTAGGATATTTTTTACCCCTGAAGGGGATCTTGAGCATGCTAGTAAACGGTAATAAGCGAGACTGCTGTATGGCACAGTAAATGGTTTTAGAATATGGAAACCTATAACATTTGATCGACCAAGTCATGTGCATGTACGCAAAGAGCCAAAACGGTAAGGTCATTGGCCTGAAATGTTATAAACTAAATATTGAATTGGGTAAAGTCATGTGTTTTAGGATGAAAGTATGTGGTTAACATGATCATGTATTGAGGATGGCCGCTTGCTAGTAATTATTATTATTACAGTAAAATGTTTAATAATAATAATAAGACACACACACATATTTTGAATGCTAACACGCACACAGTCCAGCTCACTGGAGACTGAATATTGTACCTAGCCAGAGGTCTCGTGAGAGCTGTTGCTTGTGCTGACGAGGCAGGAATGTCTACGTCAGCAGGAAGTGTGATATCAGCTTACTTGCCTCGTGGTGGCTAGCAGGTCTGGCGATTTAACAGAGAGGGAAACCGCCATTTTGGTTCCTAGACAGCCATACTACCGATGTATAAGAGGCAACCATTTCGGTTCTTTATTAAAAACAGAAAACTAGTATAAGGTATACGAATTTTATTCAGATTGAGGAATGTGACGAGGCGTGGGAACACGTGCGAGAGAGAGACAGAGAACAATTCAAGGTCAAAACGCTGAGAAAATACAACTTTTTCTGTTGCTAGGCTAACTGATAACGATTGCGTTAGTCATGCACTTGCCATTTTAGCACACGGGCGTATACAGTAGAGCTGTGGAAGAAAAATCCTTTTATTTTCTGGTAAGTACCTATGAATGATTATTTTAATAATGTCATGCCAATGAACCTTAAATTTGCAGTTATTGATTAGGTAATTATTGATTTTTTAATTTATTTGTTTGCAGATAACCGGTATACCATACATGTCTGAGATACAAGAAACCAGTTTACTTTTGAACCCACTAGAAGGAAACAGCAACAAGCCACTGCAAGTGAAGGTGGGATTATTTTTTTAAACTAACTTGTTTCATTTTTGTTTGTTTCATATTTTATCTTATGAAATGCATGTACTAATCTGAATTTAGGTATTTATAACGGTTTATTTTATTTATTTTTAGAAACTTGGAAAGAAAAGCCTTACCGCCGTAGCAGTCGCTGAAAACCCGAGACGCAGTAAAGTGCAACCATTGTTTCCAGGCAGTGAACTATTTAAAACTCAGGTAAGCCTAACATAAAATGCTATTCCATTTTACCCCTACTGAAAACTCGTAGACAAAAAATTCATTACCTGTACATGACTAGGACGATGATTGCTTACTTGATTAATGACTATGTATTGGCAACCGGTACAAGACCATATTGGTTGTTTACCGGGAAAGTACAAGGCCATATTGGATTTTGTAAAATACAAAAATTTTAATTTAACTGACATGTCGTTCCCTATAATAATAATAATAATAATAATAATAATAATAATAATAATATTAATATCGTATGGCCTCAGGGTAGCTTGCATGTCGAATTTAGTTGTTCCTTGACTATGAAAGTCAAGGAGGTTAGACGTTAGATATCTAATCTCCTTAAACTCTATAGCGCTTTCTTGTAGAAAAATGAGGAACTTTGTACCCCATGAACTCAACGAATATTCACAGGTTTGAACATGATACTGTGAACAAAATGACATGACATTATTATTTTTTTGTTTATGTATTGGTTAAAGGGGAATGTAAATGACTGCAGTTTTATAAAAAGAAAATAAGTAGGACATGGGTTACTGTTAGTGCCGACATACAGTTTATTATAATTTTTTATGGTGTTTTGATATATTAATGCCAATTAACGTTAAAGTTTTATTTACAAGTATTAATTGATTGATTGATTGAGTGATTGGTTATGTTGTTTGCTTTTAGGTGTCGTCATGCGCCATTAACGTAATGAACAGACAGTGAACAAGCATACATTATGCTTTAAAGTACTCTGTGCTCTTGTGCAACGTTAATAACTTGCAATAAAAAAAAGTTTTATTATAACACATGGCGTTAGTACCAAATACAACAAGTGAGCAAGTTGGTTTACCACGTGGGTTAAATTTAAAATCAGAACATGATCGCTGGTTAACATTTGAATCCTGGCCTGTAGGCTTTTTGTCGACACATGAACTTGCAAAAGCCGGTTTTTTTTTTACTTGAACCGAGAAGATGTGGTGCGCTCTGTGGTTTGTCTTATTGAACTTTCACACTGGGAAGAAGGGATGATCCCTTTAGAGACCATTTGCGATGGTCTCCTTGTTGTCCTTACATGCTTGGAAAACAAGTGGGTAACATACCCGTGTATCCATTTTACCGAACCACAAGACCTTTGTCCGCTACTTACGTTGCTGAATCGCAAATAAATAATAATAATAATAATGATGTATTACCAGCCAACAACGGTAGTGTCGATATAGGTGGTCCATATGCCATTGACAGTGTTGAATTGGCATGTGCTTTTGAAAAATTAGGAGTTTTCAAGACTAAAGCACTAGCACACCCAGAGTACAGCTCTGTTGAAAAACGTTTAGAATCTTATAAAAATGTTTGGCCATTAATATTAAAACACCTTACCAAACAGCTAAGTGAAGCTGGATTTTTTATACTGGTGAAGGGGATAAAATAATATGTTTTTATTGTGGATTTGCTTTAAAGGATTGGCAAATGCCTGATGACCCTTTTGTGCAACACGCTCGTTGGTTACCTAGCAGTAAATACATGGTGTTGCTTAAAGGTCAGGAATTTGTGAACACTATTCGTAAAGAAAACATGATTGCAGCACAAGACATAAAAGTGCCTTTAGAGTTAGAACATGCGGAGCAAATACATGAGGCAAAAACAAAGACTTGTCTCACGAACAGATACAAAAGTGTGACCAACAATTATGTAAAATTTGTTATCAAGATGAACTAGGTGTTGTATTTTTGCCTTGTGGACACATGATAGCCTGAGTCAAGTGTGCATTAGAACTTAACACTTGTGCTATATGCAGAAAAGTAGTATCTGCTACAGTAAGGGCATTTCTTGCATAACTAGTATAATTTATTAGCCATGCATAGTGCAAAATCCCTAATTGCACAATATTATTAAAGCTGTTTTAGAGTGTAATAGATATGCTTTTGTTTTGTTTATAGACTACTACAATGAATGTTTTGAATGCTGTGGAACAATCGTGTGGCTTAGAGACAAAGAAGCTCAGTGAATTGCCAACGCATATTCCATTCCGCATTATCAAGATTCGGAAATTGAAAACAGCATATGGTGATCGTGTACTTTGTGTATGTGAAAACTTTGAGACATTTCTGCCTATACGGTTTAATGATATGTCGGAGAGTGTTTTTGATGAAGTCAATAATGCTGTGCAAACTGTACACTTAATTTATGAAGGTTTTAGAAACAATAGGTGCATGGTTCGTTTTAATTAAATAAAAAACAAATGTGAATGAATAATGGAAAAATATAAGTGATGACAATAGACTGAAAGAAAAAAAATATGTGCATAGAACAATAATGTTTTAGTTTTTAGTATTGCCTTTAAAAATATTATGATGAAACCAAAAAAAATGTATATAAAATTAGTAAATAAATGTAAATAATGGTACAATGCTGTTTTATTTTTTACAAAGTTAGAATATTTAACATTGCAGAGTATACATGATTATGACAATAAATGCATACTTAATACAAGTCTTTGCCTTTACGATAGAGTGATATAGTTAAAAAACAAAACTTGTTGTAGATCTTATTTCTACGGCGAACAATAGGTATAAAAACGTCATTATCACTATCATAATGATAAGCAGCATTATGACTATCATTATTGTATGTCTACCCCTTATTATTCCCGTTTTCCAACGGGGTCGGGGATGAGATGTGATGGAAGTCTTTGTGGCGATGGTTTTTACCGCCGGATGCCCTTTCTGACGCCAACCTCATGAGAGGAGTTAATGAGAGATGAAATGAATGATGGTGAATGAAACTGGGCAAGGAAGTGGAAGGAAGCGGCCGTGGCCTGTCAGAAGGTACCGTCCCAGCATTTGCCTGGTGTTGAAAATGGGAAACCACGGAAAACCATTTCAAGGACGGCCGACGGTGGTGCTCGAACCCACGCGTCTACCGAGTCAGCAGAGAGCTTGTCCCCATGACCTAATGCTGCGCTTTAGCCAGCGTAGCCACTACTGTCGGTTATGACTATCATTATAATGACCATTTTTATCCTCAACATCACTAAAACCAGTCAAATTTTCCTGTTCCTCTTCCTGTTCCTCTACAGTGTCCCCGTATAGAGTCTGAGTGGCTTTTGATAATGTGAAGGGTTTTTTGAACATTGAACTATTTTGAGCAGCAATATTATTTTATTGTACTCCCTTTTTAACATTTTCATGATTTTCTGTTGACAGCTACAGTGTTTCATGCAGTACACTACATTGATGATCACTTACACTTAAAACCTCACTATTTTTACTTTTTAGCTCACTGCGACATTGTTTTGAACGTTGGTTTTGAACAACGCCAAATAACAGTTCCATTTTTATTGGTTCGTTTCACAATATATGAATATCCTTTATAGAATGCATGAGGCTTACCATACCTAGTCATAGATACTTTCATATCAACAGGTCAAGCATAGACTAAGCTCTAGTAAAGACAACTTGTTAATAAGAACAATAGTGTAATGTGCGAGCATATATGGGTGCAAATGTGGGAGCAAAAAGTGGGAGCAAAAATTGAGAGCAAAAAGTGCAAGCAAAAAAAAAAGTAGGAGCAAGTATGGGAGCAAATGTGAAAGCAAAAGTGGGAGCAAGTATGGGAGCATATGTGAGAGCAAAAGTGGGAGAAAAAAGTGAGAGAAAAAAAAGTGGGAGCAAAAAGTGTAAGCAAAAGTGGGAGCAAATATGAGAGCAAAATAGTACGAGCAAGTATGGGAGCAAATGTGAAAGCAAAAGTGGGAGCAAAAAGTGAGAGAAAAAAGTGGGAGCAAAAAGTGTAAGCAATAGTGGGAGCAAATATGAGAGTAAAAAAAAGTGTGAGCAAATATGGGAGCAAAAAGTGGGAGCTAAAAGTGTAAGCAAAAGTGTGAGCAAAAATTGGGAGCAAATAGTGAGAGCAAAAAGTGGGATCAAAAATTGGGAGCAAAAAGTGGGATCAAAAAAGTAGGAGCAAATATGAGAGCAAATGTGAAAGCAAAAGTGGGAGCAAGTATGGGAGCAAATGTGAAAGCAAAAGTGGGAGCAAAAAGTGAGTGAAAAAAGTGAGAGCAAAAAGTGTAAGCAAAAGTGGGAGCAAATATGAGAGCAAAAAAGTAGGAGCAAGTATGGGAGCAAATGTGAAAGCAAACGTGGGAGCAAAAAGTGAGAGAAAAAAAAGTGGGAGCAAAAAGGGTAAGCAAAAGTGGGAGCAAATATGAGAGCAAAAAAAGTGAGAGCAAATATGGGAGCAAAAAGTGGGAGCAAAAAGTGTAAGAAAAAGTGGGAACAAACAAGTGTGGGCAAATATGGGAGCAGAATGTGGGAGCAAATGTGAAAGCAAAAGTCGGAGCAAAAAGTGAGAGCAAAAAGAGCGAGCAAAATTGAGTGCACAAAGTGGGAGCAAAATGTGTGTGTAAAAAGTGGGGGCAAATGTGGTGTTTTACTAAAACAATCTCCCCTAACCTAACCTAACCTAACTTCACCTAACCTAACCTTCCAACTCTCAGATCAAAAATTAAATTCTGGCCATAGACGAGTTGGAACCCAAAACCTCTGGGATAACACCCAAGTATACTAGCCACTACACCGCGAGATGGGCAAATTATCATGCAACACAACACAAAAATAAAAGTTTCCTGTAGTGTAACTCATTGGCTGACAACCCTAGTTGAGAATTCAAACCCAAGACCTCAGGACTTTTGTTTTGAACATTATCAGGAATATTATTCAGTTTACATTTTGCTGTTGCGTATAGTTATAAGAGTTGGCATTAATATGGGAGCAAAAGTGAAAGCAAAAAGTGGGTGCAAGCATGGCTGGTTGTTGAGACTTTCATATCAACTAATACACATAAATTAAATTTTAGTAAAGTGACTTGGCTAATAATAATAATAATAATAACAGTTTAAAAAAATCAAGATGATTGATATTTTTCAGGGGGTAATTACCAAAGTACTGTCGAGAATAATAATTACATGAACAGATTCCAAGAACTCTAGAGTGCTTTTAAGGTTAATGATTGGCTAGGAGTGAGATAGAGCTAGCTAACCTAAGTTAACCTCAGCTCACTAAACCTAACCTTGTCACATGACATGTTCTACAAGTATAGACTTGCTTTGAGACTGGCTATGACGTCACAGATGAATGGCGGTGGGAGGCTGGCAAAAAGGAAAATGTTTTTGTGTAATAAAAAGTCATGTCCAGCCTCCCACCGCCATTCATCTGTGACGTCATAACCAGTCTCAAAGCAAGTCTATACTTGTAGAACATGTCATGTGACAAGGTTAGGTTTAGTGAGCTGAGGTTAACTTAGGTTAGCTAGCTCTATCTCACTCCTAGCCAATCATTATCCTTAAAAGCACTCTAGAGTACTTGGAATCTGTTCATGTAATTATTATTCTTGACGGTACTTTGGAAATTACACCCTGAAAAATATAAATTCCCTTGAATTTTTTTAAACTGTTATTATTATTAGCATTATTATTAGCCAAGTCACTTTACTAAAATTTAATTTATGTGTATTAGTTGATATGAAAGTCTCAACAACCAGCCATGCCTGCACCCACTTTTTGCTTTCACTTTTGCTCCCATATTAATGCCAACTCTTATAACTATAAGCAACAGCAAAATGTAAATGGAATAATATTTCTAATAATGTTCAAAACAAAAGTCCTGAGGTCTTGGGTTTGAATGCTCAACTATGGTTGTCAGCCAATGAGTTACACTACAGGAAACTTTTATTTTTGTGTTGTGTTGCATGATAATTTGCCCATCTCGCGGTGTAGTGGCTAGTATACTTGGGTGTTATCCCAGAGGTTTTGGGTTCCAACTCGACTATGGCCAGAATTTAATTTTTGATCTGAGAGTTGGAAGGTTAGGTTAGGTGAAGTTAGGTTAGGTTAGGTGAGATTGTTTTAGTAAAACACCACATTTGCCCCCACTTTTTACTCACACATTTTGCTCCCACTTTGTGCACTCACTTTTGCTCGCTCTTTTTGATCTCACTTTTGCTTTCACATTTGCTCCCACTTTCTGCTCCCATATTTTCCCACACTTGTTTGCTCCCACTTTTGCTTACACTTTTTGCTACCACTTTTTGCTCTCACTTTTTTTGCTCTCATATTTGTTCCCACTTTTGCTTACACTTTTTGCTCCCACTTTTACTTTCACATTTTCTCCCATACTTGCTTATACATTTTTTGCTCTCATATTTGCTCCCACTTTTGCTTACACTTTTTTTCACTCACATTTTGCTCCCACTTTTGCTTTCACATTTGCTCCCATACTTGCTCCCACTTTTGTTTTCACATTTGCTCTCATATTTGCTCCTACTTTTTTTTGATCCCACATTTTGCTCCCAATTTTTGATCCCACTTTTTGCTCTCACTTTTTGCTCCCAATTTTTGCTCACACCTTTGCTTACACTTTTAGCTCCCATATTTGCTCACACTTTTTTTGCTCTCATATTTGCTCCCATTTATGCTTACACTTTTTTTCTCTCACTTTTTGCTCCCACTTTTGCTTTCACATATGCTCCCATATTTGCTCCCACTTTTGCTTTCACATTTGCTCCCATACTTGCTCCTACTTTCTTTTGCTCCCACTTTTTGCTCTCAATTTTTGCTCCCACTTTTTGCTCCCAATTTTTGCTCCCACTTTTTGCTCCCACTTTTTTGCTCCCACATTTGCACCCATATATGCTTGCACATTAAACTATTGTTCTTATTACCAAGTTGTCTTTACTAGAGCTTAGTCTATGCTTGACAGTTGATACGAAAGTATCTGTGACTAGGTATGGTAAGCCTCATGCATTCTATAAAGGATATTCATATATTGTGAAACGAACCAATAAAAATGGAACTGTTATTTGGCGTTGTTCAAAAACAACGTTCAAAACAATGTCGCAGTGAGCTAAAAAGTAAAAATAGTGAGGTTTTAAGTGTCAGTGATCATCAATGTAGTGTACTGCATGAAACACTGTTGCTGTCAACAGAAAATCAGGAAAATGTTAAAAAGCGAGTACAATTAAATAATATTGCTGCTCAAAATAGTTCAATGTTCAAAAACCCTTCACATTATCAGAAGCCACTCAGACTCTATACGGGGACACTGTAGAGGAAGAGGAACAGGAAGAGGAACAGGAAGAGGAACAGGAAAATTTGACTGGTTTTAGTTATGTTGAGGATAATAATGGTCATTATAATGATAGTCATAATGCTGCTTATCATTATGATAGTGATAATGACGTTTTTGTACCTATTGTTCGCCGTGGAAAAAAGATCTACAACAAGTTTTGTTTTTACAACTATATCACTCTATCGTAAAGGCAAAGACTTGTATTAAGTATGCATTTATTGTCATAATCATGTATACTCTGCAATGTTAAATATTCTAACTTTGTAAAAAATAAAACAGCATTGTACCATTATTTACATTTATTTACTAATTTTATATACATTTTTTTTGGTTTCATCATAATATTTTTAAAGGCAATACTAAAAACTAAAACATTATTGTTCTATGCACATATTTTTTTTCTTTCAGTCTATTGTCATCACTTATATTTTTCCATTATTCATTCACATTTGTTTTTTATTTAATTAAAACGAACCATGCACCTATTGTTTCTAAAACCTTCATAAATTAAGTGTACAGTTTGCACAGCATTATTGACTTCATCAAAAACACTCTCCGACATATCATTAAACCGTATAGGCAGAAATGTCTCAAAGTTTTCACATACACAAAGTACACGATCACCATATGCTGTTTTCAATTTCCGAATCTTGATAATGCGGAATGGAATATGCGTTGGCAATTCGCTGAGCTTCTTTGTCTCTAAGCCACACGATTGTTCCACAGCATTCAAAACATTCATTGTAGTAGTCTATAAACAAAACAAAAGCATATCTATTACACTCTAAAACAGCTTTAATAATATTGTGCAATTAGGGATTTTGCACTATGCATGGCTAATAAATTATACTAGTTATGCAAGAAATGTCCTTACTGTAGCAGATACTACTTTTCTGCATATAGCACAAGTGTTAAGTTCTAATGCACACTTGACTCAGGCTATCATGTGTCCACAAGGCAAAAATACAACACCTAGTTCATCTTGATAACAAATTTTACATAATTGTTGGTCACACTTTTGTATCTGTTCGTGAGACAAGTCTTTTTTTTTTCAGCCTCTTGTATTTGCTCCGCATGTTCTAACTCTAAAGGCACTTTTATGTCTTGTGCTGCAATCACATTTTCTTTACGAATAGTGTTCACAAATTCCTGACCTTAAAGCAACACCATGTATTTACAGTTAGGTAACCAACGAGCGTGTTGCACAAAAGGGTCATCAGTCACTTGCCAATCCTTTAAAGCAAATCCACAATAAAAACATATTGTTTTATCCCTTCACCAGTATAAAAAATCCAGCTTCACTTAGCTGTTTGGTAAGGTGTTTTAATATTAATGGCCAAACATTTTTATAAGATTCTAAACGTTTTTTAACAGAGCTGTACTTTGGGTGTGCTAGTGCTTTAGTCTTGAAAACTCCTAATTTTTCAAAAGCACATGCCAATTCAACACTGTCTATGGCATATGGACCACATATATCGACACTACCGTTGTTGGCTGGTAATACATCATTATTATTATTATTTATTTGTGATTCAGCAACGTAAGTAGCGGCCAATGGTCTTGTGGTTCGGTAAAATAATTACACGGGTATGTTACCCACTTGTTTTCCAAGCATGTAAGGACAACAAGGAGACCATCGCAAATGGTCTCTAAAGGGATTATCCCCTTCTTCCCAGTGTGAAAGTTCAATACGACAAAACACAGAGCGCACCACATCTTCTCGGTTCAAGTTAAAAAAAACGGCTTTTGCAAGTTCATGTGTCGACAATAAGCCTACAGGCCAGGATTCAAATGTTAACCAGCGATCATGTTCTGATTTTAAATTTAACCCACGTGGTAAACCAACTTGCTTACTTGTTGTATTTGGTACTAACGCCATGTGTTATAATAAAACTTTTTTTATTGGAAGTTATTAACGTTGCACAAGAGCACAGGGTACTTTAAAGCATAATGTTTGCTTGTTCACTGTCTGTTCATTACGTTAATGGCGCATGTCGACACCTAAAAGCAAACAAAATAACCAATCACTCAATCAATCAATCAATTAATACTTGTAAATAAAACTTTAACGTTAATTGGCATTAATATATCAAAACACCATAAAAATTATAATAAACTGTATGTCGGCACTAACAGTAACCCATGTACCTATTTTCTTTTTATAAATCTGCAGTCATTTACATTCCCCTTTAACCAATACATAAACAAAAAAATAATAATGTCATGTCATTTTGTTCAGATTATCATGTTCAAACCTGTGAATATTCGTTGAGTTCATAAGGTACAAAGTTCCTCATTTTTCTACTAGAAAGCGCTATAGAGTTTAAGGAGATTAGATATCTAACATCTAACCTCCTTGACTTTCATAGTCAAAGAAAAACTAAATTCGACATGCAAGCTACCCTCTGTGTGTCAAATAACAAAGCTTGCACCCGGACTCCGAGGCCATACGATATTAATATTATTATTATTATTATTATTATTATTATTATAGAGAACGACATGTCAGTTAAATTTTTTTTGTTTTGTTTTTTACAAATTCCAATATGGCCTTGTACTTTCCCGGTAAACAACCAATATGGTCTTGTAACAGTTGCCAATACATAGTCATTAATCAAGAAAGCAATCATCGTCCTAGTCATGTACAGGTAATGAATTTTTTGTCTACGAGTTTTCAGTAGGGGTAAAATGGAATAGCATTTTATGTTAGGCTTACCTGAGTTTTAAATTGTTCACTGCCTGGAAAAATTTGGTTGCACTTTACTGCGTCTCGGGTTTTCAGCGACTGCTACGGCGGTAAGGCTTTTCTTTCCAAGTTTCTAAAAATAAATAAAATAAACCGTTATAAATACCTAAATTCAGATTAGTACATGCATTTCATAAAATAAAATATGAAACAAACAAAAATGAATCAAGTTAGTTTAAAAAAATAATCCCACCTACCGGTTATCTGCAAACAAATAAATTAAAAAATCAATAATTACCTAATCAATAACTACAAATTTAAGGTTCATTAGCATGACATTATTAAAATAATCATTCATAGGTACTTACCAAAAAATAAAGGGATTTTTCTTCCACAGCTCTACTGTATACGTCCGTGTGCTAAAATGGCAAGTGCATGACTAACGCAATCGTTATCAGTTAGCCTAGCAACAGAAAAAGTTGTATTTTCTCAGCGTTTTGACCTTGAATGGTTCTCTGTCTCTCTCTCGCACGTGTTCCCACGCCTCGTCACATTCCTCAATCTGAATAAAATTCGTATACCTTATACTAGTTTTATGTTTTTAATAAAGACCCAAAATGGTTGCCTCTTATACATCGGTAGTATGGCTGTCTAGGAACCAAAATGGCGGTTTTTCTCTCTGTTAAATCGCCAGACTTGCTAGCCACCACGAGGCAAGTAAGCTGATATCACACTTCCTGCTGACGTAGACATTCCTGCCTCGTCAGCACAAGCAACAGCTCTCACGAGACCTCTGGCTAGGTACAATATTCAGTCTCCAGTGAGCTGGACTGTGTGCGTGTTAGCATTCAAAACATGTGTGTGTGTCTTATTATTATTATTAAACATTTTACTGTAATAATAATAATTACTAGCAAGCGGCCATCCTCAATACATGATCATGTTAACCACATACTTTCATCCAAAAACACATGACTTTACCCAATTCAATATTTAGTTTATAACATTTCAGGCCAATGACCTTACCGTTTTGGCTCTTTGCGTACATGCACATGACTTGGTCGAGCAAATGTTATAGGTTTCCATATTCTAAAACAATTTACTGTGCCAGACAGCAGTCTCGCTTATTACCGTTTACTAGCATGCTAAAGATCCCCTTCAGGGGTAAAAAAAAATCCTAGCTCACTTAACACATTTTCAAATATTCTCCTCCATCCGTCATAGGAAATATCACAAAACCAACCGTCAAAAGCTGCCCCGCCATCCCACCAAAATAGCAATTCATTTCTTCCGGGCACGGTCAAAGAGATCGCCAAAGTCTAAGAATCACTTGGTCATATCCTACAACCGTCTGTTGTGTCCGAGAGCGATCTCGCTCATCACTGTTAACTAAAACGTTAAAGATCCCCTTCAGGGGTAAAAATCTTAACATGCTTGTCACATTTCAAATATTCGCCTTCATTCATTCGTCATAGGAAAAAAATATCGAAAAGCAACCCCTCGTTTTGCCATACATCGCCCCCGTCGAAATAGCCATTTCCAGTATTCACCATGCTCAGTCATAGCCTCGTTGTAACATACGTCAAGCGCTACCGGCTCTCTGTCTACAAACACGCTTTTATTTTAAAAAAAATAAAAAATGCATAGTTTTTGTCCTAGACTCTTGACATTTATTTTCATGGTAGAGGGGATAGGGATCTTTCATTTATGTCAAACAATTTTTTTTGTCAACGTGTTAGTTTCCAAAATATAAAAAATCAAAATTTGAGTGTTTTCAAAAAATCTCAAAATATAAAAAGTTTTATTATAAAAAAATAAAGGTCGTAGGTACCATTCGTTTCAACTATGGCACAACGTTCTATCATGTTTGGTTTTCAAACTATCGCCTACTTTTAAAAACAAATTTTTTCAAAAAAAAATGAAAAATATAACGAGTGGTCTATAGTAAAGAGGACGTCAGCTCGAGTCCAACAGCACCTCATTTTTAAAATCCGACCATCCGTTCGCCAATGATCACCAATGTTCGCGAGAAAGTAGGCTATCATTTGTTTTTTCCTCCTACACCTTTGAAACTTCCTGCCCGCCTAGAGGGCATACCCACCTTTCATTAATGTCAAACAAACTGTTTTTCCAATTCACCGTTTTCAAAATAGTGCCAATCCAAAAACAAGAATTTTCAAAAAAATATTAAAAAATACCAGCTCACATGCTTAGCCAAGAGAACGTCATCCCAACGCCAACAGTACCTCGTTCGTTAAAATCCGACCACGCGTTCGGGAGATATCGCCCAAAGTTTATATGAAAGTAGGGTGTGAGGCTGAACCCCCATTCTAGCACTACTGCACAGTTTTAGTCCTAGAGACTTGAAATTTATTTTGGGGGTAGAGGGGGGTCAGGGCCATTCATTTACGTCAAGCAAAATTTTTTAAACTCATTTGTTTTTTCCTCCTACACCTTTGAAACTTTGAAAGTTTCCAAAATATAAAAATTTCAAAATTTAAGTGTTTTCAAAAAATCTCAAAAAATAAAAAAGTTTTATTATAAAAAATAAAGGTCATAGAGACCATTCGTTTCAACTATGGCACAACGTTCTATCATGTTTGGTTTTCAAACTATCGCCTACTTTCAAAAACAAAAATTTCCGAAAAAATAATCAAAAATATGACGAGTGGTCCATAGCAAAGCCCCCGTCAGCTCGAGTTCAAAATCCCACCAGGCGTTCGAGAGATATCGGCAATGTTCCCAGGAAAGTAGGCTGTGCGTTTAAACCCCTCGCTCCCCCCTACTTACAGGTGATCTAACCCATTCATTTGCAGTGCCATGAATACCATATATATTTCGTTTCGTTTTGTGGGGTCTGAAGCCATTTTTTCAGAGTTGCCTTAGTAAACAAGAGTTTAGTGCTTTTCAGTCGGTCAACACGAATGCACCCTAAAGAGCTGGGTTATGCCCTAATCCTGAAATAAATTACATGAGATTAATAAATACACTAGGATGACCAGTTTCGATCGTCAAGCGATCATCATCGCATCCATTACACTTAGGCTATAAAATCTATGTTTCAAAATACAGGTGAAAATATTTACAATATGTACAATTATTTTGCAACTGTCAGTTGCAGTATATATGATATATGATGTTAGGTGAAATGCTAAATGGTGATAGATATCTGGAGTTTGTAATTTGGAGTGATTATAGGGTTGTAAAAATCAACTATGGTTAAACTGTAATATTACAGGCTACTACTTATCTGGTTGTCTTCCTTGCTGGAGCCACGCGCAGTTTTCGTGTTCACTGTTACTCCAGGTGTGGTCGACCACATGAACTTAAGAGTTAATTGCTAAAAGAGTCATGAGAGAGATAAGAACAATTTTATATTACTTGGCCTTAAAAACGAAATAATAGGCACTTGATTATGTTCAAACTTACAACATTATGAATACTAGTCCACAATGTTACTGCTACGTTATGGTAGTCGAATGCGAAACTGGTCCATTCTGTCTATAGATATCAGGCCATAACTGATCGTGGTACAAGTATAGGGACTCGAAGGAAACTTAGGCTCATAGGTGTAGTCACTTCTATTTTTTAAGATTGTACGTACAAAGTTTAGCCCATATAATTTTACTAGTTGTTTAGGAGTACCGTAACTGTAAAGTTGGTACCAACTATTACTACCAGTTGGCGGCACAGGAATGACCTAAAAGTTTATAATTTGTGTATTGGTTGTGTGTGCATTATAATAACACTTGAACATTGTTATAACGACATCCAAGGGAACTTAAAAATTATGTTGTTATAGACGAGTGTCGTTGTAACCGAGATTCATATTTTCAGTTTAATTAGGTGGAAAATAAGAACAAACTTATTTAACCTTATTTATTTCATATACTAACTTTTATGTCTACATTGAACGTATACTAATCGTAAAACAGTTTGTTTGTCGAGAACTCACCAATATTTGCTGCTCACTTTGCCGAAAGTAATTATGTGATGTTTTAATCTGTCAATCCAACCACTGTTGCAAACAAATTCTTCATCTTTTAATTTCTTTGCAAATTCTCCAGCTTTCACCATAAGGAGAGGTCCACTAATGGGTACATTGTAGCCTCTCTGTTGCTTAAACCACTTAGGCGGTGCTTCATCCACGTCGCTCCATTCGGGTTTTCATAACCACTTAATTTTCGATCAATTATGTTCAAATACAGCATCAAATCATTTGGACTGTGTAATTGACTAGGCCAAATTGACGACACACATCAGCTTTATCATTCCATTCTCGAATTCATGAATCAATTTGACTTTATCTTTCAACGTCAACATTTTTCTTTTACTGGCCATGCTGCGCTAAATTGCATGCACTTCATGAAAAACATTTATGGAAACTGACTTCATACATGGAAAATCCTTCTAATAGAAGGGAGAGTTTTTAATGGAAAAGACCATTAAGATATATGAAAATAAGCTATTTAGTTCTTCTTAAAATTGCACGTTTTAGTAGGAGTCCAAGGTTTTCTTGATAATTGCAAGCGTAGATTGTCACTTGATATATTTGTTTTGTTGTTGTTGTTTATTTTAGGGTCCTTGCGTGGTCACGTAGCCCCGTGTACTTGGGCCTTTGTGTGTGTAATTTGTGTGACAACCTGTGTTGTTGCAGCGTCTGTACAAGAGTATGCAGGCTATTTGTAAATTGGGGGATAGTTATGATTGGTAAAGAGGCGGCCGTGGCCTTGAATTAGTCACCATACCGGCATATTCCTGGAGTGGAGGATAGTTGTGGTGAGAATCGAACCCTCCTCTTTTCAGTTTTGCCTCACGACGCTGAGTGTAACCTATTCCAGCCCTTACACCAGAATTAAGATTTCTTGGAGGCGAAAGCCAAGAATGCTAGCCGCAACACCACGAGGTGGTTATTAGAATCAAAATTGTGCTACAACTCGTCTACTGCACTGAAACCGAGTGGTCCATCATGTTGAAGATCTTTACTGTTAGAACTGGTACCTACAAGCATAAAATTAGATTTTTAACGGTACTCTCTGAAATGGACTTCGTGAAATTTCACTACAAATAATGAAGTAGTCCTATCTTATGAATCTGTTCGCATCGACTCCGAAGCTGGGCTGGATCGCAGAATCTTGAAAGTTTCCGGTTAGAAAACCCCACAAAATCCTACCAACAAGCACTTCAAGATCATACACAGTCGTTACGATCGTGTTATGGATAAAACAAAAATAAAATGGTGGTAGAGGGAGCACCTTACCATATTCTCGGGGTTGTATAGGAAAAAAGGTCGCCCTACCTGTTCAGGATCCCACATCACAATCTCCTCTGTAATTAAAATAAGTCACACAACACCAAGACGTAGAAAAAGAACGAAAGAATGTATTAATAAAAAATCCCAACATGAAAATAAATAAATAAATAACATTAAAATAAAATATGAGCTTCGCATTTCTCCTCCACTGACAAATATCTAAGTCTCACACAACTTCACTACATATTCAGTTACACTTACATTCATCTCAACTGTATACTGATGGTTAAACAATAAAATTATAAAAGTTATTGGTTATGACACTTTCTTACATTTGGAGCTGCTGTACGTGTGTCCACTACAGCTGAATGCCGTATTTACATTCTGACGAGCTCCCTCCACTCAAACACCAGCAGTGCATAGTTGCATGCGGCTCGATTATATAACCACCCCGTTATATCACATGACTAGCTCGCTTCTCGCAGCTGTCTACAACTCCCTGTATTTAAACACGTAACATCTGTCGTACTTCTATCACACTGACAATTCTATTTCAACTCTGTTACAATCTTACATTCTTCTCATATAAATGTAGAACTGTGACTTTATACACATAATAACAATACACTTAATTTAATTCAAATACACACGTCATTTGCAACTAACGTGTACTCATACACTCTCCTTCCAATTCACACAAAACTGTACATTCTCTACTTACCATACGTTCACAAACGCACTAAAAACATTTAACACATGCGAAATATTTATTATTATCCCTAAATAAAAATACCGTATCAACTAAGTTGATTAATTATTATTACATAATTATATACAATATTTACAACGGTCGAATAACTCAAGTTTAATTGTTTATAACAATCTCTAACTCGTTATTATTAATATTGAAAAATATTAATGTTCACTCACATTATAATTAAAATTTAATAATGTTTACGTTCAAAATACTATACAATAGTATTTCTCCTAACTTTCTTTAGATAACTATGCCTTTCAGGTCTATTATCAGGTTTAAATGTTCATATTAGGCTACTATGACCAATCATTTAAGATTCGACATATGATTATTATTATTATCGGGATTAATAAAATATTAAGATTGGTATTCAAAGGATTAACTTCATTTCCCTAAACGTTTCCGCCGACTCCCTACTATCTCCCCAACAATCTCGTCCTTGTACTTACATATTTGAGTTACCATTAACTCATTTCCAAAAATAACAATGTTTCAAACCATCAATGTTTCAAACTTCCACACAACAGTACTATAATGCATCAACGCTTAATACGGTAAACTCCCTTGTAATTCAAGAAATATATTTCCTCACAGACTTCTAAATTCCACCTCGTATACGGCATTATCATTCCTCGTATACCTATAAACAACTTCATACAACTTTGTTACACTGGTTTCTTTCAACCTTTACGTAGTACATGCATTATTCAACATTACTCTTACAAACTTGTTTCCTCAAACAACTGCATCACATTATTACAATAAGTACTTGCTGTTATTAACGTAGCTTTCATCCTTACGACAAATGTTGTTGCTTGTGGATAAAGCCCTGCACGGATGCGGATATCTGCGGATAAACCCACGGATGTAATTTGCATGGCTGTGCGGATAGCGGATACGTTGCGGATAATGTTTGGAGTAAATTTGCGGATAGTTTTTAGAATACAATGTGGAACTTACGATAATATCACATATTTGATATGCCAATCTACAGCTTCATGCTTAAAAGAGGAATAGTCCTATAATGCGTACGAAATATTCAGGCACGTTTTGCACTTATACACGAGAAGATTATTTTACCCACATGCTTTCAAGTACATTTTTTTTAAGTTCCGTATGTTTGTAGTAGATGGTCTTTACATCTTATCAATTCTCACTGCCATTATTACTACACGTACGAGATATAATGCTGTCAATGAGCTTGTTAGTTCATCATGGTGACATCATCAACATTCCTCAAGTCAGCTTGCTTCGCAGTCTAAGCTATCCTGGAAGATCTGTAGATTTATTTCCAACTTGGCACTGAAAAACGTGGGCTGTGATATTGCAACAGAGAGAATTATGACATCAACTATGCGAACATGGATGGATCAAGAGGCAGAAGGATGATGACTGACTTGGAATTTCCGGCCAAATGTCAATCCCTTTCTCCAAGCGTAAAGAGAAGTCACTTAGTGAATGTTACCGCGACCGGGAGTTTGAACATCATTTCACCAACATGGATAAAATATCTACTAAAATAAATTAAGGCGAATATTCTTTAGTGCGTGAATCAAAGCTCAAGTCAAAGTCAACGATATGGCAGACATTTGGTTACATTTTCAATGGAAACGAAAAGGTGAACGATATAGTAGGATGTTTTACATGTAAAAACGTGTACCGGTATTCATACTCAGGACACAAATCAGGCACATCAAACTTCCTGCGGCACACGTGCATTCCTGGAAAATAATAAACCAGAAGATACTGCACCAAATCGTATATAGCCTACAAAACAAAAAGTTTTAGTGCGACATGTATATATTTATATTATGTGTAAATAAAAAGTAGTTCTAGCATCCGAAATTGTCGAATATCATTACTAGGACCAGGATATTTATGACATCATATTTTTCCGTCATACTTCTTCCATAACGAATGTAAGATGATGGTTTAAGCTAATCTCTTTCAAATTAAGTCATTAAGCATAACTAATAGTCCGAACTGAAAAGGGTTGCAATTGTGGCTGTATAACATTAATTTTAAACATAGCATAGGGGAACGACTTTCTCCTCAAATGTCTAAATGTGTTGGTTTAACATCTTATGCTTTATCTAATAAATTAAAAATAATATTGAAATATCGACGGATTTGGATAAAAAATCATGCGGAAGCGGATAACAGTCGGGCGGATGCGGATAACAGTCGTGCGGATGCGGGGAGGATGCGGATAACAATCGTGCGGATGCAGGGCGGATGCGGATAACGTTTGGTTTATCCGCGCAGGGCTCTACTTATGGAAGACCTATACGAAGGTTTACTCCGAAAAGTTACTCTGTTATCAAAATCTTTTGTACAGTGAATCCGGGAATGTTCTCCGCAGCGCCTACATGCATCTGCGAGAACTAGCTACAGCAGTTACGTTGGTAGCACGGCTGCCGCTTGCATCATAACAAATAAACAGTAAACTTTGTACTCACCACAGCCATTCATAACAGATGCTGAAACCATTCACAGTACATCACTCTTTTTCCGTAATCAGTTTGTTTTAATTAATGAACCACGGTAAATTTATAAGGGAATAACTGAAGCTTGTCTCTTAAGGCCCCTTTACACATTCCGACATTTACACAGATCTGTCTTTACAGACCGTGTTTGTGCAGACAAACCGTTGCATATAAATGAATCACCGACAGGAATTTTGGTCTGTGCTGTGGTCTGTGTTCGGCCTGTGCGAAGTCTGGCGGGGTTTGAATTAACACAGACTACGCACAGACAAGTCTGAGCGTGTAAGGGCTACGCAGACCACACTGCAGACAGATACCTCAGTCCTTTGTCTGGGAGGTAGAGTGTAGTGCCGTGCTGCAGTGTTTGCTTTCGGTTTTTAAACAAAATAGCTATGAGTGAGTCTTCGCAAGATTCGCGTAATTATACACGTACATTTATGACTGAATTCATAGAAGTGTACAAATCAGTGCCAAGTGTTTGGAAGATTAATAAGAGCAAAGATTACAGTGACCGGAATTTAAAAAAACGTGGCATATGTTGTATTAGTTTCTAAATTGAAAGAAGTCGAACTTAATGTGGACCGTGAAATGGTTGTAAAGAAAATTAACAACCTTCGGAGTGCGTTCAGAAGGGAATTAAAGAGATTTCATCAGTCAAAGCGCACAGGAACCGGAAGTGATGAAGTATACTGTCATCGCGGCAGGAGATGGCAGTTGAACACGCTGAGACGGGGTGCGGGGGGGTCTTGCAGTACGCATGCGCGGGTCACATATTCCAAACTTAAATATATCGGCTACCCGCATGCCAAAGGTTATAATTGCAGCAGACGACACGTAGCCAGTGAAAGAAGGAATGTGCTGAGTGAGTGACGCAAGTGGTGACCAACTGAATGTTTTTCGAATGCGCGATACGAGGTGAGCGGGAAGACCTCAGCAGTTCAAACCCGACTGCCAACTCTTGGCGTGATATCAGTACACTCCGTCACTGTGGTACCATGGAAGAATACTAGGAAGCGATGCTCCCATAAGGCCAATGGTTATCACTTTCTAATTTCGATCCTCAGCTGTTACACCTTACTGCACTCTGGTGAGAAGTGCACCGCACCACAAAATGGCGCGGCATTTAAATGTATGCTACATTTCGAGGTTAGGTAGTTGCTTTTGCATTTCAGATAACAGTTTCCAGTATTTTTAAAATTGCCTACGTTACGGCGTAAAATCATTCTATAATTAATTTATTTTCCCGCGAATGTTTTCGAAGGCTATCCCTCCACACATCTCATCTTCCTGTTCCTCCTTGTGTACCTGAAAAGGCATCCAGCGGGCCAAGACAAGAGACTTGGTAATATATATTTGGTAACGCTTCGGGAGTGATGAACCTAGTACAAAACTACTTAAATTAGCTGAAATATCATCATCGTTTCTTCGCTCCAGCAAGCCGGGTGCGGTTATAAATGATGAATAATAATTGTGCAAATTATGTTGTACGGTATTAGAGGTTTTCTCCTACATTAGTGAAATTTCAGTTGTGTTGTGTCGGCAATTGAAGACATGGTTTAAAAGACAAATAAAATATTGCCAACCTCACGCAAACGGTAAGCGTGGCCGCGTGGTGTTTGTTTTATGCTGTGATGGATCCGCTTGATTTGTTGTCTTTCTACGTTAAGGCTTTACATACAAAAACCTAACCTGGGGCTAACGCTCGAGACTCGCTTGTAGAAGACTACAAGCAGTCCAGACAGAAGCCAATTGTATCTCGCTTAGCTCGCTACGCATGACCTGTGTCGTGTATTTTGTATACTATACATTGGTAACAGTGAAATGTTGTTTGAGTCTTCAGTCTTTTGACTGGTTTGATGCAGCACTCCATGCTTCCCTAACCTGAGCTTATTGTTTCATCTCTACATAGCTACCACACCCTACATCAGAGGCAATTTGTTTAAAATATTCTAACCTTGGTCTACCTCGACAGTTCTTATCCTCGACCCTTCCTTCCGTAACTAAGGTTGCTATTCCTGGGTTTCATAGTATGTGTCGTACCAACCCATCTTTTCTCTTCATTAGCAGTCGCCACAAACATCTCTCCTCTCCCAATCGTCTTAATACCTCTTCATTTGTAATCCTATCTACCCATCTGATCTTCATCATTCTCCTGTAACACCACCTTTCAAACGCTTCAATTCTCATCTTTTCTACTGTACCAATAGTCCAAGTTTCACTCCCATATATCGCCACGCTCCAGACGAAGGCTTTTAAAAATGACTTCCTAATACCTAAATCTATGTCCGATGTCAACAGAGGTGAAATCACGTCAAAGTATACTCCTGTGTGCGTCTCGGTACAGTTGGACACCTAATGCACCTCTTTCAGTAGCAGTTGAGCAACGACAAGAAATGACAAACGATGTAAATTGCCGTCGTTGAATGAATGAACAACAAATAACGACTTAAGTCACATATTTAGATAATTTAGCACATATTTCCTATGCAATAGTGATAATGGACAGTAATTTCAATTAGTAACGACTCCCAGAATATCAAATGAAAATTATGGAAATAACATATAATAGGTAAGTGCCAGTGTAGGATCCAGGTTCATCAGTCCTGAAGAATTACGAATGTCAAATCATGAGGTGGAGCGATTAAAAACGAACTCTCTTAAATTCAGCACAGCCTGAGTAAACAATTGTACCTCAAAATACTTTCATTTTTCAACCTGCTATATAGATTTACAATCATCCACTTGCACTTAACTTATCCCCCCTTTTATTACCTGCAATACCACCCCATGGCAAGGTTCCTTAATGGTTTATGACTGTTTTAAACACAGATAATATGAAACTGCACGTTTTAACGAAATCAAAACCTACAGTTATAAGGGACACTCAGACCATGTTATTTAGACAACCACTGTACATAAAATTTAAAATTTACAACCTTCACAAGACAATTGAAGAAACTAATTTTCACAAAGCAGTAACACTCCTACATAGGATTGAAATAAGGTACCTGAATCTGAGATAAAGATACATGTTTGAAAGAGATTTAAGCTGGTACACCCCCCCCCCCCCCCCCTGCTCCTATAGTCAGCATTTATTTAATTCATTCTTAGCTGTACAGGAAATGGATATACAGTACACCTCCATGTTTCCTAATAATTTGAATGAATGGATGAATGAATGAAAAATAAATATTGACATATTAAGTATTAACAGGTGTTCAAAGCGAATTGAATTAGTTATAAATATTGGCACCAGTAGGTTTTAGTTAATTTGCTCTTTCATGGAATCATCTTGAATCAGTGTTCCAAGTTGGATGGCTACTGCCAGGTCTTCCTACTTCTGAGTAAGCAAGGAAGAGCATATTGCAAAAGACATTTGATAAATGGTTAGTTTGTAGACTTGAAAGATTCCATAACATTCTGATCAATGGCAGAGCATTGGCAGCCAAAGCCAAAGGTTATGGATTTGATTCCTGGAGGCAGCATCACATTTGAACTATGTACCCTAGCTTGTACTAATAATAATTGTATGGTACTTGGTGTTGGAGCCAACTAGGTGATCTGTTCTGCAATTTCTACATTCTGTTTTGTCCTGCCATATGGCAGTGAAAACAAAACTCTATTGTGTGACCAGTAGCTGAAATTTAATGAATTTTATCTTTTTTTTCACCAAATCTTTCTAGCAGATGACCTAGATGTCATATCCCTTAAGATAGCAATCACCACCTGTCACCATCCAATGCTATTTGCATGCTACATTTCCAACTTAATGGCATGGTAATCAATTTCAATTACAAATGAATTGGTAAAAGCCTGAATAGTATAAGGAACAGTTCATTTTGGTGATAAAACCATATTTGAGCAGTACATGTTGCAGCTGCTGTGCGGAGTTAAGTTCAGTGACAAATCAAGAGTGCTAGAGGCTGCATGGCAAATTTAAAAAAGGCCCCCTCCCTTAATTGAAGATGGAAAACCTGGAATAATACTGCACCATTTGGCAATTGTGAACTGTATGTTCAAAATCCTTCTCCGCTGAAATTTCACATTCCATATTAATCAAATGATGCAGTTGTATCATTAAATTTCTTGATTCATTTTTATCAGATTTAATGAGGAAAATTAGTGTTCTCAAGATGCATTTGTCACAAACAATATCAAAGAAATTTGCATGTCAATTTCAATATTGGGAAATGCTGATCCAACATTCTTATTTTTCATATATCTGTATAGATTTTGTACAGTATATTGAGATCTTTAAAATCCTGGACCCCTCCAGCACATTCTTGTAAATGTTTCTTATTCACTTCAGATATAAAGCAAAGTGGGTATATGACAGCCACCGGATTCGCCCATGTGTTAAAACATCACTGATTCTGTCACTTGACAGGTTGTTGCTTATTATAGGGATTGCGACATTGAGGTCATATAGCTCCGTGTAATCGGGTATGTGTAATTCGTGTGATAACCTGTGTTATTTTGATGGCAGTACTAGTGTGTGTATTGACACTTGGAAGACGAGACATACCTCTAACAAATTGTGAGACCCAACTGTTTCAAATAATATGATCTTCTTATGTACCAAACTCAATATTGAGCAACATTGTCACTTTAACCAATTATGGACTACACCCATTCGATCAATACTGAATTAAAATCATTAAGTACTTTCATACATATTGGCAAAGGAATATTTCATCAGAAATGAACACACATTGCAGATAAGAATAGCATTAACCATGTAATCAGAAGGGCAAGGCTGATACAATTAAAACATAAACATGATGACACACTCCTCATCGGAGAAGATACCTAGATGTTATGCCCCTTAAAACAACAATCACCCTCATTAGAGCAGATGACCTAGATGTTATGCCCCTTAAAACAACAATTACCATCATCACTCACATCCCACATCTAAATACACTCACTGGCCAAGAACGGTGCAACTAGTTTTCAATTGGTCAAAAATTAAGTTCGGTATTTCATGTTGAACATTGTCCACATAAGTTCAGACCGTCTAGAAGATGCAATTCTCCTTTGGTCAACTCTTGTTCTCTGCTGACCCCAGCGGTATACTGTAAAGCATCCATCACTTTGGTTGTCATGCCTCTCGTTCCTTTTCCTTATATTCTCATTTTTTTAAAGTTCGTAACTCCATAAAATAATTATGTGGTAATAGGAGGAGAAGACCTCCATGTCCAATCCCTAACAAATCCCCACCACTATCACAATTCCTTCCTTAATATAACAATTAGCTCCAAAGGACAACTGGTCAGAAGTTTCTACAGTTTGGAGTTTCGATATCAGTTAATCTTTTGCATAATGTTTTTGGCCAGGGAGTGTATTTAGAAAACACACTAATGTGCTGCCTTGAAGAGAGACCTTCTGGCATAGGGTGTGTCTCTCATTTTCTCTGCAACCCTTTTCTGGTTAAAAAAAACGGATGGCCCAGAAAATCCTGACTTTATTGAAATATGACAACAGCATATCAAAAGCCTCCTGGCTGCAAAGCTTTACAGGTTTGAAGCTGTCATGTCCTGTTATTTGAAGCTTCATTTTCTGTCCAATGCACGTTTCATGCATCCTTTGAAAAAAAAACAAGATTGAAATATTTCTTCACATTTTTTCACAAACTGGAAGACTTCCTCCTGGGGAAGAGTGAGACCCCCAAACTCATTCTCCAGACCTTCATGAGCCTTTAGGTAGGTGAAGGTCTGATGAAACTCCTGAAAAACTCGACCTTCCTCATAGAAGTCAACAAGAAGAGATTTACATAACTCACACTTGTGTGAGTTAATGAATTTCTTACAGAGGTACCCAGTGACATAATAAATAACATTGGCCTCAACATCTCCAACTTCATAGGAAGTTACATCATCTACGTTGATGGTCATGAAATCTATTTTGTCACTGGGTGGTGGCCGCTCACTCAGGAACTTGTTTAGAGTCAATAGAACTTCCTCTAAATCAAGCTCGCAATTAGATTTGTCGGACAATTTTGGAAGGGAAGAAAGCAGTATGTGCCTAAATCCACGTCCTTATTGCACAACTGGAGGGTTATCACTGCACCCATGTTGCTGTCGGATCACTGAAAACACATTCTCAAGGGCATCCTGATTCAAAACTCGTGTGCAAAGTTTTGGGATGCCAAAGTGATTCCTCAGTTCCTCTGCAAGTGCTAGCACACTCTTTACACTAATTATCCATCCATTCAAACATACAGGTTGCCTTCGACAAACAAGAAACCGGCTTTTCTCAAATTTCTTTAGGACATCCAAAAGAAATTTATTGTGTTCGGAATTGGATGAGATGGCATACCTTAGTTTGAACTTATGGACATTCAGCTGAACACTATTAAGACAATCAAACAACTTATCCATGAATTCAATAAATTCTGCAGTCGCAGCAGCACTGCTATGCAGCACACCCATTGCAATCAAAACAGAGATGGCAACACTTACAGAAGAACTGAACACCTGAGCTGCATATTTCACTTTCATTTTTTGAAAGGCCCCAGTGTGGGTGTGGGATTTGGTTATTTTAGGCTTTATTTTCAAGCGAAGTGGATCAGAACACTCGGCCGCAGCCTTAAAATCAGCCCACTTCACAATTTTGCCATCAAAATCAAAATCATACTTCATTAGGTTGTTCCTCATCGATTTTAGCAAATGAGGTGGGTCATACATGAAGTGAATTTTGTGGCCATTCACAACAAAAAAAGGTTCTGAAACAGAAACTCCTAAACTACGAGCCAGAAATTGATTGTGAGGACCTTGATCACAGATGAGAACTTTCACAAAGAATCCTACGTCAATCAAGCTCTGGATGCAATCTAAAACAATTCCCTTAATTGTAAGTACGTTAGTGCCTTCATGTGTGACCCAGTAACCCAATATTTGTTTCCACTTTCTGTTGATGCCTTTAACCATAGCTACAAGGCATAAACGTCCCACATCTGGGGTTTGAACATGCCCATCATTACAAAACCCTAGGACTAAATCCGTGCTGGTGTCATAGGATAGATTCTCCTTCACTGCAACCTCATCTATAACCAATGTCACCACACGGTCAGCATCTGTCAGGTTGCGGGAGAACTCCCTCAGTGACGCCAAGACATTATTGTCAATGCCAGGCTTCACTGCAACCTTCTTCTGCCAAGAAAACAATGTCCTCACCGAAGGTAGGCACAGTGTTTTCTGGAGATATCCGTATGTTCTCGGACTGTAGTAGTACAAAGACAACGCAAAGTCCTTAATGTGAGGCGGCCGCCTCCTTCCATACTTATTTACCTGACTAAGCTTAAGCTGTGACACAAACAACCTATGGCAAGACTCCGGTAAATAAGTTCTGGAAGCCTCAATAATTTTCTTCAATTTGGAAGGTCGAGATTTTGCAGCTTCCTGTTTACGTGCCCTGAAAAGGCGTGCACGAAGCATCCTGATACTTTTGCGATAACGCAGTAGCTTCCTGACAGTACGAGGGGTTGGGTTGCTTCTGCCCGAAGACTTCGAGTCCCGACACTTCACCAATGCCTCTGGGGTGACATTCACGTCCCCAGCAGGTGACGCAAGGCCCTTTCTTCTCTTTGGAGTCGAATTTGGCTCCTCCAAATAACAAAGTTTCCTCTTGGCCACCTTTGGGGTTTGGCATGTGGCCATGGGCTCATCATTGCCTAAAATAAAGAGAAATATTTTCATCATAAATATAATAAATTATTACAGCATGGCATATGCTGGCATGTGTTATGATTAACAATACAGTGTTAATTAAAAATATAGGTGCCAGTTTGAAGAAACTTAACTCCACGTAAATTATTTCATAACAATAATGAAATACCTAAACTACAGTTTCTTATCCACATTACCAAGAGCTTCCACTATCCTATGCCACCCACCTGCCCTTCTATAATTTACTCATTCAAGGCAGAGAAGAAATAACAAGTTCATTTCTAAGTTTACTATTGTGCAACTTAAAACACATCCTTGTCCTTCCAGATACAGTGACAGAGTACACTACTGCCACCTCAGAAGTACTTCCTGTCAATATTCACTAACGTTTTGGATAAGTAAACAATGAATGATTGCCGATAGCACTGAATGAACGTAGAACGAACGATAACATTCTATATAATAGATGAATTAGCCAAAAAAGCTTATCAAACGATGAGAAATATATCAGGGAATGATGTTTTAATAGATGTTTCCTCCACCGCCATCTGTGACCCACCCAGCCATCCCAAATAGGATCACGACTTATATAGCCAAAATTACAGCTGTGGCCGCCATTGTCAAATCCTGAAATCGCTTGCAGCAAGTGCGGGACACGAACATGAGTGAAAGGACAGTAAGGAGGAGGTTATAAGAAGTGGATTTACAGCCCAAGAGGCCCGCCACAGGACCTCTCCTTAGACATGAGCACCACGCCGCTCGGATGCAATTCGCCAAAGTCCATCGAAACTGGACTGTGGAGCAGAGGAGCTCAGTGCTGTTTACGGTTGAATGTCGATTCTGTTTGAGGGCACCAGATGGGAGGGAGAGAGTATGGAGAAGGCCTGGGGAAGTTATTCACCCTGTACCTTCTCTGCAAGGACACCGTTCAATGGAGGCTCTGTGATGGTCTCGGCCAGGATTACCACGGATACGCGCACGGAACTTGTGTTCGTTGACAATGAGAGCCTGACAGCGTTGACAGCCCACCGGTACATCAAGGAGATTTAAGTACATCACGTCATGTCTTTTTCACCTGTCATTGGAGCGAACTTTATCCTGATGCTTGACAACGCTCGCCCACACGCTGCCGTCTGTGTACGTGAGTATCTGAATGAAGTCGGAATTGAGCGCATGGTGTGGCCTACTTGTAATCCCGACCTAAACCCGTTAGAGCATGTCTGGGATATGCTTGGGAGACGTGCTAGGAGTCATTCTCCTGACTCCGAGCTTCGCTTTAGGAAGAATTGGAGCTCATACCACAAGAGAACATTCGAGATTGCATCCTAAGCATGCCTGATCGAATCACAGTTGTAACTGTGGCTAGAGGTGGTAATACCCGTTATTGAGCCAATGAAAATGTTGTGCAAACAAGTGGACAAACGGACTGAGTCGTAAAGTAATCATTCGTAATCATACAGTGTAACGTGTTGGAGGACAGTACGATGGATCCCAGGTTTCGACATTTCCAAATTCGTGTTTGTGCACTGTTGTGATTATTATGATAATTAATTTGTATCAATTATTGTGCTATTTAGGGTAAATAACTTATGAACCATTGCCATGTTGTTTTAATGTCATAATATTTGATTAATACAAGGTTTGAAGCGGTCCAACATTGAGTTTTGTCTGAAATTTGTAGTGTTTCGCTTTTTATGCCGGTGAGTGTATATGAGGTGCAGCAATGACCAGGGTTCCTCATTTCAATACGTAATATCGTCCAGAAGATGAAACAAGGACACAAGGTATGTAAAAGGCACATTCATGTCTGATGCAAGTGTATAAGCCACGTTCTACTTTCATTCAGAATTAATTGATTTCCTGTGGGCCTGTAACCTGCATATCAGTATTTGCCACAAATTTTCAATACATTGTACTATAACATATTTTACAGGAAAGTAAGGTTGTTCCACCCCTTGAAACAATAAACACCATCCCCATACGAGCATTCGTACATAGAAAGAGGCAAACCAAAAGGGTTATTTTATGTACTGTTACTCACCCAAGCACATAGCATGATATGAAGGGGAAGTAGAAGTCTCGTCTGGTATCGATCCAACTACTTCTTCGTGATATGCCATGGGAGCTGAACCAATTACCATATCAGTGGCAGCTGAGAAGAAAAGTAATAACATAAATAACATTAGCCTGCAATAAAGATTTATTTAGGCCTACACAAAACTAATATGCATGATTTTAAACACAATACCAATACTGTCTAAGTTACAAAATGCTTGCTTGGTATTGAAACACAGAAGTCATCCTGAATTGCTGACTCCATGCAACTAGTTGCAGCAATGTCAAGTACACCTGCAAATGGACAAACCACATCTGTACAATACATGAAACATGGAAAATTGTAAACAAGAAGAGAAAAAATCCTTGCAGCCTATTACTAATATAGTTTCACAAGGATGATTAAGCTTGAAGAACATGACATTTAAATGCATTCACGTCTTAAATGCTATGTAGCAACAATCAAAAGGAATAACACTAAACATTCATATTACTTAAGAGATACTACTGAAAAATAACCATTAATTATGCATGACGTATCACTTTTTTCTTTTCGCTTCCATTTCGACAATATATAATTTTCATACGGTATTTTATCTTTCGGGGGGATATTATTAATTTTAACTTACAACCTTGATCACTTTTGCACCGACTGCATCCGATATATGGGCTAAATCGAGTAAATACATGTTCTATTTAACAACCAGAGCCATTAAAACTCAGAAATTCTTCTAGGTTTGTGCCGTGTCTTGTGTGGGGTTTCGCCTAGGACACCAAGCTGGCTCATGGTGTCCCCGCCCGGACCCCCACTGGAGTAGCAAACTGCACGCCACCTCCCTTAATATAAGGTGCAACTGCACCTTTATAGTATGTGAAACTAGAGTTTAGTGCTTTTCAGTCGGTCAACACGAATGTACCCAAAAGAGATGGGTTATACCCTAATCCTGAAATAAATTACATGAGATTAATAAAACACTAGGATGACCAGTTTCGATCGTCAAGCGATCATCATCAGATCCATTACACTTAGGCTACAAAATCCATGTTTGAAATACAGGTGAAAATATTTACAATATGTACAATTATTAAGTTGCAGTATTGGCACTGCAACTGTCAGTGTATGTTAAATGCAGTATATATGTTAGGTGAAATGCTAAATGGTGATAGCTATCCAGAGATTGTACTTGAGAGAGATTATATGGTTGTAAACTATGGTTAAACTATAAAATTTTAGGCTAACTACTTATCTGATTGTCTTCCGTACTACAGCTACTCGCAGTTTTCGTGCTCACTGGAACTCACTGTGCGGTCGACTGCGGTGGTTATCTTAACGACTGGTTCAAGGAGCATATAATAAGAGAGACGACACTCAATGCTAATTTTCTGGACGCTTATATTGGCTAGAATTTCGTAGAATTTCAGGTCCACGTGGCAATGTTTGGGCTACAATGGCTACCAATCTCGTATATAAAGTAACTACGATTGACTGTGATCATTACGAACGCACATTACTACGTTCGGAAGCGATTTTTTGTGTCTGACATTGAATCAAAAGCATTCGTTATTGCACCTCAGGAGGCGATATCGTTCCAAAAATGAAATACCAATGATGAGTTTTGGTGTGACATGTTGGTATGACTTCCAAATCTACGAGAATTATTTTTCCATTTATTTGCCTATTTGAAAGCCTACCGGTGCTTTTAATACAATATAAATGTTCTTAATAATGACTAAAAGCTGTTAAAAATGATATAATCGCGAGTAATTAGAGTTTGCTTCATTATAGCATCATAACCTCAAAACATTCGTAACCCCTCCTCGCCACGAACCATGCTGCACTTTATTCACCAGTAATGTAGCTGCAATGAAATGCTATTTTCATATATTTCATTCTCCATAAATTCTACCCCCACCCTCCTCTACTGCATGAGATCAATATAACCTCAATATTCTATACAGTAATGTGGATTCAGGATGAGGAGTAGATTTCGAGGAATGATAATTACTTTGTGAAAGACAGATTTCATTTATTTGAATACCGCTTTCTGCATGTTTACATTTTGTCTTTTACATTTGATTGTGCAGCTGAAAACAACCTTCAGAGATGTGAATACCAATGGTTAAGCTCGTTGAGAACACAGAAACACATGAGCTCTTGAACGTGGTCAGTACGCTACTTGGATGGTTGATGGCACGCTGTTTTAAGCCACCCGACCGCCAACTCCAGCCTCGGAAACCCTCTTTGGAAAACTGGACCAGCCCCGGGTGGAAGATAAACTGCAAATGTCCAAAGCACAAGTCGAAGCAAAAATTAAATTTCAATGTAGGCCTACACAGATAAATGCAATGCATGTAGTAGTATTATTGCAAATCAACACCACATATATGCAAATGGTCGGTAATCCGCCTTTCAATATAGCAGAGGCTGAGTGGGGGAATGTTTGTTTGCAGTAGGACTGGGAAGAGGAACAGCACACGTGAGTTGCTCTTCTGCCCAGTCCTAGTGTAGGCTGGGCGCCTGATACTTGTTTCATTTATTACCCCTTATCTTCATGAAGTTAGAGAAGGTCTCAAATGACGAATGTGATAAAGCTGAAACACATTTGAGAACAGAAAAGTTTGGCCAGGGGTCTCTTATAAATAGTTCAGAAGTTTTCAACACTGTAGAACGACCACTTTTAACACAAGTTGTTTTGTTGTTGTTTTTATCATTCGAGGGGCTTGGACATGGTGGTCATTGAGACCCATGTACTTAGGTGTGTGTATTTTTTTTACGATAACATGTTGTAATATGGTGACTGTATTAATAATATATTTATTACAGAAAATAGCCAAAGCAAACAAAATAAGAAATATAACTACATAACTAGTCACAACAAATTTCCTTCAAGGACTTATTCCTCTTCATGCAAGTAGCAAGGTGATAACGCTCACATGTTTTCTCGCAGAGAGAACCAACACAGTTTATATCAGGTGTGTGAAACTGTAATGTGCGGCAAACTCTGTGGTGAAAACCATGTACCGCATATCGGGTAAAAAGAAGACGCAATTCGTAATTGGCAACTGACCACTCTCTGTTTGTCATAGAGTCAGTAGAGTAAAAATCGCTCCAAATCTCTGCTTTCTTCTGATGATGCTCTCGCAATAGTTCTTGATATGGTGACTGTATTAGTGTGTCTTTGTACTTTAGGTGAGGATTGGGAGGGAGGCAGCCGTGGCCATAAATAAGGAACCATCGTGGCATTTGCCTGCAGTAGACGTGGTAAACCACTTCCAAGATCGCCTAGTTGGGAATCGAATCCACCTCGCCTCAGGATTGCCACATGAGGATTAGCATACCCCGTTTCAGACCTCAGATCAGAATTACTTTTATGGGCAGGGCCAGGAAACGAACCCAGACCTCTGGGGAAAGAACCGAGTATGCTAGCCACTACACGAGGTGGTCAAACAAGAATTGTGTCCAGGCATGTATCTAGACCTAATGGGTAAGACTCGGAAGTTGTGTGTCTACAAGGTACAGGGGAGCTGAAAACATGGTAGCCTTTCTTCCTGGAACTACAAACTGTCATTCACTCATTGAGAACAGTTTCCAGCTAGACTGTAAAGAACCCATTACAGATTTGGGTGCTATTCAGCACCTAGAACAAATACTAGGTACTGAACTCCATTGTCATACACAGGAATACAATGCTGACTTTCTTACATATTTCGAGTGATCAAGCTAAGAGAACTTTAACCCTCAATGTAAGAAAAAAGTCCCTACGATGCCAGAACAACCCTTGTTCTCTCAGCTATAAAATGCATGTTAGCAGGCTCCACCATCAAATAGGGAGGTACAATTTGACAAGCTGCATACATAAAATGATGATTACTAACACAGTAAGACTGAAACCTACAATGAAGCAGCACTCAAAAGGAGCTACGGGCTAACGTACACTACTGAACGAAGCCCTACTGTACTCCTAGGCTTTTACATCCAACAATGTAGTAGGCCTATGCCTTGCAGGCTCTAGGCTAAGCATAATAGAGGACCAGAGGGAAGATAACAAAGTAGGCAATAAAGCCTACTATTATTTTGCTGGAGGGTATCTGTATTAATATCTTCTAGCAAGTACACAAACAAACAATATTAACATATATTTCTAGAGCCAACAAACATTCTTTGTCGACTTCATCGCCCATGCCTAGGATTGTATCAATCCTTGCCTTATTCACTGGTGCATAGGACACCAGAAGTCACAGCCATGCAGAGTGTATGTCAAAATAGGACCAGGGTCCAAACCTGGGTGCTTCCATCACAAGTCACTTTGTATCTTTAATACTGTACTTGTAGTATTTGATTAAGACAGCTGCATGCATGCAAGTATTAGCATAGATAGGAAAATTATGGACATGGATAGGCCCTACCGCATATCAAACTACATAAGTAGCCTACCGTTAACTAAACTAAAGCTGATCCTGCACAAAGACTTGACAGAAGTCTTCAGCAAGATGAAAACAATTGTTTGGTACATTTGGCAGGAATAAATTACATATTGTCCAATATGTACAAGACTATCCTACCTATATTCGGATTTTTACGGTACGCGAAAAACAAAAAAAACAAAAAAAAAGTAAATCCATAAATTCTGATTAGTCAGTATAATTATACCGACAGAAACTATGACAAAGGTTTACATCTTAGCAATTAAAACCTACCCTACATATCAATTATGTTGTCCCACGTTTAGAGCGAACGTAGCTGTCGCCATTTCTAATAACACCGCTAGTCACTTGTTATTCAATTTAGTATTGGATCCAACATAATACAGATTAAGTCACTAAAAATGGAGTATACTGCAACAGCTGTCGGCATGCGGGCCCAAACAGTAAACAAAACGCACATGGCGGTCTTTGTTTTGATTCGAATCGCCCATAACAGTGTCCCGCGCCTGGACTGGTTTTTCCTGCCTTCTCCCCCCCCCCCCCTTGCCCCTACGTGCTGTGGGGAGTGATAGCGATGTGTTTATGTGAGGTGTTGCCAACCTAGCTAAGATGTATGTTATTGAATGAGGTGGGTCTACAACTATTAAAGACCTTGGATTAGCCCTCGCCACGCGTGGAGCATAACCCATTCGAACTAAGCGTTGACGGTCTTATGAGGACGTCCCGGCACCTTTAATACTGCCGCGAATATGGGCCTTGGTTTATTGTAGAAGAAAAGTACATCGTACACCTGATCCAGATAACATTTACCTATTAAAAAACCCTAATTTCCCCCCTTATTTTATCTAGCTTGGCTGTGTCGCCAAATTGTGATTTGTTTCCGACAGGGTGTGTTTTTTTAGTAGCGTGAAGAGGGGTGAGCTCTCCATGAACGTGTGTTCATTTAGATTGTTGGGATTGTTTCGTTTGGCTAGGTGTATCTCGATTGCTTCCTTTATGTCAAGAGCTCTGCCTTTCGATTCGTGATGGATTATTTTAAGGTCCGACTCTATGTTGGTAAAGCTGTGCCCTGCGTCACACATATGTTCGCACACGGCTGAACAGGGCACAGCTTTACCAACATAGAGTCGGACCTTAAAATAATACATCACGAATCGAAAGGCAGAGCTCTTGACATAAAGGAAGCAATCGAGATACACCTAGCCAAACGAAACAATCCCAACAATCTAAATGAACACACGTTCATGGAGAGCTCACCCCTCTTCACGCTACTAAAAAACACACTCTGTCGGAAACAAAATACAATTTAGCGACACAGCCAAGCTAGATAAAAAAGGGGGGAAATTAGGGGTTTTTAATGGGTAAATGTTATCTGGATCAGGTGTACGATGTACTTTTCTTCTACAATAAACCAAGGCCCATATTCGCGGCAGTATTAAAGGTGCCGGGACGTCCTCATAAGACCGTCAACGCTTAGTTCGAATGGGTTATGCTCCACGCGTGGCGAGGGCTAATCCACGGTATTTAATAGTTGTAGACCCACCTCATTCAATAACATACATCTTATCTAGGTTGGCAACACCTCACATAAACACATCGCTATCACTCCCCACAGCACGTAGGGGCAAGGGGGGGGGGGGAGAAGGCAGGAAAAAACAGTCGTTAAGATAACCACCGCAGTCGACCGCACAGTGAGTTCCAGTGAGCACGAAAACTGCGAGTAGCTGTAGTACGGAAGACAATCAGATAAGTAGTTAGCCTAAAATTTTATAGTTTAACCATAGTTTACAACCATATAATCTCTCTAAAGTACAATCTCCGGATAGCTATCACCATTTAGCATTTCACCTAACATATATACTGCATTTAGCATACACTGACAGTTGCAGTACCAATACTGCAACTAAATAATTGTACATATTGTAAATATTTTCACCTGTATTTCAAACATGGATTTTGTAGCCTAAGTGTAATGGATCTGATGATGATCGCTTGACGATCGAAACTGGTCATCCTAGTGTTTTATTTATCTCATGTAATTTATTTCAGGATTAGGGTATAACCCATCTCTTTTGGGTACATTCGTGTTGACCGACTGAAAAGCACTAAACTCTTGTTTACTAAGGCAACACTGAAAATATGGCTTCAAACACCACAGTGTATGTGAAACTGCTGCAGCGAGTGCTCATGAGGCTCACACATTGATGTCAGTAGTTGCCAACATGTCCGATACAAAATACACCAGATGACACGTAGGCTAATGTTGTAATTATGTGAAAAAAGAAATAATTGGGCTTTGAGTATTAGTTGTATTTGTAAATAATGCTTGTATGAGGAAATGGTGCCAACTTCTCTTTACCGCAATCAAAAACCATTGATCTGGACATGGGCTGTAACCATTGTCAAAAACCGATGATGATGATGATGATAATTGTTGTTTTAAGGGGCCTAACATCGAGGTTATCGGCCCCTTTGTCAAAAACCATTGGATTGGACAAACAAGGTTAGAATGGTCGGGTGTAGATGCGGCTTTGACGTCCGGGTACCCTCTTGTTGCAGGTAATAGGTTATGTGTTATCCACCTAACTTCCACTTGACGATGGCACTTCGCGCACGGCAGTGGTTTCGGTACTAAAATGTACTGTTTCAATAGCTTCAGCAATTTCTGAAGTTAAGTTACCAATTGTTAACAGGCAACTTCAACAATCCATAGTGAATAAATAATTCAATTCGGCAATCAAATGAACCGAGTGCTGCACGCAAATGAAGCGCACTAGAGAATGAACTGAGCGCTTCTTTGTTTTATAAGGGCACGGTTGGCAGTACTGTTTTGATGATTGATGGCGGCCACAGCTGTAATTTTGGCTATATAAGTCGTGATCTTATTTGGGATTACTGGGTGGGTCACAGACAGCAGAGGAGTAAACATCGGCTCTCGTGCATTCTCCGGTGTCCGTTATTTTTGTTAGTAGTGCTCTGAAAATAGTTTGTACTTATTACCCTACCACGGAATTGTTACCGCTGGCTGTGGAGCGCAGCTGTAGTGTATACATTATGTAATCTCGCCTCGTTAGGGCTGCAGCGAGCGGTTCCGGGGCAAGAGGGGAAAGCATGTACAGGCATACAATGAGAACACACCGCACAGTGCAAGAGCCAGCATGAATCATGCACACAAGTGACACACCATGTTGTTTCGCTGGCGACATCTGCACGTCTATCGCAGGCGTGTGGACGGGCGGAAGCGCATTAGTTCAGATTTCTGCCACCGGTAACAATTCACTGGTAGGGTAGTACTGTGCCACGGTATTGAAGCCAACTGCTATTAACAAACACCACAAAAACACTTTCAAAATAAGGAAATTGTGAACATTAACTTTCAAGTAATAAACTAACCAAAAAACACGTTGCCACGTTGGATTGCAACTTCACTTCACCGCAATCCCCTGTTGCGAGGTTTGGCGACTGACTGGACGAAATTATTGGTGAAAATTACTGATTGAACTACTAGGCAAAACCATTGGCCTGGATAAAGGTTATTGTTAGATGACTATCCCTACTGTGCGTGACAAAAACCAGGGGGGTTCATATTAGCTCACGCGGGCCGCGCTAACCAACCATTATTGGTCTAGGCGAAAACCATTTGTCTGGAACCAATAATGTTGGCATTACTAAAAAATGCAATAACACCCTCTAGCGATAAAATATTAAACTTCTGTATGTTAGTAACATTAGCCAATGCTATAGTAAATTTTGCAGATATTCATGGGGGTGGACAATGCAAGAGTTCCGAAACATCTATTACTACATTTTCTCCAGATATTTTCCTTACCATTACTACAGGTATTTTGGTCAGATTTTCTACTTTAGAAAAGTTATGACCTACGTTATAGATCTTTTTAAACACACTTTTGCAAACATGCATAGAAGAGGCAGTTTTGTAACAAAATATACTCACTTGGACACAATTCCACTATGGTATCAGAGGAAGTATGCAATGCAGACCCACTATGCTTGTCAATAGTAGTGACTCTTGATGGTTCTGAAGGAGGAGTCATTCCCTCACTACCTGCAGGTCCCATACTAATAGAAGCCTCAGAGGTCACTGAAACACAAAGTTAATACCGTATTTATTAATTGCATTGAAATGTTAAAATTAATCTGAAATTAATACACTGATAAAATCCTCCATCAATTTACTTACAAGGTGCCAAGGAACAGTTCTCGCGATTTAATGCATCCCCACTTAGGTTGTCAACTACTGATGAACCAGCACCTATAAATGACCACACATTATTATTGCACAGAATTGTAGAGCTTTTCAATACATAGTATATAATTCTATGTCAGGACACATTTTAACCTACCATCAGGTACAAGAATAGTAGGAACTGCATCGAAAGCCAGGGAATTTCTAGTGAAATGCCTTATGATAAATCTTTCGGCGAATTGATCACTGCATAGTCTATGATGGATCATGTCACCTACAGATTTCCCTAACAGGTCATCCCTTGCACTAAATAACAACCACTGCCTGCATCTGTAAAGAAAAATTGCTCCATTAAAGATATGTGCAGAAACTACAACATTTTAATTGTTAAAATCACATATCCATAATACACTATTGAAAACTCAGCCTGAATATTAGCAAATATATGGTACATACATACACTGATGCATTTCATGAGGTTTCCTACATTATTACTGTAATGTGAACATTATGTAGGACTTACAATATTACTGTGTGTTGCAATACAGTAACCAAACATTTATCTGGCTAACATTATACTCATAACGAAATCCCAGTGCATTACATTATGTTCTGCCATCTTTTAATATGCAAATCTCCTTTTAAGAGAATAATTATTTCTTCTAATGACCTTCAATTTTAGTAGGTTATAGCGATCTACTTGACTAGTTCTAATGAAAACCAGTGGGAGTACTTTTTTTTCTGAAAATATTGTAATCTGAATTTCCTTCGACATGAATCGGACCTTCTTTAAAAATCTATTAATTCGCTACAGTTATGACAAGCACACGTGTACTTTCCTTATATTATTATAATACTGTAATAGATACAATCACATGGGTAGTGTACTACATTATAGATAAAATAGCTCATGTGACCTTTTTATCCCCCTTATACCGAAATGAAAGAATGCATCGCCGAAAATATTCAATTCATGACTTACCTGGCAGGGTCGGCAGGAAACTTATGCATGGATATACCCTTCTTGCTGCTCATATTATCGCTGCACCAGAGAGCAGCGCAATAATAGCCACTTCGCTTTTTACAATTCCGTTTCTCAGCCATTTCTCTGCGAAAACGAAATTTTAAAAGATACCAGAAACCACAATGCACACATTACATCAAACAACTTCACGAAAAGCGCGGTCAAATCATAAATGATAGCCAACTATGTCGTGGGACAGTAAGTAACTGGCAATTAGTTGACGATGCACTAGGAAGAGCTGTACACGTTTAACAACTTTTCGTCTTTGATTTATAAGCTTACATATACTAATACATGTATTCTCATTGTTATATAAACCCAAAATCATCATATTTTTGCCGTTTTTTACAATACTGGACCATTAGTGTCAATCTACATATGTTGGCAGCAATGGTGTGTTCAACTGTCCAGTCAAAATACATTCGTACACCACTCACTCATATCGCCGTAGTCGAACACATGTGCTGCCGTCTATAGAGGAACGCAAAAAGGTCGAAGCTTCACTTCCTAGTATTATTGTTCCATGGTGGTACTATGATTTGTTGTTCTTCCTACAAGATCAAGAACTCCCTCGACCATCGATGTCAAACATGGATGAACCAGCACAAGAAACGGTAAGTGAAACAGCTAGTGTAGTTACAATATTATACTTTTTAATTTAATATACTGCGGTTGGGAACAGGTATACAGGGACGTAAAAACAAAAGTATTATTATTATTTATTAGATATACAGCTTATAAATCAGTACAGTACAAAGTACGGTAATCAATGTTGTCTGCTGCAGAACCATGAAGAAATTTGTAAAGTATTTCTTATTTCAAAACAAGGCCAAAACTAAAAACAATCAAGTTGTGTTTGTAGCATTGAAATACGAAACGAACATTTCTCGTACTGACTTAGGATCTAATGAACAATTCCTATTGTGCCCTATCTGTAACCCTACCAGAGGATTATCCTCGGTAGTAGATCCTTCAAGGTCTGAAGCATTAATATAAGTTGAAGCACATTTTCGTCGCAAGAAATTGTGCAACGCACAACATGCCATTACAACAGCATCTATGTTATCTGGTTTCAAGGAAATAGCAGTATGGAAAATCCTGAATCTAGCACTTAAAATTCCAAACGCATTTTCTACAACTCTTCCAGCCCTTGACAAGAAGTAATTGTAAATACGTCTGTCCTCTGTCAAGGTCTTCTGGCTGAATGGTTTCATGAAGTTATCTCGTAGGGAAAATGCTTCATCTCCGATGAAAACAAACGGTAGATCCTCACATGTTTCAGGTTTAGGAATGTTCAACTTATTATTCTTTAGCCTTCTGTAGAACTCCGTATATTCCAGGACCCCACCGTCAGATATACGACCATTGACACCAAAATCAACCAGGATGAATTCATAGTTGGCATTTACTATGCCCATCAAGATGATACTGTGATAACCTTTGTAGTTAAAATAGAATGATCCACTATTTGCTGGAGGAATAATCCATACATGCTTTCCATCTACAGCTCCCAGTGCATGTGGGAAATTCCATTTTTCTTCAAAATCCCTTGCGATGTGCCTCCAAAAATATACACACACATTTTCAGTGAAACAAAATCCCAAAATTCGCAAAAGGTTATAGTGTTAGTTGTTATCCTATTAATCCTGTAGGAAATGTTAAATATTTAAAATTAATGTAATTTTTGCAATCGTTATTTTAATTCTTCAAACAGTAGACTAATTATGTGCCTATTTCTTTCAGGATATACCAGATGATCCGTCTCCAGACGATACAGAAAAAACAACTGAGGAAGTAAGGAATGAACTGGAATTCAGGTCAGAAGACTGTAGTACGTTTGAAGGAACTGCTACATCAGAAACATCTTCCTCGTGCAATACCACTCCATTAACATCAAAGCGTGTACCTATCAGAAGTTCGAGAAAGAGGCCCATGAAAGAGGATCCACTATCGGTAATGGTTGCTAAACTACAGCAACTGGATAAAGAAGATGCTACTGATGCTGCTGGTAAGGTATTTGCTGACAAGCTGAAGTCCTTACATCCAATGCAAAGAATCTATGCAGAAAAGCTCATAAGCCACGTTTTCTTCGAGGCGCAGCTTCAAAATCTCAGTAGATACGCGAGACTAACCGCATTAGAAGAGAAAATTTATTCTGGTCAGTCTAGGCCTCATTTGCAACAATCTCATGGGACTACTCTGTTAGGAGATCAAACAATGTACCGAGATTTATCAACTAGCGCATCTGGAAACAACAACTTGGCGGGCCAATTTTTACAAACTTTTAATCCGAATGAACACTGTACATTTTAATCAGTTAGAATGCGAGTTTTCCTTCTGATTTATGTTATTATTAACATTATTATATTATACTTCATTATGGTGTCATGTTGGTCCTCCTATCATGTATTAAGAAATTAATAATTAATAAATCAGACAATTTCACTGATTATTTTCATTTAATCCTACTGGAAATGTTATAATGAGTACCCAAATAGGCCTATGGGAAAGCAATACACTTAAAAGGCTCACTTTTAATATTCCTGTCTTAGTACTTCATATATAGCACGGCATGTTTCCGGAATAATGTGGGTTAGTGATGATGCAGATACTACAGCAGAAAATTTTAGATCCGCATAGCTTCTTCCAGTCGCCAAAAAACTTAAAGTTAATACAAGTCTATCAAAAGCACTTATCGATTTTCTCATTACACTATCTTATCTCCTTATATACGGTGTGACATACTGCAACAGCAGTAAGAATGTATCTTCGTCCATTCTCAAGTAGTAAAACCAGTCATCTTTTTCAAATTTCAACTCCTTCAAAAGATTAACATGCGAAAGCGAAACACGCTTTAGAAGCCAGTCCTTTGTCCACCGTCTACGTTGTGATTTCTCCCTCTTTTTAACTTCCGAAATAATAACACTAGACAGAAGAAGCACTTTATGAGCAAATTTACTTAATTTCGCCATGATCAGGGAATACACTCTGTGTTCTCGGATTACGGACTGTGCGAAAACTGTTCTTATGGTCGGAATGTGTAAACGCAGCGTGAACAGTGCAGACCAGATGTGCAGACGGTCGTTGCGAATGTGGTCTGTGCAGACAAATCTGAGCGTGTAAAGGGGCCTTTACAGCTTTATATGCTGTCGACTTACAGATTCCTGTTTGTTGATCTAATTTTCGTTTTGATTTACTTGGACTACGCAGCATTATATCGGAGATTTCATCAAGTTTTTCGTCTGTTGAAAGCGTAAGCTTGCCTGTTCCCGGTACATCGTGAACTGAGCCAGACACACGAAATGTACTTCCCAAATCCCGAACAGTATCCCGGTTTGGACACTTTGAATTAGGAAACCGCGCCTGAAATCTTAATTTTACATTTTCTGTAAACCGATCGCCTTCGCGAAAAATGTATTCCACCAAAAAACTCTCTCTTCAGTAGTAAACATTACCGCCTGTATACTGTTGCACTCTTCCAATAATCTATCTGAACGCTTGCTTACTGCTTACTGCAATACACACTGAAGACATACAGGCTCGCTCGCTTATCGCAATACACACTGACAGCCCACACGCAGGAGTCCCCCTTTCAAGGACTCAGTGCACTGCAGCCAACTAAACTTATGACTCAATCACTCGCAGCTGCACGTATCCACTGCGGAGAACATTCTCGGGCGCCCTGTTCTAATATGAAATAAAAATACATTACTTGTCTCTTCATACTGATATCTCTCAAATTACACTGTTGCAAGATTACGTTAACAAAATACGTAACATTACAAACTGTGTATAATAACAACAATGTTATTATTGAAGTGTCGAATAAATCTCAAATACGACTGGAATAAGGATGTCCCTAATATTTCTAATGTCGAATGAAAATATCTTCTAAGAAGATCTGTCTCAATAAAAAGTTTTATTTTATAGAAAGTTCGATGCTTTCTCTAGAAATAAAATGGTTTGTCAAATCATGAATATTCCCTTCAGGAATATCGTTGTATACATAAGTTCGTTGCATTATCCTGACGAATATAACTTGCCAGATCGTCGAATGTCAATCGATATAACATTTACTAATTTTACCATAAATCACATGTAGTTTCTTCCCCTACTAATAATTTCTTCTTACAATAAAATGCCCAATTCATTTATTCCAAGATAAATGAATTTAAAATGGACATTTAAGACCAAAACTGTCTAAAATTCAATTTAATAAAAACTCGAAGATGTTAAATAATAATTTAAGAAGGTCTTAAATTATGAAAGTAAAATCCAAATATTTAACTAATGTCAGTTCAGAAACTGCATCGTTGAAATTACATATACAGATGAAGAAAAGCCAATCATCTCACATGATATCGAAGTATAAATCCAATAAACGTCGAAGTGAAAATATATTAAAATATGGAGAAATATGTTGCTCAAAATGCCATCAAAATACTAACTACAATAATGAAAACTGGTTCATTTCTACCTTATGAAGACTTTTAGAAGATCATATCGGTATTTGGAAAATACCCTGATGTACTTAGTTCCATTGAAGATCGACATGAATGCAGATCTGCCTCCAACCATGAAGTTGCTACCTCAGGTAAGGAAAAGGTTCCTCCCTGGTAAGCTCCAAACGTCCATCGGGCTTCGAACTGCATACCGTCCTCTCGTTCTGGATACCAGGTTTCAAGCGTCTGCTGGGAAAATGCCATAGCATCTATGACGAATCTCCCGTTGTCGACTCAATTCGAAATACCATATCATATTCAAGCAATATCGTTAACCGGTCTCCATACTGTCAGTATTGCATTATCAATACTGCAACTAAATAAGTGTACATATTGTAAATAGTTTCTCTCGAATTTTCAAACATAGATTTTATAGCTTGACGATCGAACCTGGTCATCGTAGTGTATATGTTAATCTCATGTATTTTTTTTTAATTTAGGGTATAACCCAACTATTTTGGGTACATTCGTGTTGACCGACTGAACAATAATATATTTGGAGTTGTCAATCAACGTGTTACTTGAATAAGCTTGAAAGTGACTGGCTGTGAGGCGCAGCAGTAACGATCTCATCTGCTGTACCCGAGGTTGCAGGATTCAATCCTTCAGTGCGCAATTCCGGCACCCCAAGGTCTCTAAAAGCCTCAGTAGTTAAAGGGGATGTAAAACCAATATTTTAAAAATACATGAACAGAACTAATAAAAATTAGAAAATAATAAGTCTTACTCTTGGGCTATGATATATTTGCTAGAACTCTATCAGTTAATGCATTAAATGCAAAATGAAATATTGGTTTTACTCCTTTGGAAAAAGAAACCTGAATCAGGACAGCACATTACATAATTGCATTCATTTCATTACATCACATAGTGAGTACATTCTGTGTAAGAATAGCCTAACCATGATGTTATCTTTCATTTTATTATTATGGCAAAGTTAATTATCAAATGGTTCGGATATGCAGTATTTACAAAGTGTTAATAAAGACTGAACTAATCGGTATGTGGGCCAGCTGATTGCAATGATGTGTCTGCACTGCCAGCTAGTACACTTCCGTTTGATCGATCGAGCGGGCAGTGCATACTTCCGCTTGATCCACCTCTGCCAGCTCGATCGTTCCGATCAACTTTCGTCCCCAATTTTCAAAATCACTCCCACAAAACTATCCAGCAACCGAGCGGAAAGATGTTTCACATCAATAATAATAATAATAATAATAATAATAATAACAGTGATTATTTAAAATTCATATGGAAATAAATAGTATACAAGTCAGCCAGCAATAAAATGGAAAATCAGATGACATATTTGTGGAATGCGCCACAAAATTAAGAAATGAGTAGAGGAACGGTAGGTGAGCAAATAATGAACTTGTATAAAATAGGATGCAGTATTGTTAAATAGAGGCAGGGTTGCTTGAGGCGATGCAGACTTATGTTTGACTTCTGTGCGCTGCAATAGCTGACGACAGACGTAGTATTATTTCGAGTAGTGATGATTGTAAACATTCCGTACCCAGGAGGTGGCATAGGGGATGTATTGCCCTAAAAGTCTGATTTGTCACTGGTATTGAAAGGCAGTTTAAGCCAGTCACTGCATAAGGCAGAACTTAGCTACATCCAGTTAAAAAATATTTCCTTTTGGAACACTTTTGTTTACACAACATCTAGGCAATGTGAGGGTAAAAGACGGAGGCGTTGTATTTAAAGACAGGAATAGTGCACAAATAATAAAATAATGAATCATATATGATGATTATTATTTTAATAAAAAAAATATTATGCGACAGTGCGACTTAGAACCAATCCATATCATTTGTATCTTCATCCATAAAGTTCTGCGACATAATCCGTTGGATGGCAACATTAATAGGGTCATCTTCAAGTTCATCATCCGTGCTATATAAGTTCGTAACATCTACATTGCTGAGGGATGTAGATGCCAAGTCAGCACAGGCATCAGCTACATCGCCAAGTTCGTCTGCTTTTACTGGTATCTTACATCCTTCACTCATCTTCTCTGTATTTGATGTACTTTCCAATGCAGATGTGTAAGAGCTGAATATATGTGAATTAATTTGAGAAAGAAGAGGCGGTTCCATGCTTATGCTACTTGTCTCTGTACAAGAGGAAGGATCCACTGAAGGGGGAGGGGGTTCTGAGCTCACGTGAGTTGGGGGCAATTCGTGTGCATATGAGACCATAAACTGTTCTAAAATTGTTACCACATTTTCAGTAGTAAAGGAAGCAAGACGATGCACATTGTCATCATCATCTCCATCATCATGAAGTAAACTCAGCTGCTCTAGTTCAGGTGTTTTAGATACTGGTTCAAGTTTAGGTTCTGGTTCAGGAACAACAAGAATGGATGGTGTACTTGGGCTCTGACAAGGCCTCGTAGCTACATGGAAAGACGTTGACTGGCACAGTTTGTCAAAAACCTCTTCGCATGCTGACAATGGGCGAGTTTCCTTCCGGGTTACTGGTAGTTCAAGAGAAACAGCTGTACTACTCAGAGGTTCCAAGTCCTGTAAAACTCCAACACTTGCCCTTTCTGCTTCCATCACCTGCTCTTCCTCTTCTGCTTCATCTTCCACCTCATCACCCAGTACTACGTCTAACTCCGCCAATTCCTCATCATCATCATCCTCCTCCTCTTCCTCGAGATTATCTTCATCTAAATCATACTCTTCTTGACTTTCGGTCTCAGATGACACTGATATATCTGCAAACAGCACATCAAGTTTGGTGTCACTCCAGGATAAAAACAGGACATAATGCAAAGTAATTATACACAAAGAAAGAAAAAAATCATATACACACATCAAAAAAAGTTTTGCATCACCTCGGTTCCCAGATCTCCGGCATATAGACGTTGACTGTGTATATTGTATCAAAGATACAGTCCCTTTGACTGTTCATAGATGTCACTAAAACTGCTCAAAGATGTAAACAACCATGCATGAGCAGGGCCTATTAGACGGAGGGGGTACGACAGCCGATCAGTTCCAGTCATTCCACCAGGACGAAGGTACGCTGCTCATGTTGTCTGTAGTTCTACCATGCCTAGAAGGTCAATACCGCAGTTCGATCGCGTCCGCATTGTTACTTTGTGTCAAGAAGGGCTCTCAACAAGGGAAGTTTCCAGGCGTCTCAGAGTGAACCAAAGCGATGTTGTTCGGACATGGAGGAGGTACAGAGATACAGGAACTGTCGATGACAGGCCTCGCTCAGGCCGCCCAAGGGCTACTACTGTAGTGGATGACCGCTACTTACGGATTGCCGCTCGGAGGAACCCTGACAGCAATGCCACCATGTTGAATAATGCGTTTCGTTCAGCCACAGGACGTCGTGTTTCAACTCAAACTGTGCGCAATAGGCTGCATGATGCGCAACTTCACTCCCGACGTCCATGGCGAGGTCCAGCTTTGCAACCCCGACACCATGCAGCGCGGTACAGATGGGCCCAACAACATGCTGAATGGACCCCACAGAATTGGCATCACGTTCTCTTCACCGATGAGTGTCGCATATGCCTTCAACCAGACAATCGTCGGAGACGTGTTTGGAGGCACCCTGGTCAGGCTGAACGTCTTAGACACACTGTCCAGCGAGTGCAGCAAGGTGGTGGTTCCCTGATGTTTTGGGGTGGCATTATGTGGGGCCGACGTACGCCACTGGTGGTCATGGAAGGCTCCGAAACGGCTTTACGATACCTGAATGACATCCTCCGACCCATAGTGCACCCATATCGGCAGAATATTGGAGAGGCATTTGTCTTCATGGACGACAATTCTCGACCTCATCGTGCACATCTTGTGAATGCGTTCCTTCAAGATAACGACATGGCTCGACTACAGTGGCCAGCATGTTCGCCAGACATGAACCCTATCGAACATGCCTGGGATATGTTGAAAAGGGCTGTTTATGGACGTCTTGACCCACCAACCACTCTGAGAGATTTACGCCGAATTGTCGTTGAGGAGTGGGACAATTTGGACCAACAGTGTCTTGATGAACTTGTGGATAGTATGCCACGACGAATACAGGCATGCATCAATGCAAGAGGACGTGCTACTGGGTATTAGAGGTAGTGGTGTGTACTGCAATCTGGACCACAAATGCTGAAAGTCTAGCTGTATGATGGTACAACATGCAATGTGTGGGTCTCATGAGCAATAAAACGAGCTGAAATGTTGTTTGTGTTGATCTCTATTCCCTTTGTATTTAAAGGTTCCGGAACTCTTGGAACCGAGGTGATGCAAAACTTTTTTTGATGTGTGTAGGTATAATGAAATCTTAGAAGATTGCATAGATTTAAGGCTTCTCCGCACCAAGTCCATATTGTTTTTAAAAAATTGCAATTATTAACAATGCCCAGGTGACAAGATTTACTACTATGCATATGGATAAGTTATTAAAATAAGGTCATCTTAAATAAACTACAAGTCCCTTTCTGATCAGACGAAACAAAATCAAGCCAAGTCATATTAACCCTTCCAGTGTCATTAAAAACAAAGTTGTATTTTATTTTTCTTTCAAGGAAAAGTTTTTAAGGCCGGTATTACACTATCAAAGAAATTTGTCAAAGAAATTTTATAAAATCTTATATATAAAAGTGAAAGTCTGTATGTGGGTATGTCTGTTCTGAACACAAATCTACACCGTTCCACAAATCTCAACCAAATTTTGCATACACATAGTTCAGGACCCTGAAGAAACCGCTGGCTACTTGAATTTTCGATAGTCTCATTCGGAAATATATTTAATTGTTTAAATAGTGTATTTAAACAAATAAACAAGACAATAGAAACTGGCAGAACTTTGTCGCGTACAGCCCGCATAACACTAGTGCAGCGCGGGTAGTCTCTATACATGGGGCACACACAACCCATTGTGCATTGAAAAGAGTATTCAAACAAAATCATTTTCTATCCAAACCACTATAAGAACATGAGGAATCTGAACGCCATAAAAATGTGAATACGTATTTGTTTTAGATGTTATTAACAGGAGTCGGTTGTAAATTAAATTTAAAAAGGAATGCATTGGCTAACTCTGCGCATGCTCTGCTACCTTATAGTATTCCACTGTACTTTTCGACTAGGTTTACAGTGAGTTAATATTGCACTTGAGTAACGTCAGAGTCGAGGAGAACTATGTTCTAAACTCACTTCGGGGCAAAATGAATATACTCTGCGAAATATATTGGCATTTATCTTTCTATAACATATAAAGACACCTCCCGGGCAACACCGGTTACAATAGCTAGTATTTTATAAAACTGAACTTTTATAAAAGACGAACAAAGCAATAATCACACCATTACACTACATCAAATATTTTATCATAGTTCAGCAAAATGGATGACGGACAGGTCCATGTTCACTTTACTGTATTACGGTTGTTGAATTTCTGTAGTAGCAATACCGGTATGTAAAAGAAACTGAAAGATAAACTAAACATCTATGGGTTAAACCATGGGTCGCCCATGTGACAAGAAAGATATTTATACGAGTACAATCATGGTGAACGAGCTGCAGTACGAGCACTTGAAAAATTACATTAATATTTAATTATTAATAATTATGATGAAATGAATGATGGTGACATTCGAAACAACCACAGCCCGAGCAAAGAAAATTGAAATATTTCCGCCAACTAGACATTTGTATGGTGCGGTTGGTTCATGTATTACCTACCGGTAAAGATAAAATGCTTAGTTACACTCATTTGTAATACTATAAGTGATATTGACGAATTATAATACAAATATTATAACATAAAATACTCTACTATTAACGGCTTATTTCAGCCAATTTAACTATTTAATTTCTCTTTATATCCTGACATGTGCATCCTTTACTGTATGTGCAGCGCTTTTGGCATCGGCTATTTTCACCTCCACTTTCTATCTGTTATTTATGTTTTACATTGTATACCAGTGGTTTCCAACTGGCAAGTTTCTGCGGCCCGGGAAAGCTTTTAGAGAAAAAATAATAATATAAAATCATGAAGGAATATATTTCTCTGCTCGTTTTAAGTACTGTACTACTGTATGTATTTCTCTTTGGCAAAAATTAACAAAGTAATTCGATAAATACTTGATGGTGAACCATTATACAACGTGCCACATCACACAATGCAGGACCCAAGGACCCAGCAACAGCAGGTCACTGACCTTCCTTCCCTTTACTCACGGAATAATGGACCCACTTTTAATATTGAAAATATTGAAAATTGAATATTGAAAATGTATTACTGCCAAATTTTCCTTTTGTAAGTATTGTTTTGATAACATTATTAATTTCATTGTGTCTTTAGTCTTTTGGCTGTGATTGCCATTTTTATCATAATTCAAATAAACTTACATTGTTGAGTGTTCTTTATCAAAACTAAAACATTCTTGATATCTTTAATTTCACTCTCTTATGGAATTATAGAATAGCTTTTGAGCAACAAAATTGAATCCTGCTGATTGCTGGGGTAGGATTTTCAGTTGAAAAATTCTGTGGTATTAGAAGGGCATCCAGTCTTAAGTTTTATGAAAATTAGCCTACTATTAAAGTGCGGCCGGCAACCACACCCGAAGTGCATTTCACACTCTGATATGAGCATCTTTGTTGTGGTAATATTCCTGCTGTTATGATCCGCCATTCTCGTTTGAATCATTTATCAAAGATAGCATGATGCTCATTTTTATTTTTAAATAGAATTTACCCTCCAGGTTGGTGGCTCCCACGGACTCAGCGAGGGAACTCACCTCTACCGCCTCTACGGGCAGTGTCCTAGAGCTGGGAACATCTGATCAGAGAGGATACAACTGGGGAGAAGTGACCAGCACCGCGCCCAGGCGGCCTCACCTGCAAAGCGAACAGGGGTCTCATGAGGGAAAGGAGGGGAAGATTAGGAGGGATAGGCGGGGAAGAGGGAAGGAGGCGGCCGTGGCTCTACAGTAGGTACTGTACCAGTATTTTCTGTATCAATAGATAACGTGTATTTATAAGAAGCGATTATTTCTCTTTAATGTGGAGATTTCAACTTCCAGTTGTAAATTACAGCCAACATGACGCGAGCTTAGGGGAGTCGCTAAGGCAACCCTGCTTTGCAGAAGCAATTGGCAACTCCAGCTATCTGATATGACATCTAGCGGTAAAAATGAGAAACTTACCAAGTAGGGTACATTTGTCACGTGGTGACTGTTTGTATATGGTTTCTTGTATTGGTAAACAGATCGTGGTAAATTGTTCGTGTCTTTATACATAAGTAATAAGTTTTACTCGTTGATAGAGTGAAAAATGAGTAAAAGCAAAGTGTATTGCTCAGTTTACGGCTGTAAGTCGATGTATAAGAGGGCTGCGGATATACGTTTTCATCACTTTCCAAAAGATGCAAATAGCAATAGCCGAAATGTGATGATACCTAATAATACCTAATACCTAATAATAATACCTTTCCACCCCGGGAAGGATCTAACACTTGTCGAGGTAGACAGACAGAAGACCTGCGACGTAAAGCCAGCGAAGGTTATTCAGTTTAAAAACAGCTGTTACGATGGGCGCGCTGGTAAGATTGAAGTTACTCTGCTTGGTAGGGAGAAGGGATGAGTTTAACTTGTATTAAAACTCGTGGGGCGACAGGAATTGCTTGATTTGGATGGTTAAAAGGTGGGTTTGGTGTTGAATATTTGAATGGTAGCGGAATCACTCATTCTACAGTGCCCACGGGGAGGCAAATTAGGCCTATATGACTCGTAGTGGAATAGCTCGAATATCGAAGAACATAGCGATTACGAGGTCTAGGCTTGGCGGAAAGGCTGGCGGATCATCAGCTTGACATCAATTCACGATATAAGTCGGAGCTTGGAACGGTGGCGTCTGGTTTGCGTGGATGCTAGTCTCGGAATGATAAAAGTAGCACAGCTTCGGTGTGTTATTTATTTGTTTATGTACCGTATTTCTCTATTTGAATGTCCTCGGCGTTGACTCAGGATCGACATTTACATTTCATTGCGCATAATAGTACCGAAATAATGTCCGAAGTGTAGCCCTGTGTAAATTTGAATAAGCTGATCTACATCAACCATAAAAACTGATGCTTGATAATATGCAAATTAATGACACCAAAAATCCAGTGGAACACACATATTAGATCACGTGTATCGCACAGTTATACATATATGCAATTAAAAATAACACTGTCATTATTTTAGGGACCACATTTACTGATTATAACCAAAAAATAAAAAGTGTTCCATATCAAACGCGTGTTATTGAGTATTTTAAACCCTACTTATCCAGACCGACCGCAGCGCCCCAAGTGTTAGTTTGAGTTGCCAATACTTCTCTAGTCCGCCCACAGTGACCCTGCTCGCATATGTTTTCGAGGGATGAACTTGTACACAAGATGGCTGCGGTACAACCGTGACATAAAACCAACGGATATTGATATTTACAAATATCACAGAGAGGATCTACAACATGGGATTATAATGAATTATATTTAGGAGTATTCTGAAGACATTTACGGAGATATATAATCCATTAAAACAGTTAATATGTGTTTATCGCATCAAATGAAGCATGCAGCTTCGATTCTTATCGATCGGAACGCAATGCATCATGGGAAGAATCCAGCAGAGCTGTCCCGAGCACTGCGTTAGGACAATCACCCACTTCTTGAAACTGTTCGTATAACAAGTCTCAATCTGAATATTGAAATAGTGCGCTTTACAAGTACGATATGGGAGTGGTGTTTCACTGTATACAAGGCAGGCACAACCGAGAAGACACGGGTCGGTCCCGTAATCCGGTGTTAGCGTGATACGTTTATAACAGTGTCGCGAATGAACAGCTGTTCGGACATAGACGCAGACGGGTTCGATCGCTAAGTTCCAGACCAGGCCTCAACCTTTCGACACCCAGGATGATGGTTCGATTCCAGAAACAATGTGTGTTCTGACACGCATTTATCTCCTTCAAGACATCCTAAGGTAGCTGCGAGATTCTTTATTGGTAGACAGTATGAATCATGTTATATCTGTAGACTAGCTTCGCCCGGGAACAGTTATGAATGCATTACGTGATAAGCGCTTTTTTTTTTCCAATGTCAATGAACTGCGACCAATATCCGTTTTGCGTCTCGGCATGATGAGTAGTGTGTTTTGGACAGTTCAAGGCCCACCGCCACCGCTCCACCGCTGGAATACTAAAATGGCGATATCTCTCGAACGCATGGTCGGATTTTGACGAATGAGGTGTCATTGAACTCGGGCTGATACCCCCTTTCCAATGGACAGCATATTTCCACCCCAAAATAAAACCTACCCCTACTAGGGGGTGAAATTGTATTTTTTTTTTTAGAAAATCTCTCTTTCCAATTGCAACATGTGAGAGTTTGAATGCCGATATGGAATTAAACTTTGTTCTACATAAAGTGCATGTGTTCGGTGGGTAGCCACTATGAATTAACATGCTTGTTTTTTGTTTTTTACGCATGCCCACTCATAGCTTTTGTAAGAGGGCGGGCTTTTTAAAAGATGGCGGCTGTAGTGTAACCTAACCTAACCCAACCTAATGGGTTATTGTTGACGGGTCATTGTTGACGGATTATTGTTGGCAGGTCCATGTTGACGAGTCCCTGTGGACGGGTCATTGTTGACGAGTCATGGCTGACGGGTCCTTGTTGACGAGTCCCTGTGGACGGGTCATTGTTGACGAGTCATTGTTGACGGGTCCTTGTTGACGAGTCCCTGTGGACGGGTCCTTGTTGACGAGTCCTTGTGAATGAGCACCTTTGGACTGGTCCCTACGGACTAGCCCATGCATTTATTTAAATTATGTCAAAGGGCCTAACTACATTTTGCGTGTAAAGCAATGTGTTGAAATGACGTTGTTCACTAATCCCCGACTACTATAAAGGGATAATGATATGAAAGGAAAGTGATGAAATACATGCGAGCATACAAGGGATCTAACTTAGTGGATGGATGTGTTCTAACGAGTCATTTGTAGTTGAAAGAGAATAATACATGTTCTTAAGATGTTAAAACTGAGGAGATGATATGTGCAGTAAGACGTCTTGTTATTTCCTGTGTCATATTACAGACATGGCAGAGAGCGCACAGATCTGTTGCTATTACTAACGCTGCAGTAATTTAAAACCGCAAGTGTTCATTAAGACAATGGGTGATGATCATGTAAAGTTAACAGTTATTGGATATTACACAGGTGTTCCTTCCGGTGTCATGTTGCTGACATGGCAAAGAGCGCACACTGCTGTTGCTATAACTGACGCTGCAGTTATTTGAAACCTCAGGTGTTGATCAAGACAATGGGTGGTGATCATGCAAAGTCAGCAGTCATTGGATACCACACAGGTATTCCTAGTGTACTTTGGACTCTCAGCTGTATTGCGAAAGGAATTGCAATGATCTGCAAAAAACTGCTGACACGAGCGATGAGAGTTTATATAAGAGGGTTGTCATATATTTCCCTACTGTCAGTCTTTATTACTCGCTTTGAGTGAACAGTGCTCTATTACTACTCAAGAGTTGTAAAAAAAGCCGTTTTGGTAGAAAATCATTAAATTATTTTGCAAGGTAAGTACTTATTATTAATGGATTGTAGTCTATTACTCATTGATGTTGAAGTTATTGATTGGAATGTATTTATTGATTGATTGATTGATTAATTTGTTTACAGATAATTGGGTACCTGTAGGTTACCAGATTCCTATAGTCTGATCATTCAGTGGCAGCAGTTGATCAATTATAAAAAGGTAAGTGCCCCTCTAATAACTTTTAAACAGCTAGAGTGATATTTTCCAATGTTCACCACTACATGTTAGTGAAAATGGTATATTTGGCAGTCAAAAGTTGGAACTACTTGACCATGATGCGTAAAGCTAAATTTGTAGGTTAGATTTTGATTACCGCTCTATTAAGTCCGAATGTTCATTGCTAGGTGTCAGTGACAGAGGGAATATTTAAAGACTTAACCTCAGTTCACCTAACATAACCTAACTTTACCTAACTTAACCTTGTCACGTGACATGTTTTACAAGATTAGACTTGCTTTATGACTGACTATGACGTCACACTTAGGTCATTAACTGGTGATCGCTGGTTTCCAATACGTGACATGTTCTACAAGTTTAGACTAGTTTTAAGACTGGCTATGACGTCACACTTAGCTCACTTAACTGGCGATCGCTGGTTTCTATCACGTGACATGTTCTACAAGTTTAGACTTGCTTTAAGACTGGCTATGGCGTCACACTTAGCTCACTTAACTGGTGACCGCTGGTTTCTACCACTCTATCAAGTTCCAATGTTCACCGCTAAGTGTCAGTGACAGTGGTATGTAGTAACCGTCAGAACTACATGAAGTTAGACTTGCTAGGAGTTCACAGATGATCGATTTAAATACCCTGCTATAACCATTGACTGGAATATAATTAAACTATTTAAATTGTACTTTTGTTTATCATTTATTAACATTTATGATTTCTTTCTTTTATAGGTAATTTCGAAAGTGATCATCATGCTCAAGTGTGGTGACTGTAAGAAACAGTTCTCAAGACCTGACAGCCTTCAACGGTACGCAAATGTTAAACATGACATTAAAATGTTTGTGTGCAGTCATTGTGCTACCACATTTAACAGACAGGATAGTCTTGGACGGCATGTAAATTTAAAGCATGTCAGTTCAGCACCATTTTCGTGTTCAGTTTGTGATCTTGGATTTTCTGCTGTAAAGCGATATCAATCCCACATGGTTGAAGTGCATGGAGAACAACAGGAATTGAAATCTGTAAAACCATCAACTAGCACGGAACCTTTAAATGAATGTGATGCTCAAAAGCGTAAACGTACTCAAGATTGTGAAAATAGTCATGCAACAAAAAGAAAGAAGAATGGTGAACCTTCGATAACACATTGTAATGTATGTAATATTGATATACCTTCTTCAATTATTCATGGACATTTACGCAGTATTCATCATAAAAATAACGCATGCCATGAAAGAAATTCTGAAAATATTCAGAAAATTGGCAGTGCATTTAAAAGTCGAATTGCTAGTTATAGACTTTATAGTGAAGAAAAAACTCAAAGTATTGAATCATTTTTAAAAAATGTTCAACCTACTGTGTTTGACTTGGTAGAAAATGTTTTATTAGAGCATAAAACAATTAAAATGAATTTTGAAATTTTTGGACTCTATGTAAAAACTGGGAGCGAAGGTGAAATTACAGATATCAAATCTTTTAATACAAAAAACATAATTGTTAGCGAATTAACTAATATTAGTGATATATATCAAAATATTTCAAGTGCTATCATTATGAAGAGTGAAGAGTTCCAGGAAAGGGAGTCAGGCTGGGCGTTGGTTGAAGTACTTTATTTAGAAACCAACATGAATAAATACAACCCCCTTCGAGCATCATCATACATTGATTTGCCAGGATGGATCAAACGAAAGAAAGCTGTTGTGAACGTTATGAATAATGATGACGCATGCTTTGCGTGGGCTGTAACCTCAGCTCTCCATCCAGCAGAGGAGCATCTGTATAGAACATCATCCTATCCTCACTATTCTTCAGTGTTAGATTTAAAAGAAATGGAATTTCCTATGGCGATAAAAGACATTCAACGTTTTGAAGAGCTGAACAATATAAGTATTAATGTTTATGGAATTGAAAATAAGAGTATAGTTGGTCCTCTATATTATACTCAGGAAAAAAAGGATGCTCATGTAAATTTACTGTACATAACTAAAGGTGAAAACGCCCACTATTGTTGGATAAAACATTTAAGTAGACTTGTCAGTAGTCAGATAACAAAACGCGATGGTAAAAAGTGGTTGTGTGATGGCTGTTTGCTACATTTCAGAAAAGAGGATCAACTTACTCAACATCAAAAATGGGGATGTAATCATGTGTGTACGGTATTACCGACTCCTAAAAATAACATTCTAAAATTTAAGGATTATGAGAAACAGCTTCAAGTACCATCATCATCATCATCGTCTTGTACAGTTTCCAGCCCCAGGCTGGGTCTGTTTGGAACATAAGCCTCGCCACTTAGTTCTTTCTTCCCACCACCTCTCCGCTGTCACTCTAGTCCAGTCCTCACCTCTCTTCTTGACACATTCCTCCACTCCTTTCAGCCATCTATCTCCTGGTCTTCCCCTTGGTCGTTTCTTCTGCACCTGCATCTCATGTATCCTCTTGGGAATCTTCTTCTCATCCATTCTCTTTAAGTGTCCATACCCCCTCAGTCTTGATGTCTCAATCCTACCTTGCAAGGGCTCCTCTTTCACCATTTCCCTGACCTTTTCATTCCTCACCCTGTCTCTTCTTTTTATTCCGATCCTACTTCGCAGGAACTTCATTTCACCTGCCTGTATTATGCTTATATCTCTTTTCTTCATTGTCCACGTTTCTGAAGCATAGGTCAGTATCGGGATATAGTAGCTTCTGTATAACACTTCCTTGCTTTTTTGTGGGACATCTTTATTCCACACTAAGCTCCTAATGCTTCTCAGAAATGCTTCTGCCTGTCTGCCACGTTCCGTAATCTCTTTGTCATTTCTCCCGTTTTCCTCCACTATACTTCCCAAGTACTTGAGACTTTCCACCTTCTTCAGCTGTCCACCTCCAAGTGTTATCCCACTCATTGGTCTGTCCTTTTTCCTGGTCGTTAACAGGATCTCACATTTACTGATGTTGAACTTCCATCCGTACACTCCCACTGTTTCTTCCCAAGCCTTCAGTTGCTCCTGAATTTCCTCCTCCTTGTTTCCCCAGACCATGAGATCACCTGCAAACACCATTGCTTTCATCTTATCTTCTCCTATCTTTCCTGCTATCCGTGTCATTACCTCGTCCATAACCACAATAAAGAGAAGGGGTGACAGCGCACTACCCTGTTTCAGGCCACTCATTTGTCTGAACCAGTCTGTTCTTTCCCCTCCAACTTTCACACAACTCACACTTCCACAAAACATCTCCTTCACTCTGCCTACAGTCTCTTTTTCCACTCCCTTGTTTTCCATTGCTTTCCAAACCTTCTCCCTACACACACTATCATAGGCCTTTTCGATGTCCAGGAGGCCATTAACAGAGCCTCTCCAAATTCGTAGTGGTGTTCCTGGAGCTGTCTCACTGAAAATATGAGATCCACTGTTGATCTCCCAGGTCTGAATCCATACTGTTCCTCTCTCAATTTTCTCTCCACTTTGGCTCGTATTCTACTTTCTAATATCTTTTCATATATCTTGGCACAGTGAGGTATGAGTGTGACACCCCTGTAATTTCTGCACTCCTTTCTGCTTCCTTTCTTAAATATTGGGACAATTAATCCTTTCTTCCAATCTTCTGGGGTCTTTTTCTCCTTCCATATCACCCTCATCACACGGTACAGCCACTGTTTCCCAACCTCCCCTGCTGCCTTCACCATTTCAACACTCACTTCATCCACACCTGGTGCCCTTCCTCCTTTCATCTTGTCTATAGCCATTTCCAGTTCTCTCCAAGTCAGGTCCTTTTCCATTCCTGTGTTGTCTTCTCCATCTTCCAATACATTGTCTTCCTCCCCATGACCATTTGGATTCAGCAAATCCTCAAAGTACTCTTTCCACACTGTCTTGAGTGTCTCTTTGTTGTGTACCTCATTTCCGTTTTTGTCCATCATTACCACATCCTCTCGCAGACCTCTTCTCTTACTTTTGACCATCCCATAAAGAACTTTCTTATTTCTTCTGCTGTCTTCCTCCATCATCTCCGTCCACTTTACCATCCACTTCTTCCTCTCCTCTGCGACAATCTTGTTTGCTTCTTTCTTCTTTATCTTATAATCTTCCCTCGTCAGATCTGTTCTTTCCTAGAACCACACTCTGAAAGCCTTGTTCTTCCTTCCCACAGCTTCTTTTACTCTCTCATTCCACCATGGTGTCTCTTTACACCGCTTTCTGTTGCTTGTTCTTCCACATACTGCCACTGCAGCTTCAACCATTGTGTTTTTGAATTGCTTCAATTCCTCTTCCCCTTTTTTAGGATTGTCTGTTGGCATCTTTTCCCTTATTATCTTCTGGAATTCTTCCTTGACTTCCTTTTCCTTGGGTTTCCATACTTTGATTCTCCTTTCCTGGTACTCTGTCCTCTTGCTATCCTTAACAACTCCCAGGTTCATTACAAGTATCCTGTGGTCGCTATCTAAGGCCTCTGATGGTATTACCTTTATATCTCTGACACTTCTCTTCATTTCCCAGTCGTACAGCATGTAATCTACCAAAGATTTCTTTGTTAAATCACTGCTGTACCACGTTACCTTGTGGGTTTCTTTCTTCCGGAACCAGGAGTTGCCTACCACTAAACCGTCTCTCTTGCAAAAATCCAGCAACTTTCTCCCTTCTTCATTCCTGCTACCCCATCCTTCTGCTCCCAATACATTTTCATATCCTTGCCTTTCACTTCCTACATGTGCATTCAAATCTCCCATGACAATGATGCTCTGACCATTCAACTGCTGTTGTAGCTCCTCCTCAAAGTCTTCCTTCTCTTGAGCTGTACATCCAACTTGAGGGGCATATACCTGGGCTATCTCCAGGCTTCTTCCCTTTACAGTTACTCTGATCTTCATGATCCTGTCACTTATTCCCTTTACCTCTTCCTTCATTCCATCTCTCACAACTACTCCTACTCCACTGCTCCTTCCTTCACTGTTCCCACTCCAGTACAACCGGTACCCTTTCCTCTGTTCTCTGCGACCTTCTCCTTTCCATCTTGTTTCTGCCAAGCCCAGTACATCCAGTTTTCTTCTCTCCATCACATCTACAATCTCCTCCACTTTTCCTGACAGTGTCTGTATGTTTGATGTCCCAACTACTAAAAATAACATTCTAAAATTTAAGGATTATGAGAAACAGCTTCGAGTACCATTTGTTATATATGCTGACTTCGAGGCTTTGCTAAAACCATTTAATGCATGTTCATCGAATCCAGCCCAAACTTTCACCAACACTACTCACATTCATGAACCTTTTAGCTTTGCATATTATATTAAATGTAGTTATGATGACTCTTTAAATAAGTTTGAGCTCTATAGAGGACCTGATGCACCTAAATTTTTTATGGAAAGGCTTGAGAAAGATGCCATTCGTATATCCTCTATTTTAAATACGATAATTCCAATGGAGCCACTAACTTCCTCAGAGCAAATGAATTTTGAAACTGAAACTAATTGTTTTATATGTGGTGAATGTTTATATACAGACAGGGTTCGCGATCATGACCATTTAACAGGAAAATATCGTGGTGCTGCTCACCAAGAATGTAATTTAAATTATAGAGTAAGTAAATTCATTCCGGTCATTCTAAATAACGGTAGCAAATACGATAACCACTTTATCGTTAAAGAATTTGGAGCTTCAGATGTGAAAATTGATGTGATTGCAAATAATAAGGAACAATACATATCGTTCATAAAATACATCAAAACTAGCAATAAAAACCATTAAACTGCGATTTTTAGATTCATTCCGCTTTATGCCGAGTAGTCTTGATAAGCTGGCTAGTAATTTAAAATCAGATCAGTTTCATGAAATTCAACGTGTCTTTCCTAAAGAAGATGATTTTAATTTGTTTCGTCAAAAGGGTATATTCCCTTATGAATATATTAACTGTGTGGAACGTCTTGAGGGGTGTTCTTTACCACCGAAAGATGCATTTTACAGTTCCTTAAACACAAGTCATATCAGTGATCAGGAATATTTACATGCACAACGTGTATGGACACAGTTCCACATTCAAACTTTAGGAGAATTTTCAGACATATATTTGAAGACAGATGTGTTATTATTAGCAGATGTTTTTGAAAATTTTCGGAATGTTTGTATGAAAACTTATGACCTTGATCCTTGTCAGTATTTTACTGCTCCTGGGTTAAGTTTCAGTTCAATGTTGAAAAACTCGAAAGTAAATTTAGAATTAATGACTGATATAGACATGATTAATTTTATAAAATCATCAATTCGAGGTGGATTAAGCCAATGCAGTGGACGGTACTCTAAAGCGAATAATAAATACATGCCTAGCTACAACCCTTGTGAAGAGTCAAAGTATATTGTCTACCTCGATGCAAATAACCAATATGGTTGGGCTATGAGTCAATATCTACCACTGAAAGATTTTCGCTGGCTGACACAACCTGAAATTGATGTCTTACATGTTGACACTCTTATTGATAACGATGATAAAGGATATATTTTAGAGGTAAATCTTGAGTACCCTAAAGAGTTACATGATGATCATAATGATTTACCATTTCGTCCTGAGAATATGAAATCTCCATACATCACATCACGAACAAAAATGTTAATTGCTAATGTAAATGATAAATGTAAATATGTATTACATTATCAAAACTTGAAACAGTGTCTACAGCATGGATTGAAGTTAACTAAAATTCATCGCGTATTGCAATTTCATCAGTCAGCATGGCTCAAACCGTATATTGATCTAAACAATAATTTAAGAACACAGTCAACAAACGCGTTTGAAAAATATTTTTATAAACTCATGAATAATAGTGTTTTTGGAAAGACTATGGAGAATGTTGATAAACGAGTTGATGTAAAGCTGATAACAAAGTGGGAGAATGATGGTAAAAGGTATGGTGCGAACAACTTAATAAGCAAGCCTAACTTTCATAGCTGTTCAATTATTCATGAGGATTTAGTTGTAATACAAATGAATCGTCTTAAAGTAACTTACAACAAACCCATATATGTGGGTTACACCATTCTGGAATTGTCAAAAACACTTATGTATGAATTTCACTATGATTATGTAAAGAAAAACTACCTTGATAATGCTAAATTACTCTACACAGACACAGATTCTTTTATTTATGAGTTTAAAACTGATGATTTTTATGAGGATATCAAAACTGAGCTAAATAGGTTTGATACAAGTGACTATCCCGAGGATAATATTTACCATTTACCTCTAGTAAACAAAAAGGTTCTTGGGAAATTTAAGGATGAATGTGCTGGTGTTATTATAGACACCTTTGTAGGCACAAAATCTAAATCATACAGCTATATGACAATTGATGATGAAGTAGTAAAAATTAAAAGGAGTGAAAAATAATGTTGTTAGTAAAGAGTTAGATATAAGTGATTATAAAAACTGTATAGTTAGTAACCCACCTGTATTATATAAGAAAATGTATGTATTTAGAATTAAAAATCATCAACTACATACCAATTTGCTGAACAAAGTTGCTTTAAGTAATGAAGACAACAAACGATTCATTATACCCTGAATTATATCCTGAATTATTCATGCCCGCGCGCGCCGCAAGAGTGTGCCGTGTGAACATAAGTGTTTATCGATAGTCTCCGACAATGTCCAAGAGAGTGACCTTGAAACGTAGTTGTAACTAGGGTAGTTGAGAGTATAGTATGATCCGTTTATTACCTATATAAAAGTATAGTATGGCCCTTTTCTTATCTATTTCATATAGAACTCTAATGCTGAATGATAATCAATAGTGTTTTGCTATCACGTTTTATGAAAAAAAAATACTGTGACTCAAGATTGAGCATTGTTTATTGAGCAACTTGTTGTAAAAGTTATGTTTAATCCATCTTCCACGTCTCAGGAGCCATCAACATCACATACTATGCAAGAGGTAGTGTTGTTGTTTTTCAGGGTGGAACTACAAGGTTATCTGCCCTCGATATGCAGATAGTTTTACCAAAGAAGAATTATTAGTATTCTCCAAGTTGTTCATTTATTATGTGACAGACAATACCGTGAAAGAAATCAGGCAACATGTACCAAAATCATGGTCGCAAGACCCTATGCTAAGTGAATATCTATTAATTCTTTGGATGAAGCATGTAAAGAACACGACCTTTCTTATCGTCATAGTCATTCTGCTTTAAGACGTGTAGTGGATAAAGTATTGTTGAAAAGAGCTAAACAACGTTTGACATCCTGTGATGTCTCAGTGGGGGAGAGGTTGGCTATAAAAGGAAAGTTAATGATGAGTGGACATGAACAATGAAAATGATTGAGGAATTGGCATTTCTTTGTATTCTATTTTGTAAAGCCCTATTTGTTGTGAAATGAAAACAAGGTTTACCAGATCACAATGTCTTTTATTTTTAAAAATGGTGATAGCCATTTCATTTTTTTCACACATGAATATTTACAATTTCCACTTTACATTTTTTTACATTCCCCTTGTTTAGTTTACACATTCTGTACATTTTTGTTGTTGTGAAATAAAAACAAGGTTTACCAGATCACAATGTCTTTTAATTTTAAAATGGTGATAGCCATTTCACTTTTTCATACATGGCTATTTACAATTTCCATTTTACATTTTTTACATTTCCCTTGTTTAGTTCACACATTCTGTACATTTTTTAAAATCTGTTTCGTAATATACAAAAGCAAAACATTTTACACTAAAATGTATTACTTATCTTATTTTTACTAAACTACAGTAGCCTAACATTATACATTCTACTTACAGTTTTTACAAAAATTATTACAATGTAAAACACACTACAAATATTACAATATAGTGATCATTAGACTTAAGTAAAGTAATAGTCGTCAATGCGACTGTTTCCCCAAGCAAGAGTATCAAATGTGTTGGGTATAATGAATCGTTTGTTGTCTTCATTACTTAAAGCAACTTTGTTCAGCAAATTGGTATGTAGTTGATGATTTTTAATTCTAAATACATACATTTTCTTATATAATACAGGTGGGTTACTAACTATACAGTTTTTATAATCACTTATATCTAACTCTTTACTAACAACATTCTTTTACACTCCTTTTAATTTTTTACTACTTCATCATCAATTGTCATATAGCTGTATGATTTAGATTTTGTGCCTACAAAGGTGTCTATAATAACACCAGCACATTCATCCTTAAATTTCCCAAGAACCTTTTTGTTTACTAGAGGTAAATGGTAAATATTATCCTCGGGATAGTCTCTTGTATCAAACCTATTTAGCTCAGTTTTGATATCCTCATAAAAATCATCAGTTTTAAACTCATAAATAAAAGAATCTGTGTCTGTTAGAGTAATTTAGCATTATCAAGATAGTTTTTCTTTACATAATCATAGTGAAATTCATACATAAGTGTTTTTGACAATTCCAGAATGGTGTAACCCACATATATGGGTTTGTTGTAAGTTACTTTAAGACGATTCATTTGTATTACAACTAAATCCTCATGAATAATTGAACAGCTATGAAAGTTAGGCTTGCTTATTAAGTTGCTCGCACCATACCTTTTACCATCATTCTCCCACTTTGTTATCAGCTTTACATCAACTCGTTTATCAACATTCTCCATAGTCTTTCCAAAAACACTATTATTCATGAGTTTATAAAAATCTTTTTCAAACGCGTTTGTTGACTGTGTTCTTAAATTATTGTTTAGATCAATATGCGGTTTGAGCCATGCTGACTGATGAAATTGCAATACGCGATGAATTTTAGTTAACTTCAATCCATGCTGTAGACACTGTTTCAAGTTTTGATAATGTATTACATATTTACATTTATCATTTACATTAGCAATTAACATTTTTGTTCGTGATGTGATGTATGGAGATTTCATATTCTCAGGACAAAATGGTAAATCATTATGATCATCATGTAACTCTTTAGGGTACTCAAGATTTACCTCTAAAATATATCCTTTATCATCGTTATCAATAAGAGTGTCAACATGTAAGACATCAATTTCAGGTTGTGTCAGCCAGCGAAAATCTTTCAGTGGTAGATATTGACTCATAGCCCAACCATATTGGTTATTTGCATCGAGGTAGACAATATACTTTGACTCTTCACAAGGGTTGTAGCTAGGCATGTATTTATTATTCGCTTTAGAGTACCGTCCACTGCATTGGCTTAATCCACCTCGAATTGATGATTTTATAAAATTAATCATGTCTATATCAGTCATTAATTCTAAATTTACTTTCGAGTTTTTCAACATTGAACTGAAACTTAACCCAGGAGCAGTAAAATACTGACAAGGATCAAGGTCATAAGTTTTCATACAAACATTCCGAAAATTTTCAAAAACATCTGCTAATAATAACACATCTGTCTTCAAATATATGTCTGAAAATTCTCCTAAAGTTTGAATGTGGAACTGTGTCCATACACGTTGTGCATGTAAATATTCCTGATCACTGATATGACTTGTGTTTAAGGAACTGTAAAATGCATCTTTCGGTGGTAAAGAACACCCCTCAAGACGTTCCACACAGTTAATATATTCATAAGGGAATATACCCTTTTGACGAAACAAATTAAAATCATCTTCTTTAGGAAAGACACGTTGAATTTCATGAAACTGATCTGATTTTAAATTACTAGCCAGCTTATCAAGACTACTCGGCATAAAGCGGAATGAATCTAAAAATCGCAGTTTAATGGTTTTTTATTGCTAGTTTTGATGTATTTTGTGAACGATATGTATTGTTCCTTATTATTTGCAATCACATAAATTTTCACATCTGAAGCTCCAAATTCTTTAACGATAAAGTGGTTATCGTATTTGCTACCGTTATGTAGAATGACCGGAATGAATTTACTTACTCTATAATTTAAATTACATTCTTGGTGAGCAGCACCACGATATTTTCCTGTTAAATGGTCATGATCGCGAACCCTGTCTGTATATAAACATTCACCACATATAAAACAATTAGTTTCAGTTTCAAAATTCATTTGCTCTGAGGAAGTTAGTGGCTCCATTGGAATTATCGTATTTAAAATAGAGGATATACGAATGGCATCTTTCTCAAGCCTTTCCATAAAAACTTTAGGTGCATCAGGTCCTCTATAGAGCTCAAACTTATTTAAAGAGTCATCATAACTACATTTAATATAATATGCAAAGCTAAAAGGTTCATGAATGTGAGTAGTGTTGGTGAAAGTTTGGGCTGGATTCGATGAACATGCATTAAATGGTTTTAGCAAAGCCTCGAAGTCAGCATATATAACAAATGGTACTCGAAGCTGTTTCTCATAATCCTTAAATTTTAGAATGTTATTTTTAGGAGTCGGTAATACCGTACACACATGATTACATCCCCATTTTTGATGTTGAGTTAGTTGATCCTCTTTTCTGAAATGTAGCAAACAGCCATCACACAACCACTTTTTACCATCGCGTTTTGTTATCTGACTACTGACAAGTCTACTTAAATGTTTTATCCAACAATAGTGGGCGTTTTCACCTTTAGTTATGTACAGTAAATTTACATGAGCATCCTTTTTTTCCTGAGTATAATATAGAGGACCAACTATACTCTTATTTTCAATTCGATAAACATTAATACTTAAATTGTTCAGCTCTTCAAAACGTTGAATGTCTTTTATCGCCATAGGAAATTCCATTTCTTTTAAATCGAACACTGAAGAATAGTGAGGATAGGATGATGTTCTATACAGATGCTCCTCTGCTGGATGGAGAGCTGAGGTTACAGCCCACGCAAAGCATGCGTCATCATTATTCATAACGTTCACAACAGCTTTCTTTCGTTTGATCCATCCTGGCAAATCAATGTATGATGATGCTCGAAGGGGGTTGTATTCATTCATGTTGGTTTCTAAATAAAGTACTTCAACCAACGCCCAGCCTGACTCCCTTTCCTGGAACTCTTCACTCTTCACAATGATAGCACTTGAAATATATTGATATATATCACTAATATTAGTTAATTCGCTAACAATTATGTTTTTTGTATTAAAAGATTTGATATCTGTAATTTCACCTTCGCTCCCAGTTTTTACATAGAGTCCAAAAATTTCAAAATTCATTTTAATTGTTTTATGCTCTAATAAAACATTTTCTACCAAGTCAAACACAGTAGGTTGAACATTTTTTAAAAATGATTCAATACTTTGAGTTTTTTCTTTACTATAAAGTCTATAACTAGCAATTCGACTTTTAAATGCACTGCCAATTTTCTGAATATTTTCAGAATTTCTTTCATGGCATGCGTTATTTTTATGATGAATACTGCGTAAATGTCCATGAATAATTGAAGAAGGTATATCAATATTACATACATTACAATGTGTTATCGAAGGTTCACCATTCTTCTTTCTTTTTGTTGCATGACTATTTTCACAATCTTGAGTACGTTTACGCTTTTGAGCATCACATTCATTTAAAGGTTCCGTGCTAGTTGATGGTTTTACAGATTTCAATTCCTGTTGTTCTCCATGCACTTCAACCATGTGGGATTGATATCGCTTTACAGCAGAAAATCCAAGATCACAAACTGAACACGAAAATGGTGCTGAACTGACATGCTTTAAATTTACATGCCGTCCAAGACTATCCTGTCTGTTAAATGTGGTAGCACAATGACTGCACACAAACATTTTAATGTCATGTTTAACATTTGCGTGCCGTTGAAGGCTGTCAGGTCTTGAGAACTGTTTCTTACAGTCACCACACTTGAGCATGATGATCACTTTCGAAATTACCTATAAAAGAAAGAAATCATAAATGTTAATAAATGATAAACAAAAGTACAATTTAAATAGTTTAATTATATTCCAGTCAATGGTTATAGCAGGGTATTTAAATCGATCATCTGTGAACTCCTAGCAAGTCTAACTTCATGTAGTTCTGAGGGTTACTACATACCACTGTCACTGACACTTAGCGGTGAACATTGAAACTTGATAGAGTGGTAGAAACCAGCGGTCACCAGTTAAGTGAGCTAAGTGTGACGCCATAGCCAGTCTTAAAGCAAGTCTAAACTTGTAGAACATGTCACGTGATAGAAACCAGCGATCGCCAGTTAAGTGAGCTAAGTGTGACGTCATAGCCAGTCTTAAAACTAGTCTAAACTTGTAGAACATGTCACGTATTGGAAACCAGCGATCACCAGTTAATGACCTAAGTGTGACGTCATAGTCAGTCATAAAGCAAGTCTAATCTTGTAAAACCTGTCACGTGACAAGGTTAAGTTAGGTAAAGTTAGGTTATGTTAGGTGAACTGAGGTTAAGTCTTTAAATATTCCCTCTGTCACTGACACCTAGCAATGAACATTCGGACTTAATAGAGCGGTAATCACAATCTAACCTACAAATTTAGCTTTACACATCATGGTCAAGTAGTTCCAGCTTTTGACTGCCAAATATACCATTTTCACTAACATGTAGTGGTGAACATTGGAAAATATCACTCTAGCTGTTTAAAAGTTATTAGAGGGGCACTTACCTTTTTATAATTGATCAACTGCTGCCACTGAATGAACAGACTGTAGGAATCTGGTAACCTACAGGTACCCAATTATCTGTAAACAAATTAATCAATCAATCAATCAATAAATACATTCCAATCAATAACTTCAACATCAATTAGTAATAGACTACAATCCATTAATAATAAGTACTTACCTTGCAAAATAATTTAATGATTTTCTACCAAAACGGCTTTTTTACAACTCTTGAGCAGTAATAGAGCACTGTCACTCAAAGCGAGTAATAAAGACTCACAGTAGGGAAATATATGACACCCCTCTTATATAAACTCTCATCGCTCGTGTCAGCAGTTTTTTGCAGATCATTGCAATTCCTTTCGCAATACAGCTGAGAGTCCAAAGTACACTAGGAACACCTGTGTGGTATCCAATGACTGCTGACTTTGCATGATCATCACCCATTGTCTTGATCAACACCTGAGGTTTCAAATTAATGCAGCGTCAGTCATAGCAACAGCAGTGTGCGCTCTTTGCCATGTCAGCAACATGACACCGGAAGGAACACCTGTGTAATATCCAATAACTGTTAACTTTACATGATCATCACCCATTGTCTTAATGAACACTTGCGGTTTAAAATTACTGCAGCGTTAGTAATAGCAACAGATCTGTGCGCTCTCTGCCATGTCTGTAATATGACACAGGAAATAACAAGACGTCTTACTGCACATATCATCTCCTCAGTTTTAACATCTTAAGAACATGTATTATTCTCTTTCAACTACAAATGACTCGTTAGAACACATCCATCCACCAAGTTAGATCCCTTGTATGCTCACATGTATTTCATCACTTTCCTTTCATATCGTTATCCCATTATAGTAGTCGGGGATTAGTGAACAACGTCATTTCAACACATTGCTTTACACGCAAAATGTAGTTAGGCCCTTTGACATAATTTAAATAAATGCATGGGCTAGTCCGTAGGGACCAGTCCAAAGGGGCTCATCCACAAGGACTCGTCCACAAGGACCTGCCCACAAGGACTCGTCAACAATGACCCGTCCACAGGGACTCGTCAACAAGGACCCGTCAACAATGACTCGTCAACAAGGACCCGTCAGCCATGACTCGTCAACAATGACCCGTCCACAGGGACTCGTCAACATGGACCTGCCAACAATAATCCGTCAACAATGACCCGTCAACAATAACCCATTAAGTTGGGTTAGGTTAGGTTACACTACAGCCGCCGTCTTTTAAAAAGCCCGCCCTCTTACTAAAGCTATGAGTGGGCATGCGTAAAAAACAAAAAACAAGCATGTTAATTCATAGTGGCTACCCACCGAACACATGCACTTTATGTAGAACAACGTATAATTCCATATCGGCATTCAAACTCTCACATGTTGCAATTGGAAAGAGAGATTTTCTAAAAAAATAAAATTTCACCCCCTAGTAGGGGTAGGTTTTATTTTGGGGTGGAAATATGCTGTCCATTGGAAAGGGGGTATCAGCCCGAGTTCAATGACACCTCATTCGTCAAAATCCGACCATGCGTTCGAGAGATATCGCCATTTTTGTATTCCAGCGGTGGAGCGGTGGCGGTGGGCCTTGAACTGTCCAAAACACACTACTATGATGGGTTAAAATCACTGACTGGACTATTAATTACAGTATATTATCATGGAGATGCATGTACAACAAATTCTTGTCAGACGTTTTTTTTTAAGAATGGCGAGATGCATGAAACACAAATTCCCCTTCCGTCCAATCTTAACTTGACTGTGAATTTTGCGGAACGAAAAGTTCACAGGCGAAATTAAGAAAAGCCGAGTTGCACTTCCAGGGAAACTCCAAACACAACCGCTCTTCTCTAAAGTTTTTAACTCAACACGACTCGACAGTTTGCTGCTGGCTGTATCTGAGGCAATAAGCTCGTCCGCTAGCTAAGCTGTAACTGGGGTGATAGACTCGCCCCTAGCTAGCTCGTAAACTGTCGCCTCAGTAACTGAATGGAGATTGTTGGAAGAAATGAAAACGTAAAACACTTATAGTAGACGATGTATTGAGGATAGAGATATGCTCTCCTGGGATATTTTGTAGAACTTTTAATGCTGAACAATTCTTACACTAATAGTAGATATCTTTGACGGTTTTCCCAGCGTAAGCTTAAAAAGCGCACAGACGCCAGGTTTTTTTCCCGACCTTTTCACTGATATCGTTAGTGCTTGACTTCCTTTGGTCATAAATAAATAATTTTCTACAGAAACCTTCCTCGAGATATCCTTTACAGAATGGTGAAAACCGCATCAAAATCCATTCTGTGGTTCTCGAGATTACCCGTGACATCCAAGAATCGGGGACTTTGTTTTATACTAAGTAGAGATATACGCCAATCAATATAATTTAATATAATATAATCCCCCTTCCGTCCAATCTTAAATTGACTGTGAATTTTGTGGAACGAAAAGTTCACAGGCGAAATGAGAGTTGCACTTCCAGGGAATGGCGAGGTGAATGAAACTCAAATCCCCCTTCCGTCCAATCTTAACTTGACTGTGTTTCACAGGTGAAGTGAAGAAAACCCCAGTTGCACTTCCAGGGAAACTCCAAACATAACCACCCTCTCAGAAGTCTTAACTCAACACGACTCGACGGGTTTGCTGCAGGCTGTATCTGGGGCAATAGGTTCGCCCGCTAGCTAGGCTGTAACAGGGATGATAGACTCGCCCTTAGCTAGCTCGTAAACTGTCGCCTCAGTAGTTGAATGGACATGGTTGGAAGAAATTAAAACGTAATAACACTTATAGTGGGCGATGTATTGAAATAGACATATGCTCTCGCGGACTTTTTTGTAGAACTTTTCATGCTGAACAATTCTTTCACTCATAGTATTTAGATATTTTTAATGGTATGCCCAGCGTAAGCTTACAAAGCGCTTGGACACCAGGTTTTTTTTATTTTTCCACTGAAATCGTTACTGCCCGGCTTCCTTTGATCACAAATAAATTATTTTCCACAGAAATCATCCTCGAGATATCCTTTACAGAATGGTGAAAACCGCATCAAAATCCATCCAGAGGTTCTCAAGTTTACCCGTAACATCCAAGAATCGGGGACTTTGTTTTATACTAAGTAGAGTTGACCTTTTTTGCTTTGGTATGTTGAAAATGGACTTGAAGATTAAACTTGACGCTTCTGTCATTTTTGTCTGCTCGTCTATTTTAGGTTTTGATTCGACAACGAATGCACCTACGGAGTCAATTTTTGTGTAAGATAGTTACTATTGTTCTTTTAGTTTTTGCAACATAGATATTAAAGTTTTGAAGTTAAGATACGAGCATTGTAATTAGTTGAGAAGAAACATTAATCAAGGAGAAGCGTTTTTAGGAAGAAGACTATGATATCTTGGTATAAGAATATGTATTAGGAAGAAGAAGATTTACAACGAAATTATGAACATTCTACAACATTTATTCTGTTGCTTCATGGATTACAGAACAGAATTATTTCGTCATTTTATACAGTATTGCATTTCGAATGACTGTATTATTCTACGAGAAGCTAGATACTTGCATTGAAATCTAGTAACATTTTTTAAGTTGATCTTGGCAACATTTTGTGGATTAGGCAATTATAGCCTTTTTTCGAGTAAAGTTAATTGAGTAGAGATATTTTTGTTGGATTAGAGTAAGTTCATTTTTCGATTTTGATAGTTCGATTTGGTTTAGTCTTTTCTGATTTCGTATAATTCTAATGGTTTATATCGCACCCTATTAATATTAGGCATTTTTCTATGGTGTAGAGTTACACGATTCTGTTAAGAAACAGACCTATTTTGAATTTATTTTGCGGATCTGAATTGAATCTCGATATCAGTTAAAATGTAATCCCTTATAAATATTTATGAGATTGTTGAAATTCACATGTGTGATGAATTATAATGAAGAACTGAATCTCGATATCAATTAAAGTATAAGATGCGTTCAAAAAGTAACGAGCTGGATGCTGTAATGCGCAAACCGGTGACGACATCTGCTAATCGTGGCGTGTGTAACGAGGTGTGGTTCCGACCAGGGCGTGGAAAGTCACAGCCCGTCGCTAGAGGACACGAGTGCACGTCAAGTGACGATACAAAGCGAGCTGCAGCATACATCAATCGTCCAACGCAGTCAGTCGCATTACAAACAGTGACAAGGAGGCGTCAAACGAAGAGCAAAGAGATGTTGTTCGGTTTCTGACGGCGAAAGGAGTAGCGGAAACCGTCATTTTTCGCCAAATGTCACAAGTGTACGGCGAACACTGCATGTCCCTTGCAAGGGTCAAGGCGTGGCACAGGCGCTTCAGGGAAGGACGAGTGTCGTTAGCCGATGATGCCCGGTCTGGGGCACCCCCCTGCATTACGGACGACAACGTCCAGCTGGTTGATGCACTCATTACCCAGGACCGCCAGGTGACAGTGAACGCCATAGCCGCCGTGAAAGGATTGAGCGTCGGAAGTGTGCACACCATCATCAAGGAACGACTGCACTTGCGCAAAGTGTGTGCCCAATGTGTGCCCCACATTCTTCAACCACACCAGGAAGCATGTCAAATGGCCTACTGTCTTGGTCTGGACTATTGATGCATGCTGCTGCTAGCTTTGTATAGTCACGTGACGTGCACGCGTGCCCTCTAGCGACAGGCTGTGACCTTCCACGCTCTGGTCGGGACCACACCTCATTACACATGCCACGATTAGCCGATGTCGTCACCGGTTTGCGCATTACAGCCTCTGGCTCGTTACTTTTTGAACGCACCTTATATATTCTGTCATGAAAAAATATGACAAAGTTGAAATTCATAAATGAAATTAATTAAGTTAAAGAATGATGGAACTATTGTGATAGTTTTTCCAAGAGTGGATTAACACAATGATAATCATGTTAATTGTGAAGCATGATATTTCTGGATAGTTAATTGAAATTTATATAATTTTAATTTAGGAGAGGAAAATTACATACAGCTATTGAAAGCTATTTTTCGTATTGAATGAACCAATACAGGTATTAATGAAGTTGTTCACGTTTATTTCGATATCGGTGGATATCCGGAAATAGTATGAAGTTTGTAAAAGGAATCTCCAGTGTGGAGATATTGCCATTTTTGTGATGGAATGTTGTGGATTACGCGAGCTGATAAGCAGTCGCTGAATTATATAATAATGAGTATTATTCGTGAATAGAGCACGATCATTGAAGCCACAATGCTGAAATTTAAAAATTACCCACCATTTAAATGTTTATTAAAGGAAAATGTATTTATCTTGAATTAGATTGTTAAACTTAACGAATATCCAGTGTGAAACAATAATTGGAGATAATATGATAATATTGTAATTAAATGAAGCTACGATTCGTAATTTACTTAAAAAGACACTATGTTTGATAAACTTTGTTGATTGTCAAATAAGACAGATTATGATTACAGAAAATGTTAAAAGGATAATGTTGATGGATAATGACAATGATAGCGAGATTCGATGGGAAGATACTACTGTAAATTAATGTATATAATCCTTGTTTAATATTTTTTCTAGTGTATTTATCATGCGATATTGTGAAATCGTGTATCGATAATTTCTGTGAACAGAAACATTGCATACTGATGCAATAACTTGCTATATTCGTCGATCATAAGACGAAACATTTATATTTTTGTCTTGCAGTTGTCAGACTTTCGTTCTACAACAAACTTTGTTTTTCAGTTGATAAACTGAGTCGTACATTTTAAATATTCAATGATTTAGTGATTTATATTAAGAACAGGATGTGCTAGGAGGACCAGTGGGGCAATATTTCCAACGTCAGCCATATGCCCGAGATTAGTTTTCAGAGTTTTTCGAGTTCACTTTGAGCTAGTTTTTCATTTGTTCTTTTACCACTGGGGCTTTCTTAACGCATTCTATTTTCTTGATATGTCCTTATCCCAGGTTGATCCATGTTGGTAGAATTTTCAGGGGTTTATTTTAGCCGGGTACTTCCAGATTCTACGATCCAGCTGTTCCATCGGATTTCAACAGGTAAGACCATGTGGATACGGGTACAGTACCATCCCGGCATTTGCCCGAAGACGAAGTGGGAAACCACGGAAAACCACTTCGAGGATGGCTGAGGTGGGAATCGAACCCCCTCTACTCATTTGGGCCACCCGAGGCTGAGTAGACCCTGTTCCAGTCCTCATACCACTTTTCAAATTTCATGGCAGAGCCGGGAATCGAACCCAGGACCTCCGGGGCGGCAGCTAACCATACTGACCGCTACGCTACGGAGGCGACCGCATTATGCTCATACATTTTATAAAAGAAATTTCATAAAACCACATTTTATAAAAGATTTCCCCATTACACTGTCATATCTTTTATAAACAATCTTTTGACAAATTTCTTTGATAGTGTAATACCTGCCTAAGACTTGCTAATCATTTTTTTAACTTTTTATATTGTTTAGAAAGACAATAGTACAAATAGTACAAAATATGAATCAGTTCAGGGAAATCATGGAATTTAAATTGCGGACAGCAGGAATACCTTGATATACTACACTTTTATCTGAATCGGCACTGCTCTCACTGAGATCAGTTTAGTTGCCATTTGATAAATAAACTATCTCTTCAAATTCACTGCAATCACTGTTCGATTAGGCCATATACCTTCGAATCATAGCCACAAATTTATCGTACACGACACCTCGCCCCCCTCCCTCCTTCATTGTTTACATCGTACACCAGCTGATACTACCAAACTAGTATTTATTTAACCAATCCTGGAAATGTACATGAAATTATTCACGTAGTCTTTTCTGGTTCCAGGCGAGTTCGTTCAGGTTGTCAAATACCTTCCTGCCACCTACCATGATTAAATGTAAACTAATGACAACCTGCGGAATATTCTACGTACGACCCGCAAGAGTGGGAATTATGTTGCGGAACATATGGTAAACAACACACAAAAATATAGATGTGGAATATTCCACAGACTTCATAAATAACAGATTAAATTATTTTAAACCAAGACCACTTCACGTCCTAATACACCAGTTGACATTCAATGGAAATTCAAGATATTAATATTTAAATAATAAAATGTTTACTACAATATATCTGACAATATTTTCATACAAATTGCATATTTTGAGTTCAATACATGAATAACAACTTTCATAAATGATATTGTAAGGACGTTCATTTTTAGCCTATTTTCATTTTATGAAAAAAATAGGCTTATGAGATCACCTTTTGTCCGTGTGTGTGTATGTGTGTGTCCCCCCTAATAACTTCTAAACGGCTGGAGCGATCCGGCATTCAATATCACCGAAACTATTACCGATTACACCCTGAAATTCTGTACGGTGATCAAGGGCACTACTAGAAGTTCACCTATAAGACATTCAGAAATCTGGTAACTACAAAACCAACATGGCGGCCAAGCAAAGTTGAGACTTTTAAATAGACTATTCTCGCGATTTAACCATTAAAACGTAATGAAACTTGATACAGCAAATATTTATACACATTGTAATGCACTGGCATCTACTTTAGTTCAATTGTTTACATAACCTCAAGATGGCATCTGTGCGAAATATTTCACTGGCATTCTATATCGCTGAGTCTATTACTGATATCACCTTGAAATTTTGTACGGTGATGAAGGGCACTACTAAAAGTTTATCTATGTAACTTTCAAAAGCCTGGAAAGTGCAAAACGATCATGGCGGTCAAGGGAAATTGAAACATTTTAATAGACTTTTCTCGCGATTTAACCCTCTGAGCGCAGTGAAATGTTGTACAGTAAATGATTATACATATTGTAATGCACTGGCATCTAATTTAGTTCAATTGTTTACATAAACTCAAGATGGCGGCTGTGCGAAATTTTAAAATTAAGTTTTTGTTTCTTGTGTCGTAATCATGCGATCGAAGTGAAAGTTTGAATAATGAAGCTACGCAATAATTTTCCATTAATGGTACATATCTCCATGGCTTATACATATATCAATCCAAAATGGTGACCATCCGAAATATTTAGACGGTTCTCAGTATCTACGAATCATTTACAGCAATCAAACTGAATTTTTTAATCTTCATAGAGGCTATGAACATAAGATCACCTAGGCTATAGGACCTGATGAGCACAAATCCAACATGGCGGTGACGCGAAGAATAAATATTTAAATGGACGTTTCTCGCGATTTAACCATCCGAGTGCAGTGAAAGTTTGTTCGGTAAATGCTTATACAAATTTTAATCCACTGGCATCTAATTTATTTCAATTGTTTTCACAGCCACAAGATGGCAGCTCTGCGAAATTTTAAAATATTTTTTTTTTAATTTCTTGTGTCCTAAGCATGGGATTGAAGCTTGAATACCACATGTTCACAATCATCTTCATGTAATAGTCTGTTAGGTAGTCAGTCCGAAGGCTGGTTGGATCTTCAAAAAGTACCGCCATTAGGTTATCTGGGTAGATACCCACAAAAGCCAAAGGCAGTGCTATGTAATAGTTAGACCTGGGATTTTAAGGCAAATGCCTATTTCGTTCCTTACGAAATAACATGATTTTTTTAAAATATCTTGACGTTCCATGATAAATCCCTTACATTAATAGAGTTTTATAGTGCTCTAAAATGCCTATTTGGACCTTTAGAGCCTATTTTACTATTTTAGTGCCTAAAAATGCCTATTTTCTACATTTAAAATAAAATTCAACTTCTGTAATTTTTACAATCACACAATGGACATCCCTGGAACGAGCAGAACAGCAGAGGGTGGGTTTTTCACAGAAATGTGCTCTTCCCAGACAACTGTCACCAAAGGAATGCTGAGTGAAGGGTGGATGTGGAGGATTAGCTCAGAAGAACAACGAGCAGGTAGTCAAGGACGTACTGTGTCGAGTGACGGGGTGAGGGGGAGGATTATCTAGGAAGAACAAGGAGCAGGTAGTAAGAAGCGACATACTGTGTCAAGTCGCCAGTGAAAGAACATCTGTTTAAGTGAATATAGTTCATCATGCCTAAAACGAAATCATCTAAGAGTGCGCTTATACAACAATGGCTTGTACAATTTCCAGGGATGACTTTTGATGGCAAGATTATTTTCTGCCAGTACTGCAATAAACAGGTATGTGCCTATATCTTAAATTTCATATTAATCTAAAATTAAGGTTTTGATATTGGCTTCTCTAATTAATTGTAGAGACCTACTGTCGGCGCAGAAAGTATGTGCAGTCGAGTTTAAACGCTAATACAATTTGAACCAGTCCACCAATCTAAAATATAAATACACCATCGTAAAGCGTGTTTTATTCTGCGTTATCTCCTGTTACATGCATATTTCTATTGTGTTTCTGGTGAAAGATATATTAGGCGGAATGCAAAAAAATACCTATTTTCTTGTCCGTTTTTTGTAAACAACTTTGTAGTTTAATTACATGAAAACGGAGAGCCTGTCGCTCGATTTCAAATAAAAATCGGTATAAAATACAGAAATCATTGTAAGTTTTCGGTATACAACGATTTGAAACAAAAACCTTCAGACCTTTGATGAACTCAGTCTCGATTTCGGAAGACCACCCAGTATCAAACGGACAGTCTTTTACACAAACAATAACTTTTTTCCAACGTGTGTAGAGTAATTAAACTTCATGAATACATTTATAATAGTGCATTCCATAATCCACCTAAATTTCATGAAAGTCGAACAGTACGTTTTCATGTAACGGTACTACAAAGTTGTTGTTTACAAAAAACGGGCAAGAAAATAGGTACTTTTTGCATTCCACCTAACATAACTTTCACAGGAAACATAATAAAAATATGCATGTACCAGCAAAGAATGCAGAATAAAACAAGCTTTACGATGGAGTGATTGCATTTTAGATTGGTGGACTGGTTCAAATTTTATTAGCGTTTAAACTCGACTGCAGATACTTTCTGCGCCGACAGTAGTCCAGGCGACCTGGGTTCGATTTCCAGTACCGGCAGTAATTTAGAAATCTATGAGGTCTGGAAGGGTGTTGACCCAGCATCGTGAGGACAATTGAGAAACTACGGTGGGCAGGGTACACGGAGGCAAGGCAATACGGTTGAGGGATGTATCGTGCTGACCACACGCCACCCAATATCTGCAGGCCATGAGCTGGGCAGCAACCGTTATTGAAAGCCAAGGCCCTTCGGGGACTGTAGTGTTCTTGTTCTTAATTAACTTTAGAGTAATAATGGCTTAATTTAAATAGTTCAAAATTACAAATTTTATTCAATAGCTCACCTTTTCTATTCCTCATCTTAGTCTCTAATTGACATCACTTTATTGTGTTTTAGATTTCACATGAGAAAAAATGCCACCTTCAGCAGCATGCAGATAGTGCCAGTCACAAAGCGAAAGCAGCCATGAAAAGTAACATTAGACAGACTCTGCTCACACAAACTATATCTCCTACAACTCATAATGGTTTCTATGCTGATATGTGTAGAGCCCTAGTTGCAGCAAATATCCCCTGGAATGCTGTGCATAATCCGGTTTTCAGAGATTTTTTACAGAAATACACCAAGCAGCACATCCCATCAGCATCTACATTAAAGAAAAACTACTTGGATATTTGTTACAATGAGGTCATTTTGTCAATCAGGGAGGATATTGGGGAGTCTTGCATATGGTTGTGTGTGGACGAAACCACCGACTCTGTGGGCAGGTACATTGCTAACCTTATAGTAGGAAAACTGGAACCCAATCAGGCATCTACCGCTCACCTTCTTTGCTCTAAACAGCTTGAGAAAGTCAATAGTCGAAGCATTGCATACTTCATCAACAAGGGGTTGCAATTGTTGTATCCTGGGGGTGTTGATGATTCTAAAGTCCTTCTCCTTGTCTCCGATGCTGCTTCCTACATGATTGCCACTGCACCTCTCCTCAAAACTTTCTATCCTTCTTTAATTCATGTTACTTGCATGGCCCATGCCTTGCATAGACTCGCAGAAACAGTTAGGGCCGAGTTTCCTGCAGTAAATACTCTCATTTCAACAATGAAGAAAGTGTTCTGTAAGGCTCCATCAAGAATAGCCATCTTTCGAGAGAAACTCCCCTCTATTCCCCTTCCACCACAGCCAATCATCACCCGTTGGGGTTCCTGGATGGAAGCTGCCCTGTATTATGCAGAACATCTTGAGGAAATCATGACTGTGATAGACAATGTGCCTTTAACGGACAACTCTGCATGTGTGGCGTCTGTCAAAGAACTGTTAAATGATTGTACCAGTGTTCAGAGAGACATTGCGTATATTCAGGCAAATTTTTCATTTCTTCCAGTCACCATTACAAAAATGGAGGAAAAAGGAAACAGTCTCAAACAGCAATTTTCTGTAATTGAAGAAGCTGAGAATAACATACAAAGTGCTAGGGACAAGGTAGGAGATAAAATAAGAGACAAGTGGTCTAGTGTACTGCTGAAGAACCCAGGTTATTCAATGCTGAAAAGGGTACATCAGGTAATGGATGGGGAAAAGGTAGACTTACCTAGTGAAATTGAATTGAAAAATGTAGGTAAATTTTCCTATGCCCCTCTAACATCTGTGAGTGTGGAGCGCTCTTTTTCTGCTTTCAAAATGATTTTAACAGACAAAAGACACAGCCTGACTGTGGAAAATTTGGAGAAGATTATTGTTATGTACTGTAAAGCAAACTACGAATGAAAGTACTGTAGGAATGTTCCTCACAAATAAATAAACACATACTCCATTCGCGTTTCCACCGTTATTGGATGCCTACAGTGCTGTAATTGTGTACAGTGATTTTAGTATTAAGGTTTTAGATCAGTACTGATAATGATATATCATATAATCCAAAACATTTTTTGACACATTACTTTTTATATTGTTTTTCATAAATGTCTTTTTTATTCTGTCTTAATTTTGCAGTTATTTCGGTTAGGAATAGGGATACCACGTTTGTTAAAGAAATAAAGTATCACGTTACAGTTTAAGTGTATATTGTAATATTTTAAAGTCTATTTCCTGCCTATCCACACATTTTGAAAACATATTTTAAGTGCCTAATTTCTCTTTTAAAAGCCTATTTACTTGTTTTAAAAGCCTATTTACTTGTTTTAAAAGCCTATTTTAGGCGCCTAAAACTAATTTTTTTAGAGCCTAAAATCCCAGGTCTAGTAATAGTACATAAATAAAAATACAACATGGCAACCATCTGAAATATTTAGACGGTTCTCAATGTCTACGAATCTATTACAACAATCAAACTGAAATATTGTATGTTGCTAGAGGCAATTAACATGAGTAGGATATATGAAAATATGCTGTAGCCTATAGTTCTTCACGGAACTACTTGCTTTCGTCCAAATCATGCAATCAAAGTGATCATTCGAATAGTCAACTCAATAAACTCCATGTACTAGTAAGCTACATACCAATATGGCCTGCACATAAAACAATCCAACATGACGATACTCTGGAAGAATTCACCCGTTCTCAAAATCTACAAGTCTATAATAGAAATTGAAATGAAATTTTGTAAGATCATAGAGGCCATTAAAATAACTTCATATATGAGACATTCAATAACCTGTGAGCACAAAACCAAATTGATGGTGAATCAAATTTCAGAAATTTAAATGGATGTTTCTCGTGTCTTAACTGTTAAACTCAGCACGGCATATCTTTATACAAGTATTAATACGAGTCTACTGACGTCTAGTTTAATTCAATTTATTTGAGTACTTAAAATATAGTGGCTGTGCAAATTTTTTACATCACGTTATTAATTCTCATGTCCAAAACAAGCGATAGTAATGCAGGTTGGTATAATGAACCACCAGTATAATATTCATCTGCTGGTATATAATTCTATAACATATTGAAACCTTCACAAACGGTTACACTATAGGCTAATAAATAAAACAATCCAACATGGCGTCCATACGATTTATTTCACTAGTTCACAATATCTCCGAAACTATCAAACCTGAAAGTTGTATGATGATAGCAGACTATAAAGTAAGTACATATATGTGACTTTCAAAAGCCAGAGAAACACAAAACTAAGATGGCGACCAACTGATTTTCAAATGTTAAAAGTAGGTAGTTCCGTGAAGAACAATACAGTCTATTTTCATGTATCCTCATCATCATCTTGTACAGTTTCCAGCCCCAGGCTGGGTCTGTTTGGAACATAAGCCTCGCCACTTAGTCCTTTCTTCCCACCACCTCTCCGCTGTCACTCTGGTCCAGTCCTCGCCTCTCTTCTTGACACATTCCTCCACTCCTTTGAGCCATCTATCTCTTGGTCTTCCCCTTGGTCGTTTCTTCTGCATCTGCATCTCATGTATCCTCTTGGGAATCTTCTTCTCATCCATTCTCTTTAAGTGTCCATACCACCTCTGTCTTGATGACTCAATCCTACCTTGCAAGGGCTCCTCTTTCACCATTTCCCTGACCTTTTCATTCCTCACCCTGTCTCTTCTTGTTACTCCGATCCTATTTCGCAGGAACTTCATTTCACCTGCCTGTATTCTGATTATGTCTCTTTTCTTCATTGTCCACGTTTCTGAAGCATAGCTCAGTATCGGGATATAGTAGCTTCTGTATAACACTTCCTTGCTTTTTTGTGGGACATCTTTATTCCACACTAAGCTCCTAATGCTTCTCAGAAATGCTTCTGCCTGTCTGCCACGTTCCGTAATCTCTTTGTCATTTCTCCCATTTTCCTCCACTATACTTCCCAAGTACTAGACTTTCCACCTTCTTCAGCTGTCCACCTCCAAGTGTTATCCCACTCATTGGTCTGTCCTTTTTTCTGGTCGTTAACAAGATCTCACATTTACTGATGTTGAACTTCCATCCGTACTCTCCCACTGTTTCTTCCCAAGCCTTCAGTTGCTCCTGAATTTCCTCCTCCTTGTTTCCCCAGACCATGAGATCACCTGCAAACACCATTGCTTTCATCTTATCTTCTCCTATCTTTCCTGCTATCCGTGTCATTACCTCGTCCATAACCACAATAAAGAGAAGGGGTGACAGCGCACTACCCTGTTTCAGGCCACTCATTTGTCTGAACCAGTCTGTTCTTTCCCCTCCAACTTTCACACAACTCACACTTCCACAAAACATCTCCTTCACTCTGCCTACAGTCTCTTTTTCCACTCCCTTGTTTTCCATTGTTTTCCAAACCTTCTCCCTACACACACTATCATAGGCCTTTTCGATGTCCAGGAGGCCATTAACAGATCCTCTCCAAATTCGTAGTGGTGTTCCTGGAGCTGTCTCACTGAAAATATGAGATCCACTGTTGATCTCCCAGGTCTGAATCCATACTGTTCCTCTCTCAATTTTCTCTCCACTTTGGCTCGTATTCTACTTTCTAATATCTTTTCATATATCTTGGCACAGTGAGGTATGAGTGTGACACCCCTGTAATTTCTGCACTCCTTTCTGCTTCCTTTCTTAAATATTGGGACAATTAATCCTTTCTTCCAATCTTCTGGGGTCTTTTTCTCCTTCCATATCACCCTCATCACACGGTACAGCCACTGTTTCCCAACCTCCCCTGCTGCCTTCACCATTTCAACACTCACTTCATCCACACCCGGTGCCCTTCCTCCTTTCATTTTGTCTATAGCCATCTCCAGTTCTCTCCAAGTCAGGTCCTTTTCCATTCCTGTGTTGTCTTCTCCATCTTCCAATACATTGTCTTCCTCCCTATGACTAGGCTTGCCAGACGTCCCGGTTTGACCAGGACAGTCCCGATTTTCAGACAACGTCCCGGTGTCCCGGCCGGTTTCCTTCACGTCCCGAAAAAAATTCGATTTTTTAGATGACCAAAAAAGTCTAAAGTATATTAAGGCTTTCACGGCCCGGATTATTATATAAATAATTCTAAAGTAATTAATTGTGTAGGATTATTAAGGATAATCATAATATTGTCATTTAATTCTGCACTGTATGAAAAGTAAAACTATAGAAGAGTGATCGTTTTCTAGTAAATAATATTGTCATCGTATCGTCTTGTTTAGCCAACCGTGACTATACGCGATGGGATAGTCTCTCCGGGCGAGTCTAGTACTGGGAACTCGCTGCACAGTACACCCCCTCGTGCAATAACATTGGACTCGCCCACGTCGGCACTAGGCTTGCGATAGAGATGAAGATGAAACTCAGTCAGTTGTCAGTCCTTGTCAGCGGTGCGTGTTGTGTTAGCGAGCTAGCGCTGTTTTATTTATGTTTTAAGTTAAAAGTTTATTCTTTCTCTGTTAAAATGCCAAAACGGTTGTGTAAATTTACCGATGATTTGCAGAATGAATTCCCTTTTTTAAAGTAGGTATGTACTGGTAATCAAGATCAAGACGATAGAGTTAAATGTTCACATTGTAATTCTGAGTGTTCGGTTGCCCATGGTGGTCGATCTGATATAAAAGATCATTTGCAATCGAGTAAACACAAAAAGAGTTTAGCATGTGCTGCTAGCTCATCAAAACTGACCAGTTTTTTTAAGACTGCGAGTTCTAATGACAAAAACATAGATTTAGCAGCAAAAGAGGCGACCTTTGCTTACCACACAGCAAACCATAGCTTAAGTTTCAATTCCAATTCTTGTTCATCAAAACTAATTTCTACGTTTTTTGAACCTAAATAATTTAGGTGAGAATTATTCTCACTCGGAAAAACTAAGTGTGAAGCAATAGTTTTAAATGTCATAGCTCCATTTGCTCAGGAAGAGCTTTAAGAAGACTTGACCAAGTCAAACTACGTATCTGTAAGTATGGATGCATCAAACAGAAAAGATATAAAACTTGTGCCAATTGTTGTGCGCTACTTTAATCCTAATTCAGGTGTGCAAGTAATGCTGTTAGATTTCAAATCTGTGGAGGGTGAAACATCTGAAATTCTTACAAATCACTTGTGCTCTGTCCTGTTGCAAAACGATTTGAACAACAAAGTGGTTGGCTTTTGTGGCGATAACTGCAACGCTAACTTCGGTGGTTTGAAAAGAGCAGGGAAAAACAATGTTTTCCATCGACTCAAGAATAGCCTAGGACGGGAAATCAATGGAATCGGATGTGGAGCACACATTGTGCACAACTGTGTGCAAACTGCAGTAGATTCCCAATCAAAATTGAGGCCTTAGTGGTGAAGATTTATAAATACTTCCTCATATACACAGTCCGTGTGATCACTTTTGTGATATTTTCAATGTTTAGCTTGGCCCATTTGTCGGTCAAATTTTATTTATTGTTACTGAGATCCCCGAATGGTAATTATTTATTTACAATTGTTAATTGCTTGAACCATATGCATAATCTTGTTATCAATCACTTATTCATAGATATTATAGTTCTCACCTCGAGTGTTTCAGTCTCGCTATCTCAGGCGTCCTCACTCATGCCATACCAGACATCTACTGGTTGATCCACTGTCTGCTGAGTAGTGTCGACTGACGTCACCCTGACTTTCGTTCGACCAATGGCAGGTCTTTGTCTGGTCGGGCGATCTCCAACCTTCGAGAGAGTTCTATGGTCCCTATTTAAGACGCCGCTTGCTGGCGTTCTTCATCACTTCGGATCAACCGCCACTTCTGAACCACTTCAACACTTCTGATTCACCACTGCTGATCACTTCAACCCGCTGGTCACCGCTACCTCTCATGACACCATCGCTGATTTCTACGCTAGCGAGCAGTTACGTCACAAGATCTGCACCATGACGTATTGCTCAAGATGGCAAGAATAATTGCCAGCCGCTGTACTCTTCAACATCACCTTAGAGGGGATACTTGGAATCGTCCTTCAAAATATCTCTGGATCAGCTCTTGGAAACTATAAATGTCATTCCTGCGCAAGAAAAGAAAGTTGACATTTTATCGATGGTGCACATAACTCTAGGCCATGTACGCCTCCTTCCAAGAAAACCGTGAAGACTTTTAAATCAACGTGTGCTAGCTGGAACTTTTTAAGGAGCTGGCTCTTCAACTCTCTTCAACTCTCTTCAACTCTCTTCAACTCTCTTCAAAGATAAGTTCAATTTTATAAAGAGCTTATATCATACCAGTTATTACACTCTTAATTATTTTTTATGGTTCTCTCTTTTTATAAACTGCATTTTTTATATATTAAGCTCAACTTTTCTCCAATCAAGCAAGCTTTTCATGGACCTTTCTATAATCTGGGTTCTGTAATCAGGCCCTCACACTTTGCTACATTTATAATTGTTAATTTCTGTAATAAGCACTTAAGTGCAATTTGTTTGTTCATTATAAATTTATTATTAGGAATAAAAATTGTTAATGCATTGCTCCCTATATTGGTTTTCTAGTCACGTATTTCAAGCTCAATAACCCCGCACCGTTTCAGTCTAATTTTCTTGACCACAGTAGTTATTTTGGCCAGGCTTTCGCCTGATGCGTTTCGTTCTCCCGTATGGGGAAGTTTTAGGACAGAATTTATACTTCTCCATAGTTTTGGTGCCTCACCCCCGGGAAACATATCTGTTGCACCCTGGATCCCTATATAAGTTTAATATTGTGAATTTTGCATTAACAATTTTTGTTCATTGTGTTTCAACACTAATTCACATTGTACGTTTCAGCTTAAGGCGCATGTGCGGCAGAGGAGAGAAACGTAAGCTAAGCCGGTTTCTTCCGCATCAGACTAAACCTTACTACATAGCAAGCTGTCATCCTCTGACTTCCAGTACTCGAAGTCACAATATTGACGTGAGTAACAAACAACTTGTAATATGCCTAACCTTGATGAAAAACTCAGCAACTCCAGAGCCTCTTGTAAGGGCAAGCTCACACGGTTTCGTACTTTCTTAACGGAACTCGAACCCCAAGAGCATAATCTTGACATAATTTCGCAGAGGCTTAAGAATTATGAACAAGCCTTTGAGAAATATGATGAGATACAATGCAGTATAGAAACTCAGCATCCGGACCAGCAAAGTGATAGGTTGGAAGTTGAAAAATTATACTATCAGGGATTTGCTGAAGCTAAACAGCTTATTAGGGCTTTAACTCTAAAAGAAAAACAAGAAGATCAAACTTCTGCAGCATCTTCTACATCTTCTTCACGCATTATATTACCCAAATTAGAAATACCCAAATTTACTGGTAAAGACATAGAATGGGAACCATTTTTTGAATTATTCAATTCTTTAGTACATGAGAATACTTCTATACCAGTAATACAAAAATTTCACTACTTGCGTCTGGCAGTTCAAGGCAACGCACTTAACCTGATTCAAGCACTTTCTTTGACCAGTGATAATTATGAAGTTGCTCTGAATCTTCTTAAGGATAGATATGGGAACATTCGTTTATCTATTCAACGCCATATACAAAGCTTATTCGAGTTACCTAACGTGCAAGCAGATAACAGTTTATCACTTCGTAAGTTGATTGACACCGCAGAGTTACACGTCAGAGCATTGTCCAATTTAAACCAACCTGTAAATCACTGGGATTTATTTCTAGTTCACCTCATTTCTGCAAGATTGGATGCAAATACATTAAAAGCCTGGGAAACAGAACTTTCCCAGAATTTGCAATGCACTTATGAGGCGATTATTAACTTTTTGAAGGCCAGAAGCCAAGTCTTTTCCGCCATAGCTAATCAAAAAACTAGTAGTTCAGATTCAAAAACCTTCTCAAAACATAAGGTTAGCAGTTCTAATCAAAGAATTTTAAGATCACAGGCTCTTCCTGTTGATGCTCGGTCACCTAACCAAATGCAAACGTGCGGTCTGTGTCAGCAATCGCATAATTTATACAATTGTGATGAATTTAAATCCTTATCAGTAGATGAAAGACGAAAGTTCATTACGAACAAAAAACATTGTTTCAACTGTTTGTCAGGAACGCATATGTTAAACAATTGCCGTTCACAACGTTTATGCTTTCATTGTAGGGCAAGACACCATTCACTTTTGCACAGGCATGAAAGACTACGGTTATCAGGACCAAGCAGTTCCAATACCAAGTCTAACTCGGAGACTTCTCAAAATAGTGCGCAGTCGTATGCTCAAAGTTCTACCTCGCTTGGCAAAGTCCAGGTTTTATTATCTACCGTGCAGGTTCTATTGAAAAATTCTCACGGAAAATGGGTATCTGTTAGGGGATTATTGGATAATGCCGCTACCAACAATTTTATCAATGAATCGTTGGTACAAAAGTTAGGCCTTCCAAAACATCCTACCTCAATAGAGGTTACAGGAATAAACTGCTCTAAATCACAATCCTTAAGCTTTGCTAAAGTGGATCTTAAGGACTCTAATAATCTTGGTACGCAGTTGCAATTAGATTGTTTGATTATCAAGTCTATAGGCAACAATATTCCTGGCACTTCTTATCCTATTCAAAGTTGGAATATCCCGAATTTTGTCCAGCTAGCTGACCCTCATTTCAACAGAGCTTCACCCGTAGAGCTTCTTTTCAGCTCAAGCGTATTTTGGCAATGTCTTCATTCCAATAAAGTAAAAATCGCTCCTAATGTTTTCTTCCGCGAAACTGATTTTGGTTGGATTGCTACTGGCCAAATATACCGTAATCCTATTCAAACTGTATCGAATTGTTATTTTGTTGGTACCGATTTGAGCCAAGAGCTAACCAAGTTCTGGGAACTTGAGAATGTTCAGGCTACTCCTTCTTCTTCTTCTAACGAAATTTGTGAAAAGTTATACAAGGAAACCACTGTCCGTACTGCTGAAGGCAGATTTATAGTAACTCTTCCACGTATTCCCAATCCTCCCGCCATTACGGGCTCGCATTCCAGAGCACTTAGGGCACTATTTGCTATTGAAAATCGGTTCAAACAAGATGCTTCTGGCAAAACTCAGTATGCTTCCTTTATGGAGGAATACGAATCATCCAATCACATGGAGGTAATTTCTAAATCAGAAGAAATTGACCATCCTTTAAATGAAATAGTTTATTTAAATCATCATCCGGTATGGAAAAATTCCTTAACACAGGACAATATAAGAGTAGTTTTCAATGGCTCATCACCAGATTCCAATGGAATCTCTTTAAATGATACTTTGCAATGTGGTCCCGCGATTCAAACAGATCTCACCTCTGTTTTGCTTAATTTTCGAAGGTTTCCTATTGCTGTAATCTCAGATATTAAGCAGATGTATCGGCAGATTCTCGTAAATTCTGAGCAGCAAGATCTGCAAAGAATATTGTGGCGCGATGAGAGTTCCAAACCCATAAAGATATTTAGATTGAAGACTGTGACATATGGCCTGAAGCCTTCAGCCTTTCTTGCGATTCGGTCTCTCCACATGTTAGCCGAGCAAGATGGTCATCTGTATCATCCTTTAGCCTCTGAGTCATTAAAAACGGCATTTTATGTCGACGATTTCTTGTGCTCTTTTCCTAATATTTCTGAAGCGCTCCTTGTGTGCGAAGATTTGAAATCCCTACTCCTAGGAGGTGGTTTTCCGCTCCATAAATGGACTTCAAATTCCACTGAATTTATATCAAAATTTTCATCAGAGGTCCCAGTTGATGAATTTGTTGCCATTCCTACTGATGAAGCAGCCGTAAAAGCATTGGGTGTTTTTTGGTGTCCTTCCTCTGATACCTTTTCTTATCAGGTACATCTGTCAGAATCTCTCCCTGTAACTAAGAGACAAGTTCTGTCAGAAATCGCAAAGATCTTTGATCCTTTGCAATATATTGCTCCTATAGTTATTGTTGCAAAAATGTTCTTGCAAAAGCTTTGGTCATTAAAATCAGACTGGGATGAAAATCTCCCCCTTCCTCTTGTAGAAGAATGGTTAGAGTATCGCAGCAGTTTGCTGGATCTCTCCAAGGTTTCTATACCCCGCCCTTTAATTTCTAATCCCTTAAACCAGCAGTATGACCTGCATGTATTTTCTGATAGTTCAGAACGAGCTTATGGCTGTTGTGCATACATAGTAGGACGTTCCTCAGATACTTTCCCTGGATTTTCTAATTTAGTGTGCGCTAAATCTAAGGTTGCTCCACTTAAAACAGTATCATTGCCGAGATTAGAATTATGCTCTGCTTTAATGGCAACAGAATTAGCTACTAAACTAAATGTCAGTTTAAAGTTAAAATTTTCCCGCACATTTTTTCGGAGCGATTCTTCTATTGTATTAGCTTGGATTTCCAAGCCTTCTTCTCATTAGAATACCTTTGTGGCAAATCGCGTTTCTAAGATTCATGAAGTCTCTCATTCTGAACAATGGAGACATGTTCCTAGCCGTGAAAACCCCGCGGATATAATACCACGTGGTTGCACACCTAAAAAATTTATTTCTTCAGACCTGTACTGAAATGGTCCTCCTTGGCTAAGTCAGGAATCATCTTGCTGGCCTCGCTTAGCTAATCAATCTGCAGAAGAAATACCTGATGCCCGTAATGACCCTGTCACGTCGCATCTTACTTCTACTTCTACTAGCCTTTTTCATAGATACTCTTCATTTGATAAATTGATTCGTGTAGTGTCTTATATCTTCCGATGGAAATATTTAGTAATTGATCAGCCATTGAAGCCTCAACCCTTTCTTTCCAGAGTAGAGTTAGAATTTGCTACTTGCAAGATTTTGTCACTTGTTCAGCAGGAAGTATTTGCTCCTGAAAAGCAAGCTCTTATAAGTGGTAAAGATTTACCCAAGTCTAGCAGGCTTTCACCACTCACTCCTTTTCTAGACCAGGACGGCATAATACGTGTGGGTGGAAGATTAGCTATGTCTAGTTGTGAGGATGGGAAAAAGCATCCCATCATCCTTCCTTCAAAGCATCCTATCACTACCCTTATAATAAAAAAGTTTCATTATAAACACCTTCATGCTGGCACTCGCACCTTGCTCTGTCTAATTCGTGAACTCTACTGGATCATCAATGGCGTTCATGAGGTTTCTTCTGTTGTCAAAAAGTGTATACCTTGCTTCAAGGTTAAACCAAGGCCCGCCACGCAGATTATGGGTAATTTACCTCCATTTCGTTCGGAACCTAGTAAGCCCTTTGCTCTTACTGGGATCGATTACGCAGGTCCTTACATATATCAGACCAATCCCTCTTCATCTAAGCGCAAAATCTTAGGTAAACTCTACATCTCGTTATTTGTATGTATGGTGACGGGAGCTATCCACCTTGAGTTGGTTACGAACGCTTCTGTATCCTACTTTCTGGCCGCCTTTTCTAGATTTGCTGCTAGAAGGGGTGTTCCATCTGAAGTTTTTTCAGATAATGCAAAAATTTTTGTAAGCGCTTCTGATCTCTGGAAAAAAGTGTTAAGCTCCCCTTCTGCTAAAGAAAAAATTTCCAACTTTTCCTATTCTAAAGGTTTCAAATGGCATTTCACCCCGCCTTACGCTCCCCATCATGGGGGCCGATGGGAGTCCTGCATCAAACTTACTAAAAGACAGCTTAAGAAAACTCTTGGTCCTACCATACTTTCTTATGAGGAATTCAACTCTTTGATTATTCAAATTGAAGGTATTGTAAATTCCAGACCTCTGACCCCTCTTTCAAACGATCCTAAGGATCTTTTACCTTTAACACCCAGTCACTTCCTGATTGGCTGTTCGCTTGCTGCTACTCCGCCTTTGCTGGTTCGACGCTGTGATCCTAACTTACCTATCTTTTGGAGAAAAGTAGAATCTTTGCGCTGTTCTTTTTGGCGCCGATGGAAGTTAGAATATCTCAGCTTGCTAAATAGGCGTGACAAATGGCGGCTTCCTCAACCAGATGTACGAGTGGGGGACATGGTTCTTCTTCGAGACCCATCTCCGCCTCTCGTGTGGAACCTAGGTAGAGTTATTCACTGCCACTTTGGCCGTGATAAACGTGTCAGAGTTGTTGATGTTTTAACTAGTAAAGGTCGTTATACTAGACCCATCTCTGCTATTTCTGTTTTGCCTTTCGAGTCTTAGTTTCTCCTCGTCTGTTATCCATGTTTTGCTTTGACTGATTCTTTTGTTTGTTTTCATTCGGAGTTCTCGGAGCATGATCACTTTTGTGATATTTTCAATGTTTAGCTTGGCCCATTTGTCGGTCAAATTTTATTTATTGTTACTGAGATCCCCGAATGGTAATTATTTATTTACAATTGTTAATTGCTTGAACCATATGCATAATCTTGTTATCAATCACTTATTCATAGATATTATAGTTCTCACCTCGAGTGTTTCAGTCTCGCTATCTCAGGCGTCCTCACTCATGCCATACCAGACATCTACTGGTTGATCCACTGTCTGCTGAGTAGTGTCGACTGACGTCACCCTGACTTTCGTTCGACCAATGGCAGGTCTTTGTCTGGTCGGGCGATCTCCAACCTTCGAGAGAGTTCTATGGTCCCTATTTAAGACGCCGCTTGCTGGCGTTCTTCATCACTTCGGATCAACCGCCACTTCTGAACCACTTCAACACTTCTGATTCACCACTGCTGATCACTTCAACCCGCTGGTCACCGCTACCTCTCATGACACCATCGCTGATTTCTACGCTAGCGAGCAGTTACGTCACAAGATCTGCACCATGACGTATTGCTCAAGATGGCAAGAATAATTGCCAGCCGCTGTACTCTTCAACATCACCTTAGAGGGGATACTTGGAATCGTCCTTCAAAATATCTCTGGATCAGCTCTTGGAAACTATAAATGTCATTCCTGCGCAAGAAAAGAAAGTTGACATTTTATCGATGGTGCACATAACTCTAGGCCATGTACGCCTCCTTCCAAGAAAACCGTGAAGACTTTTAAATCAACGTGTGCTAGCTGGAACTTTTTAAGGAGCTGGCTCTTCAACTCTCTTCAACTCTCTTCAACTCTCTTCAACTCTCTTCAAAGATAAGTTCAATTTTATAAAGAGCTTATATCATACCAGTTATTACACTCTTAATTATTTTTTATGGTTCTCTCTTTTTATAAACTGCATTTTTTATATATTAAGCTCAACTTTTCTCCAATCAAGCAAGCTTTTTATGGACCTTTCTATAATCTGGGTTCTGTAATCAGGCCCTCACACTTTGCTACATTTATAATTGTTAATTTCTGTAATAAGCACTTAAGTGCAATTTGTTTGTTCATTATAAATTTATTATTAGGAATAAAAATTGTTAATGCATTGCTCCCTATATTGGTTTTCTAGTCACGTATTTCATGCTCAATAACCCCGCACCGTTTCAGTCTAATTTTCTTGACCACAGTAGTTATTTTGGCCAGGCTTTCGCCTGATGCGTTTCGTTCTCCCGTATGGGGAAGTTTTAGGACAGAATTTATACTTCTCCACCGTGTAAATAAACTAAAATCATTTTTTGAATATGCAGAGATAGACTACCGTAAACTAATTCAACACGGAATCACTCGGTTTCTATCAATGATGCCGGCACTGGAAAGAATTCTACAGATGTTTGAAGGTCTGAAAGCGTTTTTTTGACCAAGAAATATGCCCATCAATAATTAAAAAAACTTATTTACTGATTCAAAGGGCGAGCTCTAATTGTGGTTTGTCCACGGACAGCTTGCACTATTTAACAAGGCCATCCTGGTAATGGAAAAAAATAACACGACAGCTTTTGAGGTTGCTGAATCTCACAAAGCTCTCAAAAGAAACCTGACAGAAAGAAAGGCCTCAAACTTTATCCCTACGGGTGCAAAGAACATCTACAGGAGTCTAGATGAGAAAGTACGTAACAGTGTGAAAGAAGAATTTGATGGCTTTTATGACAGATGCATTGCATACTTAGAACTCTGGGAGAACAGCTTTGGAAACGCTGAACAGTTTTCATGGGTCAATCTGACGAAAACAGATGCTGTTGATTGGGAAAAAGCGGAAACTTCTGCTGAAATCATCAATAGCTGTCTTCTTGATGAAAATATGAAAATAAACAATGATCAGCTGTTTGACGAAGTTGTGCTTGCTAAGGAGTATTTGCAGTCAAATTGGGAACAGTGGAAGCAAGAAGAGACTACCAGAGACGTGATTATTTCAAGCGAAGAAAAATGGCTTAGGCTGTTTGGTCACTTCAACGAGAATCGCATAGCAGCCCCCAATCTGATCAAGATTGTTGAGCATGCCTTCTGCTTACCTGGGACATCAGCACCAGTTGAGAGAGTATTTTCTTTGATGAACAACGCATGGACTGATGATAGAGGTTTGATGAAGGAATCTACAGTTAAAGGCTTGATGATTTGTAAAATTAACATTGGATTAGATTGTGAAGATTTTTACAACAAAATTAAAACCAAAAAAGACTTTCTAAAAAAAAGTCCCAGCCAATGAAAGTACATGTAAATATTGTCCAAGTTTTATTCATTATTCAAAGTGTTTTTTCTTACATGTAACTAATAAATGTTTCAATTTATAATTGTCATTTATTATCTATAGCATTAGGAATATACTACCCTCTAAAACTCTGAAAACCAGTCAAGGGTGTGCACCCTTAAATAACCTAGAGGCGGGGGGGGGGGGGTCCCCGGTTGAACATTTTAGATATCTGGCAAGCCTACCTATGACCATTTGTATTCAGCAAATCCTCAAAGTACTCTTTCCACACTGTCTTGAGTGTCTCTTTGTTGTGTACCTCATTTCCGTTTTTGTCCATCATTACCACATCCTCTCGCAGACCTCCTCTCTTACTTTTGACCATCCCATAAATTACTTTCTTATTTCGTCTGCCGTCTTCCTCCATCATCTCTGTCCACTTTACCATCCACTTCTTCCTCTCCTCTGCGACAATCTTGTTTGCTTCTTTCTTCTTTATCTTATAATCTTCCCTTGCCAGATCAGTTCTTTCCTGCAACTACACTCTGAAAGCCTTGTTCTTCCTTCCCACAGCTTCTTTTACTCTCTCATTCCACCATGGTGTCTCTTTACACCGCTTTCTGTTGCTTGTTCTTCCACATACTGCCACTGCAGCTTCCACCATTGTGTTTTTGAATTGCTTCCATTCCTCTTCCCCTGTTTTAGGATTGTCTGTTGGTATCCTTTCCCTTATTATCTTCTGGAATTCTTCCTTGACTTCATATATCCTACTTAAGTTAATTGCCTCTATCAACATACAAAATTTCATTGCTGCAATACATTCGTAGATATTGAGAACCATCTAAATATTTCGGATGGTCGCCATGTTGGATTTGAATATATGTAGGTCTTATAATAGTTATGTACTATTACATGAAGATTATTGAGTAAGTGTAGTATTCAAACTTCAATCGCGTGATTAGGACACAAGAAATGAAAACCAGATTTTAAAATTTTGCACAGCTGCCATTTTGTGGTTATGAAGACATTTGAAATAAATTAGATGCCAGTGGCTTAAAACTTGTAAAAGCATTTACCGTACAAAGTTTTACTGCACTTGGATGGTTAAATCGCGAGAAACGACCATTTAAAAATTTAAATTTCGCATTGCCGCCATGTTGGATTTGTGTTCACCAGGTTATTGAAAGTCTCATAGGTGAACGTATTTTAATAGCCTCTATCAACATAGAATATCTCAGTTAGATTGCTTCTTCTTCTTCTTCTTCTTCATTTCCCAGTTCCAGTGATCTGGGTCAGGGTGTGAATCAAGGAGTTTGATTGCTATCATAGATTAATAGATATTGTGAACCTTCTAAATATTTTGGTTGGTCGCCATGTTGGATTTTCATATATGTAGGCCATAGAGTTATACCGTATACTAATAGATGAAGATTTTTGCGTGGGTTCATTATTTAAACGTTCACTTCGATCGCATGATTAATACACAAGAAATAAAAACTTCATTTTAAAAGTGCGCACAGCCGCCATCCTGAGGTTATAAGAACAATTGAACTAAATTAAATGCCAGTGCATTACAATGTGTATGAACATTTACTGTACAATATTTCACAGCGCTCAGAGGATTAAATTGCGAGAAAAGTCTATTAAAATGTTTTACTTTCGCTTGGCCGCCATGTTCGTTTTGTATTTTACAGGTTTTTGAAAATCTCATAGCTGAACTTCTAGTAGTATCTTTTATCACCGTACAAATTTCCAGGGTGATATCAGAGATAGTTTCGGAGATATAGAATGCAGGTGGAATATTTCGCACAGCCGCCATCTTGAGGTTATGTAAACAATTGAACAAAATTAGATGCCAGTACCTTACAATGTGTATAAACATTTGCTGTACCAAGTTGCATTGCGTTAGGATGGTTACATTGCGAGAAAAGTTTATTTAAAAGTCTCAACTTCGTTTGGGCGTCATGTTCGATATGTAGTAAACAGGTTTTTGAAAGTCTCATAAGTGAACGTTTGGTAGTGCCCTTTATCACCGTACAAAATTTCGGGGTGATATTGGTAATAGTTTCGGAGATATAAAATGCCACTGAAGTATTTCGCACAGCCGCCATCTTGAGGTTATATAAACTAACTAAATTAGATGCCAGTGCATTCCAATGTGTACAAACATTTGCTGTACCAAGTTTCATTGCGTTTGGATGGTTAAATCGCGAGAAAAGTCTATTTAAAAGTTTCAACTTCGCTTGGCCGCCATCTACGTTTTAAAGTTAACAGGTTTTTGAAAGTCTCATAGATAAACTTTTAGTAGTGCCCTTTATTACCGTACAATATTGCAGGGTGATATCAGTAATAGTTTTGGAGATATACAGGGTGAACAAAAAATGCCGCACTTGGAGTTCAGCATGCGGTTCCTCTTCGAAATTCACGACAAAAGTTTATCTTGCAAAACCTAGTCCCGCCAATAGGTTTAACAGAAATACGTGTTAAGAAACGAGGCTCTGACAACGCTGTAACTGCATGCAGCGTGGCCAAAAACAGGTTGCAGGAACTCGGCGCTCTGCCGGAGCTGTCTCATTAGCTCAGTGAGACGTGGTAATGCCATAAATGCCGGTTGTGCGGTTGTGCCGGATGGTCGAGTCGCGTTCGCACCAATTTTGTTTTTCAGTGTATCAAATTGCATCCAATGTACACCTCCACTATGCAATACATGTTGTGTACTATGTCTTACCGTTACAGTTAGGCTACATTTATTTAAACATACAAACGTAACATGAACTTCTTACAGACGTAAACGACCCGTTTGTTTCGTCCATGGCATAAATAAAGCCAATAGAAAATAATAGTGGATACAGTAACATTGTCTCTATCCAATGCGGTACAAAGAAACACAATACTGTAGGTAGCCTACACTAGATTGCCCATTATGCTACGCACCACGTAATTCCACGTCCAGTCTTATCTTCACAGAGCCGGTACGAGCAACGGTCACATCACAGCAGATGTTCAAAGCGTCCATCTTGCATTTGCAAACACTTCGCCACTCGTCGGAGCAACCTTTGCCGGACCCTATGCAACATACCTGCATCACCATTGGCGATGCAGCATGCACGCGAGCTATTAGGTCTTGTACATCCATGGGTGGAGTGCTATAAACTTGTTCCTTTAAGTGTCCCCACAAATAAAAATCTAGTGGATTAAGGTCCGGGGAACGTGAAGGCCAGAACATTGGACCTCCACGACCAATCCATTTCCCTAGAAACGCTTCGTTTAAATACACAGTTCAAAAGAATTAGGGGAACATATTTTTGAACGTATGCCATGCTCCACAAAACAATACCTCACACCCAGGTATATTACCAACTAAGCCTTTATTCTTTACAGTTGATGTATGCAAAAGAATATCGATGGATTCTCGTTAATTATCAGAACAGAAACGAAAAAGTCTAAATAGTGGCAAAAACAAAGTGAAAACAGTACTCTATGATGGATTTTATCACAGTTGGAGAGCTTCAGTATGGTGTATGTCCGCCACGAGCATTTATCACAACTTGGCACCTAGAGCATCATTGTCATGGGAGATTTGAATGCACATGTAGGAAGTGAAAGGCAAGGATATGAAAATGTATTGGGAGCAGAAGGATGGGGTAGCAGGAATGAAGAAGGGAGAAAGTTGCTGGATTTTTGCAAGAGAAACGGTTTAGTGGTAGGCAACTCCTGGTTCCGGAAGAAAGAAACCCACAAGGTAACGTGGTACAGCAATGATTTAACAAAGAAATCTTTGGTAGATTAAATGCTCTATGACTGGGAAATGAAGAGAAGTGTCAGAGATATAAAGGTAATACCATCAGAGGCCTTAGATAGCGACCACAGAATACTTGTAATGAACCTGGGAGTTGTTAAGGATAGCAAGAGGACAGAGTATCAGGAAAGGAGAATCAAAGTATGGAAGCTCAAGGAAAAGGAAGTCAAGGAAGAATTCCAGAAGATAATAAGGGAAAGGATGCCAACAGACAATCCTAAAACAGGGGAAGAGGAATGGAAGCAATTCAAAAACACAATGGTGGAAGCTGCAGTGGCAGTATGTGGAAGAACAAGCAACAGAAAGTGGTGTAAAGAGACACCATGGTGGAATGAGAGAGTAAAAGAAGCTGTGGGAAGGAAGAACAAGGCTTTCAGAGTGTGGTTCCAGGAAAGAACTGATCTGCCAAGGGAAGATTATAAGATAAAGAAGAAAGAAGCAAACAAGATTGTCGCAGAGGAGAGGAAGAAGTGGATGGTAAAGTGGACAGAGATGATGGAGGAAGACAGCAGAGGAAATAAGAAAGTTCTTTATGGGATGGTCAAAAATAAGAGAAGAGGTCTGCGAGAGGATGTGGTAATGATGGACAAAAACGGAAATGAGGTACACAACAAAGAGACACTCAAGACAGTGTGGAAAGAGTACTTTGAGGATTTGCTAAATCCAAATGGTCATGGGGAGGAAGACAATGTATTGGAAGATGGAGAAGACAGCACAGGAATGGGAAAGGACCTGACTTGGAGAGAACTGGAAATGGCTATAGACAAGATGAAAGGAGGAAGGGCACCAGGTGTTGATGAAGTGAGTGTTGAAATGGTGAAGGCAGCAGGGGAGGTTGGGAAACAGTGGCTGTACCGTGTGATGAGGGTGATATGGAAGGAGAAAAAGACCCCAGAAGATTGGAAGAAAGGATTAATTGTCCCAATATTTAAGAAAGGAAGCAGAAAGGAGTGCAGAAATTACAGGGGAGTCACACTCATACCTCACTGTGCCAAGATATATGAAAAGATATTATAAAGTAGAATACGAGCCAAAGTGGAGAGAAAATTGAGAGAGGAACAGTATGGATTCAGATCTGGGAGATCAACAGTGGATCTCATATTTTCAGTGAGACAGCTCCAGGAACACCACTACGAATTTGGAGAGGATCTGTTGATGGCCTTCCTGAACATCGAAAAGGCCTATGATAGTGTGTGTAGGGAGAAGGTTTGGAAAGCAATGGAAAACATGGGAGTGGAAAAAGAGACTGTAGGCAGAGTGAAGGAGATGTATTGTGGAAGTGTGAGTTGTGTGAAAGTTGGAGGGGAAAGAACAGACTGGTTCAGAAAAATGAGTGGCCTGAAACAGGGTAGTGCGCTGTCACCCCTTCTCTTTATTGTGGTTATGGACGAGGTAATGACACGGATAGCAGGAAAGATAGGAGAAGATAAGATGAAAGCAATGGTGTTTGCAGATGATCTCATGGTCTGGGGAAACAAGGAGGAGGAAATTCAGGAGCAACTGAAGGCTTGGGAAGAAACAGTGGGAGAGTACGGATGGAAGTTCAACATCAGTAAATGTGAGATCCTGTTAATGACCAGGAAAAAGGACAGACCAATGAGTGGGATAACACTTGGAGGTGGACAGCTGAAGAAGGTGGAAAGTCTCAAGTACTTGGGAAGTATAGTGGAGGAAAATGGGAGAAATGACAAAGAGATTACGGAACGTGGCAGACAGGCAGAAGCATTTCTGAGAAGCATTAGGAGCTTAGTGTGGAATAAAGATGTCCCACAAAAAAGCAAGGAAGTGTTATACAGAAGCTACTATATCCCGATACTGAGCTATGCTTCAGAAACGTGGACAATGAAGAAAAGAGACATAAGCAGAATACAGGCAGGTGAAATGAAGTTCCTGCGAAGTAGGATCGGGGTAACAAGAAGAGACAGGGTGAGGAATGAAAAGGTCAGGGAGATGGTGAAAGAGGAGCCCTTGCAAGGTAGGATTGAGTCATCAAGACTGAGGTGGTATGGACACTTAAAGAGAATGGATGAGAAGAAGATTCCCAAGAGGATACATGAGATGCAGATGCAGAAGAATCGACCAAGGGGAAGACCAAGAGATAGATGGCTGAAAGGAGTGGAGGAATGCGTCAAGAAGAGAGGCGAGGACTTGACCAGAGTGACAGCGGAGAGGTGGTGGGAAGAAAGAACTAAGTGGCGAGGCTTATGTTCCAAACAGACCCAGCCTGGGGCTGGAAACTGTACAAGATGATGGATGGGCACCTACGTGGCATGCTCCATATAAGTCGACGGAGGTCACGTTGTGGTATCAGGTCCCATTCTTCAATGGGAGCCTGATCGAGGTCTTGGAGCGTCTGTGGTGGAACAGGACGCCCACAAACACTTCTGTCAAGTCTATCCCACACATGCTCGATGGGATTAAGGTCGGGACTCACTGCTGGCCATTCTTCATCTCTTGAATGTCCAGTTCTCGCAAGACAGCTCTGGCGATGCGCGCTACATGAACCCTGGCATTATTGTGCACGAGTTCGAATTCAGGGCCAACACCGTATGCAGCAGCCAACACATGCTGTAGCAGTATCTGCTCGATGGATCCCGCAGAGGTAAGATTACCATGGAAGACGACAAGATCCGTACTGCCATCAGTACTGATGCCACCCCACATCATCACAGAATCTTGTCCGAATGGGTTGACTTCCTGGACAACATTTGGCATGTACTGCTCACCACGGCGTCTCCATACACATCGACGTCCATCGCGCTGTGTCAGGGGAAATCTGGACTCGTCTGTGAACAACACAGGTCTCCATTGGTGAAGTTGTCAGTTGACGAGAGTACGGGCAAACAGTAGGTGAGCTGCGTGATGTTCCTGCGTTAAACAGGGCAATCGAACAGGATGTCTGGGTCATAAGGACACTTCTCTTAACCTGTTCCTTACTGTCTGGTCGGACACTGTGACTCCAGTGACCCTCCTGATGTCTTGATGCAGTTCTCTGGCAGTTGCTGAACAACGCCGCAACGCTCAGATGGTCAGATATCGGTCATCTTGTGGGGTTGTCATGCGTGCACGACCTTGTCCAACCCTCCTTGTGAACTGGCCTGTCTCTTTGTAGCGATTCCACAAGCGTTGAATAACTGACGGAGAGACATTGAGATCCTCAGCAACACGACGAATAGTCCATCCTTCCTGGATCAAAGTGACAGCCCTGCGACTTGAACCTCGTTAAGATGTCTCATACCATGTGCTGGTTTACGTACAACGTGCTCAAATGACAACAGATATCATTCTGCTATTCACTTTGTTTTGAGGGGTCACCTGACAGTTTAATGCATGGCTACGCCTACAGATGGAGTATAACTTCGATTTGGTATACACTGAGTAGCCAAGGTCTCAAGGCATGCTGTACGACCATTGCAACCCCATCTACAAAATTAACGTTCACATACCAGACGTTACAAAACATGTTCCCCTAATTTTTTTGAACTGTGTAGATAGGCACAGTCATTCCAAAGTGTAACGGTGCACCATCATGCTGAAACCATAGTCTAGCCGTCGCCGAATACCAAGTGGAACGTTTTCTAATGCGTCAGGTAAAGTATTGCCAAGAGACCTACGATAGATGCGGGCATTCAACTTGTCCGGCAATAGGTAAGGGCCTAAAAGCACTCCTCACACGATTCCAGCCCACAGGTTTATGCCAAAACGTGCCTGAAAGCCACATTCACGGGTGACATGTGGGTTGTGGTCAGATCAATAATGGCTGTTGTGTTGGTTGAAAATACCTTCCCAAGTGAAGCTACATTCGTCACTCTATATCACATTCTTGATGAAATGTCCGTTATCTTCAACTTGTTGCAAAAGCCATTCACAGTACTGTACTCGTTGACTGCAGTCTTCTGGCCACTGGTGTTGGGTTAACGTGTAATGATATGGATGCAGTTCTTCGTCGTGCAACACGTCAACAACCAGTGTTTGAGATACCTGGACCTGCCTTGCAATATCACGGATACTTCGCCAAGGTGTTTGGTGAAAGGTTTCAAGAATTGCATCCTCTGTTTGTGGAGTACGTCTAGTCCTTGGACGACCTCTGTCCACTATTTGTGGATGAAGGTTACCGGTTTCCCACAGGCGTTGCTCAAGGTGACGAAAAACATTCGATGGCACCTTTGAGGGTACCGTGCGGAATACTCACGAGCAGCAGCAGAAGCTTGGTTATCGGATGCACCCAACACTTAAAACATATCGACGTATTCACCGTTTGTGAACTCCATCTTGAAGCCACCCTACATGCACTTGACAGGACCAGTTATGATTGTGCACTGAGTGGTTAGTCGACTCATGCATGCCATTTAAGGATCACACTGTCATTTCACAAAATGATGTCATGCCTACAAATGCAGTTAAATGATGGGAACTAGGGAACTGGCGTCACACACACAAAAAAAGACCTGATGTAGATTCGAACCGTAGCTCCATGGTGCATGTGGATTTGATAACCCAGCAGTCTACTCAGTGAGCTGCAACTGCTGGTACGGTAGAGCGGGATGATGCACATTTCTCAGTACTTTCCAATGCTCTGCAGGATGTGACAGTATTGCCAGCTTATCGTTTTAATACTTGTGTTTTCAAAAAGCACCCGATCCGATTTTGCTATAGAAACTTTTGTCTTGCAATTGGATGAGGAATCGCATGCTGACCTCCAAGTGTGGCATTTTTTGTTCACCCTGTAGAATGCCCGTGAAATATTTCGCACAATCGCCATGTTCGATTGGTGAGACGTAATAAAATTTGACGGGCACGGTCGGGGTCAGCCAAAATAGTACTATGACCTTACCAAATTTCATTGAGATCGCTCTAGCCATTTAGAAGTTATTAGGGACACACACACACATACACACACAGACAAAAGGTGATCTCATAAGCCCAAATAGGCTAAAAATGACTTCTCTAGTGATCCAATCACCCAAGAGCGAATATTTATTCAGAGCTTAATATAGAGAAATCTCATCTTCATTTGTTTACAAAAATTCATGATGGCACCAGTTCGAAATTTTAAAACTTTTTTTTTTAATCCTATTCAAGCGATTGAAGAGAGGATTCGCATAATGGGATATTTTAGTAGTCATTATTTAATGACCCTAAATCCTGTAGCAAACTTTTCGCAAATCATAGAAGCCGTGTATTTGAAGTTTCTTAAATTACGTGACTCGTTACAGAAAGATGCTATCTCACGGGAGGTGCCCTAATCACCAATACTGAAAGTTATATATTCTAGCAAATAATTTCCCAATGTAATGGTGTTGTTAGAGACATAGGTCATGTACCGAAAGCTATTTAGTATACATCACATGGAAAACCCTTTTAATAATTATTAATCTGGACGGATTTTAATGAAAAAGACCAGTAGCTTATATGAAAATGGGCTATTTAGTTCTTCACGGAACGACTTGTTATTAGAATTGATATCATGGACAGCTAAAGTAACAAATGTGGAAGTATTGTGCCGTATGAACAAAGACTCGGAAATTCTCAGTATCATCAAAAGGAAAAATCTAGAATACTTTGGTCATTTCATGCGCAACAACAAATACTATCTCTTGCAATTAATTATCCAAGGGAAGATTGATGGCATTAGGGGTCCAGGACGCAGACGAATATCCTGGCTAAAGAACATAAGCCAGTGGTTTGGACTTAATACAGTGTCACTGTTTAGAACAGCTATGGACAAACAGCAGATCACGCTACTGATCGCCAATATTCTTGGAGGACAAGGCACTTGAAGAAGAAGAAGAAGAAAATTGTTATTCTTAGAGCTAAGATTTTTATTTGCTAAAATGTTTTTTCGTTAAATGCTCTATTTAGTGTATAGTAAGTTAGAGCAAACCAACCTATGCTGATGACGACCCCGTTTAACGGTTGAAAACATGTCAATAAATAATATAACATCATACCTATATTATTAACATGTGTCGTTAGTAAATTTAATTAGCCAATAAGTATAGTAATAACTTCAAAATACAAATGAAAGCTGATGTTTTAAATCTTATTTTGCTACCTGATGGAGAAGGGTTTAAGTATTCTCCTGGTAAACCATTCCATTCACTACCCACTTTTCCAAGGAAAGAATATTTTTCCCAATCAATGTTCTCCCTAGTTCTCTTAAATCTCAAGTTTATCCTAAATCTGTGAACATTTCAGGATCCAAATGTTCTCCCTTGTCAATGAGTTCCCCCAAACATTTGCATGCCTCATCACCCATGACTGCTCGAAACATCTCTACTAGATGAGCCCTTTAGTCTTTTATTTACTGACACCCTCCGCCCTTGTAATTATATCTAATTTTGACTAAAATTTGTATTTATCCCGGATAAGGTGAATGACCAAATATGCCCTGTATGATATTTGTCTGTTTGATATGGATTGTTGTCAAAACTTCTGGAGCAAATGTGTGAAAATTCGTTAGTAAAAGATACCCCTACAATAAAACAGGAGTACAAATTATTCACTTAATTCCAAGGGGTGAGGGGGTTAAGAGGAAGTTTCAACCTTTGCCAGTAAGGTAATTGCAAAATTCATATCCATCTCTTGGCATGCAGCTGTAAGCTCAGCCATGATATTGTGGAAAGCACTTTTGAGATGGCTGCAAATCGCTCATTGATTCAGCGATGAGGCGAGAAGCTAATTATGCTGACATGCATGTGTCTTAATCAAGCATTTAAGACGTGATATAGCGGGTGATATACATTCTACACAGCGAGTCCATATGTACGCTACTTGAACTGTCTATTGACCAACTGTGTGGCACAGCGTTAATGTTGTTGCCCACTCTGCCCTAGGTTGCAGGATTGAATCTTGATGAAGTCACTTGGCATTTGACGGTGCACAAATTTGAGGAAGCCGCATCAGTAGATTAAGCTCAAGAATGCCTCAAAACTATTCACATAACACAGACTTGAAATTCCTATATGACCAAACCACAAAGCTCTTGTCACAATGATTCATCGACATACAGTGCAGACTGTACTGATATCTCCAGGAAAACAGATTGAGTCACACTGTTAACAACTCTTAGTTCATATTTCTAATGCCGGCAAGGATTCGTCAGATGTTTATCATCTGACAGCTTTTAAATACAGTATTTCAAACAAGGGCCAGAACTTACCTGAGATGCTGTGCTGTGCTTGTTGCTGCCTCAGGCGCTTACGTCTAGGGGGTGTTCGGCTCCGATAGCCAGCAATTTTCCCCCACTCGATCCAACTATTGTAGCGAGTGTTCCATCCCGAGAAATGTATCAGATGCATGTCTTCTCCAAAGTCTAGCACCTACAATAAACAACACACAGCTGGTCAGTCAGCCAAGTCAAACCTCGAGTAAGCAACATTATTTCCAAGAGGCTGACAATCATGAATTAAGACCAATATGGTACAAAGAAGGTGAAATATTGACAAAACCAGAAGAGATAACGGACAGATGGAAAGAATATTTCAGCAAGCTGTTGAATGTGAGACGCCAGACATGCCGAGAAGTTACACAAACAGCCAAAATTTAGAGGAAAAAATAGAAGAAGAACCAGACATTACTATGGCAGAAGTGGAATGGGCAGTTAGGAAGATGAAGATGGGGAAAGCTGTGGGAATAGACGAAGTGGCAATAGAAATGATCAAGGCGGCAGGACCAGTGCGACTGCAGTGGACATAAAGATAATAATGTTATTGGTTTTACGTCCCTTTTAACTACACTGGCTTTTAGAGACTTCTCAGGAGTGTGTGGAGAGAGAAGAAAGTTCCTGAAGACCGGAAAAAGGGAATAATATTGCCAATATTCAAGAAAGGAGACAGGAAGGTGTGTAGTAACTACCAAGGAATCACCATAATCTCGCATGTTACCAAAGCAATGGAAAGAATCCTAGAAAAAAGAATTAGAGTAAAGGTAGAAAACCAAATAGAGGAGGAGCAGTTTGGATTTAGAGGGGGCAGGTCAACAGTGGAACCCATTTTCATTCTTAGACAGAACATTGAAAAGAGTTGTGATTATGGGAAGGATATGGTAATGACTTTTATTGATCTAGAAAAGGCCTATGGTGGCATCCCTAGAACAAAGGTTTGGGAAAGCTTAACAAATAGGGGGATAGGCAAGGAACTGAGAGACATGATAAAAGGAATGTGCATGGATTGCTACAGTACCGGTAGTGTGAAGACTAAAGTCGGAACATCGGAATGGTTTAAAATTGTCACTGGACTAAAGCAAGGAAGTGTGTTGTCACCATTATTGTTCTTAATGGTGATGGATGACATCATGAAGGCAGCAATGAAAGCCTATAGTAGGGCAAAGATGTAGGTAATGTTGTTTGCAGACGATGTTGTGACCTGGGGCGACGATGAGATGGAGGTACAAGAACAGTTAGACGTAATAAGTGAAAAGATTCAGCAATGGGGATTGAAAATAAATGTGGAGAAGAGTAAAACAGTGGTGGTGAGTAGAGGTAAGAAAGAAGGAAAAGGAGTAATCAAAGTAGGAGATAAGGAATTGGAAGTGGTGAAACACTTCAAATACTTGGGAAATGAGCTGACTGAAGATGGAAGACTAGATTTGGAAATTAGCAGAAGAATACAACTCGGGGGTGCTTTCTACCAACAGGTACGGGGACTAGTATGGAACAAGGATTTACCAATTAAGGCTAAAGAAGTTATGTACAAAGCATATTATGTTCCTATAATGACATATGCAGCAGAAACTTGGACAATGACTAAGAGGGATGAGAGCAGAGTACAGGCTGCTGAGATGAGATTCCTGAGAAGTATGGTCCAGAAAACGATGAGAGACAGAGTGAGAAATGAAGATATACAGAAAGAACTGGGAGTACAGAAACTAAATGACAAACTGGAGCAAAACAGATTGAGATGGTTTGGACATGTCAAACGGAAGAATTTGAACAAGCAATGAAGGAAATTGGAGAAAAATTTAAAGTGGGAGTGAAGATTCAAGGAGAAATAATTTCAACTCTGAGATTTGCTGATGACATCGTCATCTTGGCCGACAAGCCTGAGGATTTGAATGAGTTTTTGAATGGTATGGATTCCGTCTTACGGAAGGACTTCATGATGAAAATTAATAAATGTAAAACAAAAATACTGGAATGCAGCCGAAATAAATCAGAAACCTCTATGGAGATCAAATTGGCAGGTGAAAAGCTGAAGGAAGTAGGAGACTTCTGTTACTTAGGAAGCAGAATAACCAGTGATGGACGAAGCAAAGAGGATATAAAAAGTAGGTTGGCTCAGGCAAGGAAAGCCTTTCTACAAAAAAGGAATCTGTTGACATCGAATATAGATTTAGGAATTAGGAAGTCATTTTTGGAAGCCTTTGTCTGGAGCGTGGCGCTCTATGGAAGTGAAACTTGGACTATTGGTGCAGCAGAAAAGAGGAGAATTGAGGCATTTGAAATGTGGTGTTACAGGAGAATGATGAAGATCAGATGGGTAGATAGGGTTACAAACGAAGAGGTATTAAGGCGAGTGGGAGAGGAGAGATGTTTCTGGCGACTGCTAATGAAGAGAAGAGATAGGTTGGTAGGACACATACTAAGACACCCAGGAATACCAAGCTTAGTTATGGAAGGAAGGGTCAAGGACAAGAACTGTAGGGGTAGGCCAAGGTTAGAATATGTTAAACAGATTGCCTCGGATGTAGGGTGTGGTAGCCATGTAGAGATGAAACGATTAGCTCAGGACAGGGAGGCATGGACGGCTGCATCAAACCAGTCAAAAGACTGAAGACTCAAACAACAAACCAAGACGAGCATTGGAACGACGGATGACAGGGAAGAGAGGACGAGGAAGACCAAGAATGCGTTGGATGGACTCGGTGAAGAGGAGTAATTCTAACGAGACAAAACCAGAGCGGTTGACTGGATCTCATACAAACTTCTGGGAATTGCATGACACCACTCCAGGTTTGGACAACCCCAATTGATGTCAGCTGCACCAGCATTCCAGTGTTGGGTGAACAGAAACCAGATTCACAAGTCACAACCAGGAAGAAAGAAAGAAGAAAGAAATCTAATGCTATCAGACACACAGAAGCCTTGTCATTCCTCAAATAGTGCTCACCTTATTGGACACAAACACTAGTTCTATTGAGCAATTTACTCATCACATGCCTGCACCCATTCTTTTGGGTTTAACACACACAGGAATAACAGTTTGGTGCTTCAACGAGTGCACTAAGAGGTCTATTTTAACATTCTGGAAACATACAGGATCTGAAAAACATGATTAAGATGGAAGAGGATTTCTGCTATATTTCCTCTTCCATCTTCCAGGAACCACAACTATGGTAAATAAATACAAATGTTGCAGTGTAATTATATCTGGAATGAGCCATAAATTCCGAGATTTGTATTCCTTTTTCAGTCATTTAGAACTACAATGGAGTGCACTGCTAGGTTAGTCCCAGTTCTAGTTCTACAGAAGTTGCAATAAAAGCATTAGTGGCCAAGAAAACACAAGCTGTTTCACTTAATGGGAAGTCCAGCATGGGTGGCTACAGGACTTCAGAATCTAACAGCTCAATATCTCAATTGTATGAATGAATTTATGCAAGGCAAATTACCTCAGCTAACTGCACATTTTGAATTTCTCAGAAAAAGCTAACAAGTAGCAACGAAGAATCATAAAACAAATATAATTAATGGCTAGAAACAGATAACACATCCCTTGAAAAACCACCCCTTGAATAACATTTCTCTCATTAAGGTATTTGACATATATATGTGAGAGCTTACCAGGAGCGTATTCTTAGGGCTACCGGGGCTACCGGCGGTAGCCCAAGAAACTTAATTAAAAATAAATAACACTTTATTACAGTTTCAACAAAGCATTCAAACAATCGTGACTCATGCACATTCTTCTTTATCGAAAGAAATAATGGTTAGCGGGTAGTCACCACGGCAACGCAGTAGAAACCGACCAAGAAAGCGGCAGCCTTACACCGCTCTCCCCATCTCCCCGCACCCACCCTTGTTCCGTGCAGGCACAGTGCTCATAGCGAGCGAGTTGCCGCTACAGCCAGCGGTTTCTTTGAAGTTAGAAGCGTTTAAAGCAACAAATAGCCTACAATAAATATACATTATCACGCGCATAGATGTAAATATGTTTTAGAAGTTGTAGTATTTTCGATGTATGATTTATTTAAGTATGTGTTTGCTGAAGAATCTTTATGTAGTCTAGTGTTCTGTTTTAACTGTGCCAAATGTGATTTTGTAAGAAGATTATGGAACAAACACATGCGGGATCTTTAAATGCCAATGATTGTATAATAGAGAGTTTGTTAGAAGTTCCTTTCAGCCGTCGTCCATACAGTGAGAAACTTCATATTATACATATGACAAGGCCTACACCTGAACTGCAATTGTGTGCCTATGTATACACGTCATTTCACATCTACATATGCTAGGTGGAATAGGTTATCTGGCAGTTCTAAACTGTCTAAATTGTATTGCTGGCCGTGTTTGTTATTATTCGTGAAGTCAATGTATGGTCAAAGGAAGGGTTTTCAAATATGAACTCTTTTCGCACGGCAGTTCAAAAGCATGTTTTGTGTAATATTAAGCTCAGTGGTAGCCCAAATCTTCAGACCAGTTTACGCCACTGGAGCTTACTAGTTAAACCACAGAAATTGTGCACATTAGGAACATTTACAAGCGTGCAGGTCAATAAAGCACAGGAAGAGTAATCCAGAACAAATTTACACAAAGAAAACTTCATCCACCCAACTATACAGCACAATGAAATGCATGAATTGTGGATAAAGGCATGTGAAGAAAGTAAGCTACGGAGCATACGGCGAGTAGATAACTTAAGTATGTTACAGTACATTATTACACAACTGGGTGATCAACTAACAGAAGGGGAAGGAAAAATAAAATATAAAATTTCTAGGATATTTTTAGCCCTTTTGACCCTTTCCTCAACAACTCCTAAAGGACATCCCAATGCCATACAAATATTTATTATTCTACAGCTATTTAGATAAAGAACAGGCATAATCTTATTGAAAATGAAAATCCACAGCCTGCTTCCAGTCTCCGACCGGGTCAGGAATGGAATGAATGAAGCCCCCATCTAGCGGCGAGGATATGAACTGTGCCGGCTGCCGAGGCCTGACGCACTCCTCTGGGGCAATGATTAAATGAATGACAGATGAAATGAAATGATAGTGGAGAGTGTTGCTGGAATGAAATTTTGACAGGGAAAACCGGAGTACCCGGAGAAAAACCTGTCTGCCTCCGTTTTGTCCAGCACAGATCTCACATGGAGTGACCGGGATTTGAACCACGGACCCAGCGGTGAGAGGCCGGCGTGCTGCCGCCTAAGCCACGGAGGCTCTCATAATCTTATTATATTCTTCTTTCACATTGGGAGTACATTCAAAATTACATTGGATCAATATTGGGTCATTTGAATTGCATTTGGTCTGTCAAATGTCAAGTCTTGCTCAGAACATTGTGGTGGACAGGCTGCACTTTGCCACACACTCAAAAAGAGGGGGATGACCTCGCTGTTCCCCCCCTTAAAACATCACTCGCAATTCTTCAGTGAAGATGCCCCATGGGTTGAGGTCCATTTTGGATGTAACCAACACCAATCATTAGTCAACTAAGCGATTTCTACAGTGTCCAAGTCTCATTATGTACAGCTGGTAGACTTAAGTTGGATCCATTCAATCCTAAGAATGGATACCCGAATCTTCTATAGTTATTTCCTGGCCTTGGCAGGAGATTCTTTCACTGGTTTTGTTGATTTGTAGAAACTCTTTCTAGACTTCAGTCTGGACTATGGTGGCTTACGTCGAGTTTTGAAGTTAGTTGCCTTGAACATCTCATAATCAGCTGCAACTTCACACTGAACATCAGGTGGAACAAAACCAGCAAGAATGTATATTTTCTGCAAAGGAGTTGTTGGTTTTGGGCATCCTATAATAGTTCTACAAGTATCGTTCAAGGCCATGTCTACTTGTCTGGGGTTCTGATCACTTGAGGTTTGTCATCCCAATTAGTTCCTACTAGCTTTCTCAAGATTTCTGGTGGAGACCTTTTGCTTGATGTTGTAGCATCACTATTCAAAACTGAGCATACAGCACAGGGTGATGCCCAGATATTTAAGGGGACCAGACAGTGAGCGAGTTTCCTATAGTTTACCATACTAACATTGGGTACATGTTTCTCAGAAACTAACTGTTGAAATTAGATCAAATTCAAACCATAAATAGGGTATCATCTCTTATTCAAAGTGTACAAGTTCTACGATTATAACATTCAAATGTGAGTAGAAATTGATGTAAAATTATACACTGGTCAAAAAATGTTTTGCATATTGCACGATGTTGTATTTTCATTACTGTATGACGGCATTTCGTTTTTGCACATTGGCTCATGTGTTAACTCTAAGATAACTTGTTGGTTTGTTTGTACAGTACACTGTTTTCGGACATGGAGTTTGTGCATACAACCTGCACAAATGGGGGAAGTGGCCAAGCCCTTGCTGTGATTGCGGTCCATCGAACCAGACCATCAGGCACATTGTCGAAGATTGCAAACTAGGAGCGTACGTAGGTTATCCTAACGACTTTTTCAGTGCTACACCATCGAGCCTGGAATGGGGAAAATAGTCTGGACATAAAGTCATAATAAGGTTGAAATCTGTGCTAATATATACTTGTTATTATTATTATTGTTTCATGTGTAAAGCCATACGCTACATAAATAAATAAAAACAGTTATCGGATAAAGCACGTGTCTTATATTTGGTCCCCAAATACATAGGCCTAAGCTTGCAATATGCAAAACTTTTTTTGATCAGTGTATTAACAGAACAAAAATTGATTTCTTAAAAATGCCTACATATTTGCCACATTTCCTTTCTTGTTGTATTAAATCTAATACCAACGAATGACAAAAATAATACGTAAACATTTTGGGAATAATTAGACCAATTGATATCAAACGTCTCTGATACACACATTAAAATCTTACTTGGTGACTTCAATGGTAAACTAGGACAATGCCGAGCATTATGGTCCGTATTGACGTAAATTATTATAATAAAAAGGAGGAATTAAATATATTCTTATAAAAACTAGGACAAGAAATAAAAATTTGTACAGTAGTGGGCAAATGGCCAGCTCATATATTCACAAACAAGGATGGGGAAAGATGAATTGATCTTTGTATAGATCATGGATTAATTTTGGAATTTAAAAGAAGACCCCACTAGCTAAAGATTTAGAAGTACCCTAACATTAAATTGGGGGAGTTCCAGATCGATCATGTAGCCATGGAATAGAATTATCACAAGGGAATTTATATGAAAGTCCTCCGTAGGGTAGTCAGATTCTGATCACTATAATTCAAAACAAAGTTAACTCCACAAAAGAAACACAAACCCTCCAAATCCAATAGGAGGAAGAATCATGACCCTAGTTATCTAATTAATAATGCATTATATTTTGAAAGATCTAAAACTTCACTAAGCAACAATTTGGGGACGGCAATTACAAAATTACCACAGCTGAAGAAATTGCTTCCGTTAAAAAATGAAAGAATTATGCATAGTGGAATGCGGAGTGTGACACCGTGATTCAAAAAAGCACGAGTCATGATTGAATGAGACATAGAAGATAAGCTGGGGAGGTTGCAGAGAGAAGCAGAACGTGCAGGACTGATGATCAACACCAACAAGACCAAAGAGATGAGGATAAATTCTGACATCACGACTAGTTTGACAGTCAACGGAAAGGACATTGAGCGAGTTGAGTCCTTCCTCTACCCTGGAAGTATAGTCACAAATGATGGGGGAGCAGAGGAAGATGTTCGAAGCCGTATCAGGAAGGCAAATGGTGCCTTTGTCCAGCTCTACCCCATCTGGAGAAATAGAAACTTTTCCAGGAAGACCAAGCTCCGCCTTTTCAATAGCAACGTAAAGTCGATTCTTCTCTACGGCTGTGAAACATGGAAAGTCACAAAACCGATCAACAACCAGCTACAGGTGTTCATTAACAGATGTCTGCGTCGCATCATGAATGTGAGGTGGCCGGACATAATCTCAAATGAAGATCTTTGGACCATCACCAATCAACAACCGATTAGCATCCAGATCAAGGAGAGGAAATGGCGCTGGATTGGTCACACACTAAGGAAGCCGGACGGAGCTATTGAGAGGGTGGCGCTAGACTGGAATCCTCAAGGCACCAGGAAGCGAGGTCGACCTAAGAAGACCTGGAAGAGGACGATCGAAAATGAAATTGCAGAGGTGGACAAGAACTGGAGTCAAGTGAAGAGAATGGCCAGGAACCGTAATGCGTGGAGAAATTTCGCCAAGGCCCTATGCTCCGGAAGGAGCGGCAGGAATTAAGTAAGTAAGTAAGCATGGTTGAATGATCAAAAACAGAAAAATCACGTGAGGAACTAATGCTAGAAGACAAACTGCCAAAGAAATTTGAAGGGTTAAAAAAGATTATCGAAAAGAATCATTAACATTTTTAGATGAACCATTCACTCATCATAAGATAAGGGATTGTTAAAAAAACGATTAAACAATACCAATCAAAATATACTCCACCAACACTTATCATGAAAAAACTGGCACATAATAATCAAGATAAAGCTGAAATTTTAGCTAAATACTTCAAAGAAAGCGAGGAGCCAACACAATACCTACAGTATGACCTTATTCCCAAAAATATAACACCTTTAGAAAAGGCTATACTGTACCACCAGATTACAATGAAGTGCTAACAGCAATTGATTCGCTTAAGAATTACAAGGCAACAGGAGAGAATCAACTAGTTGCGGAAATATAGAATGCAAATAAGCAAACCATTCGGAATTTACATAAACACCTCAGACATTTGGAATACAATGCTTGAAGAATGGAACATAGTGATAATACACCCATTACATAAAAAGGCGATGGATCCGATTCAAATAATTATTGGGGGATATCTCTCTTGGATATCACAAGATTTTCTCTAAGATATATAAGAATTCAGGAACAGCTTGACTGCGAACTTGGAGAATGTCAAGGAGGATTTCATCCAGGAAGAAGTTGTCCAGATCAAATAATCAGTTTAAAGTGGATTATGAAACATCATAAGAGTTAGAAACCAAAGTTTAGTCATCACATTTGTTGATTTTAAAATGGCATATGATAGTATCCATTGTGAGTCATTATTGAATATCCGTAAGGAATTTGGTTTGAATCAAAAACTTATTAGCCTTATTGGAATTACCCATAAGAATACTAAAACTAAAATTAGATTCAGAAATGAATTCTCTGAACCATTTGAAATTAAAACAGGACCGACTTGGAACTCGCACCATTATTGTTTAATTATGTGTTGGAAAAAAATCATGCGAGAATGGATCAAGATATGTCAACCACACATCAAGATTGGCAAAGATACAAAACTGAATTGCTTAGCATTTGCAGATGATCTTGCACTACTTGCAAATGATATAGAAGAAGCAAAATTTAAACTAGAAGAACTTGAAAGCATAGCAAAAAAAGTTGGAATACAAATTTCATATGAGAAAACAGAAATAATGCCAATCTTCAAAGTTACAGCACCAGCTACAATAACAAACAAATTAAAATTGTAAATGAATTTAAATATCTTGGTGAATTCCTCACTTGGAACTCCAATGAAAAATCATCAATAGAAGGCAGAGCACTCAAATTTAAAAAAGCACAACTTGACCAACATACGAGAAGAAATCTCTTTCACACTCTCATGTTTCATCATATCATATTTCATTCACATCTGGGATTGTAAACCCTGACGACGGCCAGATTCTTGATCATTGATCTGATAATCAAACTAATATGGAGAGTCTTCAATTGAAATCCACCGGTTTGGACAGTTACATCATTAATGAAGCGAAGACACCATTCGTATACGGTGGGGTGTCAGGTAGAGGATTAAGGCGAGTCAGAGCGCCTCGAGATGCAATGACCAAACATACAAACTAATCACACTAAGAACGTACTTAAATTCAACAAGCCAGGGAAGTTCTCATATTTGGCAACATTAAATATTAATTCTTTGATGAAGGTTGGTAAGTTAAAGTATCTAACTGATATCTTGGATCAACACAAAATTGTGATCACTGCTCTTCAAGAATTACGTAATTGAATCAGGTGGGTATCGTCTCTATAAAGGGCCTCCAGGAGAAAGGGTAATGAAAAATGTCCCTCAATTTGGAGTAGGTTTCTTGGTACACCATAGAATAGTAGATTCCATTATGGATTTTTTCCTCAAATTTCCCACGAGTTGCATTGTTAACAGTTTAAGTGGAAAACAAGATATACACATTGATAAATGTTCATGCGCCAACAAATGACACAAATAGAACTGATACTGAGGGAATGGATCAATTTTGGGATGAACTTGACCAATTGGTAACAAATATACCTGATACCAATATTAAAATTTTACTTGGAGATTTCAATGGAATGATTGGACATTAGATGAAATTTCGTCTAGCACATTACTTGACAAACAGGAATGGTGAACGGTTAATTGAATTTTGTATTAAGCATGGTCTAATTATGGAGACAACAAGGTTCAAGAGGAGACCACATAAATTAATGACTTGGAAATGTCCTAATATTAAGTTAGGAGTTTCAGGTAGATCATGTGGCCATGGATCGGAAATTTCACAAAGAAATTTATAATGTAAAAGTCCTTCGTGGTGGTGATGTTGATTCGGATCATTAAATTTCCAAGATTAAAATCAAATTGACTCCTAAAAGGAAATATAAACCACAAAAATTCAATAGCAAGAGATTGTATGATCCTAGTTCAGTTATCAATAATCCAGTATATTTTGAGCAATCCATCACACTTTTAAGTGACACCTTGGGGACCACTGTTAACAAATTAAAAGCCTTAGCAGAAGACATTGCTCCCATTAAAATACGAAAGAAACATGCATGGTGGAATGAGGATTGTGATATAGCAATTCTACACCGGCATACAGCTTGGTTGAATGACCAACAACAAAAAACTGAAAGTTCTGGGGAAGAATTAATCAATGCTAGACGGTTAACGGCCAAAGAAATCAGGAGGGTTAAAAGGGAATATCAGAAGGAAACTTTAAAATCTATTGATGAAGCTTTCAATCGCCATAAAACAAGAGACTATTATAGGATATTTAAACAATACCAATCAAAACGTACTCCCCCTACTCTTTTGATGAAGGGCACGAAAGGTGGCCCATAATGATTATGACAATGCAATTATTTTGGCTGATTACTTAATAAAATTACTTAATAGTGATGAACCTGAAAATTCTTTTGAATTCAATCCCTATCCCAGAAATAAAACACCCCTGGAAAAGATCATACCGCCGGGTTACGAAGAAGTGCGTACAGCGATTGATTCACTTAAGAATTTTAAAGCGGCAGGAGAGAATAAAGTAGTAGCAGAACTTTGGAAGAATGCTAATGTACAGACTATTCATAACCTACATAAACATCTTATTGACATTTGGAATACAGAAAAAAAAAGCTTGTAGTTTAACGTGACCGTTAATCTCGAGAGGAATACAGAAAAATTGCCTGAAGAGTGGAATATTGCAATTATACACCCCATTCACAAAAAGGGTGATAGATCAGACCCTAGCAATTATCGAGGAATATCGTTGCTGGATGTCACGTATAAGATTTTTTCAAAGATTTTATATTCCAGAATTCACAGACAACTTGATAAAGAACTTGGTGAATATCAGGGTGTATTCCGTCCAGGACGAAGCTGTCCAGATCAAATTATCAGTCCCAAATGGATTATAAAACATCACAGGATTAGGAGCAAAGATTTAGTGATCACTTTCGTTGATTTTCAAAAAGTTTATGGTAGTATCTACCATCACGAATCTCTATTAAATGTCCTTACTGAATTTGGTTTACATCGAAAACTTGTTAACCTTATTGCGGTCAATCTTAAGAATACTAAATCTAGAGTTAGGTTTAGAAGTGAAACCTCTGAGTCATTTGAAATCCATACGGGAGATGGATTATCTCCATTATTGTTTAATCGTGTGCTGGAAAAAAATTATGCGTCAGTGGAATAAGGTTTGTCCACCGAATGTTAAGATAGGAAAAAATATTCGACTAAATTGTCTCGCCTTTGCAGATGATCTAGCATTATTAGCAACTAGTATCGAAGAAGCTAAATTTCAGGTAGAGGAATTGGAACGATTAGCAGCAAAGGTTGGGTTGAAAATTTCTTTTGAGAAAACAGAAATGATGCCATCTTTTCAAATTGACACATCACATATTGTACTGCATAATGCCCAGAAAATAAAGATTGTGGAAAAATTTAAATATCTTGGTGAGATCATCACTTGGAATGCCAATGAAAGAGCATCAATAGATAGTAGAACACTAAAATTGCGACGAGCACAACAGATTACCTGGCCAACATATAAGAAACAGTCTCTTTCGATTAATGCTAAACTTCGACATTATTTCTCCGTCGTTAAGCCAGAAGCAACATATGCAACTGAAACTTTATTTAAACTAAACACCCAATCAACAACTGACAACCTACAGAAGGTTGATAGATGGATTCTTTGGACAATAATCAATAAAAAAAAAACACCAGATTGAGGGCCAGTAGAGACTTTAGCCCAATTCAATACTTTACAAGGAAACTGAATTTATCATTGACACGATACGAAAACGAAGGATTGCGTTTTTTGGACACATCCCGCTTGCCAAATACTAGACTCCTGAAACAACTTTTTGACTTCTTTTGGAGCAGTAAAACAAAAAATACATGGTTTAAAGAAATACAAATGGATTTAGACGAATTGCAAATTACTAAGCATCATATTGAACATAGAGAAGAGAAACGGCTTCTGAATAACAAATACACTCGACTAACATTCAAAATTTCACAGCGTTAGCAATATTTTATATCTGCAGAAGAACGGGCTGCAAGATCTTCCAGAATGAACGAGTATTGGGAAGAAAAACATTATCAACTATTAAGAACTGAACTTAGTATTTGAAGACTTTGTATATAAGGTTTGATTTTGGTGCTCCAACGTGGGCGTAAACAGTTTAAATAAATAAATAAATGCTTAATCTCAACATTACTGTTTCGTCGTTAAATCTGAAGCGACTTACGCTTGTGAAACACTATTTAAATTAAACACCAAATCAAAGACAGATCAACTGCAGAAGGTTGACAGAAGGATAATCAGAACAATCGTTAATAAAAAAACACCACGTGGGTGCACAATGGAGATTTTTGCCTAATGCAGTTGTCTAACGGGAAAGTGATTCAATAATAGACACGGTGAGAAAAAGGAGAATTGCCCTATTTCTTTTTAAATCGAGATTACATGACAATAGACCACTAAAAAAAACTATTAAATACTTTTGGAAAAGTAAAGCAAAACATAACTGGTTCAAAGAAGTTAAAATTGATTTTGACGAGTTAAAGATTACAATGCAACAAATTGCAAATAGAGAAGAAATAAGGAATCTGAAGAAAAAACATATTAGATCTACACTAAAAATTAATCGACAAAAACAATATGTCATGACAAAAACAATATGTCATATCTAATGACTACTTCATGCCTCGCTGGCATCGGGAGAGGGTGGTTCGAATCCCACCTCGGCCATCGTGAAAATGATTTTCGTGGTTCCAAATTTTCACCATTAGGCAAATGCCGGGATGGTTCCCTTCAATAGGTCCACGGCTGAGTTCCTTCCAAACTCCCTTCCTTGAAAATAAAATAAATGACCAATAATAAAATCTGATGAGGAAAGGGCAGCCACGTCAGCCAGAATGAAGAGGTTTGGGAGAGGAGGAGGATGATAGCAACTAAATTCCCTGTCAATCCATAGATGACTTAAATGTATTTGGTTTGATTTAAGTGCTCCAATGTGGGAATAAATAAATCTAATATATTTTATTAAGACTACAATGCCTGAACTCTGTGCCACATTTCATTGCTCGAGAGCTATTAGGTTCAGAGAAAAGCATACCCAAAGTTGAAAATTTCATTTTCTGAGAAAAATATATTTAAAGTTCATGATTTGATCTGTTCAACTTTCATTGTTAAAACTCGCAAGGTCAATAGCTACAGTACCATCATTGTGGGTTTCAGCATCCTCCAGCTTATGTTTGGTAGCCCTCTTTTGGATTCTGTCCTCTTTTGTCATCCCTTCCAGTGCATATAAAGAGAAAAGCTTCCACACTTTAAAAGAATAAACCACATCGGTAGTTAAATCAGTCTCATCACTTCGAATTATATAGGATTTACGGTTTCATTAAGAAGAACATTTAAGCTTAATAACATTAGTTTATGAAAGTTGCATTGGTGGCAGTCAAAAAGCTTTTAAATCTTTTGTTGAGACTTTGTTTTATGTTACATTAATGCTGACGGTGTCAAACTTCTTCATGACAATGCCCACCCCCATGTTGCTGCTCCTGTTCATGAGAAAATCACCCAATTTGGATGCGAGGTGCTTCAGCATCCACCATACAGTCCGGACCTGGCACAATCGGACTTTCATCAGTTTGGTCCCAAGAAGAAATTCCTGGCCGGCCAACACTTTGCGACAGATGCAGAAGTGAAATCAGCAGTCCGCAGATGGCTAAATTCCAACCAAACGGACTTCTACGAATAGGGCATATTGAAACTGGTACCACGATTGCAGAAATGTGTTGAGAAAGTTGGTGACAGTAGGAAAGTAGGTCAAAGATGTAAGTTCATTTGTGATTTGTTTGGTTTTGTTACCTATTAAACTTCTTTGGGGGGAAAAATGACTGTGCATTACTTTTCGATCTGTCAAAGTACAAAGACAATTTTTCTTTTCTGTGCTTCCAATATTTCCTCATCCTCTCAGATGGCAAGATTCTTTCTTATATTATTAATATTTTTATTATTAACTTTATTGGCCACATTAGACCACTTGAGTCTTCCATGTACAATTTTTCTTTGAAGGTTGTATTGTTTGATTCCTCTTATCTGCCCAGTACTTCTTCATTCGTTCTGATCGCAGTGTTCTTAATTCGTCTGAAATCTTTACAGGCCGTCTGTGCATCATTTTTGCTGAAAATTTGTCATTCTTAAGAAGGGTGGTAATTTTATTCTTGTTCTCTGCATCCGTAATTTCGAGTCCATCTGTTTTGAGATCCTCTTGAATTTCTTTGATCCAATGCCCTCCAGTCTTCTTTCCCAGATTTCTCATCACTAGTTGTCATAAAATCCTGTTTTCTGGTAATCGTAGGATGTGAAAGAAATAAAAGATCCTTTTCTTCTTCATTGTGCTGATAACTGGGTCAATCTCTTGATAGACTGTTTCATTGGAGAGGATTCTCCAGACTCCTTCATCCTGGTACTTTTTATTTATGCAGGTTCTGATAGTTCTTCTTTCAGTTTTGAGAAGCTGATCAGTTCTTCTTTCATTTTTAATTTGGAACAAGGTTTCGCAAGCATAAGTGGCTTCAGGCAAAGTTACAGTTTTGTAGTGTTGGATCTTAGTGCCTATTGACAAGCATTTTTTGTTATAAGTTGACCAAGTTAGAAATTGTGCTTTTTTCATTTTGTAGGTTCTATTTATCCATGGTTTTTTTCCCGCTTAAGTAATGCATAATGATTTCTCCAAGGTATTTAAATTGTAGAACTATGTTAATTTTTTGATCATTTATGATGACTCCTTTTATGTCAAGAAGTTTCATTGGCATGATCTCAGTTTTCTCAGAGGATATTTGCAATCCTATTTTAATGCAATTTTCTGAAGACTGGTGATCTGAGCACTTAACTTCTTCCATGTCAAGGGCTAAGAGAGCTAAATCATCTGCAAACCCTAGGCAGTTTGTTCTTATTGAGGGTTTCGCTCCAATTTTGATTTTAGGTGGGTTTTCTTTTTGCCAAATTGTCATAATGTAATCGAGAGCCACATTGAAAAGTAGTGGGGATAATCCGTCACCTTGTCTAAGGCCTATCTTTATTGGAAAAGCACTTGACATTTCTCCCCTGAACTTGACCTCTGAAATTGTGTTGGTTAAAGTTATTTCAATATTTTTTGTTAATTTAGGATGAAGGCCATATGATCTGAGAAATCTTAAAAGAGTAGGTCTGTGTATACAGGTCTGACGTTTATTCTTGGCCGGTGCTTGCTTGTTGCGTAGAGGTCTCCGACCAGCCAGGAAGCCTTCTTTTTGTGAGAAAGCGCAGTAAGAACTCCATGCATGCACGCACGTTCAGAAGGAACAAAGGAAAGAAGGGAGGAGGTTGAGTGGTTAGCACAGTGGATGCGCGGATTTCACGGCCACCGGCCAAAATTAAACGTCAGACCTATACTATCATAAGCCTATTTCTGTATTTAATATTCCATTATTAGTTTCAGGCTGAGAATTTGGTCTGGGCAACTTCTGTATGGGCAAAATCCTGCTTGGTATTCTCCAAGTTGTGGTTCCTGAATGTTCTTTATCTTATTGTAAATTATGCGGGAGAAAATTTTGTACGTGCAATCCAGAAGGGTTATTCCTCTGAAATTGTCTGGATTAGTTTTATCTCCTTTTTTGAATAATGGATGGATTACACCAGAGGTCCAATATTCTGGGATTTTCTCTGTGATCCACGTTTTGACTAGATGCTAATGTAGATTTATGATTGCTGGTTTTCCTGCGTTTTTCCAGATTTCTGCAAAGTCTGCACCACATGCCTTATAATTTTTTAGTTCCTTAATTGCTAGTTCTACCTCATTGATATTAGGAGGATCAATTAGATCTGGAGTGGTTAAAATGGGTGTGTCAGTATTTACTTCCAACGTCTCCAGTGGGTCATCGCAATTTAAAAGTTTGTTGAATGTCTCTTCAAGGATCTCTGCATTTTCTTGATTACTATGAGCCAACCTTCCAGATTTATCCCTCAGCATTAATGTAGGGGGCTCATATTTTTTAAGGTATTTGCCAAAGGTTTTATAATAATCTCGTGATTGTTTTTTTTGTTGAAACACTCTTCTATCTTTTGTAAGGTATTTTTTAGATGTTTTCGTTTGGTTTGTCTGATGATTTTCTTACAGTACTCCCTATTATTTATTAAGTTGGTAGGGTCGAATTTTTTTCTATTGTTATTTGTAGAATTTTTCTTAACCCTAGGAGTTAATTTTATTTTGATCTTAACAACATAGTGATCTGACCCTTAGTCTCTCCCCCCTAGGACTTTGACATTGTGGATTTTACGATGGTGAAATTTAAACATGCAAATGAGGTCCAGTTGCCATTCACCTTTTCGGAAATCAGGATGTTTCCAAGTTTTTATTTTGTGAGGTTTCCTTTTAAAGTACGTTGATTTTGAGATATACTGTATATATAATTATTCTTTTTAATAAGAAAATTTACACCAAATTCCTTCCAGATACAAGACATACGAAAACAAAGGCATCAACCTGGCTACTTTTAAGGCTGAGCTAACGAAGTATGATGCCAGACGAGGGCACCTGAGCAATGCTTATAAGACCTACAGGACTATATTTTATGCAATGTGGCCAAGTTCATGCGGCCGCCACATTCTGCCCAACAGCTCCACGAGCTGATTAGGGGCAAAGGAAACAAAGAAAGTAAGAATTATATGCAATGGAACTCCGCCGTCCTGGGCCCAATGGCGTAAGCCAAGGCAAAGTGGTGAGCGATCGAGGAGTGTAAATGACAGTTTTCTTTAGTATAACTTACATATGTTTTAGTATAGTTTCATATGTAAGAGATTACTAGTGTAGCTCAGAAAGGTCTTACGGCTGATACATGTACTACCACTAACTGAAAAACATTTAAAAAAAAATAGGATGTATTGAAAAGTGGAAGAAACTTGATAAATAGAGCCATATCATTTGTTTCTTTGTAAATATAATGTGGTAGCATAACAAGTGTTATTAAGCTTTTCTGCTTAATGAAGGCATACAGTAAGGATAGGATAGATAGATAGATATTTTATTCAATTAATTCCAAAGAGCCATAGGCTCGTACAGAGGAATTGTACAGTAATATGTGTGTTTACACACCAAGGAAGAAAATTCTGAAGGTAACACAAATTGATGAATAAGGACATAGGCCTATTATAAAGTTGATACCATATCTAAGATTGTTTAGACCAAGGTCCCTTAAAATGATAAACACTTAGGATTTTTAATCTTATACATAACTTATTTGATGTATTAAGATGCATCGAATTTTTCCCACAATACTTACATAGTTTTCCTCTTAAATACTGACAAAGTTGGTGCACTTTTTACTTCATCAGGAAGTTTATAATATGACTGTGATGCAGAGAACTTGAAACTATTTCTACCATATTTAGAAGAGTGAATGATATATAAGGCTACGTCCTTCGCATGCCTAGTTCCATAAGAATGATTGTCTGAGTTCAAGATGTAGGGAGAGCTATAGAGTACTGTGTTGTGTTTAATCTTGTATATTAGCATAGCTGCTCGGAGTTCTGCACTTATGCTGAGGGGTAGAATTTTACTTCTGATGTACAGATCTTTTACTGGAGTGCAGTAAGGAAGGTTAAATATGTTTCTAATAGCCCTATTCTGAATAGTCATTAAATCATTCAGTGTGGATTTCCTGCAGTGAGCCCAAATAACATTTAAATATTGGAGCTTGCTATTGTAACGTGTTTTTCGAGGGGTTTTTATGCAACTGGCATAAGTCAGTAGGAAGCCATTCTATATTTATTTACGCGGCAAATTGTTCAGCCAAGAGAATTTTTCATGTTAATTTATTATTATTATTAATTTATTATAATTATTATTAAGGTATTTTCGGAGCATTTTATAAAAATTATTAGCATTCAGATAGGTTTTCTATGTCTTAGAAAACGCTATCAAGCAAATTATTACGAACGACAATATCATAGAAAATTATGTGATTGCGGAATTTTACGGAGTTTTCGTCAGTTAGGGTATATCGAGAGACGTGACTCACTGGGAATTCAAGTACACGCTTAATCTTGTCGGAAAGCATGACGCAATCCTGGGTCGCAGCGTCAAGGAAAGGCGAATGTATGGAACGGAAAACTACTTTCTCCCTCCCGCCGAGTGTAATGAGCCAGAGTGGGGATCTAGCGCGTAGGGAGCAGCCAATCAGTGGAGACCACGCAAGCTAGAAGTCGGATGAAGAGTGGGGATGCGACGGGTGCATATATCGTTCAGTGTTCCGTGGAACGAGGACAATCTGTGAAATACTTGACGAGTATGGGTGCGCGTGCGAGTGGCTCCGATGTTCGGTGGAGTTAGCGACTATCTGTATAGAACTTGCCGAGTATGGTTCACGCGGGAGTCGCTCCGATGTTCCGTGAAGTGGAGGACTAACTTTTGTAAAACTTAACCAGTGTGGTTGTACGAGTGTTTGGGTCCGATGTACGGACCATAGAAGTATCTAATCTACCAGAATATCATCAAATATCGACGGAGATGGAGACGTCCAGGAGACTGTGGGAAGCTCACAGCATCATCCAGTACAAGGGAAATGCTTTGGCAATTTCCAGTGGTAAGCGCGAATGACGCAGAAATACGCAATCTCTCATTTCTTTTTGTTTTATATTTCATATTTCAGTAACTTCATAGCTTGGGAATAAGAGTAAAATCAATAATTTATCAGACTCCGTTTTCACGTAATTTTCTATCGGTAATATTCAAATCACAATGCTCCAATTTAAATTTTAAACTTATTATTATTATTAATTTAGCTATTCTTGTTTTATATAATAAATTAATTTCTTTTACAATGCAATCTTTGCTTTCAGTACGTAGCATTAGATATAGACCAATTCCTTCTCCTGATACAATTGTTTGTTGGGTTAATGATCAAATCATACCACGATCTGAGTGAATAGAGTCTTGAAGGTGTTCTGCCAGAGCTAGGCGTTGTTAAATACAAATTTAGATTTCAACATTGCATTGAGGTCTTGGCACCCATTAAAACAACATAGCTTAGGCAAAGGGTGGGCTAGCAAAGCTGCTACATTTGTACGCTCAACGTGGAGCAAAGTAAATACCGTTTCACTTGTCATCCCAGCCTAAGGAAACCTGTTACAATTGTCGCCGACAACTTGGGGCTGAAAACCTAATAACATTTGTGGAAGGAGAAGGGTATATATTTCTGTGCCTGTATTTTGGGGGTTATTTGTCTGTATCAGTGTATATCATTATGGGGGATGAGAAAGAAAGACAGATGAGGTTACGTAGTGGTCATCAACGGGAGAGTGATGATATGAGCAGTATGTCGAGTGATGGTAGTACCGGGGTAGCGGAGGTAAATCCCGATACTGAAACAGGGAGTGTATGCGGCCAACCAGAATTAAAAACTTTACTTCTCGAGTTTATGTATCAGAACAAAGTTAGTAGTGATGCCTTAAATGCTAAATTAGAACAAAACAGTAGGGAAAATAAAGAAAGTACAGAAGCTTTAAATAAAAAATTAGAACAGAATAATGCAAGATTAGAACAAAACAGTAGGGAAAATAAAGAAAGTACAGATGCCTTAAACGCCAGATTAGAACAAAACAGTAGGGAAAATAAAGAAAGTACAGACGCTTTAAATGCTAAACTGGAACAAAACAACGCTAAATTAGAACAAAACAGTAGGGAAAATAAAGGAAGTACAGAAGCTTTAAATAAAAAATTAGAACAGAATAATGCAAAATTAGATAAGAACAACAAGGAAATTAGTGTGAAAATGGAGCAGATTAGAGGAGAAATCAGAGGAGTAATGGAAGAGAAGGTTAAAGAGATCATTGCAGATGTAGACAAGAAATTAGGAAAAGTACAGGAGGAGTTAGAAATTAGAATCAGTACACAGGCTGAAAATTTAAAAGAACTAGTGCAACTGGAAACACAGCAGGTCAAAAAGCAATTGGGGGGAGAAATTGACAAAATTCAGGTAGCTACTAAAGAGGTTAAGGAACAGCTGGGGGGTAGAATTGAGAAAGTCCACTCACAAATAGTTGCAGAAGTAAATGATTTAAGAGAGAGTAATAGAGAGAGCATTAGCAAGATTGAGGAGAAACAAGCAAAGCTATATGATAAAGTAGAAGAATCAGAAGGAAACATTAAATTAACAGTAAACAGTATTGAGAGGAAGGCTGAGGAGAAAATCGCAGAATTAGAGTTAAAATTAAAAGCTAGGATCAGGCAAGAAAATAGTCAGAATAGGCCAGTTTTTGTGAATAGCACACACAGGGAGGTAGAACTGGGTAAGTTCAGCAATCGACAGGGGTGCCCAATGGAGTTCATGAACACTATAGAAAATAAATTCGGGGATAGGTTGGAAAATGGTAGTATTGAGTGGTGCCAGATAGTTGAAATTTTAGAACAAGTGTTTGTGGGGGAAACGAGGAATTGGTTTGCTGTCTACAGAGACAAGTTTACTGATATTAATGATTTTAAAATGAAATTCTGTGAAAAGTTCTGGAATGAGGTTATTCAGTCGCAGCATCGTGAGGGAGTAGTGTGTGGTAAATATAACCCTAAAGGAAGCTCCACCATGACCGAATACTTTTTAGGGCAGGTATTAGTGTGTAAATATCTGGATGGCTTGAAGGAGGAAAGTGATGTGGTGAGGTTGCTACTTAGGCACTTTCCCTATAGGATCAAGGAGGCTGCTTGTATCCAGAATGTAAAGACTATATCACAAGTAGAAAATTTGTTAAGCACATTTGATGCACTAGGGAGAGGGGGTTATGAGGACAATTTCAATCGGAACCAGGGTAATAATAATAATAGACCTAATGAAGCCAGGCATCAAGAAGTTCAAGGGAACGGTGGCTAAGGGGCCAACGCTCAAAATAGAAATAATAATAATAAGCTAAATCAGAACAGAGGAAATGGCTATGGTAATCAGTATCAAGGGAGGAACAATGATTTCAGGGGAAATCAAGGGAGGAACAATGATTACAGGGGAAATCAAGGGAGAAACAATGATTTCAGGGGAAATCAAGGGAGAAATTATAATGACTATAATTACAACCAGAATAGGGGTCAAGGAAGAGGACAGCCTAGTGGTAGTAATATACAGCCAAACAATGACAACACAGCCCAGAACAACCAGACCAGTTCAGTAGTTAGTAGTACTACGGCCAGCTGTAGCGGTTCTTTAAACGCGAACCAGGCTGCGAAGTAAGGTCAGAATCTCAGTCTGTAGCATGCCCTGTCCATACAATTATACAGGAACCCTATGACCTAAATGTAAGAAATGAATTACATGAACTAAATGATGAAGGTATTATTCAGGAAGTGGTTAAATTTAACGTGTCCGAGGCGTACACAGATGTTTTAATTGATAGTGGTTGTATGAAGAGTTGCATAAGTAGTGCATTTTATGATAAAATGAAAGGAACTGGAGTAAATTTTGAGGAGATGCCAATTAAAAGCACTTTTGTTATCACAGCTGTTAGGAAGAGGTCTAAAGTAATTTCTAAGCAAGTTTTAGTAGACATTAAAATTAATAATCATGTAGAGAAGCAGATTTGCCTTGTAATTCCAAATTTAGTATTCAGTGTTATCTTGGGTTCAGAGTGGCTAAGTAGAGTGTCTGGTAACTTATGTTATGATGTAGGGAGTTTGAAATTTAAATGGGGAGATTCTGAAGTAGAAGTAGCGTTCAATGACCATATTCACAGGAGTAGTATTGAAGGTGTGATTTGTACTTTAAATGAGATATCGCCAGCCGTAGAGCGGGGTTCTCCATGTTTTGTGGGCAGTGTGATTACGAACGGAAGTCTAGAGGACTCGTTACGTGATGCTGCATTTCAGGGTAATATAGAGGTGGAACAATGTGTTCGGCTCTATGATGTGTTATTGTGTAATAGGAGAGTTTTTGAGGATCGCATTGGTATGGCCAATTGCTATACACATTCATTGAACGTTATTGATAGGTCAGTATTCACAGGACATAGATATCCTGTACCTTTCGCTTATCAGAGTGCAGTTGAGGCACAAATTAACCAGATGCTTGAAGATGGGATTATTGAGCACTCTAACAGTCCGTATGTTAATTCTTTGATCACGGTACCCAAAACCGACGGCACGGTTCGTATTTGTTTAGACGCTCGTTTGGTTAACAGTAGAATTAGTTCAGATCAGCTGAAATCTATGTCAATAGAGGAATTAATGCAAACATTTGAGGGGAAGAAGTATTTCACTTGTGTAGATTTGAGTTCCAGTTTTTGGCAAGTGCCACTTATGTACGAAGATAGACCATTTACAGCTTTTAGTCATAAATATAACCTTTATCAATTTTGTAGAACACCTTATGGGTTAAAGAGTAGTTCAGCAGCTTTAATTAGGGCTTTAAACATCGCATTAGGGGATGACACAGGAGAGTTTGTAACCATTTACATAGATGATATGGTAATTAGTTCACGCAGTTTTGAGGAGCATCTACGTCATTTAGATATAGTTTTTCAGAAGTTAGATCAGGCAGGGTTCACTTTGAAGCTGTCTAAGTCGTCATTCTGTCAGTCAGAAGTGACATTTTTAGGTCATAGAGTGTCGAGTAGAGGTGCAACACCAGAAGAAAGTAGGGTTAATAAGATACTTAACGCAGAGGTGCCACAGAATGTTAAACAGTTAAAAACTTACCTGGGAATTTGCAACTTTTTCAGGAGGTTCGTTCTTAAATACTCAGGGTTGGTAGAGCCATTCAGGGAATTGCTTAAAAGTGGGACTCGGTGGAGATGGGAGTCCAAGCATGATCAGGCGTTTAGAGCGCTGAAGGAAGGTTTTGAGAAAGCTGTAGTGCTGAAATATCCGTTAAAAGATAAGGAATATGTGGTTATGACAGATGCTTCACATATAGGCATTGCTGGAGTATTATGTCAGAAAGATGATGAGGGTAATCTGTGCATTGTATCTTTAGCCTCGCGAGGACTGACAGCAGCAGAGAAAAGATACACGATTACTGAGTTAGAGCTTTTAGGTATTGTTTTCAGTTTAGGGAAATTTAGAATGTATTTAGTAGGGGGGAAATTTGAGATCCACACAGATCACCATGCATTACTGTATATGAGAACTTGTAAACTCAGTTCTAACAGAGTTAGTAGGTGGATTCTTGCTCTGCAGGAATACGAATTCACAGTAAAATATATTAAAGGTAAAGATAACATTCCTGCAGACATGCTATCGAGGGACACTAATTTATGTAGGGATTATCCTGTGGTTAAAGCAGAGGACGGTATTTTAATATGTGCATGTGTGGACAGTAGCAACAGGGCATCGTTACAGACACTGAGAAATATGCTAGGTAGAGCAACGTGATGACGTTCATTTAAGGGAGCCACTTGCAAGGTTGGAAGCAGGTGACGCAGAAACATTTATAGTTTCCAAACGTATTGGAAAAACAGCATATGTGCTGGAGGATAGTAAGGGATACAGATTATACGGAACGTATAATATACATAGTCTACGAAAGTATGTGTCATAAAGTAAGTGTGTTTAGCTGGGGAGCCAGCCTTTCAAATGAGTAAGTGTGGTATTTGGTGCGTGGAAGATCTGGTCTTCCAGGCAGGCGTATCAGAAGTCACACAGGGGGGTAGTATGTAAGTAAATGAGAGTTTTTATGGTACAGGGAAATATGACGGGATTGTAGGATGCTGTTGAGCACTAAATTGTCTCGATGCACCAAGGCCATTTTGGCAGCGCTGATGGGTTCCCATTTATCTCCAAGAGATGGGGAAGCGCTTGTATAGGGCTTGTTAGCTTAAGGCGTCCACGAGATAAAAGATGGGCCATCAGAAGGCGAGACAGTCCTTCATGAAACTCATACATATCAGCACACGTGATTTCTGTTTACGGCCTCGCCATGTAAGATTTGTAAGTGTGTAATTTAAGGTAATTTGTACAAAGGTATTATTTGTGTCAGGAGAACTGGTCTGTGTTGAGAACTAGTATTAAGTAGAATATGGTCTACGGGAACTTAACAAGACAGGGCGATTACGGCACAGAAATATTTGGTGTTATATGTAATGCGCATTTACTGTTTTTTTTTCAGAAGTCAATATTAATTTAATCATCTTTTATAAAGAGAGATCATGTATTATGGTCACGAGGCGCTGCCACAATAGTGTGATCGTGTGCTCAGTGATAAGTGAGATTAAATTTCACCATAAGGAAGGGACCTCCAGTGAAATTAGGAAGTTCTATGGAGATATAAATATATCAGAACACCTTCAATGCGTGTGATATGACATCATAAATACATAGTGCTCACACATTAATTATGTCTATTTCTCCAACAAAGAGAAATTTGAGAGGCGGAAATATCCGTGGAACACTATTCTATGTGTAAAACATTGGACTGGTTGCAAAGTGCAATCCATAGTGACAACAAACTTTGACGCAAAGTGCGTGAAGAAAAATTATGAGTGTATATATCTGTAATTTAGGGTGATTTCATTTATGTAATATGTATTTTGGATGGGGATTATTAACGTGTCTGGGATAATCGGATAATGGACCGTCGTCACGGTAAATCATCCGATGATCCGAGGCGAATATGTAACGTGTTTTTCGAGGGGTTTTTATGCAACTGGCATAAGTCAGTAGGAAGCCATTCTAGATTTATTTACGCGGCAAATTGTTCAGCCAAGAGAATTTTTCATGTTAATTTATTATTATTATTAATTTATTATAATTATTATTAAGGTATTTTCGGAGCATTTTATAAAAATTATTAGCATTCAGATAGGTTTTCTATGTCTTAGAAAACGCTATCAAGCAAATTATTACGAACGACAATATCATAGAAAATTATGTGATTGCGGAATTTTACGGAGTTTTCGTCAGTTAGGGTATATCGAGAGACGTGACTCACTGGGAATTCAAGTACACGCTTAATCTTGTCGGAAAGCATGACGCAATCCTGGGTCGCAGCGTCAAGGAAAGGCGAATGTATGGAACGGAAAACGACTTTCTCCCTCCCGCCGAGTGTAATGAGCCAGAGTGGGGATCTAGCGCGTAGGGAGCAGCCAATCAGTGGAGACCACGCAAGCTAGAAGTCGGATGAAGAGTGGGGATGCGACGGGTGCATATATCGTTCAGTGTTCCGTGGAACGAGGACAATCTGTGAAATACTTGACGAGTATGGGTGCGCGTGCGAGTGGCTCCGATGTTCGGTGGAGTTAGCGACTATCTGTATAGAACTTGCCGAGTATGGTTCACGCGGGAGTCGCTCCGATGTTCCGTGAAGTGGAGGACTAACTTTTGTAAAACTTAACCAGTGTGGTTGTACGAGTGTTTGGGTCCGATGTACGGACCATAGAAGTATCTAATCTACCAGAATATCATCAAATATCGACGGAGATGGAGACGTCCAGGAGACTGTGGGAAGCTCACAGCATCATCCAGTACGAGGGAAATGCTTTGGCAATTTCCAGTGGTAAGCGCGAATGACGCAGAAATACGCAATCTCTCATTTCATTTTGTTTTATATTTCATATTTCAGTAACTTCATAGCTTGGGAATAAGAGTAAAATCAATAATTTATCAGACTCCGTTTTCACGTAATTTTCTATCGGTAATATTCAAATCACAACGCTCCAATTTAAGTTTTAAACTTATTATTATTATTAATTTAGCTATTCTTGTTTTATATAATAAATTAATTTCTTTTACAATGCAATCTTTGCTTTCAGTAGGTAGCATTAGATATAGACCAATTCCTTCTCCTGATACAATTGTTTGTTGGGTTAATGATCAAATCATACCACGATCTGAGTGAATAGAGTCTTGAAGGTGTTCTGCCAGAGCTAGGCGTTGTTAAATACAAATTTAGATTTCAACATTGCATTGAGGTCTTGGCGCCCATTAAAACAACATAGCTTAGGCAAAGGGTGGGCTAGCAAAGCTGCTACATTTGTACGCTCAACGTGGAGCAAAGTAAATACCGTTTCACTTGTCATCCCAGCCTAAGGAAACCTGTTACACTATGTACAAGTGAATAGTAGATTTGTTTTACAAGGTTTAGGGGAATAAGATACCAAAGTTTCCTTAGGATCCCTACTATAGGTGAGAGTTTCTTAGCAATTCGTTCAACGTGTTCAATCCAGGTCAGGTGTTTGTCGATGATTAGACCTAAATACTTTGCCTGATTAACCTCTTTTATTTCAATATTATTTACATATATTTTGTCATGTGTGATTTCTTTCATGCTTTGTTTTGAAATTACCATGTAATTGGTCTTCTGTAGGCTCATTGTTAATTTATTGGCCTGGAACCATTGTGAGAGAGTATTTATATCTTGTTGCACATTTTGTATGATTTCAATTATGTCTTTCCCAGTGTAGAAGATATTTGTATCATCTGCATACAATTTGATATGCCCTCTCAAATTACATTCCACAATATCATTTATATAAATTAAGAATAATGTAGGTCCAAGTATAGATCCTTGTGGAATGCCATGAGTTATATATTTTCCTGAACTTATGCATTTATTCAAAGCTACATGCTGCTTTCTTCCAATAAGGTAGCTTTGGAACCATTTTAGAGCTATACCTCGGACACCAGCATTTTCTAATTTTGACAACAGTATTTTATGATCTACTGAATCAAAGGCTTTTGTGAGATCAATAAATAACCCAACTGCCATATTATTTTTGTCAATAGTTTCTTGTAGCATTGTTATTAGGTCAATAGTTGCTGCCTCAGCACTAGAACTTTCCCTGAATCCATATTGCATATTATGAAAGAATGTATTCTTGTTCAGAAATGAAAGCAATCTTGTTTTTACCACTTCTTCCAGAATTTTTGAAACTACCAATAAAATAGAAACAGGTCTATAATTATTTGGATTTCTTTTGTCACCACCCTTAAATATAGGAACTACTTGGCCACTTTTAAGTCATCTGGTATCATGCCAGTAACTAAGGACTCATTAATCATTTCAACCAAGATTTTAATAAATGATTGCATATTGTTTTTAATGAAATTTGTCTTGATCCTATCTAAGCCACAGCTCATTTTATTCTTTAAATTTGTGATGATGGACCTGACCTCTGCTTCATCTGTTGGATATAAGTAGAGGGAATTTGACTGCTTGTGGTCCTTACTGAGGATTTCCTTCTGTTCAGGAATAGCTTTTGCTAGACTTCCAGCAATGTTTGTGAAGAAAAAGTTAAATGATTCACATAGCTCTTGATTGTCTGTGATAATTTTGTTGTCTATTTCAAGTGAAATGCATGTCTCAACTGTTGGTTTTTTGTTGTGTATGATTTCTTTGATAGTCTCCCAAGTTTTATTGGAATTGTTTCCATATGTTCTGAATTTTTCTGAGTAGTAATTTGACTTTAGTCTTCTTTTTAAGTTTGTTACACTATTCCTGCATCTACAGTATTCTTGGTTCATATCATTATTATTTTTGTGAAGGGGATTTTTGAGCTTTGCATGCAGAGTGTCTCATTGTTTTATAAGTGTAAGGAGTTCAGCTGTGACCCATGGTAAGTTAGTAGACCTAGTCTGTCTTTTATTGTTTGTTATTTTTCTTTGGCTATGCCTGTTCCTTAGATTCAATTGTTTGATGAAAGAGTTATATAGAGAGTTAACAGTACTGTTTGCATCATTATGGGAATCTGCGTTTATAGATATATATAGTAGTTTCAGGAGTGTGTTGCCTATCCCAAAAGCCCTCGTGTGTTGTTGATTTTGTCGAGTTATTTGACTGAGTGTACGTGCTATAATTGGTCTTGGAAATATCAAGAATTAATATACTGTGATCACTAATATCATTGCTGACATTTGATATTTTATAACTTAGTTCTGAATTGTTTAGTGACACGTTATCTATTAAGGTAGCTGCAGTGTCACAAAGTCGTGTAGCATATTTAGTGTTGCACTGTTTAAAACCATAGCATGCTATTAGATTTAGATATTTCCTTCTTAATTGACCATCAGCTAGAATATCAATGTTGGTATCTCCGAGGAAGATGCATAATTTATTGTTTATCAAAACCTCTATAATTCGTAGAGATTGAGATGGAAAATGAGGCCCTTGAATTAAATACCAAAAAAAAAAACACACACACACTCAAAACCACAAACTTTGCAACTAATGAAACTTACAATTACTGATATACCTTTTTGCAATTCGTGATTGATGATCTGTAAAACAGTATCCAAATCATTCAGCTGACCTTGCTGATAGTACCATGTAAGGGTCCCTTGCCCGGGTTACGGTGAAGACCTTAACGGCAACTACAATGGTCGGTAGTAACTGTAACTATGGTGAGGAAGGTGGTCTTTGGTACAGTATGGTTAATGGATTAGGCAGCCCAGTACTCAGGGCGAAGAGAGTTAAAGGCATCTGAACCAAGTTGGGGCAGGTGGTCAGTGTCTGTACACCAGGCGAGGTGGGCTGAAATAAAATACAGTTGCGTCGGTACCTCAGAGGCAGCTACAAACAGTGTCCGAATCATATTGAGCAGCTGAGTTTTGCTGGGCAAGCCTATGTGGAAAGAACGGGATACTATCACATATTTCCCTAGAAACACATGGTATGGGTCAATTTATCAAGTTTCCTCCACTATTCAATAGAATTATTTTACATTAGTGATAGTACATGTTTCAGTCTAAAGACCTTTCTCAGCTACACTGTAGTAATCTCTTACACATAAAACTATATTCAAAAATGGAACGAGCCTCGGACAGGATGGATTTAATAGACGACGACACGGCTGTACACACGGACTAAGATTTGGAACTTTAAACCTAAGAACGCTGACGGGGAAGGTGGAGGAGATAGTGGATATGATGGAAAGAAGGAAGTTGGATTTATTGGGATTGGCAGAAACAAAGTGGAAAGGGGAAGGAAGGAGAGTACTGAGAAAAGGCTATAGACTGTACTGGAGTGGGAACGAAGAGGGAAAGAGGAATGGAGTGGGAGTAGTAGTACGAGATGGTTTAAAAGAAGAAGTGAGGAGAATAAGTGATAGGATGATGAAAGTGAAAGTAGCACTGAGGGGAGAGACCGTAGAAATAGTGCAAGTGTATGCTCCACAAGTAGGCTGCGCTTCTGAAGAGAAGGAGGAGTTTGAAGAGGAATTGCAGAAGCAGCTGGTAGGAAGAAATATGATTGTTATGGGGGACCTCAATGCCCATGTAGGAAGAGAAAGACAAGGTTATGAGAGTGTTCTAGGACCAGAGGGTTGGGGTGGAAGAAATGAGGAAGGAAAGAGACTGTTGAACTTCTGCCAAAGGAACAGCCTGCTAGTTGGGAACTCCTGGTTTAAGAAAAGAGAGAGCCACACAATCACATGGTACAGTGATGACTTGACCAGGAAGTCGGTGGTCGACTATATACTGTATGAGAAAGAACTAAATAAGAACATCACGGACATCAAGGTTATACCATCAGAGAACCTGGATAGCGACCATCGATTACTGGTAATGAACCTGAGAGGGAGTAAGGAGAAGAAAGGGACTGAGAACCAGGAAAGACGTATAAGGATATGGAAACTGAAAGAAGGGGATAGAAGGGTCGAGTACCTCAAAATGGTAAAGGAAGGAATTCCAACCGATGAAGAAAGAGGGGTGGAAGAGGAATGGGCTAGATTTAAGAAGACACTAGTGGGTGCAGCAGAAGCAGTATGTGGGAGGACAAGTAGTAAGAAGAGGTGGAAGGAAACACCATGGTGGAATGAGAAGACAAAAGATATAGTAAGGGAAAAGAATAGAGCCTTTAGGAGGTGGTATCAAAATAGGAAGGTAGAGACAAGGGAAGAGTACCAGGAAAGAAAGAAGGAGGCGAAGAGAGTGGTGGCTGAGGAGAGAAGGAAGTGGATGGAAGAGTGGACAAAGATGATGGAGGAGGATAGTGAAGGTACAAAAAAGGTCCTGTATGGGATGGTAAAAAATAAGAGGCGGAAGGATCCTACGGATTATGTTAGAATGGTGAACAAAAGGGGACAAGAGATAGAAAATAGGGAAGAACTGAAGAAAATGTGGAAAGAATATTTTGAAGAACTTCTGAACCCAAATGGAAAAGATGGTGAGGAGGAAGAAATCGGGGAAGAGGAAGATGAACTGCAAACAGAAAAGGACTTAACATGGAAAGAAGTGGAAGATGCAGTGAACAAGATGAAAGGAGGGAAGGCACCGGGTGTGGATGAGTTGAGTGTGGAGATGGTGAGAGCAGCAGGAGAGGTGGGGATACAGTGGCTGTACCGAGTGATGAGGACAGCATGGAAGGAAAGGAAGACCCCAGAGGACTGGAAAAAAGGAATCATTGTCCCGATCTTCAAGAAAGGTAGTAGAACAGATTGCAGAAACTATCGGGGAATAACACTGATGAGTCATTGTGCAAAGATCTTCGAGAAAGTTTTGGAAAAGAGAATTAGGACAAGGATAGAAGGAGGGATGAGGGAAGAACAACATGGCTTCAGAGCAGGAAGGTCCACAGTGGATTTGATTTTTGCTGTAAGGCAGTTACAAGAACAGCACTATGAGTATGGAACAGATCTACTGATGGCCTTCCTGGACATTGAGAAAGCATATGACAGTGTATGCAGAAACAAAGTATGGAAGTCCCTGGAGGATAGAGGAGTAGAGAAATGGACTATAAAGAGGATAAAGGAGATGTACAAGGGAAGCGTGAGCTGTGTGAAAGTGGGAGGAGAGAGATCTGACTGGTTGGAACAAAGAAACGGCCTGAAACAAGGAAGTGCACTGTCACCGTTACTTTTCATTGTGGTGATGGATGACATAATGACCCGAGTGGCACAAGTAATTGGGGACGGAAAGATGAAAGCAATGGTGTTTGCAGATGATTTGATGATTTGGGGAAACAAGGAGGAGGAGGTACAGGAACAGTTGGACGTGTGGGAAGGAATAATACAAGGATATGGGATGAAATTTAGCATAAATAAGAGTGAGATGGTGATCACAACAAGGAAGAAGGAAAGAACCACAACGGGAATAACAATTGGTGGGGAACAGCTGAAGAAAGTGGAGAGTTTCAAGTATCTGGGAAGCCTGATACAAGATAATGGAAGAAACGATAGAGAAATAAATGAGCGGGGGAGGCAGGCAGAAGCATTTCGGAGGAGTGTGAGAAGCATGTTATGGAGCAAGGATGTCCCTCAGAACAGCAAAAAGATCATATATCGGACGTACTATGTCCCTATCCTGACGTATGCCTCGGAGACCTGGGTTATGAAAGGAAGGGAGAAGAGCAAAATACAGGCCAGTGAGATGAGGTTCTTGAGAAGCAGTATTGGAGCTACAAAGATGGACAGAATAAGAAATGAGAGGACCAGAGAATTAATGAAGGAGGAATCATTACAGGATGGTATAGAGAAATCTAGACTTAGATGGTATGGACATGTAAAACGAATGGAGGAGAAGAGGATACCCAGGAGAGTACATGAGACGAAGTGGGAAGGAAAGAGACCGAGGGGAAGACCGAGAGACAGGTGGCTGAAGGGGGTGGAAGAAAGCGTGAAGAAGAGAGGAGAAGACTGGACAAGGGTGGAGGCTGAGAGATGGTGGGAAGACAGAAGACGTTGGAGAGGCTTGTGTTCCAAACAGACCCGGCCAGTGGCTGGAAACTGTGCAAGATGATGATGATGACAACATATGTAAGTTATACAGTGCGTATAGAAACTCTCTCCACAGCGAAGTCATATGCTTGCGGTTCTGGTAAGTTGGCTATTGCGTACACGTTGACCTTGGATCCTGCCTGCTCACTGTCTCTACGCACTGTTCAGCCTAATGCTCGAATGTGAGAACAGTCCTATAACAACATTAGCGGAGTGACTGCCAGCGGGATCCGTTGCCAACTTGAATGCGGATGAGTGAGTGTGCTAGCGTATTCACGTCACTGCGGAGAGAGATTGTATACACCCTTTATTTAAAAACACTTATTTACACTTTTTCTTTACATTAAATTAAAAAACATACTAAAGATGCCTGTGCTGGAATTTTATGCCATCTCTAAAAAACAAGTACACTTTTAAATTGTTGGGAATGCCTCAAATTGAGGTATAGTCCAAATAATAAAATTGTTGCACATGGAAGCTATTTGTTTTTAGGTATTTGGTATTTAGGTATTTCAGGCATTCTCAACATTTTAATTGTAAACATTGCAGAATATAATGGAAGAATATAAAAGTGTACTTGTTTTTTAGACATGGGATAAGATTCTAGCAAAGACATTTAAGACGTGTTTTTCAATTTAAAAAGAGTAATGTGACCGAAATCCAGTCATGTGACTCGGTTACCCCAGCCGTGGTCCAGAAGGAATCGAAGGATCGCTAGCCAATCTACACCAAGAGCTTAAGAGCAAGTCTCCGAACCCAGGAATAATTTATTTTATATGTCCAGCATTCAACTCCATTCTTAAGAAATCACACCGATCATAATTAATTAGAACATCTTTTACTGAATCTTCTTTACTTATTATTGTCAAGCAAAGATAACAGAAGATATCAGTCGACAAACGGTTTATTATTGTAGCAGAAAACAGAGTATTTCTTATCAATCTAATGTGAAGTTCCTCATGGTGACTACAGTAAGAGGGACGATTTCTCCTCATACCCCCTTCCACCCACGTGACGAGGAAGCTAGTCTGCAGTACGGTGTCAAACCTGACTTAAAATCATTCGCATATAGTCTGCAGTACAGTGTCGAACTTGACTGGACGACATTCAGATTTCATTTCAGTCACGGGACGGTCGCAGACGTGAAAGTCAAGTTCGCGAGTGCAATTGAGTAGAACGTAGTGATTTAAGTTCGATACCAGACGGGATAACGGTATTATTCTAGTGCCCGACCTACAGGTGATATAAATTCAGTGCTTAACATATGAATTTGTAGCAGAGGCTGATGTAAGTAAACCATAAACTTTTCGAAAGTGAACACTGAGAACATACCACACCACAATGGACTTATAAAATAGACTACATGCCGCATTTAAAGGGAACACTTTCACGGTGCCAGCAACTTTCAAGGCTAACTGCATAGCTCATATACACATGGAAGAACAGTTATGTCGTGCGCAGCTGTAAGCCATTAATAACAAGACATTCACACAACAGTATAAATGATAGTACGTTTCAACTGAACATATTTGTGAGCGGAATACAATTCTATGAACAATACAGTAAATATAATGCAAGTCACGAATACTAGTAATATGTGGAACATTATGCCAGCAGTGGTGGACACTCAAATGATTCTTTGGGGATCAAGATTTTTCAACACGCAACTTTCACATAATCTGATCAGCATGGGAACATTCGAGAACTTATACTGATACAACATGATGAAGGCTTAAACTAAATAACGGAAGACTTATGACATGAGCATAGATGGATGCCAGGATTATAAGACTAATAATAAAAATAATTCAACAAAGAAGTGTACAGTGACATAGAGATAATTACTGAAACGATCCGCAAGAGGCGGACACGGTATTACGGTTATCTCAAACGAATGGACGGAAACCGGCAGACTAAACAGATTTTTCATTTTCTTGACTCCAAACCCAAAATCACAATGCCCAGGTTTATGAATACCAGAGACAACCTCAAAATGCTGCATCTAAAACCCGACGACGCCTTCAATAGAGATCTCTTCCGCAAAAAGATACTGACTAATGAGCTAACCTGAGATGAGATACCGAAGCTGAAAAGAAGACAAGGTACCACCTGGACAGCAGAGCGCAAGATGGCCTACTCACAGAGAATGAGGTAATTCTGGGCTCAGAGGAAAGCCAAGAAAATTGCCAAGTGTAGCAAGACTTAACGTGGTCCTAGATGGCCTCAACGAATTATATATGACACTCACAGGGTCATTATCTATGTGCGCCCCGATTAGCCGGCTTTGACTGGCGCAGACCGCGCCTACACAGTTCAGCCGCTCCACTGACTCATATCGTTAGTTCACACGTGTTTTGTCATTCATATGGACGTATATCTGCAAGACTTAGACGCTAGTGTTGCACGTTTAGTGAGTATTGTGATTACTGTGATTGTTGGTAATGCCTAGACACCAATTCACATTGCGCAAACGTGTGAATATCCATAATTCGTTTATGAAAAGCAGAAAATCTTGTTCTGAAACAAGACGAAAATTTCAAATCAGTGCAATTAGGAGGCTTGGTAAACGATTCAAGGAAACAGGCTCCGTAAATAATAAAAGAGTTGACAGACAATGTTGCATTCTTACAGAACAAAAATTAGACGATATTGGTGAAAGATTGGAACATACCCCTCAAAAATCTTTAAAATGTTTAGCACAAGAAACGGGTGTATCCGCATCTTCCGAAGAAATGCACCTAAATTATTGAACTGAAGCCATATAAACTTCCAGTTGTGCACTCGCTAAATGAACCAGATCACAATAAAAGGTTGCGATTTTGTAACTGGGTGTTAGAAAAGGTAAACTCAGGGGAAGTAGATCCTGAATTAATTTTTTTTAGTGATGAAGCATGGTTTTATTTACATGGCCATGTTACTTCACAAAATTACCATTACTACAGTGACCAGAAGCCAGACATTGTTCTTGAAAAACCCTTACATGATGAGGAGATTGAGGTGTGGTGTGCGTTTAATGGACACCGCTTTATTGGGCCACTTTTCCACGAGGGTGCGATAAACAGTGTGCGGTATGTCAGTGACATTCTTAACCCCTTCTGCAACGAACTTACTTATGCTGAAGGTCTGACCAATTATTTTCAGCAGGATTCCGCCACTCCTCATACACTTTGACAATTTGTTGATAAAATTTTCTGTTTATTCAATACTTTCCTTTTTTTAATTCTTTTGATGTTCATTATGGCTCCCTTATTCTCATAGTGTAGTATTTTTAGATCATTGTCTTTGTTCGTAAATTTATGACCGTCTCATTCATGTGATTTCCCATTGCCGAGAATTTTCTGTGTCTGATAGCATTTAAATGTTCAACATAACGTGTACTAAAATTGGACTCTGATGTAGCAAATTAGATTATATTCCAGTATCACAGGGCGGATCAGGGCAAATTTGAGGGGTATATGAATGAGCTATTTGTAGGATGGGCATCGGAAGGAAATCACATTAATATCCTGTGGACTAACTTTTAGAAAATTTTAAATAGCGCTATTGATAAATTTGTTCCATTTAAATTACTGAAACAAAACCCAGATCCTGAGTATTACACACGGAAAATTAGGAAATTATACAATAAAAGACATGATAGTGACAAGTATATGTTGAAATTTAAGTCCTTATCAAGAGAGCTCGTCTTTAAAAAAAAGGCTGCTCATGACAATTATATGCAAGGTTTACTTGGTTCGGGAGGCGATGGGTGGAAAAAAAATTACAGTTAGGAGAAGAAAGGGAAATTCAAATAATTTGTCGATGATAATGTCCGGTGACGGTAAATTAATTACTGAGAAGCAGGCCATTGCTAATGAATTAAATGTCTTTTATGGTAGTGTGTTCAATAAATCCAATAGCTGTGTGTTGGACCTTAACGGTGAATCAGGGGCTCCACTTCCCCAAATAAACCAGTCAGCAATTGTAAAGCTAATACAAAAATTACGTTACAATATATCGAAGGGTCCTGATAATATTGTTAGTGAAGTACTTAAACTAGGAGGTAGGGCCGTGGCACGATACTTAGAGGTGATGTTTAATGTGTCCATAAACAATGTGCAATTCCGGGTTGACTGGAAAAGAGCTACGGTAGTCCCAATATTTAAGGGAGGGAGCAGACTTGAATTGGGCAACTACAGGCCGGTTAGTCTTACGTCCATCGTTTGTAAACAGATGGAGCATCTCATTTGCGACTACTTGAGGGAACAGAGGGAAACATTATCATGGTTTAATGATAGGCAACATGGATTTCGGAAAGGTTACTCATGCGAGAGTCAGATGCTATCACTTTTTCAAGATATTAGCGAATCGTTCGACGATGGAGTTTCAGTCGACGCCGTAGTTATAGATTTTGCGAAGGCATTTGATGTCGTGCCGCATGACATACTACTCCATAAATTAGCTTCGACGAAGATTGATAGAAGAGTAATTTTATGGATCCAAGAATTTTTGACGGGTCGTTCCCAGAAATTGAAAGTTGAAGGCCAATTCTCGGATTAAATTACCGTAACGTCGGGTATCCCTCAGGGCAGCATAATCGGAACTTTGTTATTTTTGGCGTTTATAAATGACTTATCAAATGGGATTCGCAGTGACTGTCGATTGTTTGCGGATGATTGTGTAATATATCGAAAGATACATGACTCACAAGACAATGCAGTACTTCAAGATGACCTGAACCTGGTCTATAAGTGGGCGATTGAAAATAAAATAAAAATAAACACAAGAAAATGTAGTCTAATGAAAATAGGGAAAGTGCGAAGGCAAGATTTTCAATATAACATTGGCTCGGAAATACTTGTAGAAGAAGATTCTTGCAAATATTTGGGCGTTCACGTAAGAAATGATATGAAATGGAGTAGTCATATAGGATGTGTAGTTTCTGAAGCTTACAAATCCCTGCACTTTTTAATGAGGGTATTAAAAGGAAGTAGTACCTCTGCTAAAGAATTAGGATATTTGTCACTTGTAAGACCTATTCTGGAATACGCCTCGGCGGTTTGGGATCCATATCAAGTAGGGCTCATAAATGAGTTGGAAATGGTACAAAGAAAGGCCGCTAGATTTGTGCTCAATGACTTTAATCCCAGGAGCAGTGTGAGCTGTATGTTAAAGAAACTTCGATGGGAATCACTTGAGGCTAGGAGGATGAAATCTAGACTCTGTGCTATGTACAACACGTATACAAATCAACCAGCATGGGGTGAGCTTAGCAAACATATGGAAAAGCCTACTTACATGGGTAGGAGCTATCATCCTTTCAAAGTTAAGGGCCGACCACAGCGAACAAATTATGGTAAATATTCTTTCATAATCCGTGCCATTGATAATTGGAACTCTCTACCTGCGCAGTCTTAGAGCCTTTTCCCAAACATATAGGTGTGTTTAAGAAAAGACTGACTATTTGTGTAAATACTCCAGTTTAATTGTTAGTAAATTGTTATGTACAATTATTTATTTGTTATGTATATCTAATTTGCCACCGGGGGACCCACCCCCAATTGCAAATAAACGAATGAATGAATGAATGAATAGTTTGCCCTATTAAACCTGAGCAATAGGCTGTCCCTTCCGCCAACCACACTGTGTGAGAGTTCACCTCTTCCACTGCAGGTATCGTTGAGGATTTCACCGTAACCCTGGCAAGGGACCCTAACAAGGTATTACCAGCCAGGCCAGCGGGACCAAGAGTTTTTTTTTTAGTGCTCACACTGTATAAGATACCTAGTGATGCTCCATGTTATGACACTGTACTATACACACTGTAGAGTATGCTGCACACTTGCTAGTGCTCACACTGTATAAAATACCGCTATACATACATACACTATACTATACATATAGTGGATGAAGAAAATAACGAACTATTTAACATCCACCCAGGCATCGAAAAAGCTAAACGTTAATGATTCGAACATAAACAATGACAGAGAAACGCCAACAGTGTCGTGTGGTGATGCAAAAGAAGATCACAACAAAGAGCTTCCAACCACATGTACCAGTGGGACGGAAGACATTTCCAAACGTTGGGATTTTGAGAAAAAGCAGGAATTTTGCAGTAAGTACAAATGGTTGATGGTAATAAATAAAAAACTTGGCTGCAAAATTTGTAAAGACGTTGGCGACTTGGGTACTGAAAGCACATCACGAGGGATGAACATTTCACAGCAGTGGGTTTCAGTTTCTATTTGTCAAAGTGGTGAAACTGAAAAGAAATCTCAGCAAATGCTTTCTCTCCACAAGAAAACATTTAAACATAAAGACAGTTCAGCTCATCAGGCTGCAGTTAAAATACTAAAAACCGCAAAACTGAAAACTTTGGAAACTGCATGCACTAAGGCTTTCAAAAAAGGAAAGGAAATAACTGCCAATGTATTACAAACAGCATATAAAGTAGTTAAGAAAAATCAAGCCTTCTATGATTTCGAAACTGAAATTGACGTGCAGGAGTAGAATGGCTTGCACAAATATTGTTTCTCATATCGTGACAGAAATGAGAAAAAAGGTAGCAAACATGATAGTGCATGGGAATAGTAAAATTGCCCTCCTTATAGATGAAAGTATCACACTCAGTAAGCTGTCATCACTGATAGTGGACCTGTGGACAACACTTTCAGAAATGGATCAGCCAACAAACATTTTCTTGGGAATTATCGAATTGCAAGATGTCACTGCTGAAGGTATATTTAGTGCATTGATGTCTTACTTGGGAGCACTGAGGTTCAATGATGAGTTTCTGAAACAGAATCTTGTTGCAGTCTCAACTGATGGGGCTGCAGTAATGCTAGGAAAGAAGAAGGGTGTAATTACTTTAATAAAGCTGTGCCGGAATTACTCTCCATCAGAGAGCTCTTGCACAAGATGGTAGGATACGCAGATCCAAAAGGGAGGACTCAGAAAGGCAGTCAACCTACTCGCAGGCGCGGATCTAGAGTTTGGCTTTGCGGGGGGGATCAGAGAATCGAAATTGTTAAGAAAAATGGTATCACTAAAAACGCAATCACAAAATAAACAAACGTACAAAACCAGACCAATTTTTTTTGCAAGCTACATGGATAGAAATTTGATGCGTTTAGCGCACCAAAAATATTCGTACAAATTGCAATGGCGTGTTTTGCGACTTTTACATCGAGCTTCGAGTTACAGTTTCAGCAAGTCGAGTTGGTACAGACAAAGGGAGAAAGTCACAGCTTAAATTGCCAACCAAGCTTGCAGTTTGGAGGTCGGCAAAATTTTTTGGTGCGAAAAAAGCCCCAAATTCCTATCTATGCGTTGCTGCACATTCATCGTGACATCACTATAAACATCGATTCGGTAATCACAAGGTTTACTAAACAAAATAGACGAGTTGATTTTGTTTTATAAATAATCGTTTTTATATAACAGGTATGAAGTTGTAAATATGTACAGTTGTAACAGAACATAATAATTGCAATAAAGATAATTTCAGTATTGAATAAAATGAAAAAAAAACTGTTATCCAGTTAAAATTCGTTAAGTTTTATTTGTCTGGTTATTGTGTTTTCGTTTTTTGAATTTGCAAAACAATTTGGTCTCCGTTTGGGGGGGGGGACATGACCCCCATGACCCCCCCTTGAATCCGCGCCTGCCTACTCGGACCTACGTATGTCGGGAACAGGAACCACGATCTAGGGTCGTCAGAGCCAGTCGGCTAATCCACTTATGCAGCCAGATTCGCGATCTGAAGGTGGGACAAGACAGCCGTGTAACGACCCTTCCAGGACAGAGGCGTTCCCAAAACAAGAGTCCAGACTGGCACTCAGAGGGCCAAGAATCGAATATATTAACGAGTCGATAAGTTAAAATGTTAAACGATATGCAAACTAACTATGGAATGACAACAAGAAGTATAAGAGGGTTGAAAACCAAAAGGTAAATATATATTTTAAAAACCGCCGAAGTCAACCAAGATACAAAGTTTTAAGTAATTTTACAAACAAAACGTTTTCCATCATATCTTCAAAAATAATAAATATCAAACTGCGATGCTCAAAGATCAAGAAATTACAAGTAGGAAGGGATAAAATGGAGGATGAATGGAATGAAGGGTGTAAATGAATTATACTAAAGGGGTAACGAGACTTGATCAGTCAATCTTGTGGAATTCATTCCACCTTTCACCAGTTGACAACTAGAACGGAATTACATTTTCAATACACCAAAACAAGGAACTATAATTTTGATTTAACCCTATTAAAAGGAAAGTGCGCTATCCCTTCTTGTTTTAAATGGAACGATCGCAACGCAACTTTAACTCAACAGGGTACCTGCTGGTACAATGCCATTAACGATAATATCATCATAGTACATTTCTCCCCACCAATTGGCTACTGCGATGATCACAGTTAGAAAGCTTGCCTTATACAACCCTTGAATTTCAAACTTGGAACAGTCACCAAAACAAAACCCACCCTTATATAAATAGTATGTCACTTCACAAACTCAACAAAAGAACAATACCCAAAACCCAACACACATTCAATTGCTAATCAAATCCAACCTGACGTTACGCACCGCAGGACTACACATGACATACTATTCCCTTAAACATACGCTTTACTAGTGACTGGTTCAACAGAATTACGACACACTAAAAGAAACATAAATTACATAATACAAACCTGACCGGAGGAAACTGAACTTCAATTATTCTTAAAGGCAAACATTCTATTCTGGAGAAAGTACAAGGTTCGAACCACTAACATTGATGGTACATAACCTCCGAGATCAGTTTCTGGAAACCCTGAAATCGATGGCATATCACCAACCATGAAAGAAAGCTCAATATACCTCACTTAATAACGTTAGAGAATTCCGTAATCACGCTCAGCTGATGAGCAACAAAACAAACACGACATCTACTAAAGAAATATAAATCTACATCCCTACTCATCAGCTGATTCTCTTAATAATAAAATTTACCATCCCGCAAAAATATAAACATAAGCTTAGAATGTGTATGCAAAGCAGGACATGTACTCCTTATTCACCCTTAACCCTAAAACAAAATGCTGATCAACAGCTCACAAAAATTAACCCAGCACAAACAACAAAACAATAATCTGACTCACTCGCCATATGCGACGTGGTCTAACCTCGAAACAACACGTTAAATACACACAGAAAATAAAAAATACCACAATGCGTTCAACTAACCAATAGGAATACAATTACACATGACCCCAGGACGCATGATCCCCTTAATAAATAACGAGACGGACTCCCCTACCGCATATATATTTAGAATGGCGGTCCCTGATATAGCTTAAAACAACCAGAATTACGACATTAACATTACTGAATTTACATTGACATTAAGTGCGATCGCTCCTTAATTTTTAGCCTACTTTTCACATTTTGCAAAAATGAGGAAAAAGTAGACTTATGAGATCGGGTAAATGTGTGTCTGTCTGTCTGTCTGTCCTTCTGTCTGTCTGGCTGTCTGGCTGTGTGTGTGTGTCCCCCTATCAACTCCTCAACGGCTGTAGCAATCGAAACAAAATTTGGTAGGAGTAAAGATCTATACTTGAATATCTCACGGCCATATTTGAAAATGATGTCAGTGCTGCCAACTGCTGAAAAATCGCAATTGAAATTTGAGCTCCATGTTGGATATCTTGGAATGTATGAATAGGAGCTATTTCAAAATTGGCACATGTACAGATAATAATATTGCAGTTTAAATTCCAGGAGGCCATACATGGCAGTGTTGCCAAAATGATTATAAGCCTGCTGATAGGTCCAAATTTTAAATTCATATAACTTCTACACTATCAATTGGATTTCAACCAAATTTCGTATGCTATGTGTACATAAACAGATATGACTGAGCGTATTCTTAAGAGCCACCAGGGCTGCCAACTGTTAATAAATGCTCTCAATTTTTCTATCCAAATACCCATATATCCGAAAGTATGCAAGCCGACAGCTTAAAATTATGCACACGTATAGTACCTGACATTCTATATTAATTTGGAGTAACTTATATACCTCAGTGCTACCAACATGATTCTAAGCCTGCTGAGAGGTCCAAATTTAAATACATGTAACATCTATACTATCATTTGGATTTCAACCAAATTTCGTGTGCGCAATGTGTACCATAACAGATATGACTATGCTGATTCTTAAGAGTAACCAGGGGTGCCAAATGTTAATAAATACTGTCTCTATTTTTGTTACCCTAATATCAAAATATGAGAAAGTATGCAAGCCAATAGCTCTAAACTTTGCACACTTATAGTACCTGGCATTCTAGATTAATTTGGAGTAACTAATATAGACCTACGCCAGTGCTGCCAACATGATTCTAAGCCTGCTGATAGGTCCAATTTAAAAATGCATGTAACTTCTACACTAACTAATGGATTTCATTCAAAATTGACACAACAATAGGTCATATTATTTCAGATTATTTCTGACCAATACATGTATGTCATTGTTGCCAACATGATTTTACGCGCGCTGTTAGATCCAATGTTTAACTGCATGTGACGTCCATGCTATCCATTGGACTACAACCAAATTTTGTATTCTGTACCTTAGGAGATGGAACTAAGAATATATTCAGTCACCAGGGCTGCCAGCTGTAGTTCTCTATTAGGCTACATTATGCCAGGTATACAGTATTTCGAACTAAATCTTAAATTTTAAGAAAAGTAGGCTCTTTAGTTCATCACGGAACTTCTTGTCAAAAGACAAGACCTCTCGATATCGCCACCACAACGCACAAGGGATACTTGAATCTAACGAGCACACGCAATCAGCAACGGAAAATGGTAAAGGCATATCAATACTTGAAAAGCAGAAGAAACAGGATCTACAGAGGAAGGATCTTTTATTAAACTTATCTGTTTGATTCATGCCAATCAAATAGATGTATCAAACGATACAGATCACCCATTCTCGGAGCTGAGCATACCAGGAAGAACATTTACATTGAAATCAAGAAATATAAAACGGCAACTTGCCAAGGGAGAAAACGCGTACTTAGAATCGACTCAGGGCGGGTTATTTAACACAGGGTGCTTTCAAGTCATTTATAAAATACTGCTCAGCTCCCGAGAAATGCTTCCATCTTCCTCTTCGTTGGTGGTAGTGAATCTCTGTCAGATGACGAACGCCGCATTGTTTAGTCTTTTGTCCATTCCATAATTACGAGTTGAGTTGACGTGGTTCCTCTTTGGTTACTCTGGTTGGAGTGCAAGGATAAAATGGTCTAGACCACAGTGTAAGTTTCAAATTTCAGTCAATAGATGTCAGGGTTTCATATTTTATTGTATTTCTGTATCGTAGTTGAAATTGAAACATATGTTTTGTTCTGGCATTGTGCCAGTCACATGTAAACCACTTCAAATCATTCCTTGATAAACTGTTTACAGTTTACCACCAGTCACCTAAAAATGCCAGGGAATTGAAAGCTCATGCAGAGGAACTTGAAATCGTACTCCTTAAAATTGGAAGGATTCTAGATACAAGATAGGTTGCTTCTAGCTTTAGAGCAGTCTCAGCTTTGTGGAAAAATTTCGAAGTTTTAGTGGCACATTTCAAAAGTAACAAAGATGATCCCAAAAGAGACAAAACTGAGCAAGTCATGTATGGAAGACTCCTTAACCATATAACCAATGTGAACTTTATATTGCACCTTGCATTGATGTGTGATGCTCTTCAAGAATTGGCAGAACTTAGTGTTGACTTGCAAGCTCGTGACATTACAATTTAATCGGCCCTTAAGAAGATATGCCAGCAAATTAAGGTGTTTTCTGAAAGAAAGACAAAACATGACCCATACTACACTGAAGCCTTGGAAGCAGAAGCACTGTTAATGTTTAAAGGCGTGAATCTCGAAAAAGGAGCAAGAAATAAAAGGAATCATATTGATGCTGTTAATTTCTATGAGTGCCTGGGCAGGCGTATGGAGAATCGCCTTTTATCACCAGAAGACATTGAAATCCCACAATTGGCTACAGTTTTGGACACTATCACTTGGCCAGAAAATTCTGATGTAACTTATGGAGAAGCAGAAATAAGAAACTTGTGCTAACATTTTGAGCTCCATGAAAGACAAATCTTGCTGGGAAGAAATGCCCTCTGTCTCTCCTGTCCCTTATTAACACTATGAGCATCATCCCAATTTCGACAAGTGAATGTGAAAGAGGCTTCTCACAAATGAATCCGATCATGACACCAACAAGAGCATCATTGCATCTGATCACAGTAGCAAATCTTATGTTCATCAAGTTGGTTGGTCCTCCACTAAGAATTTTCATCCCTGTGGATTACATAAATTCATGGTTCCTGGAAGGAAGACATCTGGCGACCGACACGAAAAACAAGCAGAGGAAGCCTCTTTTACCAGTGAGGAATTTACTGTAAGCAGGACAGCAAACTGAGCCATTACCACAATGCTTATATTTATTTTACTTAATTTTAAAATGTCAAATAATTAGAAATACTGAGTGCAGTTACTACCTTGGTATGTTGACCACAAATAAATTAACCCAATGCAACCTTTCATTTTAACATGTCAGCCAGAAAAGTAATAACCGGACTCTGCAAATTGCCGAAAATTGCAAGATCGTGATGTATTGTCGACTACAACTGAGAGTACTCCTTAAATTTTTTTTAGAAAAAAAAGCACAGGTTAAGTCTATCATACTGCTATGGTGTTGCATTTTTGTTAGTAATTTTTGTGTGGAGCACATTGAACTTGATAGCAATATGGCCGTTGTTCAAAACAATTGTTAACATAACCGAGTTGACTGTAGTTTTGTGGACTTGGCTGATTTGCGGCTGCTCTTGATCATCAGCCCCATGTAGCTGGGTGTGTGTTGAACTTGTCTGAGAACCTGCATTTATGTGATGATTGTAGTAGTGTGTGTAAGTGTTTTAGGGACAGGGATGAGGTAGGTGCCCCAGTACTTGAAGTAAGGAACTATCCCGGCATTTGCCTGCAGGGAGTTGGAAATACCACTCAGGATAGCTGCTATCAGCACTGGGATTCCAACCTCCAAACTTGCTACAGCTGCCCTCGCAGCCGTGGTACATGATTTAACAAGCACGGCTATACCGTGGGAAAGAAAAACGATTGTGTGTGATAATGTACATGTTTACATTTATAAATGGATTTCTGCTAGGTTACGATGTTTACTTAGATTTTAATGTAAATATGGGGGCGAGGATTAAAATTATGTATGACAGGTAATGTTCCATCCAGTCAATACTTGATCCCTACTTTAGTTTCCTAATACTCACCTAAATTACAAATACATACAATACTACAGACAACACAATAGTATAGGTTATCAGACTTTACCCAAGTACACAGGGCTAAATGATCACAATATACATGCCCTTCAGCAACAAGATGACTAACTTCATACTACATATAAATCCTTTCTGCATTACATGCAGCTGACATCCATAAGTGGTGTAAAGTTTTGATGCCATTCTTGATGTTTTGACACCTATACAAATGGTTAGATGTAACTCTTCAGTCGGTAAACATGAATGTGCGCAATGACTGAATGGGGTTACAGTGTAAATAAGTAGAGTGTAGGCAGAGACCAAGTTAACTGCTCTCACCAGGACCAGGCAAGACTCAACCAGATAAGTAGCCTGTACAATACACTGTGAATGGACCATTTAAAACAACCACATATCCACTCCAAACAAGCAAATTCCGGAGGTCAATCACCACTTCCAGTATCTTAACCAAACATCACATAAACTGCAACCATGGTGGCCACTCAAATCGGTCAACGATTTTCCAGGAGTTTTCCAGGAATTTTCCAGGAGTAATTCTCATTTTTCCAGACATAAAAATAAGCGCGAGTCCCTGAAGGGGGGAGAGGCAGCTTTATCGGTTGCCTACTTCAAGACCAAAATAAAGCAGTTGTGTTTGGTTTACTTATACAGATCTTGACAAAAATTAGAGGTGATTGCGTTATTGATACGCAAGCCTACACCCAAATGATTTTATTGTTGTTTAAAACAGCCTTTGTGACTCAAATATCCACTTAAAAAAAAAAAAAAGAATGCCACCTGCAATTTTATTGCAGTGAAGTTGTTTATACTCAATATGTTTTACAAAAATACTATCGTGTGTTCTCCCACACGGAAATAGGTAGCCTGAGGAAATTTCTTTCGTTAACGATAGAATGCTCAAACAAAACCTCAGCGGGAGTATGATTTAAGATGGAAAGATTTTTATAATTAATTAACAATGGCTATTTTCCAGGAGTTTTCAATTTTTTTGTCATTTTCCAGGAGTTTTCCAGACCTAATAAAAATCCAGGAGTTTTCCAGGACTTCCAGGTTTTCCAGGAGTAGTGGCCACCATGTTCAACTAACAAATATTGACGAGTTGCATTATCTTAACTAATACTGCAACTAAATAACTGTATATATTGTAAATATTTTCACCCATACTTTCAGACATAGATTTTATAGCCTAAGTGTAATGGATCTGATGATGATCGATTGACGATTGCAACTGGTCATCCAAGTGTATTTATTAATCTCATGTAATTTTTTTCAGGATTAGGGAATAACCCATCTCATTTGGGTACAATCGTGTTGACCGACTGAAAAGCATCAAACTTTTGTAAATAAGTAAATAAACATTCCTGGGAAAAACTACATGTATAAGTTATAATCACTATTATAATGGGGCAATTTAGGATTACAGTAGAGTCCTGAAAACTCGGCCTAATGTGGACCGAAGGCTGGCCGAGTTTGTGAAAATGCGGGGTTATCGGGAATGGGGTTAAAAAAGAGTAAGTACGAATGTTTCCTCAGAAAATACAGTACTGTATTTCTATGCATTGTTTGCTTGAGAATAAACTGCCCAAATACCCTCAAACAAAGGAAAAGTGCGTAATTTATGAAGGCATAGAGCCTTAACTACATGAAAATTATTGAAATCACAGTGTACAGTAATTTACCTGAAGAGACAGACCTCAGAAAAATACTTTATGAAGGCGTAAAGCTGTCTATAATGAAAATTATCTAACAGACTGCAGGAGCTGGCTACTTTTCCAAGAAATGCGTAATGTCCTGTTGTCTTCCGCACTGCACTCTGCGTTTTGCTGTTTCATCATGAAGACGACGAAAAACAGTAAGTCCATTACCGACGCGCCTTGTTGTTCAAAATACTGAAGGGTGGTTTTGACAGCCTTTAGTCCCTCACTATATGATATTTTAGGAGCTTGTACAGTGGAGTCCTGGTGATCGTCTTCATTTTTTGGCATGTTTCCATTAAATGAGACAGCAGCAATGATTTCTGCATCGGACATAATATCATGCTCGGTATCATTCTAGAACCACTGCTTGACACCATTTTCATCAACTCCTGCACATCCAGGAACACTTTTCGTCCTGCCAGGGTGTGGCCGAGTTATCCGGACTGCCGGGTTATCGAGTACCGAGTTTCGAGACTCTACTGTATAATAGTTATAACTATAATAGTGATCATAACTAATACATGTGATTTTTATCTTACATTGTCATTGGGCAAATTTGTATTGACGGACTGAAAGAGTTGTAACTAACATCCATATGTGGTACAGACCTGTGTAGGCCTGACTTGACAGAATGCCTATACTGCTCTAGCTTGAAAATCTCATAGTGAGGGGTGGTGCATCTTTAAAGTTTAAGCACGTTGGCTTCATCCTATGAATGAATGATCCATTATATATACATATTTATTTTTATTTTTTTATTTTTATTTTTTATAGTGACTGAAAGAGTCTTGTTTTATTCCACTCAATCATAACTTACTTGTGCTTCCTAGGAGGTCTATGGCACACAATTTCATACGTGGAGCAATAATGTACCATTATCTTATCAATGATATGTCTACCAACTTGATCTGATAGGTATTTGTTTTATTTTTATCGAGTTTGAAGAAGTGTCTCCTGTCACTGCCTCAGGCGCCCATGGCCTTAGATTTCTGCTGCACTCTAGTGAACCTTGGCATAATAACTTGCAATAACAAATGAATATGTCGATGGTACGAACTGTAACCTTTCAATCAATAGGTATTTTGACTATCCAGGGTGTGGAAGTATGGCGAAGGAAGACCTGATGCGTGGCAGATGGAATTGGAGTGCTCATTATTCGCACGACGAGATGGTAGACGGTATTTGCCTCTTTCTGAAAAACTGTCCTATCAACTTAGGGCGTGCACTAAAAGAATCATTAAACATTTCAAACTTTTAGGTAAGTAGTTTCCAAGGCAACGATTAACACTAGTTCTTATTGCATCCTGAAACCCTTGTAAAAAAAAGATGCCAGTATAATTCTGTCTAAAATATAGCAGACCTTTCCTCAACTGCAGTACTGTTTGTAGAAAGTGAAACACCCAGAAGAAATGGTCGGAGACACTCCCAGAACAGGGGTCGTGTAGGCCTGCGGTACCATACTAAGTGATTGAAATCGCAAAGAGATGGCGTGCACTTTGGCCCACTAGTGCCCTCTGTCATGGGACCGGACAGGTCAGTGTTCCGCTCAGCTCTGTCGGCGTGGGGCCGTCATACCAAGTGGAAACGTGTAAGCAAATGCAACGATGCCTCGCCGACATCACAGGGTGGACTATCAGCATGTGAGTGCGGTTGAACGGGACAGAATGCTTGAGCTCCAGGAGGCGGGTCTGTCATTCCGGGACATTGCGGCTCGTACAGGGCGCGCTGCGTAAATAGTAAAGCGTATGTGGAAATAACGTAAATTTAAATAACGGTGTCATCATTTTTCTCACACCACAGGTTAACCTAACTTCAGTAAAGTATTTATTATTATTATTAAATTTTCATATTTTGTGACCACAGCGGGAGACGACCACCATCTTCTCCGCATGGCCATATCAGACAGAACAGCGTCGTCCTCGGTGTTGGCTCGACGTTGGAGCACTGCAACGGGGGTGGACATGCGTAGACATGTTTCCTAATACATCACACTCTTGAGCACTACTAGGGGTAGGGGACGACATTGCGTAAAAACTACCTATCAAAATATTACGAAATCACGTTAAACCGAATACGTGAATGTGTGAATGGGAAAAAATTAACGCATCAATTGGCGAGACTACAGATTCAGAGGGATGTTATATAGGAAATGTAGTGATAGGGACCCTAGAAACAAACAGTCCCAGGCAAACTTTTCTGCTGACCTCAGAGGTTTTGGAAGCGGTTAGCTACACTCAGATATGCAAACTGTTCGATAAATCCATGTGTTTAACAAGGCCTAGGGAAATACAACAAGAGAATGTGCTCCTCTTCCGAAGAGATGCAGCACCTTACATGGTAAATGCAGCAAAATCTATCAAAGCATTTTACAATAAGATGGTGCATGTTACTTGTCCTGTACCCTGTTGTCGATGTGTACGGCCCTCCTCTCTCCACTGGATCCACATATGCCTCATACTATAATTCAATAAGATAATCAAATAGGAAAGATGATAAAAACAGATATGGGATAGATCAGACTTCTCAATTCACCCGAATCACCAGCTAGAAATAACCAATAATTAATAGGTACATCAGAATCTACTAGCTTGTTTCAATATAACTGTGACCCTAAAATACAGTAAGCATAACTCCCTGCCCATATCTTGGACTGACTCAAAGATAAATGGTAATAATAATCTCCCTTTAAAATAAATGTCTAAATGTAGACATCTAACTACCAGGGTTTAAAGGCATTCATCAGCATTATGATTCCACATTATCCCTATTTAATTGAGCATATTATATTCGTGTTGACCCATTGAAAGTTACCATTCAATTGCTAATATGGCAACACTGAAAAACTGCTTCATATCTTTGTTAATAGGTTGTAATCGAACAGTTCCCAACAGAACCCAGGTAGTACTTGTTACCTTTCCTAATTGATTATTTGTATACCTTTTATTTCCCTATATAAATTTAAACAGACTGATTTAGGTAAAGGAATATTACATTGTATTTGGAGAAGTATGGCATTGGGGAAGAAGTTTTTTTGTTTTGTGGCCTCGGAGTTTCTCCATAAATGCTAAGATTACATCGGCAAGTTAATTTCCTGCAATCTAATATTAGTTTGATAGTGCAACCGACTAAAAAGCAAAACTCAAAGCTCTCTATTAGTTTCAACTTGGTTGCTAATGTGATTTATAACATGTACGGTATTACCATTTTCAACTCCAGGCAAATGTTGGGACGGTACCTTCTGACAGGCCACGACCGCTTTCTTCCACAGCCTTGCCTAGTTTCGTTCATCTTCATTCATTTCATCTCTCATTAATTCCTCTCATGAGGTTGGTGTCAGGAAGGGCATCCGGCCATAAAAACCATCCGCCACATAGTATTTCATGTATTTCATGGCATATCATCCCCGAGCCCGTTAGAAACGGGAATGATAAGGGTAGACATACTAGAAAGACTCCTATTACATAAACCATAAAGGCAAAATTCTGAAAATGATTGAATACCGTATTTGCTCGCATATAAGAACCCTTTTTTTATCTTATTTTTAATGCTCAAATATTGAGGAGGGTCTTATATGCGCATATCTCAAGAATGAATAGCTCTGACGCATCCCGAATGCGAAGTGGGGCTTTAATCTTTTCAGAGACTCCCTTCAGTGTACTGTAAATATAGTGTAAGGCACTGATGAATAAATATGAAATGAAATGGAAAGATATCCATTAAATAACTATACATGCCAAAATCCTCAAAAATACATTTCAAAACACAAAATTTATTATTAAGGTTTAAAAGATACAATTATGGACCATTTACAATATTAATCTGATATAAATCTCCTGCGGCAAGTATCAGTATACATGCGTGGTAGGATAGGCCTAATTTCGCGTTCACTTTGTCTGAAATAAACGGAACATACCGTTAGGGATATTCTACTTTTAATATTAAAAATAAAATTAAAACTAGATCCAATATTATTAGGTGAGAAATATCTTCACTCTCCCTGACTGTATACAACCAGGCTACTGTAATTTGACTGAATGATTACTGCCTGATCTGATGTGTAGACCAATGGACTCAAATGCGTCCTACGGACGGAGCCTTTTGAGATGCGAATTTTATAAGTTACTTGACGAGAGCCGCTCGATTATACCTTCATTTCAGTATTGAAAAAATTTGGTAATTCATCCGTTAACTGTGTTAAAACTCCCGTGAAAAGAGCTTTCCCAAGTAAAGCCCTACGCTGATGCGGATATCCGCAAACTTTTTCGCCATGTGGATACAGTTTGCATGGCTGTGCGGATAAGCTGCGGATAATGTTTGGAGAAAATTTGCAGATACTTTTTAGAATACAATCCGAACTTGTTTAATAGCATTATTAGGACCCGGATGTTTATGACATATCATATTTTTCCGTTATGTTTTGTTTTATTTTTTTCATGACAAATGTAAGATGATGATTTAAGCTAATCTCATTCAAATTACGTCATTAAGCATAATTAACACTCCGAACAGGAAAGGGTTGCAATTCGGGCTGTATAACATTTATTTTAAACATAGCACATGACATACAAAGCCTAAGGGAACGATTTATTCCTCAAATGTCTAAATATGTTGCATTAGTAATTTATGCTTTATCTAATTAAAAATATTATTGTAATGCCAGTAGATTCGGATAACAAACGTGGGAATGCGGAAAAAAAAGTCATGCGGATGTGCATAATGTTTTATTTATCCGCGCAGGGCTTTACTGATAAGCATATTGACAATTACAGAAGAGTGAGAGGGATAGCTGAATGTGACTATCTGGCTAGGATTGCGGCCTTGGGGCAGGGATTTCCGGGTTATTTCTGTTACAACAGAGAGTCCCAAACTTTCTGCAGGTAGGAAAGAATGCATATGCTTGTACTGTCACAAAATACCATAACAGCAATTGGTACACTCCTGATTTTTACGGTAATGCTGGAACGTCTGCGGAAACCGTAACGAAAAATGGAATAGCAGGAACTCTGTAGTAAACGCGCATCGTTAGCAACCCGTATTTCATTAATGGGTCCAATATGCGACGCAAAGACATTTCTTTTCCTAACTTAAAAGAAAGGGGAATAAATATGGTATTTATCCAATTTTCATTAAGAGAATTCAAACATCATGACTACTAGTCATGTGTACCTGGACATGTGTGAAATTTTTCTGATAACCTGGTTTTATAGCATCTGTATAGTAAGTGCACTTGTAATTGGGACTAGGATGGGGAAGGAGCTTTGAGTAGTCTTAACTCAGGTACCACCCTGGCATATCCCTAGAGCTAAAGAGGAAAAACAATGAAAATTACTTCTTGAATGGCTAAGGTGTGAATCAAACCCACCTCTTCTCAGTTGTCCCATGAACGTGTACCTTCCGACCTTCAGATCATAATTAAATTTCATGGCAGCCAAAAGTCAAATACAGAACATTTGGAACAGAAGATTCAATATATTCCCCTAAGCCACCAAGACAAATTACTTCTTTAAAGGCCGATTTCAGGGGAATACATTTATCCTACCATATTTAGTTCATGCCTTTATTAATCATTAATTTCTTTTAAAAATGGGTTCGTTGAGATATATATATTTTTTTTGCTCAACCCCTCATTTACTGTCTACCCCAGTCTACCTCCAAGGTCCCGCCGAAAATTATGTAGTTAAACTTCCACTCCACTGGTTGTTTTAAGGAGTGGTATATCGAGATTAACTGCCCCCCTTAACACAGTTAGCCAAAGTTGGAAACTGCAGATCAAAATCCCTGGAAGGATGCTGAATAAATAGTGGTCCAGAAAATTACTCTGCTTCACACACACACACACACACACACACTAAACCTACAGGATACTGTAATATTAAAATACAAATCAATAGGAAGGAGCATGCCGATATATATGTACGACAATGTTAACTTGGAGCACCCTTTTTCTGCATGCTAGTACGCCTCATGCTAAGCAAAATAAACACACACTTACCTCGGCGTCGTAAATTTGTTTCAATTCTTGGATTGACCTAGAATACACTTGCATTGTAGATCCAACAGCAATATCACTTGCCAACTGCCCCATGACCCTAGGAAATAACTTTCATAAGACAAATCATCTCACCATTTGGGGAGGGGGGAAGAATCATAATTATCTCAGGGCACCCATGCACGAGTTCAAATACTACAGGCACTGAATTCAGAAAACAATTTCAGCTTATTCATGAGGACCTTTATCTAAAATATCTATTCATTTAAAACTAGGGCCAACAAACAAATTTCCTATTTGAAATCCGAACTAGTGAAGATTTGCCATTACTCACCAAATGCTGTTATTGGCTCTATTATTAAGCACATAATGCCCTCCCTCATGCAAGCACATACTTGGATACAAGTTTGGGAGCCAGTTGTATCTGTTGTAGACAGGTGGTTAAACCTAAGATGTTTTGTATGTGGATTGTTTACACGTTTATTTGTGTATGTGGGTTTCTAAATGTTTATTTATTATGCTAAGTTTACAAAACCTTGAATCTAAGACATGAGGAGAGACAAGGAACCTGAAGACTTCCACAGAGGTTTACACTTGGACAACCCAAATAAAATTGCCACTCATGAGTAAAAGCACAAGTTTTTAGAGAGTTGAGAAAACTTGGATTTTGGTATCATGACGCATGAAAGAGTTATTCTATATCCCCAAGTCATTTCCGGCCCTTAGATGACTTAGATCTGCAACATAACACAATATGTTACACCACTAAGCCTCCTATAGTTCCTGAGATTAATCGAAAGGCCACAATGACATAGACACAGGCAAGAACACACGGACAAAAGTTGATCTTGTGAGCATGAAAATAGGCTACCAAAAATTTATTTATTTCACAAGTTATTTACAGTTTTAGTCGTCAGGACATTGTCTGCTGGAGCGAGATAACTTCGAAAAATTAATCATGGAAAAGAAGATGAGGATGCGGGGGCCAAGGGAGAGAGCAGCGACCAAGTGGATAGATGCGAGTAATGAAGATCTCTGCTTTACCTCTTCAGTAGGCTTTAAAACAGTGGTTCTGAACCCGTAGAAGTCTGCAGACCACTCAGCCTAAAATTGAATCTGTAAGGACCACCCCTTCCCCCCAATACACATTATCAGTTGTAACCCTTCCTCAATAACCCTTATTTTAAAGATATTTCAATTCAAACCCTGATAGTCATCGCCGCGAATACATTCCGACGATTCTCGTTCAACGCACATCGTTTCCGAATTCCCCATTTATTGGCCACTTTTTTATACGTGCTGGTGGGCCCTTCTCTCCCGCGGACCACTCCCGAGGCACTCGCAGACCACCTTTGGTCCACTGCTTTAAAAGAAAAGCTGGTAACGCTCTGAGATGGCACCACTTAGTTCATGGGGTCACAACGCCTAGCAATGAGTGGAACGACTTGTTATGATTATGATCAGGGCCAAGTTGTTTTGTTTATCAGCAACACGAAATGTAACAAGGAGATACAGCAAGAAGTATATACATAATTTATTACATTTGTGAGTGATTTATAGCTGTAATTTGGTTGCAAAAATAGACTGTTTCTGCGATCATCTTTATTTTTACGGTGAAAACGAAAAAATTGCATTTTTTAAAATAAAATGAAGCATTATATTTGTGCTGAAGATTTGGCTGCAATTGCAAAAGAATGTTAGAAAGGGACTTTCATACATAAAGCTTATTATTCTCTTTTAAGAGTTTGTGTCCTGCAGAACCATTGGCAACTGCGTTCCAGTTCATTCTGCTTGGGTGAAAGGTGCGCTTCTAATTGTTTCACAACAGAATCCGTACATATTTATACAATAAGTGAGGTGAGGTCAAACTAGATATCCAAAAAAACACTAAACAGAATATATTTCTACATTTCTGGGAAGATGGCCTACTTGATGGTTGCTAAGTGATCAGTTAATTCCCGTCTTCTGGTCAAGATGGGAAGTAATAGTGAAATTAATGTCGACTCTCGAGTTATAAAATTCAAGAAACATGATTTCTTGACAAGTGGTACTAATATATTAATATGCAAATATTGTAATACAAGAGTTGAGTGGAAAAGGCACGATTCATGTATAAAATCATTCAAAGTAAAGGGGAATTTAAATCGTGTTCAGCTAATGAGTGCACACAATTCTGCTCCAAAAAGACAGTGCAACATTGAAGAAACAAAACGGAAATGTTTTAGAGGGTAAGATTCGTTTTGTAATTTATAGAACCTACTTTACTTTTCAGTTAATTCGGGGTGAAAATAATGAAAGAATAATTACTTAGGCAAATATCCCCCTTCTCCTGCAGTGAGGACGTGGATGAGGAAGTATGTACCAGGGTCTGGAGATCTTACCACTGCAAGCTGGATGAGGCAGGAATATGTACCAAAATGTGCCACAGAAATGAAGACCAATATTATTGAAAATCTTACAGACAAACCAGTAAAAATATTTGTTGATGAAACGACCGATTCTAATGGTAACTGTATTCATGGTCATTTAAACTATAGAATGGAAATCAGTTCAGAAACTTTATCTTGGTTCATGTTAATTTCTAGAAGCAACTAATGCCACCACAAGCCAAGTGGTAGAAAAAACAATTTTTGATTTAGGCCTAAATATTAACTAGTTGAAACCCATCAAGAAATGACGGTCAATGGGAAAATATTTACTGAAGGATTTTCTTATATACATTCTTTGTAGAATTACTTTTTAGCCCAATTGCAACTTTAAGGGCGTCAAAAGATTGCACTCTCGACATTTGCTGGCGTAAAGAGAGACCAATACGTTCTAGAGTTTCCCCTTGAACTTAATTGTGATACAGTACGTCAAGCGAGTTGGAAATTGGCACCTCTTAAAAGAAAATGGAAATGTTTTATCGGATGGTGTTTAAGGATTAGAGCTCCCAGCCTAATTTTATCTGCACTTATTAATTCCAAATCAAAGTAATTTTCATTCATAAATCTTACAATTAATCTGGTTCCATTTAGGAGCCCTTGGGAAACGTTCAGATCTTAATTATGTTATATCAGGCCTTAAAGATGTTTTTAGAAACTCGAGGGATGTCAATTCACATTATAAAACATTTGTTATGGATCGCTATCCTTACCTCACACCAAATTGTTTCCTATTCCTGTTATTTGCAGGAATTTTAAGTTCATCATGGATCCGTATTGATGATTATATATATGACTTAATGCTTGAAAATTATACCATCTTCCGCCTTGTCAATACTTTCAATTATGTTGTGTATTCAAAGAATCACAATTGGCACATGATGAAGGGTGCCAAAAACATAATTAGGCCTCGAAACATGAACCAATTGTGATTCTTTGAATACATAACATAATTGAAAGTATTGACTAGGCAGAAATTTTGAATAATTTTCAAACAATATATCATTTTCATATTTCTGTTATGACACGACGGCCGAGTTAGTTTAATTTCGTTGAATATGAGTTTGAGTATTTTGAAGCAATTGTAGAATGATTCAATCGGTACAATTCACTATCACCTCACTGTCAAAACTTAGTTGAGGAATAGTTTTGTAATCCATTTAAATGGCAGAGAGTAAGATGGATGAAAACCAGCGTGGCTTTAGACCTCAACGATGATGTCAAGATCAAATTTTTAGTATGCGCCATGAGAAATGCTACGAGAGGAATAGGCAGTTGTGTTTGTTTTGTAGAACCAGAGAAGACTATCGATAGAGTATGCAGGAACAAGATGCTGAGCATCCTGAAGGATTATGGTATCGAGGGAAGGCTGCTTCAGGTAATCGAAAGTATTTATGTTGAAATCGGTCTGCAGTGAGAATTGATGGTATGATGAGTTCTTGGTTTAAGGTTTTTACATGAGTGAGGCACTACTGATTATCTCTATTGTATATAAAAATGAAAGTTTGTCTGTTTTTTCTGAATTTCCATGGAAACTTGCTTCATTAACGCGTTTCAGACTGTTTCATGACCGTTGAGCACAAAAACAAAATTTTTGTCTGTCCAACATCATACGCTTTAAACTCAAGACCAGCCGTGTGGATCAAAGTAAAATTTGGTACAGATACCTATCAGAGGCACGACACTAATCATTGATATAACTCTTCTCCATATGATTCCGGCCTAGTTTCAGATAAGTCGCCAAGACTTCTTGTCTCGAAAAGCATGACGTGTTGAGAACTTAAGTATGTTTACTGAAGTTCGAGGGCCTTAACAATAAATTTGTTAATCTACGAATACTAGTGAAATATGCTAAGTATTGTTCAATTCAGGTGCAAATTAGTTGCAATAATCCACCAAACGGATTCAGAGCACTTATTCAGTCAGATCCATGAAGCAGTAAATCGATGGATTCTGAAAATCAGTAAAATACAGTAATTAATATTGGCAATAGAGAATCATACGTGTGAAACAATTAGTAACTGCGATACAAGTAACTAGGACTGATTCTCTGGGAGCATTAACCCCAGAATCAGTAGTGTTAGTCTTCACATCTGAGACCAGCATCTGTAAGTACCAGTCTTATCTTCTTCCAAGGGATCATCAATATATGTCATAAGTGTGCCTGTGTATATATGATAGGGAGTGTTGGGGTAGTCTGTATCGACGAGGATCCTGCCAAGTGTATATATATATATATTGTGTCTGGTATCAGAATACATGTCCATTTTTACCAGATTACCAGTGTTAAACCTCATCATCGTTCACCCAGCGAATCTATCCCGATGTCGTTTCGCAGTTATTTCCTTTCAATATTTTGATGTAAGTGTTCCTCTAGGTAATGTAATTGTTGGATATTTAGTTTCAATATAATCATGACACTTCCTTTGTTAACCCTCAGCATTCTCATTTCTTAGCAGCATACCTTCTCGTGCTTTATGATGGACCTGGGAGTATCATAAGCTATCTTTGGGATATAGTGGAGTTATTAATTTTCGAAATATGCCAGCCACACCTAACGGAGTGCCTGGCTTATCTTCTTGAGTTTCGGCATATGTAGTCTTGTAACTCTCATGGGCACAACAGGAGACTATCTTACACTTTCCACTTCTAATATACTATACTATACATTCAGACTCTTTCCACTGCCACTGCTCTAAACACCTTATGAGGAACAAAAAGATTGATGCTGTTTATTTCCTTATCCAATTGGGTAAGTAGGAGTGTATGCGTATTTATACTCATTTCTAATGTATGTGCGTCACACGACATATATCCAAACAAAGTGCAAATCATAATTCACAGCAGCTAACGATGCAGTCCGTATCACATAAGGAAATCAAAATATCTACACTGTAACCAAATTTATTCGGGTTTTCGCCTCGTGCGGTTAGTTTGGGGTATTTTATTCATATCTTATCATATTGGGTTAAGATCGGGGTTGGTACGGTGATATTTATTGTGCCTAGTGTATATTTTTGTGGACGAATTCATTTTCGAATGTTCCGAGCCAAGTAGATTCACTGTTTATTAATTATCCATTTTGGATATTTTGTAATATAGGATACAGGGTTAATTGTGAATTCTTACATTTTGGGGACTTCGCCTGAAGTACAATAAATATTTCATTTTTGTTTGGGGTTTTTCAATCTATTTTCATCTAGTTATGTTTAAGTTTTGTTGGCTGGCTGTACTTAAAGGTACACTTGAGTTGAGATTTGGGGTGCCGCAACTTGACACACCCGGAAAAGTTTTGACAGAACTTCAGGTTGTTTTCGAGAAGTTAGGTATTTCCTGGGCTAAATATAGCCTGAACTAAAATGAACAGGTGATAAGAAAAGTACTCGGCGACACTCCGGTCCACTCAGAAACAATCGTCGGGATTTAACTTGTCACGTGTTCGCCATTGTCGTGAAGCTTGGACCGGGAGTGCACCAAATAGTTCTGGCGAGCCTACGCGCAGTTCATAGAGTAGGGATATTCGTACGCTGGGGCTTAAAATGGCGTGTTTCGTAATAAACCATCGTCTTCTTACTAACACGGTCTTTATACTTGGCATGGTCCAGTAAGCTAACAGCAGAGTCCAGTCTTCTTGCGTTTAGTGTCATTTTACTTGGCATGGTCCAGTAAGTGAACAACAAAGACAGTCTCCTTGCGATCAGGGTCGTTCTACTTGGCATGGTCCAGTAGACGAACAGCAGAGGCAGAACTAGCTAACCTCTGAGCCTTTGGCTATTGGTTAACTGCATTATATCAACAAGGTTTGGTACAAACACCATGGGCTGTATATTGTGTATACTGTATATGTAAACAAGTACAGCCAGAATGAATGAAAATCCACAGCCTGCTTCCAGTCTCCGACCGGGTCAGGAATGGAATGAATGAAGCCCCCATCTAGCGGCGAGGATACGAAGTGTGCCGGCTGCCGAAGCCTGTTTCACTCCTCTGGGGCAATGATTAAATGAATGACAGATGAAATGAAATGATAGTGGAGAGTGTTGCTGGAATGAAATTGTGACAGGGAAAACCGGAGTACCCGGAGAAAAACCTGTCTGCCTCCGTTTTGTCCAGCACAGATCTCACATGGAGTGACCGGGATTTGAACCACGGACCCAGCGGTGAGAGGCCAGCGCGCTGCCGCCTAAGCCAAGGAGGCTCTTCACAGCCAGAATATAGAGTTCAAATTTAAAGAATGTTTATTCCCGTCTTGCCATGATCCTGGTAACGAATGCACAATGCCCTACACCTGGGATAAGTTGTCTCAATATCGGAAAACGGCTGTTTTATTTTATTTTGTTCGGCAAAGTCCATATGACCAAGCCTGGCACCCATTCTACATCAGGATATTACCGTATATACCTGAATATTACCAGCCCCTGAATGATCCCTGCACCCTCATTTTCGTATGGAAATTTTGAAACAAGACTTCAATGTTTATTCTTGTCACTTTTAAACAAATGTTTACTTTTACTGATGCCATGCTATCACGAAACTCATGAAACTGTAAAACCCGCGCTTTTGCATACACCACCTGTACATTGTTGACCTCGACAATGGCTACTCACTCCCCCTATACCCTAGCTAATGTGTTACGTGTCTCACGTCCCGCACGCCCGTGTGTAGTGTATAATTAAGAAGCGTGCAGTACACAAGGACTGAAAATTAGCAAAAGAACAAGTTTTACGGCATCCTTCAAATTGAAAGTGCTAGAATTTGCTGCAGAAAATGGAGTGAAAGCGGCGAGTTGTAAATATGATTTGCAGCCATGTATTATTCGTTATTGGCGTAACCAGAAGGATAAATTATTGGGAACACAGAACACTTATAAGTCCTTCCGCGGTGTGAAAAAAGGAAAGTACGAAAATGTGGACATAAAAGTTCTGGAGTGGGTTCGAGAAATAAGAGACAATGGGCACGCTGTAAATCACGAAATAATGCTGCGAAACATTGCAACAGTGCGTAACCATGAACTCCGCGTACACACTGCTGTGTGGCTGCAGCGCTACCCGGGGCTGTGACCAATCAGTTGTGATGATGCAAGAGAGTGGCTATTTAAATGGCCTGTTATCACTTTTTTCGTAAATAAAGTACAGTTTAAAATAACTATTTTGTGTGTTGATTTAAAGACGCTAGGTATTCCATTGTGTGCCTTATACCACGCCATCCTAATCTATATCAGGGGAAATTTTTGAACCCAAAAATTCGATGGAAAAAAAAGGGTGTGTTATATGCGAGTAAATATGGTACACCCGAACAAGCACTAGCACCATCTAGCGGATACTCGCAACACCCTATGTCGCACTTGGTGGGCAATTTAAATCTTTAAAATTTGGATGACTCAATTAATACACGCACCCCAACTTTCTACGTCCGATTTTGTATAAAATTGTGCGGATGGTATTCGGGTATATACGGTAAGTTAAATTCATTTTGTGGCCTGTAAGAAAAGGAAGTAAATTAAGTAGGTTTGTTTTATTAAATGTAAAGTTAAATTAACATCAAGTGGAGGTTATGAGAGTTACAACACAAGGAACTTTTTAGGTGGTGGCAGGACTAAGATAGGCTACAGTAGCATTGAAAACATGAACTGGATTCGTTGACCTAATAGGCTGGTCAATGACAGATGTTGCAGAGGAGGAGGAGGAAGAGGAGGAGGAGGAGGAGGAGGAGGAGGAGGAGAAGCAGAAAAAGAGGAATATCAATGGGTCTCAAGGATTGAACCATAGGGCTCTGATCAACATACGGTTTCTTTGATGGACTGCATGATCCTGGTACAGTGGATCGGTCCCCATCCCACCAATGACCATTCAGTGAAGGCTGTTTGTCCCTTTCCGCTTCAGCAACAGACTGACGCGACTTCTTGGCGCCAGTTTTCTTCCTAGCATACAAACTTGGCACTTGTCGCTTTTTGGATCCATGTGGCTGCGAAGTAAACTTATCCTCGGCTGTGACACTGGAAGGATAAAAAATTATACAAAATTTCAGCCATATTTCAAGATTGCAAATTAGTATAATTGCAAATGGTGTATACTACAAATTGCAAGCAATATGAGAGTATGCATAATGTACAGTCAAGTATGCATACAATATTTTTGTGTGTTACCAAGTGTATTAAGGGTTTGAATTAAGGTGTGCTAAGGTTTGCAAGGATATCTCCATGACTTTAACACATCACACTAGACATTTCTCAGCCATATTCAAGCAATTTGAAATAATGTTTAGTACTCGCATTTACATCTTCGACATGAAAGCACACAATATTATAGAGAGTAAAGTGATATGGCTGCTGGAGAATAATAATAATAAAAACATTATTGGCTTTCCGTCCATTTTAACAGCTGCGTGTTTTAGATACACTAGGGTGCCAGAATTTTGCTCTGAGGGGGATCTTTAACGTGTCAGTAAATCTACTGACTTGATATGGTGCGTCGTTCATTTACAAACATTACATCACTGAAGATTACTTCTGGACTCTGTTATAACCAGGACCTTTCTGGCAGTTGATCTTTCTTACATGTTTGTGTAATAGTTTTTCTTCTTCTTTTTAGGCCTTTGTTCAGTTTGAAGGCTGTCTATAGGGCATAATCTTAATTCCAGGGGCCCGTAACTGAACAGAAATTCATTACATATCGGTACCACTATGTTCCACGTTACATTATGTATACCATACAGCGACCCATGCCGACTTTATATATCGATCCATCCCACTGTAACTTGGAGTTCGGTATGAGAATGTGGAACGGTGCAGCAGGATTTCGGCTTCACACCATACATTGCTTGAAGGTATGAGTTAATGGATAGTTCCATTCGATGAAATGAAAATCCACAGCCTGCTTCCAGTCTCCGACCGGGTCAGGAATGGAATGAATGAAGCCCCCATCTAGCGGCGAGGATATGAACTGTGCCGGCTGCCGAGGCCTGACGCACTCCTCTGGAGCAATGATTAAATGAATGACAGATGAAATGAAATGATAGTGGAGAGTGTTGCTGGAATGAAATAGTTCCATTCGATACCATAGATAATTGCAACGATCCCAAAGTGTTGCCAGTTAACTAGTTACTCTATGTACCTTCTAAGTTATTGACGTGAAATAACCAGTCAGCCAGTTACTATAAGTGCCCTTCCATGTTCCCCAACCAGTCCCCCGGTTTCTCTGCGCATCGTTCCAGATTCTCACATAAAAACATGTTCCAACGAAACATGAAATGGTACAACACTTGAAAAGTACAGCAGGATTACCCAAAATGTGTGTACAAACTAATAGAGAATATGACTATTACACAGTTATTACCAGGGCCCGAATTCTGATGACATGTCATCTTTTAAATGATTCACCACATACATTGCTAACTTATATACAAATTCTTTCCATGGGCCCACATTACAGAAATGCATACTTATTAAGTATTTTTTCTGTCATATTTAAGTATTTTATATTTGGATCATTTTCTCGCTTTTCACATCATTATTATGTCATTTTATGGAATTTATTAAAATATTTTATACGTTTTGAGTCATTTTCTTACATGTTTAATGGTTTATGATGCATTTTTTGCGTATGGTACTGGATATTAACGGAACTGAATGTGAGGATGAATACGTAGACATGAGAATCTTCACAACTTTGGTCAACCCTTATTTCTTGGAATATCCACATTCCAGGAGACAAACTGAGCTTGCAACTAATCCGGAAGCGATGTTGAAATCGATGTTGGCTTGTGGTCTGAACCGTATCGCTACGGTTGGTGCTTGTACCCAACTCGGGTGTCAATTGCTTGGTTTCCTGTCCCTCTTTTCTTACTCAAGCGAGGCGACTGACTGTACCACCAGGCTAGTATCTTCAAGACTCCCTTGTTTATCAGGCGAGTTTGCGCAAAGTTATACGCAAGTATGAATCACTTTTCCTGATCTAATTTCTGTGAGCTCAACCTGTTTCTATAATTTAATTCATGTGGTGTATTTACGGTCTATCTTATCTATATTTTGTATTCATTCACCCCCAATAAGTCATACACGGTATTTCAGTATATTTACAGTACGTTAAGTGTTTTACCTTCACTTCGGTGTTTAGTCAGTTATTTTTTATTTCTCTTCTGTTTATTGCTTTTCCTGGGGGTATGGTCATCTAGCCTTTACTTTCGTAGTGTTTTGCCTTTCACCATGACTATGTATCAGCTCCCTCTAGGCTTTATCTTTTCATATGTCAATTACCAAATTGATTACGTCATCATCGTTCGCCCAGCGAATCTATCCCCATGTCGTTTAGCTGTTATTTCCTTTCAATATTTTGATTGTAGGTGTTCCTCTAGGTAATGTAATTGTTGGATATTTAGTTCCAATATAATCACAACACTTCCTTTGTTAACCCTCTGCATTCTCATTTCTTAGCAGCATACCTTCTCGTGCTTTGTGATGGACCTGGGAGTATCATAAGCTATCTTTGAGATATGGTTGGACTTATTTATTTTCGAAATATGCCAGCCACACCTAACGGAGTGCCTGGCTTATCTTCTTGAGTTTCAGCATATATAGTTTTATAACTCGCATGGGCCCAACGGCAGACTATCTTACTCTTTCCACTTCCACTATACTATACTATATAATGTGCGTTCAAAAGGTAACGAGCCGGAGGCATAATTACAGAAACCAGTACCTGTATGTTAAAAGTATTGGCCCTGGCTGTTGAGGCTCTTGTCCCACTGTGACATGAGGCGGTGAATGGCTGTTTCATAAAATTCCCTGGCTACGATGTGAACCAGTTCCGCACGTACAGCTGGAAGTCGACGTCCAAGGTGAATCGTTGGCCCCGCAGAGCCCTTTTCAGGGGACCAAACATGGCGTAATCACAGGGAGAGAGGTCTGGACTGTACCGAGGGTGGCCGAGAAACACCCATTTGAATTTATGCAGGAGTGCCTCGACGGTGTTGGCCGTATGAGGTTGTGCATTCTCGTGGAGCAGAATGACCCCACGGGTGAGATTGCCTGGTCGTTTTGATTCGATCGCTTGGCGAAGGGTGGTCAAGGTTTGCGAGTAACGCTGGGCATTCACTGTTGTCCCGTGCAGCATGAAGTGTATCAGAAGGGGGCCATCTTGGTCAAAGAAGAATATCTGCATTACCTTTCCTGCACTCGTGTGGATGGCCTTGCCTTTTTTGGGTGGTAGTGACCCTGGATGCTTCCACTGGAGGCTTTGTCGTTTGGATTCTGGTTCGAAGTGATGACACCATGACTCATCTCCAGCCACCACTCGTGCCAGGAACCCATTCCCTTCCCTCGCTTAGCGCTGCAGATGACCAAGACAGTGGGCCATTTGACATGCTTCCTGGTGTGGTTGAAGACTGTGGGGCACCCATTGGGCACACACTTCGCGCTAGTGCAGTCGTTCCTTCATGATGGTGTGCACACTTCCGACGCTAAATCCGTCCACGGCAGCTATAGCGTTCACTGTCACTCGGGGGTTCTGGGTTATAATTGCATCAACCAGCTGGACGATGTCATCGGTAATGCAGGGGGGTGCCCCAGACCGGGCATCATCGGCTAACGACAACCGTCTTTCCCTGAAGCGCTTGTGCCACGCCTTGACCCTTGCAAGGGACATGCAGTGTTCGCTGTACACTTGTGACATTCGGCGATGAATGTCCGTTTCCCCTACTCCTTCCACTGTCAGAAACCGAACAACACCTCTTTGCTCTTCGTTTGACGCCTCCATGTCACTGTTTGCAATCTGACTGGCAGCGTTGGACGATTGATGCATGCTGCTGCTCACTTTGTATCGTGACGTGACGTGCACGCGTGCCCTCTAGCGACAAGCTGTGACCTTCCACGGTCTGGTCGGAACACACGCCACGATTAGCCGATGTCGTCACCGGTTTGCGCATTCCAACCTCCGGCTCGTTACTTTTTGAACGCACCTTATACATTCATACTCTTTCCACTGCCTCTGGTCAAAAATCCTTATGAGGAACAAAAAGATTGATGCTGTTTATTTCCTTATCCAGTTGGGTAAGTAGGAGAGTATGCGTATGTATATTCATTTCTAATCTATGTGCGTCAAACGACATATATCCGAAGACAGTGCAAATCATAATTCACAACAGCAAACAATGCAGTCCGTATCACACAAGGAAATCAAAATATCTACACTGTAACCAAATTTAATCGGGTTTTTGCCTCGTGCGGTTAGTTTGGGGTATTTTATTCATATCTTATCATATTGGGTTAAGATCGGGGTTGGTGCGGTGATATTTATTGTGCCTAGTGTATATTTTTGTGGACAAATTCTTTTTCGAATGTTCCGGGCCAAGTAGATTCACTGCTTATTAAGTATCCGTTTTGGATATTTTGTAATATAGGATAAGGGGTTAATTGTGAATTCTTACATTTTGGGGACAGGGATAAATATACCGTTTTATTGCCTGAAGTAGAATCATTATTTCATTTTTGTTTGGGGTTTTTCAATTTATTTTCATCTAGTAATATTTAAGATTTGTTGGCTGGCTGTACTAAAAGGTACACTTGGGTTGAGATTTGGGATGCTGGAACTTGACACATCCGGAAAAGTTTTGACAGAACTTCAGGTTGTTTGCGAGAAGTTAGGTATTTCCTGGGCTAAATATAGCCTGAACTAAAATGAACAGGCGATAGGAAAAGTACTCGGCGACAGCCGGTTCCACTCAGGAACAATCGTCGGGATTTAGTTTGTTATGTGTTCGCCATTATCGTGAAGCTTGGAGCGGGAGTGCACCAAATAGTTCTGGCGAGCCTATGCGCAGTTCGTGGTGTAGGGATACTCGTATGCTGGTGTTTCAAATGGCTTGTTTCGTGATAAAACATCATCTTCTTACTAACACAGTCGTTATACTTGGCATGGTCCAGTAAGCTAACAGCAGAGTCAAGTCTTCTTGGGCTTAGGGTCATTTTACATGGCATGGTCCAGTAAGTGAACAGCAAAGACAGTCAGTCTCCTTGCGATCAGGGTCGTTCTACTTGGCATGGTACAGTAGACGAACAGCAGAGGCAGAACTAGCTAACCTCTCAGCCTTTGGCTATTGGTTAACAACATTACATCAACAAGGTTTGGTTCAAACACCATGGGCATAATGTGTATACTGTATATGTAAACAAGTACAGCCAGAATATAGAGTTCAAATTTAAAGAGTGTTTATTCCTGTCTTGCCATGATCCCGGTAACTAATGCACAATGCCCTACACCTGGGATAAGTTGTCTCAATATCGGAAAACAGCTGTTTTATTTTATTTTATTCGGCAAAGTCCATATGACCAAGCCTGGCGCCCATTCTAAATCGGGATATTACCATATATACCTGAATATTACCCGCCCCCGAATGATCCCTGCACCCTCATTTTCATATTGAAATTTTAAAAAAAGACTTCAATTTTTATTCTTGTCACTTTTAAACAAATATTTACTTTTACCGATGCCATGCTATCACGCAACTCATGAAACTGTAAAACCCGCGCTTTTGCCTACACCACCTGTACATTGTTGACCTCGACAATGGCTACTCACTCCCCCTATCCTCTAGCTAATGGGTTACGTGTCTCACGTCCCGCACGCCCATGTGTAGTGTATAATTAAGAAGCGTGCAGTACACAAGGACTGAAAATTAGCAAAAGAACAAGTTTTACGGCATCCTTCAAGTTGAAAGTGCCAGAATTTGCTGCTGAAAATAGAGTGAAAGCGGCGTGTCGTAAATATGAAGTGCAGCCGTGTATTATTCGTTATTGGCGTAACCAGAAGGACAAATTATTGGGAACAAAGAAAACTTCTAAGTCCTTCCGAGGTGTGAAAAAAGGAACGTACGAAAATGTGGACATAAGAGTTCTGGAGTGGGTTCGAGAAACAAGAGACAATGGCCACGCTGTAAATCACGAAATTGAAGATATTGAAGATATGATATTTATTCAATTAATTCCAAAGAGCCATAGGCTCGTACAGAGGAATTGTACAGTAATATGTGTGTTTACACACCAGGAAGAAAATTCTGAAGGTAACACAAATTGATGAATAAGGGCATAGGCCTATTAGTAAAGTTGATACTATATCTAAGATTGTTTAGACCAAGGTCTCTTAAAATGATAAGCACAGGATTTTTGAGCTTATTTGATGTATTACGATGCATCGAATTTTTCCCACAATACTTTCGTAGTTTTCCTCTTAAATACTGACAAAGTTGGTGCACTTTTTACTTCATCGGGAAGTTTATTATATAACTGTGATGCAGAGAACTTGAAACTATTTCTACCGTATTTAGAAGAGTGAATGATATATAAGGCTACGTCCTTCGCATGCCTAGTTCCATAAGAATGATTGTCCGAGTTCAAGATGTAGGGAGAGCTATAGAGTATTGTGTTGTGTTTAATTTTGTATATTAGCATAGCTGCTCGGAGATCTGCACTTATGCTGAGGGGTAGAATTTTACTTCTGATGTACAGATCTTTTACTGGAGTGCAGTAAGGAAGGTTAAATATGTTTCTAATAGCCCTATTCTGAATAGTCATTAAATCATTCAGTGTGGATTTCCTGCAGTGAGCCCAAATAACATTTAAATATTGGAGCTTGCTATGTACAAGTGAATAGTAGATTTGTTTTACAAGGTTTAGGGGAATAAGATACCGAAGTTTCCTTAGGATCCCTACTATAGGTGAGAGTTTCTTAGCAATTCGTTCAACGTGTTCAATCCAGGTCAGGTGTTTGTCGATGATTAGACCTAAATACTTTGCCTGATTAACCTCTTTTATTTCAATATTATTTATATATATTTTGTCATGTGTGATTTCTTTCATGCTTTGCTTTGAAATTACCATGTAATTGGTCTTCTGTAGGTTCATTGTTAATTTATTGGCCTGGAACCATTGTGAGAGAGTATTTATATCTTGTTGCACATTTTGTATGATTTCAATTATGTCTTTCCCAGTGTAGAAGATATTTGTATCATCTGCATACAATTTGATATGCCCTCTCAAATTACATTCCACAATATCATTTATATAAATTAAGAATAATGTAGGTCCAAGTATAGATCCTTGTGGAACTCCATGAGTTATATATTTTCCTGAACTTATGCATTTATTCAAAGCTACATGCTGCTTTCTTCCAATAAGGTAGCTTTGGAACCATTTTAGTGCTATACCTCGGACACCAGCATTTTCTAATTTTGATAACAGTATTTTATGATCTACTGTATCAAAGGCTTTTGTGAGATCAATAAATAACCCAACTGCCATATTATTTTTGTCAATAGTTTCTTGTAGCATTGTTATTAGGTCAATAGTTGCTGCCTCAGTACTAGAATTTTCCCTGAATCCATATTGCATATTATGAAAGAATGTATTCTTGTTCAGAAATGAAAGCAATCTTGTTTTTACCACTTCTTCCAGAATTTTTGAAACTACCGATAAAATAGAAACAGGTCTATAATTATTTGGATTTCTTTTGTCACAACCCTTAAATATAGGAACTACTTTGGCCACTTTTAAGTCATCTGGTATCATGCCAGTAACTAAGGACTCATTAATCATTTCAACCAAGATTTTAATAAATGATTGTATATTGTTTTTAATGAAATTTGTCTTGATCCTATCTAATCCACAGCTCTTTTTATTCTTTAAATTTGTGATGATGGACTTGACCTCTGCTTCATCTGTCGGATATAAGTAGAGAGAATTTGACTGATTGTGGTCCTTACTGAGGATTTCCTTCTGTTCAGGAATAGCTTTTGCTAGACTTCCAGCAATGTTTGTGAAGAACAAGTTAAATGATTCACATAGTTCTTGATTGTCTGTGATAATTTTGTTGTCTATTTCAAGTGAAGTGCATGTCTCAACTGTTGGTTTTTTGTTGTGTATGATTTCTTTGATAGTCTCCCAAGTTTTATTAGAATTGTTTCCATATGTTCTGAATTTATCTGAGTAGTAATTTGACTTTAGTCTTCTTTTTAAGTTTGTTACATTATTCCGGCATCTACAGTATTCTTGGTTCATATCATTATTATTTCTGTGAAGGGGATGCTGCATAACATTGCAACAATGCGTAACCATGAACTCCGCGCACACACTGCTGTGTGGCCGCAGCGCTACCCGGCGCTGTGACCAATCAGCTGTGATGATGCAAGAGAGTGGCTATTTAAATGGACTGTTATCAATTTTTTCATAAATAAAGCACAGGTTAAAATAACTATTTTGTGTGTTGATTTAAAGACGCTAGGAATTTCTTTGTGTGCCTTATACCATGCCATCCTAATCTATACCATTGGAAATTTTTGAACCCAAAAATTCGACGAGAAAAAAGGGTGTGTTATATGCGAGTAAATATGGTGCACCCGAACAAGCACTAGCACCATCTAGCGGATACTTGCAACACCCTATGTCGCACTTAGTGGGCAATTTAAATCTTTAAAATTTAAATGACTCAATTAATACCCGCACCCCAACTTTCTACGTCCGATTTTGTATAAAAAAAGTGCGGGTGGTATTCGGATACATAAGGGAAGTTAAATTCATTTTGTGGCCTGTAAGAAAAGGAAGTAAATTAAGTAGGTTTGTTTTATTAAATGTAAAGTTAAATTAACATCAAGTGGAGGTTAAGAGAGTTACAACACAAGCAACTTATTAGGTGGTGGCAGGACTAAATAGGCTACAGAAGCATTGAAAACATGGACATGACCTAATAGGCTGGCCAATGACAGATGTTGCAGAGAAGAAGGAGAAGAAGAAGAAGAAATAATTATTTTTTACTTAATACATACCCAGAGGGGCCAGGCGCATCCCACGATTCCGTAACATCAAGGGGTCTCAAGGATTGAACCATAGGGCTCTTATCTATATACGGTTTCTTTGATGGACTGCAAGATTCTGGTACAGTGGATCGGTGCCCTTCCCACCAATGACCATTCAGTGAAGGCTGTTTGTCCCTCTCCGCTTCAGCAACAGACTGACGCGACTTCTTGGCGCCAGCTTTCTTCCTAGGATGTTGCTTTTGGGATCCATGTGGCTGCGAAGCAACCTTCTCCTCGGCTGTGACACTGGAAGGATAAAAAATTATACAAAATTTCAGCCATATTTCAAGATTGCAAATTAGTATAATTGCAAATGGTGTATACTACAAATTGCAATAAATATGAGAGTATGCATAATGTACAGTCAAGTATGCATACAATATTTCCGTATGTTACCAAGTGTATTTAGGGTTTGAATTAAGGTGTGCTAAGGTTTGCAAGGATATCTCCATGAGTTTAACACATCACACCAGACCATTTCTCAGCTATATTCAAGGTCTTGAACACACAATCTGCCAAGGAGGGCAAAATTGCAAATATCAGGACTTACAAAGCAGTTTGAGAAGTATGAAAGTTGAGATGAAAACGTACAGACATGTATACATACAGTACGACTAGAATGAAAACGACTTAAACAAAATTCATAAGTATTTTACAATTCCACCCAGATATCAATTTTTATTAAGCTCCAAAGTGAAGACGGAGGTAAGTACAATTTGAAATAATGTTTAGTACTCGCATTTACATCTTCGACATGAAAGCACACAATATTATAGAGAGTAAAGTGATATGGCTGCTGGAGAATAATAATAATAAAAACATTATTGGCTTTCCGTCCATTTTAACAGCTGCGTGTTTTAGATACACCAGGGTGCCAGAATTTTGCTCTGAGGGGGATCTTGAACGTGTCAGTAAATCTACTGACTTGATATGGTGCGTCGTTCATTTACAAACATTAAATCACTGAAGATTACTTCTGGACTCTGTTATAACCAGACCTTTCTGGCAGTTGATCTTTCTTACATGTTTGTGTAATAGTTTTTCTTCCTCTTTTTAGGCCTTTGTTCAGTTTGAAGGCTGTCTATAGGGCATAATCTTAATTCCAGGGGCCCGTAACTGAACAGAAATTCATTACATACCGGTACCACTATGTTCCACGTTACATTATGTATACCATACAACGACCCATGCCGACTTTATATATTGATCCATCCCACTGTAACTTGGAGTTCGGTATGAGAATGTGGAACGGTGCAGCAGGATTTCGGCTTCACACCATACATTGCTTGAAGGTATGAGTTAATGGATAGTTCCATTCGATACCATAGATAATTGCAACGATCCCAAAGTGTTGCCAGTTAACTAGTTACTCTATGTACCTTCTAAGTTATTGACATGGAATAACCAGTCAGCCAGTTACTATAAGTGCCCTTCCATGTTCTCCCAACCAGTCCCCCGGTTTCTCTGCGCGTCGTTCCAGGTTCTCACATAAAAACATGTTCCAACGAAACATGAAATGGTACAACACTTGAAAAGTACAGCAGGATTACCCAAAATGTGTGTACAAACTAATAGAGAATATGACTATTACACAGTTATTACCAGGGCCCGAATTCTGATGACATGTCATCTTTTAAATGATTCACCACATACATTGCTAACTTATATACAAATTCTTTCCATGGGCCCACATTACAGAAATGCATACTTATTAAGTATTTTTTCTGTCATATTTAAGTATTTTATATTTGGATCATTTTCTCGCTTTTCACATCATTATTATGTCATTTTATGGAATTTATTAAAATATTTTATACGTTTTGAGTCATTTTCTTACATGTTTAATGGTTTATGATGCATTTTTTGCGTATGGTACTGGATATTAACGGAACTGAATGTGAGGATGAATACGTAGACATGAGAATCTTCACAACTTTGGTCAACCCTTATTTCTTGGAATATCCACATTCCAGGAGACAAACTGAGCTTGCAACTAATCCGGAAGCGATGTTGAAATCGATGTTGGCTTGTGGTCTGAACAGTATCGCTACGGTTGGTGCTTGTACCCAACTCGGGTGTCAATTGCTTGGTCTCCTGTCCCTCTTTTCTTACTCAAGCGAGGCGACTGACTGTACCACCAGGCTAGTATCTTCAAGACTCCCTTGTTTATCATGCGAGTTTGCGCAAAGTTATACGCAAGTATGAATCACTTTTCCTGATCTAATTTCTGTGCGCTCATCCTGTTTCTATAATTTAATTCATGTGGTGTATTTACGGTCTATCTTATCTATATTTTGTATTCATTCACCCCCAATAAGTCATACACGGTATTTCAGTATATTTACAGTACGTTAAGTGTTTCACCTTCACTTCGGTGCTTAGTCAGTTATTTTTTATTTCTCTTCTGTTTATTGCTTTTCCTGGGGGTATGGTCATCTAGCCATTACTTTCGTAGTGTTTTGCCTTTCACCATGACTATGTATCAGCTCCCTCTAGGCTTTATCTTTTCATATGTCAATTACCAAATTGATTACGTCATCATCGTTCGCCCAGCGAATCTATCCCCATGTCGTTTAGCTGTTATTTCCTTTCAATATTTTGATTGTAGGTGTTCCTTTAGGTAATGTAATTGTTGGATATTTAGTTCCAATATAATTACAACACTTCCTTTGTTAACCCTCTGCAGTCTCATTTCTTAGCAGCATACCTTCTCGTGCTTTTTGATGGACCTGGGAGTATCATAAGCTATCTTTGAGATATGGTTGGACTTATTTATTTTCGAAATATGCCAGCCACACCTAACGGAGTGCCTGGCTTATCTTCTTGAGTTTCAGCATATATAGTTTTGTAACTCGCATGGGCCCAACGGCAGACTATCTTACTCTTTCCACTTCCACTATACTATACTATATAAGGTGCGTTCAAAAAGTAACGAGCCGGAGGCATAATTACAGAAACCAGTACCTGTATGTTAAAAGTATTGGCCCTGGCTGTTGAGGCTCTTGTCCCACTGTGACACGAGGCGGTGAATGGCTGTTTCATAAAATTTCCTGGCTACGATGTGAACCAGTTCCGCACGTACAGCTGGAAGTCGACGTCCACAATTGCACAAATACCAGAACTACACCTAACACCGCTTAAAACCAAGCATAAACAAAACTTTCCCGCTGTCAAACAGTCAAAGCCCAAAGAGTAATATAAATGCAGCGATAATCTGCGAGATGTGATTATCGATAGAAAGTTCGATTGACTTTCAGCGTAATGTCAAACGCATGGAATTAATGACCAAAGCACAGTGATTATCTGCGAGACGGGATTATCGATAAACTTATCGGTCGACTATCAGCCGAAATTCAAACACTCGCATCTCAGAATAGCAGCTATTATCAAAAATCAAAACTGAAATGGGATTTGGATGCAGAGAACGGAAACAAGCCAGAGAGTTGAAAATCCGTGGGAAAAAACTATGCTAATCCGGACAACCAGAAAACACCATGCAAATCCAAAAAGTCTTCCGTGAAAACCGGGAAACTTGGCAGGTATGCATTAGGGATCCTCCTCGATATTGGTCTCTTTCCACAATGTTTGGGTCCCGAAATCGTGTTCCAGATGCGAATCCATCGAGAATCACTCTCCAGACTAAATCAGGACTCATCTGTGAAAAGAACATTGGCCCACTGTTCGATCGTCCAGTTGGCATGTTGACGACGGCACTCTAGACGTTCCCTTCTGCGCAGACGTGCCAGGGTTACACATACAGCACGACTCCATCAATCAAGGTCACTCAGCTGGATGTTGCGAGGTCGAATGCCAGTTGCCATGCAGTACTACGACGGTACCGTCGTGCCCGTAGAGCAAAATAACGGCCCCTCTCATTCTGATGTCACACGTAGTCGGCCCTGTCCTGGTCTTCGGGATGCATTTTCAGTCTCTACAATCTGTCGCCACATCCGAGGCACAACAGAACAATTCACATTAAGCCTAATAATTGACAAATTGTCGTTTAAACCAAATCTCATTTCAAGAAGGAATGAAAGGAATTCAACTAGAAGGTCTCACAATAATAAGATAACTTTATATTCTTCAAAGAAGATCTATATACTAAATGACATTTCAGTGTACATTAATCGTTATGGTGTATTATTCGTATGTAACGTTACCTGATGTACACTAAATTTAGTTATCAGCACGAACATTTAAATTTTTCTATTTGATTATTAGGGGTCATTGATTTACTCCACCATAACCTCCAGCTAATTAAACCACTTATACACTTAACTGCCAGTTGAGCCTTTTTTATTTATTTATTTTTTGTCGTGTGGCCTCATGAGAGGCCGAGTGCAGGTCTTTCTATTCGACGCCCGTGGGCGACCTGCGCGTCAGTATGAGAGATGGAATGGATGAAGATGAATGAAACTGGGCAAGGATGCGGAAGGAATCGGCCGTGGCCTATCAGAAGGTACCGTCCCAGCATTTGCCTGGTGTTGAAAATAGGGAAACCACGGAAAACCATTTCAAGGACAGCCGACGGTGGGGCTCGAACCCACGCGTCTACCGAGTCAGCAGAGAGCTTGGTCCCATGACCTAACGCTGCGCTTTAGCCAGCTGAGCCACTACTGTCGGTAGCCATTTTTATGAGAACCATGAGATACCCCATTGCTCTGTTTTATTTTATAGAGATGATTCCACGCCTTTGTAAGCATGAGATGATGATGATGATGATAATTGTTGTTTTAAGGGGCCTAACATCTAGATTATCGGCCCCGATAAACATGAGAATCCTTATCTGTGCACCTATTTGTATCTCTGTTTTTTTCCTCTCCATATATGGTAATTTCTGTCTCATTTTCCTATGATTGACCTGTGATTTATGTGTGGAAGGGCTCTGTCCAATCAAATTACATCACTCAGCTACCTCTGTTTCAAGATAGCGTCTCCATGCCTTCCTCGGGGCATTTAGTTCTTGACAGCCAAGTGCGCTAGACGCAAACAGTAGTTTGTTCCATTTGCTGGAATAGTGCCCGCGTTCAAGATAAACCATAACCAAGCGTTAGTATGTCGTAAACTATTGATGCAATATTTCATTTTCATATTTCGGCAATTTAGAACTTTTGTACTGCATAATTTAAATTTCCTTTCGAGTGTTCCTGGACTCTCACGATAGTTTTCCTTCCTTTATCTAAATGCAATTGATGGTGAGTTCTTATCTTTTGTATTGTTGTCTTGTCCTTTTTTGTGACAATGTAGCTTATAGTATTTTAAGAGTTGAAAGTTACGTTGTATATTCATGTGTGGGCTATTTCTCCATCTCTGCACTGGAGCGTACGATTGCATGGATTGCCTACCTTGCAGGGGGCACCAATTTGTCATTGTCATACCAGAAGTATAACGTAAACTATTGTTTCATTATTTCATTTTCATATTTCAGCAATTTAGAACTTATGTACAGCATAATTTTATTTTCCTTTCGCGTGTTGCTGTGTTCTCCCGTCAAGTTTGCAATGCTTCTGCTGTTCACTTAAGTATAATGTTATAAAAATTATTATTATTAAATCCTGTGTCAGCGTACACAGTTTCCTCAAGAGCATTCACAGGAGTACAGATATTTTTCTTGTTTCCCGTTAATGCCTGTTTCTTTATCTTATGAATACACATTGGGTAGGAGGGGTTTCACCAATGCTATTTGCTGGTGACCTAACCTGTGATACTCCTGCCTTTATGTATGCCAAGTTTGTGCATCACATATTTTTGTTAAGCCCTATTTCCACACATACTATCAACTTTTAAAGTACTTTTGTGTAGCTGATATTTTAAGGTAATTTTGCTTTTATTTCTATTTTCATTTTTCCTAACTCACTTGATCTTGCATGTGCCAATAACTTTTCCGGAAGTCCCCCCCCATGTTATCCTCCCTACCCCTCCCTTTCCCTCACTCTCCCTCCACCCCTTTATGACTTATTTTGTCTTCGTTGTGTACAGTCGTTTTCTGCATGTTTATCTGCTTTTCTAATTAAGACATACTTGCTATTAGTTTTTGGAATTTTATCTTACCTTGAACCTGTTACGTTAATTTAGTTTAATTAAATTCAGTATATTTTCAATTTTACTTTTGATTTTTACTTGTGGTAAAGTAGTGGTTAATATGGTGGACGTTTGAAACATATCATATTTTTACTGTATTTTATTACCATCTCTTGGATCCTTGTTCATTTTAAATTTGAAGCTACTTTCCCATCTTTGGGTTTTGTCTGACTATTTGCTACTTATATTTTAATTTGTCGGTCTTGTTAGCATACTTGCTATGTAAATACGACCTACGCACCCTTTGGTATTAGATTGTTTATTTTGGATTGTTGTAGCTCATATGATTTTCATTTCCCCTTCTGAGATTGTTTTGGGTTTGACTTTTTAAATTTGGGCCCAGCAAAAAGCCAAACCATATTTCGATCCCCCACGTTTCTCATTTTCTATTTTCAACTTAATATTCTTCAGGGAATAAGGGAAGAGCTCCTGTCACGTTTCCACTGCGATTGCTGTTCACGTAAATATATTGTTATAAAAATTATTATTTTAAATTCTTAGTAAGCGTACAGTTTCCTCATTCCGTTTGTTCACGTTGTATTCAAACGTGTGCCACAAATAAGGTCTTCAATATTTTACTTCCTGCAAGATTCTAATTCAGAAAACCTCAAGTAAATATCATAATCAACGATCAGTGCAATGCAGTACTACTCCTGCCTGCCATGTCCATATATGTGTGAAAGCCACGAAGCATATTTAACTCAACTAATTACAAGCCTGGCACCCGTGGTGAAAAGCATTGAGACTAACAATGAATTAATTCTCATATTTAAGTTAGAACCGGCCATGGTAGCAGAGAGGGTTAACGTGCTAGCTCGTGCCTCGCAGGTTTTGGGAGAGCATGGTTTCGAATGACATGAAAAAGGTTTTTGTGGTTTCCTATTTTTACCACCAGGAAAATGCCAACAAGGTTCCTTTCAACAGGTCCATGACCTCCTTCCACAATTCCTTTTCTGACCCTTCCTTAATTACACCCAAATTAGCGGTCGCCTCGGTGATCGGCCTGTCACCATCTCCAGTTTTATCTGCTGACAAAGTGTGACCGGACCCTAAACACAGTCCTCGTGATGGTACAAAAATGTTCCCTCGCTGAGTCCGTGAGTGAAGCCGAGCTGGGAAGAAAAGCGATTTTAAGAAAAGTTACGTAATGATTTACTAACAATCGTTAATAAAGAGTTAGCAAAGAAGGCTGAAATGTCAAGAATCCACTATTAGAGTTAAGATGACGGAACGTAGCAAGTTGGCAGTACCACAAAACAGGCTTTCTCTACAGAAAGCAGAAGATCAACGATTCCATACTTACAAGATGGTGGAAGGACATACTTTTCTAATGTTACATTCAATTCTTCTGGATGCAATAGCAGAATTAAAACGAAACTTAGCAAACAAGAATTCTTATCCAGGATACAACTCTAAACGTTCGTCAAAAGACAATTCATCCGAGTATTTCTCAAAACAGCTATCTTGAAACTATAAAATGCCAAGATCTATAACATACCATATATAACAGTTACAACAATAATGACTCCTACAATGTTGGTAAACTTGTTTAAGATGTCTTCACTGTATTAGGCTCATGATCAGAGAATTCACATATGTGAATATTATTCATGATATGTCTTTGCAAGAGTGTATTAAGCAGCACAGAAGATTTTGAATTCTTGCTCTTTCATTAATATGGACTGGATAGTGGTGTATTCTATGAGGTAGGTAGGCTAGCTGCAAAGAAATTGACCTACGAAGGCTTTATATTGGGGTTGGCAATATTTATACAGTAAAACCTGCCTAAAGTGGAACGCAATCGTTCAAGATTTATTTTTCCGTTTTCACAGGTTTCCATTTTACAAAGGGGTGAGTTTTAATAAGAAAAAGGACTCTACAAGGAAATACTGTATTATGGCATAGGATTACAATGAAATAATTTAAAATATAGGTCTGTAATAAAATAAAATAAAAAAAGGTTCACATCTATTACACTGTATGTTCAACATACATACAAATATTTCAGTTTCTCTGCTCGTTTCTTTGTTGTCACATGTCTTTCAAAGTCCATTGTTGCGACTTCTCTACAAGAGAACGTTGTATGATCTCCTTTGCAATCTGCATTAACTCCAGGAGTTCTGGAACATTCTAGGAAGCTGCAAATTCCTGAAGATCGCTCACAACAGATAGTGCTTCTCCAAAAATGTGTATTTTAGCTCTCTTTCGTTGCATTAATCATCATCGTCGTCCATTTCTTCCATGACTTTGCACCTGCAGTTTAAAGCAACTACATCAACTGCACTTTGAATGTCTTCAGTCGTTAATGTTTCCTAGAACTTTCGCACTCAAAATTTAGTACTGTACATAGCTTTGTATTATGGATAAGACAATTCGTCTCAGTCAGGTTATTTACGCCTACAGTGCTGGAATTTCTTTCCGTTTCCGCATAGACAGTTTTCTGGTTTACAGTGTCATTATACATAGGAAATACCTCCGTTCCGAATTTTGTTTTCCATTTGTCCAGGTTTCCGGTTTTACTGTAGTATACTTTTAATGTTCATTGATGGGATGAATTATTGCAGTCCTATTGGCAAAAATCAATGTTATTTAATGAGTGAATTTCAATAGATATTCTTTAAATAAAAGTTCTTAAATTTACAGTTATTTTAATTCAAGCAAGATGTTTCTATTGAATAATGCTGTTCTCTTCAACATTATTTCTATAAGTAACCACTTCATTCATTACTGTAAAACACTGGAGTTAACCCAAGAGTTGGAAGCAGCTTACGCTACTGATGCTGGTGAATATTGCTTTACACAAGGCACTGTTTGTACATGACATTAATATACACATTAAAAAAAGTTTTTCATAACACTTGTTGGCCATGATTCAGAGCGTATGTGGTATTGTGGGTGAGGTTATTACAAAAGAGACTGTATTCTGACAAATTCTGCAAATTTATTCATGTGTGAAAAGAAAATTACAAACAGGAAGACATTTGGCCTATTAAACAGGGACTGATATGTGTTAAAATCTTGCCATCCTGTGACGTTCCAATAAAGAACATGGACACTACGGGCACCGAGCAGGGTTTTTGCCCGCCGTGGCATACCCCAGATCAAGTTGTCCAGGTCCTCTTGAGGCAGGCCAACCCACTCATCGAGGGCGGCCTCTATGATCTCTTGGCGGGTTATGGGAGGGCGTTGACGCTGAGCAACAGCACATTTCAGCATATTCCAGACATGTTCGATACAGTTCATGTCCGGCGACATCGCAGGCCATTCCATTCGTGCAATGGCGGATTCCTGGAGAAAGTTTTGTACCTCCACTTCTCGATGTGGTAAATATAGGGCATAGTCACTAGTTGCGGATCGGTCACTAGTTGAGGATCAGTTCGTCTGTAAGTTAGTTTCCAAAGTTACCGACAGGTGTCTCTTGTTGTATGTTCGGTGGCCACAGCAGCTAGGCTCTCGGTCGGTTGTGAGTGAGTAAAGCCTATTGTCAAGACGTATGAGGGTTTGTTCCAATTATTGGCAGAAAATTTAAGAAAAAAATAAGGTAAGTGAATTAAAAAATGTGTAATGACTTTTGTAGATACTTCAGAGCTCTCAAATTTACTTAAAATAAAGTCATAGGTATATAGTTTGTAGAGATAAATATACGACTTCACATGAAGCATTTAGTCTTGCCTTGCGGGCATGTTGTTGATTACCTTGCAGTGGAACCGGAAGCATACCGGGGTGCGCGCTAAATTCAAATGCACTTCAAGTTTAAATACATTTTAAACTAAAATCTTGGTAATTCAAGTGTTCACAAATATTACAATTTGTTTTAAATTCAATGTGAAAATGTGTTTTGATTATTTAAATGATGTATAAAACAACATAACTGACAATATTACCCAACTGATGAACCATTTTGGCCATTGGTACTTAGATTGTGAAATGATTTTAAATGCCATTATTAAAAGACTACATCTATAATACGGTATTTAAATGATAATAATAATGACAATAACAATAATGCAATTTGAGTATGCCTAACTGCTCAGTATGGTAGATAACCTACCAAAAAATTGTCAGAGCCAAAAAATATTAAAAAACTAGATATCCCAATAGTTTCTCACTTTTTGAATTTAGATGCTGAGAAGCTGCACTGACGAAGACCTAGCAAGGGCAGTTAGCGCTGTTCGGGAAGGAGGTCTTTCTATAAGGGAGGCTCAAAGGACGTATTCGGTGCCATTCAACACGATTCGGAAGCGAGTGAATGGTTCTGTTGATGTTCATTGCAAGAGACCAGGACCACAACCTTTCTTGAGTACAGAATGTGAGAAAGACATTTATGAAGCAGTTGTACAGTTGCAAAAAATGGGCCACTTTTTGAGCAGGAAGGAAATATTAAAACTTGCAGGTGCAGTAGATGGCAAAAGAGAGGTGAAAGTTTTCATGAGTTCCTGAGAGAAATGGAGGAAAAAGAAAAGAACGAATCAGCAAAAAGAAGAAAAGTCGAAGGCAGTAGTGAAAGCGATGACGATGAGAATGATGCCACTACCTGTGGTGAATGTGGTGGGACATTTCAAGATGATTTTAGAGGAGAAAGTTGGATACAATGTAGTAAGTGCAAATTGTGGTACCATTAAACAAAATTTGGCAAGTGATGCTCAGCCAAGAAAGTTTCTATGTGCCAAATGTAAATAGTAGGCTATTGAACAATGCACTGCAGTGTTTAAAGTGACTCAAATTAAAGAGCTTGTTGTTTATAACATGTACTTTTGATTCTTACAAGTGAAAATTAAAGTTTTCATTAATCATTTAAACATGGAAAATCATATTTAAAAAAATCGTCAATTTTGATCCAAAATTAGTCCCTGACACTATTTGTGGATCACATTGCTTATCTTTTCTATGGGGTGTTATAATCTCATCCGCAATGCATTTATATGATTCTTGTGTTATTTTCTATTAAAATATAGGATATACAATGTTTTTCGTTTACTGATCCTCAACCAGTTCCTGGGGTCTAATTGTGGATCAAATGTCACTTTTTAATTTTCCAACAACCTATTTACTGAATGGACGTTGTTGTAAATGTAAGTGGCCTTAAATTATTGCAGAGGGGTCAATAAATGAATTTTAAGTGAAACTCGGTTGTCGACTTAATTTCCATCTCCGATGTCAGCATATATGCTTAGGTAGATCCAGAACTAGTGACCTTACCCTATGCAAAACTTTTTGGATGTGCATATTTGACCACCCAATACGATTCGTGATGTAGTGGTTAGCAATGTCGAACAGGATAGAGCATGACCAGCCTTTCATCCAAATAAATCCATTCCAGGCCATAACTAAACCAATTTTTACGTCCTGCCTGCCAGTGAACAATAAACGGGTTAAAATCAAAACTACAGTGTTGAACAGCATGAAATTCCCGTTCTTGTATGGCCTTGTGATGCCCTATAATGTGCTTTTCTAAATTCCCACCATGTTCAATTTACAATTAGAAATTTAACAGTTCAAAATACATACTGAAAAAAGTAATAAACGCATGAAAAACTGTTGATAGGACTAAATGTATGTGACTGAATCAACATATATTCAAACTTTTGCACAGCATGAAGGAATTAAGCACACTGACTATTTGAAGAGCTTATTGTAGTTGAAGAATTGCCAGGTAGGGTGGGCCATTTTTCTACCAAATTTTGCTTCAGCACAGTTAGAACTTGACATTCTGTAGGATTGACTTTAATTTTACACTCTGTTCTGAATAACAGGTGTACAACCTTCTACTGTACATAAACTATCACACACGATTCAACCCATGCAATAAATTGATAAGAGCTACCTTTCACACCTAAGGTTCGTCCATGCCGTGACGAGAATGGCAATGCAAAATAGTGACAAGGTTGCTCTCAATATGCCTAGGGATTCCAAATGCACATTGGTTCCTAACGTGTTGCGATAGCTCAGTGTTCACAGACGGACCACTATAAAGTGGCAAGTCTGTGATCAGTGGTTCGAACTCTGCTCAGTGGAAGCTAAAAGAATATTATATCTCACGCTGTACTATTCACTCTGTACTATTACTGTTATACTGTACTATTACTTACGCTGTACTATTAGTAAAAAATAATACAAAAAATAAGTATCTACAATAACAGATGAACTGTGTGTGGTCAAACAAAAGGTTGCATAAAGCGGAAACTGAGCTTGGCGCTCAAAGGGTAAATATGTAAGATTTCCTCCAATTATATTAATATATAAGATGAGGCCACTTCATAGTCAGAGCGCAGTGGGCGGGAACCAAACATATGGGACGCAAACGATTCCTTATATAAAAATGTGTACAGGAATTTGTAAATTATAAATATAAATAAAATATTATTGGTTTTACGACCCTTTTAATAACTGCTGCTTTTCGAGATGCTGGGATCCTGGAATTTTGCCCAGAAGGGGATCTTTAACGTTTCAGTAAATCTACTGACATGGCTCCCTTGCATTTTCGCACCCTTAAATGTCAACTGGCTACGCCAGGATTCGATCCTGCAACCTTGGGCCTACCAGGCCAGAACATTACCTCTGAGCCTGATTCTCAGAAATAAATATCAAGAAAATTGATAAATTAATCCTGACTTCTCAATCTGCTTCCCAGCCACATTATAAATAGGATGTAATGAAACACCAAGCATAAAAATTAAACAAAAACAGGCAAGCAAAAAATAGCCTGCTGAATTGGTATTCGAATGTCCTAAAATTAGTTTCTTATACAATTGTCGAACATAGTGCCCACTAAACCACCATCGCATGATAAAATGGTATCCACAGTATGTAACGTGACTTGAAAGCATGTATAAGTTTCAGGTATGAAACCTAATGTCGTCGAGCACTTACCTTTGATAATTTCAAACTAAATCATTTATAGTGAAATAGGGTGCTAGATAACAAGAGTTGTACTGAAAAACGGACATTATCTTATAGATCTTGAACTCAATACAGAAAATAATTATGATCATGACAAAGGTCAAAGATATATAAAACTTAATCAGTCATAAATAGATCTGCCGCTAAAAAGATTATACATCGTAACATTTATGAGTGCTGTAATTGGATGAAATCAGGAGATAGTCAGCCAATCCTATGACCTTCCATCACTGGGGCGTTGGGTACCACTCGGCGGTCAAAAGTGGGACTTCATTAAATTTCATTACTTAGCTTGCCCAGAAGAATGACCTTGGTGAAATGATTATTCACAATTATATCAATGCGCAAATGACAGAATCAAACAAGTTGGGGCTCAATGGATAATGAGTGATGTGAGTCTTGTCTCAAGCCAACAAACGTCATTGTAGCACAATTACTTGTCAATTACTTTAATAAAAAGTGAAATTTCTTCCAATTATTGTAATATGTAAGTTAGTCTTTAAATTATGCATGAACTTGATAGGAACACTTAATAATCTGACTTATCTCTACTTATTATAAAACAAAGTCCCCGATTCTTGGATGTTACGGGTAAACTCGAGAACCACTGGATGGATTTTGATGCGGTTTTCACCATTCTGTAAAGGATATCTCGAGGATGATTTTTGTAGAAAATAATTTATTTATGATCACTGGAAGCCGAGCAGTAACGATTTCAGTGGAAAAGTCAAATAAAAACCTGGCGTCCGAGCGCTTTGTAAGCTTACGCTGGGCAAACCATTAAAAATATCTAAATACTATTAGTGTAAGAGTTGTTCAGCATGAAAAGTTCTGCAAAAAAGTCTGCGAGAGCATATGTCTATCTTCAGTATATCGCCCACTATAAGTATTTTTACGTTTTAATTTCATCCAACCCTGTCCATTCAACTACTGAGGCGACAGTTTACGAGCTAGCTAAGGGTGAGTCTATCATCCCTGTTACAGCCTAGCTAGCGGGCAAACCTATTGCCCCAGATACAGCCTGCAGCAAACCATTGAGTCGTGTTGAGTTAAGACTTCTGAGAAGTGTGGTTGTGTTTGGAGTTTCCCTGGAAGTGCAAATCGGCTGTTCTGCATTTCGCCTGTGAACTTTTCGTTCTGCAAAATTCACAGTCAAGTTAAGATTGGACAGAAGGGGGATTTGTGTTTCATGCACCTCGCCATTCTTAAATTACGTCTGACAAGAATTTGTTGCACATGCATCTCCATGATAATATAATTAATAGTCCAGTCAGTGATTTTAACCCATTATGCCGAGATGTAAAACGGATATTGGTCGTTGTTCATTGACATTGGAAAAAAAAAGCGCTTACCACTTAATGCATTCATAACTGTTCCCGGGCGAAGCCGGATCGGGTTGCTAGTCTATGTATAAAAGTAAAACTTCTCATTCAATTATCACACGTTAGCTCACTTCTCTATTAGCTATCAAAATAATACTTGGTATGTAACTACGTACTTGAAGGTACTAATGAAACAATGTAAAAAATAAAAATAAATAATGGTCTTAAATAATAAGCAATCCGCGGATCAGTGATATCCATATTACTTTTCACGTGGCATGAACTAACGATTTATTCTAAAACATGGTGAAGCTCTAGACGAATTTAATATTACTCTTTTTCGTTTTGAACAATAAAAATAATGATATAGTCTTCCATTGACCAGAACATGTCTTTTACAAAACCTGGCAGATTATTGGAAATATATGATAAATATATGATTCACATACTTTTCTGGGAATCATTAGCAATTGAAAATACTGTACTGTCAATTATCACTGCTGCACTGGAAATATTTGTAATATTACCTAAATAAAGGTTTTTATTTCTTGCTCGTTCAATGACGGCAACCATGTTTGAGGCGCACACATTGACGTCATATCACGCCCCATAAATACACCACACGACACACATAACGTTTTAATTATGTGAAAAAAAGGAATAATTGCCAAAATTATGTGAAAAAAGAAATAATTGGCAATACCATTGGCCTGGATAAACATTATTGATGCGTGACTACGGACACTGTGCGTAACAAAAACCAGGGTGTTTATATTGGCTAGCGAACAATTATTGGTCTAGGCAAAAACCATTGGTACAGATTTAAAAATTGGGCTAGGCAAAACCATTGGTTTGGATGAAATTATTGAAGTTCAGTTTTAGGGGGTGGGAGGATACACGAGTAGATCAGATATTATTGTAAAGAACTGGTGCGCTCGGGTGGTTCGAGGGCTATTTGTTATGAATAGGTGCTCCGCTCTTTTGTTTTACGATACCTGATAATCAAATAATATAAAAAAATGGTCCGGTTAGCTCAAATTATAATTGCCAGCGTTTCGCTCAAATGGAAACTAACATCATATTTCCTTCGGGAATATTTGAAAACCAAATTGGATGACCAAGGTAGGTTAAGTGTTTTTGTGAAAGGGAGTTGGACTCCCGTAGCACTTTGGCATTACTCGTGACATCAATACTACATGTATTTTGTGTCTTGTAATGGGCTTCTCTATATGCGCTAGCCACGCGTCTTGGTGAGGTGTACCATACCAACTGACGAGCCCAATGGTACACTGGGGCGAAACGCTGGCAATTATACTTTGAGCTAACCGGACCATTTTATCATATTATCTGATAATACATCCGCTCAAATAGGAACTAACATCATATTTCCTTTGGGAATATTTGAAAACCAGATACCTGATAAGAAATAATGCCGAATGCGTGGGGTTGGTAATACTGTACTTGTGCATAATTAATGCTGAAAATGGCCGACACAGCTGGAATTTTTACTATATAAGTTAGATCAAATTCGGGACGGGGTGGGTTATAGACAGTGGAGGATTAAACATCTATTACTATATAATCTCCAGATTTTTTCCCTACAATTACTACTGCTATTTTGGCTAATTTCAGTAGTTTAAGAATTTTTTACTTTTATTCTGGTCAAAGGAAGTTGTACCAAATAATGTTACAGTAAATAGCCTGCTGTTCTCCTATAAACATGAACAACGGAGTTCATAACACTTTCAGGATAATTTGACATCCCCTGGGTCACAATTTGACCTCTATTCTATAACGTAGGTATCTTCCGAGAATAACAGCTTACTGACTAATGTTGAAAGTTGGTGCCACAATGATGCCATTGTACATTTTGAATTTGCCACATTGACATCACCGTTAGCACACAATGCTGAGATCATTCCAAACTTTTCAATAGTGCCTTCAGACAGTTACCAGAAATGTTAAAAAGCTACAATTCATACAAAAATTCTGTTCTGGGGTGACTATCAAAATGAACATGTTGTAGAGGCTGTAACTGATGGTTGATAGCATAGAACAAACCCAAAATTGTATTTTCCATGAACAGTTTCCTGTCATCTACTCTAGCAGCATTTGTTCAGTTAACTTGTCAAAGAGAGGTAGTTCCCATTTCACTTATGCTTCATTCATTGTGATGTTGACAATATAGTAGTGCTATAATGTTGTTTCAAAAAGTTTCATTAGACTGGTATTTCATTTCAAAAAACCTGTTGTTGCTGGAAGCATGCATTGCCTTCTTAATTTAAAGTAGGGTAATTCTTTGTTATATAGTTTGTAAGAGCATAGTTGTTCAAAGATTAACGTATCTTTCTCTGCTCTGCTTCTTTGTTACTACCATTGAGCCATCTGGATAATATTCATTTTGGTAGTGGTTAATTATGCATTTAACTGATAAACAAGCAATAATATGTGACTACTTTTGAAATCTAAATATGTGATACTTCTTAAACCAATAAATACCACAGACAGTTTGAAGAACCGATATTTCTGCTAGTTTTATTAAATATTTTTTACATCTTTAGCCCTTCCCGAGTGGATGCTATAAAGGCTCTGAGTGGATTTTGATTTTCAAAAATTCAAAATATGTAGAAAATATTTTTCATGCATTAAATTTAATTAGAACTCACATATATTTTGCTTATCTGTTGAAGTTTGAGTAGCATCTGAGGGTTGTAAAGTTAATTAATTAATAAGTGTGGAACACTTCAAACCATCACTCAAATCCAAAGCAGACACCATATCTTCATCACTCCAGAGCCTTTTCCGTGAAATTATGCTCACATCACCAAATAAACACTACAAAAATGCATTCACTTCACCAACTACGCAATGACATGTGCGTTCATCTGAAGCAACAACTTCCTACGGGTATTTGTGAAGACAAAGAGGTCTCTAGGGGTGACATAATTAAATATCGATAGTCTCATAAAAGAGAAGCTACCCCCTTAAAATACATGCTGAAATAGGCATAAAAGGACGAGGCCAAGCTCATTTTCAGCCCCTCAATGTGAGAAACAAACCCGAAAACCACTTTTTGAGGACCTAAAATTGACAGTTTCTGAGATATTCCCTGAAATTAATTTCATTTAAGTAACTAATGTTGGAAAACCAGCCCGTTACATTTCATTACACACGAGTCATAAGTCAATAAGCTTGTTAGTTCATGGTGATATCATTAACATTCCTCAAGTCAGCTACTTCGCTTCGTCTGAGCCATGGGTCTCCAAACATTTTTGCCTACGGGCTAAAACTGACTCCTCCAAGCCCTCTCATAAAAGCTCATCATACTGTAGTTTTGAATCACGCACAAAATTTGGTTTCGGGACTGGCCGGTGAGTGAGATATCTATGTCGTAGTGCACAGGGGTGATTTGCAGTGTAGCAATATTTCAAGAGAAATATACGGTATTTAAAATCGTCATTGCTGAAATTGTATAAGAGTCTTCCACTCACACAGTTTGATCAGTTGCATAAATGTGCTTTTCAGCTCTCAGCTCTACTTGACCGCATGGAAAATGAAAATCCACAGCCTGCTTCCAGTGCACCGACCGGATCAGGGAATGGAATGAATGAAGCCCCCCATCTAGCGGCGAGGATATGAATTGTGCCGGCTGCCGAAGCCTGTCGCACTCCCCTGGGGGCAATGATTAAATGAATGACAGATGAAATGAAATGAAAGTGGAGAGTGTTGTTGGAATGAAATTTGACAGGGAAAACCGGAGTACCCAGAGAAAAACCTGTCTGCCTCCGCTTTGTCCAGCACAAATCTCACATGGAGTGACCGGGATTTGAACCACGGACCCAGTGGTGAGAGTCCGGCGTGCTGCTGCCTAAGCCACGGAGGAATGATCCAAATTAACTGATGAGCATTTGAAATCGCTGCTGATAATTCCCATTAGTAAACTTGTTCCACAACTGCAAACAATTGTCAGTGGAAAGTCACAGCTGCATAAACCTAATTAATCATAGTAGTCTAATAAAAATAATAATAACTATCCCTATAAACATAAAAATGAAAGTTTGTCTGTTTTTCTCTGAATTTCCACAGAAATTTGCTTTATTAACGTGTTTCAGACTGTTTTATGACCGTTGCATGCAAAAACAATATTTTTCTGTCTGAGCACAAGTTTGTACACTTTTAACTCATGAACGGCTGGGTGGACCGACGTAAAATTTGGTACAAAAATCCATCTGTGGCACGACACTAATCATTGATGTAACTCTTCACCATACTTTTCATAAAAGTGTGGCTGTTGGGAAAAACTTTCCAAAATACATGCTAAAATAGGCGAAATATCAAAATTGTCCTAGATGGATGTCCAAAGCTTATTTTAAGCCCCTCAATGTGAGACACAAAGCTCGGGAGTCTATAAGGGGTCTCTGAAAACCACATTTTAAGGCCCTAAATTGAAGAGTGTCTATGATATTCACAGGAAACTAAATTCGCTGTGGCAAACTGATGAAGGAATGACAAGCCCCTAACAGTAGCCCAATTCATAACATCTGGCTATTAACACTGAAGACCGTTCAGAGAAAGGGTACTTTTGCTAGTTTTATACATGGACCATTTGCTGAAGGGCATAAACTGCCTGTGTTGGATTTAATTAAAGGAAACCAGGTAAGTAGTCTCGCCTAAGCTGATGACCTGGTTGTAATAACGGACTGCATTGAAAGATTGCAAGCCAACATGTTTGAACTAGGAACAGAAATGTAGGGAGTATGGTATGAAGATCAGCATTTCAAAGACGAATATTAGTCGGTAGGGAATAAACGCAAGAAAATAGAATACCAGGTAGGAGGAACTAAATTGGGGCAGGTGAAACATTTTACATACTTGAGCTGTGTATACTCTCAGGATGGTAGTATGGGGAAGGAAATAGAGTCGAGGTGTGGAAAATCCAATGTGGCGAGTGAGTTCTGAGTTGCGATCTACAGTATTCTGTAAGAGAGAAGTTAGTGTAGCGACGAAACTCTCCCTACGTCGTTCAGTATTTAGTCCAACCTTCCAGTCTGGAAATGAGAGCTGGGTAGATTCAGGGTATCTGATACATAAGCTAGAGGTAAGTGATATCAGCACGAATGATTTCTGGGGCAAATAGATGGGAGCAATGGCAGGAAGGTACTCATAATGAAGAGATAAAGGCCAAGTTAAAAATGAACATGTTAGATGAAGCTGTTTGTATGGGCTGATTCGGATGGTTGGGTCATGTGAAGGGAATGGAGGAGGAGAAATTACCTAAGTTGTAAATGAGTTCAGTTGTAGAGTATAAGAGGGTACACCTAGGAGGTGATGGTTAGATTCAGTGTTAAACGATTTCAAAGCGAGAGGTGTAGAAGCAGATGAGGCAGCAATGCTAACTGCTAATAGAGGATCACGGAGGCTACTTGTTCACAATTAAGAGGTTTGCAGACTAGGCTGGATGCTGAAAGGCAAAACAGTCACAAACGAAAATATATTTAAATGTAAAATTCTGAAAATCTAGGCTTTCTTCTTTGCATTGAAATGCAACTCTATTACAAAAACTATTTTAGAATTTCCGACACGTATGTAATTTGTAACACACTTGAGTAGTTTAGTTAGAAACATTTCCGTTTCTTAAAAATGTTCAGGAGAGGGTAAAAACTGTTTTATACATTCCCTATCAGTCTTCTAAGGTAATTTGTTTAATACATATTCTTACCATCATCAGAATAATATTTACACCAATATGTTCATGTACTTTTGCCTAGTTAAGTAAAAATCGCCTTTGAAATATGGAGTTGGGCATGTTTGTAAATAAAGATTGGAGTTGGCCGCTTTTGTAACTCACTGTTGCCCAACTTCATGTAATGAATATGTCCAATAATATTCATTTCGATCACTAGTTAAGATGAGCCCTTATTACACTAAGACCCTAAATTTTGGTTCACCAAAATTATATTGCAATTAAGAACATTAAAAATAAACCAAATTATTCTATTACTTTATCATATAAGAAACTTACTCTTCAGGTCTTCCTTTATCATTTGTGTCTTTCCGTTTGCGGCTACGCTTCTCGTCGTCCTTCCTTAAAGGTCGAGGTGGACCACTGCTCTCCATTTCTGTCACTGGTGAAGGTCTTTCCTGAGCAGGAAGAGCAGGAAAATATCTGAAAAGTATTAAATAAGAAAATGAGTGGCAGCAGCATCTTTCTTACACCGCAAATCCTCTTTCGATTTGGACCATACAAAAGAAACTAAATGAACTGGATGCAGTACAAACAAAAGTGAAACTGCAAGCCTCAATAACATATTGCCTGCATTTTGAATAAGAATCATGTGTTATATTCAGGCTGCATTTAAAATGTCCATCCCCCTAACTACCCCCAAAATGAGTGGTTGCCCTGAGACTAAATATAACATACCGGTAATACAAATTTAAATTCAGAAATAAATTATTGAGGCATGGTACACATGAAAAGTACTGTAAAATAAATTTAAAAACAGGAAACATTGGTACAGTAAGAATAAAAACAAAACTAAAATCAGAGTTATTACACTGACATGCCAAAAGCCTTTTTTTGTTCGACACTAACTTTGAATTCCAAAACTGTTTCACCGATGAACTGTGGATCTGCAAGCTGGCATATTTGTCAGATATATTTTCAAAGCTCAATGACCTCAACCTGAGTTTACAAGTAGACTACAACACTCCTTTTCGTGTACAAGATAAAATATGTTCTATGAAGAAAAAACTCAATCAAGCAGCAAAAGAAGCAGATGAGAAAAAAGTGTCCTTGTTTCCAACACTCGAGAATTTTGTAGAAGAAAATAAACTCCAGCTGAATCCTGGACTTCTGAAAGACATTAAAACCCACTGCTTTAGTTTGATTCAAACTTACGAAGCATATTTTCCTGAAGACTTAATACGATTTTTTTTTAATGCCACAAATTAATAAAAACAAAACAAAAAAACGAATAATCTCTACATGGGTATAAAACCAAGTCCACGATTCTTGAATGTAGCTGGTAATCTCGAGAACCACTGGATGGATTTTGATGTGGTTTTCACCATTCTGTAAAAGATTTCTCGAAGAAGGTTTCTGTTGAAAAACATTCATTTATGACCAAAGGAAGCCAAGCAGTAACGATTTCAGTGAATCGAGTCGAAGAAAAACCTGCCGGGCACTTATGGAGTTTAGGTAGTATGGATATTTTTTCTCGAAATGTGATTTTTTTTACATCAATTATGAGTGATCAAGGGTGCTGATCACGAATATACTATTAGTTTTGCACCCACACCTAACGCGCTTGAGGTACGAGGATCCGATTGCCCTCCCAGGTACTAATTCATAGATTCGAATTTGCGGCGTGTATCCCGGAAAGTTACGGTATTGTGTTCATAAAAATAGTATGGAGACGTTTCTTACATTGGCTGTGCGAAAAGTCACACCTAACGCCCTTGAGGGTTAGATTCCCCTCACAAATACTAATTCATAAATTGGAATTTGCGATGAATGACCCAAATTATCTACACAATACTGTTCCGATCCGGGCCAGAGATCGCGAATTCGATTATTCCACTTAGTACTTGAGAGGGGAATCGATCTCCGACATTCAAGGGCGCTATGGATGACTTTTCGCATATCCGAAGTAAGAAACGTTTTCATACAATTTATATCGACGCAATGCCGTACAGATCCGGGTTATACGTAGCAAATTCGAATTTATGACTTAGTACCTGGGAGGGGAATCGAACTCTCGACCCTCAAGGGCGCTACGGGTGAATTTTCGCATATCCGATGTAAGAAACGTTTTCATACAATTTATATCCACGCAATACCGTACCATTCCGGGTCATTCATCGCAAATTCGAATTTATGACTTGGCACCTGTGAGGGGAATCGAACCCTCGACCCTCAAGGGCGTTAGGTGTGACTTTTCGCACAGCCAATGTAAGAAACGTCTCTATACTATTTTTATGAACACAATACCGTAACTTTCCGGGTTACATGTCGCAAATTTGAGTTTATGACTTAGTACCTAGGAGGCAGGGGCGTATATAAGGGGGGTGCTGAGGGGGCTCCAGCCCACCCCTGAAAAAAAAGCCAATAAAAATTAAGAAAGTGCTGCTTTGGTAAGAGCATACAATAATTGTAAATTTGGTTGTACCCTAATCTTAACTTATCGGCTAAGTTATAAACAATATTAAAATTGAAATTATACTAACTCGTGGTGTAGTGGGTAGCATTCTTCGCTGCCGCCTCGGGAGATCCGAATTCGATTCCCGGCTCTGCCAAGAAATTTTAATTCTAGTCTGAGGGCTGGAACGGGGTGCACTCAGCCTTGTGAGGTAAAGCTGTGAATTCCACAGTATGTTTTTTGAGAAATACATGTAAAAAAACTGTTTACCTTTCTGCTTAGTAAATTGACAAAATATTTAGATATATGCCATTCATACTCCATAGATCATAATAGAAAGTTCATTAAGTATAAAATTTTATTTGTGTGTTGTGTTGTATTTTACAACTTTCTTTGTATTGCCAGTAATAATTGTAGGCTATATAAACTTTGAATCTTATCTAAAATAATTACACAAAGTTATATGCTCTAAGGTATTGGTTGATATTTCTGGGCATTTTGCGGTGCCAATCCCCTGAGAATACTCACAATTTTCCAGGATAGTCAGCCCCCCCCCCGATTTTTTTTCTATATACGCCCCTGCTAGGAGGGGAATCGAAACCTCGTCCCTCAAGGGCGTCAGGTGTGGGTGCAAAATTAATAGTATATTCGTGATCAGCACCCTCGATTTACCCATAATTGATGTAAAAAAATCACATTTCGAGAAAAAATATCCGTACCACCTGAACTGTTCAGCATGAAAAGTTCCACAAAAAAAATTGCGACAGTATATCTCTATCTTTAATACATCGCCCAATATGCGTATAATGAACACTTGGCAATGTTGATCACGTTTGGCCTCAAGAAACGATGGACAAATACAAATCTCAGTTGTAGGCGTTATGAGAAAAACTTGAACCAATCACAACAAATATAACTTTCTAAATCTAGTTAATGACCAGGTTTTTAGAAGTAGGTCTACTTACAAGTCACTTTAGGCTTTAAACTACCGGTACCTCCAATTTTCAAATTACTCTGTAGAGCTTAACTTACTACAAGTCTGACACACTACTTGGCCAGTACCGTAGTGGAACATTTGACTCGACAAACATTGTTGAACACATGTCGGCACCGCCAATAATTGCTATCTTCGGTATTGGGTTTCACAAAGAAAGCGAGACAGAAACTGTCCATTGTAGCGGGCATTCCAACATTTCAAATGGTAATAGCGAAATGTAAAGCTAACATTAAAACTGACCAAAACTAAATCCTTTCTCCTAATGAGGTTGGGGCTCTTTGTTAGTTAGTAGATGCTCCAGCAACGTTGACATTACTCGCTCAGTCCGCCTAATTGCGTAATGGCTAGCACTCTTGGCTGTCACCGCGGAGGTCCGGGTTCGATTCCCGGCTCTGCCAAGAAATGTAATTCTGGTCTGGGGGTAGTCGGGGTACACTCAGCCTCGTGAGGTAAAACTGAGAAGAGGCGGGTTCGATTCCTACCTCAGCCTGGGAGTGGTTTCCGTGGTTTACCACTTCTACTCCACGGCCAATCCTCATCTGAATTACAACTACACACACTAATACAGCCATCACAATAACACAGGTTATTACACAAATTCCACCCACACAAACACACACACCAGTACACGGGGCTACATGACCACGATGTTACAAAGCCCCTAAATGAATACAGTGACGGCTGGCGGATAATTGTTCTGGGCGTGATACTATTGTCATTAAGGTGGGAGGGAGGTGGTAGCTAAAAGACTGCTTGATATCAGAGAAAACTGTATTCAAATGCGCGGTAAAACGAATGTACCTCATTCATCACGAATTTCGCAGTTCATAGAACCACATTATCATCGGATTAAATGGATTATAGGTTAGTCTACATGGAAAACTTCACGAGAACAAAACAACGTAAGTTATAGGTTGAGCCCTGCGCGGATAAACAAAACATTATCCGCATCCGCACGACTGTTATCTGCATCCGCCCCGAATCCGCACGACTGTTATCCGCATCCACCCCGCATCCGCCCTGCATCCGCATGACTTTTTTCCGCATTCCCACGTTTGTTATTCAAATCTACTGGCATTACAATACTATTTTTAATTTGATAAAGCATAAATTACTAAAGCAACATATTTAGACATTTGAGGAAAGGTCGTTCCCTTAGGCATTGTATGTCATGCGCTATGTTTAAAATAAATGTTATACAGCCAGATTTGCAACCCTTTCCTGTTCGGAGTGTTAATTATGCTTAATGACATAATTTGAATGAGATTAGCTTAAATCATCATCTTACATTTGTCATGAAAAAGAAAAACATAACGGAAAAATAATTATGATATGTCATAAACATCCGGGTCCTAGTAATGATATTCAACAAGTTCGGATTGTATACTAAAAACTATCCGCAAATTTACACCAAACATTATCCGCAGCTTATCCGCACAGCCATGCAAACTATATCCGCATGGCGAAAAATATTGCGGATATCCGCGGGTTTATCCGCGGATATTCTCATCCGCGCACGGCTTTAGTTATAGGCTATAAGTAGAGCCCTGCGCGGATAAACAAAACGTTATCCGCATCTGCCCCGCATCTGCACTACTGTTATCCGCATCCGCCCCGCATCCGCATGTCTGTTATCCACATCTGCCCCGCATCCGCATGACTTGTATCCAAATCCGCTGATATTTCAATATTATTTTTAATTTATTAGATAAAGCATAACGTGTTAAACCAACACATTTGGACATTTGAAGATAAAGTCGTTCCCCTGTGCTATGTTTAAAATTAATGTTGTACAGCCAGAATTTCAACCCTTTTCAGTTCGGAGTGTTAATTATGCTTAATTACTTAATTTGAATGAGATTAGCTTAAATCATCATCTTACATTTGTTATGGAAGAAACAAAACGGAAAGAATATATGTTTAATATCCGGGTCCTAGTAATGATATTCAACAAGTTCGGATGCTAAAACTACTTTGTATTTAAATATACTGTAATAAGCTTATAAAAACATAGATATCGCACATTAATAACTAAAACTTTTCTTTTTGTAGGCTATATACGATTTGGTGCTGCATCTTCTAGTATTTTATTTTCCATGAATGAACATCCATATGTACAATATTTACAAGAGTCATTTTAGTTTCATTTTTAGATTTCTTGAACTCGGTTTAGTAGATTATTCGAGCTACATGCATCCAGAATGTCATGAGACCGTTATCACTAAAAAAGGAATTAAAACATGAATTAAGTATTTCAACTAATTTAAAGAATGTATAGGAAGAGAAAAGAAAAAAAAGTATCATACCTGGCTATTTCGAAGTTTGCTGTTTAGAAATATGATGTCATCAACTGCGCTGGGTTTGAGAGATGTGCGTCGATCTTGCATTACTCGTCCTGCGGTGGAGAAACTCCTCTCTGACGGAGTACTGGTTGCTGGAATGGAATGTATGAAGTACGCCAGTTTGGAATGATAAGGATACTCGTCTTCATGATCATGCCACCAGGTTATTAAATCGCATACGGTATCTTTGACCTTCTCGCTACTGTACTTAGAATTTTCATCCTTTTCAGCATCATTGGTTGAATTGCCATCATCTGACATATCTTAAAAATCACTGAAAAGTCTCTCAATTTTTTCTTTCTTTGTGGAAGTTCAACATTGGTCTCTTCCTTATCTTGGAATTGCATTTTTCTGAAAGTAATGACATTTCTAGCTTCAGACTGTACTTCATGCCTGTCGGCTTCAACCAGAAATTTCAAGTTTTTATGTTGAGGGTGTAAATAAGTAGCAAGCTTATGTGTTGGTCAGTAGCGGCTTTGCCTTTTCCTTTAAATACCCAATGAAGTCTGAATCGCCCAATTTCTTTTCCAAAAATGACAATAACTTTTCTTTCCACAATGTGGTTATGTGAAGGGTCGGCACTTTAGAAGCTTCCAGTTGGTCGGTTGCATTTTTGAAAGGTATTAAGAAATGAATGATATCTTCCAGCATTTTCTTGTCAATACAATCGATTAACTTCTCTTGATTTGTTTCTGTTTAAACTTCAAGAATTTTATCCCACTGAGAATTAATACTGTCAAACATTTTAAGTTTACTGTTCCAACGTGTGTCCACATCACCCTTCAATGACTTTCCTAAACGATTTTGCAAACCCGACCGTTTAAAAAATGTCGTGAATGCTCGACATGAACTTATTAATCCCTGTACTTCACTGATTTGTAATTGATCCTCTTCATTGCTCCGCTTAGTATCCAGCATTGTATTTAGGATATGCGCCGAGCACGAAATTCTCTTCTACTGACGAAGAGCTGAAACAACATTTGAACCCCTGTCTGTCACAAACACGATATTGCCAATGGAATCGAATAAATCAAATGATCGTAAAATCTTTACGAGCACAAGTTTAATATGTTCTCCAGTTTTCTTAATATCCGGTTCCAACTCTCATACTATTATACACGTTCTTCGAGCTTCCCATTAACAACGTAATGCACCGTCACACCCATGTAATTAATTTTGCAATATGAATCACTACACAAATCTAAAGTTATTCCACCTCCAATATCACTAAAAAAACACCCCTGATCTTCTCTGATACGCTTCCTCGGAGGCTGTTGGCTGTTTCACTCACGTGCCTTGATACAGTAGTGGGGTGAGGCAATAATTCTTTAGCACTCACTGTCCCATATTTCGCTCCCACATCGATGAGGAACTAAGCATGTTCAGTGAAACCATGTGCAGATGTAGCTTGAAACGGCACCACGTCCTTGGTCACGAACCTGACAATTTGCTTCATTGCAAGGGACTTCAAGTTGGAAGACACTTCTGGCTTCTTGACCTCCGATTTAGACCAAAAAAAAAAAAAACTGGCTATACTCTTTTGGCTACTTCACTTGTGCCGCAGTAAGTTTGATGTGCCCTGAGTATGAATAAACTTTTTACAGGTAAAACATCCTACTATATCGATCACCTTTTCGTTTCCATTGAAAACGTAACCAAATGTCTGCCATATCGTTGACTTGAACTTTGTTTCACGCACTATTGAATATTCACCTTGTTTAATTTTAATAGATATTTTATCCATGTTGGTGAAATAATGTTCATATTCCCGGTCGCGGTAACATTCACTAAGTGAACTTCTCTTTACTCTTGGAGAAAGGGATTGACATTTGGCCGGAAGTTCCACGTCAGTCATCACCCCTCTGCCTCTTGACCCATCCATGTTCGCATAGTTGATGCCATAATTCTCTGCGTTGCAATATTACAGCCCACATTGCCAAGTTGGAAATAAATCTACAGATAAACCTGGAAACAGATCTTCCAGGATAGCTTAGACGGCGAAGTAGCTGACTTGAGGAATGTTAATGATGTCACCACGATGAACTAACAAGCTTATTGACAGCATTATATCTCGTATGTATAGTAATAATGGCAGTGAGAATTGATGAGATTGATGAGGCCATCTACTAGGGAAAAAACCTACAAACATACGGTACTTTAAAATGAAGTTGAAAGCATTGGTATATCAAATCTGTAATAGTTTCGTAAGTTCCACATTGTATTCTAAAAACTATCCGCAAATTTACTCCAAACATTATCCGCAGAGTATCCGCTATCCGCACAGTCATGCAAACTATATCCGCGTGGCGAAAAATGTTGCGGGTATCCGCAGGTTTATCCGCGGATTTCCGCATCCGCGCAGGGCTTTAGCTCTAAGAGGGCGAGAAAGAACCGCGAGTGTCACAAGTAGGTCTACGCACAAATCCCATTGCAAGACATAGTGTCACAGTTAACGGAGCATCTCGGATGTCTCCGTCAGCGCCTCGGCTCCCTTGTTGCAATCAGCGGGCAACGACCAGCCTAGAGCTTACTCGGTCTAGCATCTCTGCCATACACTTCATTATTGAGATCTGGTCGGTGCTCAGAGCTGGCAACGACCAAACGGACGAGCGCTCCTAGACAGCGCGCTCGCTTTCTCAGATAGTTCACAGTAACTTACTAATAAGATTTCCTGAATTATTAAAGAACAAAATTATGAATTCTTATACGTATAAAAGGAAACGTACAGCTTTTATTACTAAAAATATTGTTGTTTGAGTCTTCAGTCTTTTGACTGGTTTGATGCAGCTCTCCATGCCTCCCTGTCCTGAGCTAATCGTTTCATCTCTACATACCTACTACACCCTACATCCGAGGCAATCTGTTTAACATATTCTAACCTGGGTCTACCCCTACAGTTCTTGTCCTCGACCCTTCCTTCCATAACAAAGCTTGCTATTCCTGGGTGTCTTAGTATGTGTCCTACCAACCTATCTCTTCTCTTCATTAGCAGTCGCCAGAAACATCTCTCCTCTCCCACTCGTCTTAATACCTCTTCGTTTGTAACCCTATCTACCCATCTGATCTTCATCATTCTCCTGTAACACCACATTTCAAACGCTTCAAGTCTCCTCTTTTCTGCTGCACCAATAGTCAAGTTTCACTTCCATAGAGTGCCACGCTCCAGACAAAGGCCTTCAAAAATGACTTCCTAATACCCAAATCTATATGCGATGTCAACAGATTCCTTTTCTGTAGAAATGCTTTCCTTGCCTGAGCTAACCTTCTTTTTATATCCTCTTTGCTTCGTCCATCACTGGTTATTTTGCTTCCTAAGTAATAGAAGTCTCCTACTTCCTTTAGTTTTTCACCTGCCAATTTGATGTCCATAGACTAGAGGTTTCTGATTTATTTCGGCTGCATTCCGATATTTAGGTTTTACATTTATTAATTAAAATATTACTACGGTATTAATTGTTTTTCTGGTCGTTGTGCAACACTGCAACGTTATTACCGGCCGTCAATGTATTCTTCTATTATGGTTATTGATGATGAAGATGTGGAACTGGTCTACGAAGAAATTATGAAATTCTGAGGTATGACAATGGTGATGAAAATGTTATAGTAATGGGAGATTGGAATGCTGTGGTAGGAAAAGGAAGAGAAGGGAAGGTAGTAGGAGAATTCGGATTAGGTGAAAGGAATGAGCGAGGAAGCGGGCTGATGGAATTCTTCACCGAGCATGAATTGGTCATAGCTAACACCTTATTCAATAACCACAATAGAAGCATATACACATGGATGAGACCAGGAGATAAAGGGCGTTACCAAATCGACATCATTATGGTCAAGCAGAGATTTCGAAACCAGATTTTGGATTGTAAAACGTATCACGGTGCAGACATAAACTCTGACCACAATCCGATTGTTACGAAATGCAGATTAAAGTTGAAGAAAGTGAAGAAAAGTCAAAATTCAAAAAGGTGGGCAATAGACAGACTGGAGAAGGATGTAAACGAAAGATTCAAGAAGAGTATAAAGGAAGGACTAATGAATAACCCTAAACAAACTTCAATTGCAGACGAATGGGCTCTTTTGAAGAATGAAATAACAAAATCCGCAGAAGAAAACATTGGTAGGAAAGAAGGAATAGGTAGAAAACCGTGGATCACTCAGGATATACTAGAATTAATGGATGAGAGGCGGAAACACAAGAATGTAAGAGATGAAAAAGGGAAAGCAGAATAATGACGTCTGAGAAATGAGGTTAACAAGAAGTGCAAGGAAGCGAAAGAAGAATGGTTGAAAGAGAAATGTGCAGGTATAGAAAATCGTCTGAAATTAGGAAAAGTAGACACAGCTTTTCCAATGATTAAAAGTACTTTTGGGGAAGGAAAATGATGGACTGATCAGGTTATTTCACTTGGTGTGTAGGATATATGAGACCCTCTGATTTCAAGAAGAATGGTATATCCCTATGCTGAAGAAAGTACGAGCTAACAGATGTGAAGATTACCGTACAATCAGCTTCATTGCTCATGCTTCAAAGATCCTGTCTAGAATAATTTACAAGAAGATGAAACGCCAGATAGAAGCAGAGTTGGGTGAATACCAGTTTAGTTTCAGGAGATGTGTAAGAACAAGGGAAGCAATACTAAGTCTTAAGCTGATTTTGGAAGGTAGAATAAGGAAAGATAAGAGAACGTTCATGGCATTTGTAGACTTTAAAAAGGCTTGTAGACTTTTAACGTTGATTGGACTAAATTGTTTAACATTTTGAAATAAAGTGATCTACAATCTATACAGAAACCAGACAGCAGTCATTCGAGCAGAAGGACATGAGAGAGAAGCTGGTATTCAGAAAGGTGTAAGGCAAGGCTGCAACTTATCACCCATACTTTTCAATCTTTACATTGAACAAGCAATGAAGGAAATTGGAGAAAAATTTAAAGTGGGAGTGAAGATTCAAGGAGAAATAATATCAACTCTGAGATTTGTCATCTTGGCCGACACGCCAAAGGACTTGAATGAGTTTTTGAATGGTATGGACTCCATCTTGAGGAAAGAGTTCATGATGAAAATTAATAAATGTAAAACAAAGATATTGGAATGCAGCCGAAATAAATCAGGAACCTCTATGGGCATCAAATTGGCTGGTGAAAAGCTAAAGGAAGTACGAGACTTCTCTTACTTAGGAAGCAAAATAACCAGTGGTAGACGAAGCAAAGAGGATGTAAAAAGTAGTTTGGCTCAGGCAAGGAAAGCATTTCTACAAAAATGGAATCTGTTGACATCGAATATAGATTTAGGCAGTGCTTTTTTTTTTCAGGGGGAACGCGGGGGTATGCCTACCCCTTAAACATTTTTAAACTGTTAAAGAAACAAGATGTTCAGTAAAGAACATAGAGCCTACTTTCTCCTAAATGAATGGGTATTGTTATAACTCTTTGTCCTTTTCAAGGAGTATAATTGAATGTTGGTTGTAGTAGCTTGTTGAAATTCAACGCACTATACGGATATTAAACATGAATATGAGGCACCCTTTGCTAGTGCTACCTCTGTAAAAAAAAAACATTCAATTTGGTTTCACCGTGTTTGAATTGATTGGGGGAATCGATTTGCACACATACATGGCCGCTATCTGCAAATTATTGGGCTGATGACATTGTAGTTCAGTCAAAAGATGCTTCCCACAAAAAGGTATGTTGTTGAAAAAATTGGTAGTGATCAAATGATTCGGTTGGTCGTAATTTTTTAAGCTTTTAACATTTGGGTGGCCGCCATTGCGTTTCTGTCAAGATGGCGGCGATATAAAACATGAAACTGAGGTGCCCTTTGCTAGTGCTACCTCTGTACCAAATTTCGTTCAATTCGGTTTTACCGTGTTTGAATTGATAGGGGGAATCGATTTGAACACATACATGGCCGCCATATGCAAACTATTGGACTGATGACCTTGTAGCTCGGTCAAAGAACGATTCTTATATAAAGGTATGTTGTTGCAAAATTTGGTAGAGATCAGATGATTAGGTTGGTCGTAATTTCATTCAATCTTTTAACATTTGGGAGGCCACCATTACGTTTTCGTCAAGATGGCGGCGATATAAAACATGACACTGGAGTGCCCTTTTCTAGTGCTACCTCTGTACCAAATTTCGTTCAATTCGGTTTCACCGTGTTTTAATTGATAAGGGGAATCAATTTGCACACATACATGGCCGCCATCTGTAAACTCTTGGGCTGATGATCTTGTAGTTTGGTCAAAATATGCTTCCCACATAAAGGTATGTTGTTGCAAAATTCGGTAGAGATTAAATTATTAGGTTGGACTTTATTTGAGTTAATCTTTGAACATTTGGGTGGCCGCCATTACGTTTCCGTCTAGATGGCGGCGATATAAAACATGTAACTGAGGTGCCCTTTGCTAGTGCTACCTCTGCTCCAAATTTCGTTCAATTCGGTTTCACCGTGTTTGAATAGATAGGGGGATTCGATTTGCACACATACATGGCCGCTATCTGCAAACTGTTGGGCTGATGATCTTGTAGTTTGGTCAAATTATGCTTCCCACATAAAGGTATGTTGTTGCAAAATTTGGTAGAGATCAAATTATAAGATTGGTCGTAATTTCATTTCAGCTTTTAACATTTGGGTGGCCACCATTACGTTTCCGTCAAGATGGCGGCAATATAAAACATGACACTGAGTTGTCCTTTGCTAGTGCCACCTCTGTACCAAATTTTGTTCAATTCGGTTTCACTGTGTTTGAATAGATAGGGGGAATCGATTTGCACACATACATGGCCGCCACCCGCAAAGTGTTGGGCTGATGACCTTGTAGTTTGGTCAAAAGATTTTTCATACATAAAGGTATAATGTCGCATAATTTGGTAGAGATCAGATGATTAGGTTGGTCGTAATTTGATTTAAGCGTTGAACATTTGGGTGGCCACCATTACTTTTTCGTCAAGATGGCGGCGATATAAAACAAGACACTGAGGTGTCCTATGCTAGTGCTACCTCTGTACCAAATTTCGTTCAATTTGGTTTCACTGGGTTTGAATTGATAGGGGGAATCGATTTGCACACAAACATGGCCGCCATCTGCAAACTATTGGTCTGATGACCTTGTAGTTTGGTGAAAAGATGCTTCCCACAAAACGGCATGTTGTTGCAAAATTTGGTAGAGATCGGATGATTAGGTTAGTCGTAATTTGATTTAAGCTTTGAACATTCAGGTGGCCACCATTACGTTTCCGTCAAGATGGCGGCGATATAAAACATGACACTGAGGTGCCCTTTGCTAGTTCTACCTCTGTACCAAATTTCGTTCAATTCGGTTTCACCGTGTTCGAATTGATAAGGGGGAGGGCAGCCAATCAGAGTACACACACACACATACTTTTCGGCCCTGTCTAGATCTCATTAGTCTACTTTCATTTCAATCGAAAGTAGGCTAACAAATATTGGTACATTTCTATATATATATATAGACCGGCAAATATAACTTCCGACTATAAGTTCATCGATCAGCTGTCGTCAACGCGCTGTTCACAAAAGCTGGAGGATATTTCGAGTAATCCTCGATTTAATTCGAGCTATCGAATCAGTTTCTTTTGGTCGGTAACTCAGCACTCCGTTCTTATAAGCACGCAGGCTGGTGTTTGGAAGCGGGGTAGGTGTTATTTTGTGCGTGTTGTCAGTTTTGAAGGATGAAGAAAATAACGAACTAGGCCTATTTTATATCTACCCAGGCATCGAAAAAGCTGAAAGTTAATGATTCGAACACAAACAATGACTGGACTTTGCAAATTGCCGAAAATTGCAAGATCGTGATGTTTCGTCGACTACAACTGAGAGTACCCCTTAAATATTTTTTAGAAAAAGAAAAAGCACTGGATTTAGGTATTAGGAAGTCATTTTTGAAAGCCTTTGTCTGGAGCGTGGTACTCTATGGAAGTGAAACTTGGACTATTGGTGCAGCAGAAAAGAGGAGAATTGAAGCGTCTGAAATGTGGTGTAACAGGATAATGATGAAGATCAGATGGGTAGATAGGGTAACAAATGAAGAGGTATTAACACGAGTGGGAGAGGAGAGATTGTTTTGTATTCGAACTCACAGAAATGTATGTTTTAAAGAAATTTCACCCTCAACAGTTGGTAACACATACACACCACCAGAGACTCAGTCATGGATTACTCGATCTCACCAGAGCGTCATTGTGGCGCACTGATCTGTATGGATTGCTGCATCAAACCAGTCAAAAGACTGAAGGCTTAAACAACAACGTACTTGCTAGTATATGTACTATTACATGAAGATTGTTGCGTAGATGTATTGTTTAAACTTCAATTGCATGATTAGGACACAAGAAATAAACGAAATTTGAAAATTTCGCACAGCCGGCATCTTGTGGTTATGAAAACGATTGAAATAAATTATATGTCAGTGGATTAAAATTTGTATAAGCATTTACCGTACCAAGTTTCACTGCGCTCGTCTGGTTAAATCACGAGAAACGTCCATTTAAATACGGTATTTAAATTTCGCTTCGCCGCCATATTGGATTTGTGCTGACCAGTTTATTGAAAGTCTCATAGGTAAACTTATGTTCATAGCCTTTATCAACAAACAGTACACAATTTCAGTTTGATTGCTGTCATAGATTAGTAGATATTGAGAACCGTCTAAATATTTCGGATGGTCGCCATGTTGGATTTTTATATATGTTGGCCATAGAGTTACGGTATGTACTTTTAGTTGACGATTATTGCGTAGGTTCATTATTCAAACGTTGACTTCGATAGCATCATTAGGACACAAGAAATAAAAACTTAAATTTAACTTCGCACTGCCGCCATCTTGAGGTTATGTAAACAATTGAACTAAATTATATGTTAGTGTATTATAATGTGTATAAACATTTGCTGTAGGGTACCATATTTCACTGCGCTCGGATGGTTAAATCGCGAGAAAAGTCTATTTAAATGTTTCAACTTCGCTTGGCCGCCATGTTCGTATTGTACATAACAGGTTTTTGAAAGTCACATAGTTGAACTTCTTTTGTCAACGTTCAAATTTCCAGGGTGATATCAGTAATAGTTTCGGAGAATGCCGGTGAAATATTTCGCACAGCCGCCAAGTTGGATTGGTGAGACGTAATATAATTTGAAGGGCACGGTCCGGGTCGGGCAAAATAGTACTATGACCTTACCCAGTTTCATTGAAATCACTCCAGCCGTTTAGATTTTATTAGGGAGACACACACACATACGCGCACACACACACGGACAAAAGTTGATATCATAGGCCTATTTTTCCTAAATGAAAATAGGCTAAAAAAGGTGATATCGGTAGGGAACAAACACAAGAAAATAGAATACCGTACCAGGTAGGAGAAACTAGATTGGAGCAGGTGGACCATTTTAAGTAGTCTACTTAGTCTATTTATTCTCTCAGGATAGTGTTGTAGTGAAAGAGATAGAGTCAAGTTGTAAAATAGCCAATGAAGTAAGTTCTTAGATGCGATCTACTTTATTTTGCAAGAAAGAAGATGATACAGCAACAAAACTCTCTACATAGCTCAATATTTTTGGTGTATGGAAGCGAGTGCTGGTTGGATTCAGAATACTTCCTACATAAGCTGGTGGTAACTGGTATGAAGGTAGCACAAATGATTGCCGGGACAAATGGATGGGAGTAATGACAGGAGAGCACTTTAAATGAAGAAATGAAATCTGTTATTACCGGCTAGGAAATTAACATGTTAGATGAGAATGTTCATTTGAGCCAACTTAGATGGTGGGATCATTTGGTGAGAATGGGAGAGGAGGGATTATCCAAGAGGTTAATGAATTTAGGGTATAGAGGATAAGAGGAGGAGGGGTAGACCTAGATTTAGTGTTTATCGATTTCATAAGGAGAGATGTAGAATCTGGGGAGGCCACAGTGTTAACTAATACGGTAATCAGAGATCTTGAAAGCGAATCATTTTCACGCGAGATTTGCAGACTAGACTGGGCAATCAGCTTCGAATAAAAATGAATTATTATTATTATTATTATTATTATTATAACTATAGGGGTATTAACCCATATAGTATAACCCGTCCTGAGCCGTTGGCCTTTCCATGCCTGACAGACGTTATGGATTATACATTTTGATACAATTTCTATGATTGCATTAATGGAAAGAACTGCGTGACTGGGTCAGTAATGGCGCCTGGGTGGATACATGGGCTACTCTACTTACATAGGGCTTTCATTTACTGTTGCTACCTAGCGGATTAATCGTTGAACTAAAAAGAAACTGGGAAATGATGGAAATGACCGTGATAATTTGCTTGACCGACAAGATTTCTGCAAATGATAAATAGCTTGTTGTTCATAACTAGAAGTAAGATAAGTATACCACCAACGCCACAACATGACTTTAAAACTAACTAAAACCAAGCCGTTTTGCCGCTCGACATTTACACCTTGGTAATGTCGGCAGCACAACCTACTGGATGATCTGTCAGTTAACGTTTGTCTGTCATCGGGGTAGATAGCGCTGCACGTAGCTATTGGTTTCTGTGAAGTAAAAATAAGTTGTGGTCGAACGAGAACATCTATATAAGGGACATTGCATCTGTAGCTCGTGTCGTCGTCTTGTGGAGTCTCCCTTTGAAGTCTGCATGTGTGAGGCTGGCTGTTAAACATCTTCGAAAAAATAAAAGAAAGCATTTGGTATCATCAAGGCGTATTAGCAGTTTACGAACCGGTAAGTACACAAAAAAAGTGTGGTGTGTAGTGGTCATTCAACTTCGCCTGTATGTCAACAGACAGCACAAAATCATTGGGTTTGACACTTCACGTCGCCGTGATCTCAGTTCTGCGTGTATGCCGATCTGTTTATTTGCTGAAGCTTTTATTTTTATTTTTATAATGAATGGATGATGGAGAGAGAGTACAAGATTATTGAGTAGTTAGTTGTCAACTGTTGTATTGTGTCTATTTTGTTTTGTTCCCCGACCTGTAGGCTATGTATACCTAACTTCAATGCACTTGTATAACTTCGCACGTGAATTAGTTGCAGAAAATGAATTCCTAGAAATTTAATAATTCCACTCCTAGTGCATTGTGGTATGGAAGTCAATTTGATAATATTTGGTGGCTATTTACTGTCAAACTCATGCCAGCAGGTTTTCCCTCCCAATCCGAAGAAAGTAATCAACATTTCGGTATTCTCCCTGAAGTTAATTATTGAATCCTAATAAATCACTTTATTTTAAAATAGCATGCTGGTAACTTTTCAGCTGATCATCATGTTCTGTTCAAAAAATTCTTAGGGTGTAGGCTGTATTTCCGAGTTAAAGACACATTTTCAGCGGCATTTTTCAGCAGTCTGCAAATTATATTTCACATCACCCCGGGACTGGATTATATTTATGAAGAAAGAATAGAAAGGCATAACTGAAAGGTAATCGACCTCTCGAATGAAAGGAAAGCTCATACCAAACACTAGATATCGGGATTAGGGAAAATATTAGGATTAAATGTGTAAAATATATATTTAAACCTCAAGTTTTGGCATTCTGATACCGAAGGGCACTGCCATACTGCGATTTTTTCTTATTAATTTGCCACAACCAAAAGTATATATAAGGAAATTAATTATTTGTATGGACTTAATCCTTTCTCAAAATTCAAAACACACAGGGGCACTTAGGAGGAGTTTCTTCCTCTGTCGGAACTTCCGTAGGCTTCGCACATTGTGACATAAAATTTTGATTGATGGGTCTACCAAAGGCAAAGAAAGCACAAGCTCTTAATATTGGAAACTGCAATGTGAGTTTGGTCTGAAGGACAATCTGGGTTCTCTCTGAATTTTTCAATGGATGTTTTTATTCTTTATAAAATTGCAGCTCATCTTGATGTTCCACCTTATTGGCTTGGTGCGATTTGTGAATTTATCAGGACAGAGTGGGGGAGATGGGCTTCTGGGGGTAGTAATTGTATCGGGCACACTGCCCCAGGGGCTGGTGTGCTTCAAGACAGTGAGCATTTCATCCCAACTCCTCCCCCCTCAATGGGCAAATTGCAGCCCGGCTATAAAGCACAACAGACTATTAGGTATGTTTTAAATGTACGGTATCTTATTAATTGATCCATTTCATTCTCTATTCTTTGCCAAAAATAGTTGGTGTTGTCAGTCACTTGTACCCTATTATTTCTGTGGTAATCATCAGGAATAATGTAGCTCCACAAGTTGCTGGGCACTATACAGAAGGCAGTAATAGATTTCTCATTTATGATGGCCTGTTCTTAATCTCAAATAGCATATCCTACTTAATTTGAGTATGCACAATTCATAATACATCTGTTTTTGCCTATTTTCATTTATGAAAAAGTAGGCTTATGAGATCGCCTTATGTCCGTCTGTGTGTCGTCGTACCCCCCCCCCCCCCTCCCCCCGAATAAAATCTAAACGGCCGTTCGACTTCAATGAAACTCGCTAAGCTCATAGTATTATTTTGTCCGACCCCGACTGTGCCCTTCAAATTTTATTACGTCTCACCAATCAAACATGGCGGTTGTGTGAAATATTTAACTAGCATTTTATACCTTCGAAACTATTACTGATATCACCCTGAAATTTTGTACGGTGATAAATGGCAGTACTATAAGTTCACATAAGTGACTTTCAAAAACCTGTTAAGTACAAAACGAACATGGCGTCCAAGCGAAGTACAAACATTTAAACAGACTTTCCTCGCGATTTAACCATCCGAGCACAGTGAAACATGGTACAGGAAATGTTTATACCCAGTGTAATGCACTGACATCTAATTTATTTCAATTTTTTGCATAACCTAAAGCTGGCGACTGTGCGAGATATTAAAATTAAGTTTTTATTTTTGTGTCCTAATCATGTGATCGAAGTCAACGTTTGAGTAATGAACCTTCACTATATTCTTCATCTAATAGTACATAACTCCATGATCTACAAAAACCAATATGGCGACAATCCGAAATATTTATACGGTTCTCAATATGTACTATTCTATGACAGCAATCAAACTGAAATTTTGTGTGTTGATAAAAGCTATGAACATATGTTCACCTATGGGACTTTCAAAAACCTAGTGAGCACAAATCCAGCATGGCGGTGACGCGAAATGTAAATAATTATGTAAATGGATGTTTCTCGCGATTTAACCATCGGAGCGCAGTGACATTTGGTATGGTAAATGCTTATACAAATTTTAATCCATCTAATGTATTTCAATTTTTTTTCATAGCCATAAGATGGCGGCTGTGCAAAATTTTAAAATCTCGTTTTTTTTTTAAATTCATGTGCCCTAATCATGCGATTGAAGTTTGAATAATAAACTTACGCAATAATCTTCATCTAATTGTACATATATGGCCTACCCACTGTATATAAAAATCCAGCATGGCAACCATCCGAAATAATTGGACGGTTATCAATCAAACTAGCATTTTGTATGCTGATAGAGGCAATTAGGATTAACTTAGTAGGATATATGGAAATAGGCTACTTAGTTCTTCAAGGAACTACTTGTTTAATTATGCATTGACCATGGTTTTCAGATTCCAGCTCTTAGTTCCATGTCCTATAACATCTCTGTATGCCAATAGCAGGCAGAATAGACCTTGAGTTGTTTAAAAAAGACTTTGTTAATGTTTCACTTTCATTCTTATTCACTTGTAGATGAGAATTGTCATTTTCACAACAGTTGATAGTAACCTATTGTGAAAGTAGCATTTAATGGAAACTTTTTCTTTTCTTCCTTCTCAGTGACTGACCTTAAAGAATGATTCTCCTGGTCCTTTAGTTTAAAGAAAAATGAAAAAGATAAACATTGAAATGGAGAAGGGAAACTGACTTCGAAAAGTGCCGGTATGCTAGTCCTGCAGTCCTGTTTGTGCCATCATTATTCTTTTCACTTTCCTCACAAAATTCTTTACCTCTGCTAACATTGTTATAGGTAATAGGATACACGAGATGTGTTCATCATTATTATATGGAAAACTTTCCATATCTTAAATTAGTTTTCTCAGGTTGTCATATGCAAGACTACTTCTATGATTCTTGTTATTTGTCACATTCAGAATCCATCTTTATTCTTAATAAAATGGCTATCTACCACATAATGCTAATATTTTTGTCTTCCAATGCCCATAATAAACTGAAACCCCGTTTATCCGGCCCAAACGGGACGGATTGCCGAAATTCCGGATAATCTGTAATGTTCTTTAATGAGATCGTTTTGCTACAAAATCTTCCATTTTTGATCAGTTCTTCCCGTCTTTCATAGTCTACGTTCCAACTACAAACTCTTCAGCAGTGTCTTTAAGAGCTCTCCTTTATTGATTCTACAGAGTGCTTGTAATTTCTTCTCAATCGCAACAGCCATTTTTTCGTGAAGACGTCCTCGAAAGTAACTGAAACTGATTGGGTAATAATAAAAGAACAGGTAGAGACAATTCAAATCCTTAATGTCCGATTTGGCCACATGACATAGCTTGAGCTAAGTAGTTGTTTACTTTGGAGTTGTTTGCAAACACAATGCTCACAATGCTGACTATTGCATACCAGTGTTGCTATGAACGCTTTAATGGATAATACGGCATTGAGCATATACGGTACGCATTTACATGCTAGACGTGTTTGACATTCAGTGGCATGCATACGAAAATAATTTCAAAACATAATCAGTCCGGATATGGTTCCATACGCGCCTGCCAGTTTAGTTCGTCTGCGAACACGAGACGATCAAACTTTAGTTAGTTTAGTTAGTCCTCCTTATATTACTGTGTTAGATCTCTACTTAGTATAAAACTAAGTCCCCGATTCTTGGATGTCAAAGGTTATCTCGAGAACCACAGAATGGATTTTGATGCGGTTTTCACCATTCTGTAAAGGATATCTCGAGGAACGTTTCTGGGGGAAAATAATGTATTTATGATCAAAGGAAGCCAAGCAGTAACGATTTCAGTGAAAAGGTCGAAAAGAAAACCTGGGTCCGTGCATCTTTTAAGCTTACGCTGGGCAAACCGTTAAAAATATCAATATACAGGGTCTTAATATTTGCTTGACTAGGACATTCTCGCTCACGCGCTCCGCCAGTGACGGCTCAGTTGCCGGCTACCGCGCGCGCGTATGTTCGGCAGAATACGGTGCTTAAAATCAGTATCATGCAATTTTACTCACTATGTTTACAGTAGTTGCTGAAAATGTTTCCCATCCGCTGCCAAACATAATCGGCATCTTTTTATGAAGTTTCTGGTTAATCCGGTTAATTTAGCTGCAGTAAGGAAGTAACGACCTTAACGTCTATTTTTTATTGTTTACTGAACCGGTACGTTTGAATCTCAAATTGGCCAGTTGTATTATTGTCCGATTTTTAGGAATGGGTCTCCCTGGAAATTTCACTCGAAATTTTTGTCTTGTTTTAGCGCACGATTTCCTGCACTTTATGTACGTATTGTGCAGAAATACTGTACACGTTCAAGTAACGAATATTTCACTTAGACTAAGGCATTATAGCACTATACACAATCACAATAAAACAACTGGCTAAGATATTCAAACGTACAAGTTCAGTAGACGATAAAAATAGATGTAAAGGTCGTTATTTCATTAGTGAAGCTAAATTAACCGGAATAACCGGAAACTTCATAAGTAGATGCCCATTATGTTTGGCAGCAGATGGGGAACATTTTTTAGCATCTACTGTAAGCATGGTGAGTAAAAATGCATTATACTGCACCAACTCTGCCGTACATACGCGCAAGCGGCAGCCGGCAACTGAGGCGTCACTGGCGGAGAGCGTGAGCGAGAAAGTCCTAGCCAAGCAAATAAAAAGACCCTGTAAGTTACTATGAGTGTAAGAATTGTTCAGCATGAAAAGATCTACAAAAAAGTCCGAAGGAGCATATCTCTATCTTCAATACATCGCCCACTATAAGTGCTTTTACGATTTCATTTCCTCCAACAATCTCCATCCAATTACTGAGGCGACAGTTTACGAGCTAGGGGCGAGCCTATCACCCCAGTTACAGCCTAGTTAGCCGGCGAACATATCGCCCCAGATAAAGCCAGCAGCAAACTGTTGAGTCCTGTTGAGTTAAGACTTCACAGAAGAGTGGTTGTGTTTGGAGTTTCCTTGGATGTGAAACTCTGCTTTTCTTCATTTCGCCGGAGAACTTTTCATTCCGCAAAATACACAGTCACGTTGAGATTAGACGGAAGGGTGATTCGTATTTTATGCCCCTCGTCATTCTTAAATTACATCTGACAAGAATTCGTTGCACATGCATTTCCATGGTAATATAAGTAATAGTCCAGTAGGTGATTTTAACCCATCATGCCGAGACGTAAAACGGATATAGGTCGTAGTTCATTGACATCGAAAAAAAGTGCTTATCACGTAATGCATTCATAACTGTTCCCGGGCGAAGCCGGGGCGGTTGCTAGTTTAAAAAAAATTAGGGCATACTAAGCGACCGCTGCGCAGCCATATGGTGTGTATATTGTGGGATGACGCATGTTCAGCGCGACGAGTCCTGTCAGCCGTTCATCTTGGCATTCTTGACCCGAATCGCTGCTTCTCGGATCAGACATCTTCTCAGTTCTCACAAGGTCCAATTCCAGCCCCAATGTTAGTTCCAAATCTCTCACCAGAGCCGGGAATCAAACTCGGGGCGAGTGTGCTACCTCTATGCCAGCTTTCCATACAGTCCAATTTGAGCGCGTTCCAAGTTGGCACCGAAGTTCTTCGCTGAGCCATTCGGTGCCAGCAGATCTGGACCTTCGGGCAACTTTGAGTGCTTCCGTATACAACCGATCCGTATTTATGAATATGTAATCTGTAACTTGTATCGGCTCTTCCAAAGTAGGCGTTTGTACAGTAGTATTGAGCGGAGTGGAATTATTTGAGGGAGGTTTTAGGAATTGGCTTGCCGAAGCGCGGGGACTAAAATGTTGGCTTGTCATCACATGATGAAAGTTTTGAGGCTTTACGTCATCGTGGTCATGTTACCCATACTTGGGTGTGTGTGAAATCTATCTGGGTGATAAACCTTCATTGTGATGGCCGTACTAGTGTATTAAAGAAAGCTTTCTTTAGTAGAATTAGGCAACCCTGAAAATGGCTTCTATTACTTCAACGGATTTGAAATTAGGGCTAGGATTTGGGTATGAGACGGCCGTGGCCTCAAGTTATGAACCATCGCAGCATTCGAAGTGAGCAAACTACGGATAACGACTTCTAGGATGGCTGAGTTAGGAATCGAACCCACCTGTTGTCTGTTCTGTCTCACTAGGCAGAGTGCACCCCGTTCCAGACCTCAGACAAGAACCTTGAATCGAACCCGGACCTTTACGGTGACATTCAAGAATACTATTCACCATGCCACGAGGAGGAAGATTGAATTGAAATCTTCAGTTGTGTGGGCGCGTGTTTGAATATTAATTGTGGTGCCCTGTAAGTGTTGCCTCGTGAGCAAAAAGTGAGGAGAGGCGGGTTCTATTCCTACCTCAGCCATCCCAGGAGTGGTTTTCCGTTGTTTCCTCACTTCTACTCCAAATGCTGGGATGGTACCTAACTTAAGGCCACGACCGCTTCCTATTCAAATCCAACCTCCATTACAAATACGCACTCTAGTGCAGACATCACAGTGACACAGCTTATCAGACAAAATTCTACACGCACCCAAGTACATGGGGATACATGACCAAGATGTCGCAAAGCCCCCAAACAACTTAAAATGTTTGATAGATTCTGAAATAATACGTAATGATGTAAGGTTTATACACTAATTGTACCAACCAGGATAACTACTCGCGATAGGGCTCTGGCAGTGTGGTCAGAATTTGCGAGGTACGGTAGCTAGGTTCGAATCCCTCCATCTGTCTTTCTAATAGACCACGGCCGCTTTATTTCAAATATCTCGTTGATCTGGACAGAGTATGGAGGCTTGTGCAATATCTTTGGTTCAAATTCTGGGCTTGGTCGATTTAATTCGCAATTTGTGACATCGAGCCACGTTCTTCATTCAGAAATTGACAGAGATGTCGATTGCTGCAGAGCTCTATAACCCTTTAAGGGATAGTATACCAACCACCTGTCATTAGATTTGTCTTTCACCCTTTGACGAGAAATCGCTGTGTATATTTTAGTTTTCTTTTATTATTCCAATGAAAGCGACTTCACGCAGAGGGCTAAGCTTAGGAGCACAGTTGAATTTTAGTTAAGGATAGGGTTCTTTTAAATTTTCATGCACCCTTCCCTGAAGTAAATCATGGATCCGCCACTGGCCAACTCTAATCTCGCGTTTTCCTTTCCGACTGGCTGCGTGGTTCAGCGGTAACTTCTCATCTGCTGTTCCCATGGTTGTAGGATCGAATGCTGGCGTAGTCAGCTGGCATTTGAGGGTGCGCAATTAAGAGGGAGCCGTTTCAGATTTACTGGCACGTTAAAGGTCCCCTTTGGGCTTAGGGGCAACATTTCGGCACCCCGGTGTCTCTAAAAGCCAGGGTAGTTAAAAGGAACGTAAAGTCAATAACATTATTATTATTATTATTTTTCCTTTACAACTGTTTACCCACTTCGACAATAAAGTTTGAAACAAATACGGTATCTTGGATCTGTTTTTGAACGAAAAAGCATTTTATTGACTAACGTCATAGGCGCAGCGCTATGTCACGGGGCCAAGCTATCTGCGGACTCGGTAGACGTGGATTCGAATCCCTGGAATGTTAAAATCCATTGTTCTGTTGGGCTTCTGTAATTCAGGAGTGGTTTTTTTCCCCCTTGTTTAGTTCTCGAGCCCAGAGCCAAAACTCAACCACATAATGAATATCCTCCCCCCCCCCCCCTTATTATCCCAGTTTCAACGAGATTGGGGATCACTACGGAGGATTTAGCACGCAAGTATGATGCATTTTAGTTACCACTCGGTTGGGTTAATTCCTGCTAAAACTTGTGCACTATTGCATTTAATTGCAAATTCGTAGGTCACTTCTCTAATAGGGTGTATGGCACGGTTATGAAGGAAATTTGAACGTTGTACTTTCGAATTGTAACATTAATATGAAATAATCCCGCTAACGAAGTACCACAGAGGCTCGAATGTTACCTGTTTGTATCAGGAATTACTGCCGTCTTTAAATTCAGATGATTCAATTCACTGTTTGAAATATGACACATACTGTCATGCGTAGTATCGTGCTTGGCATTTCCTGTAAAAGGTATTTTTAACGACGTTTTCCATAATGGAATAGTACATTGTTTTGTAAATTTCATGGAAGAGCTGTAAGTACAGATCTTAGGTGGTTTTCCACTTGCTCCTTGAAAATGATAACCAGGTACTCTTGATGCATTGCATTGCGGTCGGAATGGTGGCCGGCAGCCAATGCGTAGTGCTATTCATGCCATGTGGAATATGTATTGAACAAAGAGATTGTCGGTATGTTTCCATTGTGCTCAGTAATTTGGCCATGTAATTCAGTTAGTAAGGCTCTCTCCTCAGCCAAGGTTGCGGTATAGAAACCCGGCAACGTCGGTTAACATTTAAATATGCAAGGGATGATGACCAGGATGTCACAGGCCCCTAAAGTTAATTACCAATAACCTAAATGTGAGAGACCCATGTGAATATATTTAATTACTGGCACTCCAGAGAAAAACTCCGACGCCCCGGTGTTTGTAAAAACACAGTAGTTAAAAGGGATGTTAAATCCACATTTTTAAATTATTATTCACCACAACTGCTGCTGGTCTTTGTTATAGTTGTCTATGTGATAGTTAAGTGGTTTTGATTAGGTGTGGCACTGATATCATCAGCCAGGGGCTCCAGCCCCCCCCCCCCCGAAAAAAGCCAATAAAATTAAGAAAGTGTTGCTTTGGTATGAGCATAAAATAATTGTAAATTTGGTTGTACCCTATTCTTAACTTATTGGCTAAGTTATAAACAATATTAAAATTGAAATTATACTAACTCGTGGTGTAGTGGCTAGCATTCTTGGCTGCCGCCTCGGAAGTCCGAATGCGATTCCCGGCTCTGCCAAGAAATTTTAATTCTAGTCTGAGGGCTGGAACGGGGTACACTCAGACTTGTGAGGCAAAACTGTGAATTCCAGACAAATATTTAAATATTTGCCACTCATACCCCAAAGATCATAATAGAAAATTAATTAAGTATAAACTTTTATTTGTGTGTTGTATTTTACAACTTCCTTTGTATTGCCAGTAATAATAAAATTGTAGGCTATATAAACTTTGAATCTTATCTAAAATAATTACACCAAGTTATTTGCTCTAAGATATTGGTTGATATTTCTGGGTATTTTGCGGTGACAAGCCCCTGAGAATACTCACAATTTTCCAAGATAGTCAGCCCCCCCCCCGAAAAAATTGTATATACGCCCCTGTCGTCAGCACTGCTTTATACTAATGAATTTGCAAGAATGCTTAAGTTATCCTGACAATTGTTATAATGGTGCCCTTTATAGTGTAAACCAAGAGAAGCTGAATTAATTTGGTGTGTTTGCACCATCAGACTTGCACCAGGCCAGTGGGCTACAAGAATATTATACTCCCCGTACTGAAGTGGTTAGCATTGTTGGCTGCCTCCACAGAGGGCCGGGTTCAATTCCAGGTTCTGCTAAGAGGTTCCGGAATGGTATTGTTATCATGCAAGTCACCCATGAGGTGTCATTTTCGAAGACTTGCACCAGGTCAGTAGGTTACACGGGTTTACTTAACTTCAGTCCACAGTCTAGTTTTTTGTTTGTTTTTTCAACCCTCTGTGCCCTCCCCTCCTCTATACGGGGCTAATATTTCATCTCTATGTACACAGCTGCATCCAAGATAATCTGTTTAACTTGGCCTTCTTTTACAGGTCTTTTCCTCCCTCCTTTCATTACTAATAGTAATAACTTAATTATTCCTTGTCCTACCACCGCTCTCCTGAGAACGCGCCACTAAAGACTCTACGTCTTTTATTAAAGGAAGACAATTCTCTGAAAAGCAGATTAAAAAAATTGAAACAGTTACCGGTACTTTGTTCTATGCAGTGGGGAATTTAACATTCGTTAGTTAAAACGTGGTGCCGTCGACATGTTTTTGTGTTGTGTCTGTCTTTCCCATACGAACTATTAAGTACAATTTCGTAAATTCCCATCTCATCCATCTTGGAAGTGGTTTTCCGTGGTTTTCCACTTCTACTCACGGCAAATGTCGGGATGGTTCCTAACTTATAGCCACGGCCGCCTATTTCCAGATCCTCGCCTGTATTACAAATACACATACTAATACAGCCATCACAATAACACTTCCACACGCACCCAAGTACATGGGGCTACAAGACGAAGATGTGGCAAAGACCCTAAATAAATTAGCAACTGTTAGGAATTATTTTTCTTGATGTGTTTATAATCTCTTCAGTATTCACAATTGCAATAAATCTCTTGCTTTTTCCTGCCTACACTGCTTGGTTGTTGACCTTACGACATAGCAGTACGTGTTAAATCGCACACAACGACTACAAGAGGAGGAGGGAGAGAAGGCTGCGTAGTCCCTGTCTACTCGCCAGACGCGTCCGTGACGTAATAACTATATAGACCTGTAATGTGTGTGGTTGATGTTTGTTTGCTAGACTATCTTGACTCCTCTTCTGCACCAGGTGAATGCCGAGATGGTGCCTAAATTAAGGTCACGGCCGCCCTCTGCCCAAATCCTTCTCCAGATTACGTATACACACTAGATTTTTGTTTTTTGTTTTGTTTTTTAGCGTATGGCTTTTTAGTGCCGGGAGTGTCCGAGGACATGTTCGGCTCACCAGGGTGAGCTACAAGTACCGTCACGTTTGGAGTGTTGTCTGGGGAGGAAAGTGTTAATGTAAGGACGAGGCATTGGAAGGTAGCGGCTGTGGCCTATACTTAGGAACCAGCCCCGGCATTTGCCTGGAAGGAAGATGGGAAACCACGGAAAACCATCTTCAAGGTTGCCGGCGGGGGGATTCGAACCTCTTCGCCTCCCGGATGTGAGCTACTGCCTGCAGCCATGCCGTAACGACCACGGCTAACTCACCCGGTTACACACTAGTCATCAAAGGGACACATGTTACATCAGACTGACTCCACACACAATCAAGTACACGGAGCTATATGTTCACGATGTCGCAAGGCCTCTAGATGAATCAACTATAAGGGAAATAAAGTTTGAAATATTTTTCAGAAATGCTATTTTATGGCAACTTTTTCTCACTTCAAATGGCTCGATGTCATTTTCATGACAAACGTCTACTTGAGTACTCATTATTATCGAGTAAAAATTGGTTTCTGGTAGCGTCACTAAAACCACAATCAGTTAAAAGAATTGCGAAGCCCATAAGATTAATGGATCGGGAGCTGCTTCCAACACACACTTAAAGCTGATCTAGTCCAAAGATGATATGCTTAAGAATGGTAATATGTTCATCTTATGTAGTTAATCCAAGCTCAGACTATAGGCCTATCTCACCAATACGTATAGCCCGTGCCAAGAGAATGTAAGAATGTATCTTATGTTAATGATGATGATAATTCATTTAGGGGCTTGGTACATCTTTGTCATCAGCCTCGTATAGTTGGGTGTGTGTTGACTTTTTCTGATCTGTATTTGTGTGATGACTGTAGTAGCGTATGTAGCTGTATTAGGGACAGGGAAGAAGTAGGAGATTCGGGACTTGAAGTAAGGTACCATCCTGGCGTTTTTCTGGAGGAAATGTGGAAAAACCACACTTGGGATAGCCAGCGTGTCGTTTATGGATGTTTAAGAATTTAAACAACTCAGCAAGAGGATTCTTTTAGGGGTTTGAGTCATTGTTGTCAAGTTCCCCGTGTATTTGTGTGCGTAATTTGTATGATAACCTGTGTTATTGTGATAGCTGCATTAGTGTGTGTATTTGAGACTAGGAGTCGGAAAGTGGGAGGCCACGGCCTTAATTTAGATATTATACCGGCATTTGTCTGAAATAGAAGTGGGAAACCACGGAAAACTACTTCGAGGATGACTGAGCTAGGGAATCTAACCCACCTCTTCTCAGTTTTGCCTCGCGAGGCTGAGTGTATCCAGTTCCAGCCCTCAGATCAGAAACAAATTACTTGGCAGAGCCGGGAAACGAACCCGGACTTCCGCGAATACAACCAAGAATGCTACTAACTTCGCCATGATGTAGACGCAGATTATATAAACAACTGGCACTATGGAAAACTGTATTTAAGCTGTTAACTATTTTGACATACGGTAATTAAATGTTCTGAAATTAGCTGGTTCTAATCTGTTCCCCTGCTTTAGTAAGAATCCCGCGGCGTAGCCGTGCTCGTTAAATCATGCACCACAGCCGCGCGGGCAGCTGCAGCAAATCCGGAGAGCGGAGGTTCCAATCCCAGTGTTGACAACGGTTATTCGTAGTGTGGTTTTCCCCTGGTTTTTCTACACTCCCGTCAGGCAAATACCAGGATAGTACAGTATCTTACTTCATGTCCCGGGACCTCTACTCCGTCCCTGTCCCTAATACAGTTACACACACTACTACTAGTTATTACATAAATACCGGTTGTCAGACACGTTCAACACACACCCAACTACACGGGGCTGATGACCAAGATGTCCCAAGTCCCTCAAATGAATTAGCAACAAAGGCCGTTCGTGTTTAATTACGACTGCAATGGGGGAGGGGGGGGGCTGCATCAAGTCCGGAGATCAGTGAATCGAATTCCGACGCCGATAGCGGCCATCCTGAGTGAGTTTTCCCCCCGGGTTTTTCCATATTCACTCCAGGCAGATGCCGGAATGGCACCATATTTCGAGTCCTGGCCTACCTACCCCTTACCCTAAAATTAGTTACAATGTTATAGGCACCACCGAACGAAGCAAAAGTTATTATACTGGTCTAAAGCACACCTAAGAATACGGGGTTGATGGCTACGATGTCCATTACCCCGATAATGAATGAACAGCAAACATGATTTGACTTTGCTATACTGTCCAAAATGCTAGAAGTTTTCAGTGAAATGTGTTACGCGAGAGCCGGTTAAGTGAGTCAGCGTAATGGAGATAGCTAGGTACTGAATCACTTCCCAGATATAGGTTGTGCAAAGCAGTTGATACTCGTTTAGTCATTCTTACTGATATCGCACGACTTTCTGAGTACAACTTCCAGCACACATTCCTTGCTCTCTAAGTATATTCTTCTTCTTATTATTATTAAAATATCTCTATTTGCTCATGAATTAGCATTAATGGAAAATGTACTGTATATCTAAACTAAGCTTCATACAGATGGTGTTTGCATTTAAAAGTAATGCGAGCTACCCCTACGAACACTATGCTTCTTTTGATACCCGTAATGTAGCCGTACGCGTTAGGTTACGCAGGAAGACTGCAAGGGCTGTCCGAAGATCGAAGTTACGAATTCCGGCACTGGCAGCGGCCATCCTGGTTGTGGTTTTCCCCGAACTCTTCTGTACTCCGGAGAATAGGCCGGTATGGTACCTATTTCAAATCCTGGGTCACCTACCCCAATCCTAGACTCTATCCACAAAATTACTATCACCATAGTAAGGCAGGTTATCAGACAAGTTCATCCCACTCCTAGGAACTGATGGCCAAGATATTCCAAGCTCCTAAAATCAATTAACAACAGTTCTTTAATATGAGAATTTATGTTGTGTAGTCTATATTTTTTTACTGAAGCTAAATAACAAATCGTTGGACATATTGGTGTCTGCCTCGTTGCGTAGTGGCTATCATTCCTGACTGTCGCCGTGGAGGCCCGGATTCGATTCCCAGCTCTGCCAAGGAATTTAATTCTGGACTGAAGAGCTGGAATGGGATGCACTCAGCCTCGCGAGGCAAAACTGAGAAGGGGTGGGCTTGATTCCTACCTCAGCCATCCTGGAAGTGGTTTTCCGTGGTTTCCCACGTCTACTCCAAAAAATGCCGGGATGGTACATAACTTAAGACCACGGTCGCTTCCTACCCAAACCCTACCTCCATTACAAATACGCACACTAGTGCAGACATTACAGTGACACAGGTTTATCAGATAAATTCTACACACACGGGGCTACATGACCACGATGTCGCAATGCCCCTAAAGAATCACCAGCACGACGTCATATTGGTGGATACGAGTGGTTCTATGACGGACAATGTCGCCTTAGTGGGGCAGTGACACTAGCTGAATGGTGCTAACTATTCCAGAAGTTCTGAACAATAATTGGATCCGGATCAGTCGAGGAGTCTAGTGAGAAGCCATAAGAACTAGGAAGTAGGCCTACCCGAAACTCGGTTTGTTGCTTCTTCAGTTGCTGCCTTGGACGAGAAGCTCTTGCAAGAAGCATTCTTTGAAGGCCGAGGTTTGTTTTAGTCGGCAGGTATTTATAATATTTATAATAAAATTTGGAAATATCTAATTATCATATTTGGCAGTGTCAAATTGAATAATTTCCATGTCAGGTAGTGGTGCAGTTGATTTAACTTTGGCCGCCAAAATCAAAGAATCTGGGCTCGATCCTGGCTCAGTCTGATGGCCTTTAAGATTGTTAAAAATCGATAGTGTCGTGTCAGCAGGTTTAGTAGCACGTTGAATATCCCCTTCTGTGTGGAATTCCACCAGCACGACGTCAAATTGGTGGATACGAGTGGTTCTATGATGGACAAGGTCGCCTTAGTCACACCAGTAAAAGGGGACGTTAAATATATAACATTAACTTTCCACAGCTTATCCCGATTAACTGAAGTAGCCGGGACCAACCTGGGTCATTTTGGTTTTGGCCGGCGATTTAAGGTCTGCTACACCTTTGACGTCACATAATTTTTCAGGTGAAAATTCCGTCCCCGCTTTCACCGGGATTCAAACTTCGGATATCCGGGTTAAAGACTAGTAGCTAAACCGCTGTACTACCTCAAATCCATAACGTTTTAATACAATAATTAGCTTGGCACTGCTGGTATATATGGCTTAAACGTTGCTGTACACAAGGGCGTAGTCAACAGCATTCTAGGTGGCAGATAACCTAGGGGGGGGGTGTTTTTTCCTCATTATGCAGGGTGTATCTTCATTATACTGACAAAAAAACAGGGACGCTCTGCGTGTTATGTAAACGACGATGACGCAATCGGATTGGTGAAGAAATTTTTTCCTTTCGAGAAAATGAGGTTACTTTCTTACTTCCGGGCGCGCGATTTAAATCGAGGAACTCCCCGTATTGGCCGAGCCAGAGCACGAGCCGCTGGCCACTGCTGTGCTTCAGGCAAGGAAAGGGAGTGTGATAGAAGGATACAGAGATATGCTAGCGGGAATGCGCAAGTTTTCTCGTTCGCCTTGCGCAGAATGGTCATTGTCTCTTTCAGGCAATATCCAAATATGTTTACTAAGCAGCCTTAATCGCACACACAGTACAAGGACACACAGTAATAAAGACACACTTGTCAGTCATGAACTGTACCCGATAGTTTCTCTTCTCGTCTGTTCGTGTCAATAACTTTCTTCATTATTTGACATACGCAAAGATGCCGTTGTACGATCGTGCATTCATTTACTCAGAACATTGTAAATGGAATGAAATACTGAACGAAAGAAACAATACACCCAATGGTTTGATTACAGTAAATGTTCATTATGCCCCCCCCCTCCAACTTCGATGCACAGTTCGCAGCGGTGTATTAGTGACATTTGGACTCTGTTCAGGATGTGTGGTGTGTTACAAATGACCTGGAAAGCTGCCTGGATTCTTGTTATAAGTTCATTTTGTCTTTCTACGGGGTTCGCATACACGAAGGTCTTCACGTAACCCCACAAGAAAAAGTCCATGTGAGTTAAATCAGCCGAGCGCGGAGGCCATTTATGTGTCCTGTGATACGGCGAGCAAAATGCGGTGGAGCACCAAAATGACACAGCCACATTCGCTGCCGAATACTTAGGGGAACATCTTCCAATAAATCAGGCAGTGATTCTGCCTAGAAACGGCATTCCTCTCCATTCAGACGAGGAGGAAGGACATACGGCCCAATTAAACAGTCGCCAACAGTGCCGGCCCAAATATTAACACTAAACCTATGCTGGAATGAGCGAACCACTGTCCCTTGAGAGTTAACATCCGCCCAATAATGCCGATTTCTGAAGTTTGCCACGCCTTCTCTCGTAAATGTAGCTTCATCCGTGGAAAGGAGCGATGGCAAGAAATGTGGAATATTTCCATAGCCTTGCAAATGTTAGGCGTTGCGGGTAATCCAGAGGTGTTAGTTCTAGCACCGATTGATAGCGATAAGGGTACACATTGCTGATCCTTCCAAACCCTCCACACCGTCATATGAGAAGTGCCAACATTCCTCGCGACAGACCTCGTACTGATTGAAGGAATATCCTTTATTTCTTCTAATGCAGCCTCTTCGAACTATGGGTTCCGTACCAACGACGTCCTGCCAGCGTCGTGCATCTAAGGCACGAAGCTCCTTCCTTCAGGCAGTCGCCGGTCAATTGACACGCAGGTTGAATGATGAGGTTGGCGGCGATATGGTGCCGGAAGCTATAATTCCACGCGGCTTCTATCCCGTTGCCATTTTCTTCACCATAAGCTAAGTGCATATCAGCCATTTCTCCGTTAGTGTACCGACACTGAGCCATTCTCACAAATTTATGCCGCAAAAGAGTGTAGAATGTGTGTAGAACGAACTGTACACTGCCCACTGGGGCCAAGTAGCGAGTGCGTCAGTCGCACCAGCATATCTCTGTCTCTGTCTTATCATCTCTTCCCTTGCCTGAAGCACAGCAGTGGCCAGCAGCTTGCACTCTGGCTCAGCAAATACGACGAGCTCGTCAATTTGAATCGCGCGCCCGGAAGTAACAAAGTAACCTCATTTTCTCGAAGGGAAAAATTTTCTCCGCCAATCCGATTGCGGCATCGTCTTTTACACAACACGCCGAGCGTCTCTGTTTTTTTGTCGGTATAATTAAGACACACCCTGTATGACTACATGCGTTCCCCATCTTGCCCCACACCCGCCCATGGTAGCCATAATGTGGCGAGCTGACGTAATGTATACACAACAGCTTCGCTCCACGTCTAGCGGTTACAATTTCCTGGCAGGGTAGTACTTGCAACCGACATAACTCTATTTAGTGGGCTATACGAAATACGAATTTAATGACGTTAATTCGAAGAGGGGACGAATGCTTACATCTTCGTATTTTGTAACAGCTACAACTACTACTTAGTAACACAGCGAAGTCGAGGGCTCCAGAACTTAAGGCTGTGTTTTTTTGTTTTTTTTTATATTTTTTCAGCGTATGGCTTTTAGTGCCGGGAGTGTCCGAGGACATGTTCGGCTCGCCAGTTGTTGTAGCTGCTTCGAGGCGGACACCCAATGGTGTGAAGGGTTGTCTGGGGAGGAAAGTGTGATTGAAAGGACAAGGAGTTGGAAGGTAGCGGCTGTGGCCTATAGTTAGGGACCAACCCTGGCATTTGCCTGGAAGGAAGATGGAAAACCACAGAAGACCATCTTCAAGGTTGCCGGCGAGGGGATTCGAACCACCTCGCCTCCCGGATGTGAGCGACTGCCAGCAGTCATGCCGTAACTACTACGGCTAACTTACCCGGTAAGGCTGTGGTATATGAGGTCATGGAACATCCGCATATATCTCGGGACAAGGTGGAGCAAAGGGAAGCCAATAGTGCTTGTGCACCTTGAAACTATTGTTGTAGTCGCATGTAGTTGACAGTTGGTTCGCTCGTGATTCTGTGTAATCTTATTAGGTTTCATTATGTCGGCATGTGATGATAGTGGATTTTAAAAAAGGTTGGGTATTGTACGAAACACAAACGTCTAAGAACACTTGTGAAATGTGTGGAGTAGGAAATTAAGTCGGGAATTTAAACCTAGAAGTCACTCAATCGGCCTGGAACACCTTTAACGGACGAAGACCTAATCAAGATACACCTGGAGACCAACTCATAAATAGCGACTCGGGAGATAGGAAAGATTCTTCACGTTCCCAAAAGGATACTCATTAACATTTCGCTGAGGATGTTAGAAGTGGCTGCTATAGCCAACACAGTTCCATTGGTAATGAGACAAATTCAATGAATATCAGAGTACACAGAGCTCATGACTATGGTGTCCTAAGTCTCTAAACGAGACTACAGAAATAAACCAATTAACTTCATTTGCAGTCCAGCCCAATTTCAAACTGCTAGAAATATGGAGAAAATGTAGGATACTCTGACAAAGATTATTGTTAAAATCAATTTTGCTGAATTTCTGCATAATAAATCGTTCAAATCCTTCCGCTTGATATCGAAATTATAAAGCAGAAAGTACAACAGTTTATAATGAAAGTGTAATTGTATTAACAAAAGAGTAATATCATCGTTACTGTTGGGCATTGGGACATCGTGGGGCGGATGACTTAGTTGTTGCGCCCTTTTAAAACAACAATCGCAACCACAATCGTGGTCAAGTGTAGCTCAATAGAAGTTTATCTTACAATATTTTTTTCCAGTTGAAAAAGTCGGGAAATTTGACTTGTTTATTCAGGTCGGCAATTCAGATGATGATATTCACACATGGTAACAAAATTAAGTTTTCAAAAATTATAATTGCCGAATGGGAAATATTGCCAACTTGGAAATGCTTTTGCCGACTCGGCATTTATCTACAAAATGTTTTAATGTTTCCATAATTGCCGAACAAACTGACTTAGACATTTTGCCAGTAAAAAAATAAGCCGTTTTACGTTTGTAACAGAAGACTGGGTTCGGTCCAGTACGGTTATGTTTCATACGGAGCTAGATTGCTATGTATGCATCTTTTGTGCGATGGCGTTCCCAGAAATTGTTCTCCGGTATGGTTACGTTTCATACGAAGCTGGACTGCTGTGTGTGCGAGGGCATTCACAGAAATTGTTCTCCAAGTGTTCGAGTTGTTAATTGCCGGAGTTCGGTCAATCTAACCTCACCAAATTCTTTGTGAAGGCTGGTCTTTGTTTCCTGCTTATAATTTATAAACTATAAAAGTCTCTTGACGTCTATTTGTATTTTTGTCCAATTACTTGCGATTTGTGTTTGTGTTTCATGTTTTAATTTCAAACTTTAATATGGATAAGAATAAGAATAGAAACGATACAAAGTTCAGTGTCTTGATTGTGGCAGCGTTTTTGATGACGACTATGTATCTCATCATTAAAAAAAGAAACATAGAGATCAGCCAATTAAAACCACATGATTTGGATTAACAGAGAGCTCCAGGTCCATATTGGCGCTTTTGCATGCACAATAAAAAATGAAAGCTGGTGAGACTCACGATCAGGTAGGTATAAATTATGCATTTGAAATATTAATATTATGCCAAACTTCTGATTTCAAATTATGAATAATTGATCCGACCCATTTTTTATGCAATTACCATATGTGAAATAAATTTCAAGTAGATTAATGTACTATTTGTGTAATTTAAAGGGTGATGCTTCAAGCTTTTCAAAAACGTGCTCTGATTCAATTGATACGACACCTCACAATCTTATGAAAGAAATTTTAAGCAGTTACGAAGTGATTTCTGTCGATGAGCACAAGGTTCTAAAACAAGATTCGTTAGATTTCCAAAACTGCAACGAATTGTAGGTCAATGTCAATTTTCTCATTACAGCCACCAAATAAAAATTATTTCCATTGGATAAGTACGTATAGGTACATTTCTATACTTTGAATTTAAAACCACGATTTTTTTAAATTTGACAGTGAAGATCATGAAATGGAACAAGAGGAAAACCAACTTTTTGATAAAATAGGAGATACAAAGTTTCAGAAATCAATTGGATAGTTGAGTACCTACTCTCAATGTTGTAGTAATCGGCTGTAATGTACCTTATGCGTACCTATTCATTTTATAGAATTTTTATTTTGTTCTGTTGTAGATGACAACAATGACCTTGATGACGATTTAAAATACTGCTCCTGCGTTACAAAACTCCAAATTTTAACAGAGCAAATTGGAAACTGTATATCTTTACTTCAGGTAGAAATGAATATGATCAATCCAGTTTCGTTTTTGGATAAAAGTATGGTAGAAGTTGAAGACATACGACAGAAATGTGTGGATTTTTCAGAAAATGCGAACGCAGCCTTTAAAGAGGTAATGGCAGAGTTTGGCACAGAAGAGAGTACCGTAGGTCATCAGTTAGTGATGACAATATTGTTTCTCACGATTCTGGCAATCGACCTCCTACGCTCACTCGGAACCAAAAGTTATTTTTACTATCATTAGGTCCACACCGACCAATACTTTCTCATTACGCTGCAAATGAATTGATTACGTCAAATAAACAACACAAATTTACTCCTATTTGCTTCAAACAATATGAACACCGGGAGTACGGTATAACCAAAGATGCGTTTTTGTTTTTGTTTTGCCTGTTACTTATTTCCTTCTGGACCCGATAGATCAAAAGCAGATCCAACGTGGACCACTTCAGGTCGCCAATGGCACAAAATGAAGAGCCGTGGGAAAGGAAAACAAGGCAAACTAGAATTGCACTTTTCTTCTGCACATAAGGCCACTATGGCAGATTACTGCCATTTCATTAAAGAAGATTCCCACGTCGATTCAATGTTCACAAAAACAAAACCAAAGAAGCATCAGGAAGGAGCATTTGCGTAATTTCAATAAAGATGCAATTACAGTTTTATTTGATGGTACTTGCACTTTATCTAAACAAGGATTGGCTTTTCGCGGTCATGGTGATGACAAAGAAGGAAATTTTCAACAGATACTAGAATTAATTTCGTGTCATAATCCTACCATGAAAACGTGGTTGCATGAAGCTCATTTCCAACCATATAGAGTGTCGTATTTATCTTCTAAATCCCAAAATGAATCCATCGACTTACTGGCAACAGATATTCGCAAAAGTATGGTACAAGAAGTGAATAATGCACAAATGTTCGCAGTAATGGCAGACACTACTCCTGATGTATCTCATGACGATGATCTTTCGATTATTGTACGTTATATTGATGATACAGGTAGTGTTTTCGAACGAATCATAGACATGATTGCAGTAACTGACAAAACAGGAGCCGGCCTAGCATCTAACATACTGCAATATTTGAATAAACATGAAATATTGACAGATAATTTAATTTTCCAATCCTACGATTATGCGAGTTCTATGTCCGGAGAAAAGCAAGGAGTAAAAAAACAACCTGTCTGAACTTTTAGGTAGAACTGTTCCATACACACCTTGTCAGGCTCATCGCCTAAACACTTTTGTGGAACTAATATGTTTGATACCCTACAATCATTGTATACTTTTTTCTAGTAGCACCAAACGATTTTCCTGTTTGAAAGAAGAAATTTCAATGATAGAAAATTCGTTACAGCTGGCCAACTTATCAAAAACTCGTTGGACCGCCCAAGCGCAAGCATTAAAAGCCGTTTGGACTTATTTTGAAGGTATTGTGGAAGTGCTGGAAATTATTTTGGAAGGTGATTCGAATTTTGATAATAAGATGAAATCACAAGCACTGAGCTTAAAGAAGTCAATGTCAGTTTCAATTTCATTGTATTCCTGATGTTCATGAGAAATGTTATGTACAAGGCTAAAGTTTTGACAGTAATTTTAGAATCGCCTGATCTAAATACAGTTGTGCTATTGTGATTCAAAGTGCTCTTCAATCCTTTGAATCTATTCTTTCAAATGAGAACGAAATGAATGATCTAGTAGAAGCAGAAAAAAAATCTCTTCAAAAATGAACGTGGATAATGAAAACGATTTTGTGAAACATCATCGAAGACGAATTCGCCCCAAAAAAGTGGATGGAAATCCTCAAAACGCAGCTGTTTTAAATATGGAGAAATTTTATCACAAGGAATTCAAAGAAGTTCTGAATGTGTTGATCCAGATGCGTGATAACCTTTCTGTATTAATCGACTTGATTAAACCACTTTTTGAAATGTTCAAAACACCATTCAACCGAGAATCTTGTACCATAGAACGCATTGAGAAAGTTTTGAAATTAATTCCCTGCTGCCCATTTACAGATAGTTTAGCTGTGCAAGGCGAATTGGAAATTTTATCCGACCAATGTGAAAACGCCGAAAACATGAAAGATATCTTGCGAATTAGTGAAATTTTCAAAAAAGCGCTGCCTTCAGCAAATTGTATTTGTCGAATCGCAGTTACAGCACCTGTATCAGTAGCTAGTAATGAACGTAGCTTTAGTAAGTTGAAAAATGTAAAAGATTTCAAACTAAGTACAATGAACAACGATAGGTTAGCGAACCACATGGTTTTGCATTGTGAAAATGATTTATAAGCTAAAATAAACTTAGATGTTCTTGTTAAAAGGTGGTCGCTATTGAAGAAGAGGCGAATTAATATTTAAGCAATTATACATAGGTACCTAATGGCCGTGTTTTTATTAAAATTGTTGCTTTTGTGTTCTTTTCTCTTTTTCAATTTGGTATTATATCTTAGTTTCATTTCTATTTTTTTTTGTTAAATAAATAAATGACGTATTTGCTACTGTTACCATGTCTGCTGATAAATTTATCAAATGAAGGTCTGTAACGAATGCATGCCTGAGTTTTGAAAAAAAAAAAAAATAGTCGGCAAAAAGTGATTCGAAAATGACCGAGTCGGCAAATTTTTGGCATCCCCCCCCCCCCCCCCCCCCCCCCAAAGAAATACCTTAGTTTCGCCCCTGCTTACAAGGCTGAGGCTATTCAATTATTTGGTAGAGTTGGGAATAACTCACGACCAGATGACCTCTATCTCATCGTAAAACGAAGGAACAACTGCTTTGGTCAGTAATTGCTCACTCATGCTTCATGAAATTAGGAAAATAGCTTATTTCTTGGTATCAACTATGACAGTTCATTGCCTTGAAGTTTCTGTCTGATTGTGGTATGGGGGTTGGAACGGTGTGTACTCAGTCTCGTGAGGTAAAACAGAAGAGGTGAGTCCAAATACTATCTCAGCTATCCTAGAAGTGGTTTCCCGTGACTTTCTACTTCTACTCGAGATAAATTCTGGAATGCTTCCAAACATAATGCTATGGCTGTCTCATTCCGAGTCCTAACCTAACACACACTACTGCTGACACCACAGTAACACAGCTTATGAAACAAATTCTATACGCACACATACGTAAATGAGGCTGGTGATCAGGATGTCCACGCCCCTTAATGAAACACCAGACTTTTGGTTGTGTGGCCAAGGAAGAGGCTGGGTTCTACAGTAATTGCATCGTCAGTCCTAGGAGTGTTATCCCGTAGTCTCCACCCCATTTTAAATTCTAGAATTGACCTTTGCCATGTTAACGGTTGCTTCCTTCCCAATTCTAGCCTCCATTATAAACATACACACTATTACAGAGACTAAAATATGATATTAGTAGACTTGACGCGTGCAAGACCATGATACATCAAGCCCGCCAGTGAAACTACTGCCGTTGCCATTTCTGGGGTGCTGCTGACTCGTAGACGCTGTGTTTCTGCCCAGCGGTAAGTGGGATGCGATCGATATGTTGTTTCCCTTCGTTAAGATGCATCCAGAGGGTGCACTTCGGATTAATTCTGAGGTATACTGCTGTTTCTGAGGTATACTGTTTCCTTGCCAGTGCTTTCTGCTATTGAAAATACTGTAATAAGTAGACCTACTGCTTTGAATTTGAGGTGGTTTGATGGAGATCTTGCCTAATCCTTGAGACCTAGTATCTTATGTCCGCAAACGGAGAGTTCAGTATACTCTTTTGGCATACCTACGTGAGCATTTTAACTGTTTGTTAAATATAGGAGGATCAACATACATCATGGTGATTCATGAGACGTTACCGGCCACTTATGGGGCTGATTGTTGAAGAGATATTGAACAAAAAATCAAGATGTCATATAAACCTGTGTCCTATTCTCAGTACACCTCGCGGCTTAGCTGTGTGCGTTAATAAATCGTGCACCACGACTGCGATGGAAAGCTGCAGAAAGTCCGGAGATAGATTGTTCGAATCGCGGCGCTGACATCGGCCGTCTTGAAATGGTTTTCCCTCACAGCCTCCAGGCAAATGCCGCGATGGTATCGTATTTCAAGTTCTTGGGCATCCATGACCCTAATAATTACAGTTACACACACTATTACAGTCACCACAGAAACACAGATAACCAGACAAATCCAATATTCACCTTAGTACACAGGACTGATGGCCGAGATATTCAAAGACCATTAAACGAATTTACAACAACAAAAACTATTCTCTATTTAGTAGTTAAAATAAGATTGTTTTACATGCAACATTCAAATTAAGTTCATTTCGTTAGAAAGATAAAACCTCTTAACAAAATATTTTATTCAATCGGATCTAGTTTCCAGAAGTTCGACATGTGTTTTGAATTCCTACATTGCTTCGTACAGAAACTTCTAAGTTCAACTACAAACGTACATGTTTCTCCTAGAACAGCAAATATTGTTACAAACCCTGTACCCAGAGTAGCGTAGCCAGGGAGGGTGAGGGGGGGGGGGGGGGTGTTACTGGGGTTTAACCCCCCCCCCCCCCCTTTTGGAAATTTTACAAACCAACTTAAAAAAAAGTGGAACTGACAATACTGTAATTACTAAGCTAAATAAATATTTCTTAAATTAAATATTGATACTTGCTGATAAGTCTATAACTCATGCTTTGTGGGAAATCAGCATGGTTGTGATTTGTGTCTGCATCACCACCAGCGACGGCTGCTTGGTGATGTTGGCCTATTGTTTTCGACTTTCGGCCCGGCTACACATTGAAGCTATACACACGTCACGACAACGCATAACTCCGTCCTCCTAACGCTGCCTATCTAGCCTTTCCCCCGTTAAATATAGCTTTTCTTCAAACAGTCTTTCGGAGGAGAAGTAAAGCCGGTAGGCCCATGTCATAGATTTATGGCATGTAAAAGAATCTTCCACTAACTAAACATGTGTGAAGCAAAATTTGTAGGTTAGTTTTTTTAGCGTATGGCTTTTATGCCGGGAGTGTCCGAGGACATGTTCGGCTCGCCAGTTTTGTAGCTGCTTCGAGACGGACACCCAATGGGTGAGCTACAAGTACCGTTGGGGAGGGAAGTGGGAATGTAAGGACGAGGAGTTGGAAGGTAGCGGCTGTGGCCTATAGTTAAGGACCAACCCCGGCATTTGCCTGGAAGGAAGATGGGAAACCACAGAAGACCATCTTCAAGGTTGCCGGCGGGGGGATTCGAACCTCCTCGCCTCCCGGATGTGAGCGACTGCCAGCAGTCATGCCGTAACGACCACGGCTAACTCACCCGGTTGTAGGTTAGGTTTGATTAATGCTCTTAAGTTCCAACGTTCGCCACCCGCGCTGGTTGCGATGGCATCTAGTAGTAGGCACGTTTGCAGCTAGGTGTCGTGGACGGTAGCATTTGGTAGCGAAAGTAGGAACTACTCGAAATTATCGTCTGCAGTCCTTACTTGAATTACAGATAACACACACTAATACAGTCATCAAAATTAACATCGGTTATCAGACAGATTCTTCACACACCCAAAGTACACGGGGCTACATGACCGCCTTGTCGCTGCCCCTAAACTAAGGATCCAACCAACGGACCAACTGAGTCTAACCCCCAGACAATTTTAAATCCTGCCTGGTGAGGCAATTGAATTTCTTTTTTTTCTTAATTAAAAAACAAGAAGTTCCGTGACGAACTAAAGAGCCTACTTTTCTTAAAATATGATTCATACCAATGATTAATCTATATGGATCTATCTAGAATAATGACGAAATTAAGTTGGTAATATCGAAATTTCTAATTAGTTCGAAATACTGTATAACTGCCATAATGTAGCCTAATAGAGAACTACAGTTGGCAGCCCTGGTGACTGAATATATTCTTAGTTCCATCTCTTAAGGTACAGAATACAAAATTTGGTTGAAGTCCAATGGATAGCATGGACGTTACATGCAGTTAAACATTGGACCTAACAGCAAGCGTAAAATTATGTTGGCAACAATGACATACATGTATTGGTCAGAAATAATCTGAAATAATATGATCTATTGTTGTGCCAATTTTGAATGAAATCCATTAGTTAGTATAGAAGTTACATGAATTTAAAGTTGGACGTCTCAGCAGGCTTAGAATCATGTTGGTAGCACTGAGGTATATAAGTTACTCAAAATTAATATAGAATGTCAGGTACTATACCTCTGCATAGTTTAAAACTGTCGGCTTGCATACTTTCTGATATATGGGTATTTGGATTAAAACAAACTGAGAGCATTTATTAACAGTTGGCAGCCCTGGTGGCTCTTAAGAATACGCTCAGTCATATCTGTTTATGTACACATAGCACATACGAAATTTGGTTGAAATCCAATTGATAGTGTAGAAGTTATATGCATTTAAAAATTGGACTTATCAGCAGGCTTATAATAATTTTGGCAACACTGCCATGTATGGCCTCCTGGAAATTAAACTGCAATATTATTATCTATACGTGTGCCAATTTTGAAATACCTCCGATTCATACCTTCCAAGATATCAAACATGGAGCTCAAATTTCAAATGCGATTTTTCAGCTGTTGGTAGCACTGACGTCATTTTGAAATATGGCCGTGAGATATTCAGGTATAGGTCTTTACTCCTACCAAATTTTGTCTCGTTTGCTGCATCCGTTTAGGAGTTGATAGGGACACACACACACACACAGACAGACAGAAGGACAGACAGACAAGACACACACATTTGCCCGATCTCATAAGTCTACTTTTTCCTCATTTTTGCAAAATGTGAAAAGTAGGCTAATAATAATAGCATAGTAATAATAATAATAATGATAATAATAAGGACCTTGAAAATGCTATATTAACACTAATTTGGAGATCATTGTTAACTTCTTGAGTGTGAGGCAGCCGAGTTGCTTCATATTACTATGTCATGCAATTCCCCCAATTACGGTTATCCCCCAGTAACTATAACCCCTCCCATTTAGGGCGGATGACCTCGCTGTTCTGCCCCTTAAAATCTCAATAACTAACTAACCCCTCCCATTGGTCGATCATGGCTACGCTACTGCCTGTACCAATTATAGCCGCTTGATGCACGAGTTACATTCTGCATCATTGACGTAGTATTGTCTTAGAGGTTCCATATTTTCAAAAATACAACAGTCGGATTCAATGTGCTTAATATCAGTGTTCTTATGAACCACACTCGTCGTTCTACGTAGGTTGCACACGGTTTTTGATTCCCGTCGCAGTGTCCATGATGCGCGCAAACAGCTCATTACGTTTTTCTGCGTTCATTTGAATTTAAGAAAATGTATTTCACTCATCCCCACGCGCAGTAATTCATCGGCGATAGATCTGGGATCTTGTGGGCCTGAGGAAAAATCGTCCTATCCATCTCTCATGGAAATTAACATTTAAAAGTGACGGGTGAGGTACCATGTACCGGGAGCAGACACAAAATGGTGGCATCCATGACGTCATGGACGACACTAAAGGTTTAAACGATGCATACATGTTATAATTCTATATGCTAAAAAGGCTTTGCACACAAACCCAAACCTAACGTGGGGCTTCCACCCCAGTTCCCGTTGCACAGTGGTTTGAGCAACGGCTCTATGTTAGCAGTATTGGAATGGAAAGGAATACCAGATATCACGGCGGGCTGTTGACAGACCCTTCTCTTCTGGCCTGACCCTTCCCTGCTCTTTCCCCTCACCCCTCAAGTTCACAGAGCTCCCCTCAACCCGCAAGTTCACAAAGCTTGGACCCGAGCAATAGTAGTGACCAAACGTTTCGCCCAGACAGTCGTCTAACCTAGAAGCGACCGATGGTTTTGCCTAGACCGTCGTCTAACCAAGTAGGAACCATTGGCTTTGTCTCACCAAGGTTTTAGAAGAGAGCAGTGCAACGTTTCAATTAAATTGAACAACTAAAAGTAATTTATGACAATTCGTAACTCACGACCAAACCTCGCACTTGGACACATGTGACTGCATCCGCATATAACAACGCACTGTTTGAAACCTCATACAGCTGAGTAAAATGGTGGCAATTCAAGGCACAACATCAAATCAACGAAGATCATCGTCCGCACGTTATCCGTAACATCATTGACTACACTTAAAAATTCCTCTAGATACGTACGTATCGCGGGTTATGCGTAACCCTTTCCTCAGCATAGGCAGGATATGCTTGGGGAAGTAGTTGTACTAGTGCGATTGATGATACGAGCACTCGGTGAAAACTTTTTAATTACCGCGTCCGTATACAAACTCGTACAATTTCGCCCTTTCAAGGAATGGCCCAGATTACTTTGTGGATGAAATACCATCACACATGTTTTCCTTATGATCTGACAAACATGTAGCTCTACGTAAAATTTCAGCGAGATGGGAAGTTTCACTTTCGTGATGTTCTTTTGTGAGACGTACCGGTAGTGGCATTGTTTTCCTGCTGGTCCTGTGCACAGACGCGTGTCGTGTGTCGCGTCGAAGAACACGACAGCCATCCGAACAGGTTTCCGCATTTGACTACGCGAGAATTCAGGTCTATGTACTTAGGGCATCATTACTTTCAACTCGACGTTTATGTGCTACGCTAGAGCTACCTAGCGATGAGAAGTGCAATCACTCGAACAGTCAATCAAAGGCAGCCATTCATATCAATGTAGCAACATTGCGAACGAAACTTGATTTGTCGTATTCTGTCTGTAAATCTGAATGTAATGGCGCTCGTCTTTCTTGGTATTGCAATATTAATGAACAGTATATAAACTGAAGCCAAACGTGATTTAACTGTTCCGCCCCTTAAAGCAATCACTACCGACATATATTTTTGGATAATAGAATATTTGATTCTCACATCCTCGTTTCGTTCTGAAGATAACGTTCTAGACCATTACATGGAATTTTCATGTATTTGGGCCTTCAGCCCCTGTACTGGTTTGAAGCAGTACTTCATGCTACCTGTCCTGAGCTAATCTCTACATAGCTACCACACCCTACATTCTAAACAATCTGTTTAACACATTCCCTAAGCTTGGCTTACCCTTACAGTTCTTGTCCTTCACTATTCCTTCCACAACTATTCCTGTTCCTGGGTGGCTTAGTTTGTGGCCTACTGACCTCTCGAATGAAACTATTAGTACTCGCTAAAACATCTCTTCTCCCCCACTCGTCTTAATACCTCTTCATTTGTTGCTCTGTCGATCCATCTAATCTTCATCATTCTCCTGTAATACCACATTCCAGATGCTTCTATTCTCATCTCGTCTTCTGCACCAACAGTCCCAAGTTCCACGTCTTAGAACGCACGCCCCGCACAAAGGCTTTCATAAATGATTTTCTAATACAGTACCTATATTTGATGTAAACAGGTTTCTTTACTGTGGAAAATATTTGATAGCTTGATGATTCTTAACTCTGCAAATACTGTATAGGGTAGTCGTCATGGCAAACTGTTTGCGCACATTTGTAATTATATTTTCGAGTATCTGATGTCATTTATGTTCATTCATATTCCATGTTGAGCCTCCGTGGCTTAGGCGGCAGCACGCCGGCCTCTCACCGCTGGGTCCGTGGTTCAAATTCCGGTCACTCCATGTGAGATCTGTGCTGGACAACGCGGAGGCAGACAGGTTTTTCTCCGGGTACTCCGGTTTTCCCTGTCAAAATTTAATTCCAGCAACACTCTCCACCATCACTTCATTTCATGTCATTCATTTAATCATTGCCCCAGAGGAGTGCGTCAGGCCTCGGCAGCCGGCACAGTTCATATCCTCGCCGCTAGATGGGGGCTTCATTCATTCCATTCCTGACCCGCTCGGAGACTGGAAGCAGGCTGTGGATTTTCATTTTCATATTCCATGTTACGTCCAGAACTTGCATTTTAGTTACACTATGGATGCAAGAGGTCAGGTTTCTGTTGAACACCCCGTGTGGAAGTTATTTTTAGCTTACATTTCTGAAAAAAAGCTTATGAGATCACCTTTTGTCCGTGTGAGTGTATGTGTGTGTGTCCCTAATAAAATCTGAACGGCCGAAATGATTTCAATGAAACTCCGTAAGTACATACTACTTACTACCTTGTCCGACCTTGACCTTGCCTTTCAAATTTTAATGTGTTTCACCAATTCAACATGGCGACCGTGCGAAATATTTCATCGGCATTCTATATCTCCGCAAGAGTTACAGATATCACCCTCAAATTTTGTTCGGTGATGAAGGACACTACTTGAAGTTCACATATGTGACTTTCAGAAACCTGCTAAGTACAAAACCAACATGGCGGCCAAGCGAAGTTGAAACATTTACCGTAAATAGACTTTTCTCGCGATTTAACCATCCGAGCGCAGCGGAACTTGGTACGGTTAATGTTTATACAAATTCCAAACTACTGACATCTAAATTAGTTGAATTGTTTTATAACGTCAAGATGGCGGCTGTGCGAAATTATACAATTAAGTTTGTATTTCTTGTGTCCTAATTATACGATCGAAGTGAATGTTTGAATAATAAGCGTACGCAATCATCGTCATTTAATGGTCCTTAACTCTATGGCGTACAAAAATCAAATATGGCGGCCACACGAAATATTTCTCCGGCATTCTATATCTCCGAAACTGTTATTTCTCGTGATTTAATCATCCGAGCACAGTGAAACTTGGTACGGCACACAATTTTATACATGATTTAAGCTACTAGCATCTGCCTTTATCGAATTGCTTTAATAACCTCAAGATGGTGGCTGTGCAAAATTTTAAAAAATATTTGTTTATTTTTTGTGTCCTAATCAAGCGATCGTAGTGAACGTAATTTCTCATTGTAATGGTGTTGGTGAAGACATAGGTTATGAACGAAAAGCTATTTAGTATAGGCCTCTCACATGGAAAATCGTTTTGATAGTCAAGAGAGTTTTAATGGAAAAGAACAGTGGGATATATGAAAATAGGCTATTTAGTTATTCACGGAACTACTTGTTTCGTTTGTTTTCGGTCATTTTTGACCATATCTGCCAGTTCCAGTTTCTAATTCATGATGGAATTGCACAGTTTTGTGTCCACTTCGTTGCGTAGTGGCTAGCATTCTTGGCCGTCACCCTGGAGGACCGGGTTCGATTCCTGGCTCTGCAATTTAATTCTGGTCTGAGGGCCGGAACGGGTTACACCCATCCTCGTAAGGCAAAACTGAGAAGCGGTGGGTTTGATTCCTACCTCAACCATCCTGGAAGTGGTTTTCCGTGGTTTCCCACGTCTGCTCCAGGCAAATCCCGGGATGGTACCTAACCGAAGACCACGGACACTTCCTACCCAGATCCAACCTCCATTACAAATACGTACAGTACACTAATATAGACATCACAGTGACACAAGTTATCAGACAAATTCTACACAGACCCAAGTACACGGGACTGCATGACCACGATGTCGCAATGCCCCTAAAAGAATTAAAAACACAGTTTTGTATTGATATTATTTAAGTTAATACTGAGAATCTCAATATGATGCTTATTTTCAAATAGGAAGTGAAAGTACAATTAAAGCCAATATAGGCCTATACCACGCATCTATGTCTATGCCCGGATTCGACCCGGCAGCAGATGCGTTGCTCAGTTGCACAGCCTCACATTCTGGCCTTAAGCTGCACCTACCGGCGAGGGAAGTTTTTAAATCACACCCAGACCTACAGGTTGCAAGAAGCAACGCTTCCAGGATCCCACACGGGGAGCTGAGGCACGGGGCTGGTGACCACGTTGCCCAATCCTTCAAGTGAAACAGGCGTTCACGGCTGCGCAGTGAATCAAAATCAAGTATTCTGACAGTATTCTGAACGTGCGTATGATATGTTATGCCACCTTTATCAATTCGCAGTATTAGCCTATTGTTTCCACGCGTTATATCAATTCGCCGAGCTACGTAGGCCAGTGATTGACATGCACCTGTAACGTTGAGTCATTAGTTCGATGACCTAATGAGTGTAATGGGATTTGATCTTGGTAACGAGGAATAATATCATCTAAATGAATACCAATTAGTATTTAGTAAAGTTATTACGCCTAAATCGATAATGATTAAATTAATATACATTAATTAATAAATCAAATGTACCAGTTTCGGCCATATTATCGTCATATGTTACGTATTAGTTTTCAAGACTGCAATTGAAAACTAATACATAAAATATGGCGATATTTCGATTTATTTTCTTAGCGTATGGCTTTAAGTGCCGGAAGTGTCCGTGGACATGTTCGGCTCGCCAGAGTTTGTAGCTGCTTCTATGGGGTGAGCTACAAGTACCGTCACGTGTGGAGTGTTGTCTGGGGCGGAAAGTGTGAATGAAAGACGAGGAATTGGAAGGTAGCGGCTGTGGCATATAGTTAGGGACCAACCCCGGCATTTGCCTGGAAGGAAGGTGGGAAACCACAGAAGACCATCTTCAAGGTTGCCGGCGGGAGGATTCAAACCTCTTGCCTCCCGGATGTGAGCCTACTGCCTGCAGCCACGCCCTAACGACCACGGCTAACTCACCCGGTAGTATTTCGATAAGATGACTACCATAGGTTACGTACGACACTACAGATTTTTATCAAGGAGATTTTTTCATTTCGGATCACTTCAAAATTTCCATTGGAGCTAGAACATAAATTAACAGACCAACCTACGCTCCATTCCATTCACGTAGAGAACACTCTTCACACTCTGTTGACTATCTCAAGATAGTATTGCATTTGGACATAACAATAAAATGTTCGACTCCAACGCAGATTGACATTACTTCTCGTAAATGTACACAATCATGCATTTGAATCATAATAATCTCACGCATTGAATTAGAACACATTTGCTCATGAACTTTTTAAGATTTCTTCTCTGTTAAGACCAGGCCGCACATCGGCTCAGGATCTAACGAGCTTGCGTACTCGAAGCCTCATACGGTTTTGACCTTGCAACTTGATTGACTGCATACCGAGTGTCAGATCCGCGTTATTTAGTGAGGTTTCTGGACTCTTTTGGGCCCGTGTAATTCGGTATTTCCGACTTTTATTAGGATGCACATAAAAGAGAGAAGTAGGATATTACGAGATTTCTAGTACAGAGATTCCTGTAATTGCAGTATCTCGAGTAATTAAAGAGTATCTAGATCAGATGGTGTCAATGGTTGCCCTCAATAAGCTGCACGCCACTGCACTGGTGGCATCACTATGCCCCAACTAGCCTCGGATTGTAGAGAGCCATCTTACGGCAATACTAGCAACAATTATCGTTGAGCTATGTTTGTGCAAGACCAACTACAATACTCAGACCTTAATGCAGGTATCGAAAGTGTGAAAATGGCGTATGCGGAAGCCCGAGATATTGTTTGTTTACATTCGTTGCTGGGATACAATATTAGCTTTGATTAGCTTCGTTTGATGAAAGTTGGGATAAACTATTGCTCATCTGTAATTTTTAGTGTCTTCAGTATGTCTGTTAAGTCCAGTTCGCGTTAATGTACTGCAATCGTGTGTAAATATGTGATAACACGCTTATTATGGACTGGTTCGATTGTGTGATGATTGTTCAGTCGACCGATAGCATTGTGTCATTTAATGCAGATGTTGAAGTACCTAAGACTAAAGCATTCATAGAAGTGTCTCAAGAATATACACCGCAATGATTTGCTAGTTAGTGACAATATAATAATAGCTTAGTACACTTCAGTACCGGTAGTGTCGAACTTAAATACGTAAAGGGAAAACGCAATGTGCATCTACGGCAAGATCTAACCGTTGACGTTATTTTGAACGCTCAGCTTCATGTGCCTCCGCAAATTCTTACCAGTCTAGCAGATGTTCTACACTGCCTTGTATACACGCCAAATATTACAGTGAACTTCTGTTTTATTGGTTAAGGAAGATGTTTCCCCTGTGCCAAACAGTGAACTCATTGTGTTCCGTCATTATTCATACTTTTGTGATTCTTACAGCTTTCAAGTTATTTTTTATTATGATGTGTGTAATAAAGTGTTGTGAGTAACTTGCCAATTATGTACTTATATTGCGAGATGGTGTGCCGCGATAATTCCGTAAGAGGGAGATGGTGCTTTCCTACCTACATTACTTCACTAAATCTACTATTTCCAGTGTATAACTGTTCCAAACGGTAACAGCGAATGTTTAATAGGTTAGATGGTAACATATTATCGTCTCCTTTGTGTGTGGTAATCTCCATAATTATGTTCAGATATCCACACGACTTCTTTGCATATTTCAATCAACTAATTCGGTGTGATGTTTTAGCCGAGATTTTAGACAATTCTACGAGAGGTCTTAATTGAATTGTATCTCTATAGCTTTGGTTCGATTATTTCAGGCAACTATTCTCATTTCGATTGTGTACACAAATACTCTGCATGTGCTGGGACAGCACTTCAGTAACCGGGTACTCTCTTCTCTCCTACTTCAGAATCTGTTTGATTTTATGCTAATAATATTAATCAATAATTACTGAACTTAAATATAAATCGTGATAACTCGCCAAAAAGCTTCTTATTCAACCACAGAAACAGTGAGACTATTGTAGCTGCCCTTTGGGTGAAGACGAAGAAACCTATAATTCGAGGCCAGTACTAGATAGATAAATTAATTCAGGTAAGTCTAAATCATTGATGCATATTTCTTCGGATCCTAGTCTCGTCTTGTGATATATTTTATGCTCTTAGTTGAGTAAAAATAATAATTTACACGAACTGTGACAGCCCCGATGACATGATCTTAGCTATTGGTAGGGCAACCATCGCCGCCATGTTTTTTCTACATTAAGGTCTGAGGATTGTAGTTGGTCTTGGTTTGTGGTAGATGTGAATTGCAAGCTGAGTTATTGCCCCTTGACTGGCTTGCGTTCCTCGCATGGCGTACGCTACAGGCTGTCACGAGGTCAGGTCCTAGACTCTTCTGATCTATAGACCCTTGACAGGGACAGTTGAAGAGCTTGTGCATCCACTTGACGTTTGGCAAACACCATTACAATGCAAAACCTATATTGTTAGTTAGCCACCCTGTTTCTAAACTTTGGTACATTAATCTACGCTATAAAATCCTATAACATATGAAAACAAAAATCTCTGGGAACATGAACTCTCCTTCGTGGCAGAAGTCTCAAAGCGTACGCCTAGACCTAAGTGGTACATTGAAGGACTGCAAAATCACTTCGGTCACAGAGATATATCTTCGAAGCCTGCGCTTTAACTGGCAATGCTGCACTAATTTAAGCAAGGCTTCTGAAATAACGAACTTATGTTCCACCTGTGTAAACAATTCAAGCCTTCTCTGCAATAAGTAGGCCTGTGGACATTTTGTGATACCTAGTTATCAGGAGGTAAAGTTTTAAATTCCTGTCCTAAAATTTCTTCAGTATATTTTCTGTAGATATTTTACATGTTCCAAGCAATAGTGCCTACCTATCATTTTGTAATGTAAAATCTGCAATCCTGTTTCACATGAGTCAAGTTTTGCGATGGGCATGATGGTGCAGTAGTTAAGCTGCTTGCCTCCCGGTCAATGCATGTGCGATTTTCGAAGTGATTTTCGAAGAACGGAGGTCCCGTGACTCATGATCACGAGATTAACTGTCACGTAAAACTACAAGCTTCCTTCCTTGCTTACACTTCGTATACGTCTCAAAGAAAATTGACACCACTGCTTTTGTAATGAAGAATGTTGGTCCTCAATCCTAACCTCAGTTACAAGTACACACACTACTACAGACCCCACAACAACACATGCTATCAGACAAGTTCTACACACACCCAAGTGCACGGGGTTAAATGACCTCGATAAATGAATCGAGAACAGAATATTGGTAGGCAACTTTGTGCTGTGGTTGACGAGAGATTTTCCCACCGTGAATATCCGCATCGGAAACAACCAGTAAAGCAACAGTTGACACTTATTTTTTCAATTTCTTCATTAAGTTGCGAGATGGGGGAGGGAGGAGGGTCAATGAACGACTTCTCTCTCGTTTACATCGTCCTCCATTCATATGTATCAAGGTTACTTTCTATCTGAGCCACACACCCGGCTCCTTCAGGTCGGATGCTTGCCCGTTTCCTTTACGTCCCTTTCTTATATGTATCTTCTTTTCGGATGGTGTCCAAAGAGAAACTCGTTTCTCCTCGCTTAGAAAGAACTAATCGAGAGGTGAATGACAATGTATCCCTGGACTTCGTGTGGTTGAGTATGGTTCAAGAGTCTCTTTCTCAATATACCCATTTTCCCAGGTGGTCAGTGAGTGCTCAATAATATTGGGCGGTCAGTATTAATATAGAATAAACACACGTGCATACAAAACCAAATAAGCACACGAAATTTAAAATTTTAAGTGCTGTTGTTGAGTAATACTTGAAAATGAGGCCGTAGTCTGGATTCGAACCCGAATCACTTTGCGTTCTGAGCAGCCTTTTTAGCCGCCTACACTACAGTGGACGCGTCGTGATTTAGGAAGGCAACGCAGAAAATATGGCGTCAGTACTTCAAATATGCCCATTTTGTAATCGTCTCTGCTCCACAATGTGTAGCATGGTAATAATAGTAAATGAAATTAGAAACGGTAAAGGCCTTGGAAACCTGGGATAGCTAGTTAGATAATTAGTTCAGAGGGTGAATGCCCCCCTGTAAACAATAGCCAGTTGAACCTAGAGCTGCATGGAAATTGGGTCTTGCATTTTCATCTAGCACTGAGCTGATAGTAATTTTCTCTAATATCCCGTTCAAATTGGAAGCATTTGCATGTTCTTGTCCAGTTATAAAAGGCTCGAATGCTTCATTGGTTCGTAGCTTACTAACTTTCAACAACTTAGATCCCAATTAACTAAGGTCACTGGATCCACTCTGGCCCATTTTCGTTTTGACCTAGGATTTAAGGTCGAATGCCCTTTCTGACGCAACGTGATTTTTCAGGTGAAAATTCCATTCCGCTGTCACCAGGATTCGAACCTGATCTTCAGTGTAAAAAAAACGAGCAATTTGGCCACTGCGGTGCCACGCTCATCAACATTTATTGCTAGTCCATTTACTCTTTTACTAATGTAACACGTTTCCTATGTCATAAATGCGACAGTACGCTATTTGCAAACTTGAGTTTTGTACGGTAATAGTGAGCCTTCATGAAGTCCAAGAATTAATACATTCACGTCTGATAGCCTACTGCTCGGTTCCAAGCTCTGTGAACTTGCGGGATGAAGCGCAGAGGCAGGGTAAGAGCAGCCGAGAATTGAGAAGCCTGTCGACAGCCCGCCGTGTTATCTGACATTCTCGTTTATTCCAATACTGCTAACATGGGTCTTTTCTGAAACCAGTGTGGCGTTGATTCACTGAGTCACCGACTAATGTATTTGCTTCTGTCACTACGCAAGGACCGAGAAACCGCATCACTCGTCACCATCACTATTATAGGCTGCGATGCACATTCCACTCAGGTCCACGCAGCTTAGACTCGAGCAGTACTAGTCTATAGGCCTGTTAGATCCTGAACAGATTCAGATATTACTGTACATTGTTTTCACTGCCGAGCTTGCCTCGGTACTCCGTCAACATTGAATGCTTTATGGGCCCGCAATATTAGCCAGACGCGTATTCAGTTTTTTTTTTTTCGGAGAACACTGAATGAAAATGAAAATCCACAGCCTGCTTCCAGTCTCCGACCGGGTCAGGAATAGAATGAATGAAGCCCCCATCTAGCGGCGAAGATATGAACTGTGCCGGCTGCCGAGGCCTGACGCACTCCTCTGGGGCAATGATTAAATGAATGACAGATGAAATGATAGTGGAGAGTGTTGCTGGAATGAAATTTTGACAGGGAAAACCGGAGTACCCAGAGAAAAACCTGTCTGCCTCCGTTCTGTCCAGCACAGATCTCACATGGAGTGACCGGGATTTGAACCACGGACCCAGCGGTGAGATGCCGGCGTGCTGCCGCCTAAGCCACGGAGGCTTCGGAGGACACTCAATCCATAGGCTAAATACAAATAAACAGCATGCATACATTTTCAGAATCGTGATCCTAGATGAATTGTTTAATCTCATAATAACATGTTAATAAAATCAATGCTAAAACTCGGCAAACCTTCGCGTAGGTACACCAAGTACATCAGCGGGCTAATGGTGACCGTGCCCGGACCGCCGCAGGGGTAGTGAACCTGCACTACTGCACGTTAAAAGATCCCCTTCGGGGCAACATTCTAGCACTCCGGTGTCTCTCAAAGTCGCAGTAGTTAAAAGGGACGTAGAACCAATAACATCATTTTAAGGCCTGAGGGGTGGAATGGGGCACACTTAGCTTCGTGAGGCAAAACTGAGAAGAGATGGGTTCGATACCCATTTCAGCTGTCCTAGAAATTGTTTTCCGTGGTTGCCCACTTGACACTCGTTATCAGAGACTCTACACACACTCAAATACACGGGGCTACATGACCACGATGTTACAAAGCCCTTAAATGAATCAACATAATCGACAGCAGAAACTGTTATAATAAGGTGTAGTTATACATACCACAGACGTCGTAGTAGGGCTGACTGACTGAATTACGCAGTTACTGTAGTTTTGAGTTAGCCTTCAAAATGCAAGATTGTGGGGGTGGGGGCTCGATATCTGCTTCGTCCGATAGTGTTTATAACAGTTTAACTGAGACATCCCCGTGTCCGTAGATTCACTGGGCTCGAAAAGAAAAAAAAAACTCCAGGGCATTGACCGGTTTCCTGGTGTGTCTAAAGTCACAGCAATTACAGAATCGTTAAATTCATAGCATTATTAAGTTAATATTACTATTATTATTACTCCAGTAACACGGGGATAATAATCGTGTTCGAAGCTTCCAATGACATAACTTGCAATTTGGTTTGTAGTGGTACTTAAGATTGGGAAAGGTATTTCGATAATAAGTTGGTTGTGACTTATGGACCTTTTTTGAATATCAGTATGTTATGATTAATAAGGGAATAAAGACGAAAATTGTTTAAAGTGGGTATCCCATGGCATTTACCTTGAATGGATAGCCTACATCTTTTTCTTCTTTATTCTTGTTGGCATTGGCCCACTTGTACAGTAAGGAAACCCCACTCTTCAGTTGATCTGGAGCTTGAAGCCGCCGATGTTCGTAAGGTTTCGTTGCAGGTCAGTTCTGTGAAAGAGTCGTGTGTCCTTCGTAATAACACAATCCCACATGTATTGTGGAAAGAGTCTATTGTGTCCTTAGATTGAACCTGGATTGGTGGATTTCTGCTTCCTTTACCCCCTCCCACTACACAGCCCAAATATTCTTTCTTAGTTGTGCAGTTCAACTCCTAAAATGTATTTGTTTCTGAAATCTAAGAGTTCTGTAATATTTCATTTCCTCTATTATGACTTGCCTTTTGTCCATGTTTTATATACAGTACAGTAGATTTCAAGTGAAATCTGGTCCCGCGCAATAATATATGACTAGAATTCAAGAGTTTTCGTAGATAGCGAAATGTGTAAATAAAAAATTAATATAGCTGAAATTTCAAGCAAAACCTTGTAGATTTACCTGAGTCTTAACCTCTCTATAATAAGCCGCACTTTCTTTTTACGTGGACTCCGACCCACTGGACGTAACTTTTCATCTAGAAAATTTCAAACGTATTAACCTGGAATCGAACCTAGGTCGCCTGAGAAGCAAACAACTCGGCAGCTTAAAATCTTCTTTTACTAGCAATTGATTTCTTGAATTATAGTTTTATGTTAACAAAATAACACGGAGTGTTATATATATTTAAATACATTTAATCACGAAAGACCGGCCGCGGTGGTCGAGAGCGCTAAAGCGCTACCTCGTGCCTCGCTGGCATCGGGAGAGCGTGGGTTCGAATCCCACCTCGGCCGTCCTGAAAATAGTTTTCGTGGTTTCCCATTTTCACCACCAGGCAAATGCCGGGACGGTTCCTTTCAATAGGTCCACGGCCGAATTCCTTCCAATATCCCTTCCCTGTCCCGTCCCGAAAAGAAATGTACATGGCCATTGGCTGCATTAATAAAATTATTAATCACGAAAGAATTAAGAAAATTACGGTTTAGGAGAAATATGTTGTTGGTTCTTGAGTTTGTTTGAAAGAATTGGCCAGAATCCCTCACTGGATGAAGCAAATGTAGCTCAGAGCTAAATCATAGTTTTCTTAACGTTACGAATTGGAAACACATTTAAGATCATAGTTAAAAAGGAACGTACTTAAGATCATATTTAGGAGCTATATCGAAAGGTAACCGTGCCCTTACAAAGAATAATAAAATAGCTCTCCACCTCTTCTCCAAACAGTGATAACTTGCGCTTTGTTGCAGGATGATACGTTTGCTTCCTTTTCCTAACACAATTGTTCTATTTGAGTATATTTTCTTTGGGTATTTCGATAATCTATCATAGTTACAGCTGCCAGAGTTATGAAACATCTTTTCTGTACTCAATTGGTAGTTCAGTAAAGCTACTGAAACGCCTTTAAGCTTTCCAGGTTGGGCGAAGTGATGTATTGAACGATATAGGCCTACAGGGAATTGATATTGTTACTTTCAGTCGGTCGGTAATGTCTCCGTGGCTTAGGCGGCAGCACGCCGGCCTCTCACCGCTGGGTCCGTGGTTCAAATCCCGGTCACTCCATGTGAGATCTGTGCTGGACAAAACGGAGGCAGACAGGTTTTTCTCCGGGTACTCCGGTTTTCCCTGTCAATATTTCATTCCAGCAAAACTCTCCTCTATCATTTCATTTCATATGTCATGCATTTAACCATTGCCCCAGAGGAGTGCGTCAGGCCTCGGCAGCCGGCACAGTTCATATCCTCGCCGCTAGATGGGGGCTTCATTCATTCCATTCCTGACCCGGTCGGAGACTGGAAGCAGGCTGTGGACACTTTCAGTCGGTCAACACAAAAAAATCCAATTACTGGAATATGTGAAAAAATACCTGTAATATATTATATATCTTAATCATTATGGTGTTTGAAGTCATTTGTCAGTGTTGCCTTAGTAAACAAAAGTTTGTTGCTGTTCAGGCGGTCAACACGATTGTACCCAAATGAGATGGGTTATTCCCTAATCCTGAAAGAAATCACATGAGATTAATAAACACACTTGGATGACCAGTTTCGATCGTCAAGCGATCATCATCATATCAGATCCATCAGATAGCCTATGTGTAATGGATCTGATGATGATCGCTTGACGATCGAAACTGGTCATCCAAGTGTATTTATTATTAATCTCATGTAATTTTATTTCAGGATTAGGGAATAACCCATGTCATTTGGGTACAATCGTGTTGGCCGACTGAAAAGCACCAAACTTTTGTTTTTGTTATATCTTAACCACATGTAATTTATTTCAAGTTATTATTTCGCATATTTCAGCAATTGCAATTATATTGTGTTGACTGACTAAACGTCAATTGTCAACAAGGCAACACTGAAAAATTGCTTCCAAGTTATATTGACGATTTACAGGGTGTTCCGGTATTCCTATTTCGCACTTATAGTGGGTTGTAGAGAGGACCCAGTCGATAACATTCGTATACGGAACTCATGCTCGGAAACGCACCACTTCGATGCCACACCGATGACAAGGTCGAATCAGAACGTACTATTTCGATATTACATAGATGGCAAGGTGGAATAAATTTCACGTATCCCTCATCATAGTCCCAAAACATCATTCGCAGATACACTGTGGGCAACGACGTTCAGGCTCGTCAGATTGAGTTGCTCTTGTAGTGTATCCAGGCACGAGCGCCATCATCTATGTGACCAATTCATGGTAATTTTGGCATCAACATGTTCTTTGCTTTTGTGCACCTCATTTGTTTTACACAAAATGTATCTAAATATTGCAATGAACATATTACATACAATAACCAGTTTGCAAAAATAAATATTTGTAACAAATGGTGTTTTATAGTTCGACCCCGCATTCAACGTAGCAGCGAAGTGGTGCGTTTCCGGGCAGAGTTCCGCATGCAAATGTTATCGGCTGGGTCCTCTCTACAACCCCTTGAAGTGTGTAAGAGGAATTCCGAAACACCCTCAATATTACTAAAACTGAAAATCGCAGCCCACAGAGAGTGTGTATTTACTTCTTTGAAATACTGTATAGTAGCCTACAGTACTTGCATGATCAAAGAAGATATGCTAAAGGAACAGCACTCTCTCTATGTTTGGGAGACGATGTTGAGTGTCCAATGTTTATGGTAAGCTGTCGAAGTGGAATAACTTTCTTCATACGTGGGTTTGTAGCAATCACCTGCCGGTACTAGTTTCTGGCTTGACTTCTTGAGGTATTAAAAAATTGAAAATACATTAAATGTATTTTCTCCTTCTTTTTAAAGAAATATATGAAAAACAAATCCGTTAATATTTTTATGCTGAAATACGCTTATTTTATTTCAAAGAAACCATCATATCTTAGGTATTTTTATCTTTCATTACGGTCAAGCTTGATCTCTTATGTTGCAAATGTTTTCTACCCCTCATTATTTCGTTTCTACAGAGTCTAGGGCTTTCACAGACGGTTGCCGTTCCTTACACCAACCCCATACGAGAAATTAACGAGATGTGAAATAAACGAAGGTGAATGGAACTGGGGGAGAAGTTGGAAGGAATCAGCCGTGGCCTATTATAAGTTAGCCTGGAGTTGAAGATGTGAAACCATGGAAAACCACTTCAAGAGGAGCCGATATATCGAATCGCCCCGTGGCCTTGCGTTTTAGCATGCGTAGCTGCTGCGGTCGAATGAAGTATGTTGCAATTACAACTATGAATATTTGATCCCAAATTCAATAAGAATATACAAACCGAACTGTTTGTTTGGTCCACCAAGTACACGACGTCACTTTTCTAGAATTTTGAAAAAGGAAGTGAGGATGCAAACCACAAATTCCATAATTCACAGTAGGCAAATCAACACACCCTGAGTATATAAACTGGACGAATATGTAACTGATCAACTATTCTTGGTAGGTTGTGAAGCCTGGATTCATAGAAAGTTGTATGTAAAGCTGCTTGATCTTAAACAAGGGTCAATTCTAGGTGATGGGATGAATGGCTTTCACAATCGCCAATGAGGTATTTGAAGCTTGGTATTGGCAATTATTCTTATTGATATCAATGTTGATATAATTCAAGAACGCCAATTTTCTGTAATAAATCTTAAATTTCTAAGTTTGTAATTACATTAATGGCTAGTTTAAAGGCTCATTCTCGAAGAGAATTTCTACTACACCTAATGAGAACTCGGGATGTCGACTGTGCTTCTGTACGATTTCACTTCATACTTTGTGATCCAGTTTCCCTTGCTTTCCGCAACCTGTCCTTCGTTGGTCACTCTTAACTCTCCCGATTCACCCTTCCCCGAGGGATCGTTATCCACCCCATTGTGAGTTTGAGGCTATTTCTTTCCTGCCATAAAGAACGGCTGGGTGAGTATATCCCACCTAAACACCTCAAAACTTGTGCCTTGTATGGCACTGATGACCACCATGTCCATATTCCCTAAATGAGACGACAAACCATGCTTTTAGAGTTAGGTGAGAAGAAAAAGGGTGTCTCGAAGTTCTTAGCTCCAGAAAGATCTAGTTTTCTTAGGGGCGTGGGCATCGTGTTCATCAGCCCCGTGTACTTGTGTGTGTAATTTGTCTAAAACCTGTTATTGTGTGATATGTAGTTGTATATATTTGTAATTGAGGCTAGGATTGGGAAGGGGATGGACATGGTCTTAGGTTAGGAACCATCCCGGTATTTACCAGGAATAGAAGTGGAAACCACGGAAATGGTTGATGTGAGAATCGAATTGAACCCCATCTTCCCAGTTATGCCTCACGAGATTGAGTGTATCCGGTTCCAACTCTCAGACCTGTAATTAAATTTGACCATCTCTTCGTGTAGTGATTAGCATCCTTGGTTCTCTCCCGGAGGTCCGGGTTCGATTACTGGCTCTGCCAATACATTTTAATTCTAGTCTGAGGGCTGGAACTGGGTACACTCAGTCTCGTGAAAAAAAAACTGAGGAGGGTTCGATTCCCTTCTCAGCCATCTTGGAAGTGGTTTTCCGTGGTTTCCCACTTCTACTCCAGGCAAATGCCGGGATAATTCCTAACATAAGGCCACGGCCACTTCCTTCCCAGTCCTCACCTGAATTACAAATACACACACTACGATGACATGTTATCATACATATTCCAAAAACACCCATTAAGTTACCATAATGTGGCAAAGCCCTGAAATCAATAATCATCATCAACAACAACATGAATTAAATTTCTTGGCAGAGCCGGGAATCTGACCCGAACATCAAGGCTGTCAGCTAACCACTACATTGCGAGGTGGGCTGCTCCAGAAAGAAGCGTGGTCGATATTGACTGTAGTATCGTTAAGTTATACATACAAAAGACTATTTTTTTTTATACTTGATGATGCGTTGTACCGTTGAAGTGCAGTTTTATTAAACAGACATATAAAGTACACACATTAAGTTAGTACTGATTCTATAAACGCATGCGAACCTCTGAACAGCAACAACACAACTTCATGGAGGAATTCTACACACACCCAAGTACACGAGGCTACATAACCACGATGTCGCAAAGCCCCTCAGGAATCGCCAATAATAACTTCTTGAAGGAAACATACCACAGATCGATTAAGCTCTTCGAGATTGGGGAAGCACTGATGAAAGCGAACGCTAATCTGAGTTGGTCAGCGCGTTAACGGTCAAGGCCATGGGGTCAGTCCATCTGACTCGCGAGACGAGAGGGTTTGAATCCCAGCGTGGCCATCGTTGAAAATATCTTTCCATAGCTTCCCATTTTAAACAGGCATATGCACAATACAATACCGCCTCCTTTCAACTTCTTGCCAATTTAAATTAATCTTTATTTTAACATATCTTGAACTCCTCTTATGGGGTGGGTCAAGAAAGTCATCCGGCCGTAAAAGAACATCCGCCATATAGAAAACTAATTTTGTTTGGTCTACTGCTATCTACTGCGTATCCCTGTGACACGGTTGCCTGTGAAATCACCATTTTAAGGACAGCCGATAATAGGATTCGAATTCACCTGCGTGCAGACGTTAGAAATTTGAGAATGTTCAAGCAACCATGAGTGCAGGGGCGGATCTAGAGGAGGGCGACCGCCCAGGGTCCCGCGCAATGGATTGTTTTAAATTTAATTGATTAATTAATTATACTTTTCAAACTTTTGAAACTAATTTATAATTCATATTCTTTTTTCAGTGCAACTATGACCTCCCATGACCGTTTAGCAAGTTTAGATTTCAGTGAAATGATAGAAGACTTCAGCCGGGAAAAAAGTCGCAAAGTAGTATTTTAATATTTCATAGTTTACATAATCTTCCTCAAGGGCACTTAAAGGTTTCTTTCATATTATTAAAAAAATGTACTGTAGTGTATTCAGAATATTGTAACTATTCTTTATTTTATTATTATTATTACAAAACTATTTTCCATTCGATTTGATATTTTTTTATTTCCTATTGTTTTGGGCCCCACCTTATCATATCGCCCGGGGCCCCGCAAAGCCTGGATCCGCCACTGCATGAGTGCATTAGTTGATCAGACAGGATCTTGAGAAAGCGCCTTCTTGTCACTCGAGATTGTGCAATGTTATTGAAAGTGTGAATGACATAGCCATTTATCGCAGCAATGCTCAGCACCAGATAACACACACACACACTGTCCACCTAATGCATTTACGTGCAGCGGAGTACTTTGCTTCCATTTGATATGGAGTGTCCACGCCACCTTTCGTCGCATTGTAATCTAATACTGCATGAGGTATCTTTGTACGGTCGTCTACGGAAGCAGAATCATGCATAGAGGAAAGCATTATAACGGCTTTGTTTTTCTTAGGCACATGCGACAGTATCATTATCTCAAACTGAAACCCGAAAATACATGAGCCTACTACACGGTCCTTATTAGGCAGAAATTGAGGCGGAATTTCTTTTTTCTTCTTAGTGTTCCTAGAGTAGTCATTTTATCTTCTAGCAGGATTAGCACAAGATCGTAAGAAGTGTACCAATATTGTCAACAGTAAGGTTTCGATGTTTTCCTTTGAGATGTTCCACTAGACGATGAACTATGCCATATGGCTTATTTGATACTTCATAGGAGCCTGGGGGTTGTTGGCCATAGTAAATCTCCAAAGACAATGCATAAAATGTTATTGCATCATTCAGTGCATAAACTTTCAATCCAAATTTTGTGGGCTTATTGGTAGAGCCCTGCGCGGATAAACAAAACGTTATCCGCATCCGCCCCACATCCGCAAGACTTATCCGCATCCGCCTCGCATCCGCACAAATGTTATCCGCTCAGCATCCAAACGTTTGTTATCCGAATCTACTGGCATTACAATAATATTTTTAATTAGATAAAGTATAAATAAAGAGAACGTTCATGGCATTTGTAGACTTAGAAAAGGCTTTTGATAACGTTGATTGGACTAAATTGTTTGACATTTTGAAATCTATTGGAATAAAGTACAGGGATAGGAGGGTGATATACAATCTATACAGAAACCAGACAGCAGTCATTCGAGCTGAAGGACATGAGAGAGAAGCTGGTATTCAGATAGGTGTAAGGCAAGGCTGCAACTTATCACCCATACTTTTCAATCTTTACATTGAACAAGCAATGAAGGAAATTGGAGAAAAATTTAAAGTGGGAGTGAAGAATCAAGGAGAAATAATTTCAACTCTGAGATTTGCTGATGACATCGTCATCTTGGCCGACAAGCCTGAGGATTTGAATGAGTTTTTGACTGGTATGGACTCCGTCTTACGGAAAGAATTCATGATGAAAATTAATAAATGTAAAACAAAAATACTGGAATGCAGTCGAAATAAATCAGAAACCTCTATGGAGATCAAATTGGCAGGTGAAAAGCTGAAGGAAGTAGGAGACTTCTGTTACTTAGGAAGCAGAATAACCAGTGATGGACGAAGCAAAGAGGATATAAAAAGTAGGTTGGCTCAGGCAAGGAAAGCATTTCTACAAAAAAGGAATCTGCTGACATCGAATAAAGATTTAGGTATTAGGAAGTCATTTTTGAAAGCCTTTGTCTGGAGCGTGGCGCTCTATGGAAGTGAAACTTGGACTATTGGTGCAGCAGAAAAGAGGAGAATTGAAGCTTTTGAAATGTGGTGTTACAGGAGAATGATGAAGATCAGATGGGTAGATAGGGTTACAAACGAAGAGGTATTAAGACGAGTGGGAGAGGAGAGATGTTTCTGGCGACTGCTAATGAAGAGAAGAGATAGGTTAGTAGGACACATACTAAGACACCCAGGATTAGCAAGCTTAGTTATGGAAGGAAGGGTCGAGGGCAAGAACTGTAGGGGTAGACCAAGGTTAGAATATGTTAAACAGATTGCCTCGGATGTAGGGTGTGGTAGCTATGTAGAGATGAAGCGATTAGCTCAGGACAGGGAGGCATGGAGAGCTGCATCAAACCAGTCAAATGACTGAAGACTCAATCATCATCAAATTACTAAAGCAACATATTTACACATTTAAGGAAAAAGTCGTCCCTTAGGCTTTGTATGCCATGTGCTATGTTTAAAATGAACGTTATACAGCCAGAATTGCAACCCTTTCCACTTCGGAGTGCTAATTTTGCTTAATGGCACATCTTGAATGAAATGAAAATCCACAGCCTGCTTCCAGTCTCTGACCGGGTCAGGAATGGAATGAATGAAGCCCCCATCTAGCGGCGAGGATATGAAGTGTGCCGGCTGCCGAAGCCTGTCGCACTCCTCTGGGGCAATGACTAAATGAATGACAGATGAAATGAAATGATAGTGGAGAGTGTTGCTGGAATGAAATTGTGACAGGGAAAACCGGAGTACCCGGAGAAAACCCTGTCTGACTCCATTTTGTCCAGCACAGATCTCACCTGGCGTGACCGGGATTTGAACCACGGACCCAGCGGTGAGAGGCCGGCGTGCTGCCGCCTAAGCCACGGAGGCTCTACAACTTGAATGACATTAGCTTAAATATTGTCATCTTAATTTTGTCTTCAAAATATTATAACGGAAAAATATGATACCGGTATTGAATATATAATTTTCAAAAGAAAAATATGTATTGTCCGTTGAGCCGGTATGTCATCAACATCCGGGTCCTAATAATGATATTAAAGAAGTTGGGATTGTATTCTAAAAATTATCCGCAAATTTACTCCAAACATTATCCGCAACTTATCCGCTATCCGCACATCCATGCAAACTATATCCGCATGGCAAAAAAATGCGGATATCCGCATCCGCGCAGGGCTATACTTATTGGGTATTTTTATTGAATGAAACTGCATCGGCCGCGGAAAGGAACTAACTTCTCATCAATTGTTATAAATTCACTAGGAGTAAAGCTGGCTTCACAGTTGTTGATAAATGCACTTATAAGAGAGCGAAATGCGGTAAGGCGATCAGTTTTTAGCCTTTCGACAAGAGTGTAAGCTTCTCAGCAAATTCTCGCTGCAATTATTCCTGATCCATCGGTAGTCCAAAACTCTTATACACTTGTGTACTGTCCCCCTTTTTGGCCTAACAACAATAACAGACCCAGCAATGCCATAATTTCACTGCGGTTCGCAAATTTAGCATCACGCTCACGGCTGTAATTCACTTCGTCCCGCTTCCTAGAAATGTACAAATTAGTACAGTATTGTATAATAATTCATCGATCATCTCAGCTTTTATCAACGGCATGAACTGTAAATTTCTGTTGATCAATTCCTCGCCCCCCCCCCCCCCCCCATCGGTCCTGGTAGTAGTTTTACTATATTCATTGCTTTGACCCTAGAAGTACGTTTTGAAAAATCCGTCGTGGACTACATTGCTTCTCCATCTCACACGAAGAGGAATTCCCTTTCTTTATAGTCTCCATAGATCTCGTTCTCCGAATCGGCCTCCTGCTCCGTATCACTGTTATGATCCTTATCCGATACGTTTATTATAACTTTCTCCTCCCGATCCGAAAAATCCGAAACCAAGCCCTCTACTTCATCAGATAACTGGCTAAAAATGCCAGGTATGTCTTCGTGATCGACAAAACGAGACCTAAAGTAGTATTATGCTAGATGTAATTATGCCTGACTTTACCTAATTCCCGAAAAGTACAGAGGAAATTATATTTTAAAGAAATAAAATTTACTTACGTGATCAGGCGTGCCGGTTCCGATAATTTGCTCGCAATATTGGCCTACACACACACACGTGTCGATTGCTCTGTTGTAGTAACTCGACTGAATTGATGGCCAAGCGTGAGAGGGAAGGTATTACTTGTGAGGTGGTGACAGGCTAACAGTTCTAGGAATCACGGCATCAAATAGTGCTTTGCTTGACAAAATCAACTTGCACGCCCGGTCCTAACGAGACTGCTGTCGTTCACATCTGAGTGTTAACCCTCAGCTACACGCGTCTCTTTCACTAACATTCGTACACGCATTCAATGTCGCAATGTATTTTTTCATTCTTTTTTGGAATTTAGTGACTTGCTAAACGGCTAAAATTGATTTGTATGGAGAATTATACAGAACCTATGAGAATAGATAGAAATAATCTTATCAGTATGTATGAAATTCTTATTAATAAAATATATTATTGGGAGGGATGGGATAAGGACATATTTACTATTCATGAAAATGAAAATCCACAGCCTGCTTCCAGTCTCCGACCTGGTCAGGAATGGAATGAATGAAGCCCCCATCTAGCGGCGAGGATATGAACTGCCGAGGCCTGACGCACTCCTCTGGGGCAATGATTAAATGAATGACAGATGAAATGAAATGATAGTGGAGAGTGTTGCTGGAATGAAATTTTGACAGGGAAAACCGGAGTACCCGGAGAAAAACCTGTCTGCCTCCGTTTTGTCCAGCACAGATCTCACATGGAGTGACCGGGATTTGAACCACGGACCCAGCGGTGAGAGGCCAGCGTGCTGCCGCCTAAGCCACGGAGGCTTCGACATATTTACTATTCATACTTATTGTAATTAAAAATTCTTATAAACATTTATTGGACAACGAAGAAAAAATAATAATTTCCACACACAAATGAGATAATGAGAATTATTGGATTGAGATTGCCCTTTTTTCAGGCTCATATTACAAGACATTGTACCCGATGCTCAACAAGCTCAAGAAATACACTAGAGTAAAAGAAAAGCTGTTTTTCAGAATCATGTAGGCCTATACACTTAGATTCTTGGCTTGGAAAAGGACACTTTCTGCTAATTTATAGAAATTTACCCAAAATAACTCTGCACTGGGACTTGAAAATCGAATAGATCCTCTTCATCCAGTGACCCATCTTGCTCATCAAGTACATGGAGCAACCCTTCAATCTCCTGTTGTTGACAGCCATGTCGAGACCTATAAACAGAAGCAAGCGTACAGGCTATGTGCTGACGTCGATAGTAATGATAGAAGCATAGAAAGAAACAACAAAGGTAAAATAAGTTAAATACTTTATTTCTCAACGCCAATTCCGGCCAGTTGTTACACGCTAGCGGTACGGAATGCCGCATTCGCGCACCTCGCAACTTAGACAACCTGTCTCAGACTGACTGGGAACCAGATAGGCTCCGAACCTACACCCTCCCCTGCAGCACATGTCGAACAAAGGATATAGCGGGCGATCTCACAGAACTCGTAAGTGTTTACCACGTCAAACCAAATTTCGCAAAAAAAAAAAAAAAAAAAAAGCGGCACTTAGTGCCGCTTAGCGTGTATCTAATGGTTAAACTACTACAGCGAAATACACTACTAACTTAATAAAAGCACACCTTCTGTAGACTAAATTCCACTTAACCCTGGTACCCACGCTAACACAGTTCCACCAATGCCCACGCACGGACTCAGAGACCGTGTTTTCTTTTCATTGTTAAAATTTGGTTATAATGAACAAATTTTGATATTTTGTCATACTCTAATTTACATAAGAAGTATAGATGTATGCTAGTGGTAATTACCTGTTTTACGTAAGTACAAGTCTATAATATGTATAACTTAATTATCAACCAAAATCGTATAACTAAAGAACTAATAACCGAAAAATCTTTTTACTGGAAATAACTTATCAAACAGAAGCCTCCGTGGCTTAGGCGGCAGCACGCCGGCCTCTCACCGCTGGATCCGTGTTTCAAATCCCGGTCACTCCATGTGAGATCTGTGCTGGACAAAACGGAGGCAGACAGGTTTTTCTCCGGATACTCCGGTTTTCCCTGTCATCATTTCATTCCAGCAACACTCTCCACTATCATTTCATTTTCATCTGTCAATCATTTAATCATTGTCCCAGAGGAGTGCGTCAGGCCTCGGCAGCCGGCACAGTTACTATCCTCGCCGCTAGATGGGGGCTTCATTCATTCCATTCCTGACCCGGTCGGAGACTGGAAGCAGGCTGTGGATTTTCATTTTCAACTTATCAAACAACATTGCTTTTGAAAATGACATCTTGGAAAACATGACTGTAAAGAAATCTGTTTGGTTAGCATAATGTCAACTCTATAAACATCTGACAATTCTACACATACACACGGACACTTTTTAGTCTGAATCTTTCTTCCAGAAGATCATCAAATATATCAGGTTCACTTGACACTTCATTTAGTAGACGAAGAATCCTGTTCTCCTCATTATGATTCATTTTGTTTAGGATTTAGACATAACAGTCTATACTAAAAAGTTGAAAAAGGAAAAACACATTTACTCGGGCATGGGCTTGGAGAAAACAGCACTGTTACAACTCAAGGTCACACCGCAGACTGAACGAAACATTAGGAGTGGGTTTGGGGGGTTGGAAACGGAAGCTATAGCGGCTCGCCGCACTTTTAGCCAACTGATAGCTATGTAATAACAAAAACAACCTACGCCCGGATCGTGAGACCGCGTGCGAGTAACGCAGGGTTAATATGTTTCACTAAAAGATGTGGCGAGATTTGATGTTTCTCGTCAACAATGATTACGGCACTATGCAGGTTTAGTCATCTCGTGGACTATCTTCCTTCCAGGCTACGACCAACTTTTAAAAATGTGAAGGAATTACCCAATTTTAAATAACTGTGACTATTTTGTAAATATCGTATCAACGTAGGGAAATAATACGGGTTCAACGCCCCTGCTGCTTTAGAGTATCTAATTAAATATCCTGGCAAGAGGCTGTCATATTGAACGCCATTGAATACCATCAGATTGAGCCGGAATCGAACCCCTGTCTTGGGGTTTGAAGGTCATCGCTAAGCCAACTGTACCACTTACAATGGTTGGAATCTCGCAAATTATTGAAATCGCCGATTTCCGCGAAACTTTGCACACATGTTTATCATAATCACCTCTCCTCTCTCCTCTCCGCCTTTAATTATATTTCCTTTTCTCTTTAAGTTTCCCGCACCTTTTTGTAGGTATTCTTGATCTACGATCTACGTTGCATTTTGTAAGTTTTTTTCGATCTAAATTGCATTTTGTGAGTGTTTTTCAACCTCACTTGCATTTTGTCAGGATTGCCAATCAAAATTGCTTTTTGGTAAGTCTTTAAATATAGGGGGGGGGGGTCTTCTTGTGAGTATTTTGAATTTCAATTGCATTTTGTATTTTCAACCTACCCCTTCAAGTAGTTAATTCTCAATTGCATTTTGTGGGTATTTTGAATCTACATTACATTTTGTGCGTATTTTCAAGCTCATTTGCATTTTGTAAGTATTTTGATTTCACTTGCATTTTGTAAGTATTTCGACTGTACCTTGCATTTTGTGCGTATTTTTCAATCTATTCCTTTTGTGAGTATTTTCGTTCGAAATTCCCTTATGTACGTATTACCGCTCTCCATTTGGTGAGTAGTTTCAATCTGAGTTCATTTTTGTAATTTTTTTTTCTGCTACATAAGGCATAATTGTTGGGGCTCACTGTCTATTTTATCTAAACCATTTTCGTTTCATCCATAGCAGTGAGCTGTTTTTATCTTCATCCATTCATTACACGCCATTTCATTTCGTCAGGGGCCGATAACCTCGATGTTAGGCCCCTTAAAACAACAATTATCATCATCTTATAATCATACGTTTTCCTAAACTGCAACGTCAATGCTTTTGAGATAATAAAATCAACAACCGCCAAAACAGGTGGGGAGCAGGACACAAAAAAGTATATTTGACCCCCTTACATTGTTCCTTTTTCTTTTTTGCTTGATCTTCAATGTGAAAATCCACAGCCTGCTTCCAGTCGACCGACCAGGTCAGGGAATGGAATGAATGGAGCCCCCATCTAGCGGCGAGGATATGAACTGTGCCGGCTGCCGAAGCCTGTCGCACTCCCCTGGGGCAGTGATTAAATCAATGACAGATGAAATTAAATGAGAGTGGAGAGTGTTACTGGAATGACATTGTGACAGGGAAAACCGGAGTAACTGGAGAAAAACCTGTCTGCCTCCGCTTTGTCCAGCACAAATCTCACATGGGGTGACCGGGATTTGAACCACGGACCCAGTGGTTAGAGGCCGGCGTGATGCCACCTAAGCCACGGAGGCTAGTGATCTTCAATATACTGGTGTATAATTATGCATAGATTGACGGGAACTTATCTTTGTCCCCCCTCGTCTTAAAGACTCCAGTAGCGAGACACATTTTCATCAATAACAATCTGGGTTTTGGTTTGATGGCGCCAGATTGAGTGCACTGCGCCGTTCTCGAGCCCAGAGCCAAAACTCAAGGGAATGAGTAGAGCAACCTTGTAATACTTTTTTAAACCCTGATATTGCTGTAAAGGTTCTCGTGTAAACCCGCCTTTGGGACTTGGCCAAAACAGATGCCAAAACTGCGCTCATTCTTTCTTCGAGCGACTGTAGAATAGGGATTACTGTTGACCAAAGTATTATGTGCACTAGAGTTTAAAGGTTGTTTGTGAAGTAACCAATAGACCTACATAAAATCCAATAACATCATCATTTTCGTCGTTCTATTTTGCGTTAGTTCATGTAGGTTTGGAATTTTTAATTTATATTTTAATATTTTTTTATCGCTGTTGGAACACAAAAAGGGCCCGATTTTAAGCGTGTTGCAACCATGCGTCACATTTAAGAATTATCTCAAAATCCCGTCATCAGTTCGAATCCAAATTTTAACACAATATACATTGGAATGTTGTATAACTGGTTTATTAATTTCAAAACTTTGTGTGTCCAAGAAACAGTTATCATTTTTGTAAAGTAACTTTTTCTCGGCCGGGGTAATTGGAAAATGTAGTTCTTGGTCGCCTTGTAATCCATATACATCAAATAGTTATGCTGTATGACTGTGAAATACGTAAATTAATTCAGTTATTTTATATCGGTTTGTACGTCTACGGGGAAATAAGACATGGTTCACCAGCTAGCCGCTCCGGGGAAAGCTGTACACGTTGCCGAGATGGAGCCCATCACGCGTCATGGCGCGCCTCGCTCGGAAGATGTGGGCTCCATCTCAGCAACGCTGTGCAGCTTTTCCCGGAGCGGCTAGCTGGTGAACATGTCTTATTTCCCCGTACAAATACACACCGATATAAAATAAGTGAATTAATTTACGTATTTCAGTCAAACAGCATAACGATTTCATTTATAAGGATTACAACGCGACCAAGAACTACATTTTCCAATTACCCCGGGCCGAGAAAAAGTTACCTTACAAAAATGATAACTATTTCTTGGACACACAGTTTTGAAATTAATAAACCAGTTATACAACATTCCAATGTATATTGTGTTAAAATTTTGATTCGAACTGATGACGGGATTTTGAGATAATAATTCTTAAATGTGACGCATGGTTGAAACACGCTTAAAAACGGGCCCTTTTTGTGTTCCAACAGCGATAAAAAATATTAAAATATAAATTAAAAATTCCAAACCTACATGAACTAACGTAAAATAGAACGACGAAAATGATGTTAATGGATTTTATGTAGGTCTATTGGTTACATTGCAAACAACCTTCAAACTCGAGTGGACATAATATTTCGGTCGACAGTAAGGAGGAAGGTTGTTATGTTTTTATTTCAACCAAATGTTTTTTTTTTGTCGTGTAGCCTCCTGAGAGGCCGAGTGCAGGTCTTTCTAGTCGACGCCCGTGGGCGACCTGCGCGTCGGGATGAGAGATGGAATGGATGAAGATGAGTGAAACTGGGCATGCTCTACGTTCCAAAACTTATGAAGGCAATCACTGAAAATTGGATCATCGTAACACTCACCGGTTATTCGATATTTATGAAATTATACGATTAGCGAACTAATTCCTTTGATTTAGCCTACTGTTTCTAAAATCCATGCAAAATGATAAAGGAAAGACCTCAGAATGTTGAAATGACATGAAACAGGCGTCACAGCAATTTTGGAGCGTATTTTCCTACAGCAACAGTATCTGCATATCGCACACTTCGTACATTTTTTTAAAGTCTTTTTTTAAAGAAATTATCGATATTTATGAAATTAGAGTGCAATTCGTCACTGCTGTCTATTCTCTTTCATTTGAATGCTCATTTGTCACGATCGGTCGTTTGTGAGCGCCGCAGGAGGGATCTATACTACTGAAATAATATATATGATGATTAGGAAGCTTGTATTTTATATGACTGTTTGTATAGTCATAATTCGCCACGGACAGTTTTACGCTGAATGAGAACCAAGGAGGGTCCTCGCTTACACTGACAGAGTTTCCAACCGGGACTGCCATGTTCAGAAACGAATGGCAATATCACTGAACTGTCACGGCTGAAGTAAACACTCGTGTTAGGGGCCGGTAACCTAGATGTTAGGCCCCTTACAACAACAATTATCATCATCATAATCATCTTAACCTTCATGTAATTCACAAATTGGTATTAGAAGTGCAAAGGCAACTGAAATGCCAAGCGGCGTAGTAACCACGGAAAATTCAATATTCGGATCTTGGGAGCAGCCAGCGCACGTGGGAGTATGTTTTCACGCAGACTCCATGACATTATCCCTTCCGCCCACCGGCACGCCAGTCGTGGACCACAAGCTAGTAATCGTATTAGAAAGGTTTGTTGATAACTTACATTGTTTTCGGTTGATTGTATTTAGAACCACCTCGTGGAGGAGCGGCTAGCATTCTTGGCTGTCGCCCCGGAGGTGCGAGTTCGATTCCCGGCTCTGACGAGAAATGTAATTCTAATCTGAGGGCTGGAACGGAGTACACTGTATCGTGAGGTTAAACTGACAAGAGGTGGGTTCGGGATGGGTCCTAACGTAAGGCCACGGCTTTCCCAATCACCTAAATTACAAGTACACACTAATACAGCCATCACAATAACACAGGTTAGCATACTAAACTCCATACACATACACACACACACACACTCACTCACACACACCCAAGTATACGGTGATAAATGGCATTGATGTCCAAATCCCCTCAAATCAAACAACTGACAAACAAAAAGTGTGTATTTAGTTGCCATAATATTAATCTATAATACGAGTTAAATATTCTTGGGCGAAATCTTGCTGGTGTGATGGTGGTGGTAATTGATGTTTTAAGGGGCAAGACATCGAAGTCATCTACCTCGAATATTTCTAATATGGTTATCGTAAATTATGGATGATCGAATGTTAATTTCTCACAATGACCATCTCTTATTCATGTTCTGTTGAACAGGTGGCCACTGGGAAGTGTTATGAAATGTACTACAATGACTAACTAAATAGTTTGGTACGGTGCATATTTGTTAAGGTGGCCATACACGTACCGGCCAAACTGTCAGTTATGCCTGAACAGTCCAAACTAAACCGGCGGCCGGAACGTGTGTGGGATCCGGCTGGCCTGTCAGTTCGACTGAACAGGCGGCCGGTGATCGAACGAAAACTCAATCGTCCATCCGGTTGACCTGAAGAGAGTCATCCGGCCTGAAGCCTGTCCACGTGGTGAACAGTGTTTATTTGTATGTTTATCATATAAATACAATTGTGTGAAGCTAAATTTGTAGGTTAGATTTGATTAACGCTCTATTAAGACCCAACGATCGTCGCCAGGTGCTGGTTGCGGTGGCATCTAGTAGTCAAGTTTGCAGTTATGTGTCGTTGACGGTAGCATTTGGTAGCAAAAGTAGGAACTACCAGAAATTGATCGTCTGCAGTCCTTACCTGAATTACAGATAACACACACTAATACAGCCATCGCAATTAACACCGGTTATCATTATGGTGTTTGAAGCCATTTTCAGTGTTGCCTTAGTAAACGAAAGTTTGGTGCTTTTCAGTTGGTCAACACGATTGTTATCAGACAAGCTCTACACACACCCAACTACACGGGGCTGATAACTTACATGTTTCAAGCCCCTTAGATGAATTAACAACAACAAATACACAGTCTCTTGCAATAATTATGAAGAAAATACGTTCAAAGAGAATTTTTTGATACTCAACTATGCTGATTATGAATGTAGTTACTTGAAAGGTAGATAACAGTTCAGTTCAATGATCTTGCGGGATTTCCTGCAATGACGAAATAAAATGACTGGTCAGACGCCGTGCGACCTCTGCAGGGTTGAAATGAGCTCTTCCTGTACGCGAAAAGGAAAATCAGTGTATAGAGGTTGATGATGATAATTGTTGTTTTAAGGGGCCTAACATCGAGGTTATCGGCCCCTAATGGTCTGGGTGATAGCAAAAATGAGCAAAAATGACAATGAAATGGGAACCATGGTAGACTGAAAACATGTAGCCTACCAAAGGTATCTTAAGACTGAAAGCACTCACAAAAGGCAAGTTAAAGGAAAATACTGACAAAGTGGAATTTAGATTCAAAATACTTACAAAATGCAAGTTAGATTCGAAATACCCACAAAATGCAATGTAGATTCAAAAGACTTACAAAATGACATGTAGATTGACAATATTTACAAAATGCGATTGAGGTTTGAAAAACGTACAAAATGCAATTGAAATTCAAAACAATCACAAAATGTCGGCGCCCGCGATACAAAAGACTTACAAAATACATTGTAGATTGAAAGTACTTACAAAATGCAAGTAAGATCGAAAATGTTAACAAAATGCAATTTAAATTGAAAATGCTCACAATTTAGATGGAAAAAAGACTTACAAAATGGAATGTAGAGTGAAAATACGCAAAAAATGGAATTGAGATTCAAAATACTGGTTGGTTCTTCAGTTTAGGGGCTGCGACAACGGGGTCATGTAGCCCCGTGTACTTTTGGTGTGTGTAGAATCTGTCTGATAACTGGTGTTAGTTGTGATGGCTGTATTAGTGTGTGTTATCTGTTTTTAATTCAAGTAAGAACTGCATACATTCCATTTTCAAGTAGTTCCAACTTTTGCTACCAAACGCCACCGTCAACGACCAACTACAGTAGTTCTGCACTTTGTTACTAGATGCCACCGCAGTCGGCTCCTGGCGACGAACGTTGGAACCTAAGAGCGTTAGTCAAAGATAACCTATAATTTAGCTTCACACAGGTCTAATTAGTGGAAGGTTCTTTATCATGCCATAAATCTGGCTTTACCGCCGGCTTTACCTCCCCTCCGGAGGAAGGCATAGGCTACTGAGGGATTTTTAACGCTCTTAGAATCCTACCGTTTCGGCCGGATTTGAACCCGCGACCTTGGGCATAGAAGCTCAGCATGATACCTACTTCGCCACCGAAGCCGCTTATTCAAAATACTCACAAAGAGGCAAGTTAGATTCAAAATAAGAGTACTTAAAAATGCAATTTATAGTCTATTGAGAACACTTACAAAATGCAATTTAGGTTGAGAACACTTACAAAATGCAATTTAGGTTGAAATACTTACAAAATGGACGTCGAGTGCTAATACCGGTCTATTTTCAACTGATGGTGTATGGGGTCTTCAGTTCAACCGGCGGACAGCGTCCGGTGAACTGTTCAGTCGTAACTGACAGTCTTACCGGAACGTGTATGGCCGGCTTTAGACGTATGAGATCTATACGCGATAAATATCCGTGTGTATATCAGTTCAAACACGACGAAACCTTGCTGAAATTAGCCATAAGAATAACAAACTGAATACAACGCGAGGTGGCCATCCTGAAAATATAGAATATGATAATGAATAACTCAAAGTATTTTTAAGGTAAAATAACGAAAATGGGCAGTAATGTAGAACCTTGTCTTCCTGACCAAGTCAAATGAACAGCGACTCCATAAGTCCATGATGGCGGTTGGGTGTATTCTTAAAATTTTAATATCATTAACTCACGAAATAATAGCACAATTAATGCGAAATTTAGTGTGAGAGGAGTCCCACACAGAAGACCTCCCTACCATTATTCATAGTAATATGATACTGAATATAGCACGCAGAGACTTATCTTGAAATGTAAAATATACAAACAAATAATTCTATATGCTTTAGTGTTACAATGTCTGAAAATGGCATTAATGTAGAACCATATATGGGCTTGGTATGTATGCCAAAGGCAAAAGAACACCCCCACCATATATTCCAGATGGGGATCCAATTGCGCAATTAACACGGAACTTGCTAAGAGGGGAGAAGCAGATACGATACCTCGCTTGCATTAGTCATAAGACTATCACACTGCATACAGCACGCAGCTGCTATCTTGAATATATTAGACATTTATATCGACAATCCACTATGACGAAACTCAGCCACTGTGTAGTCTCACATAAAAGGCTTTCTCTGCAGAAGGCGCAAGATAAACGATGTCATACATTCAAGATTGTAGATGGGCGTATTTTTCAATCAATTCGTCTTGATGAAAAATAGGAATTACAATGCAACTCAGTAATCGGGCAGTCTTATGAAGGGTACAGCACTTAACGTTCACCAGAGGAACATTCAATTATATTTCTTGATAAGGACAACGAGTTATAACTAGACTACTATATCCATACATTTAGGAGAAAGTAGGCTATATTATGTTCTTGACCGAATATCTTGTTTTAGTTTTAGACAAAGCCTCACCATGTGAGTTCGAACACTTGGAGATACAGTATGTCGGTCGGAGAGGGGGGGATACGACTAAATAGCCTATCGAACAGCGGTTTTACAAAGGCCATGCCGATTATATGAGACCATGTATTCCACCATTCTGGCAATCGTTTCCCATTAACAAGATGGAACTATAACTACAAACCTGGATGGAACGATGACTGATAAACGTATCTATACTTTCGTAAGCAGTCATTAGTCAAAACTATTCCCCATAGGTATTATATGAATCACTATGGCTGTTAAAATTTAAATGAACTCTCATGTGTAAGTCCTTGTTTGTCGTTACACCTTAAGTTTCCCATTTGGAGTTGTTTCCGGTCAGGTTTCTTTTTCTTTCGTGCTTGAATTGAAATTGTACAGTGTGATTTTGGTTTTGCCATTTAAGTGTGCTCGAATTAAGATACTTCATTGAATGCTCCACACATAGATACAGTACAAAGATGTGTACGAAAGGGATGGTCAATTCTTTCCCTCTCTTATTTTACTGTTGCTGGCAGATGGTTAAATGTTTGGGTAAGTTGTTCCGTAGGAAACTCGTATTTACTGATAACAGCCATCATAACAATTTTCACAATACTCAAGATTGGGTCACCCGAAATAGCAAATTTAGGCATATGCTCGCCCACCGGGTTGATGCCGTGCGTCTTGCATTTTTTAAGTCGCATAATACGAAATACTTCGTTTATAGTATTCGATGAGTGTACCAATTAACTTGTCAATCGCCTCAATAGTTTCCGAGATACACAACACTCGTGAAAAATTTCACGACCCTTTGTTGAATAGGTGACTGGAAGACTTAAAGAAAGAAAAATAATGATGATGATGATGATGATGGTGATAATTCTTGTTTGAAGGGGCCTAACATATAGGTTATCGGTCCCTAGAAAAAGAAAGGCAGGCATGCCTGATGTGAGCCCAACTCTATTCCAAGTAACATCTGAAGCTATACATTGGGAATGTTGCTTTTTAATTAATTATATGTCAATTTGACGGCCCCGTGGTGTTGGGGTTAGCGCACCTGCCTTTCGCCCGGAGGCCCCGGGTTCGATTCCTGACTCCGTCAGGGATTTTAGAAACTGAATTGAGGGCTGAACGGGATGCACTCAGCCTCGTGAGGACAATTGAGTTGCTGTCTGACAGTGAGGCAGCGCCCCGGTCACGAAAACCAAGATTAACGGCCGAGGGGACCCAATGCGCTGACCACGCGTCACCCCAATATCTGCAGACCAAATGGCTGGGCAGCGGTCGCTTGTTAGGTCTAGGCCCTAAATGGGCTGTAGTGCCAAGGGTTATTTATTATTATTATTATTATTATTATATATCAATTTGATCACTTGCAAGGAACTGGGATTTCATTTGGGTTTCACGGGTAACTGGCTGAGGTCGTGTACTTCCCAGAAATTGAAACAATTTTGGCCCAGAATGATATTTGAAGGCTGCTTTTGAGCGTTGAAATTTTGGAACGGTCAGCGTTGTGTTCTGTATTGGTGGCAACATGCGAGTAGATGAGGACGTAATTGGAGAGCTATGACCGAGCATGAGGCCAAATGTCCCAAACTTGAAAGGTCGATAACAGCTGTAAGTATTACTCTTGGCCAAACATGTTTCAATATCTGAAAAGTACACGACTGCAGACAATTTCATGTGCAACTCGAACAAAATCCCAGCTTCGAACAAATTAAGCGTTCCTTGTTAGGTTTGCCCCTTAAATCAGGACCCCGCGATGCAGCCAGCGCGGCGCGTTAAATCACGCGCTAGGATCGCGTCAGGGTGCTGCAGCATGTCCGCAGGTCCGAATCCCGGCGCTGACCGCGGTTATCCTGAGTGTAGTATTCCTCGCGGTTTTCCACATTCCCTCCAGGCAAATGGCGGATTGTACCTTATTTGAAGTCCCGGGGCATCTACCGCATTCCTGTCCTTAATACAGCTGCATACACTACTACAGTCATCACCAAAACATTGATCATCAGAGAAGTTAAACACGTACCGAAGTACACAGGGCTGATGACCAAGGTGTCCAACGTCCCTACAAGAGGTGTGCAAATTATTAGACTCGGTGCCAGTTTTCCAACATTTACTTTGTGCATTTTGTGACTTAATGCAGTAAAAATTATTTGCAAGGCACTGCAGTTATTTCATATGCTTAATCAATAATCTTAATATCATTTTTTAATGAATCTGACAGGAAACTTAACTTTTTACAGTTTCTACTAAAAGAGGAGCCTTGTTAATACAGAATGCCGCACGTTTTCTTTTGATTGCTTTATTCTACATGGCGCCAGGAAATGTTCTCCGCAGTGCCTACAAGCGTCTGTGAGAGCTAGCATCAGTAGTTACGTTGGCAGCACGACTGTCGCTTGTATTAAAACAAACAAACAAACAAACAGTAAACTTGGTACTCACCAGAGCCATTCATAACATATGGTGGAAGTGCTGATGACACACACGCTCGCTTATTGCAATACACACTGACGATTTCGACAGCCTACAGCCCACATGTATGGGATTCATCCTGTCAAGGACACCGTGCTGCCAACTAAACTGCTGATGCTAGCTCTGGCAGAAACCGGCAATCACTGCGGATAACATTTCCTGGCGCCCTGTAGTTTTGGTGTGAATTTAAACCACAGAAATTGAAAGTCTTTTTTTACTGATTGCACACTCTTGAACTGTTCAAACATTCATGGACAATGGATTGAAAACACCCTATTTAGAGGTTACATGCCAAAGTCAATGATAAAAAAGAGAAACCGGACCCAGCTCAGTTGCCCCTCAGAATCTTCAATTTCGAAACTTTCCAGGTGAAATTCCTTATGAGAAACGTAGTAACTCCACAGGGGAGAAATTACTATATCGGGCAATAAAAATAAAATAAAATGATTTTGAATAAAATATTGTGACTAATTTAAATTCTTTATTTGAGTCTAATAATTAGGGCTCGGATTTTTAAGTGCTAAAAATCAGGAAAATATTTATTTTTTATGTATGAAAAATAACTGAAATATGTGACAAAAAAAGTTAAAATATTTAATTATAATTTAGTTTATTAATGTGAATATAAACAATATGCAGTATTCACGAATGAAATTTATTCAATGTCTCACTGACTGCTGAAGCATTACAATACACAAGGAGATACATATTCAGGTTGTCCATCACAAATGACCGACGAGTATCGCGAAACACTTTTTCTGAAGGCGCGAAACTGTGGCAATACCTTTCTTGCCCTTGAGGAGTTGTGTAACTTGAGATCGCTGTTCAGCCATGATTGCTTTCCCACATGGTTGGCAGAACAGAACGCCCCCATCAGAAGTAAAATTATCTTTAAATTCTGAAACAGACTATAACTTGTAGTCTAGTTGTTTTTACATTAGGCATCGTAGAACTGCCTTACACTTCTGCATGTGAGTGACACTGGTTCCTTGTAGCTGGGGGGGGGGGGGGGGGGGCGGAGGGAGGGAGGGGGGAGGGGTCTAGCGTGTGGTGCAATATGGCTATGGACAAGGAAATCCACGGCTTGCACAGTGAGTGGCACGGGGAGACAAGTTACGAATAACCCAGTTGAAATCTAACATACTCTCCGTATGAAGATTAGATAGCTCACAAGTTCTTCCCCGTATCAAAATTGCAATAAACTGAAAGATCTAGCATATTGTATTAAAAAAAATGTAAATATTATGTCTTTTTATGTGCTAACAAGGGAAAAGCAGGAATTTATGTATTTATAGAAAAAAAACTTAAAATATGTATTTACATAAAAAATATTTACCTAAAAATCCGAGCCCTACTAATAATTTGCACACCTCTATAGAATGAAAAGGAAGGAAGATTGTAGTTTTACGTGACCGTGAATCTTGTGATTATGAGCCACGGGACCTCCTTTTTACGTGGAATCCGAACCACAGGACATGGCATTTCACTTCGAAAATCTCACATGCACTGACCGGGAATCGAACCCGGACCACCTTGGTGAGAGGCATACAGCTAGACCGCTGAGCCACCACGCCCCCCCCCCCCCTCTATAGAATGAATGAACAAACGTAAATCAGAAGCAGTCGCCGTGATGTATGGGTACGAATTGGAATTTCTTTAACGAGCTTGGTTCCCGACTTCACCGAATGATTTAAATTCTGGCCCAAGGACTGAGAAAGAGTACACTAATTCTCGTGAGGACAGTTTTGAAATGGTGGGTTGGAATCCCTCCTCAACAATCCTAGAAGTTGTTCTTTCGTGTCAACTCTAGGAAAATGATGGACTGAAACTCGACCGAAAGCCACTAACTCAAATTACAAGTGCACACACTACTAACAAAAAAAATAAAAATAAAATAGGCATCACAGAAGACTATCAGTTTTCTCGAACTTTCAAGTACATGGGGTTTATGACTGCAGTACCTTGAGCCTTAAATGCACTGTTAATAACGACATACAATGACGCTATCATCATTGCTAACATGTCTTTGGTTATTATAATTACACTATTGAAATGTTTCCTGACTTATTTTCAATATTTTGCTCATCTGTTTGCATTATTATTATTATTAATAATACTAATAGTATTAATAATATATTTATATCATCTTATACGTTCTCAAAATAAACTAGATTTTAAATCCATTTGAACCTTAAAGCGACAACTTAAAAGTAGTGACGAAAATAGGTTCGCCTCCTCAAATAAATTGAGAAACATTGTTCGAGCTCCTCGACTTTCCTTGCTTCTAGTAATGAAATCCACAGCCTGCTTCCAGTCTCCGATCGGGTCAGGAATGGAATGAATGAAGCCCCCATCCAGCGGCGAGGATATGAAATGTGCCGGCTGCCGAAGCCTGTCGCACTCCTCTGGGGCAATGATTAAATGAATGACAGATGAAGTGAAATGATAGTGGAGAGTGTCGCTGGAATGAAATTTTGACAGGGGAAAACCGGAGTACCCGGAGAAAAACCTTTCTGCCTCCATTTTGTCCAGCACAGATCTCACATGGAGTGACCGGGATTTGAACCACAGTCCCAGCGGTGAGAGGCCGGCGTGCTGCCGCCTAAGCCACGAAGGCTTTGCTTCTAGTAATAATAATAATAATAATAATAATAATAATAATAATATCGTATGGCCTCGGGTGCCGGGTGCAAGCTTTGTTATTTGTCGCCCAGAGGGCAGCTTGCATGTCGAATTTTGTTGTTCCTTGGAACGCTATGAAAGTCAAGGAGGTTAGATATCTAAGCTCCTTTACACTATAGCGCTGTCTAGTAGAGAAAGGAGGAACTTTTCTGAGTTGGCGAAAAAATCCCGAAATTAATTTTGCCATTATGAACACGGCCTACTGAACTCAAATGGGTTCTTTACCATGCCAACAACGTATGACACGCATGCCGTGATTTTTGTCGCCTTTCAAAAAAATCACTTACTACGGCCAGGAGCGAACCTGCAAGCTGGGAGGGGGGTTGGAAGTCCGATACGATAACCACTCACCCACCGTGGCAAGTTTTGCTTCTAGTAACATCTCCGAACGAGCGATGTGCCTCATTGTTCCTGCTACTGATTGTAAGAATATTTCTCTTTGTAAGGTGGCACGTGCCTTACGCTTTAATAGGTTTGACTTTATTTACAAAGAACGCTCAACGACAGTAAGTTATCAACTCGTAGTGTGCCACGTGGTGGTGCTAATAGTGATAGAACACATCTTGCAATTGCTGACTGCTGGTTGACAGGAACTACTCTGAAACATGTGGTGTAATGACGTAGTTTTGCGAACATGTTCCAGTCACGCTCCGCTCCTTTTGTGTATCCGCGTCTCGTAAAATGAACTGCCTTCTTAGCTCAGCCGGTGTTGTATGACCGGAGTACAGAACAGTATGGTCTTTGGTTTGTTTAAAATCGCGGTCTTGTGTAATGTTGCGATTTATTGTAAAAGTAGTTCGTATGAAATTGATCGGTAATAATAATAATAATAATAATAATAATGTCTTGTCCCCGGAGAGGCCTGGTGAAGGTCGTTAGAATTGGTGTCGTGATGACGATGAAAAGGATGAAGACGACACTAGCGCCCAGGCCCCGAGTCTGTCGTCAACAGGAGTTGATGTGAATCTTTCCAGTACAATTACTGTAGTCAACAGGAGTTGATGTGAACATTTCCGTAGTGAAGTGAACGTTTCCCGTCTCTCAATCACGCTGCAGCATATGGACCCACCCGCATATGAAACTCATTGTGTGCAGGTCTACTGGCTCGCTGTTAGTGTTTCCGGCATCCGAATGGAGAAGGGGTTGATCACTCCAAGCTCGATAGAGGTCAAATTGCGATGACACGTCACCTTGGTGTCAGCATCTCTGCAACGGAGCGGTTTGTTGGCTTCTAGAGTGCCGAGAATACGTATCGAAAACATGTTATCCATCAGTGTGTCGACAGTGTCTCATTCATGTCAGGCTAGCGGAGGTGCGCATTGTTTGGATAGACCGCAATATCACAGTTCGAGAAACCGCCCATGGGTACAAAGTGGTGAACAGGGCAATGTTTCACAGCACCCAGTTCAGTATGTACTACTGGGCGTGTAACTGCGGAGTTGACAACACCATCGTACCCCATTGTTGACTGCACTGCACCTGAAACGGTGCATTGGGTGGGCTAGCTGTCATAGACACCGAACCACGGAAGATAGGAGAAAGGTCGCCTGGTCCTGTGAGTCCAGGTTTCTGGTTTGTCGTTTTGACGATCGAACGTGTGTACGTCGATTTCGATCAGAGGCTATAGCACGTTGTAGCACCGTTGGGCGGGTTAGCCAGTGGAGGAGGAGAGATGGTCAGAGTGCTGTTTTCATGGGACACACGGGGGCTCGTTATTCCAGCACACACATCTCTGGCAGCTGTCTGGGAATCCGTTCATGTCAGCAGTGCTCTCTGCTGGTGATGGCTACTTCCAACGGGACAGTGCGTCATGCCATACTACCAGGATTGTGAAGGATTGGTTCGGAGAACTTGTCGGTGAATTTGTTTTACTGCTGCGACTCAGCCCCCAATAACCGGGTGAGTTAGCCGTGGTCGTTACGGCATGACTGCTGGCAGTCGCTCACATCCGGGAGGCGAGGAGGTTCGAATCCCCCCGCCGGCAACCTTGAAGATGGTCTTCTGTGGTTTCCCATCTTCCTTCCAGGCAAATGCCGGGGTTGGTCCCTAACTATAGGCCACAGCCGATACCTTCCAACTCCTCGTCCTTCCATTCCAACTTTCCTCCCCAACGGTACTTGTAGCTCACCCATTGGGTGTCTGTCTCGAAGCAGCTACAAAACTGGCGAGCCGAACATGTCCTCGGACACTCCCGGCACTAAAAACCATACGCTAAAAAAAGCCCCCAATAGCCCGGACATAATCCCAATTGAACATTTGAGTTTGAACTTGGGGAATAATTTCTATCTCTCTTTATTATATTTCTGTTTTAACATTTATCTTATTAGAAATGTGGTAGAATTGAATAGACTATAACAACGGTTGCTGTGTTTCAAATAGTATTGGATGGCGCATTTCTTACAACCATGGGAGTAGGTAAGAATGAACATCACAAGTTTCGGAGGACTTATCCAAGTCTTGTTCCTCTCTTTTTCATGGCGTTTCAAGACTCTGAATATCTTCTTCTGACCCCTGCTTAAACAAAAACTTCGCTATTTAATATACGATGTACACAGCAACAACTGGGCTATAATAAATTATAGGCCTACTGTAATGCACAGTCACCATACCATGTATAATAATTTACCTGTCCACTGTTCGTGAGGATTTTTTTTAAATGTCTACTGCCTTTTTCTTGATAGAATACTTCGCAAAATCACCTTGGAATACTCAAAATCTTAGCCCCTACAACATTAATTGTTTGTTTCTGGCTTTTCGGTGGCCTCTTGATTATCAGCAAGCTACATCAATATCTGTATTCATGAATATCTAAACAAAACAAAATGGGAATAACCTCATACACAGTTAATAATTTATTCCTCAAAAAAGAAAAAATACAGTATGAAACAAATGACAATCCAGTCTGAACAAGAAAATAATTTCCTTTTCTATCTTCTGCTTTCAGTTCAAAATAAAGTCGAAACAAAAATGTTCGGACCTGTATGGCGCATGTTCACATTTAAGCAACATTTACGATAAACACAATATGCCGAGCTGAAAATTAAACACGCGTTGAAGTTGGAATATTAATAAATACAGTATTTTCTAACTCCGTTGAGGAATTATAATTATTGTATTATAATTATAATGTACTCGACGTTCAACAGTACTAATTTGGCTCCAGTAGGCTCTATATTGTTCAAGGTCGGGTCTGATTACTGCAGTTGGCATTAATCAGGCACGACCGACGTAAGCGGGTATAGTATTGAGCGGTAAGTGAGGAGTGTGGGTGGACGCATGGATAGAACGGTGCACGCGCTCTAATATATATGAATGAATGATTGGGAAAGCAGTGTATTACCCTTATGCAGTGCAAAGGGCTGGGCTGGCCTACTACTTTTTTTTTACCTTGACGCTAGTGATATTTAAAGACATCTTAACGTTTATCGAAAACAATACTATATCGCACGCGCTCTGGAAGAAAATTAGGTCTATGGTTTCACGTATAGTGTGATAGTTACAAGAGAGATTTTACTTTATACACAATGTGTAGGGAAACTAAGAAAATCACTCAATTTTAATACATCTCAAAACTCGAAGACTGTCATCACCAACACTTCACTATTTTGTGTGTGAATTACCGAGGGTTGAAATTACTAACTATTGGAAATTTGCAATACATTTAAGGAACCCTTATGATGCATGTAATTAGATTACTGTCAGCGTGTTGACCAACTGAACAACAACCTGGACATGTTATTTAGCTTGGCTAAACTAGAAAATGTGGCATCAGAGCTTGCTATTTCGAATCTAGGAAAAAAAATATTAATATTCGGCATATGCTCTTTCATTAGTATTTACATCCTATAAGGATAAACGAATGTTAAAGAAATTGTAGTATTTACAGCTGTCTGGTTTTACAAGTAATAGCCCACAACCAAAGTTAATTTCTAAATATGCTTTTATGAATCAACCCTAGCATACCGTACTTACCTTTAATTTCATCTGCACTGAAATAAATAAAAGGCTTGCTGCACATGGGAACGATCACCTGTGGTATTTTAATAGTAAAGACCTACCTACGCTGACTTTATTTTTGTCGTCCCTCGTGAAGATCCTGGGTACTTGTCACCTTGCATATTCTCCAGAAGTATCTTTATCCCACTTCATTTTTAGGATAGGCAGCCACTAGTAAAGCGAAGCACGGGAAACAATCTGTTTCGTAGAATTACGAAGCACATCCACTTCAGGTAAAGCGTGGCAAGTAGCTCCGTTCCCTAAGAGGTCGTATGAGTTTTAAAAGAGTTCTTGTCTTTCCGAACCTTGCCACAGTTGTTTCATTTAGGGCCTTGGACATAGTATTGATCACCATTGTGTACTTGTACGAGTAGAATTTGTCGGATAGACTGTATTATTGTGTTGTCTGTAGTAGTGTGTGTGATTGTTTGTAATTGTTGCTTCATTTAAGGGGCTTGGACATCGTGGTCATTTAGTCCCGTGTACTTAGGTGTGTGTGGAATATTGTCTGATAATCCGTGGTATTGTGATAGCTGTATTAATGTGTGTGTATTTGTAATTCAAGTGAAGATTGGAAAGGAGGCGGCCGTGGCCTTTAGATAGGAACCATCTCGACATTTGCCTGGAGTAGAAGTGGGGAACGACGGAAAACCACTGCCAGGATAGCTGAGGTGGGAATCGAACCTACTTCTCAGCTTTCCCTCACAATGTTGAATGTACCTCATTTTAGCCCACGACCAGTATTACATTTCTTGGCAGAGCCGAGAATCCAATCCGGACCTCCAGGGTGATGGCCAAGAATGCTAGCCGCTGCACCACGAGGTGGTTTGTAATTGAGTTTAGGAGTATGTGGCCTTACGCTAGAATTAAAATTCTGGAAGAATCGAATCCGGATCTCAGGAAGAGACAGCCAAGAACTCTAGCTCCTATACCACGAGTGGGTGGGGGGGGTCCTTACCACGGTGATCAACCAAGCGTGGTTATATTTTATTCGACGTGTTTTCGGGTAGTTGTCACTTCGTGAGTTAAATTTTGCAACCGGAGAAATCTGCGTATAGGAACGTTGGATGCTGTTTTGGAAAATAGTACTAGTAACGTTTTCGGGGCTTGTGATAGTGCTATCGCCACCTGGGCTGGTTCTCTAGCCACAAGTTGCAAAATAAGAATTAGTATATTTTTGAAAATTAATGGCATGTTTGTAACCTTCTTGAGTAGGTGCTAGTGGCCTCTGCTGGTTCTGAAGCCAAGAGGAAAATATCACTCACATCTTTCGATAACACGTCTTATCGCGCTTTACCACTAACTCAGGCGGATGTCGTTGCGTCAGCGTCACGCGGCTTGCTGTCTCTTGTTCTCCCCCTTGTTCCTAGTGGTCGTCCATCTTTAAAGAGAGAGGTCCATCTCTGCTTCCCTTGGGAGCTCAGTAAGAGCGTATGTTGTTGATCCAACTCGTGTGCGTGTGTGCTGGAGAGAGAGAGAGACACCCACACACAGACATAAAAGACGTGGACATGTCAGGTGTTGATCATTATTATTGAGGTGTCGTTCGGTAGTAATATTATGCTACCGTGTTGGAAGCAATTTTTCAGTGTTACCTTAATCAAAATTTAATGAATTTCAGTCGGTCAACTTGATTGTACCCAATTGTAATCGTAGGTTTCCCTAATACTGAAAAAAGGCATACATGAGATTAATAAATACACTTGGATTTGTGTTTATTAAACTCACGTTTTTTTTTTCAGGATTGGGGAAATACCCATTACAATTGGGTACAATCGTGTAGACCGACTGAAGAACATTAAATTTCGACTACTCTATTTTTGTCTAACTTTGGAATATATGCCCGGGACTTGAAGAAAGATAATATTCGAACATTTGCTTAGGGCAAGTCACGGTGGAGGAGGAATTCACTCGGGTTAGCTACCGTAAGTCGTCATGGCTTGGATTTGAACTATTTACTTTCCAACTTGGATCTTCTCAATGTAAGCGCCTTAGCGCGCGTGGTTAAAAGTGAAGACAGGTGTAGCTAGGACTCATGCTCTCTGCAAAGTAGAGTACAGACAAACTCGCCAGCGGAACTCATGTTGGGGTATAATCAGCCTGTTGTGTTTCGCGCAAGCGGTGAGGAGCAGATTCACGAGGTCACTGAACTCGTTACTTCAGTAAAAAATGTGCAGTCATCATAGGCACTATCTTAATTCAGATTCTTACTTTGATTTAATAGTCCACCTCGTGGCGCAGTGGCTTGCATTCTTGGCTGTAACCCCTTAGGCCTGGACTCGATTCCCGGCTCTGCCAAGAAATGTAATTCTGGTTTGAGGACTGAAACGGGATACACTCGGCCTCGTGAGGCAAAACTGAGAAGAGGTGTGTTCGATTAATTATTAACTCTGCCATCCTGTAAGCTTTTTCGCACATCTACTCCAGGTAAATGCCGAGTTGGTTCCTAATTTAAGTCCACGGCGCCTCCTTCCTAATCCTTACCTTATTACAAATTCACATTACTATAGATACCACAATAACACAGGCTAATGACCACGATGTCCAGTCCCCTCAAATGAAACGACACCAAATTTTATTTCATAACAAGTGTTGTCATTTTTCGACAAACTAATTGTACCTATGAGAGCGAAAATCAATAGAAAATCAAAAAGAACGTACGCATTTCTAATGACTACCATAAGTTTATTATTATTATTATTATTATTATTATTATTATTATTATTATTATTATTATTATATTTGCAAATGGGGGTAATTCCACGGTGGCAAATTGTACAAATACAGAAAATTACCAACAATAACATCAAACACAATATACACAATTCGCAATTTAGGAACTAGAGTAATTACATCGTAGTATTTACACAAAATTTCAATATTCTCTTAAACACATCAATATGTTTGGGGAAAGGCTCTAAGACTGAGTCCGGTAATGAGTTCCAATTCTCCCAGAATACGTACAATGGGAATATTAGAAGCCATTTTTCAGTGTTCAATACGTACAATGGATCTGGCGTAAAGTATTACTTTTTGTATTCTACGAAAACGTATTGCAATATGTGAATTAGTTTTCTGTCAGTGGCGTGAAACATTTCTCAATATGAATGCGCTCCTCACTTTCGTCTCCCAACAGGTAGGAGATGCGCATAATTTTGATTTGCACTCGGTTGTGAAGTCATCAAAGAGACTGCCAATGGTGCGCGCTGTTCACAGCGGGTGCAGTATTTCTCCAACATGACACGTCCTTCTCGTCGAGGAATTGGAACAAGTGAATTGAAATCCCAATCCACTTTTGCCGTTAGGAAATTCGCAGTGTTCTATCTGGTTATTTCAGACAGTCTCTCTTCCGACAGCTATTGTTAAAGGTTGTGGCTTTCAAACACCCTAGTTTGTCATTAGATTGAGATGGGATCAACCCCCCCCCCCTCAAAATGGATTTTATAGGCCAACGTTTCATAACAGCATCGAACCCAATCTATTGTATATTAGGTCAACGTTTAACAACTGCACTACCCAGTCCAGCGTAATAGGTACGATATTAAACTGTTTAAGAAGTAACTGTATTTATATGGTGATTTGTTTCAGAAGAAAGAAAAGCTCCAAGGAAATATGACAATGCTCACTCCACTAGTGTTATACAGTTTTGGCTATATAGGTTGCTTTTTTTCTCTTTTGAGGGAGAATTGCATATGAGGAAATAAAACCGTGAGCAGATCCTGCACACCAGAAGCCCGAGATGGTGGTACCCCTTAAAATTACCTAATGAAGTAACATCATTAACTTATTAAAGTAATATACTTGTCAGAATTACTGCCTGTTGCTTGGCAGAATTACTTTCTGTTGCTCTGTTGTGATCTACTGGCTGGTTTAACTGAGCGCGTAACATGCCAGGTTGTGGGGCGCGTTTTCAAACTCAAGAGAGAATAAGGTTGGAAAATTCACCGACGGCTCTCCTTGAAATGGTTTTTCGTACTCCGAACACGTACCGGGACCTTTAAATATGCTGCGACCACCTCATTCAAATTCCTTGGTCAGGCCCATTCATTTTTATTAATCTAATATCTCATCAACTCTTGTCAGGTAGAGCATCCGGCAATAAAGACCATTCGCCACATAGACTCACGTTATCTCATCCCTGACCCCGTAGTAACAAATACAATGAGAGATAGAAATAGTTAATATCCCTAAATTCGAAATTCTGTAATACATGAACGTGCAGCATGTAGTTAATCCCATTACGTGTTATAATAGTGAACTTCTCATAGACTAAATTTCTAAAAAGTAGAATTGTGGTGAAATTACTTAATACAGTAGAGAATATCCAAGACATCTGAATCTTTTTAAGAATATCAGCAAACAGTATAAGGACGTTTTTATTTTATTTCACCAAATGGCCTTTGGTCTGTTTGAACCATTCAGCCTGCTATTAAGACTGAAAGCTGCAGTTGATAGGAGTGAGAGTAGGCTATATGAGATGGCAACTAGCGCCAACAAGCAGTTACATGAGCTTTTAGACGAACGAATGGGTTCGAACATTTTGAGTCTCACTATATCCAATCCGGTATGGAATACCACGAGACAAGGATAACCATGTGCCATTAAACACCAACGAAACAAATGAGTAAAACTATGATCTTGAGCATCTCTGTTTCGCATCAGTTAGGTGAACCTCTTGGACTGTGTATTTTAATAAATAGCTGTGTCGTGTATACTAGGTGTATTTGCAAATACCAGGGCGCTGATGACTAACGTCCAGTTTGCATGCGAACGAGAATAGTCCATTCGAATCCATGCAGAACTCTTCATTTACTGCTCGTGTTTCGTGAGGAAACAGCCCGCTTGAAATTAAATTTGTTTTATCGGGATTTGGTGTATCACGCGGTTTCTAGCATATATTGCATCCTTGACGTGCATTTTCCCTGTAATAATAATGAAAATAATAACTTACTTCCTCATCATGGATTAGGCTATTAGCTTATTCCGACCTCTGTTTTCTTTCAATCTCTTTGTGGATCGGCCAATATTTCTCTTTCCAATAGGATGGTGTTCAAGTGCAAGCTTCGGGATTCTGTCATCCATCCTTAGAACGTTGCTTTTCTAATTTCCTCTGTTTTGGGAAAATCTATCATTCAGTAAAAATATATTTAATTGCTGTCTTATTTCTTCGTTGCGCTTTCTGTCTTTTAGCGAGTTCCTTTCACCGATATCAGGAACTTCATTTCGGATGATTGTAATTTCTTTCCAAAATTAATTCATTCACCCATGTCTCGCTTCCATGTATCAACGTTGGCACAATCATAGTATTATAGAATTACGTTCAGTCTCTTCTCGTACTTGACCCTTAAGTGTTAATCGAGTTGCCCCCCAGGGGCTCACATCTAGTGGGGCGTGGGTTGGCGACCACGGGACCGCAGCTGAGTCCGGCATTGCTTTCACTTACTTGTGCCAGGCTCCTCTCCGTCTTCTTTCCTGTCGACCTCTCTTGGTCAACTCTTGTTCTCTTCTGACCCCGACGGTATTAGGATATCCGAGGCCTAGGGAGTCTCTTCATTTCCCGCCTTAATTGGCCCTTCTCTCATCCTTCCTGTTCCCTCATTCTTGTAGGGATCAGCCTCATTTTTCTTTTCATTATAGTTCCTTTTCTCTTTAAGATTCCCGCCCTGTTTTTATGAATTGGCCCCCCGTGACTCTAAATCACATTTTGTGAGTATTTTGAACCTCAACCACATTTTGTACGTATTTTCAATCTACATTGCATTTTGTAAGTATTTTCAATGTCAACTGCGTAAGTATTTTAAATTCCAGTTGCATTTTGTGAGTATTTTCAATCTAAATCGCATTGTGTATTTTGAATCTCAATTGCATTTTGTGAATATTTCGAATCTACATTGCATTTTGTAAGTATTTTGAACCTAAACTATATTTTGTGCGTATTTTTCAATCTAAATTCCTTTTGTATTTTCCTTCTAAATTACCTTTTGTATGTATTTCCACTCTACATTTTGTGAGTCGTTTCAATCTGAGTTCCATTTTATAAGTATTTTCAGTCTAACTTCATTTTCGTTATGTTTTTCATTTCATTGTCATTTTCGCTATCACCCAGACCATTAGGGGCCGATAATCTAGATGTCAGGCCCCTTAAAACAACAATTATCATCATTAGTCGAATTGTTCCACACATATATTGAAATCGATGAAGCATTTTCTTTACTTCATCATCATTAAAAGATAAATCATAACCAAGACAAGTGAATCTTGAGACTTGCTCTATTGGTTGATTGTCAATTACTATCTTCGCTCTGATAGGGTATTTCCCTTACCATGCCATAACTTTGGTTTTCGGTATAGAAATCCGAAAATTGTAACTTTTAAAATGGTATTTAACACATGTATTAATTTCGGAAGTCTTCACCATCCTGCAGGACGAATTGATCATCTGCAAAGAGCATAGTATTTATGTACGCGTTGTTTCTCAATTTTATCCCAAGGTGAACATTTCTCTTCCATTTCCTAATTATCTCATCTATATATCGTATATTGAAAAGTGTTGTGGAGAGGCTGCAACATCGACGAACTCCTTGATTAATTGATATTTCTTCCATTAATTTATGTCCTAGATCAAAAACTATTTTTGTCCTTTTGTACATATCTTGGATAACTTGAATCAAATGTATTGGGTACCTTTTTTTATTATGCTCCCGTTCCCTATCTATACTATCAAAAGCCTTTACGTAATCAATGAAGGCAATGTAAGTGTTTCAGTTAAATTCCCTTCCCTTCTCCAATATCTGTTTAGGCATAAATATAATATTTATGCAAGATCTACTTTTTCTAAATCCTATTGTTCCAATAAGAGAGTAGGTGCTATAATCTTGATCCAATTGTTCACTATTTCATCTATTCCTCGGGTATAGCTTTCCTTTCCCAACAAAGATTGATTACTGAATATCTAAATTTAAGAATCATCCCACTATATTTAAGCAGCTCGAAATTTATTTTAACTAATCGTGGGGATTTTCTGTTTTTGAAGGACTTTAAAACTGTATTAGGTTCCTCTGTCTGGTGGGTCAATTCCTTCTGCTCCTTCAACATTGTTATTTATAAATTGGTCTTCTTGACTCTCTCTATGACTTTCATTATACCATAATTCATTATAGTGCTGTATCCGACTCTTCTTTAATTACATTTATCACTATGAAGAGCCCTTTGTCTCGTGAGGCAAAACTGAGAAGAGTCGGGTCCTTCCATCATTTTAAGTACTGTAGTTCCAGTTTGTTAGAATATCGTATTTTTAAAGGATGTCAACTTAACATATTTTAACAAGTTTGTCATGTCTGATAACCATATTAAATAAAAATAGACTGACATTCAAAGATTGCTTTTGTTATTTCATTTTAAGGGCTTGAAGACATCTTGGTCATCAGCCCCAACATTCAAAGATTACAAACACCCATGCCCAACACCGGACTTGAACCAGCAGCAGACATCGCACAATGCCAAAGCCTCATACGTTCACACTGACAATGAGTTTCGCCTGTCGGTGTATGGTATTATTTTCAACTACATGAAGTGATGATTGACCTATAGGTTATGGAAAAACACACATCTGCCAATTACTGTATATTCATCATTCAATTTATTAGCGTCGACAGCCTTAAGTGGTCAGCTGATGATAGTCCATAATTTTGAGTACCCATTTTCTCAATTTAATCATATGTTAATGTATTTCGTTTATTGTTTGGTTTTTAATTTGTTATATTAACGTTTTCATTGGCTAGTGTATAATTTATTAGCCTGGACAAGAGCTTTCTACTGATGTTCAAATTATTAATTGGGGTCGGGACTAGGAAGGAAGTGGTCGTGGCCTTAAGAAATTTGGTGATTGTTCTTTCAAGAAGTGGAATATTGAGATCACATGTCTTGGCCTTGAGAAAGGAACCATCTCAACATTTACCCCTATTTGAAATGCAGGTCTCTATCAAAGGTGGTCGATGGTGGGATTCGAACCTAGCCACCTCCCGAATTCAGAATACTTGACCACATTAGCTGTTTTATCTACACATTGAGCTTCCATAGTTCGATGCGGTATTTATTATTTATTCTTGTAATTTACGTTATCGTTGAAAATTTATATTAGTGAGATTTATTTATTTATTTATTTACGAAGCTTTCTGGCCCACATTCGTGACTTGGTTTTACTTGGTCAGGCTCCACCCTTTTTCTGCCTTCTCTGTAACATTGAATTCTAACTGAGCGGGGGTTATTTACTTTTGGTCTATTCCTGCCTCTTTCTCCCACTGATTAGCAGTGATTTACTCGTAAGTACCGCAGTTACCTTCTGATTGTCCGTTCCCATGGCGAATTGGTTAGCTCGCTAGGCTTTGGCCCAAAGGGTCCCGGGTTCGATTCCCGGCCGGGCCATCGGTGATTTTCATCACTTGGAGTTGACTCCTCTGGCCCGGGGACTGGGTGTATGTGACGTCTTCATCACATCATCATTCGGACGCGCAGGTCGCCCACGGGCGTTCACTAGAAAGCCCTGCACTCTGCCTCTCAGGAGGCTACACGACAAATTAGAAAAAACAACTTCAGATTCCATTATTCTACCTTCATCAATTATTGTAAGCGATAGCCTCAAAACCCTAGATATACTGTAGTTCGTTTACTGTAACTTTGCAGTATTTTGACAGCCAGGGTTGTATAGATTTGAAGCCATTCTTTTTCAGTGTTGATTTGTAGCTCTTCAGTCGGTCAACACTATTGTGCCCTATGAATGGGCGGGGTACCAGATATAAATATGTAACGACACTCCTGGAAAAAAATACATGTATTAATTAGATTATCACAGATAATGGGGCAGTTTAGGACTACGCGTTTCGACCCTCGAGTGGCCATCATCAGATCCTGATGACTGTGTAGCGGTTAAAGTTTATACTAAATCATCAATTAATTAATTTAATTTAAGTTGCTACTACAGTATTGTAGTTGTATATTTTGGTCGTATTACTTCAACGGTGAATCCCGGTTTTGTCTTGACGGTTTATTTTATGCATTACGTAATAAAAATGTTTAAAATATGTATATACACGAGTGTGTACAAATAAAAAAAAACAGTATAGTAGTAAGTCACCAAACATTATATTTCTGAGCAAGTTTGCAGTGAATGATTTTGGCGACATTATTATGCCTTTGGGTTTAGTCTGTGTTGATTAGGAACAATAGCCTGATGGTATGAGTTGTGTTACCTCAGAAGTACTGTGACATAATCTGCACGCATCACCCTTAGTATTTTCATCCTTTTCGATATACTTCATGATTATTATTTATTTACAGGTTTTAGGTCCCCTCACTGCTCATTAAGTGAAGTAGTTTGTTTCTAACTTTCTCAGAATGCTATTGACGGAACTGTACGTAGCTACACCCTGGAGTGGCACGGACACCCTTGTGTTGAATCATATTCACAACAGTGACTGTCGCAAGATGGCAGCTGATTAAGACATTGCCATTTGGGAGTAGGTTTACCTGCAATCTTGCGACATTAACTGTTGTGAATTCGATTCAACACAGGAGTGTCCGTGCGTCAAGAAAAGCTTACCATGCGACAAGTCATTGAACCTTTCGGACATAAAATTACGATCCGGCTCTGCTGTGTGTGACATCACTAGAAGAAAGAAAAGATATTGCTGATGTTTCATTTAGGGGCTTGGACATAGTTTGTTGAGTGTGTGTAATTTGTGTAATAGCTTGTGTTATTGTGGTGTCTGAAGTAGTTGGTTTGTGTGTGTGTAGACTATTTGAAGTTGACGCTAGGATTGGGAAGGTGCTGGCCGTAAGTAAAAAAAAAAAAAAACCAACCCGGGATTTGCCTGGAATAGAAGTGGAAGAACAACGGAAAACACATTTTTTCAGCTGCGCCCCACGAAGCTGATCAGACCCTCAAATCGGAATGAAAAAGAAAACAGTTCACTCGATGCTTAGCCTTCATAATCGGTAAGGCGACAACATTTAAAGCGCAGTTCCATTCATAAAGGAGTCGCCTTGTATATTCTGCACGCACGGTAAGTTAGATAATGGTTTTGTAATTCAGCGTCTCGAACCTTGACATCCGAAACGATATTGCTTGGTATTCAAGGTCAGCTGGCAGCGATGTTGTATAACGTCTATTCGCCGAGTCGAGACAGTGCCCCGTGGCTACCCGGACAGGGAAACACGCCCAGTTCACGTCATCGGCTCTGCCGGACAGCGGTAGCCAGGAAGCTCCGAGATCATTAGTCATGCCGTAGCCCTAGAAAATACAAGACTTGCTGCACTTAGTGCTGTGCTGCACTGTATACTGTTCCCAGGCATAAGCAGTTAAGAACTAATTAAAATTAATTAATTAATTAAATAAATATATAAACGAACAAAAATAAACCGCGCTGTAGCATGTACTGTAACCGATAAGTCAGCCCGCTTCACCTGTAGGCTATACACAGCACTGAAGTTGGCGTACGTTCAACAGGCACAGCTCTATGCACCCTTTGCGGGCAGCCCTGCAATCACGTGTACAACTGTGTTTACTTCCACTATCTTGGCTCGGCGAACAGACTCTAGACTGGGTTGATCGTGCTTGCTTGTATGGGCCCCCAATGAGAGAAAAAGATGACTTCCAGAATAAAAACAAAGCCGTGGAGGTTCATGGAGTAATAGACGGAGCAGCTAACATTCTTGACTTTTGCCCCGGAGGTCCTGGTTCGATTCCCGGCTCTGCCAAGAAATGCAATTCTGGATTGAGGTCTGGAACGGGGTACACTCAGCCTCGTGAGGCAAAGCTGAGAAGATGTGGGTTCAATTCCCACCCCAGCCATCCTGGAAGTGGTTTTCCGGAGTTTCCCCACTTCCACTCCAGGCAAATGCTGGGATGGTTCCCAACTAATGGCCTCTTTCATTTTAGGGGCTTGGATATTGTGGTCATTTAGGTTGGTGTAGATGGCTGTGTGTGTATGGGTTGAATTATAAGTGCACCGACAAACTGAAGGGAAGGCTTCCTGACTCGAAATGAAGCAAAAAAGTTCATATCAATATATGTCCGGAAATGCGTCGTTGCCACGGTAGGCGTCATTCTCTCGTAACTTCCTGCAGAAAACGCTGCCACTGTTGTTTGAGAATGCGCCTTTGGCAATACGACAGACAAGTCATGTGGCTGCTGCACGTCGGAGCGCCAGCCCACTTCCTCATTACCGTCCGCCGACATCTCGACAATACCTTCCCCAGATGTTGGATAGAACGCGGAGACCCTGGTGCATGGCCTGCTCGATCACCTGACCTAAACCCCCTGGATTGTAACTTGTGGGGGCATCTGAAAAGCGTTGTGTATGGTGCGTCCATTCCCGGTGTGCAGACCCTTAAACAGCGTGTCCGCGAAGCCTGTGACTCTGTTCGGGTACAGGCCGGAATATTCGAAAGAATGAGGCAATTCATGATGCAGTGTGGGAACGCTTGCATTAGATCCCTTGAAGGCCACTTCCAACACCTGTTGTGACATGGATGAGCTTCAAACCATGTACGGTACTGCGTGCGGGGACTATTTTCTCTATCCAGTCTCTTATGTTGTGTCCCATATCTAGGTGGAAAAAATTCACTGTCGCAAATGAAAGCGGAAACTGGCTTATTCGATAGTGAACAAACCAGATGGTGACCTTCGGTCTTCCTTTCCGCTCTCTGGTGCGTAGGAGGGAGGTTATAGGTGCTGAAACGTCTTCCTGGCAGTTATCAGGTCATTTGATAGGAGGTGTCGGAGTGAACCGAACGTTGTGATTCTAGTGAATTCAACGAGGTGTTGTCTTCTGCGGCTCATGGAATAGTGAAAAGAGGTATGTGTTCTCACTTTTATGCGTAATACAAGCTTTCTGCACTAAATAAATTATTTACTTTATGAGTGCCTCATAGTGCCACTTTACATTAAACGCCATTCGATAGGAAATTTAATGTAGATTCAGGATCTGTAGTGGTTTGGTTGCGCACGAATGTGCATGATGGTTTATTTTCTTATTTTCAGTGACTATGTGGGCATTACCGCGAGAAGAATTTTTCAACGCGTGGCGGTCGTGTCGTAAATAGGGGTGTACAGACGCCATATTTCAATATGTTATGAATAAATTTGATCCTACAACTCTTACTGACACACAGAAACAAAATTAAGTTGATATCCCATAATATTAACAACAGGAAGTTCCGTGACGAAGTAAAGAGCCTACTTTTCTTAAAATTTAATATTCGTGCCAATGATTAATCTATATGGATCAATCTAGAATAATGACGAAATTAGGTTGGTAGTATCGAAATTTCTAATTAGTTCGAAATACTGTATACCTGGCTTAATGTAGCCTCTTAGAGAACTACAGTTGGCAGCCCTGGTGATTGAATATATTCTTAGTTCCATCTCTTAAGGTACAGAATACAAAATTTGGTTGAAGTCCAATGGATAGCATGGACGTCACATGCAGTTAAACATTGGATCTAACAGCGCGCGTAAAATCATGTTGGCAACAATGACATATATGTATTTGTCAGAAATAATCTAAAATAATATGATCTATTGTTGTCTCAATTTTGAATGAAATCCATTGGTTAGTATAGAAGTTACAATCATTTAAAAATTGGACCTATCAGCAGGCTTAGAATCATGTTGGCAGCACTGGCGTAGGCCTATATTAGTTACTCCAAATTTATCTAGAATGCCAGGTACTATACGTGTGCAAAGTTTAGAGCTATTGGCTTGCATACTTTCTGATATATTGATATTAGGGTAACAAAAATAGAGACAGTATTTATTAACAGTTGGCAGCCCTGGTTACTCTTAAGAATCGGCATAGTCATATCTGTTATAGTACACATAGCACACACGAAATTTGGTTGAAATCCAAATGATAGTATAGAAGTTATATGTATTTAAAGTTGGACCTCTCAGCAGGCCTAGAATCATGTTGGTAGCACTGAGGTATATAAGTTATTCGAAATTAATATAGAATGTCAGGTACTGTACGTGTGCATAGTTTCAAGCTGTCGGCTTGCATACTTTCTGATATATGAGTATTTGGTTTAAAAAAATTGAGAGCATTTATTAACAGTTGGCAGCCCTGGTGGCTCTTAAGAATACACCCAGTCATATCTGCTTATGTACACATAGCACATACGAAATTTGGTTGAAATCCAATTGATAGTGTAGAAGTTATATGCATTTAAAATTTGGACTTACCAGCAGGCTTAGAATCATTTTGGCAACACTGCCATGAATGGCCTCCTGGAAATTAAACTGCAATATTATTATCTATACGTGTGCCAATTTTGAAAAAGCTCCCATTCATACCTTCCAAGATATCCAACATGGAGCTCAAATTTCAATTGCGATTTTTCAGCAGTTGGTAGCACTGACATCATTTTCAAATATGGCCGTGAGATATTCAGGTATAGATATTTACTCCTACCAAATTTTGTTTCGATTGCTGCAGCCGTTTAGGAGTTGATACGGGGGGGGGGGGGGGACACACAGCCAGACAGACAGACAGACAGACAGAAGGACAGACAGACAGACATTTGCCCGATCTCATAAGTCTACTTTTTCCTCATTTTTGCAAAATGTGAAAAGTAGGCTAAAAATGGGTGAGTGCAGGAAGAACAATGCCACGTACATAGGTAATCTACCTATGGAAGCTATTGAGTTACTTAATGACCCCCAAGGAACTGTGACATCAAATGATGAAGACCACTATAGCAATGACTACGATGCTCTGGACTCTACAGAAGAATCAGGTGACGGATGAACATTAGACATTTTGTTATTATTATATTAAGGGGAGTGAGATTAAGGAGAACATTACTTGGCGAATGGACGTTTTCTTTTTATTTGCAATAGGAGAAATAGGCCTAATATTCAATATATGTTGTCTTTATTCCCATGCTTTCCTAGAGAAAAAATATTGTTTTCGTGTGTGAAGTGTGTGTACTAAAACTACGTCATTAACAGGACTGTAAAATGACATTTCATTATAAAGAAATATTGTTTGTATGATTTTGACGAATATTTTATTTTTTTATTTTTAGAAAATAAATGTTATTTTTGTGCATATTTCGTTGTTCTATGTTTAATAATAATTTAATATAAGTTTTTAATCTGGATGATTTTACATACAGTGACTTCGTCTATTCCCTCAAATAAGGCGTAACAAGAATACTTTACTGCAAGTCTCATTGTTATCCATATTTTATCCAGTTTTAAATACAGTAGTATGTTTACCACTGACATAAACTATCATATACACATACAAATCGTGATTTTTACTACAAAAAATGGATGATTCTTGTGTTGCTTTCGGTCATTTTTGACACCTCACCTTAACCCTTACCCCTATATATTTACCCCCCCCCCCCCCCCCCCCAAGATCGTACACTTTAGACGATGCCAGAAATGAATTCAGCGACCTCGAAAACGGTATATTGCCAACTTTTAATAGAATCCCATCACTATTAACGAAGTTATTAATTTTTTCCACCTAGAATTGGGATTCGACACACTGTGCGTCGTCCTGAATCCTAACCGAAATATCTGAAACCACCTCAATGCATAAGATAAATAATAAGTAGGGGCATTTTTCAGTACTGGCGGAACTGCGACAATGACTTAATGAACACATGAAAATCAGAAATGGAACAAAACTCAACCATTTAGTTCATTGAGAACCTGTCGTTTAATGTTACTTCATGCGAGTTTGGTTGACCATCAAACAGTTGAAAATGTACACACCACAGTATAAATTCGGTATGTGTGTTCGTCAACAAGGAGTGGGTCACGCACATTCTAGCGGCTGGCGTATCGCTTTCTGTCTATTGCCGGCACATATGGAAACCTTTAATATCTCAAAAATTACTCGTCGGATTTGCAAAAGAAGCACGTCAATGAACTCGCCACTTGATTCTTAGTTGTTCTATTGGGTAAAATTAGTATAGTCCCTTAGAGAAAAATCAAAGTTGCTACCGGTTTCTCGGTAATTACGTTATGTTATGGGAACGAAATGGACCGTGTTGTATGAGCCCCTTAATACGATTTAAGGATTTGAAAACAGAATATCTATATCTTCAACAGTCTCTATTTGAGGTGGCCCTCTTCGAGAGAGAGAGTCACTTCCAAGATGGCTGAGTGTACCCCGTTCCAGCTTTCAGACCAGAATTACATTTCTTGCTAGAGACTGAACTCGAACCGGGACCTCCAAGAATGCTAGCTGTTGCACCACGAGGTGGTCTTGTCTGTATTAGGGACAGGGATGGGATAGGTGGCCCGGGACTTGAAAGAAGGTACTATCCTGGCATTTGCCTGGAGTGAGTGTGGAAACAGGACACTCAGGTTAGCTACAATCAGTGCCAGGATTCGGACCTCTGCTCTCCGGACTTGCTGCAGCTACCCATCGTGGTCGTGGTGCATGATTTGACACAACAGGTGGTCACAAAACACAGTGTCTTCTAAACTTCTCTTTTTCCTGGCCGTTTTATCATGTTGTCCAATACAAGTAGCCTATCACTCGTAGTTGTTATTTTATTGGGTGGAGGGGGATATATCATTATGGTCATCAGCCTCGTGCTCTTGAGTGTATGTGTAATCTTGTGTTAATGTGATGTCTGTACTCGGCATTTGCCTTGGGGAAACACAGTAAACCACATACAGGATAGCTGAGATTGTAATCGAACTCTCCCGTATTTTCACTTGCCCTCTCGAGTTTCAATGAACCACGTTCCAAACGTCAGACCAGAACTATTATTCTTTTGATAGAGTCGGGAGTCGACCGCAGGACCTTCGGGTCATCAGACAGTGAACGTGGCGGCTTTCTCACTCGTAATGCTGTCAAATATAATGTGTAACACCACATTGCGTTGCGGCTAGCTGCGACGGAGGCGAGCTGTTTGTCACAGACACGAGTGTATTGTATATTCGCAGAGTCGAGATACTGCACGTAAATACCTGCACGTTGTCACTTGACTGCCTGGACAGGGAAACGTGCCCAGTTCACGTCCTCGGCTCTGCCGGACAGGGGTAGCCAAGAAGCTCCGAGATCATTAAGTCATGCCGTAGTCCTAGAAAAGACAAGACTGTCTGCACTTCGTGCTGTGCTGCTCTGTATACTGTTGCCTGTCATAAGCAGTTAAGAACTAATTAATTAATTCATTAATTAAATACATAAACGAACAAAGAATAAACCGCGCTGTAGCATGTAACCGATAAGTCGGCCCGCTTCACATGTAGGCTATACACAGCACTGAAGTTGGCGTACGCTCAACAGGCACAACTCTATGCACCGCTTGTGGGCAGCCCTGCAATCACGTGTACAACTGTGTTTACATCCACTATCTCAACTCGGCGAACAGACTTTATTAGAGTTGCAATTGGGTCATTGTACTACAGCACGCCTCCGGTTCTCTTGAATCTTTATTAACTGTAGTTCCTCAGTTTATTGAGATAAATGTTCTGGTAATGCGTCTGGCAGTGAGCTAAGACGGCGTCTCCTAAGATATGCCAACAAGTAACTTAGACGATTACTAGTGTGTCTAGTAATGAGAGCTGTTGAAGTCTCCAGCTGTCAAGAAATAATTACAAAACTCAAGCCATATGTTTTATGTTTTGTATCAGTCTTCTGTTAGTCGGTCTTCATCCTGCTGTTTCAGAAGGGCCACATTAAAAGTTTGAAGGGATTAGTGGACCACATGAACGTTTGGAAAATATTGTGTATATTTTATAACTTATAAACCCGTCCTTAATTCTACACATGCAACTGCATAGAATGGCTGAATTTTGAAACTGATTTTTGTTTCTTTGTTTACCTATTTTAAGTTTTAGCTAACTATGCTCGATTTGTATTGTAGCATAATCAAAATCTGATTATGTTAATTACTGTTGGTCTGCATCTCAATTTTCCATAATAGCTGTCCATCGTTAGTGAAACATATGGCGCTATTTATAAAGATTGTAATTGTTAGGTTTAATTGTTAAAGGTAACTACTTAATGTGGGTTTGTCAGACATGTGTTGGCTATTCCAGGTCTTAACATTCAACAGTATTTTTAATTTGGAAGGTTAAATAAAATCTCATTAACATAGCCTAGGTTCTTGGAGAGAGGGAAGGCTTCATAGCATAAGAATTGATAGCTCGAAAATGGTTCCTTCACGGTTTTAGTGTAGATACCAACAACATTTATTATATTTAAACCACTGAGCAATATAAACATCGAATTACATTTCCATATTTTGAAGTCTAAGGAGATTTAGAATCTCCCTGCATTTTGCAGAAACCTTTTTGGAGGGCCACACGATATCCGCTGGTTTATGTACAGTATGTATTGGTCCAGTGGCATGTGGAGGTAAAGCCTTCACATTCTTGGCCTTAGTTGTGAAGATGAGGCCTTGTTTGACTGGCGTAGCTGGGCTATATTTCCAAGTGAATCTATTTTCAGCCTATTTTCATCCTATGAATCACGAAGTATTTCACCATCTCCGAAACTATTAAGGTTATCAACGTAAAATGTTGTATATCTGTCGTAGTCAGATAGTGAAATCCGTCATTTCATGAAGATCCTAGGCACTTCATGAAAAGCCGGCATATGATGTAAAATGGGATAGTTACACAATCTGACGCGTTTCTTCATGAAGTGACGGGCTGCCTTAGGCAGATGGTGTAAGAAATCATTTTACATTATCAGCCGAGGCACTTCATGAAGATCCGGCATATTTTGATTCGGCTCTTCATGAAATGACTGACGCGACGAAGTCGTACATTAATTCCTTTAATTGTTCTATTCCAAGAAATAAATTAATGCTTGTTTACTATGGCGTTCGAAATCAATTTCCACGTACAACCTAAAATCTAATCCTGGAACACTGGGTAAGCTTTTCTCTTGTTTATTTCTTCTGTATATGTTTATTTTTTTCTATTTGTAGACCTGCATTAATCCTTTTTTAATCAGAATTAAATGACTGCCGCAGTGGAGTCGTACATTATTTTTCTGTGTCATACACGAATTATTCCGAGAAATAAATTGATGATCGTTTATTATGATGTTCGTAATTAATTTCCACGTAAGACTGAAAACCAAATCGTGGAATACTAGGTACACTTTCTTCTTTTTGTAGAAGCTTATATTTTTCCCAATTTGTGCAATATACTTTTTCTTAATGTATATTTTCATAATTTATTTTGTGGTTTCTCTTTATTTCCTAAAATGTGTACCCTTTTTTTTAATCTCTTTCTCTCTCTTCATTTTCCTCATTGATGTATTTTGTATTTTTGAAATTAAAATGTCAAGAAGGAACTTAATTGGGCTTATGCCTGTACCTTAGTATTGTTAAATAAAGCATTAAATATATATGAAAAAATATTGAAAATATAAATCAATCAAAACGTGACGCCTGTCTCCATCTTACTAACAGGAATACCAAGTCACCCTGCCCAATAGCCCGTCTCATAGCCCGCAATTCCAGGTGTACTGTAAAATCTTTGTCGAGGGATTTCTGTTGGTTGTAAAGATGTAACGGCTTCACTTCTTTGTCTGAAGGTGAGTCATAAGGTCTTTGCTTATCGCCCGCGGTGGTCGAGAGCGATAACGCGCTACCTCGTGTCTCTCTGGCATCGGGAGAGCCGTCCTGAAAATGGTTTTCGTGGTTTCCCATTTTCACCACCAGGCAAATGCCGGGACGGTTCTTTTCAATATGTTCACGGCCGATTTCCTTCCAAAATCCCTTTCCTGAACCGTCCTGAAATTAAAATAAACGGCCACTGGCTGCATAAAAAAGGGGTTATTTGCTTTCGCAGTGTGGTCCAACCCACGGCCATCGGGCCGCATGCGGCCCACCTGTTCATTTTTGTTGGCCCTTGCCTTTCTTACTGCCCTTTACTCTTCGACAGTAATAATCCGTGGCGTGCCTACTGTAATTTTCACTTTCATTCAATAATGTTACGATGGAGCCAGATGGGAAAGGAAAGATCCCGAAAAATACGCCAGTAAATCAGAATTTTCTTTCCACGAATACGTACGGCACAAGAAGCGGTCCCGCCTCCAGGCGACAACTGGTTGGCTGCCAGGGATCGGCTGCCGATAAGTTCGCGATCGTTCGTGTGCTGCGGCGGATTTCCCTATAAAAGGGGACGCAGGACTGTTTGAAGAGGTTGTTTTTGACGAGAGAGGTTGTTCGAGAGAGATGAGAGTTTGTTGTCATCGTTGTTGCGAGAGCGGTACCCAATATGGCGGGACTTAATGAACGGCGTGTTGAAGATGAGAAACGACAATTTCAGTCAAAGTGGCAGGAAAGTTACTTTTTTGTAGAACATAATGGAAAACCAGTGTGTTATCTGTTCTCAAGTCTTAGGTGTTTCGAAGGAGTATAACGTGAATAGACACTATTCCAGCTTGCATAAATCAAAATACGATCAATGCCAGGGAAGTGCCAGAAGTTGTGTGTTTAATGATTTGAAGCTGAAACTAACAAGACAGAGGAATATATTTCAGCAACCATCAATCACTGCCGGTTTAAAGGCATCTTATGAGGTATGTTTAGAGCTAGCTAAAAGTAAAAAATCTTTTAGGGATGGTGAGCTCATTAAGAGATGTGATGTAAAAATGGCATCTTCATTTGGAGATAATAGGATGGCTAAAAATTTTGAAACAGTTTCCTTGTCTCATCAGACAGTTAGTAAAAGAATTAATGATATGGCTGGTGAAGTTTCAGGTTCTTTCAAGAGCATTTTGGAAGAATGTGAATTTTACTCTTCAGCTCTAGATGAGAGCACAGATATAGCTGACATCGGCCAGCTCCTTATCTTTGTCATAACAATAAACGAAGAATTTGAAATTCATGAAGAACTGTTGGAATTAAGATAATTAGAAACCAGCAAAAAAGGTATTGCCATATTCAACACACTGGATGATGTCGTTTCTAAATATGGAGGTTTTGTGAAGTGCTCTGTCATTGCAACAGATGGAACTAAAGCAGTGGTTGTTCCTAACATTGGTTTAGTAGGACTGTGTAAAGAAAAAGGATTGCAATTTTTGTTTTCCCACTGCCATATCCACCAGGAGGCTCTCTGTGGAAAAATTATAAGGCTTAGTGAGACAATGAAAACTGTTGTAAATACTATAAATTGAATAAGGGGAGGCAATAAAGCCTGTATACACAGAGCATTTATTGCATTACTGGACAATTTGGAAGCTGAGTATGGTGACATTTCATTGTACTGTGAAGTGCGTTGGCTAAGTGCTGGAAATTGCTTGCAACAGTATTTTTGGGTTGAGGAATGACATTCTTGCTGTTCTCAATAATGAAAACATTGGGCATGAGTATCAAGAAAAATTGGAAGAAATCCAGTTTTTAAATAATCTTGCTTTTCTGACATATTTAACCTGAAACTACAAGGCAGAAAACAAAATATCTCCCAGCTTTATGGACATACTGAGGGCTTCCGCAAAAAACTTGATGTAGTGCAAATTGCATTGACAAATAATTTGGCACACTTCCCATCTTGTCAGCAGTTGAAAGAAGAAAAAAGTGACATAAATTTTAGTATGTTTCATGAAATAATAATAGATATCAAGAAAGAGTTCCAGAACAGATTCCAGGATTTTGACTTCCTAAAAACAAAAATTGCACTGTTCAACAACCCCATGCATATTGAAGTGATTGGGGTACCCTGCGACCTTCAAATGGAAATTTGTGCTCTTCAGGCAGACCCATTCTACAAGACTAAAAAGTGTGATGTCCCTGAAAATTTCTGGAAACTGATTTCTGAAGAACGTTTTCCTAAACTGCTTAAATTCTCTCTGCAAGTGTTATCGCTGTTTGGCAATACGTATGGGTGCGAAAGTGCTTTTTCTGCTCTCAAACAAATTAAATCAAAAACGAGAAATCGAATTGAAAGTGCTTCACTGGAATTGAGCCTGAGACTTAGCCTTACTGAACTTACATTGGACATTGATACACTTGTATCAGGAAAGCAGTGCCAATCATCACATTGATTTCTCGACTGTAAAATGAAGTGGAATATTAAACTAGTAATATTAAACTTACTTTAATATAAATTTTAATAAATGTTTTTGAGTAAAATATGTAATAAGTTTTCTTTCTGGAATGTCTCTGGCCCTCACATTCCTATACTAAAGTTTGATTGGCCCTCAAGTATCTAAAGGTTCGACCACCCTGGCTTAATGCAAAGTTGTGTGAGATCTCTCTACCAGATGATCCATAGCTAGGTCAGCAAGAAATGCTGAACAACTGACTGTGAAAGGAAATTCATGCTGAGTACCTGACATGTGTCAAATAAAGCTTCGTCTACCATGATGCATTATGTACGGTATCTAGTTAACACAGCAGTATTTATACAGTGAAGTCCTTCTCTAAATGACAAATCCTCGCAGAGGCCACGTGTCGGATGGACCACTGTGTGTAGTAGCACTTCGGGCAAGGCACTGCCGCTGCCCGCAGCGTAACGCCCAACTACAGTAGTTCAACGCGTTTGCACTTTTTAACGTACGGTATGTAATAATCATCATTACTTACATGAATTTCATAGTTGCTGGAAATGCTGTCATTTTCTAGACATATGTTGCACCCTGTGCACCTTAATGTACTAGGCTGATGACCTTATCAGACAACATACTGTACACCCTAATGGGCTGATGACCTTATCAGACAACATACTGTACATCCTAATGTACTGGGCTGATGACCTTATCAGACAACATACTTTACACCCTAATATACTGGGCTGATGACATTATCAGACAACATACTGTACACCCCAATGGGCTGATGACCTTATCAGACAACATACTGTACATCCTAATGTACTGGGCTGATGACCTTATCAGACAACATACTTCACACCCTAATGTACTGGGCTGATGACCTTATCAGACAACATACTGTACACCCTAATGTACTGGGCTGATGACCTTATCAGACAACATACTTTACACCCTAATGTACCGGGCTGATGACCTTATCAGACAACATACTGTACACCCTAATGAGCTGATGACCTTATCAGACAACATACTGTACATCCTAATGTACTGGGCTGATGACCTTATCAGACAACATACTGTAAACCCTAATGTACTGGGCTGATGACCTTATCAGACAACATAATTTACACCCTAATGTACCGGGCTGATGACCTTATCAGACAACATACTGTACACCCTAATGGGCTGATGACCTAATGTACTGGGCTGATGACCTTATCAGACAACATACTTTACACCCTAATGTACTGGGCTGATGACCTTATCAGACAACATACTGTACACCCTAATGTACTGGGCTGATGACCTTATCAGACAACATACTGTACACCCTAATGTACTGGGCTGATGACATTATCAGACAACATACTGTACAACCTAATGGGCTGATGACCTTATCAGACAACATACTGTACAACCTAATGGGCTGATGACCTTATCAGACAACATACTGTACAACCTAATGGGCTGATGACCTTATCAGACAACATACTGTACAACCTAATGGGCTGATGACCTTATCAGACAACATACTGTACAACCTAATGTACTGGGATGATGACCTTATCAGACAACATACTGTACACCCTAATGTACTGGGCTGATGACCTTATCAGACAACATACTGTACACCCTAATGTACTGGGCTGATGACCTTATCAGACAACATACTGTACACCCTAATGTACTGGGCTGATGACCTTATCAGACAACATACTGTACACCCTAATGTACTGGGCTGATGACCTTATCAGACAACATACTGTACATCCTAATGTACTGGGTTGATGACCTTATCAGACAACATACTGTACATCCTAATGTACTGGGTTGATGACCTTATCAGACAACATACTGTACACCCTAATGCACCGGGCTGATGACCTTATCAGACAACATACTTTACACCCTAATGTACTGGGCTGATGACCTTATCAGACAACATACTGTACACCCTAATGTACTGGGCTGATGACCTTATCAGACAACATACTGAACATCCTAATGTACTGGGTTGATGACCTTATCAGACAACTTACTTTACACCCTAATGTACTGGGCTGATGACCTTATCAGACAACATACTTTGTTCCCTAATGTACTGGGCGGATGACCTTATCAGACAACATACTGTACATCCTAATGTACTGGGTTGATGACCTTATCAGACAACATACTGTACATCCTAATGTACTGGGTTGATGACCTTATCAGACAACATACTGTACACCCTAATGTACTGGGCTGATGACCTTATCAGACAACATACTGTACACCCTAATGTACTGGGCTGATGACCTTATCAGACAACATACTGTACACCCTAATGTACTGGGCTGATGACCTTATCAGACAACATACTGTACACCCTAATGTACTGGGCTGATGACCTTATCAGACAACATACTGTACACCCTAATGTACTGGGCTGATGACCTTATCAGACAACATACTGAACATCCTAATGTACTGGGTTGATGACCTTATCAGACAACTTACTTTACACCCTAATGTACTGGGCTGATGACCTTATCAGACAACATACTCTACACCCTAATGTACTGGGCTGATGACCTCATCAGACAACATACTTTATTCCCTAATGTACTGGGTTGATGACCTTATCAGACAACATACTGTACATCCTAATGTACTGGGTTGATGACCTTATCAGACAACATATTGTACATCCTAATGTACTGGGTTGATGACCTTATCAGACAACATACTGTACACCCTAATGTACTGGGCTGATGACCTTATCAGACAACATACTTTACACCCTAATGTACTGGGCTGATGACCTTATCAGACAACTTACTTTACACCCTAATGTACTGGGCTGATGACCTTATCAGACAACATACTCTACTCCCTAATGTACTGGGCTGATGACCTTATCAGACAACATACTTAATACCCTAATGTACTGGGCGGATGACCTCATCAGACAACATACTGTACATCCTAATCTACTGGGTTGATGACCTTATCAGACAACATACTTTACACCCTAATGTACTGGGCTGATGACCTTATCAGACAACATACTGTACACCCTAATGTACTGGGCTGATGACCTTATCAGACAACATACTGTACACCCTAATGTACTGGGCTGATGACCTTATCAGACAACATACTGTACACCCTAATATACTGGGGTGATGACCTTATCAGACAACATGCTGTACACCTTAATGTACTGGGCTGATGACCTTATCAGACAACATACTGTACATCCTAATGTACTGGGTTGATGACCTTATCAAACAACATACTTTACACCCTAATGTACCGGGCTGATGACCTTATCAGACAACATACTGTACACCCTAATGTACCGGGCTGATGACCTTATCAGACAACATACTGTACACCCTAATGTATCGGGCTGATGACCTTATCAGACAACATACTGTACACCCTAATGTACCGGGCTGATGACCTTATCAGACAACATACTGTACACCCTAATGTACTGGGCTGATGACCTTATCAGACAACATACTCTACACCCTAATGTACTGGGCTGATGACCTTATCATACAACATACAGTACACCCTAATATGCTGGGCTGATGACGTTATCAGACAACATACACCTAGTATACTGGGCTGATGACCAAGATGTACCTGGCCCGTTTTTACAACAATAAAACAACTACAAATATATTAAAATGTGCAGACTGAAAAAAAATTAAATGCAGAAACCCTCCCGAAATTATTTTCTGGGTACAGCCCTGATTTCTTCATTGCGGTAAGACTACAGAAAGACGAAATAAGCTGACTATTGTGTAGGCTATGTCCTAAAATGTTCTAATAATGTCATAAATATAAACACCGCATTGTTCTATTCACATCCCGCCTTTTAACTAACCCCATGTAACAGAAAGTGTAATATTTCGTCTGGACATATGCCGTTCATTCTTGGACTTGTGATGCTACTGGTATTTGCATAAAAACCCATTAATTCTCTGTTAATCAGCCACCAGTATCATGCTCATCCAAATGAGATGAATATAACACTTGTAAATGATTAAAACATGCAGGCTACAAGTGACATAACCTAAAATATACCAAACAAGTCTTTCTTACCTTATCCATTTCTTCTTGAGACAAGGTTTTTTACGAGTGTTTTTTTTTTCATAATACATTTTAACTTTCTGAAGAAACAACTGCCTCTGTACTTCCACGGTATCTTCCATATCGTATATTGCCACTATTTATTCTTGGAAAGCACACTAATCCCACCACGAGGACAACGCTACCGCTTCTTCATGAAGTGACGGGCGGGACTTTCTGTCAGATAGTGTAAAAAAGAATTACACTATGTGACGGCTAAATTTAGTCATTTCATGAAACCACGCGTCAGATAGTGTAAATGCCCGTTGCTCACGGTAAAATGTTTCTTAAAATTTATTTTACAACTAATTTTATAAATATTTGACGAAAGCAAGCTGTGTTGTTCACGGTAAAATTATTTTATAAAATCCGTGGATGTATCAGGTTCTCCATCTACCGATAAACTTCTGAACCAAGAATCAGCTGTTCAACACACATTGGTTTGAGAGTATGGCTCCAACAAACAAAGCAAACATTGCAAAAATTGCTGCTTTAGCTACAATATGTCGTACAGTGGTAAAAAGGAAGAAAAGAAATGCTAGGAAGTCCTGGACTCGGGAATGGATAAAACGAAGAGAAGAGTAGAGGAATAGGCCTACTCTCCTTGGTCGAAAATGAGTTGAGGTTAGAAATCAGAATTCATATAGGAGTTTTCTAAGAATGGAGGAAAGCAGTTTTAAAAAACTCCTAGATATCGTTGGTCCCAAAATTATTCGACAGGACACTTAACATGAGGCAAGGCATTTCTCCTGAAATGAGACTGCAAGTGAGTTCGAAACCCGTTTATCTTCGCCTTTACATCAGCCTGGCTTGTGTTCGGTCGAATTTGTGAAACATATTCGGCGATTGAGATTTCTGCCTCCCTTCTTGCATTTCTATTGTGGTATATGGGCGTTTTAACTTCATACAAACACCGATATTTCTGGTACTCGTCCAGTAAAACACTAACAGCTTGGGAGCCCGTATCACACGACACTAGTTAGTATGAAAGCTTCTACCAGTACTGGCGTCCACGCTGGTATAGACGCGTAGAGCAACGTGTGATATGTACCTTCCATGCTAGGTTCTGCCTTCCATAATAGCTTCCATACAACTCACGAAATTGAACAGGTGCCATTTTTCCTGGCAGTTTTCATGGAAGTTGGAGTACAACAACCAATCGGATTGCTTTTCTCGTTCAGGTAGATATCCTTCGGGCAACATAAACAAGTAGATTCGTTATGTGGGTAGGCCTACGAATCAATACATCAGAATTAAACTATATTTTCTTTAAACGGCGTCTGTGTGATAAGCGCTAGCTATATCCAGTAAATACAGAACGTATCATATTATTATTATTATTATTATTATTATTATACCGGGTGAGTTAGCCGTGGGCGTTACGGCATGACTGATGGCAGTCGCTCACATCCGGGAGGCGAGGAGGTTCGAATCCACCCGCCGGCAACCTTGAAGATGGTCTTCTGTGGTTTCCCATCTTCCTTCCAGGCAAATGCCGGGGTTGGTCCCTAACTATAGGCCACAGCCGCTACCTTCCAACTCCTCGTCCTTACCTTCCACCTTTCCTTCCCAACGGTACCTGTAGCTCACCCATTGGGTGTCCGTCTCGAAGCAGCTACAAAACTGGCGAGCCGAACATGTCCTCGGACACTCCCGGCACTAAAAGCCATACGCTAAAAAAAATATTATTATTATTCTGGGATAAATATTTAACTATTTAAATTCTAATAGTTATCACGAATTATTATTATTATTATTATTATTATTATTATTCTGGGATAAATATTTAACTATTTAAATTCTAATAGTTATCATGAATGGTATCCGTCCATGGTTACAGTATTTAGGGAAAATAAGAATTTTAAATGGGAGAAAACACAAAACCATGTTGCAATATTGCTGTACGACGTAAGGAGGAAATTATAAAATAATTAAAAGGAAGTAAGAATCTCCGCCCCTGGATAGCCTTGAACCCGGGAACTTCAAATCAGCAAGTGAGCGCGATACCACTAGCACACTTTTCCAACTGACTATACATCAATTTGTTGCGCTTCTTATCAGCGCGTATGGTTAAATATCCAATTATTACAATTATAACTTAAATATTGATTGGAATGAATTCATTCAGTACCACGCATATTTTCAAATGTACTTAAAGCAAGTTTCATGACCGCTTTGCGTTAATAATGCGAATCGACTGTAAATTTTACCCCCCAAACGACAACCGTCCTCCATGTTTTATTTTCGAAAAGTTTGCTTACAAGCGAGCTTCACAATCTTCTCACCAAGTGGCGCCAGCATCATCTTCATATCAGCTTCCCTGATTGGTTCGTTTCGTAAAATTAATTTTACGGAATAGAACATGTCCTATTTTATGGAGAGTTTTATCAAAGGTTTTATAAAACTTGAATTTGACCGTGAGCAACATAAATTTTATAAAATTAAATTATTGTACAATAAATTTGAAGGAAAATTTTACCGTGAGCAACGGGCATTACTATCTCATTTTACATCATATGCCGGCTTTTCATGAAGTGCCTAGGATCTTCATGATATGACGGAGTTCACTACCTGCCTACGACATATCGATAAAGGACACAAAGTTTAGTTATAACAGATTTTTATCGTACACGTTCAGCGTTGTTAACATTTCGAAAATTATAAGAGTACTTTTTGGGGGAAAGTTCGCTTATTAACACGTACTCGCTCTTCAAGAAGTGCAAGTTGTAATAAGCATTTTCATCAGTAGTTCTAGCCTGGCTTTAAAATAACTATACCGCTGTATTTGTATAATGAAGATCTACTATACTACCGGCAGTTCAGTGTAGTTTTATTTAGACTAAGGGAACATAGTTGGTGTCATCATTTCGGTGACTATTAGAATGCCACGGTATATCGCTGTACTTCGTTTTATGTGTAACTGAACGCTGAATCTAGACGCGCAAGTAATCGGAAGATATGGGGGTGGGGGATGGGCGGACGTCAGATGACTAACACTGTATAGCTGCACCAAGTAATAACTAGGGCTCGGATTTTTAGGTGCTAAAAATCGGGAAAATATTTATTTTTTATGTATTAAAAATATGTGACAAAAAAGTAAAAATATTTAAATATAATTTAGTTATTAAAGTGAATATAAACAATATGCAGTACTGTACTCACGAATGCAATGCCTCACTGACTTCTGATACACAACGAGATGCATCATCAGGTAGTCCATACAAATGACCGACGATTATTGCGAAACACTTCTTCTGAAGGCGCGAAACTGTGGCAATACCTTTCTTGCCCTTGAGGTGTTGTGTAACCGAGATCGCTGTTCAGCCTTGATTGCTTTCCCACAGGGTTGGCAGAACAGAACGCCCCCATCAGAAGTCAAATTATAACATACTGCTGCAGACGATAACTTGTAGTTGCTTTAACTTTAGGCATTCTGGAGCTGCCTTACACTTCACAGTGCCAGAAATGAACTGCATGTGAGTGACACTGGTTCCAGGTAGCTAAGGGAAGGGGGGTATGGTCTAGCACGTGGTGCAATATGGCTATGGACAAGGAAATCCCCGGCTTCCACAGTCAGTGGCACGGGGCGACGAGTGAAGATAACACAGTTGCAAGCTGACATACGCTCTGCATGAAGATGAGATAGCTCACAGGTTCTTCCCCTTTGAAGTAACACAGAACAAAAATGTAATAAACTGAAAGATCTAGCATACCGATTTTAAAAGAATGTAAATATTATGTATTTTTATGTGCTAATAACGGAAAAGCAGGAATTTATGTATTTATAGAAAAAATGCTTAAAATATGTATTTACATATAAAAATATGTATTTACCTAAAAATCCGAGCCCTAGTAATAACATACCGTACTTTCATTCTTTACCATGTTGTTGATGAGTTAGTATTCTAAAGCAATAATCGGGTGTATTGCCTTCACACTAGAGAAACTTTCCTTTCCTCCTACCTGAGGGGGCGTGGTGGGGCAGCGGTCAAGCTGTTTACCTATTACCAAGGCGGACCGGGTTCGATTCCCGGTCATTTTCGAAGTGAAATGGCATGTCCTGTGGTTCGGATTCCACGTTAAAAGTAGGTCTCGTGGCTCATGATCGCGAGATTAACGGTCACGTTAAACTGCAAGCTTCCTTCCTACCTGAAAAACAATATGCATTGGCAGAACAAAGGCACTAAATGAAACAGTTACCTATACGTATAAGCTACACGTTCGTCTCGCAATCTATCGTGAGTAAAACAATAATTGTCCCGCGGCGTAGCTGTGCTCGTTAAATCGTGCACAGAATTGAACTTTCTCCTAGTTGAACAACCACGGCCGCGAGGGCAGCTGCATTAGGTCTGGGGATCGTAGGTGCGAATCCCTGTGTGAAGGTGGCTATCCTGAGTGTGCATTTTCTCCGTTTTTTTCACACTCTCTCCAGGAAAATGCCGGGATAATACCTTACCTTTTTAGTGGCAGATGACCTGGCTGTTTCGCCCCTTTAAACATTAACTAGGTATTTCACTTGAAATCCCGGGGCTGCTCGGGTCCAACCTCCGCTCCGTGAACCTGAGAGGAATGTGGATGTTATATGATGACAGACGTGCTGGGTTCCTGGTCCGTGTGTAGTAACAGAACCAAATACATTGGTCGGTGACTCACTCACTTATTCGCAACACCACAGTGGTTTGATCAACGGCCCTATGTTAGCAGTATTGGGATAGACAGGAATACAAGATAACACGTCGGGCTGGTGACAGGCCCTTCTCTTCTCGCCTGCCCCTTCCCTGCCCCTTCCCCTCACCCCGCAAGTTCACAGAGCTTGGTCCCGAGCAGTACAGGCCGGACGTTTGTTTTAGACGAGTGAAAAATTATAATGGAAGCCTGGAGGCGAGTCACTACAGTACCTGTGTTGTTGTCACCTGCCCCATGCGGTCAGATGGACAAATCTATCTCACGCTTCTGCTGAAGTACAGTCATTAGCAAATATAATGGCGTTCTGTTCGTAGCTATGTAGCGTTTACTTCCGCGTCACACAATACTTCGACGTGGATTGTACTGTTCTGAACGGTGGTGTCGTCACGTGCTCAAGTCTGGAATTCCATTACATCAGGCCGGTGGTGACAACTATGAAGCGAGAGGGCGAGAGGGCGAATGTGTACAGGCTCACCTGCAAGGTTCAAGGTCAAGGGCAATCGTCTGAAACAAACGTCTGGCTTGTACCCCATCCCTGTCCCGGATATAGTTACACACACTTTTACAGTCATTACAGCAATTCAGGTTATCAGAAAAGTTCAACACACCCAACTGCACGGGAATGATGACCAAGATGTCCCATGCCCCTCAAATGAATTAACAAAACAAAAATCCAATAATTCATCCGCAAGTGAAAGTATATATACTGTATATACAGGGTCTTTCATATAAAGTAAGAACGCCAAATGGCAGTTTTGTTATCCGGTGCTGCGGTGGCCTTGGCCGAGCTTGTGGTGCGCCGTGGCCCCCTGCTTTAAGCGTTTGTACAATCCTATATGAAATATTACCCTATAAAAGATGCTGGAAGGGTCGTCCTTCCTGGGTTATGCAGGCATTGTATCTGGTTACAACATTCTGACGCGAGTGAGTTCTGCCATTGTAATGTTTCTGATCTTTTATTTTATGTATTTTATTGAGCACTGAGCCAGTAGTGTCAAACTATTTTCAATTACATGAATCTGTACTAGTAAAGGTGTCACTTCATCAGAAATTTGCTGAACAAATGCATCACGTACCCGCCGAGCCGACTCTTACTTTAAATAAGTTTTACATACAAAAATACGATGTTGTAATGATAACTGTCTCATGTTAATATTTGAGATTCAGACTGGCGACTGAACACCTGCACAATTATTGCAAGATCAAGTATGCCCGCACTTTCAATACTACAGCAGGGAGCCGTGGCGCGCCACAAGCTCAGCCAAGGCCACTGCAGCAACGGATAACAAATCCGCCGCTCGTCGTTCTTACTTTATATGAAAGACCCTGTATGTATATCTTAATGACATGTAATTATTTGAAGTTATTTTTTCACATATTCCAGTAATTGGAATTATTTCGTGTTCACCGACTGGAAGTTACAATATCAATTGTCATCTAGATCCCGGATTTGTAAGCACAATCAAATTGCGAAATAAGCAAGCATATAAGCACGAAAAATGTAACAAATAATCACAAAAAATAAGCAAATAAAAAATTAAAATTAAATCCTATATACAGTATATTGTTTCATAGAATTCTTACCTCACTTAAGCTTGTTACAGTACACGAGGAAGGACATCTTGAGATTTTCTTGCGTGAAGCTCAGTCGTTTGGCAGTGAAGAATGTTTTATACCATGAAAATGACCTCTCAACGTCGCATGACGTTACAGGAACATGTGAAAAGCACCACAGTTCTTCTTGAGTGAATTCCTCTTCGATGTACGTATCTGTTCCAGAAAGCTTTTTAGAAATTTTACAGTGGTTCGTAACCAGGGTTTTTCGTTAATACCTTACTGAGTTTCTCAAAGGCAGTGTAACAATACCGTGAGTCCCTGAAGATAACGTTTCAGAAATTTCATCTATCAAAGAAAGTGAATGTTCCAAGGTATTATTTGGAGCTACAACTGTGTTATAATAGCAGGTATTTTGGAGAAACGGTTATTGATGTACTATAGCAGGTATTTTGGAGAAACTGTAATTGATCTTATCTTGGATGTCAATAATAGAAAAAAATTTCTGTGCTGCGGCAATGCTGGCTGCATTTTCTGCATTTAAGGAGTCCAACACTGTTTTTACTTCATTGAAATGTTCTGCGTAGTATGACACAGCCTTTTTAACCACGTTCCCCATCGAGTTAAAACTGGCTGAGGAGGTAAAGACAAATTTGGAAGGACTTGATGAAATTTTTGAATTCTAATCGGTGACTTTACAAACACTTTCTTCACACTAGAGACGAGAAGATCCACGTCTTTATACTGGCTTGGCTCCTAACTGGTTCAGCGACTCGATGTAAACCGTGAGCAAGACACGTCAGGTGAACTAACCTAGGATAAAGGACTTTTAATCCAGTTCCTGGTTTAACAAAATATGGAGCAGCATCACTCAGAAATAACAATACATTGCCATGTCATGCCCCTTCTGGCCACAAGATAGCTAACGTGTCATTGAAAAATGTTGCAATAGTAGAATGATTTACTCGGTCAAGTATTTGTATATTAAGAAAATATGATCTACTGTCTGCTTTCATAGCACCAACTACAGCACTTCATACACTTTGTCCTGCTGCATCTGTGGTATCATCAATAGAAATCCGTATTTTTCCGTGCTTTAGTTGATCGCGAACATGACAAATAACGTCTTGAAAACACTGTTGCAAATAGTTTTTACGCAATGTAGATTCGTCCTGCACCCTTCTGTTACTGTATTTTTCTAAAATTTTCCGATGATCATTATTTAATTTTCACAATGGAATGTCCGAACTCACTTATGCTAACCACAAGTCTTTGAAAAATATATCACTTGAACTCGATTGTTCGCGTACAGTGCCTGTAATTACTTGCTGATTTAACTTAGATTTGTTCTTAACCCTTTCCTTATGTCGCGTTGTATTGATATGCTGTACAATGTCATATTTTTTCTTTGTAGAAACACTTTTTTCACACACAAAACAAAACAAGACCCTACAGTCTTCGCTAAATATATCACCTCCGAACTCGTTCTCGTATTTGCGCAGAAAAGCCGATTGAGATGTTTTTGTGGGTGGCATTTCTTAACTTACTACATGACCGATCGCGATCATGTACATCTTTTCACACGATCACGTGTTGCATGATGACTCGCAGAAGAATACTGATTGCATCAGCAAGCTGCGTCCTAACAGCTTGGGAAGCGGGGATTCACCATCCCTGTGATAACATGCCGATATCGGATTGATCAGCGTAATCGCAGTAGAAGATATTCGGCGGGGCATCTCAAGTTTCTCTCGTAATTTCAACTACGGTGTGTTATTTCACATCCTGGGGCTTCCCCCTTTACACTTAGTCGATATAAAATGGGGGACGAATTGTTTGAATGATAAAATGATTTATATTTATACAGCATGTAACAGAAAGCTTTCCTAAAGCAAAATATACGCCAGAATATTCAGCGAACTTCTCATCGTATGTTTCTAATAGCAGCCACACCCAAAATAATGAATATCGCATCGCTAAACATACATTTTCTTGACCCTGGAGCTACAAAAGAACTGTTGGAAAGACTCGTGTTGCTTATAGATTTAGGAGTGTTACAGTCGGACAAGCAGCATGTGCTTTATGTTGCAATTTATTCTCTTCGGCGGAGAACAAGGTATGCCTAAACAATAGCCTAGGGATATCGGGAAAATTAGACACTTCCGATCGCTACGTGCTAACTCCTAAGATTGATTGTGTTATGTAGGCAGCTCGAGTTAACATAACAAACTTAAATATGCTGGGTGAAACGAGGAATTTTAAATTATTGGTCTATTTTAATAATTTGTTATAATATAATTTGTTAAAGCTGCCTCGTGGCGTAGTGACTAGCATTCTTGACATTCACCGTGGAGGGCTGGGTTCGATGCCCTGCTCTATCGAGTAATGTAGTTCTGGTCGGAGAGCTTGAATTGGGTGCGCCCAGCTTCGTGAGACAGAACTGAGATGAGGTGGGTTCGATTCGCACTTCAGCCATCCGATGAGTGGTTTTCAGAGGTTTCCCACTTCTACTCGGGGCGAATGCCAGGATGGTACCTAAATTATGGCCACAGCCGCCTCCTACCCAAATCCTGATCCCCAGTTAAGAATACACAAACTTCATTTTGTAATGCGGGTATTAAAAGGCAGTAGTTTTACCGCAAAAGAATTAGGATATTTGACCCTGGTGAGGCTAATCTTGGAATACGGCTTAGCAGAGATGGTACAAAGGAAGGCTGCTAGGTTTGTGCTTAACTATTTTAATCCTAGAAGTAGTGTAACTTGAATGATAGATAAAGTAGGGTGGGAATCTCTGGAAGATAGAAGGACGAAATCCAGACTATACGCTATGTTTAACACTTACACTAATCGGCCAGCATGGGGAGAACTAAGCAAACGTCTGGGAAATCGCACCTACCTGAGCAGGGCAGATCATCCACATAAAGTCCAAGGTCCGACCACAGCGTACAAAGGATTCTTTCATTAATCGTGGTATTGATAATTTGAACTCACTGTCTCAGTCTTAGAGCCTTTCCCCAAACATATTAATGTGTTTAAGAAACGATTGGAATTTTGTATAAATAATACTCTAGTTCCTAAATTGCGGATTGTGTATATTGTGTTTGATACTATTGTTGGTAATTTTCTGTAATTGTACAATTGGCCACCGGGAAATTACCCCCATTTGCAAATGTTATATATACTAATAAAATAATAATAGTACAGTCGGCACAATGACAAATGTTATCAGACAAATTCAAGTATACGGGCCTACATGACCACGATGTTGCAAAGCCCCTATATGAATCAACAAAAGCAAATGCATTTGTCTGTAATAATAATAATAATAATAATAATAATAATAATAATAACTTTGCTTTAAACTAATTTTATTTTAATCGTACCTTCTGTGATGTCATAGCCTATTAGTAGTATCTTAATGGAAATATCCTTTAAAGTCTGTAAATTCATAGCTTGTGTTATACTGGAGGCAAGAATCCTTCAGTCTACATTACTTATACAACATGAAGCTGGGATGATATTACAAACTTTCGGGGTTGATGCAAAGGGGCAAGAGCATCACGTTGGGATCGGAAATCCAGGTCCGGAAACGCTTCAATCAATAGTTAAAATCAAAACATTTCTGGGGCATCTATCAAAGTGGAAAACGGCAATGCAAAGATTTGTAATTAATAATTGTATACATTTAAAGCCTCCGTGGCTTAGGCGGCAGCACGCCGGCCTCTCACCGCTGGGTCCGTGGTTCAAATCCCGGTCACTCCATGTGAGATCTGTGCTGGACAAAACGGAGGCAGACAGGTTTTTCTCCGGGTACTCCGGTTTTCCCTGTCAAAATTTCATTCCAGCAACACTCTCCACTATCATTTCATTTCATCTGTCATTCATTTAATCATTGCACCAGAGGAGTGCGTCAGGCCACGGCAGCCGGCACAGTTAATATCCTCGCCGCTAGATGGGGGCTTCATTCATTCCATTCCTGACCCGGTCGGAGACTGGAAGCAGGCTGTGGATTTTCATTTTCAATTGTATACATTTAAAGCCTCCGTGGCTTAGGCGGCAGCACGCCGGCCTCTCACCGCTGGGTCCGTGGTTCAAATCCCGGTCACTCCATGTGAGATCTGTGCTGGACAAAACGGAGGCAGACAGGTTTTTCTCCGGGTACTCCGGTTTTCCCTGTCAAAATTTCATTCCAGCAACACTCTCCACTATCATTTCATTTCATCTGTCATTCATTTAATCATTGCCCCAGAGGAGTGCGTCAGGCCTCGGCAGCCGGCACAGTTCATATCCTCGCCGCTAGATAGGGGATTCATTCATTCCATTCCTGACCCGGTCGGAGACTGGAAGCAGGCTGTGGATTTTCATTTTCAATTGTATACATTTAATGGAAGCATGTAAATTGCCTTACCTTAAAGCTACCAATACGACATTATTCAATAGTTATTGATCGTGAGGTTAATATTCACGTAACATTACAAGATTGCTTACAACATCGTCCTGGGTACACTGTATACCATCAGTCAAGGCTACTAGACTCCTGTAGGCAAGAAAGAAACCCCACTGACAAGGATTCTAGTTACCTGCTAACATCATTAGAACAACTCCAGGGATATTTAACCGGATGCGCCAGAGCGTAATGCGACGTCATACCTGCATACATTGGGGGGACGCCACTTTTTACTAACTGTTGGAAGAGTTCTTTATAGCTTGAAGATGAGGTCATTTACATGTTCAGATTATACGAATCCAACTATTGAACGCAGACATTTTGAGTTTACGTGTCCACTTTAATACGAATTCTCTAGACTTAAACTTTTGATTGAGGAGTTTCCGAACCGTGATTCCCTGTCTCAGAATTATGCTTTTGTCCCTTCAAATCATACCTGAATGTTTGTGACATCAGTGGGTCCCGCGGCGCAGCCATGCACGTTAAATCATGCACCATGACCGTGCGGGCAGCTGCAGAAAGTCCGGAGGTCATAGGTTTGAATTCCGGCGCTGATAGCGGCTATGCTGAGTGTGGTTTTCCCCCCAGGTTTTTTCCACACTCCCTCCAGGTAAATGCCGGGATAGTACCTTATTTCAAGTCCTGGGTCACCTACCTCCTCCCTGTCCCTAATACAGTTACACACACACCTACTGTCGACCAAAGTATTATGTGCACTCGAGTTTGAAGGTTGTTTGTGAAGTAACCAATAGACCTACATAAAATCCAATAACATAATCATTTTCATCGTTCTATTGCACGTTAGCTCATGTAGGTTTGGAATTTTTAATTTATATTTTAATATTTTTTGTCGCAGTTGGAGCACAAAAAGTGCACGTTTTTAAGCGTGTTTCAACCATGCGTCACATTTAAGAATTATTATCTCAAAAACTCGTCATCAGATCGAATCAAAATTTTAACACAATATACTTTGGAATGTTGTATAACTGGTTTATTAATTTCAAAATGTGGCGTGTCCAAGAAAAGAAGTTGTTATCATTTTTGTAAGGTAAGTTTTTCTCGGCTCGGGGTGGTTGAAAAATGTAGTTCTTAGTTGCGATGTAATCCTTATACATCAAAAAGTTATGCTGTATGACTGTGAAATACGCAAATTAACTCACTTATTTTATAACGGTTTGTATTTGTAGGCGGAAATAACCCACGTTCACCACCTACCCGCTCCCGGAAAAGCTGTACAGCGTTGCCGAAATAGAGCCCATCACGCATCATGGCGTGCCTCGCTCGGAAGTGATGGGCTCCATCACAGCAACGCTGTACAGCTTTCCCGGAGCGGGTAGGTGGTGAACGATGTGTTATTTCCGCCTACAAATACAAACCGATATAAAATAATTGAGTTAATTTACGTATTTCACAGTCATACAGCATAACTTTTTGATGTATAAGGATTACATCGCAACTAAGAACTACATTTTCCAACCACCCCGAGCCGAGAAAAAGTTACCTTCCAAAAATGATAACTTTTTTTCTTGGACACGCAACATTTTGAAATTAATAAACCAGGTATACAACATTCCAATGTATATTGTGTTAAAATTTGGATTCGATCTGATGACGGGTCTTAGAGATAATAATTCTTAAATGTGACGCATGGTTGAAACACTCTTAAAAACGTGCACTTTTTGTGTTCCAACTGCGACAAAAAATATTAAAATATAAATTAAAAATTCCAAACCTACATGAGCTAACGTAAAATAGAACGACGAAAATGATGTTATTGGATTTTATGTAGGTCTATTGGTTACTTCACAAACAACCTTCAAACTCGAGTACACATAATACTTTGGTCGACAGTAGTCATCACATATATACAGGTCATCAAACAAATTCAATACACTCAATTACACGGGGCTGATGACCAAATCATCCCAAGCCCCTAAAATGAATTATTATTAACAACAACGACATCAGTGGACGTGATAGCGCAGCGATCAAGCCACGTAAAATTACAAGATTGCTTGATTTGTAACATCATCCTGGACACACCCTCCGTATCATCAGCTGTATTCTCGCGCAGGTGATAGGAGTGGCAAAATGACAGTCGCATCATAGATTGATATCAGTGGCTCACAGAAATATATCGTATATTTGTTCTATATATGACAGACATTCGCCTGCGTTTTTACTTTTACTCCGCAACGGAGAAAATAATACTTCATTTGTTTTTCCATGATAGCAAACAACATTTGTTAATGTGTATAAATGTGAATCAATATATCAGTACCATCATATTTGTCTGTTGCTCTTCAAACGGTCGGTGCTTTAAAGGGAGTCAAGTTATATTAGATGTTCAAAATTGTTATTAATTAATGCATGTGATTTCTATATTATTAAGTAAATCGCCGAAAATATACAAATAACGCCACTTATATAACACGTCTGTAAAAAAAGATAGCACTATCACAGTACATTCAAATACTCACTGTTCTGAAACGAGCTGGTAACAAGTTTCCTTCTTCAAGTAGATATCTTCAATACATAATTATTTGCCACAGAAATGTCGGCCAAAAGTCAGTCTTAGGCTTGAAAACAATGTGGTAAAGTTGCAGTGTTTTTTTAATTTATTTTTATTTTTTACAATGGTACTAGGCTATGTGAAGACCTGGAAGAGATATCACCCCTGTCCACGTTTGATTTTTTCCTTGAGAGAGACGAACCTTTAGTGAAGCAGGCCAACACTAAAAGACCTATGCCCACATAATTAGTGCATCGGTTTGCGCCCACTTTAGCTTTTGTCAATCAGGAAGATAAAATAAATCACATGCATATACGATAAATCTAAGAGAATGTTTCTGTTAAGGGGTCCACTAACTCAAAACTCCGTCAAATTCGAATACCCCCCAAAACATACTCTAGAAGTGCAGGGGTAATGAAACAATACTAATATACACGAAGCCATGACAACTCGCATATTTTCGCTCGAAAATAATTATAATAAACGTGGACAGAGAAACATATGAGACTTTTGTTTTGTTGTACAGAGCATCAAATAGTACCAATATACGCTCAGCGTCATAAGAAATGGGTTTAAGGGGCCTAACATCTAGGTTATCGGCCCATAATGTTTTGGGTGATAGTGAAAGAAACTATAACTAATACTAACTACAGTTTTACAAACTAGAAGATGAAATGGTATACAAATAAAGAATAAGGCAAACTATGGACAGGAGGAAAAGAAATGCCGTCAACCCTCGAAGGATGAAGATGAGGGACTTGGAAGGAAGGAGAGCCAGGAAAGGCGGATATAAAAGGGAAAGAGGAGAGGGTCCGCCCCAGAGGCAATGGAAAAAGGGGAAATAACCGGACCCAGTTCAGGAACCCCTCGGGGTTGCCAACTCCCCAATTCACCAGCCGTGAGCCCTTGAGGGTGTAACACTATCCAGGGTGCACCAGAAGTGGTGGGGCTACATACACCCTGCCTCCTTAAGGGCCTTGAGCAGAAGGTAGGAAGAGAACATAAGAGGTCTGATCCCTTGAAGAATGAGGGCCAATTAAGGCGGGAAAGTAAATGACTCCCTAGGAATCGGACACCCCAATACCATCGGGGTCGGAAAAGAACAAGAGTTGACCAAGGGTGGTCGATAGGAAGATGACAGAGAGGAGGCCGGAACAAGTAAGTGGAAGCATTGCCGAACTCAACCGGGGGGTCCCGTGGTCGCCAACCCACGTCCCACTAGCCGTGGGTCCTTGGGGGAATAAGAAATGGATTGGCTGCGTGGTCCAGCGGTAACAACCTCGCCTGCTGTGCTGGTGCAGTCAGTTGGCATTTGAGGGTGCGCAAATGCGAGGGAGCACTGTCAGTACATTTACTGCACAATTCACGTATCACATGACAGCAGGAAGGGCGTCTGGCTATAAACTCCTGGCCAGAACCAAAATGAACCAGGATTGGCTGCAGTGACCCGTTGGGGTAAGCTGAAGAATGTTTGAATGGTTGAGGTGAAAAGTCATGGGCCAGGCTACCTCCGGACTCGGAAGACTAGAGGGCACGAACTCCACAGTCGGCCGCTAATGAAATGATTGAAGTGGTTTTCAATTTTCAACTCCAAGAAGTGCTGGGGTGATACTTTCTAATAGGCTGCGGTCGCTTCCTTTTAACTCGTTGCCATATTTTACTGATCTTCATTTCTCATTCACTACTTTCATGTGTTTGGCGTCAGGAAGGGCATTTGACCGTTAAATCATTGCCACATACGAACTCATCTAGCCTCATCCCTGAGCCCATACAAACGTGAACACCAGGGGAGTAAATTTACTCAACTATTTGTGAGTGAACGGTTGTTTGCAACAGTCTTCTGTTGATCGTTGTTACCCTAGCTACGACATTATCAGCACTACGTGAGAATACAAGAAGCAAGGTGATATTTAAGAGTCCACAATGGTGATAGCCGAGCAAGGGTCCACTGAATCTGGCAGTTTAGCCACGACCAGCTTTTCACGCCAGTCGCGGAAGGAGTATACACTTTTCTTTTTATTTAAGGTATCCTACAGTATGAATCCGTCAACGACGGTTACGCAGAGATACATATAAAGTAAGCTTTCTGTCTGTACATTTTGAATTTTTGGTCGGATGTAGTGTGTAATGACCAAATATAGCCTACGCTAAGCTTAATTTCCTTTGTCTGTTGTGGTTTGGCGTCGCATCTTGTTAATGTAGTTGATTATTTTGCGACATTGAGGTCATGTAGCCCCGTGTGCTTGGGTGTGTGTAGAATTTGTCTGATAACCTGTTTCACTGTGAGGTATGTACTAGTGTGTGTATTTGTAATTGAGGTAGGATTTGGGAAGGAAGCGGCCGTGACCTTAAGTTGGGTACCATCCCGGCATTTGCCTAGAGTAGAAGTGGGAAACCACTTCCAGGATGGCTGAGGTAGGAATCGAATCCACCTCTTCTCAGGTTTACCTCACGAGGCTGAGTGTACCCCGTTCCAGCCCTCAAACCAGAATTAAATTTCTTGCCAGAGCCGGGTTAGTTATTGTTGTTTTAAGGGGCGGAACTACGAGGTCATCTGCCCCTTGCAAGAGCCAGGAATCGAGCAAAGGCCTTCGCGGTGACAGCCAAGAATGCTAGCCACTACGCAACGAGGCGGACAACGTCAAAACTACTGGAAGGAATAGCATGACAATTCATATATAAGTTTTTGTTCTTAATTCTTATTAGGGGCTTGGGACCTATTTAGTCATTAGCCTCGTGTATTTGGGTGTGTGTTGAATTAGTCTGATAACCTGTGTTTCAGTGGTGACTGTAGCAGTGTGTAGCTGTAATTATTCTGGTCGGGGGTGGATTAGATGCCCCGGGACTTGGAATAAGTAGCTATAGCGGCATTTGTAGAATAACCCGGGAAAATACCATACTCAGTATAGACGCTGTCAGTGCCGGGATTCGAACCTCTTATCTCCGGACTTGTTGCAGCTCCCTATTGCGGTCGTGATGAATGACTTAAACGCGCACGTCTACGCCGCAGAGTGGTAGAATATTCACCCAAGGAATCACGTCGTGTCAAGAAGGGCATTCGTCCAAGACGACGGCCCCAAATAATTGGGGGTTTTGATTCAAATGGCCTCCCTTTTTCAACTCCAGCAAATGCCGGGACGGCACTTTCTATTAGATCATAGCCACTTTCTTCAAACGCCTTGTCATCTTCAATTCTTAATTCATTTCATTTCACACTCGTTCCTCTCAAGAGGTTGGCGTCACCATAAACATAATTTGTCACATGTATACTTGTCTCACCTCAACCTCGAGCTCGTATGGGAATAATGAGGGATAGAAAATTCTTGTGCCTAACGATTTTATATTTCTATTCACAACTGTTTTCTGTTTATCACTCTCAACTACACTTCTTAATCAAGTCCGCCACGTTGCATAGTGGCTAGCATTCTTGGCTGTCATTGCAGAGGCCCGGGTTCGATTCTCAACTCTGGCAAGAAATTTAATTCTGGTCTGAGGGCTGGGATGGTGTACACTCAAATCTTGAGTCAAAACTGAGAAGAGGCGGGTTGGATTCCTACCACAGCTATCCTGGAAGTAAATTTCCGTGGTTTCCCACTTTTACTCCAGGCAATTGCCGGGATGGTACCTAAATTAAGGCCACGGCCGCTTCCTACCCGAATCATTCCTCGATTGCAAGTACACCCACTAGTACAGACAAAGCAGTATCGCAGGTAATCATACAACTTCTGCACACACCAAAGTATACGGAGATGCATGACCACACTGTCGCAAAGGCCCTAAAGAATCACAACAAAAACTTCTTAATTAATCAGCACCATTTTCTATCTGATGAACATGGGGCCCTCTGAATCAGACAGCCTAGCCACGGCTCACCTACAGTATTTACGCCAACCAAGGAAGTGTTGAAGTCACATGATTAGCCTTTTTATGTAAGGTATCCTGCAGTATGAACCCGTCAACGCTGGGTGCACAAAACTAGTTCTACCTAAAAGTAAGTTGGACAAAACGATTTCATCTGCGTTTCGTTACCATGGACATCAATTCTCACCTCGTACACAGACTTCGAGTGTAGGCCAATGTATAGTCTATTAATAGCGTGTTGAGCTTGAGGAAAGAGCAAATGCACATTTAACCTGGAGGTTAAGCGCTTCAACTGTATCACGGCACTGCTGGGTGCTCGCAATCTTCTCACCTTCAGAATCTCTCGAAGGAAGATAGATAGGAAGAAAGGTGTCTATCTATCTCGGTATTTTCTATGTCATTTTGTTTTCGCTCTACGTTGCACAAACTTGAACGGTTCAATGGACACGGGAGCAATATTAATATATCCCCGCATAAAGGACACGCTTCTATAGGATCATAACTGATCGAACAGAGCTGAAAGTCGAAGGTGTCGTCGTAGCAGTTATAGGTTCCTCTTCTTTTCTCCATCTGGTTTCAGGATTTACCTATCGTTCAAAAGGTCCTGTGACTTTACTTATTAACCCTTCTTCCTCTTGATTTGTCACCTGTTCTCCTGTGACTGCGTGAGTAAATCCATATTTCGCTCGAGATTTAGAGAGATGAATAGGCCTATATGAATGGGTAATCCCCCCAGGGGCTCACATCTAGTGGGGCGTGGGTTGGCGACCACGGGACCCCAGCTGAGCCCGACATTGCTTCCACTTACTTGTGCCGGGCTCCTCTCCGTCTTCTTTCCTGTCGACCTCACTTGGTCAACTCTTGTTCTCTTTCGACCCCGACGGTATTAGGGTATCCGAGGCCTAGGGAGTCTTTCACTTTCCCGCTTCTTTGGCCCTTCTCTCATCTTTCCTGATACCCTCCTTCTGTGAGGGGTCAGCCTTCTTTTTCTTTTCCTTTTACCTCCTGCCTTGTGCTCAAGGCCCTTAAGGAGGCCGGGTGTATGTAGCCCCACCCCTTCTGGTGCACCCTAGATAATGCTACACCATCAGGGGCTCACGGCTGGTGAGTTCGGGAGTTGGCGACCCCGAGGGATTCCTGAGCTGGGTCCGTTTTCCCCTTTTGTCCCTTAACTTTGGGTTGGACCCTCTCCTCTCCTCTCCTCTCCTCTCCTCTCCTCTCCTCTCCTCTCCTCTTTTCATTATATTTCCTTTCTCTTTAAGATTCCCGCACTGTTTTTGTTACTTGGTTCACCGTGTATCTAAATTCCCTTTTAGCGATTTTTAAGGTATTTTTAATCTACGTTGCATTTTGTAAGTTTTTTCGATCTAAATTACATCTCGCGATTGTTTTCAACTTCAATTGCATTTTGTAAAGATTGACAATCTAAATTGCTTTTTGGTAAGTCTTTCAATGCAGGTAGCCGGGCCTTTTAGTGAGAATTTTGAATTTCAATTGCATTTTGTAAGTATTTTCAACCAAAACCGCATTTCGCACGAATTTTGAATCTAAATTGCATTTTGTTTGGTGGGCATTTTGCACATATTTTGATTCTAAATTGCATTTTGTGGGTATTTTGAATCTCAATTACATTTTACCAAGTATTTTCAATCTAAATTGCATTTTGTAAGTATTGTCAATCCACATGAGTCGTTTGAATCTACCGTGCATTTTGTAAGCATTTTCAACTTCAATTGCATTTTGTAAGTATTTTGAATTTCAATTGCACTTTGTGAATAATTTGGATTGGAACTGGGATATTTCAATCTGAATTGCATTTTGTAGGTATTTCGACGCTACATTGCATTTTGTACGTATTTTGAACCTAGCCTTAATTTTGTGGGTATTTTTCAATCTATTCCTTTTGTGAATCTTTTCGTTCTGAATTCCCTTTTGTAATAACATTTTGTGAGTTGTTGCAATCTGAGTTCCTTTTTGTAAGTATTTTCCGTCTCACTTAATTTTCGTTCTGGTTTCCGTTTCATTATCATTTTCGCTATCACCCAGATCATTAGGGGCCGATAACCTCGATGTTAGGCCCCTTAAAACAACAATTATCATCATCATCATCATGAATGGGTAATATCTGTCGTGCAGAGTTTCGTTTTCCAAGATTAGATCGAACGGGTCATGTTAGCTAACAATTCGTGATGATATCTCATATTTGATAACTTGTCATTGAACATCTCAGTTACGGTAATATGTTTTTTTTTAAAATTAAATTGCCTTTATGAGAAATAGCAGGAGGGTGCTCATAATCAATACACAATATAGGCTATGAACAATGAAACGCTTAGGCTGGAATTTTTAGACTTCAGTATGTTTTCACGATTCTTTTTTAAATAAGATGCACACATTAACATGTGGTGGGAGCAAGATGAGGACTGTACTGGTGGTTGATCAAACAGCTCCCAGTCAAACTTCTGTAGAACTGTTGCTGTCCTGATCGTGCTATCAGCGATTTCCACCTTTCCTTGCACCCAAAAGAATTCCTAGTCTCCGATCAGCATTTTCACACTGACGAAGAGCTGAAGACGACTATCACACGCTGGTTCCATTCGCAGGCAGCAGACTTGTATGACACAGGACTACAAAAGTTGGTACCACGCTATGACAGTGTGTCTCAATTCGTTTAGTGCCTATTTCGAAACATAATTGACACATTGCCGTACCTGTTGCCAACAAAGTTTTGCATAACTATGTTCTCTTTTTTAAAATAGAGAAACTTACTTTCTGAATGTGCCTCGTACAAATGGCGGGAATAAAGGAGTGAGTATACATATTCTAGAGGCATGATTTTTTTTCGCATTAACGATAAACACGACAAAAAATATTTTGAAGCGATTTTGCGATATCTTTACGAATCATATGTTTCTGGTTAAGAAAATAAGGATATTATGTTTGCGAATTAAAGCGATAAGGTCATTTTAAAGTGAAATTCAATTATTTTGAGATAAGCGCGATATTACAGCGAAATCTGTAGTGAATAACGAGCTTGAAATTTTCTTTCAAGATTATGTATGAAAAGAAAGAGAAGAGCGAACAAAGATTCAACAAGTTGAAATAATTCAGTCACTGCTAGCATTAAAATGAATGCAAAATCAGGAATATAGTAAAATAATATTGGATGCTTACTAGTAATTTATACATCTACCATTTATATAAATAATTCAGAACCACAATAATGAAACCGTTAATGATAAATTTTAGAATTTCATTAAAGCGATACAGCAATATCTATTTCGCGAAATAACGCGAAAATCAGTATCCTTGTCGCGAAATTGTGCAGAAAATCATGCCTCTACATATAACATATGGCGTGTTTGGCTGTGATTTAACTAGGGCTTACGATCAGAAACATTTCGTTAGGTATCCCAATAAACGTTTTGTCTCATACAAAAAGGTTTTTTGATTCTGAGTGAAGTGTTACGAAGTTTTTTCAGTTCACAATTCGAGTGCGAGGAATAAATGCACAGTCGAGCGGTAAAGTGGTATTTTTGAGTATAAATACCACCACCATCCGGTATGAGAAATACCGGTATACCGCTCAGATCTCATTTTATTTATTTCACAGACAATGACACCAGCCAAACACGAAATATCATTACGGTGACTTTATTACATTAAGGAAACAAAAATGGAACACACTAAAGGCTAAGAAACAAATTTTCAGAAAACGTTTTAATTGGGAAACTATTTGTTAAAAAACGTTTTGTCGTTCAGTTATTAAAAACGATTCTGAAGAAAACGTTTATTTAATTAAACGTTTTATGAAACGCAGTTAAGTTAGTAAGAAAACGTTTAAACGATTAATTGTTTAATAGGGAGCTCTAGATTTAACCACTGACACTGTACCAGTAAGAAATAAGAGCTGCATAGCATGAAATTCTCCTACATGGCCTTGAGGCGCCATCACTAGAATATAATCCACTGGCTGCGTGGCGCTGCGGTTACGTTCTCGCCTGCTGTGGCCAAGGTTGCAGGATCGAATCCTGGCGCAGTCAGTTGGCATTTGACGCTGCCAGTCATGTTGAAGATCCACTTTGGGGAGAAATTCCGGCACCCCGGTGTCTCTAAGAGCCTTAGTAGCAAAAAGGGACGTAAAACCAATAACATTATTACTAGAATGTAATGCAGCCTTACAATACAAATTCAGTTAAATTTGTTGCATTTCGTCTGTTTTGTTCAGTTTTTGTAAGCAGTACGTTCCGAACTGTAACGTCTCGGATATCGCTCTGTTCATTTCGTTACGGACACGACGTAACGTTCCGTCCTGTTTCAAGCTGCTGTACCGGTACAGGCTCGGCCACCGTTCCAGTTACCGTGTTTGGTTACACGTTCCCTTCTGTTCCAAGACAGGTGACATCACGTATTGGAATCGACAGCGGTAACGTTACCACTTGGAAATAACCTTCACGATAACAGATTTTCTCCGTTCCACATTGACGGGAGTTCCGTTACCCGCTAGGTTTTGTTCCGGGTCCCTGCCTTCAGGGCAAAATTATGGCACTCCGGCGTCCCTGGGACGTAATTCCCATAATATTATTAATATTATTATTATTCTTAATAATCATTCATATCTGTTACCGCAAGCTTATAAACAAAGACTCTCGAATGTAACAACAGCAGCAACAACAACAACAACAACAAACGTTTGTGCTACATTTTGCAAGTGGGTAATTTTGAATCGAAATTTCTTAATACAGTACGCCTAAAAGGGTAACTTGTGCATGCTTCATGTTTTATGGTTGCTCGCTTGGAGGTTACACTCTTGTCGTACACTCTTAACGGTGTGGCGGCCTTGTCGAAGTCATTACTCAACATTACCGATTTCGCAACCATAATAAACTATTGCCGGAATTGCGTCCAAATGATGACAGGTCAGACTGGTCATTCTTTATTTGAATTCCATAACAACGCCTATTGTAACAAGTAGGTATCTGTTGCTTGCTTGTCATGCCTAGGCAGTGGCGGATCCAGGTCTTGCGGGGCCTAGGGCGATATGAAAATGTGGGGCCCACAACAATAGAAAATAAAAAATATCAAATCAAATGGAAAATAGTTTGGTAATAATAATAAAATAAAGAATAGTTACAATATTTTGAATCCTACATTATTTTAATAATATGAAAGAAACCTTTAAGTCCCCTTGAAGAAGATTATGTAAACTATGAAATATTAAAATATTACTTGCGACTTTTTTCCCGGCTGAAGTCTTAACTTGCTAAACGGTCACGGGAGGTCATAGCTGCACTGAGAAACGGAATATGAATTATAAATTAGTTTGAAAAGTATAACTTAATTAATTAAATGTAGAAAAATCCATGACCCGGGGCCCCTCGGACCGCGGGGCCCTGGGCGGTCGCCCTCCTCGCCCTCCCCTAGATCCGCCCCTGTGCCTAGGTCCCTTGTTGTATTGGTGTTGCTTCCCATGTGCCTCCAATTCCAATATTGTTTTCCATTTTCAATTCCTCTCCAGTCTTGTTGGTCATCCCTTATTCTGTGTAAATGTACATTTAACATTCCCCAAAATTTTCCTGCAATTATTACTCCTTCCTCACTATTTACCATCTTGTGTACATGTGTAAATATAAATCTTTATGCTATATGGGGGCTCTGATGCATCTCAAATGTGAAATGGGGCTTTACTCGTTCCAGAGAGTCCCTTCAGTGTACTGTAAATATAGTGTAAGCCACTGATAAATAAATATGATATGAAATGAAGATATTCAGAAACTATAATATTGGTTTCCCCTCCCACACAATAAAGATCGCATGAATACTGATCAATATACAGCGAATCAATGTGAAACTCATACACGAAGGAAAATCTTGCGTTATTTGCATTCAGCTGAATGTTATTATAATTGTTACTTCATGTGGATTTGAAGTGAAAGAAGCCATTTTTCAGTGTTGTCTAGTTCTTCTATTAAAGAAAGCTTTCCAGTCGGTCAACTCAAATTGTGCCCAATTACATTAGGCGGGAAAACAAGTATTAATACCCTAACCTGAAATAAATATTACATAAGATATTTGTCACAAAATAACACGTTTGTATGTAAAAAAAAAATGGATATGGATTCTTGTTCTGGTCTAACAAATACCTATTTATCTACCAAGATACAAAATTATTCAGCTTCCATTTGTTAGTTATTCTGATACATGAATGATAAGCTCAAAGCCAAACTCATACGCCTTCAAAATAATATTTAATCGGACTGTTTTTAACAGCTGGTACCATCCAGGATATCCTTCTGCACTTTAAAATACTTCTTATACAGCTGGGCGTCGATCGTACCAACTTCTCTTGATAAGATGGACCTATATTCGCCTATTCTTAGCATAAGCAGTTTTCAGATCACCTTGGTTTAAAATTTTATGGCTTCTTTCTTCCCAGTTTAACTATAGATTTTATTTTTCATTGAAGTCTGGTGACTGGAGGTTTGATTGTTGTGATTGTTCTTGTAAGGAGCAAAACATCTAGGTCATCTACCGACTGTGGATATCTCTCAAGTATTTTTGGACAATAAGCAGGCATATTGTTACCTCCAGAGATTTGTGCTATGGATCGTTATCTTAGTACATTTTATTGATATTCTATCCTCATGCGTTTCTTCCCTGCCAACCGATATTTGTTTATAAATAGTGTTATTCTATCAAATTGTCTAGTCTAGCATTTTTCAATACAAAACATTACAATGAACAAAATCTGTTGGTTAACGATGAAGTTATCTCGGCACTTCGTAGAAAATTTCACCAGATTTCAATGAAAAGTGTGCGGAATGACTTCTTGTCCGACAAGGTATTACATAGTCATAAGCAGTGGCGTAACTACGAGGGCTGATCAGGGGCATAAATCCCCTCCCCAAAGCCAAATAATAAAAATATGGAATTTTTTAAAGGTTTTAATTTAGAGTATAATCAATCTTCCGATTAATGACAAATTATTGGATTATGCAAGTTCATACTTACTAATCTGAAAGCAATTATTTTCACTCGTGTATATTTTATAGCGTAACCCTAACTTAACACTTACTGAATGAGCAAAATGGCCAGTTGTTCAGTTAGCCAGAGGTGTGGCAGCGAGATGGGTGTCGCACTATCATTCCTCATGTCTTTCCAAAAGTAGTCTACACCACATGTCAGTTACCCCAAAAATGTTTATATTTGAGCATTTGCACATTGATAAGTGCAAATAAAACTTATCAAACGATAATGAAATCAAACACGAAATCAAACACTTCGGGTTAATGTTTCACTCTGTCCGAGCCCTTACCCCCCGCCCCCAAATGTTATTTTTGCTCAGCACATCCCCCTTCAGAAGCAAACATTAGTTACGCCACTGCTCATTAGCATGCTGTGACTACTTGTGCTAATTTTAGCCAAACGTTCAATAAATGTCTTGGTGCGAATGCGAAGTACAAGTACGAGACCTTTTCGTGAAGTAATTGTTTATGATCAGAAATGGTATCATAGTGGGCTACATAGGTCTACTTCATATAAGTTAACCATGAAGCCTTTCTGCGTTAGTTGAAGGACGAAGAGTGGGAGTTAAAATGTGCAAGCGATAGCAGCTGAATCGAGGCAATGCAGGAAGAAAGTGGGAGTGTGCATATTTCAGTGCGCTAGAGTTGAATGATTCACTCACACACTCTTGACATTCTGACCCATGTTCAGCAGTCTCCGGTTTCTAGCCAAAGTGTTGCTCCGTGGGCGCGTCTAAAGAGACTGCTTTCACATTTTACTCCTGACCACTGTGGCATTCACCTTATGAAAGTTCGTTTCTAGTGCCCTTAGTTTGCGTACTCTTTTCAGTCACTTCCACTTGGACTTGACGGCACGTGCGCAGTAGCCGGTGTGTGGATGGATGCCAAAAACAACATCCTTCGAATGCCGCTGTTTAGTGTGACGTTCAGCATAAGAATGCCAGAAATATGAATCATTGAACCTTAAATAAATTAATTAATAAATCAAATTCAAAAAATAAACATATATAAACCGTATTGTTTTCTCTCTTCGCCTTGGCATTATGTATCACAACCTTACTGCAGTTGTTGAGATTGTAAAGCTCATGCTTCTAGAAAAGAAGCTTGCGAGCGCTGTCGCTTCCGTTGTTCCATGCTCGGCCTCTATTTTTAGCCCGATCTCAAAACATTCCTGCCTGCCTTCTCATGCCATTGCTCTCGCTTACTCATTTTAAGCTGAACTCTCCTACCCCACCCAGCCCCACCCAGACCCTCTTCGTCATTGCGTTCATCGCGCCACCTTCGAGCGTCAGCGGTCGTCATAAGTTCACGTCCTGCTTTTTTACTGCGATATTACGCGTTTTATTTCTTTTCAGAAATGATAGGCTTGCAATGAATGGGAGTGTGTTCCAGTTAAGGCAGCCGGAAACTGTCGTTGAAAAGATTCTCAAAATTGTAACTTAATTCGGTTCAAGTTCTCCCATCAGAATTATTTCCAATTCACGCTTCTCCAGACCACGAAAGAACGAGTTCCCGTTCAACCTGCAGATAAGCTAACTTACTAACTCTGTGATGTTCTTTCTCTTTAGCGGACTTATTACAACCTAATCAAAATGAGGCATAATAATATACTGTTAATATCTTAATCAGATATTCTAACGTAACTAGAATAGGGAAACAAACTTCGCAGTATACGCAATCATATTTTCGCACAATATTTAATTACATGGGGCTGTTTGAAATTTTAGTTTTAAATTTTAACACATATGGCTGAACTTTAGTGTGAAAAATTGCTTTATTAAGTTAAGAACTGAACATGCAACCACACTTGAATGAGAACGTAGAGATAGTACAACAACAGTAATAGAAAATCTACTACTGGGATTAAACGTAGGTGATACTAGAATGATTATGAGCAGAATGCCTTGGAAATAACTCAAAGCGATTAGAAGAAAGATTAGAAGGAACTTCAAGATATGTTTCTATGTTCCCTTTTTTTTAATGAACTAAGTTTTGTTCTTTTTGTTTTTGTTTATGAATTTGGAGGCTCGGGACAATTTGGTCATTAGCTCCGTGTACATGGATGTGTGTGTGTGTTGAACTTGCCTGATACCCCTTGTTTTGTGGTGAATCTAGTTAGAATGTAACTAATTATTTAGTCTTAAGATCGGTGCGCCGGAACGTAGAATAAGGTAACGTCCCCGCGTCCCGGCATTTGCCCGGAAGGAGTGTGGCACAAACCTGTGGCAAAGCCATACTCGGATGATTGCTGTTAGCACTGAGATTCAAACCTTCTATCTCCAGGCTCGCTGCAGGTCTTGATGAGTGACTCTACGCGGTCCGCTAACTAAGTTGCTTTCAAGTTTCGAACTTTTCATTCCTTGCATAAAATGAACATGTTTTGGAGTCCATTCCTCTGTCTCTTTGCTTGAACGAAGACCAGTTGTATTTTTAGACGAAACAAGTCCATTTTTGAAGAGTAAAATTGTGAGCGCAAAAGATGAGTGGCTGGCGTGATAGCAGAAGTTCCAAGTCCTGTACATTATGGTCATAAATTCTTTGCCTCATAAAATTTACTCCATTTTATAACATCTTGCTTGAAGTAATATGTTGTGGAAAAGAATTTGTCAATGGTGTACGCTACAAGACTTCTGCTTTCAACTCAGCCGCTCATGTTATAAGCTAGCAAGGTACAAGATTAAATAATACATTGAAATGAAAATCCACAGCCTGCTTCCAGTCTCCGACCGGGTCAGGAATGGAATGAATGAAGCCCCCATCTAGCGGCGAGGATATGAACTGTGCCGGCTGCCGAGGCCTGACGCACTCCTCTGGGGCAATGATTAAATGAATGACAGGTGAAATGAAATGATAGTGGAGAGTGTTGCTGGAATGAAATTTTGACAGGGAAAACCGGAGTACCCGGAGAAAAACCTGTCTGCCACCGTTTTGTCCAGCACAGATCTCACATGGAGTGACCGAGATTTGAACCACGGACCCAGCGGTGAGAGGCCGGCGTGCTGCCGCCTAAGCCACGGAGGCTTCTCAATTGATCAGAGAAATTAAAATTAAATAATTGTGTTTGATACCACTATGCTGCTATTGCATTGCTGCAGAAGAACGCGGATATGTTCTCCCTGCTTTCATGAAGCGATCCTAGTGAAAAAGGACATGTATAATTTTGCTGACTCCACTGCGGCGATTTATTCACGTACAGCTGTGTTACGGTTAAGCAACTTTCGCTGACTCGTCAGTATGTAGTGAATTTCTGAATAATAGACATACGTCGTTGGTGTTTGGGGAGTCCCAGAGTAAAAGTAAGGCGGTCTTCCATCAAGGACTTATTGACAGGGTTGGAAGATACGTTTAGACGAAAAAGAGAACCGTACCCCTTCGAAATTTCTACGAACTTCATATTTATTTTCACCATATGAAACATTGACGTATGAGATCACCTTTATTGTGTGTTAGTCCCTAATAAATTCTGATTGGCTGGAGAGATTTCAATGAAATTTTCGTAATACATACTACTACCCCGAACGTGCCTTTCAAAATTTAAATAACTGTCACCACTTCAACATGGCCGAGTGAAATATTTCACCTCAATATTTCTGACACAATTGCAGCAATCGGGCTGAAATTTCACATTTAGATTGAAAACTAAAACTCAAGTTCATACACTGAAGAAAATGGAAATTGCAACGCCCAGAAGGAATGGTGCTACATTGCTGCAATTGAACATGCAGGACGAGTGTTCGGTTCTGATTCGATGATTGCACTTTCAGGTCCCTCTGACCGCAAGTTTGGACAACAATCAATACAGGATGTGCCCACCACGAGCTGCAATATATTGATGAATTCGGCGAGGCTTGGAGTCAATAAGGCCCTGGATCGCTTCCTGAGGCATTGTGGCCCGTGCTTTCTGCACTGCACGGGTCAGTTGTTCCAGAGTTGTGGGTGGCTGAGGACGGTTGGCCAGTTGTCGACCCATCATGTCCCACACATGCTCAATAGGACTGAGGTCCGGGGATCTGGCGGGCCATTCTAAGGTTGTGATGTCGAGGAGAGCTTCTCTGGAGATGCGTGCAGTGTGAACCCGGGCATTGTCCTGCTGAAACATCCCATTAGCAATGTTCGCCATCATAGGGACAACCACTGGATTGAGTACCCTATCAACGTACTGTCGAGCAGTCATAGTGCCCTAAACAAGCACTAATTGTGATTTCACATTAAAGCCAATAGCTCCTCAGACCATAATGCTTGGTGTTGGCCCTGTGGGCCTCTCGACAATAAGGTCTGGGCGGCCCCTCTCCCCGGTACGTCGGCGCACACGATTTCGGCGATCACTGCGGGCAAGAGAGAAGCGCGATTCATCACTAAAAACGACCGTATGCCATTCGTCGACCCACGTCGATCGTTCTCGACACCAGGCCAGCCTTACACGTCGCTGTTGTGGGGTCAATGGAACACCTTCTGCAGGGACACGGGATCGTAAGCCAGCTGCACGCAGGCGATTACCAACTGCTTGTTGTGTAACGTGGGGTGCCACAGCTGCTCGAATTTGCGCTGCTGTTGCATGGGGTTCCATCCGGACCATCCGAATGATGCGGCGATCCTCTCTCACAGTTGTCTGTCGCGCTGGGCCTGTGCCAGGTGTACGAGTGTGGATACCTTCATTTGACCACTGCTGCCATACACGTTGTACCGTAGATGCCTGTCGGCCAACACGTGCAGCGACAGTCCTATGTGATAATCCAGCCTCACACAGCCCAATTATCCGAGCCCTCTCAAACGGCGACAGTTGTTGATAGCGTGCTCTTCTCTTTCATCGAGGCATGTTTGACGGGGATCACTTCACTGCACAGACTGAAAGTCAACTACGCTGCACCCGAGTCCGTATACTGGAGTTGATTCCTCCTCGACCAATCACGTGGGGAGACCTGTAGCAACATACCATGGGTCTGAAACTTTGATCGTTTACATACCTACATGGCATCACCTATTTTCATTTATGGAAAGAAAAAAAAAGCTCATGAGATCACCTGTTTGTTTGTGTGTGTGTGTGTGTGTGTGTGTGTGTTGCTTGCGTTATCAGCTTTGTCTGGACACTGACGGTCATCAATTTGAACATTTGTGAACATGACCCCCCCCCCCCCCCAGGGGCTCACATCTAGTGGGACGTGGGTTTGCGACCACGGGACCCCAGCTGAGTCCGGCATTGCTTCCACTTACTTGTGCCGGGCTCCTCTCCGTCTTCTTTCCTGTCGACCTCACTTGGTCAACTCTTGTTCTCTTCCGAGCCCGACGGTATTAGGGTATCCGAGGCCTAGGGAGTCTCTTCCTTTCTCGCCTTAATGGGCCCTTGTCTCATCTTTTCTGATTCCTTCCTTCTGTGAGGGGTCAGCCTTCTTTTTATTTTCCTTTTACCTCCTGCCTTGTGTTCTAGACCCTTACGGAGGCAGGGTGTATGTAGCCCCACCACTTCTGGTGCACCCTAGATAATGCTACACCCTCAGGGGCTCACGGCTGGTGAGTTCGGGAGTTGGCGACCCCGAGGGATTGCTGAGCTGGGTTCGTTTTCCCCTTTTGTCCCTTACCTTTGGGGCGGACCCTCTCCTCTCCTCTCCTCTCCGCCTTTCATTATATTTCCTTTTGTCTTTATGATTCCCGCACCTTTTTGTAGGTATTCTTAATCTACGTTGCATTTTGTAAATTTTTTCGTTCTAAATTGCATTTTGTGAGTGTTTTTCAACCTCACTTGCATTTTGTAAGGATTGCCATCAAAATTGCTTTTTAGTAAGTCTTTCAATATAGGGGGGTCTTCTTGTGAGTATTTTGATTTTCAATTGCATTTTGTATTTTCAATCTACCCCGCTTTGTTCAAGTAGTTAAGTCTCAATTGCAATTTTGTGGGTATTTTGAATCTAAATTACATTTTGTAATTATTTTCAATCTAAATTGCATTTTGTAAGTATTGTCCATCCAAATGAGAAGTTTGAATCTACCATACCTTTTGTAAGCAATTTCGATTGCCGTTTGTATTTTCAACCTACCCCGCTTTGTTCAAGTAGTTAATTCTCAATTGCATTTTGTGGGTAATTTGAATCTACATTACATTTTGTGCGGATTTTCAATCACATTTGTATTTTGTAAGTATTTTGATTTCACTTGCATTTTGTAAGTATTTCGACTGTACGTTGCATTTTGTACGTATTTTGGACTTAACCTATATTTTGTGCGTATTTTTCAATCTATTCCTTTTGTGAGTATTTTCGTTCGAAATTCCCTTATGTACGTATTACCGCTCTCCATTTGGTGAGTAGTTTCAATCTGAGTTCCTTTTTGTAAGTATTTTTCCTGCTACATAAGGCATAATTGCACTGTCTATATTTTATCTAAACCATTTTCGTTTTATCCATAGCAGTGAGCTGTTTTTTATCTTCATCCTTCATTTCACGTCATTTCATTCCTACAGGGGCCGATAACCTCGATGTTAGGCCCCTTAAAACAACAATTATCATCATCATCATCATGTGAACATGAGTCTTTAATTAAATGTCTCCTCTATAATTGAAGCCCTTAAACTTGTCTCTATGTTCATAAATAATCATTTTATAGTCATTCAAAGTGTTAGTACATTTTTTGGAGACTCTGGATGCTTGTTGTTATTTCATTTGAAAGGCTATTCTTATTTCACAGCAATAGTGCCAACCGACCAAGAGCTGAAAAGGTTAAATTACCCGCTGTTTGGAACAAAATTCAGCCAAGCGCTGTTGCTTGACTGATTTCTGCACTAAAATATGCGATTACCCCTAAATAATACTTCGCCACAAACTCATATTTTATGTCGCTTGACTGGTTTCTGAAATAAACGCTTCAATTGCTCTGAACTCATTACTATTAAGTCTATCGCAGTGAAACTTGTTTCAATAACTGAATTTTAAATTACTGTATATACTTCTCAAATAGTCCTGCCTCATTTTCCAAGATGAGATGGCACTTCCAGAGGTAAAATACTATAAATGACTGAATGTTGGGCGTGACTTCGGCGTCCCTTCAGCGTGTGAAGATTCCATCGTGTGCCAATATGTCACAGGTTGTCGAGTTTGTGCGAAGCTTGATGATAGGTTTTACACAGGTTTGTATTGAGACTTTCGCACATGGTTTTCAACCCTTGCCACGTTCACGGTTTTCGCCTGCTGACCTGAGATGATACGATGCGGTAACTGGATAGCACGCAATTGTTCACGCCCCCATAAAAAGGCACCTGAGGTTAACTTTACGACTACATAAATAAGAATATTTTCCCCTCTATTAACCGCAAGAAGCGCAGAGCAACGTCCTCATTCCTTCTGATCCTGACCTCACACAACATAGGTAAGAAAGAAAGAAAGAAAGAAAGAAAGAAAGAAAGAAAGAAAGAAAGAAAGAAAGGGAAAACAAAAGAAGGGTAAGGGAAACAAAAGAACTAAGAAAGAAAGAAAGAAAAAAGAAAAGAAAGGAAGAAAGAAAGACTCTTCCTTCCTTTCTTTCTTTCTTTCTTTCTTTCTTTCTTTCTTTCTTTCAAAGAAACCTCTCGGTCTCTTCTCTGAACTGGAGAAGGAAAGGGAAGAAACTGGAGAAGGATAAAAGAAAGAAAGAAAGAAGGAAAGATCTTTCTTTCTTTCTTTCTTTCTTTCTTCTCCTTCCTTCTTACTTAAAGGAAGGAAGGAAGGAAGGACCTTCTTTCCGTCTTTCTTTCCCCCTTCTTCTTCATCTCCTTTTCTTTCTTTCTTTCTTTCTTTCTTTCTTTCTTTCTTTCTTTCTTTCTTTCTTTCCTTCCCTCCTTCCTTCCCTCCCTCTTCTTTTATTTCCCTTACCCTTCTTTTGTTTTCCCGTTCTTTCTTTCTTTCTTTATTTCTTTCTTTCTTTTCTTCCTGCAATTTTTTCTCGCCCTTCCTCCTTTCCTTCCTCCCACCCTTCGTTTTTTTATATGATAGCCAGATCCTTCCTTCCATCCTTCGTTCCTTCCATCTTTCTACCCTCTCCTCTTTCCCTTTCCTCGCTGCCTTTCTTGGCTCTCATTCGAAGAAGAAGAAGAAGAAGAAGAAGGGGGAAGGAAGGGGAGGAGAGAAAGAAAGAAAGAAGGAAAGAGAGAGAAAGAAAGAAAGAAAGAAAGAAAGAAAGAAAGAGAAGAAGAAGATTCTTTCTTTCCTTCCTTCCTTCCTTCCTTTTCTTTCTTTTCTTGAAGGGGGGGGGGGGAGGGGAGGGAGGAAGGAAGGGAGGAGGGAAATAAAATAACTTTCTTTCTTTCTTTTCTTCTTCGGAAGACGAAGAAGAAGAAGAGGAAGGAGGAAGAAGAAGAAGAACCCCCCCACGTCTGATTCATACGTGCGACCAAAAGCAATTAATCGAATAATGCCACATATCTTTTCTATTGGAAAAATGCCATTATATTCTTAATTTCTGATCTTACTTCTGTATAGCAATAAGGATTATATATTTTACCTCCGATGAAGTATTTGTATCCGCAGAACTGTTTTGAACCCTCAAATTACGATTTACAAGGAATTGCATTTTGGTTGACCACCAAACCAGAAGGTGAGGTTAGTAAATAACCCTACACAGCTTATCTGCTACAACGTGATCCGCATTATAACATATATTTGTTTACGTTCTTGTATCTTCGTTTATTTTACGAAATCATTTAGCATTCATTTACTCTCAAGATAACCAATTTTTGGACATACATGTAGTACGAAATTGAATTTATTGGATTTTTAGACTGATTGAATTTGAAACCACCTCGTACTGTTTAGATTTTTAGCCTATTTTCATTTAAATAGGCTTATGAGATCACCTTTTGTCCATGTGTGTGTGTGTGTGTGTGTGTGTGTGTGTGTGTGTGTGTGTGTGCATCCGTGTGTGTGTGTGTGTGTGTCTTCCTCTAATAACTTCTAAATAGCTGGAGCGATTTCAATGAAACTTGGTAAGATCATAGAACTATTTTGGCCGACCCCGACCGTGCCCTTCAAATTTTATTACGTCTCTCCCCCAGGGGCTCACATCTAGTGGGACGTGGGTTGGCGCCCACGGTACCCCAGCTGAGGCTGGCATTGCTTCCACTTACTTGTGCCGGGCTCCTCTCTGTCTTCTTTCCTGTCGACCTCCCTTGGTCAACTCTTGTTCTTTTCCGACCCCGACGGTATTAGGGTATCAGAGGCCTAGGGAGTCTTTAACTTTCCCGCCATAATTGGCCCTTGTCTCATCTTTCCTGATCCCTCCTTCTTCGAGGGGTCAGACATCTTGTTTTTTTTTTCATTAAATTTCCTTTTCTCTTTAAGTTTCCCGCACTGTTTTATTAATTGGCCCCCTGTGTAACTAAATTCCCTAGCGATGTTTTTTGTAGGTATTTTCACTCTACGTTGCATTTTGTACGTTTTTTTCGATCTAAATTGCATTTTGCGTGTGTTTTCAACCTCAGTTGCATTTTGTAAGGATTGACAATCTAAATTGCTTTTTGGTAAGTCTTTCAATATCCGGGCCGGGACTTTTGTGAGTATTTTGAATTTCAATTGCATTTTGTATCATCGGCATTTTGCAAGTATTTTGATTCTCAATTGCATTTTGGGGTATTTTGAATCTAAATTACACTTCGTAAGAATTTTCAATCTGAATTGTATTTTGTAGGTATTGTCTATCCAAACGAGCAGTTTGAAACTAGCAGTTTTGTAAGCATTTTCAATTTCAATTGCATTTTGCAAGCATTTTCAATTTCAATTGCATTTGTATGTATTTCGACTGTACATTGCATTTTCTACGTATTAGAACTTAACGTGCATTTTTTGCGTATTTTTCAATCTATTCCTTTTGTGAGTGTTTTCGTTCTAAATTCCCTTTTGTAATTATTACCGCTCTCCATTTTGTGAGTAATTTCAATCTGAGTTCCTTTTGTAAGTATTTTCCTTCTCACTTAATTTTCGTTCTGGTTTCCACTTCATTGACATTTTCGCTATCACCCAGACCATTAGGGGCCGATAACCTAGATGTTAGGCCCCTTAAAACAACAATTATCATCATCATCATTATTACGTCTCACCCATCCAACATGGCGGCTATGCCAAATATTTCACCAGCATTCTATATCTCCGAAACTATTACTCATATCACCCTGAAATTTTGTATGCTAATAAAGGGCACTACTAGAAGTTCACCTATGTGAATTTCAGAAACCTGTTAACTACAAAACGAACAGGTGGTCAAGCGAATTTGAAACATTTAAATAGACTTTACTCGCGATTTAATTATCCGAACGCAGTGACATTTGGTACAGCAAATGACTATACAAATTGCAATGCACCGACATCTAATTTAGTTAAATTGTCTACATAACCTCAAGATGGCGGCTGTGCGAAATTTTAAAATTAAGTTTTTATTTCTTGTGTCCTATTCATGCGATTGAAGTCAACTTTTGAATAATGAACCTACACAATTATACTCATCTAATAATACATAACTCGGAGCCTACATATATTAAAATCCAACATGGCGACAATCCGAAATATTTAAACGGTTCTTAATATCTATTAATCTATGACAGCAATCAAACTGAAATTTTGTATGTAGATGGTGGCTAGAAACAGAAGTTCACCTATGGGACATTCAATAACCTGGCGAGCACAAATCCAACATGGCGGTTACGCGAAATTTAAATATTCAAATGGACGTTTCTCGCGATTTAACCATCCGAGCGCAGTGAAATTTGGTACCGTATATGCTTACATAATTTTAATCCACTGGCATCTAATTAATTTAAATTATTTTCATAACCGCAAGATGGCGGCTGTGCGAAATTTTAAAATCTCGCTTTTATTTCTTGTGTCGTAATCATGCGATTGAAGTTTGAATAATACACTTACACAATAATCTTCGTGTAATAGTACATAACTCTAAGGCCTATACATAAAAATCCAACATGGTGACCATCCGAAATATTTAGACGGTTCTCAATATCTAAGAATCTATTACAACAATCAAACTGAAAATTTGTATGTTGATAGAGACAGTTAAAATAAGTAAGATATATGAAAATTGGCTATATAGTTCTTCACGGAACTAGGCCTACTTGTTATTTCTTGTATCCTAATGGATGGGAATGATAATAAACCACAACTAGGCTACAATATTTATCTACTGATTTATAATCTATGGTTCACATGGAATAAATTATAGATGGTGCGCATTTCGATTCCTGAGGTATGAATTTCCCTAACTCGTCAAGGAATGATCCGATATATGTGGATCACTATCATAGTCTTAACATACAGTTACATAATTCGGTATCCTACGAGTCATAATAAAACAATAGATAGCGCGAATGGCAACTCCTCATACATGAATTCACCGAACTCGTCACTGAATCATTGGATCACTGAAATCGTGCATATTAATCCACTATCATAATTTAAGCCTGCAGGCATATGCATCTGTTGCCTCCTTTTCACAAATTATAGCGGGCGTGCATGCCAAATCCTTATATAAATTCCTCTAACTCATCAAGGGAAACCTAGTAATGTGAACCAGTGACATAATCTAAACCTACAGGTACATATACACTGTATAAGAACAACAAAAATTGACACACCGGGAAGGCGTTGTCCGATTGTAAGGAAATTACGTATGCAAATACATTCGGACCGAAAATGCAACTGATTAAAGCTTCGTGTCCAATGAATGAATAGCGGGAGCTCCAGCGCATCCGAACTGCGCATGCATCAGGTGTATATAAGGCGCGATTCTGAAGCGTATGCTCAAAGTAGCTGTTTCATTTGACTAAGATATCTGAACGTCGGCTGTAAGAATGCCACGCCAAAGGATTCGTACTCATTACGAGCAGATGTCAGAATTTGAAAGTGGTCGTGCGATCGGATTGAAAGAAGCTGGTTGGTCGAATCGAGCTGTCGCTGGACATTTGAGTCGAAGTGATGCGGCGATCAGACGATGCTGGAAAGCGTGGGTCAGCAACGGCCGGCATCAGCGTCAGGACGGCAGTGGTTGACCGAGGGCCTCAACAGCACAGGCAGACAGAGCGATTGTCAGAACAGCTGTCGCAGTACCAGAGTCGTCGTTATCAACGATCCAGCGTGTGACCCGCACACATGTGTCCACCATGACCATCAACAGACACCTGAGCGACAGGAATTTGTGCTCGCGCCGCTTACCACTCACGCCTGTTCACCGTCAAGTCAGATTACAGTGGTGCCGCGCTCGAGCAACGTGGAACTGCGCTGACTGGGGACGTATAGTCTTTAGTGACTAATCCCGTTTCCAACAGTGCCCTGACGACAACCGTTCACGTGTTCGGAGAAGTCCAGGCCAGAGTGGGGATCCTGCCTCGACTATCACACGCCACACAGCAGTGGGTGATGGTTTGGGGTGCCATCTCCTTCGATAGCCAGATCCCTCTGGTAGTCATTCCTAGCACACTGACAGCACAGCGGTATGTTGATGACATTCTACGGCCGGTTGTGTTACCGTTCCTTCAGCGACATCCAGGCCTTACTTTCCAACAGGATAATGCCCGGCCGCACACGGCACGAGTTGCTATGGACTGTCTTCAAGCTTGCCCTATCCTTCCTTGGCCAGCTCGGTCCCCTGATCTCTCTCCCAAAGAGCACATTTGGGAAGATTGCGAACATCCCGGAATGTTGCCGATTCAGCCCAACAGTTGGAGACCATTTGGCACGAAATTCCGCAGGACACCATCCAGGAACTTTATCAGTCCATGCCACGTCGAGTGACAGCTTGCATCCAGGCCAGGGGTGGACCAACACCTTATTGACGTCCTCACTTTGTAACGCTCTAACTCTGCAATACATCATTCGATTGTTCTGCGCTTTTGATCGTCTGTTCTTCTATGCCTGTTCCTCACATCCACCGATTTTTACCGCCATCGGATAATTCCTTCCTGGTGCGTCGTTTCTTAATATTTTTTTTATACAGTGTATTTACAGGTTAATTTTGTAAAATATAGGTGGTGTGCATTTTAATTCCTTAGATAAGAATTCATCTAACTCGTCATGGAATAATTCGATCTCAGTGTTGTGTTATCTGAAGCGTTCTGGCATATAGTTTTCTAGTGTAATGTTCCTCAATTTACGAGTAGCCTATAGGTTATAGCGCTCTTGTTATGCTCTAAGATGAGCGCAAGTTATTTAGCGTCTATGTATCCGATCGTAGCGAATATAGTTCCTTTCTTTCTTTCTTTCTTTCTTTCTTTCTTCGGCTTATCCCAATTAATTGGGGTCGCCGGACCCAACCTGGCTCATTTTGGTTTTGGCCGGAGATTTTAAGACCGGATGCCCTTCCTGACGCCATGTGATTTATTCGGGTAAAAATTCCACCCATCTGTCACCGGGATTCGATCCCCGGCTGTTCGGGTGAATGACGAGCAGCTAAGCCACTACGCCATCACGCTCCCCCATCGTAGCGAATGTCGTTAAAATGTACTATTACGATGAACAAAATATGCTGATACATTTTGGCCTGTTCTCAATTCTGAGATCCATGAGATCTATGTGCACTTTGCAGCTTTGCTGTGCCACCATTTAACAATAATAATGAAATAGTAACAGGTGATAATGTCTCATTAAGCATACACTCTTTTCATCCGGGAAGGCGGTAAAAACTAATTTCGCTCGAGGCATAGCATGCAATTGGGTATTTAATAGCCCCACAATCATGCAATATACATTACAACATGGCGAAAGTTATTAATTTAGCTATTGTGTGTGTGATAATGTCACTTTTATTGCATCTGGCGTGCACTGGTACTAATGTGGGTGATGGAACTGTTAGCTCATTATGGCCTAATACATAGGGTAGATTGCAAACTCATACAGACGGAAACTTAAATAAATGATAGTGAATAGACTTCTAGATGAGTGGTTTCGGTAGCGTAGTTGGTAGCATGCTGAGCCTCTATGCCCAAGGTCGCGGGTTCAAACCCGGCCGAAGTCGTCGGATTTTTTAAGAGCGTTAAAATCCCTCAGTATGCCTTCCTTCGGAGAAGTAAAGCCGGCGGTCCCATGTCATAGATTTATGGCATGTAAAATAACCTTCAACTAATTACACTTGTGTGAAGCTAAATTATAAGTTAGATTTGACTAACGTTCTTAGGTTCCAACGTTCGTCGCCAGGAGCCGACTGCGGTGGCATCTAGTAACCAAGTTCAGAACAAGGTGTCGTCGTTGACGGTGGCGTTTGGTAGCAAAAGTAGGAACCACTTGAACATTGAATGTCTGCGGTCCTTACTTGAATTAGAAACAGACAACACACACTAATACAGCCATCACAATTTACACCGGTTATCAGACAGATTCTACACCCACCCAAAGTACACGGGGCTACATGACCGCGTTGTCGTAGTCCCTAAACTGAGGAACCAACCAACCAGACTTTTAGAACACCAACTTGCACATGACATTTGTCGAATAAAAGAATTTGGCTAATGCTGCACGGTTTGTCCAGAAATATAAACTTACTTCTCACATTGAACTCTCCTTCCTGTTTAATATTAAGTTACGTGACCTGGTGTGCCATGAATTGTCGAAAATTAACTCTATTCAGATTATTCTTATTATTCTTACGATCACCCGATAGCGTAAAAATCTTCTCTATAGTACCTAGTTATTTCTGAAAGTAATTCGAAAAGTAATTAAGTTATGATTGTTGTGATGATGCCAATTGAATTAAATGCTGTATTTCCACACACATACCATGTTGGATCACTGTGATCGGATAATATTTGGCCCAGTTATTCTCTGAGGAGGAATGCTGCACCAAATAAAAATAGGCATCTTTGTAAAGTGTTTGCCCAGTTCACACTAATTTATGCAGACGGGTAGAGTGATTTCATTGACATGACACGTTTGTAACGATAATATTTCGACCAGACCCAGAAAATCGTTGTATGGTGAAGCTATAAACATTTCTATCCATGTGTATTTTGGAAGGGAAAACGTACCACTTTAGCGTTTCAAATTGACGGGAAAAAGGAATACGAGTTGCACGACACAACACTTGTTAATTAAGGCATAAGATAATGAATTTATGTTAATGAAAGTAAATGCCCCGTGAGAAACGGATTAACGTTTAATAATTGTAGAATTAATGTCATTTAAAGATATTGTGACTATTGTGTTGTGATATTCGAGTTTGTGTTAAATTGTGACACGTGAAGAACACTATGGACACTCGTAGATGTCAGAGAGTATCAATGATAGGTTGCTAGAAATAGATTTGAGTGCAGTGAAGCACTAATTTTAAGAAGAGACTCACGAATAACCTTGATTTTCGTTGTGGGAAGTAAATGTAAAATATCCTTTGTTTGTGTTTTTGTTGTATAGCCATGATTTTATATCATTAAATGTGTTATTTAGGAATATGTTGTTTCTTTCATGTAGAGTAGTTACCTGACAGACTCAAATCCTGAGCATGTGGTCGTATGGTCATGGACGTCCCATACCTCGAAAGACCGTGAGTTAGCTGGGATACGAACACATGTTCCATATGATGACGATTGGGTACATGGAGATGTTATTGTACTAGGATTGAGTCGCAGGTACTACTAAAAGTCGGCCAAGATATTAATGGTAGAGGCAAGTATAGCAGAAAAATTAGGATATATTAGAAAAAGGCCGCGTCCCATTTGTTAATAAGCCTTCACGTCAAAATAAATGTTGATAATCCTCCATAAGACATGCTTAAATGTAACTTGTTAGCGTTGAGCACCCACCTACTTATATATTTATCATGACGCTGATACGTGGGGCCAGTTTAAAATACAGGTCACCATAGGTGTGCGTGTCTTCCCATTACATTATCATTTCTGAAGAATGTGATTGGTAGCATTGCTGATGGACTTGCTTCAAGGCAATGTTTCTTTAACCCATCCATTCGGGCACGGCTCCCGGAGACATCTAAATGCCTGGTTCCGAGCTGTTCCAGTTACTTGACTGCTCTTTCTCGAAAGGTCTAGCACAATTACGTTAGTCTGCGCTGTGATAGCCCAGCTCACCTCCCTGCCACAATGTGTATCTCTCGTGTACTGAGCAGTCACTCGGCTAACTCACAGCTGAATAGCTTTGAGCCGGCCTGTGGGCAGTTGAGGTGGAGACACCTGCCCTAAAGCACGACGAGTGATCTGGTCCAAAGTTGTTGACCAGTCAATCAATCTCGTTTCTTTTTCAAAAGTGATTTATTTGAGTCTTCAGTCTTTCGACTCGTTTGATGCAGCTCTCCATTCTTCCCTGTCCTGAGCTAATCGTTTCATCTCTACATAGCTACCACACCCTACATCCGGGGCAATCTATTTAACATATTCTAACCTGGGTCTACCCCTACAGTTCTTATCCTGGACCCTTCCTTCTATAACTAAGTTTGCTATTCCTGGGTGACTAAGTACAGTACGTGTCCTACCACCCTATATCTTCTCTTAATTAGCAGTCGCCAGAAACATCTCTCCTCTTAACACCTCTTCATTCGTAACCCTATCTACCCATCTGATCTTCATTCACCTGTAACACCACATTTCAAACGCTTCAATTCTCCTCTTTTCTGCTGCGCCAACAGTCCAAGTTTCACTTCCATAGAGTGCCACGCTTCAGACAAAGGCCTTCATAAATGACGTCCTAATACCTAAATCTATATTCGATGTCAACAGATTCCTTTTCTGTAGAAATCATTTCCTTGCCTGCGCTAACCTACTTTTTATATCCGCTTTGCTTCGCCCATCACTGGTTATTTTGCTTCCTAAGTAACAGAAGTCACCTACTTCCTTTAGCTTTTCACCTGCCAATTCGACATCCATAGGGGTTTCTGATTTCTTTCGACTGCATTCCAATATTTTTGTTTTACATTTATTAATTTTCATCATGAATTCTTTCTTCAAGACAGAATCCGTACCATTTAAAAACTTATTCAAATCCTCTGGTGTTTCGGCCAAGATGACGATGTCATCAGCAAATCTCAAGAGTTGAAATTATTTCTCCTTGAATATTTACTCCTACTTTGAATTTGTCTCCAATTTATTTCATTGCTTGTTCAATGTTTAGATTGAAAAGTATGGGTGATAAGTTGCAGCCTTGCCTTACTCCTTTCTGAATACCAGCTTCTCTCCCATGTCCTTCCGCTCGAATAACTGATGTCTGCTTTCTGTATAGATTGTAGAGCACCCTCCTATACCTGTACTTTATTCCAATTGTTTTCAAAATGCCAAACAACTTACTCCAATCAACGTTATCAAAAGCCTTTTCTAAGTCTACAAATGCTATGAACTTTCTCTTATCCTTCCTTATTCAACCTTCCAAAATTAGCCTTGTTTCCCTTGTTCCTATGCTTCTCCTGAAGCCAAACTGGTCTTCACCCAACTCTCTTTCTATCTGTCTTTCCATACTATTGTAAATTATTCTCGTCAAGTTCTTTAAAGCATGAGTGATCAAGCCGATTGTACGGTAATCTTCACATCTGTCAGCTCCTGGTTTCTTCGGTATAGGGATGATAACATTCTTCTTGAAATCAGAGGGTACCTCCTCACCTGTCTCATAAATCCTACACTCCGAGTGATCCAGAGTGATAGCTTGAAGTTTTACACTCATCAAGCCAACCGACAAAATGGTGCTGGTGGCAATAAGAATCCAGTCGCTCATTAGCAGTTATCTACGCGGTATCATTAAATCGCCCCAAAACCGTGCACGTTACAGAAGTTACACAAGACTTTGCAGTAGCGTAGCCAGAGGATCGACCAATGGAGAGGGGGGGGGGGGGGGTTATATTTACTCAAGCCAAATTCTACAAGCATTTCGTCCCGCGGCACAGCCGCGCTCGTCAAACGTCGCGAGGGCAGCTTCAGTAAGTACAGATATCATAGGTTCGAATCCATGTGCTGACAGCGGTTATCCTGAGTGTGGTTTTTCCCCGGGTTTATCCTCATTACCTACAGGAAATTGTCTTACTTCAATTCCCGGAGCGCCTGCTCCATCCCTGTCCCTAATACATTAACACACACTACTACAGTCATCACAGCAATACAGGTTATCAGAAAACTTCAACACACACCCAACTAAACGAGGCTGATGACCAAGATGTCTGAAGTCCCTCAAATTAATTAACAACTCTACATGAATTTCCTTTTCTCAATGAGATATTATTACACAAGAAAAGTTTCATGTTTTTTGGTCCAGAAGTCTTCGAATAAATAATGAAACAATATGCGAAAAAAAAAACTGATTTAAAAAATGAGCTTAATTTTTAATGAAAATCTTGCCTCAATGATAAATCTAGAATATTCCTCTTCCCTTGACAGGAACTCGAATCTATCTGTGCTACCAACATGAAGACTGCGTATCTCTCAACAAGAGGGCAGTGTGCTCACTAATTTTGCTATCAATGTTTACCAGTAGAAAATATTTACATAAGTCTCAGCAAAAGTGGGTATGTCTTCTCACGATGTAGCATGTTGATTTTTGAGTTATACATAGAGCCCTGCGCGTATAAACAAAACATTATCCGCATCCGCCCCGCATCCGCACGACTGTTATCCGCATCCGCCCCGCATCCGCACGCCTGTTATCCGCATCCGCTCCGCATCCGCATGACTGTTATCCGCATCCGCCCCGCATCCGCAATACTTTTATAAAAATCCGCTGATATTTCAATTCTGGTTTCCTGACCTCCGCTTTAGACAAAAAACTGGCTATACTTCTTTGGCTACTTTTGCACTTGTGCCGCAGTAGGTTTGATGTGCCTGATTTGTGTCCTGAGTATGAATACACTTTTTTACAGGTAAAACATCCTACTATATCGTTCACCTCTTTGGTTCCATTCAAAACGTAACCAAATATCTGCCTTATCCTTGACTTGAGCTTTGTTTCACGCACTATTGAATATACACCTTGATTTGTTTTAATATATATTTTATCAATGTTGGTTAAATGATGTTCATACTTCCGGTCGTGGTAACATTTACTAAGTGAACTTATCTTAAAGCTTGGAGAAAGGGATTGACATTTGGCCGGAACTTCCAAGTCAGTCATACTTCTGCCTCTTGACCCATCAATGTTCGCATAGTTGATGTCATAACTGTCTCCGTTGCAATATCACAGCCCACGCGTTTCAGTGCCAAGATGGAAATAAATCTACAGATAAACCTGGAACCAGATCTTCCAGGATAGCTTAGATAGCGAAGTAGCTGACTTGAGAAATGTTAATGATGTCACCACGATGAACTAACTTATTGACAGCATTATATCTCGTGGATAATGGCAGTGAGAAATTGATGATGATGATATGTCAAGACCTTCTACTACAAACATACGGTACGGTACTTAATAAAATGTAGTTGAAATCATATGAGTAAAATAATATTCTCGTGTATAACTGCAAAACGTACCCGAATTTTTCGTACGCAATAGGCTATAGGAGTATTACTCTTTTAAGCATGAAGCTGTAGATTGGCATATCAAATATGTAATATTATCGAAAGTTCCACATCGTATTCTAAAAACTATCCGCAAATTTACTCCAAACATTATCCGCAGCGTATCCGCTATCCGCACAGCCATGCAAACTATATCCGCGTGGCGAAAAATTCTGCGGATCCGCGGATATCCGCATCCGCGCAGGGCTTTAGATACAATACTAATTTTTATGTTTATTTGTTTTTTTTTTCAACTGAATCCTGTGCTTTATATTGCAATTTGCCCTGAACGCCTAAAATATCAATTTCGACGATTTTTGTCACCTATCAAGGTCCTTCTTACCTAACAATATCTGCATGTAGCCGGAAAAAGGTTGGTAGCTTACACTACATATGCGACAAATTTCACTCATTCGTAACTGGGAGATAACCGTAATTCGGGGAATTGCTGGACATGTATTTATGTAATATGAAGCAACTCGGCTGACTATCTCATGCTCAAGAAGTTACATAACGATCCCAAAATTAGTCCTTATTAAAACGCGTTATTTTTAATTAAAACTAGATTAATTTACATATAACTTCCCACCCTCCAAAAAAAAAAAAAGAAATAATGGTAATATTATCCTGCTAGGTGGGGTTGAAAATAATTTGGCGTTAGCCTCAGTTTGAAATTAGCTCTATTTCGTGGGGAAAGAGTTAGATTGGCAACCCTAGGAGGACGGAGTTGTATTATCACAGTCTAAAATACACAGTCGAGAAGCTCATTGCGTTACGAAATTGGATCCTCCTGGTAGGTGGAGCGACACTAGCGCTTGCGGCGGCCTGCAAGCTGGTAACTGCCTTGAGCACGTTATTCGCGGAACAGACGATTTCACTTTTGCAGTTGTTGTTATGAATTTTAACTCACCTCAATTGTAAACATAAGTCATGTTAAATACTAACTACTACAGAATAGAAGCCACTATGTTGATATACTATACACTTCTAATTCATAGGAACATGTGAGATCTGTGCTGGACAAAACGGAGGCAGACCGGTTTTTCTCCGGGTACTCCGGTTTTCCCTGTCAAAATTTCATTCCAGCAACACTCTCCACTATCATTTCATTTCATCTGTCATTCATTTAATCATTGCCCCAGAGGAGTGTGTCAGGCCTCGGCAGCCGGCACAGTTCATATCCTCGCCGCTAGATGGGGGCTTCATTCATTCCATTCCTGACCCGGTTGGAGACTGGAAGCAGGCTGTGGATTTTCATTTTCATAAAAGTAGCTTTGTTTTTATTGGTTCACTCATCTACAAGTGTCCCTAGGTACAGTTGTATGACGTATTTAATGCGACTTGCGTAGAATTAATAGTCCATACTAGTTATAAATTCATGTATTTGTTTCAATGATAGTCGCGGGCATCTCCCCGATTCTTGGATGTAACGGGTAATCGCGAGAACCACTGGATGGATTTTGATGTGGTTTTCACCATTCTGTAAAGGACTTCTCGAGGAAGGTTTCTGTAGAAAAACATTCATTTATGACCAAAGGAAGCCGAGCAGTAACAATTGCAGTGAATCGAGTAAAAAAAAAAACTGCCGTCCGTGCGCCTTTTAAGCTTACGCTGGGTAAAATGTTAAAAATATCTATATACTATGAGTGTAAGAATTGTTCAGCAAGAAAAGCTCCACAAAAAAGTCCACGACAGCATATCTCTATCTTTAATACATCGCCCAGTATATTTTTGTTTACGTTTTCATTTGTTCCAACAATCTCCATTCAGTGGAAATAAAAAATACTAGCTTCGTAGCGAGCTTACGAGGTAGAGAGCGAGCCTATCATCCCAGCCTCGGCCAGCATCAGACTGTCGAGTCGTGTCGAGTTAAGACCTCAGAGAAGAGTATATGTGTTTGGAGTTTCGCTGTTCACCTCGGCTTTTCTGAATTGCGTCTGGGACCTGCCGTCCGTGCGCCTTTTAAGCTTACGCAGGGTAAACCATTTAAGATACCGGGCGAAACCGGGGCGGGTTGCTAGTATGGGTATAATATAATAGCAAATTCTTAACCATATCAAATGCTAGTTATTCCGTAAAATTGAGTAACATTATAGATAATTAGTAGAAATACCAATGTGATTTTGTGAAACAAAAAGTATAAAAAGATCTTAAGGTCTTAATTTTAAATGGCTCAATTGTAGGTAGGCCTAATTCGTATTTTTTCTTTTGGTTTGAAACCTTTCATTCCTGAATTTCACAATATAATACAATGTCAATTTTACAAATAATGTTAGCATTGTGTACCGTACCTTCACAGTAGTCGTGTGGGAGATCGGGTATTTCATAAGGGAATTAACAAACAGCGTACCATTGCATCTACGTTTGTTAGCATAATCCTGACGACATAAATTGGCTTGCTTCAAAATGATTCGAGAATAATTTTATATTATTGTACAAAATCTCCATCTGTATTCATTAAATCAGCTCTCTGGCTATTTAAGAGCCATTTTCTACACCTGAAAATTTAAATATCGGCACGTGTTTGAGATGATATCATTTACTTATGTCTTAATTTTCAAAATTCATAGATATCCTAGTGAGATATGCTTCTGATTTACAGTATAACAGACTGCCTGCGTAGCTCAGCGGCTAACATTCTCGCCTGCTGTACTCAAAGTTGCAGGATCGAATCCTGGCGCAGCCAGTTGGTATTTGAGGGTGCGCAAATGCGAGGGAGCCGTGTCTATAGATTTACTGCCACGTTAAAGATTCCCTTCGGTGCAGAATTCCGGCGCCCCGGCGTCTCTAAAAGCCACAGTAGTTAAAAGGGACGTAAAACCAATAACATTATTATTGATTTATAACCAGTTAAAGACCTAGTTCCGTTGTTTGTTTGAATAGCTTTATAATACTAGTCTAAAAACCATAGCTCAAGTCTAACCTTTTAGTGTCCTTTGGAAGCTCGGGTGCCATCTTCTTGTTATTTGAACAGTCAACATTAATAGAATGACTTTTCAATCGGTCAACACGAATACACACAATTAGATTGTGCGAGGAGTAACAATTAATTTCCCTGTGTAATTGTGTAATTCATAGCACAATAATTATTCATACACTTAATAAAATACTTCTCATACAGTCCCCCTTTATGTGAGAATTGTTTGAAGTGTATAAACAATTCATGTATTTATTTCAAGCACTAGGAGATAAATTGCCACTCCCCGCCCAATCTAATTGTGTACACTCGTGTTGACCGACTGAAAACCAATCATATTTTCAATTAGAATACTTAGCAACACTGAAATATGGCTTCTAAGATTTGATCTGTTTATTGCACTGCACATCTCTTGTAAAACACATGATTAAAGATATAACCGTTACACAATGCTTACAGTAAATCCAGCAACAATAACATACACCAACACAACGCAGTCGGCACATGCTTGATGGCTGCGTGAGAGCATTGTTGTCGCGCGGTAGAAATAATGAGCCAAGCTTCGCAACTGTTTACTGTTTAGGTAGACTGGTTATACGTTGTCATGAAGACGTGCTGGGCTCCTCTGTCTTCTTTCCTGTTGACCTCTCTTGGTCAAATCTTGTTCTCTTCCGACTCCGACGGTATTAGGGTATCCGAGGCTTGAAAAAAAACTTTATACAAAGAATTTACATTCAAATTTTAAAAGATATCATACACAACCAATGAAAAAACCGGGTGAGTTAGCCTTGGTCGTTACGGCGTGGCTGCAGGCACTCGCTCACATCCGGAAGGCGAGGAGGTTCGAATCCCCCCGCAGGCAACCTTGAAGATGGTCTTCTGTGGTTTCCCATCTTCCTTCCAGGCAAATGCCTGGGTTGGTCCCTAACTATAGGCCACAGCCACTACCTTAAAATTCCTCGTCCTTACATTCCCACACAACATTCCACACGTGGCGGTACTTGTAGCTCACCCCATGGGTGTCCGCATAGAAGCAGCTACAAACTCTAGCGAGCCGAACATGTCCTCGGACACCTCCGGCACTAAAAGCCATACGTAAAAAAACCATTATTTAAATAACAAGGGGATTCCTTCCTGCCTTGTCATTTGCAAACAAGATTAGGATTTCATGAGTCCAATTTCACTTTCAAGTCAGATTCAAAAGCAAGAACACCAAGATGACTTAACACAATCCCGTTTTGTGTCCTTAAATAATCAACATTGCAAATGTGCGACAATGAATAATTCTCGTGTGTGTGTATTTTTTTAACTTTAATAACTTGGCGTTTAATGCCCAAGCTGTTTTGTACAGTTTTCCGGATTTTCTTCCGCCCTGGGCAGCTGCCGTGTTTGTTCCCCCCCGTAATTACGGGCCTGAATACAGTAAATGACCCTATATTGTAAGCGCGACCTTAAGGGACCAGTGTTTTACTAGTCAGCAAAGAAAACCTCGTTTTAGGGGCTTAAATCCGCTATCGGTGTTGCAATGTATAAAAATATCTCCAGAACGTGCTTTCATATCGTCACTGCCAAAGTGACATGGCGAAAGTAGTAGCCAGCCTAAACACTTTTCATATTGTTGGGTAAACATACGATATTTACACTAGGCATAACCATATTGAAAAAGGGAGCTATGTTTCCATTGGTGGTCTAGTGCATGACATTATTAGAACCATATATTTTTAAATATAAATACGTAGTATGTCAGCAACAATAAATAAGTTTTCTATTGTGACATTTGTCAGTTGATTATCAGAAACTTCAATTTATAAAATAAACTGGTGACAATGACCAATCGAATATCAACATTCTCGGAATTCCAGGGGGGTGGGGTGGGGAGGGGGCGGCGGGGGGCACCGCCCCACATTGCCTCTCCCTGTGGGCGCCCATGATGATGTTGGGATTCAAACTGTGGTATTTTAACTCGTGCAGGGAGATGAACCTTCCTATTAAAATGAAATCTGTATTACACTGCTGATCACCCGCAAAAGAAGCTGACGTAAGGCGACGCTGTACTGCGCAGTCTCGTTGGAGGTGGCACTGGAGATGGGCTAATTTTGGGTTTTCCGTAACGCAGACTGGGCCAATGTCATGTCATCGAAACAGAACTCTTAAGGAGGAGCGTTGGTATGCAGCAGCATTCTTCCTTTCTTATCCTTTCCTTTAAGAAAACCATGGAAACATGTAGCTCATAGCTTTTTGTTGTCGTTCGTGGATCGATGTAATGCCAATAGTGTATGATAATTATATCCTGATGCATAATTATTTCATTGTAGCAGTGTGGGTAGCTTTCATCGTTGCAGATCTGCAGTTCATCTGTACCGAAGAAATTGTATTAAAGTAGGCAGTCTGTCTGTGTGTTAGGTAGTCAGCCCGAAGGCTGGTTGGATCCTTAAAAAGTACCGCCGTTAGTTTATGTGGGTAGATACCCACAAAAACCCAAGGCAGACCTATATTGAGGCGTACTAGGCAATATGAGGAGTGAGGTAGTTTGCCATTGCTTTCCTCACTGAGTCAGAACAGCAGTACAAACCCTATGAGTAGAACCTTTCACAGCTTCCACAGGCACTGACTGTGTCCTGAATGGCATTACCTCGGTAGCATCCATATAATCATAGCCATGAGTGAGACTGTGCCATCGGTGAAAATCCGCATTTTACTCTAGCCTGTGCCAACAGACAAATGCAAATGTACTGCATTCATCAAGACATGGCACACTGGCCAAAAATAGGCAGAAAAGACGTAATACAATGGAAGCGACGTCAGATTGCAATGAAAAAGACAGATGTTTTAATGATTTACCATGCAAATTGCACTGGGAAAGGGGTGAATCATCACAAGTAACTACCCATTGTTTTTAAACTTAAAGTTATCTCGTAAATATTCAGTGAGATTAGACTACTTACGTGCACATTTGTTTAGTACTTCGTATTATTACGAAATTTTGATGAAGTGTATTTCAAATGAAATTAATTAATACATGTTAATTGAAATCTGTTGCTGTTGCTTATTTAGGGTTGTTGTGACATCGTGGTCATGCAGCCTCGTGTACTTGGGTGTGCGCGGAATTTGTGTGATGGCTGTACTAGTGTGTGTATTTGTAAATTTGGTATTGGGTTGGGAAGGAGGTGGTCTTAGCCTTGGGTTAGAAACTATCTCGGTGTTTGCCTGGAGTAGACGTGGGGAAACCACAGAGAACCACTTCCAGGATGCCTGAGGTGAGAATCAAACTTTCCTCTTCTCAGTTTTGCATTACAAGGCTGAGTGTACCCCGTCCCAGCCCTTACACCAGAATTAAAGTTTCTTGGCAGAGCCGGGAATCGAACCAGGACCTCCGGGGCGACGGCCAAGAATGCTAGCCGCTACACCACGAGGTGGTCAGATAATTATTGAATTAATATCATATAAAATAATTAGAATCAATTATAATTGATAGTTTAAATTAGTGTGAATTATTTTTATTCTGAATTCAATAAAATATGCAAATGATGAAAATATGTCTGGGTCGTTCTGTAATGGGCCGATTCCGACTGGGGCAGTAATCACTGTAACAGCCATGCTCACTTGACTGAACGACCCTGCGGTGTTTTACTGCATTTTGGTGCATGCGGTTTCCCACGTATTTTGTCACTTGGGTGTTATACTGATATGCCATTTGGAAAGTTGACCGGTATGCAGATAATGAGAACCTCCATGAGTAAAAGCTCCTATGCAAAGAAAATAACGGGTGGTACAAAGCCCAGAACAACATAACCTATCACTAGAGCCCTGCGCGGATAAACAAAACGTGATCCGCATCCGCCCCGAATCCGCACTACTTTTTTCCACATTCGCACGTTTGTTATCCGAATCTACTGGAATTACAATAATATTTTAAAGTAGATAAAGCATAAATTACTAAAGCAACATATTTAGACATTTGAGGAACAAATCGTTCCATTAGGCTTGGTATGTCAAGTGTTATGTTTAAAATGAATGTTATACAGCCAGAATCGCAACCCTTTCCTGTTCGGGGTGTTAATTATGCTTATTGACATAATTTGAATGAGATTAACTTAAATCATTATCTTGCATTTGTCACGAAAAAAAGCACAACGGAAAAAATATGATATGCCATAAACATTATTATTTTTTATTGTTTTTTTAGCGTATGGCTTTTAGTGCCGGGAGTGTCCGAGGACATGTTCGGCTCGCCAGAGTTAGTAGCTGCTTCTATGCGGACACCCATGGGGTGAGCTACAAGTACCGTCGCGTGTGGAATGTTGTCTGGGGAGGAAAGTGTGAATTTAAGGACTAGGAATTGGAAGGTAGCGGCTGTGGCCTATAGTTAGGGACCAACCCGGCATTTGCTGGAAGGAAGATGGGAATCCACAGAAAACCATCTTCAAGGTTGCTGGCGGGGGGATTCGAACCTTCTCGCCTCCCGGATGTGAGAGACTTCCTGCAGCCACGCCGTAACAACCACGGCTAACTCACCCGGTCGGGTCCTAATAGGGATATTAAACAAAATCGGATTGTATTCTAAAAAATACCCGCTAATTTTCTCCAGACATTATCCGCAACTTATCCACTATCCGCACAGCCATGCAAACTATATCCGCATCCGCGCAGGGCTTTACCTATCACCCTAACCTTGCATATTTATGAAAGGCATGAAATATACTGTAATGTTTATTATAATGTTATAGGGTTTATAGTAAATTTATCAATCTCATGTAATATTTTTACGTACGAGCCTCCGTGGCTTAGGCGGCAGCACGCTGGCCTCTCACCGCTGGGTCCGTGGTTCAAATCCCGGTCACTCCATGTGAGATCTGTGCTGGACAAAACGGAGGCAGACAGGTTTGTCTCCGGGTACTCCGGTTTTCCCTGTCACAATTTCATTCCAGCAACACTCTCCACTATCATTTCATTTCATCTGTCATTCATTTAATCATTGCCCCAGAGGAGTGCGACAGGCTTCGGCAGCCGGCACATTTCATATCCTCGCCGCTAGATGGGGGCTTCATTCATTCCATTCCTGACCCGGTCGGAGACTGGAAGCAGGCTGTGGATTTTCATTTTCATGTAATATTTTTACGTATAGGGAGTAACACTAATCACAATTGGGTAAAATCGTGTTGACCGACTGAAAAGCATTTCAAACTTCGTATAATGTTTTAATTCAAGTATGTTTATTCGATCGAGATACATATTGAAGCGAAAAAATCAGTTTACTGTGCATTCGTATGATTTCAGTACCCGGAAGTCACCTTATCTGTGATAATGTTGGTGATTAAGTTGTTGTTGATTGATTTAGGGGCATTGCGACATCGTGGTCATGTAGCTCCGTGTATAATTGGGTGTGTGTGTGTGTGTAATTTGTCTGATAATCTATGTTATTGTGATGGGTGAATTAGTGTGTGTATTTGGATTCAGATAAAGCCTCCGTGGCTTAGGCGGCAGCACGCCTGCCTCTCGCCGCTGGGACCGTGGTTCAAATCCCGGTCACTCCATGTGAGATCTGTGCTGGACAAAACGGAGGCAGACAGGTTTGTCTCCGGGTACTCCGGTTTTCCCGGTCAAAATTTCATTCCAGCAACACTCTCCACTATCATTTCATTTCATCTGTCATTCATTTAATCATTGCCCCCGAGGAGTGCGTCAGGCCTCGGCAGCCGGTACGGTTCATATCCTCGCCGCTAGATGGGGGCTTCATTCATTCCATTCCTGACCCGGTCGGAGACTGGAAGCAGGCTGTGGATTTTCATTTGGATTCAGATGATGATTGGGAAGGAGGCGGCCGTGGCCTTAAGTTAGGAACCATCTCTGCATTTGGCTGGAATAGAAGTGGGAAAACCACGGAAAACCAGTTTCAAGATGGCTGAGATGGTAATCTAACCCTCTCTTATCAGTTTTGCCTCACGAGGCTGAGTGTACCCCGTTCTAGCCCACAGACCAGAATTACAATTTCTTGGCAGAGCCGTGAATCAAACCCGAACCTCCGGGGTGACGGCTAAGAATGCTAGATGTATGTGTAATGTGAACACCTTCAACATTTGAAGTTGACTAATATCAACCGAAGCCCATCGCGATAACTGCTAATCACTATCGGAGGCTCTAATGTGATGCTGGTTGTTATTATTATTATTATTGTTGTTATTTTAAGAGGCGGAACAGCGAGGTCATCTGTCCCTGTTCGAACGTGTTCATACTACGTAGTAGGCTATAATACTGTAGATCTTCTCGACTCTTTCGTGATAGGCAAGGCGACAATTCAGCTATGCAGACAGCTGTGTTCGAATGACCAATTATTTAGTTAGCACAATCTTCACTATATAAAATACATAAATATTATCAAATTAAAATTTTTAATATTACAGTAGTACAAAATGTACTGATAATCAATTAAATAAATCTCCCAATAAAATGTTATAACAGTCATTATGTTCACACATTGTTGCCCGGGCGCGCTCTACTCCATTCCTTACTGTGGACCCGGCAACTGAAGTACACCTAGCACGAGAAGCAAGATGAAATATTAATACGTGTAACTTTACTTACTTGTCCATCCATCAACCTCATTGTCACTACTTTTCACTGCTATCATTGGCAATTTCACTCGTATTATTATCGTCAACAGACTCTTCTGAACTTATCCCCCCAGGGGCTCACATCTAGTGGAACGTGGGTTGGCGACCACGGGACCCCAGCTGAGTCCGGCATTGCTTCCACTTACTTGTGCCGGGCTCCTCTCCGTCTTCCTTCCTTTCGACCTCCCTTGGTCAACTCTTGTTCTTTTCCGACACCGACGGTATTAGGGTATCCGGGGCCTAGGGAGTCTCACTTTCCCGCCTTAATTGGCCCTTGTCTCATCTCTCCTGATCCCTCCTTCTTTGAGGGGTCAGACCTCTTGTGTTTTTCCCATTATATTTCCTTTTCTCTTGAAGATTCCCGCACTGTTTTTGTTAATTGGCTCCCCGTTTCTCTCAATTCCCTTAAGCGATTTTTTTTTCATCGACACTCCCTTTTGTAGGTATTTTCAATCTACGTTGCATTTTGTAAGTTTTTTCGATATACATTGCATTTTACAAGTGTTTTCAACCTCATTTGCTTTTTGTAAAGATTGACAATCTAAATTGCTTTTTAGTAAGTCTTTCAATACAGGGGATGGGACTTTAGTGAGTATTTTGAATTTCAATTGCATTTTGTAAGGATTTTCAATCTAAACTGCTTTTTGCAAGTATTTTCAATCTAAATTGCAGTTTGTATGGTGGGCAGTTTGCAAGTATTTTGATTCTCAATTGCATTGTGTGGTTATTTTGAATCTAAATTACATTTTGTAAGTATTTTCAATCTAAATTGCATTTTGTAAGTATTGTCAATCCACATGAGTAGTTTGAATCTACCGTACATTTTGTTAGCGTTTTCAATTTCAATTACATTTTGTAAGCATTTTAAATTGCAATTGCATTTTGTAAGTATTTCGACTCTACATTGTATTTTGTACGAATTTTGAACCTGACCTACATTTTGTGCGTAGTTTTCAATCTATTCCTTGTGTGAGTATTTTCGTTCTAAATTTCCTTTTGTAAGTATAACCGCTCTCCATTTTGTGAGTAGTTTCAATCTGAGTTCCTTTTCGTAAGTATTTTCCGTCTCACTTAATTTTCGTTCTGGTTTCCATTTCATTGTCATTTTCGATATCACCTAGACCATTTGGAGCCGATAACCTAGATGTTAGGCCCCTTAAGACAACAATTATAATAATCATCATGAACTGATTATCGCACTGTCAGTTCCGCGCGCGCTATGCTAACACTTGACAATACACGCGGTAACTGACAATGAGTGTTATAAAACCTCACTTCCTGTACCGAAAGCATTATCGAGACAACAATATACCTATCTGCATTTCGTTCAACAAAGACCTTAGTTTGGAAATAACTCGTAGTTTTTCTATTCATGAACGGCGGAGTGGAGAAAATTACCGTACACAAGAATGAAGCACTGTAAGAAAACGTTATGTTATGTAGCCGGTCGCCCGCGCACCAATACAAAACTATGTAAATTAACGTATCCCGTCGTCAATGTGAACTTGTTAGCGCGACTGTACTGTTTCATGACATTTGGGCATACATTTTTAACAAAAGTTCTTACTCTAACCACGGCAATTCGGAGGGTCGCTAAACCCATATTTTATTGGTATATTGGCTTTCACGGCCAGTTAAATAAAAGTCAGCAATTTTTCTAGGTTTGTGCCGTGTCTGGTGTGGGGTTTCGCCTAGGACACCAAGCTGGCTCATCCGCGGGCTCTTGGTGTCCCCGCCCGGACCCCAACAGGAGTAGCGAACTGCGCGCTACCTCTCTTTTTATGAAGCGCACCCCCGCCTCTTTACTGCGAGAACTGAAAGCTTAAGCAGCCATAACCTCCCTATGAAGGCTTTCACGGGCAGTGAATTAAAAGTCAGCAATTTCTCTAGGTCTGTGCCGTGTCTTGTGTGGGGTTTCGCCTAGGACACCAAGCTGGCTCATCAGTGGGCTCTTGGTATCCCCACCCGGACCCCAACAGGAGTAGCGAACTGCGTGCTACCTCCCTTTTTATGAAGCGCACCCCCGCCTCTTTACTGCAAGAACTAAAAGCTCAAGCAGCCATAACCTCCCTATGAAGGCTTCCAAAAACATGGTATATTGGCTTTCACGGGCAGTGAATTAAAAGTCAGCAATTTCTCTAGGTTTGTGCCGTGTCTTGTGTGGGGTTTCGCCTAGGACACCAAGCTGGCTCATCAGCGAGCTCTTGGTGTCCCCGCCCGGACCCCCATATTTTATTATTCAACCAGACCCAGGGGTGCACCCAAAAGTTCGTCTCATGAGGGGTCCAATGAAGAAAATGTTATTTTGGAACAAAACCTAACTGAACAGTGACTGCTGATTTCCATCCATAAATGCGTACAAATTAAAATACCATACATATCTCCTCTTTTCTTTCTTTCTTTCTTTCTTTCTTTCTTTCTTTCTTTCCAACCTCCTCAGAATGGAAAACGATCGCACCCGAAAGAGATGGGAAGAGAGAGTATTTGAGATGTGGTTATTTGACTGGCTGTGGGGCTCAGCGGTAACGTTCTCGCCTGCTGTTCCCAAGGTTGCAGGATCGAATCCTGGTGCAGCCAGTTGGCATTTGAGGGTGGGCAAATGCGAGGGAGTTGTGTCGGTAGATTCACTGGCACGTTAAAGATCCCCTTCGGGGCAAAATTCCGGCACCCCGGCGTCTCTAGAAGCACCAGTTATTAAATGGGACGTAAAACCAATAACATTATTATCGGTATGTGAATAATAAAAGGGGAAGAATGCTTTTCAGTCCGTTAGGTTGATCTACGCCTCTGAAGGGCCGTTTGTGAACCGAGCTTTGCTGGCAGCAGGGTGGACAGTTACTTTCCTGCTGCCTCTTACCTTCCTCCAGCCGGCAACTTGTTATCCCAAGTACCAGTAATCTTATCAAGGAGTTGCTTCGGAGATCTCGCGGATTCTGTATTTCAACCTGGCCAAGCTATTGATAATGTCTGCGAAATTTTAGATTGGGAATGTTCATAGCATAATAATCTGTAAAGTCGATAAAGCTTGACTACTAGCGCTTAAATCTCCTACAATTTATAGGTTAACCTCCTCGAGGAGAGGGAGGCTCTGTCAGTGCGCCCCTGTCCAAACCTTTGTGTCTTCCATACAAAGCCGGGACTTCTCTGCCGTGAATAATGTAAACCAATCTTCATTTGGATAATATGCGGAGTTGAAGTCCCCCCACCTTTATTTTTTACGCGACGAATAATTAATTTCCCGTTATAGCCATGTTCAGCGATAACCATAAATTCTTCGGTTCAAGTTTCTTTACATTCCAAGTACCATGTTTGGTTTTCTTTTCCCCCTCTTTAGATGGAAATGAAAAGTGCAGGTTTAGTTGTTGTTACTTGCATACGCTTCATTGAAAGTGACTGCACATTCTCATATTTTTCTCATACACCTTCCTACTGTTCATCGTTCTAAGAGGCAACAATTCTTTTGACGTTTTTCAAAATTCAAGTCCTATTTGATGATACTGTTCAGATTTTGAAGATTCGAAGTTGCGTGCAGTGGTTTGCTGTATGACTAACTTACAGCCAGAGACAAGAGCTTTGAAATTTATGACAATGTCTAGTTGCAGGTTTCCTTTATTTTGATTTAATTTTTTTATTGATGCAACCAATGCCCATTTTAATTCTGGTCTGAGGGCTGGGACGGGGTAAACTCAGCCTTATGAGGCAAACCTGAGAATTCCACAGTACGCTACTTTTGAGAAATAAATTATCGATTTGTAAAAGAAAAAAGAAAAAAAAAAAAAGCTGTTTACCTGACTACTGACAAACATTTAGATATTTGCCATTCCTACTCCAGAGGTCATAATAGAAAAGTCATTGTAAAATGTTATTTGTGTGTTGTGTTGTATTAACTTATTTTGTATTGCCACTGATTGTAGGCTATATGAACTTAGAATTTTGCAATTAACCATCATCTAAAATAATTACACAAAGTTATATGCTCTAAGATATTGGTTGATATTTATGGGTATTTTATGTAGACAATACCCTGAGAATACTCACAATTTTCCAGGATAGTCAGCCCCCACCGAAAATAATTGTATATACGCCCCTGGGTAAAATGTCAGGATACTACCGTACCTTATTTCAAGTCTCGGGGCACCTACTCCATCCTTGTCCTAATACAGTTACACACGACTACAGTCGTCACATAAATACAGGTTATCAGACAAGTTCATCACACACCCAACTGCATGGGGCTGATGACCAAGATATCAAAAGCCCCTCAAATGAATGAATAACAATTAAGTAGCCTTCAGCCTATTTCTTTCTGTACATGCTGTACGGCATATGTCCAGTACTTGGGTGAAATCTTGGCGAAACCCTCCCTCGCCAGCTTCTTCACCTCCGTCAAAATAAAAGCCCTTTGTTTCTTGATACGTACCCCTTCACTAGCTGACTAAGAACACGGAACTCATTTAAGGCATTGCAATTTGGGTCACATTATTGTTCTTTTCGTTGTTTTGCAGTTTGTTTTCATATCTGTAGGCCTACATAGTATAAAACAGTCCCCGATTCTCGGATGTAACGGGAAATCTCGAGAACAACTGGATGGATTTTGATGTGGTTTTCACCATTCTGTAAAGGATTTCTAGAGGAAGGTTTCTGTAGAAAAACATTCATTTATGATCAAAGAAGCCGAGTAGTAACTATTTCAGTGAATCGAGCCGAAGAACAACCTGCCGTCCGTGCGCCTTTCAAGCTTACGCTAGGTAGACAGTTAAAAATATCTATATACTATGAGTGTAAGAATTGTTTAGCATGAAAAGTTCTACATAAAAGTCCGCGACAGCATATCTCTATCTTTAATACATCGCCCACTATGTGCTTTTACGTTTTCATATCTTTCAACAATCTCCATTCAGTGGAAATTTAAATTACTAGCTTCGGAGAGAGTTTACGAGCTAGCGAGCGAGCCTATCACCAGCCAGCATCGAACTGTCGAGTCGTGTCGTGTTAAGAATTCAGAGAAGAGTATATGTGTTTAGAGTTTCGCTGTTTGGAGTTTCGCTGTTCACCTCGGCTTTTCTGAACTGTGTCTCGGACCAGCCGTCCGTGCGCCTTTTAAGCTTACGTTGGGTAAATAGTTACAGATACCGGGCGAAGCCAGGGCGGGTTGCTAGTTTAATTATATAATACTGAAGAATGTTAGAAGTTCATAAGGCATTCATTCTAGTTTCCGTAAGTAGTATTTACTATTTTTATGTATGTATGTATGTATGTATGTATGTATGTATGTATGTCTACCCCTTATTAGCTTATTCCCGTTGTCAACGGGATTGGGGATGATATGCGACGAAAGACTATGTAGCAGGTGGATTTTACGGCCGGATGCACTTCCTGATGCCTATTTACTATTTTTTATGACTCAAAATCTGTAAATACTACTCCTGAAAAAAATGGACAAACGTGTTACTTAGGAAGCAAAATAATCAGTGATGGACGAAGAAAAGAGGATATAAAAAGTAGGTAAGCACAGGCAAGGAACGCATTTTACAGGAAAGGAATCTGTTGACATCGAATATAGATTTAGGTATTAGGAAGTCATTTTTGAAGGCCTTTGTCTGGAGCGTGGCACTCTGTGGAAGTGAAACTTGGACTGTTGGAACAGCAGAAAAAAGGAGAATTGAAGCGTTTGAAATGTGGTGTTACAGGAGAATGATCAGATGGGTAGGTTGGGTTACGAATGAAGAGGTATTAAGACGAGTGGCAGAGAAGAGATGTTTCTGGCGACTGCTAATGATAAGAGATAGGTTGGTAGGACACTTACCGTACTTAGTCACCCAGGAATAGCAAACTTAGTTATAGAAGGAAAATTCGAGGATAGGAACAGTAGGGGTAGACGAAGGTTAGTATATGTTAAACAGATTGCCTTGGATGTAGGATGTGGTGGCTATGTAGAGATGAAACGATTAGTTCAGGACAGGGAAGCATGGAGAGCTGCATCAAACCAGTCGAAAGACTGAAGACTCAAACAACAACACTGGTCTCCAAACCCCAGTTGTGGGTGCAAACAGTCCCTCGAATTGCCAGTTCATGCCAATTTACGTTTTACTCTAAAGTAGACAGAAGGCTATGAACATAATCTGATGATGTAGCGAAAAGAAAGTTTGGGAGAAAGACTACTTCAATAGTTAAATGTTTCATCAGTTTACACCCTTTGGTAAATTTTAACGACTTGCGTCAAAATCAGGCCGTGCATGAATTGGGTGCATTTCTATTTAGCAGAATTGAATTATGTCAGATTAAACTAATGGCTGACAAGTGTTTGAGAGCTGTTAGGAACTTCAACCGGGCATGTATGCTTAGCATTGTACTTACAGTACAAGTCGTTCGCATGATTAGCCTACGAAGCAAATTGCGTCCAATACCGATACTACAAGTTCCTTTTGCACTTCTGGAACGTAGACTATATCTTGATTTCATTTAGCCATTTTATCCCCGCTTACAGCAATATGTACATTCCCAGTAGACAGTTCGTTCGTTCGTTCGTTCGTTCGTTCGTAGTCGGTTTACCCTCCAGGTAGGCTTTTCCCACGGACCGCCTCTACGGGCAGTGTCCTGGAGCTTGACATCGGGTCGGCGGATATAACTGTGGAGGCGGGACTAGCGCCTCACCCAGGTGGCCTCACCCCTCGTGAGAGGGGCCTCGTGAGAGATGGGACGGGAAGAATGTGAGAAATAGACAAGGAAGAGGGAAGGAGGTACCATCCCAGCATTTGCCCGAAGACAAAGACCACGGAAAACCACTTCGAGGATGGCTGAGGTAGGAATCGAACCCCCTCTACTCATTTGTACCACCTGAGGCTGAGTAGTAGACCCCGTTCCACATACCACTTTTCAAATTTCGTGGTAGAGCCGGGAATCGGACCTCCGGGGTGGCAGCTAAGCAGGCTGACCATTACACAACGGAGGCGACTCCAGTAGATAGTAACAGAATTACATGATACAGTACTTGGCGTGCCCATAAATGGTTCAATAGACATTGATTGTACACCACTGTGTTATCTTAAGTATGGCATGACGTATGGGCAGCTGCATTCTGTATCTGAGTTTGTGGTATTTAATCCGACATATTCAGTTGGTAGGCCTATATTAGGGCATTCAAATAAGGAAGACCTCTATGATTAGATTTATTAGGTCATTGAAAGGAACATCAGGGCAATACTCCGGCATATCTAAAACGCTAGTAGTTGAAGTGGACATTCAACAAATTATTATTATTATTATTCTCTTCAGTACGTGTGCAATATAATACAGCGCATCCAGCAAAAATTCAGTGCAGTTTACAATCTCCTATATTTTTGGTAACTGAAATTTGCCTACATGCAGTAGTATATTTGCATGAAATAAGTTTTAAATGTTATTTCTATCGTGCTATGAAGTATTCGTGAAACTCGCGTTAAGGAAGGTGCGTGAAGTATTCATTAATTGCATTGGAAAAATTAATGGAATATTGAAGTTAGGCTTTCACCGATCGTCGGCTGACGAGCCTAATCGGTGCACCAGGGAGAAACCCCCACAGAATCGGCATAATACCTAGAAGTATTTGCTGTAATTGAATTGGTTTGACTAACCAGTGCTGCTGTACTTCATTGCTAAATTAGGAGTATATTGAAATCGAAATGTTGAGTAAAATTGCTGTCGATCATCTCATGATAAAGTATCAGTTAATGCATAAATTGATTTTTTAACATTTTTTGCCTCAAGAGATTTATATTCGCGTGCAAAACCTATTCGTAATGTAATCTGCTTTTCGTCTGATTTTTTTCAGCCTCCACGCCTTTCGAGGTCTACTGCTTATATTCTTTTGTAGTATTTAATACGTTTAATATATTCTATCACATTTCTCCTAACTCCTAACAGAATGAAACACTTATCTCACAAATAGTTAACTGCGCAGCTATGTATATTTCTGGGGTAGGTTATTAATAGTCCTCACCGTTGGAGACTCTCAACTCCACTCGCTACGATGGCTGTCTGTTTCCATGCGCTCGAATTATTGGAATTCCTATTATTTTAGGATTCGTGTATTTCCATAATTAAATGTATTGGGCAGGGGCGTGCGCCGCAATGGGGTTGTGTCTTGGCATTTCTCCACGACTTCTGTGATAAGTCTGTGTGACTATTATTTAGAAATGCTGACTGGTCTAGCTCGCGATTTCATTGTTTTAAGCACATTCTTTGGTATCTCCCACAACGAAAGTGGTCATCCCAAGTGTTATTCCTTCCTTTCAAATCCTAGTCATACTCAATGGAGTACTATCCGCGCTCGTTTTCTTGAGGCTTCCTAGTGACTGATCAACAGAGCTCTTTAAATTTCATATTGTAAACTGAAAACTGCAACATAAGGACAGGAGCTACATCAATATATGCATACATATATCCGCCTTCCTGTATATTGACTGTAATTAAACAAAATAGTGGGCAAAGCGTTCAGCAAAAAGGAAATTGTTACTTATTTAAGACAGAACCTAGATAATCCAGGCATGCGATACCACATCAGCATATCATGGTGGTCACGGGGATAAAGGCGCTATCACTAGGATTCTATTAGTTTCTCCATAGTGAAGGTTCAAATTCGGCTTCTGGGGAGTATTTTTGCTATATTTATGGACATTTCCATATGATTTCGTAAATTTACTTCAATAATAATGGCAAATGGTTATACTCAAGAACGAATATACATCGTAATTTATTATATTCATATGCGTAGATCCCACGACGTTCTCGCAAACGTGCTATCACTTTTATGGACCGTTAATTAATTTATTTTTATGTTAAGTAGTCTTAATGAATGTCTGCCCCGTGGTGTAGGGATAGCCCTTCCAAAACATTGGCAATTTTGCACCATATGGAATCCATTTTTTTTTCAAACACACTTTTAAATTTCTGTTTAATAGCTTCCATTTTAGGACCTTTGAGTGAATTACTATTTTCTTCAGTGCCATGCACCTCATTATTTGTGTCAATTAATACGTCGGTTGATGTTTCTAATTTTCTTATGCGGGAAGACAAAAACTCAAATTTGCAGATAACGATCATTCATTTTTAGCCTATTTTAATTTATTAAAAAATAACGCTTATGACATCACCTTTTGTCCGTGTGTGTGTTGGGGTGTGTGTGTGTGCTTGTGTATGTATGTGTATGTGTGTGTGTCCTAATAACTTCTAAACGGCTGGAGCGATTTCAATGAAACTCGGTAAGGTCATAGCACCATTTTGGCCGACCCCGACCGTGCCCTTCAATTGTTTTTACGTCCCACCAATCCAACATTGCGGCTGTATGAAATATTTCACACAAGCATTCTATATCTCCGAAAATATTATCGATATCACCCTGAAATTTTGTACGGTGATATAAGAAACTACTAGAAGTTCACCTATGAAACTTTCAAAAACCTGTAAAGTACAAAATGCACATGGTGGCCAAGCGAAGTTGAAACATTTTAATAGTTTTTTTTCCTCGTGTTTTACTCATCTGAGCGCAGTGAAATATGGTACAGAAAATGTTTATACATATTGTAATGCACTGGCATCTAATTTAATTTAATTCAATTGTTTACATAACCTCAAGATGGCGGCTGTGCAAAATTTTAAAATTATGTTCTCATTTATTGTGTCGTAATCATGCGATCGAAATGAAAGTTTGAATAATGAACCTACGCAATAATTTTCATTTAATGGTGCATAACTATACATATACCAATCCAACATGGCGACCATCCGAAATATTTAGACGGTTCTCAATATCTACGAATCTAGTACAGCAATTAAAGGGACTTTCAATAACCTGGTGAGCACAAATCCAACATGGCGGTGACGCGAAATAAAACATATTTAAATGGACGTTTCTCGCGATTTAACCATCCGAGTGCAGTGAAACTTGGTACGGTAAATACTTATACAAATTTTAATCCACTGGTATCTAACTTATTTCAATTGTTTTCATAACCACAAGATTTTAAAATCTCGTTTTTATTTCTTGTGTCCTAATCATGCGATTGAGTTTGACTGCTACACCTACACAATAATCTTCATGTAATAGTGCATAACTCTGAGACCTACACATATAAAAATCCATCATGGCGACCATCTGAAATATTTACACTGTTCTCAATATCTACGAATCTATTACAGCAAAACTGAAATTTTGTATGTTGATAGAGTCAATTAACATAAGTAGGATATATGAAAGTAGGCTGTATAGTTCTTCACGGATCTACTTGTTAATATACTGTCTTTAAGCAAGTCCTGAGAATTTCGATTCATGAAGTGTCATCTTTATTTAGTTCATTTATCACTGATTTTTAATTAAAAAATTGTTTGCATAATACACTACTTCTTCTAACCACGTCCTCCAGGAGTAACAATGGGTCTATGTGAAAGTGCAAGATCTGGATTTTTTGCTCTGAACAAATCAATTATTGCTGGCGCTTTCAGAAAAACTTATTTCCTTCCGTTTGAAATCAATTTGTCAACTTAAGGATACAATATAGGCCTACGTATCTGCTCACATAAGTTACTTTGTGTAAACCATGCGCTATAAAAGATGCGTATATCAAGTTGGGGAAGCTCACAGAGAGGCCATATGCTGCCTTCTTCGTATACGGAGCAGCATCCGTAATTAAGATTAAAACAAATTTCACCCCATTCAGCCATAACAACTGCAGAGTTTCATTGAATAAGTGAGCCATTGTTACATGATTCGAAGTTGATATTTCTCTGTTAATAGTAAACGCCTCTTGGGAACCGTTTCATTATTTTCTAGCACACCTACCACATTTCCGACTTTCCTACCGCTAGAGTCTGGTGATTCGTCCATGCTTACCGATATTATTTTTATTTTCACATTCTGCTCTGATCTTTCCTAGCATTAGCATTTCTTGTTAACATGCAAAAACAAAACAAAATCTTGATGTTGATTCATTAGGCGTTTCAAAATTCCTGTACATGGTAAGAAAATTTCTAAGATGTGGACTTGTTAATTTACAGTATATAAAGGAATATCACAAGTAAGAAAAGTTTTACATAAATCTGTATAACATTCGGAACTTTCTTGAGACTGGGGTATGTGAAGAAGAAGCTGATTCGCCTAAAAAATTGTTGTCTCGAGGTAGTACGTTAAGCGACTATTTTATGTTTATTTCCTGCTAAACGCTGCAAGACTAATGATCGCTGTTCCACACTTACAGGTTTCCCACAATTTTGGTAGAATAGAATCTTGCCGTTACTTGTAAAAAAAAAAAAAAAAAAAACAACACTAAATTCAGCAACATATTGCTGCAAATGAGAACACATACTTTATTTCCCTTCCGGCATTATATCACCAATCACAATCGCTTTACACTTCAATTAATATACCGGTACTACATAAACGGCGTGGTTCAAACTTGCCAAGGGCAGTGACTGACTGAACTGAAGAATACTGCATCGCGTTTCGCATTCCGTGTTCAATAATACGAAGAATACATGAAATAAGATTTTTTTCAAATTTGGGTTTTAAAACAGAGACAAATAACGATTTGTTACACCAAAGGAAAAATAACAAGTTGTGTTTATATTTAAAATATTTATTTACTTCAAAAATATGTATTTTTATGTGAAATAAAATTTCATACATTACATCGTTCGAGTTCGCAATTTCTGTTGAAGTTAGTCTTTTATCTACAAGAAAACATAAATATGTATTTACATAAAAATCCGTAGGTAGGTCTTTCATGAGTTGTAGGCCCACGATTTTTTTATTTTGTCCTAATAAATACTATTCGGGGTTGTAAGTTCACGAGAAGCGTTACTACTGGAAATTGTATCAGCAAACACAATCTTTAATGAAATGCCCTAATAGTTACAAGAAAGTAAAAAGAAAATTGCTATGGATGGAACAATTTATCGAAGAAAATACGATTGATGAGTGGTTCCTACGTAGGCATCAATTGGATAACAGATGATTTACAAATCAATGTTCAGTACAAATTATTAGTCGATACTGTAATACCTTTTACAAGGCAATTGTGGGATTATGCAGAGTCATTTATTGGTACTGTATTATTAGCATGTTAGGCTTTGACACAAAGGGTTCCGTGTTGGTTTCTCTGGCCGGACCATGGGGATTTGAATCTCGTAGGGTTAATTCTCTTGGCTCAGGGACTGTATGACGTCATCATTGTCATACTCATCATGGCGCTCTGGTCACAAATGAGCGTCATCTTGAAAGACGTGCACCATGACTCCCAGGAGACCACACGACATTTCAACTCCCATTGTTACTGTTCGTTCCACCGACCGCGACGATTAGTTTGCCGTACACGTACTACGCGAACTCAATATGATTTGCGGTGCTAGTACATAGGACTGAAGACCAATACTCAGTATGTCCCAAACCCCTAAATGAACTACCAACTCATATCCTTCACTCTTATTTCGAGCTTGACTCTCCAACTTCAAACATCTTGCTTTCGAGTGGTGGATAAGGGATTTATTTTAAATTTTGTGGGGTACATTATATCCTTGCCCGAGTCGAATATGTTCTCATTAATGCAAGGCATATTTTCCTGCGAAAATGTGAAATTATTCATCTCAATCTATTTTGTTATTTTGTAGCATATGCTACGGATATACGGGATATATCTGAAATACTTTTAACGAATATCAGGACTGTCTTCTCTGAAGTCTTACAAGACTAACTGTGCAACTGGCAAGTCTGGGAGGTACTGCAATTCGAAAAAATACGTGGTTGTAAAACAGACTTATCACTATGACTCTGTGTGTGGCCTTATTCATTAGGGCAGTGAACGTGTAACTGGTCAAGGGAATGGAGTAGGCAGCGGGAGGGGTTATGCACATTGGCTGAGACAAAACATGTGTATGCGTTAGATACTCGTTTTGCCTCTGTTGAGTTAACCATCCGCTTCGCTACCGTCCACGCATCATACTACCTTCATGGTATCGCCGCAAAACCCACCAGTGGGTGGTGAAGTTACATGTGATTCCACTCCGTTGTCGTCGCAACTTACAGAGTCTGCATCACAGACAGAATATCTCGAGCCAAAGAGCGACATGTGTGATTTCCTGCAGTTTTCGGTTACACTGGTTTTGTTTACAGCAGTAGTTCGTAACTCATTCCTTCCAGACAGCTGGCATGCAGGAAACCATTCACATCACTCGTCGCCAAAGTATGATCTCAATACTTCCGCGAGTTACAAACCCCTGATACTGTACAGTTGCAAATTGGGCTCTCACAAAGCAAACGTGTTTACTTCAAATCTGTAATACAGTAATGTCGATGGTCCACAAGAAAAGTGACACAAGTCAAAATACATACTTTTTCAGGAGAGCCATTTAAAGATTTGTCATTCTTTTGAGAGCGAGTTTCTTTTGCTCTTTCGTAAAATTGGTTATTCCTATGATCGAGAAAGACTTAATATAATATAAGGTTTAGGAAACCATGGATAGTTGAACGTCAGTGTTATTCAACCCTTGTATATATCAATAAAATATACCCTTCTTCGACATATGACACTTTTCTGGAAAATAAAACCAAGACTATATGATAATTTTATCTTGATACATTAGTAATGAAGTGCATAAATAATTAGTTTCCTAATATTTTGGAATTTTATTGTGCAATATACATCAAAAGTTTACAATAAATACTAAAATAAGATCTAAATTAGTAATCTAGGAACACAACATAATACTGTAATAATGTTAATACAGACTGACGTCAGCTGTCGTTTCGTACGTAAATCATTATAGAGGAACTATAACAGCGTAATTGCACAGGTACATAATTGCGGCAATCACCAAATCTTTAACTACAAACTATTATAATACGAATAAGATTTAGGAATTACATTTTTCGACATTAATTTTAATAAGCCCTGTTTTTTTAGTTCCTTTGATGATCAGTTTGTTATTCTACACTGCCTTCAGCTGGATGTTTCCAGTAGAACCTGATCGTGTCTTCCTTTCTGCAATAGCACAAAACTCCGTATTTGCGTAAGAAGTTTTGAAAAGAATTCTTCCCTTCAAATCGAATTGCTGAGCTGCGACTAATGGTCACATGTTCAATTTTCATTTTCAGTTTTTAGAACATTTAGACCTATTTTACATGTCAAGTCCTTCAAGTCATAGAACATTTCGTGGTTCATTTCTGTGACTAGGTAAGGCTTCCCCGTCTTCTTGGCTGTACGAATTAGTGTGACATATTGCTGTGGAGCATAAATGGGTCCAGATTTTAGAGATTTTGTTACCTCACGTTCAATGGTTGCATGTGCACTATCGCCTTCATTCTGGCTATGTCCTTTGACCAAAAATTTGTGTGTAATGGAGTTTATAAATGGATAGTTATTCACAGCAAACAAATACATTGAAAAGATGAAGCGATTTTTTTACTGGCCGCAACAGTTATCTGAATAGAATATTACATCCAGTTTTTTGCACTCTGTGTTCTTAGCTCTCTCTTCTAAACCTTCAAGATATCTCAAGACACAAGTTCCGATTTCATTAGCACCCCGGTTCCCTTCGGTCTCATCCCATACGAAACATTGGACTGTATTACATTGAAGCTCAAATATCGTAAAATTGAAAACATTGATTTTTGAAGTGTAGTAAAAACTGGAGGCATCACCCCTGGGACACTGAAGTACTGCCTGTAAATCATATACAGCGACAATTAAATTGCTGCTCACACTTTTCTTATCATTATCTTTTTCCGTGCATGACAGGTCCTTTTCTAGTAAGTGCCTGTTGTATTTTTCCTTCTGTTTCTGTTTTTCTTCTTCCGAAGCATTTATGAACATCAGGCAGTCTTCACACATATCATTTTTCGGTTTAAAAAAGAAATATTAAAATCATTTGTAAAAATCCTGGAGTACATTAAGTAATTTGCAAATGACAGATTCTTCTTCTTGCATTGATCAACATAATCTCTGTGCAGGTCCGCTATTGCTCTACTACCGTCAATGTATTCTCTCTTCGAATCTTTTCGGCAGTAATGACTTTCTATCCTAGGAATTGAATTAATGTGGTGACGTTCTCCTTCTTTTACATCATCACTCATCAGCAATGTGGTGATGCTTACCGTGTTTGCCTCTGAGGTCTGAATCAAGTATTCCACCTGTTGCACAACTCTTCTTGTGTAAAACTGTTCTTATTGGCCTGTCTGTTATGTCCAGTGTGCTTTTAAAATATGTTTTACAAACTCTGATCCTTTTTTCCGCAACAGTAAAATAAAATGTGTTATTATTTGAGCGATGACTACCTTCTCTGATGTATCTGTACTTAGGAGAAATACTCTCTATATTGAAAAGAAGGAACTCACGTTGCCTTTGTAAGTCTCCCAAATTCCAATATTCATCAAATGTCTTCTGACGGTCTTCTTCTTTAATTTTTGTACTGCATTTCAACCTGCATTTGTCCTTACAACTTCCTCCCATTATCTTCTTCTTAACGACTTTTCCACTCTTGGAACTGGATACATACTCTTTCCCAGAGTTCCTGCACTGCTTTGCTAATGTTTTCTTCCATTCCAGTGGTCTCTCCCGTCTTTTCCTTCCTTTTCTTTTTTCTACGTCCGCATTATCCTCCACAGCAGGGCCTTCTTCAGATTCCGCACCTGCGGACGAAGAGGATGAACTAGTTTGTCCCTTGTAGGTAGGATCTTGAATGTCATCATCAGATGAGATGTCCGATTCTGATTCTGATGTGTGAGAATTAGCAAATCAGCTGAAACTACTTTGTTTGTTCACATCTGAAATGAAACAAAAGGATGTTTTCAACCATTGAAGATTATTTACGTACATTGAGATTTATTTTCTACAGATCCCAGCATGATTGATTTATCAGGAAGAATATCTAAACAAGGTAAATGTTCTAACCTTGTTCCGGTGATGGCAAAGCCACATTGTCTTCGGATGCGACTGAAGTAGTGCCATTGGCATCTGAAACGAGGTTTAAAATCTAATCTGAAATGTTAGCCGGGAACCATGCTTTGTAATATTAATCTAATTCACATTGTATATTTATAAGGAAACACCAGATAAAATAACAATACAGATTATGAATATTTTAAACTATATACTAACCTGCTTGATGAAATGCTGATGTAACTCTTGGATCTACTGATGTCAAAGTTGTCCACTCACAGTTCTTATCAGTTGACTTACCATTGCCTTTTCATTTTTGCCAGCTTCAAGATAACTCTTGTGTGCTGGGATGCCATTGCTCATAATATCTGATGGCTTACTAAAACAAAATGAAAGAAAGCACGAGCAACTTGAAATATACATACCAACATCGCGGGATTTCATATTAAGAACTATGAGGAAATGTGTCCCAAGTTCAAAGTTTACTGCGGAATTTTCCCACAGCAATGCTCTGTTTATATGGAAAAGTTACACAATTCAAAATATGTCTCAGAAGGATTTCATTCTATTGGAGAAAAATATCTTAACTAAAAATAATTTACGACGATGAAAAAAAAGATGTGTTGTGTTAGGCTTACCTTATCATGAAAAACGGCTTAACTCGAAATATGACACTTTTCTTGATAATAAACTATAATAATATTGTCACAACTTGAGATATGACTTTCTTCTCGACACAGCTGCGATGTTCCCGCTTCCGCTCCCAGACCTCAAGTGAGATGTGACGTTATTCAAGATAACAGCCAGTCGTGATTCTTCCGGCGGAAAAACGACATTACTCCCCTCTGGCGGCCAATTTTATAGATAGAGTTATGACGATTTTCTATATAAAAATATGCAGTGAGAGCAACGTGTTCCACTTCTTAACTCAAAATTGCACTTTTTTGACTTGTGCCACTTTTCTTGTGTACCATCGATGTGTATTCATATTCATTCATAGAACACATCTTTTACAACTATGAAGCATGCTCTTAGGACTGGATCTGATGAGCTGTGGCCTTGTTTTCTCGGCAACTAGATATCTCCACACACTGACGCAAAGTAATTCCGTTTCTAGAACCTTCATGAACACCCATTCTGCCATTCGTTAAAAGCATTTCATATACATCCTGTATATACCATTGATTCGAATTTCATAATATGCTTTCTTCTGTGAACGCTCAAAAACCTGCATATCAAAAAATGTAGGCTATGACTGAAGCTGGTAGGTTTAACTAATACCTCTGGTCAACAAAATTTAAACTTTTGTCTGTTAAAAGGAAAACAATGGGTAACTTTTTATGCTGATTTCAAATCCTTTTACAGAACTTTTCCATCACCCATGGTTTTAGAGTAATCACATGAAAAACATTTTTCGTGCCTATACATTATAGTACAGTATTATGACAAGTGTTTAGTGCTTTTCAGTCGGTCAACACGAATGTACCCAAAAGAGATGGGTTATGCCCTAATCCTGAAATAAATTACATGAGATTAATAAAACACTAGGATGACCAGTTTCGATCTCATGTAATTTATTTCAGGATTAGGGCATAACCCATCTCTTTTGGGTACATTCGTGTTGACCGACTGAAAAGCACTAAACACTTGTTTACTAAGGCAACACTGAAAATATGGCTTCAAACACCACAATGTTCACGGCTAGTCAGGCAAATCGTGAAGCCAAGAAATTCAAATCACTCAGGCTTAAACTCATGAATTTAGACAAGTCAATTTGGTTCAACAAAAAATGTATAGAACTAAACCTCACACCTAAATACGTACCAATTAAAACCGTACCGAACACACCAGCCTCGATCATTTCAACTAAACAAGCCAAAGCGCTTTGGATAAAAAACGAATTAAGATTTGCATACATAAGAAAGAAAAAATAAACCAACAATTATACGACATTCAATTGCAACTAAGTAATTTCTGGCACGCAGCCCAATGGGACAGCTTCACCGAGCACTTACATGACACCATCAAAATCAGAGCAACGAGGAAGCATGAAACGCTAGAAAATAAATTAAGAAAACTAGGAAAAACACAGAACCATCAATCTAACGAACAACACACGAATAACAATGAATTCAATTTCCACAGCAGAGTAAACAACAGAACGAACGTAACCTTTTCTTTAGGTGAAATGAATATGTTAGACAAAGGTTTGAAATACAACTGCACAGACGCACACACGAACCACAATATAAAACAATTGATCACAGATATTGAGATAGCCAGTCACAAGCTCCCAGCAGAAGACAGGGAAATAACCAAAAATCTCGCCACCAACGAAGCCAAAAAAATCCTCAAACGAGAGGGCGATAGCAATAACATTCAAAACAACAAACAACTCAAAGAAATAAAGTCGTTGAAACAAAAAATAAAAGAACATGACTTAATCATCACAAAAGCAGATAAGGGAAACACTACAGTAATTTTGAACAAAACAGAATACATTGAAAAAACAGTCGAATTCCTAAACAACAACGAAATCAAGGAATTAACAAAAGACCCCACCAACAAATTCCAAAAACAAATAAAAAGTGCGCTAAAAGAAACAGAATACATACTGACCAAAGCCGAAAAATCAAAACTAATAAACATGAACCCGAAAATACCGTCATTGAGGGGACAACCAAAAATACACAAAAAGGAATGCCCAATGAGACCAATAGTCAATTGTAGGAATGCCCCTAATTACAAAATCAGCAAAGAGTTACTAAAAATCTTAAAATGCCGTCTTTCCAACGACAAAAACAACTCTGTAAAGAACACAACAGAACTAGTAACAGCATTGAACACCCTACAAATGAAACCTAGCTTCAGGCTAGTATCCTTCGACGTAACTAACATGTACACCAATATTCCGATTATTGAAGCAATCAACACTATCGAAAACAACTTAAAATCCAACAATTCGGTAAAAGAAATTGAAGAGATTGTGAGATTACTGAGGGTCGTTCTCAACCAAAACGTGTTTCAATTCGACAATAAAATATACACACAGAGAGAAGGCCTAGCAATGGGATCGCCACTAAGTGGGTTAATCGCTGACATCTTCATCAATGCACTAGAAAATGCGTTCTTAGAAAAGACTTCAACAAAGGGAATAGTAATATGGAAAAGATACGTAGATGATGTAATTTGCATCTACGATACTGAACTAACAAGCGAAGAAACAATTCTCCAATCCATTAATAGCCTTCACCACTCTATCAAATTCACTAAGGAATCTGAAATAGACCGGAAAATAAATTATCTCGATATAACTATTGAACGTAAAGACAACGACCTTTCATATTCCATATTCCGGAAAGCAACACAAACCTCGCATGCAATCGACAATCAGTCTAATCACCCCAGTACGCACAAACTAGCGGGTTTCAACTCAATGGTGCACAGGGCTTTAAACATACCCATGTCAAAAGACAACTATAATAAGGAAATAAGAACAATTATGCAAATAGCTAAGGAAAACAACTTCTCGCCAAGCAAAATAAACCAAATTATAGCCAAACATAAAAATAAAGATAAAACGATTCCCAAACCGGACAGTAATGAGAAAAAATTTGCGCGTTTCAACTATGTGAATGCGAATACATATAAAATCACTAACCTATTCAAAAAGCAAGGCATAAAGATAGCTTTCACGACGAAAAACACAACCGCTAGGCACCTCCTAAATAGTAATCTAAATAAACGTGACCCGTATTCAAGGTCAGGGGTATATTCTATAACGTGCCAAGACACCGATTGTCAAGCTAATTACATCGGGCAGAGTGGAAGGCGAGTAGACACACGTTATAATGAACATAGGAATGCGATAAGATACGGAACACATTCAGCCGTGTGCGAACATATGTGTGACGCAGGGCACAGCTTTACCAACATAGAGTCGGACCTTAAAATAATCCATCACGAATCGAAAGGCAGAGCTCTTGACATAAAGGAAGCAATCGAGATACACCTAGCCAAACGAAACAATCCCAACAATCTAAATGAACACACGTTCATGGAGAGCTCACCCCTCTTCACGCTACTAAAAAACACACCCTGTCGGAAACAAAACACAATTTAGCGACACAGCCAAGCTAGATAAAAAAAGGGGGGAAATTAGGGGTTTTTTAATAGGTAAATGTTATCTGGATCAGGTGTACGATGTACTTTTCTTCTGCAATAAACCAAGGCCCATATTCGCGGCAGTATTAAAGGTGCCGGGACGTCCTCATAAGACCGTCAACGCTTAGTTCGAATGGGTTATGCTCCACGCGTGGCGAGGGCTAATCCACGGTCTTTAATAGTTGCAGACCCACCTCATTCAATAACATACATCTTATCTAGGTTGGCAACACCTCACATAAACACATCGCGATCACTCCCCACAGCGCGTAGGGGTAGGGGGGAGAAGGGAGGGAAAAACCAGTCGTTAAGATAACCACCGCAGTCGACCGCACAGTGAGTTCAAGTAAACACGAAAACTGCGAGTAGCTGTAGTACGGAAGACAATCAGATAAGTAGTTAGCCTAAAATTTTATAGTTTAACCATAGTTTACAACCATATAATCTCTCTAAAGTACAATCTCCGGATAGCTATCACCATTTAGCATTTCACCTAACATATATACTGGATTTAGCATACACTGACAGTTGCAGTACCAATACTGCAACTAAATAATTGTACATATTGTAAATATTTTCACCTGTATTTCAAACATAGATTTTATAGCCTAAGTGTAATGGATCTGATGATGATCGCTTGACGATCGAAACTTGTCATCCTAGTGTTTTATTAATCTCATGTAATTTATTTCAGGATTAGGGCATAACCCATCTCTTTTGGGTACATTCGTGTTGACCGACTGGAAAGCACTAAACACTTGTTTACTAAGGCAACACTGAAAATATGGCTTCAAACACCACAACAGTATTATGATATCTTAGCTGAAATTACATTTAGGCCTACTGACCTAAAATGTATGTGAACTAGATTTTCGGCTTTACTTCGCTTGAAGAACATCTCTCTGTGTCCAACAGTAGTCTGCCAACATATTTGGACACCATTTACCCTGGTAGCGCCTTTCCATTTCCGCAATGTCTTGATGGGAACGCTCCTCGTGTTCGTCGCTCACAGCCCCTACGTTTTCAGGGAGGAACTCGAGATGGGAGTGCAGAAAGTGTATTTTAAAGACATCTCACTGACAAGTTCTCTGTAATTCTCAGACCTGAAGTTCCCTAGAAAGTTCGTGACAACTCTTTTGAAAGACAACCATGCAGCTGCTTCTTGCATAAGTTATTTAACTGGTTTTCAAATTGCGTATCTTTCATCAGTTCGCTTATTTGAGGGCCAACAAATATTCCTACATTTAGTTTAGCTTCACTGATTCTTGGGAACGTATTTTTGAGGAAGATAAATGCACTGCCATCACGATCCATTGCCTTCACAAATTTCTTAATTAAACCTAGTTTGATAGGCTATGCAGTGGAGGCAATAAGATTTCTTTCAGAACTTACATGTGGTTGGTGAAGAACATTTTCTTGTCCTGCATTAAGTGACCCCCTATTTGGCCAGTTCTTTTTATATAATGATTACTTCTATCTCTGGTATTCCAATTGCACAAGAAGCAGCGAAATTTAGTATAGCCAAGCTATAACCCAAGTTAGATAGCTATTACTTTCAAATCCCCACATATCTGCCAAGAAAAATTGTCATACTTGATAGTGGATAGTAAGAGATTCATATTCTCATAATTTTCTTTCATACAAACTGCATGAGCTAAAGGAATGGATGGATATTTGTTTCCATTATATAGTAACACTCCTTTCAAACTTGTTTTCGAGGAGTCTATGAACAAATGCCAATCCTCAGGTTTATGCTCAACACCCAGTGACTCGAACAACTTCTCAACATCATTGCCGAAAACTAGATCGTCCTCTTGATAAAACAAATGCTCAAATTCCTTTTGGCGTTGGCGGAAGAAACATACTTTGGTGTCACCTTGCAGCAGCTTCCAGCCTTTTAATCTTGAGGCCAGTAATTGTGACTTGCGTTTACTTAAACCAAGATCCCGACCAAATCATTTAAATCTTCCTGTGTTAGAAAGTAAGGTTCATTCATGGTATCATTTTCCACAAAATCAGAACCATTCTCTAATTCATTCTGAACATCAGGAACACTTTGAATTACTTCAGTCAATGTTATGTCATCTGGTGGAGTTGGTATGGGAAGTACCGGTCGAATTGCTGAATCTAAAGATGAATATTTAACAGTGTGTTTGGACTTAGAACTTATTCCAGATATATTTGTCAAGCAGAATTAGCAGTCTGTCGAATGATCCTTAGGTTCGTGCCTTATCATAGGGACTGCGAAAGGCATATGACGGATCCTTTTAACCAGCCAGTTAGTAGTGTTAAACATTTGGCACAACAGATTTTCATGGCCCATGTCTTGTTCTGGTCTATTTTGGTTTTAAAATACCAGGCATAAGCTCTTCTAACTCAGGGTGTAAAATTTCGCCTCTCCGCTTAAATAGTGAGCTCACCACACACGTAACGGAATTTGTTTCTATCATTAAGACACTTTCGAGACATGTTTCGTATACACTAAATACTTTATAATGCACTAATTGGTACGATATATACACTCCCATCATAATTCAATTGATAACGGAAGACAGCACAGGATTAAATTCTTTCTTCAAAGAAAGCGTCTATGCAACTGGGAACTTCACCTTACAATCACAGTTCTGTGAGGGAAATGTCATTGTTGTTATTTGTGAATTCGCAGCAATCACCAAAAGTTACAAGTCAATATTGTCGACACAGTGGAATGAAATGTAAATGTAAAATACTCCTATTAATCAGCATGTTATACACCACAAATGCTAATAAACAGGAAAAACATTATTTTAAAAATTAAGAAAAGTGGTGGGTGATGGAAAATTTCTGACTTCATTTTTGGAATCAGCAAATGGCAATATAGGCTATAAGAAACAGCTGAAATTATTTATTTAACAAATTCATTGTTGACCAGCGAATCAGCATGGAAGCATTTCACACTGGTTCTATTTTTAAATGCAAACATTATTATTATTATTATTATTATTATTATTGTTTTCAAAAATCATGTTTTCTTAATCCAAGTTTTAATAACTGTGACAGCATGCACATTTGTAAGCACTTCCGTTTGTTGTTTTATAGCGCAATTTTCTTTGTCATGAATACTCCTTTAGCTCCTCCAGAATTTTAATTTTAGTTGCCCTTTTTAGAGATCTCATCCTGCCATTTTACTGACATTTCTGTATTAGCCGCGTCCGGTTCATAATGATTTGTCCGTGTTTCATTAGTTTCCTTCATCAGTCGCAGCAAGTTATGCCACGATCTTCACACGTTTTGCGATTTATCCCTTGCTTGATATTATTGTTAAAGAGTAAATCTTCAGTATCACCATTAAACATTTTGCTTAAAATCAGAGGGTTAAACATGAAGCTCTTGACGGATTTCCCCTCCATTTCAAGATGGTAAATCAAAAGTTCTCCCGATCTAACCACACTGTTGTTGAGAATACTGCTGCGTTTTATGTGCCATTACTTTTTGGTGACATAATCAAACATAATTTGACCATGATTGAAACGATTTCATTGTGTTATCTTCTGGCAACGACTTAAGTGCTACGATTGGTCTACCAAGTAATTCCGAATCATTTCCAGCATATCCCAAAGACGATGACATATATTTGTGCGTGTGCGAACTTTCTTCATAACGCGACATTGTAACGTCTTGCTAGCCCACACGTTGAGCGACAATTGTAACGTTTTCACTTTGCTCCACGTTGAGCGTACAAGTGTAATGTTAATTAGTGCCCCATGTTGGTAGCGACAAATGTAGCAGTTTCGCTAGCCCACACGTTGGTAGCGACAAATGTAGCAGTTTGACTGCCCCTAACTGTTGGGAGATAAATGTAACTGTTTACCTTTGCCTAAGCTATGTTGTTTTAATGGGCGCGAAGACCTCAACGCAATGTTGAAATCTAAATTTGTATTTAACAACGTCTAGCTCTGGCAGAACACATTCAAGACTCTATTCACTCAGATCGTGGTATGATTTGATCATTAACCCAACAAACAATTGTATCAGGAGAAGGAATTGGTCTATATCTAATGCTACCTACTGAAAGCAAAGATTGCATTGTAAAAGAAATGAATTTATTATATAAAACAAGAATAGCAAAATTAATAATAATAAGTATAAAATTTAAATTGGAGCGTTGTGATATGAATATTACCGATAGAAAATTAGGTGAAAACGGAGTCTGATAAATTATTGATTTTACTCTTATTCCCAAGCTATGAAGTTACTGAAATATGAAATATAAAACAAAGAGAAATGAGAGATTGCGTATTTCTGCGTCATTCGCGCTTACCACTGGAAATGGCCGAAGCCTTTCCCTCGTACTGGATGATGCTGTGAGCTTCCCACAGTCTCCTGGACGTCGTCATCTTTGTCGATATTTGATGATATTCTGGTATATTAGATAATTCTATGGTCCGTACATCGGACCCAAACACTCGTACAACCACACTGGCTAAGTTTTACAAAAGTTAGTCCTCCACTCCACGGAACATCGGAGCGACTCCCGCGTGCAACCGTACTCGTTAAGTTCTACACAGATAGTCCACGTTCCACGGCGCGTCGAACGATATATCCACACGTCGGCTCCCCACTCTTCATCCGAATTCTAGCTTACGTGGTCTCCACTGATTGGCTGCACCCGACGCGCTATACTCCCCTCCTCTGGCTCATTACACTCGGCGGGAGGGTTCCGTTCCAACTATCCGCCTTTTCTTGACGCTGCAACCCCGCTTGCGTAATACTTCCCGACAAGATTAAGCGTGTACTTGAATTCCCAGTGAGTCACGTCTCTCGATATACCCTAACTGACGAAACTCCGTTAAATTCCGTAATCACATAACTTTCTATGATATTGTCGTTCGTAATAATTTGCTTGATAGCGTTTTCTAAGACATAGAAAACCTATCTGTATGCTTATAATATTTATAAAATGCTCCGAAAATATCTTAATAATAATTATAATAAATTAATAATAATAATAAATTAACATGAAAAATTCTCTTGGCTGAACAATTTGCCGCGTAAATAAATATAGAATGGCTTCCTACTGACTTATGCCAGTTGCATAAAAACCCCTCAAAAAACACGTTACAACATGAACATATCATTTTGAACAATACAGTTTATTGCTATTCTCGACAGGTTAGTGAAAATCGTTTGGAAAAGGGGCCTAAATCACTACAGAATGTCGTAAAAATTTTACCGCGTGTTTTCCTTTTTTTTTTTCTTTTCTTCGCGAATTTGTGAAATGCATACTTCAACTGTCTCTTGTTAATATTGTTTCGAAAACTGTCCTGGGAATTCCTAATGATGATATTTACCTTAATAAATTTGCTCGATCAGCGCGCTTGTTCTTCTTCAAGATTCCTTAATCCTAGGTTATGTGAGAAGGTGAGGTAAGCACTGAGGTAAGCACTCAGGCTTGGTTGGTGTTCGTTATCCCGAGGTTTATCAGGGTCCGGTAACTTGGGGACGGACTCGATCATGCTTCTCCTCCCCGTATGCCCCTCCTGTGCCCACTAGACATTGGCATAATATAAAATTAACTACATAGTTTTATCGCAAATATTGGGGAGGATTTGTTGTCCTAAGCACATTCGTTGTGTATCAGTTATGTAATCATGTTTTTTTTCGTTGAATTATTTGTTTCAGGGTGTGTAACTGCTTTGTCTATCCAGAATTGCTCTATTCTTGACCCAGTATGTTGAATGCTACTCGTCCATTGTTTTCGTTGCAGTCACCGGCACAAAACGTCCGTGACCTGTGGGCCAGGTTATATTGGCACTCAGTTGTGCTGTTACGGCTCCCGAGTCACGTTGAGATCGCGGGCTATGACCAGATTGACCGCGTTGCCAAGATAGCCTAACAATGTCTGTCTTCCTTGCGGCTGGGTGTAGTGATTGCATGACAAAAGAATAGCAAAGTTAAGAGCGTGATTTTTCATTATATTGTGGATACACGTCATTAATAGATACTTCACGATCTTAAGATTCAAGTGGTGGGTGGGTACTTTAAATCTAGTCTTGTATTATGGCTTAGTAATATTTCACCTAATTTTATTATGATTTTCCCCCCAGAATGCCAATACAGTGATTCAAAATGCTGCTAAATTCGTCTTGGCTTGCAGAAATAGCTCACTTGTCAACCAAATATCAGTGTATTGTCGATCGAAGGCTACTCTTCAGAAGTGACGCTATTATTACCAAGTACGAGGTGCCAGTCTACCGCGTTTTACTAGGCGAAGGCATATCACGGTAGGATCGCCAATAAACAAACACCGGATGTATACAGGTGAAGCTCTGACTCTGCCTCTGCGTCGAGTCACCATGCCTCGTGACATTCTGCTCTCCGTTGTTGCTACCAAGTTCAGGGCTTGCATACACCAGGCAGCAAAAACAATTCTCCAGTGCAGCGACGAAAAACGTGAAGAGTTTGAGCGCTAATATTTCTTGAGCTAAGAGGACCCTCAGAGCTGAAAAGGCATTATCATGCTAGTTAATATTGCTACAAGACTCCTGAAAACTAGGTCCATATCGGTTTCCCATCGATCTTAAATAGTTACAATTATGTCTGCAATGTCACGTCGCAGTGGTGAATTTCCCAATTTCAGATTATAGCTGATCTCTCCCATAGGACACGCCTGAGAAGGGAATACCACATTTTTTTAAACACTCTGTATTACCCTTTCACGAATTGATTGCCGGTGGTCGAGATGGGAACTATTCTCTGTTTACTTGTGTCACACGTCACTCTGCTTCGTTGACAGGTACAGTTGCGCGTTTAGGATATGACTCAGCTCCAGTAGCTGTTCGTGGTGACATGAGCTCCTGTGACGCAATGATGCTTGACTTATGTGCGGACTGCACTGTGTCATCATTGTGTTCTCCTCTTTACCCCCGCGGGACTCCTGCTACAATAATCAACAAACGGTGGCGCATCCATGCTCAGCGGCAATCAAATGTTAAATGGGTAATATCAGGGCCTCTCAGGATGCATGCGCCAGTGCATTGCACGGCGTAAGGTGCTAAATACTATTTTCCTAGGTTGGCCACAGTGCAAACCCCCACTCCCTATGCTTGTTTCGCTCGCTCCGCCTACGCCTGTATCAATCTTCCTCACCTTCCCCGCTGTTTCTTCTGTACTGCGAAATGTTTACGTGCTGTATACTGGACAGTGGTATTCTACTGTATGAAAATCCACAGCCTGCTTCCAGTCTCCGACCGGGTCAGGAATGGAATGAATGAAGCCCCCATCTAGCGGCGAGGATATGGACTGTGCCGGCTGCCGACTCCTCTGGGGCAATGATTAAATGAATGACAGATGAAATGAAATGAGAGTGGAGAGTGTTGCTGGAATGAAATTGTGACAGGGAAAACCGGAGTACCCGGAGAAAAACCTGTCTACCTCCGTTTTGTCCAGCACAGATCTCACATGGAGTGACCGGGATTTGAACCACGGACCCAGCGGTGAGAGGCCGGCGTGCTACCGCCTAAGCCACGGAGGCTCCGGTATTCTACTGTATGCTTGAGCTAATGTTGGATTCATATTCTCTACTACGTCCAACACAATACTCTTTATTAACGGTCCTTCCATAAACGACTTGCCAGCTCTTGCTGAACATAGAGCAACTTTATATAATTAGCCCTACAAGTAGCATTACATTACCCTTCATCTGTTTCGCCCTAAACTAGAAAAAAAAAGAGTGTATTAAGAAAGAAAAAAACGTGGATTTCGCATTTATGTAGAATTTTGATATAATTTTCGCATTTTGAGTCAATTTCGCATTTAGTCTCTTTCTCAAAACACATTAAAAAGTGGTTTACAGGTCGCGAAAAATGAAAATACAAGAGTGCAAGCCATTATAAGCATTTCGCGCTTTATTGCATTTGCGAAAAAACACCACCCCTACCAATTATTTATATTGTAGATTAAAAAAATTTACTTCACAAAATGATAAAATATCTATCGTTTAGAACTTTTAATGAAAACTTTATTATTCCGGCTCGTACAATAGAATTTGATTTGAAGGAAGGATCTCAGGGGAGCTTGTGCTCGCAAGCACTATTTGGCTCGTATGACGAGAGCAACAAATTTCATTTAATAGCACCGTGGTGATCCCGAGCACCAGGTCGAGAAAGCCTGCTGTACTCTCTCATGCTTCACTCAGTCTTCAAGTAACCGTCCAAGTTTGTAGTTACCCAGCAGCAATATTATCAATTGCAACTGAAAGTAATTTAAATGTGTAAATTATTGATGAGGTGGTTGGTTATGTCCTAAATGCTGTGATTGTTCATTTCAGAGTTCTGGAATTCTCAATTTTCCACTTTTGTATTATTTTTATTAATATTTCTGTTATTGGTATTTCGAATGTGATTTATTAGCCCATTTTCAGTTTTGAAAAAAAAAAAAAAAAAAGGCTTATGAGATCACCTATTGTCCGAGTGTGTATGTACAGTATGTGCATGTGTGTGCGCGTCTGTGTGTCCCCCTTAACAACTTCTAAACGGCTGGAGCGATTTCAGTGAAACTCTGTAAGGTCATAGCACTATGTTGGCCGACCCCGACTGTTTCCTTCAAATTTTATTACGCCTCATCAATCAAACATGGCGGCTGTGCGAAATATTTCGCCGGCATTCTGTATCTCCGAAACAGTTGCTCATATCATCCTGAAATGTTGTACGGTGATAAAGGGCACTACTGGACGTTCACCTGTGTGACTTTTAAAAACCTGTTAACTACAAAACGAACATGGCGGCCAAGCAAAACAGAAACATTCACGATTTAACCATCCGAACGCAGTGAAACTTGGTACAGCAAATGACTATACAAATTGCAATGTACTGACAACTAATTTAGTTCAATTGTTTACATAACTTCAAGATGGCGGCTGCGCGAAATTTCAAAATTAAGTTTTTATTTCTTGTGTTCTAATCGTGCGATCGAAATCAACGTTTGAATAATGAACGTACATTATAATCCGCATCTAATAGTGCATATGACCAACATATATTAAAATCCAACATGGCGACCATTCGAAATATTTAGACGGTTCTCATTATCTATTAATCTATGACAGCAATCAAACTGAAATTTTGTATGTGAATGGAGGCTATAAACATAAGTTCACCTATGAGACGTTCAATAACCTGGTGAGCACACATCCAACATGGCGGTGACGCGAAATTTAAATATTCTAATGGACGTTTCTTGTGATTTAGACCATCCGAGCGCAATGAAATTTGGTACGGTATTTGCTTATATAAATTTTATCATTTTAAATGATCTTGTAGACTTTTTTTCGTCGTTACGTTGGGGTCTGGCGTTACGTTACGGTGACGGGACGAAATGTACCCAGATGCACTGAGGTGTGTGATGTCATAGTACCGCTTGGTGCATGTGTTCCCGACAATCTCTACTTCGTTAGTATAAGACAAAAATCCCCGATTCTTGGATGTCACGGGTAATCTCGAGAACCACTGGATGGATTTTGATGCGGTTTTCACCATTCTGTAAAGGATATCTCGAGGAAAGATTCTGTAGAAAATAATTTATGTATGATCAAAGGAAGCCAAGCAGTAACTATTTCAGTGAAAAAGTCGAAAACAAACTTGGCGTCCGTGCGCTTCTTAGCTTACGCTGGGCAAACCGTTAAAAATATCAATATACTATGAGTGTAAGAATTGGTCAGCATGAAAAGTTATACAAGAAAGTCCGCGAGAGCATATCTCTGTCTTCAATACATCGCCCACTATAAGTGTTTTTAGACTGGATGGAAGGGGCATGTCCCCGCGCGCTTGACCTTGCTTTGCCCTTGGTTTGCACTTGCCGTTCGCGAGTAATTTGAAACAAGATAAGCAAGATAAGTATTATGCAGATAATTTTCTAACATCTCAAGAGTCTTTGGCTTCGAGCGAAGCGAGAAGCCTCCAGCCTTTGTAGCATTTTTCAGCATTTGTAGCATTTAAAATCATACAAAGTCTAGTCTTTCATACTGACTGTCACTTTTTAATCCACTGGCGTCTAATTCATTTAAATTATTTTCATAACCTCAAGATGGCGGCTGAGCGAAATTTTAATAATTCGTTTTTATTTCTTGTGTCCAAATCATGCGATTGAAGTTTGAATAAAACACATACACAATGATCTTCATGTAATAGTACATAACTCTAAGGCCTTCTATATATAAAAATCCAACATGGTGACTATCCGAAATATTTAGACGGTTCTCAATATCTACGAATCTATTACAGCAATCAAACTGAAAATCTGTATGTTGATAGAGGCAATTAATATAAGTAGGATATATGAAAATAGGCTATTTAGATCTTCACGGAACTACTTGTTTGTTATGGATCATATTATTTCCACACTTAAAATCGTGCTAAATTCTGTTGGGAAGTGGACAAAGCATTTAGGACGAGAATATTTATCGGAACGAAGGGAAGGGGAGGGGGTAGGAGGGGTAGTGTTTAAAAGCTCTGCTCATAGGTGGCGCTACGGGTCGACATATTGTTAGTACGCGGCCATTCGCCAGACAGCGCTGAAGTCTTAGGTGCCAAGAATTTGCATGGCTGTCGGCCATCTGTAGTTAGGTAACCTATGAGCACAGCAGAGTGCATTAAGTGACGCATTACGACTGCAGTGGGGGGGGGGGGGGGGGGGTCCAAATTCTGAGAGCTTAGGTTCAAATCTCGACGCTGACAACGACCACCCCTAAAATGGTTTTTCCATTATTTTTTTTCAAAATCTCTCCTGGCAAAAGCCGGGATGGTACCTTATTTCTAATAGGGCATCCACGCAAACCTTGACTAACAATAAATACAGTTTAATGACCAATTGTCCCAAGTCCCTAAATGAAGTTACAACAAAAGCTGGCCAGATGCCAAACAAAATGTACGAGAGGAATGGAGAACTCGCGTTTGCAAGCGGATGTGTCCAGCAGTTTGTGATATTAGGCACATTGGACAGCGGTTCAACACAGCACAATTAAATTAGACCATACTCGTTGAATAAGTGCTGTGATATGGATACTTAATGAGTGACGTAATGAGGAAAATTCCGTTATTATATATAAGGTAGGCAAATTGATAATGGAGTATGGAATTAGCTCAGTCTACTTGTGGCAGTTCAGACCAGGCTATCCTGATCGTAGCCATCGTTAAAGCACTTGTAATGGATGGGTCCATTAACTCTAAGAGAAATTCCATGTGAGCGCTGTTGACTCAACGCTATAACATATTTCTACACCTAAGCAATTAGTTTGATAGAGCCGCATTAAGTGGTACATTTGCAGTTACTGGGTAGAGCTACAGAATGAATCCCTCTTTCATTTGGATATGCATTTCTTCACCATTAAAATCTTCTCTTGCGTGGAATGTTCGTTATTTTTAGCCTATTTTCGAAGTAAAAAAAGTAGATATGATATCTACACGGAGCAAATGTATGTATGCATGCATGCATGTCTGTCTCCCTTCCTCTCCCCCACCCCATCAATTCCCAAACGACGACACCGAATTGAAAGAAATTTGGTGCAGAGGTAGACCAATAAAGGGCACCTCCTTGTCATGTTTTATATTGCAGTCATCTTAACGAACACAAAGTGACGGCCATTTGTGTGTTCAAAACCTAAACCAAGTACGGACTAAACCAATCAGATCTCTACCAAATTTTGTAAAAACAAACCTTCGTGTTGGAACCGTCCGGGGCGTAAACCTCAAGGTTATCAGCCGAATAATTTCAATGTGGCGAGCGTGCAAAATATGCAAACATGATAATCCATAACTTATGATCCAATGGAGCAACGCTCACAGTAGTTGGCTTTCAAGTAGTAGGCCTATCATATAACGATCTTGTGTTAGGCCTGCTAATATGGTAAGTTTGAGATGGGGTATTACGCACAGCAGCCATCTTGAAATTATAAAATGTAAAATTAAAAAAACTCTCGAAACTTCAGAGCCACAATAACAAATTTGTGACAAGGTAGAATTGTATAAGTGACCTCGTTTGCCCGAGGCAAAAGAACGACTCCATACATTCAAGATGGTGGCTGAGCGTACTATTAGAACATCAATATAAACAACTCAGATTGTAATTGCGCAATTCATGTGATTCTTCGGTAGAGAGAAATATCTTATAAGAGATCAAAATATTATCGCTCTGAATGCAGTGCACAGCGGCAATCTTGAAAATTCAGAATAAATTAATAACTCGTGAGTATTTTGGAGCCATAATAACGAAAATTAGTAATAAGATAGAACCCGATAAGACGCTTCGTATGCTCTAAGCAAAACAACTCTCTATACATTCAAGATGGCGGCTAAGCGTACTATTAAAATATATAAATCATTAATTGAGGATGTAATTACGCAACTAAGACGAAACTTGGCAAGAGAGGAGTATTGTATAACAAATCTCAGTAACGTTAGTGGTGATTTGTCACACTGAATATTGCGCGCAGCGGCTATCTTGAAGTTTCATCTAAAAATAAATAACTCTATGTAATAGAGCTACAATTTTATGGTCACCTTCATAGAATGGATAGCAGCAGGCTAACTAAGAAATTTTTTGACTACATCTCCAAATTAAAAAACGCCACTAGATGGCTGGAAGAGATACGGTGTGATCTGCAAAAACTAAAGATCACAAACATCATTTCTAATAAGGTGGAATTCCGGCGACTGATCACTACTGCAGATTTTTCGATTCTGCAAGTTTCACATCAACCACGGAAAGTGTTATCAGCGGAACAGAGGCAGGCCATCAGCCAACGTATGAAGAAGTTTTGGGAAGAAAAGAAAAAACGAAACAATGTACCGTAGTCTTAGGTTCAAAGCGGTCTATGATTGGCCAAATTCTAAATAATTATATATAGAGAGCTACAATAATGAAAAACAGTGATAAGGTAGAACCTTATAAAAGGGCCCTACACACGTTACGATATAACTGTGCGTTTTAACTGCACCAACCGAGCTGCGGAGATTTATCTCACGTGTGGAGGATAAATCGTTGCAGGTATTTCGGTTTGCAAAGTTCATCGGAGCAAGTTGAATTTTCTAACCGATAAATCTGTGTCGATTGTGTTTCCACAGTTTTATGGTAACGTGTGTAGCCGCCTAAGTCGCTTCGTACATGCATGTCCGAGTCCAAACAGCGGCTCCATACACTCAAGATAGTGGCTGGGCGTACGATAAAACTGTACAAAATAATCGGAATGTAAATTTCGTAATTAAAACCAAACTCAGGAAGTGCCATATAAGGGACCTCTCTGAAATAAGCTATAAGAATTGCACACTGAATACAATGCGCAGCGGCAATCTTGAAAATATAAATATAGAATGAATAACTCTATTTTTATGCTACAATAACAAAAATGTGTAGTCTAGTAATGCAGAACCTTTTAGGTGGCTTCCTGTGATCAAGGCAGCGACTCCATGCATTCAAGTTGGTGGCTGGGCGTACTGTTGAAACATTAAAATCAATAACTCGGGATATAATAGTACAATTACAACGAAACTTGGCGAGAAAAAGTGTCATGTTAAAAAATCTCGAGGGTATTGCTCATAACAATACCACACGGAATATGGCGTGCAGCACCCTCTTGAAATTATAGAATATAAAAATAAATAACTCTCCACATTATAATATGGCTTTGTGTGTCCAAGGCAAAGGAACACCATCGTTGTACACTGAATGGCCAAAAATCACGGGAAGGGTAGTCCCACGAGAAAAATGTGCCGTGTATGACTCCTGAGCGTTGCGGCTAGCTGCAGCAGAGCAGAGCAGAGCAGAGCAGAGCAGTCTGTCACAGACACGAATGTAGTGAAGAAGGCAACACTTCGCGAGTTAACAGACTTTGGCGCCCGGCGCATGGGTCATGGCAATTTGGAAATTACACGCGAATTCGAGTTTCCGAGGTCAACAGTGTCGAGGGTGGATCTTCAATATCGCAGAGATAATGTTACCATCCGCGTAAATCGCCGCACGGGACGACCACAGGCGTGTAAGGAACGGACATCACTTCTCCTCAGCAGAAGGGCTACTATGAGTCAGATCATCGCCCAGTTGAATGTTGAAAGTCGGGAACCCATTTCTTGTCGAGTCGATGCCTCGCCGTATTGCTGCCGTTTTGAGGGCTCGCGGAGGAGCAACTCGTTATTAAAATCATATTCCGTGCCTTCCCATGACTTTTTGCCACTAGGCGTATATTTAAGTTGACGGCTGAGCATCAAAATAAATAACTCAGGATCCAGTTGCACAATTAACACTAAACTTTGTAATAGGAGAGTATCATATACGAGACCTCATGTCTATCACATGACATCCTATAGCATGCAACCGCAATCTTGAAAATATAAGACAATACCGATTACACTAGTCTACCGACAGTAGTGGCTACGCTGGCTAAAGCGCAGCATTAGGTCATGGGGCCAAGCTCTCTGCTGACTCTGTAGACGCGTGGGTTCGAGCCCCACCGTCGGCCGTCCTTGAAATGGTTTTCCGTGGTTTCCCCATTTTCAACACCAGGCAAATGCTGGGACGGTACCTTCTGACAGGCCACGGCCGCTTCCTTCCACATCCTTGCCCAGTTTCATTCACCATCATTCATTTCATCTCTCATTAACTCCTCTCATGAGGTTGGCGTCAGGAAGGACATCCGGCCGTAAAAACCATCGCCACAAAGACTTCCATCGCATCTCTTCCCCGACCCCGCTGGAAAAACGGGAATAATAAGGGGTAGACATACATACAACATACCGATTACACTAGTCTGCGTTTTCAAACTTCTTCTGACATGATTTCTTAAAAATAGGTGTTTCTGATTCAATGTTTATTCTGTTTCTAGAAATGACTTTTCATTTTTGCCCATCTCATCAGGTTTTTACACAGAAGTTATGTTTTCACGATTGTAACTACTGTAAGCACAAATGTATTCAAGCAACTCACGCTCGATATTTTTTTATTGCAAACTCATTTCAAAACTACTGTAACGAATTGCTCTAATTAATTTTATTAATACCCTGTGGCAAAACAAAAAGCAATCAATGTTTCGTTAATTTTTAAACGTTCTCTTCTTTGACTTCCTTGCAGATCCTTGTTCCTCACTGTACCTCCTCAACACCCAACAGTTATGCCCCTAAATGCAACTGCATTTTCTCTACGGGTCAACATAACCTGTGATCATAAAGCTGTCATATTGAGTAAGGTATTGAATAGTTTTAAATCACTCGTGTATTTCATTAATTTTCAGGTGAACATTTTTTAAACTCGATAGATTTACGTACGCAAGCCCGTATATTCACATAAATTACTGCTGGTCGTTCTGGGTACCCGTTCAGTTCTGCAGGCGTGGATTATTAGCCTACTTATTTTATTAGACTACACCTACTAACCTCGACGAGCCGTAAAATAATTGTGAGCTTTTGCATTTCAAGTGCAAGTTACAGCTGGGATGGCGACAGTCGTTCGTGTTTAGTATTTATATTTTAGGCTGGCTGCATGGTTCAGCGGTTACGTTCTCTCTTGCTGTGCCCAAGGTGGCAGGATCAAATCCTGACGGAACCAGCTGGCATTTGAGGGTGCGCAAATGCGAGGGAGCCGTGTCAGTAGATTTACTGGCATGTTAAAGATCTCCTTCGGGGCAAAATTCTGGCACCCCGGCGTCTCTAAAAGCCGCAGTAGTTAAAAGGGACGCAAAACAATTATTATTATTATTATTATTATTATTATTATTATTATTTATATTTAGCAAGAATATGTATACACATAAGTGTCTGTTAACGATTGAATAGTTGCATGATTGTATAATTTTATCTAATGTGAATAACCCGTTGATATTTTTGGTAAAATTATAGAAGTATCCAATATTTGGATATTATTAATGGTGGTTGATATTCCATTATTTGTCATAACAAGGAGATGCTGACATTATTATCAACGCCTGACCCAATTAAAATTACACGCATTATATACAGTATTACCAACAGCAAACTTTTATTTTAGGAGTTGGTCACTTTTAGCGAATCGTATTTCACGTAAAGGAAAAAGGAGGTCCCGTGGCTTATGATCACAAGGCTGTACAATAACACAAGTTGTCACCTAAAACCAGTGGCGTACGCAGCATTTCTTTCTGAGAGGGGTGTGGGGGTGCGGGGGCGGTGTTCATTCATAGTTGTGTACGTTACATGATATTTCAATTATTATTCATAAAACTCAATAATTAAATTAACATCCTCTTTGCATGAAAACTATTTTTAATTATATATTTTAGCACAATAAAAAATAGCAAATATTATTGAAAATATGCAAAAATTAATTTTAAAAATATGGAAAACAGTAACTAGTTAAACTGAAACGATGCATTGGTATCAACGTACCCATACGTGACTCCATATACTATTCATATTATCTGTGAGAAAACTACAGTTTTGCTTTCCATGTTCTTACTGCCATTACTAGTCTATTAACTCTCACAAGCTGCACATCTTGATGGCTTTATCTGCATACAGTCCTTCTTCTTATTGTGCCATGCCTCCTCCAGGGACGTAGGCGACCTGAATTAAAGCCCTTGACTTCGTCAAGCGATCACTTACCAGGCATCCCGAGCCGGAGTTTGCGTGTGGTAGGGTGGTCAGTTCCTTTCCACTCCTCCTCCTGCCATAGCATCCGGCAGGTTCCCATTTTGGATCACGAGGCTGGAAGACCCCGTACCAGACCATACCAAGACTTTTAAATTCTTGGCAGAGCCGGGGATCGAACCCGGTACCTCGGGGGTGACAGCCAACAATGTTAGCCACTGCACCACGAGGATACAATCCTTACAATTAACTAAATAAATGTACACGGCAAACGAAGTGGGCTCCTTCTGAGTAAAGAAGCCTCACTCTGTTTGGACAGGCTCGTTGAAACCTTCCCTTCTGCAAAGCAGTTTGGAAAGGCGTGATTTTTAGAAGTCCGATGTCGTTGGTAGCTGTATCACCATTATTTTGAGGTTATGTATTGTAACCAGTGCTTTTTTCTTTAGGGGGAACGCGGGAGTACGCGTACCCCTTAAACATTTGAAAACTGTTGAAGAAAAAATATTTGTAGCCTACATTTGTATCTAGTCCGGCAAATGTAACTTCCGACTTGAAAGTTCATCGTCAACGCGCTGTTCACAACAGCTGGAGGAGATTTCGAGTAATCCTCGATTTAAATCGATTTATCGAATCAATTTCGTTTGGTCAGCAACTCGGCACTCCATTCTTATAAGCACGCAGGCTATCGTTTGGAGGCGGGGTAGGTTGTTATTCTGTGCGTGTGGTTAGTTTTGAAGGATGAAGAAAATAACGAACTATTTAACATCTACCCAGGCATCGAAAAAGATGAAAGTTAATGATTCGAACACAAACAATACCGGACTTTGCAAATTGCCGAAAATTGCAAGATCGTGATGTTTTGTCGACTACAACTGAGAGTACCCCTTAAATTATTAAAAAAAAAAAAAAAAAAAAAAGCACTGATTGTAACAGAAAATTGTGGATTGCTTCACTTTAGTGTTTTACTCCACAATATACTGTATTACACAATTCATCAGGTTAGTTATTGACGGGCTACCATCAACGCAGCAAAAAAGTACAGTATTTCTAAGGAAGAAAGTAGGTCATTTGTTGTGAGGTTTTCGCAACTCGAAGAGGAGGCCAGTTAATTTAACCTTCGCGCTGAAATAGTACGGATGCAAACAGCCAAGTTATATTTCGTCGTCAGAAGACTTACGTTGTGGCAATGTTATCCTACTCCACTATTTTCCTTATGCCTGGTTACCTGTTCCGTCATGTAGGCGTATGTGCATCATGCCCTGCAATACAATGAGTAAAATTGAATAATTATTGATGATGATAATAATTAATTGTTTTATGGAGCCTAAAATCTGGGTTATTTGTCCGGTTTATTATCCTTTACAAGTGAATGTATAATAATGGTAATAATAACAATAACTAATAATAATGTTATTGGTTTTATGTCCCTTTTAACTAATCTGGCTTTTAGAGACACTGGGCTGCCGGAATTTTGCCCTGAAGGGGACCTTTAACGTGCTAGTAAATATACTGACACGGCTCCCTCGCATTTGCGCACCCTCAAATACCAACTAACTGTGCCAGGATTTGATATTGCAAACTTGGGAACAGCAGGCGAGAACGTTACCACTGAGCTACACAGCCAGTGAATAATAATCTCACCTAAGCCCAATTAAGTGGGTGATAAAAAGAACTCGTCGTATCTCAGTGAGCAAAACATTTCCCCCATCAAGTCACGAGGGGGGGGGGGGGGGGAGATGTGACACAGGACGCCTTGAGAGCATCAGTGCAGTCGACTCGGTGAAATCTGAGTATTCTCATTACTATTAAGTCGCACCATTGTAAGATCCGGCTCCGTGGCTAACTATTAGTACGCTAGACTTTCGCATAAAGGGTCCCGGTTTCAGTTCCCTGCCAGGCCATAGGATTTTAAACTCCTACGGCTTTTCCCCCAGTTCGGGGACTGGATGCCATGACGTCATAATCATTCCATCATCCTAATGACATGCAGTTTACCCACAGGTGTCGACTTGAAGGACTTGCACCAGGCCATTTCGGAGGTTACACGCCATCATCGTTAGAAACTAATGTTCAACGTAATTTCAAATTAAACTTTCTTAATTTTGCCAAATATGATCCCTGGACCAGTGGTGGTATCAGCCTCATAATCTCAAGTTCCCTGCCAAGGAAGTCAAATTCTTGAAGGGCGGAAGAGGTCCACGCTACACAATCGGGCAGTAAATACCTCTTTTATCATCGCGTTTGGTGACTATAGGACAACATTAATTCGCAGCCACAGGTCACCTGCATATAATTTGTCTGCTGGATAGCAGAGGAAATGGGAACGTCAATTTAAGTACGTCACTTCGATGGCACAACCTTAAAAGATCTACTACACACAAAGTATCAGAAATTATTATTATTACAATTAGGAGGAGGAGGAAGAGGAGGAGGGAGCGTGATGGTCTAGTGGCATAGCCGCTTGTTTTTCATCTGAGCGGTTGGGGGTTCAAATCCCGGCGACGAGGAGTGGAATTTTCACCTGAAAAGTCACGTAACGTCAGGAAGGGTATCCAACCTTAAAAGTCCACTCAAAACCAAAATGAGCAAGGTTGGTTCCTGTGATACCAAACAATTGCGATGAGCCGAAGATTGTTGCTATAATCATCATCATCATCATCATCATCATCATTGCCAAATGAGTATCATTATGTCATTTAACTTTCTAGTCAACTACAATATGCCTTGTAGGCCTACTTCTTGTACAACATTACGCGGCCTAGTAACTAAAAGCCTCATCCGATATTTGTGCGGTCGTAAACTGCTTTTTTTAAAATATTATTAATCAGTGTTATGCCGTCTTTCGTTTATAATCTGTGAATTGAAGCTGTAAGATACGGTATTTTTTAAACACAATGTCGAATTAATTATTAATTTAAACGTGGATTGTTGCCCTTTTCTCAGACCTTGAGGTGAACATTTTCACACAGTCCATTTACATTCGGAGAGATTTGCAAACGTAACACTTCTCATACTCTCCGCTTATCTTGACTATTTCTTTGATAGGTACACGTTTAGTCATGATTCTAAACGGGAACTCCATGCATATTCCTTGTACGTCAGGAGTAATGTGAGCCTCAACGGGAACAACTTCCACTACGTATCAGGTTCCTTTGACGTGAAGGTCTTTAGTAGTTCCCGGGCGAATTCTCGCCTCGAAAATCTTAGTTCTGTATTCCAGGGGAGCTATGCCAATATAACTAGTATTCTAGCGCGTAAATACCGTAGTCCCCTCTGTACCTTCTATCTTTGAGCCCAGTAGTTTAGAGTAGGCCTAATGCATTTTTAAATAAAGGTTAATTTTCTGTTGTGAACTGTTTATAAATTCGCGGAAACATTACTGACCTAGAATATTCATCGATGTGTAGAGCACATTGACAGGGGGGGGATTTCGGTTCGAACAGATTTGTTCAAAAATTTGCAGTCAAGACAGTACACACTAATAGCAAAATAAAACCATCCTTAAAAAATAGCTTACCATAACGACAAATGAAAAGCATCTGAATGAGTGTAATATTCATATTAATATATTTGCTTTAAAATATCAATATCCTTGACATTCCTCCGTAATTCCCACAACCTAGTATTATTATGGTTGTTCTTGTTCTCGAGATTTTCAAGGAAGAGTAAATGTTCTGACATTGGCTTTGGGCATGATGGCCCCCACGTGTGTATTTGGTATGTTTGCTAATTGACCTTCGAACCTTGAGATGTTTTGTGTCGACATAATATGTTTGTTTTGAAAGAAATTTGCTTCTTCCAGAGTCCCCAAAATTGAAGGCGCTTTCGCGGTAATGCCAATTTTAGATGGATGACAGACAAGTGCCCATATTGAGTGAAGGGGCTAATGTAAACATACCGGGTCTTCATTATATCGAGTGAGCTAGCCGCCACCAACAAAGTAGTTCTGTGCAAGGCCATCATGTCGATCGTACGCATTGGGGGGTGAAATAAAATAGTAAAAGCGGCCCCTCCTCTTTTCTTCAACAGTGTCTAAATTTGAAAATCCTGAGCGAATGAAACAAGGGAACATATCCTCGCCGTGCCTGCAAAATCCACTATGTGCGAATGTTGCTCTGTCATTCTATTCTGTACGACAGACACAACCCAAAGGCCTACTTACAAGGGGAGGATACGGTGCATGGGTCACCGATTCCAACCATCTTTAGTACACGTGTAGGACATGACCAGGCGTATACCAGGTGCAAGTAGTAAGGTGTGCTTCTCAGCCGTTTCCGAGAAATTAATTAATTACAATTGCAGTGCTGCATCCATGTGCGTTGGACGCTAGCAAGAAGGTAATGAGCGCGTGGTGCAGCGGTAAGAGCCCTGCTTCGTACCCCTCCAGGGGCTCACATCTAGTGGGACGTGGGTTGGCGACCACGGGACCCCAGCTGAGTCCGGCATTGCTTCCACTTACTTGTGCCGGGCTCCTCTCTGTCTTCTTTCCTGTCGACCTCACTTGGTCAGCTCTTGTTCTCTTCCGACCCCGACTGTTTTAGGGTATCCGAGGCCTAGGGAGTCTTTTCCTTTCCCGCCTTAATTGGCCATTGTCTCATATTTCCTGATCCCTCCTTCTTCGAGGGGTCAGACCTCTTGTTTTCATTTCATTATATTTCCCTTTCTCTTAAAGATTCCCGCACTGTTTTTGTTAATTGGCTCCCCGTGTATCTAAACTCAATTTTCCCCTCCATTTTGTAGGTGTTTTCAATCTCCGTTGCATTTTGTAAGTTTTTTCGATCTACATTGCATTTTGTGACTGTTTTCAACCTCAATTGCATTTTGTAAGGACTGACCATCTAAATTGCTTTTTAGTAAGTCTTTCATTATAGTGGCTGGGTCTTACGTGAGTATTTTGAATTTCAATTGCATTTTGTGTTTTCAATCTAAACCGCTTTTTGCAAGTAGTTTCAATCTAAATTGCATTTTGCAAGTATTGTCCATCCAATTGAGTAATTTGAATCTACCATACATTTTGTATGCATTTTCAATTTCGATTGCATTTTGTAAGTATTTTGAATATCAATTGCACTTTGTGAGTATTTTGGATCTGAAATGCGAGTTTTTCAATCTGAATTGCATTGTGTATTTTCAATTTCAATTGCATTTTGTAAGTATTTTGAACCTCACTTGCAATTTGTACGTAGTTTCAATCTCATTTGCATTTTGTAAGTATTTTGAATTTCACTTGTATTTTGTTCGTATTTTGAACTTAACCTACATTTTGTTCGTATTTTTCAATCTATTCCTTTTGTGAGTTTTTTTCGTTCTAACTTCCCTTTTGTAAGTATCACCGCTCTCCATTTTGTGCGTCGTTTCCGTCTGAGTTCCATTTTGTAAGTATTTTCCTTCTCACTTAATTTTCGTTCTGGTTTCCACTTCATTGACATTTTCGCTATCACCCAGACCATTAGGGGTCGATAACCTAGATGTTAGGCCCCTTAAAACAACAATTTCATCATCATCATCATCATCATCCTACTTCGTAAGCGCGGGATCGCTGGATCGAATCCCACCGGTGAGCTTCTGCAGTGTGTTGTGTTGTTTTTTTTTGTTTTGTTTTTGTTGTAAACATTGGCAATTCGTACAAATGTAGGTGTCGTGTACAATATTGTAATAACGTGTTATGTGGGCGGGAAAAGGGAGAAATCATCGTATGGGGGTCAACGTTTGTGACATTACATAATGTACAGTATCGGCATTGTAAATACATTGGTATTATACACGGTCAGGTGTATTCTATGTACCGGTATACATTGAAGGCCCAGTCTGTTCCGTCCATTGTGCAAGTCTGTGAACCATCAGACCACCCCGTAGCCCGCAAGCAGTGACTCATGCTATGCGTATTGTTTGCAAATTGCCATTGGTAAAAAAATAACATAACAAACTGCAACGGCTCACCGGTTGGTTTCGATCCAGGGATCCCTCGCTTACGAAGCAGGACTCTTACCGCTGCACCACGCGCTCATTGCCTTCTTGCTAGCGTACAACGCACATGGACGCCGCACTGCAATTGCAAATAACCAATTTCACGGAAATGGGTGAGAAGCGTACCTTACTACTTGCATCTGGTATAAGCCTGGTCATGTCCTACACGTGTACTAAAGATGGTTCGAATCGGTGACCCATGCATCGTATCGTATCCTCCCCTTGTTAGCTATGCAGTCCAACACAACCATTCAAGAAAAGTTATTTTCCTCCACCAGGGAACATAGGAAAATGAACCTTATGACATTTTTATGCGGAGCTATATGTCAGCATTTGGGGACATGGCCGGTCTTAAGTAAAATTTTCAGTGTGGCCTTAGTAAATGAAAGTTTGATGCTTTTCAGTCGGTCAACACGATTTTTCCCAAAAGAGAAGGGTTATTCCCAGAGTAGATAGTGACCAAAATAACTACTCTGACCAGGACAGCGCAAGACACCATCAGATAAGTAGCCGTTACAATACAACCTGTAGGCCTATTGACCATTTAACCACAATCACATATTCACTCCAAACAAGCAAGTTTGGAGATCAATCACCAATTCCAATATTTTAACAAAATATCACATGGACCACAACCAACACTTATTGACGAGGTGAATTATCTCAACTCATACTGCAACTAAATAAGTGTACATATTGATATCTTTTCACCCATACTTTCTGACATAAATTTTAGGGCCTTAACGTAAGTGTAATCGATCTGATGGTGATCGCTTGACGATCAAAGCTGGTCATCCAAGTGTATTTGTTAATCTCATGTCATTTTTTTCAGGATTAGGGAATAACCCATCTCTTCTGGGAAAAATCGTGTTGACCGACTGAAAAGCATCAAACTTTCGTGAAAATAAATAGCTAAACTATGAAGAGGCGAAAATTAGAATATATTGCATATGTAATGCAACACCCTCGAAGATACCTAATATTAAACATCATCCAAGGAAAGACTGCAGGCGAGCGAGGTCGCAGCAGGAGAACATCAGGCTCAAATATCTCGGGGAGTGGTTTGGAGAGTACAACAAAGAACTACTGTGTATTTGGCGCGCCAGTCAACAAGGAAATGATTGCCAACGTTCACTGAGCGAACTGGCACTCAATAATAATAATAATAATAATAATAACTATCATGTAAAAACTGGGAGAACAATATTTTATATTATCGTGAACATCTTACACCATTTCTTCCTCGATAATATAGTATTTAGGGTTGCTTTAAAATTATATAAGTTACAATAAATCTGCTAGGAGTGTATAGGGACTGATTGAGTTTTACCAGTATATTTTCACTATTTTTAAACATTTTAGGTAGTTTGTAGCGTTAATACAATGTGCTGGCTTTAAATTTAAAGGCATTGCATAACTTGATTAAGTTTATGAACTTGATTAGACCAGTTTAAGTAAAATGTTTTATCATTTTAAATGATCTTGTCGACTTCGTCGTTACGCTGGGGTCTGGCGTTACGTTACGGCGACGGGACGAAATGTACTCAGATGCACTGAGGGGTGTGACGTCATAGTACCGCTTGGTGCATGTGTTCTCGACAATCTCTACTTCGTTAGTATAAGACAAAAATCCCCGATTCTTGGATGTCACGGGTAATCTCGAGAACCACTGGATGGATTTTGATGCGGTTTTCACCATTCTGTAAAGGATATCTCGAGGAAAGATTCTGTAGAAAATAATTTATGTATGATCAAAGGAAGCCAAGCAGTAACGATTTCAGTGAAAAAGTCGAAAACAAACTTGGCGTCCGTGCGCTTCTTATGCTTACGCTGGGCAAACCGTAAAAAATATCAATATACTATGAGCGTAAGAATTGGTCAGCATGAAAAGTTCTACAAAAAAGTCCGCGAGAGCATATCTCTATCTTCAATACATCGCCCCCTATGTGGTTTTTAGACTGGATGGAAGGGGCACGTCCCCGCGTGCTCTGGTGAACGTGACGGCATCCTGCGCGCTTGACCTTGCTTTGCCCTTGGTTTTCACTTGCCGTTCGCGAGTAATTTGAAACAAGGTAATGTATTATAAAGCAAGATAAGTATTATGCAGATAATTTTTTCGCTCGAAGCCTCCAGCCTTTTTAGCATTTTTCAGCATTTGTAGCATTTAAAATGATACAAAATCTAGTCTTTCAGACTGACTGTCACTTTTTTCTTTTGAAATTGCCGCCTTAAGCAAAACGTAGTAAATAAGAGGGGGCATATCGTGGTGGCCGAGGCGAGTGCCCCACTTGCCCCGCTTTCATTACGGCCCTGGTTTTATGTCACTACCTACAGAGACCGCACCCGCTGATGCGTGAGAACTGCTTATGTACTAACTACAGCAAATTGGAAGACTTTGGTATTCTTCAATACTATTAACCTGGGATGCACTCCAAGTCGTCGTAGGTGCGAATACACTTTGTGTACGCGCATCAAGATGTATACGCTGGGCTGCAATCCGTAAACCATACAAAAACTGAGTTTTAACGAGTGCGTATAGGCCTACGGTAGGGAGAAATGGGGTTCATGCAATTATAAGTCTCACAAAATGCAGTAATATTGTTTTATTTCCTCATTTGTGTGAAGTGTTGTTTTGGTCACAGGTTCACAATAAATGAATGTCAGCCATCTTTGTTATTGAACAGGTTCATATTAGGACAGAATGGGTGGATATAAGAATACCTGAAGACCAGTTAGCTTATATAGGGAAGAAAATGATTGTAACCACCTAAGTTTGTACACGTCGTACACACTAGTCACCATAATAGCACAGGTTATAAGACGAATTCGATAAGAGTGTACGGTGATTTTGCTTTCAAGTCTGACTGGCTGCGTGGCACAGTGGTAAGGTTTACACCTGCAGTCAGTGGCGTTATTACGGGGGTGATTAGGGTAATCAATCCTCCCAGAGTCAAATAATAAAAATATTAAATTTGATCAAGTTTTAAATTTCGAGTAAAACCAATCTTCGGATTAATGACAAATTATTGGATCGTGTTTGAAAGCATTTCTTTTCCTTCGTGTAACATTATTATTATTATTATTATTATTATATATAATATTTGCAAATGGGGGTAATTCCACGGTGGCAAATTGTACAAGTACAGAAGATTACCAACAATAACATCACACATCATCATCATCTTGCACAGTTTCCAGCCACTGGCCGGGTCTGTTTGGAACACAAGCCTCTCCAACGTCGTCTGTCTTCCCACCATCTCTCAGCCTCCACCCTTGTCCAGTCTTCTCCTCTCTTCTTCACGCTTTCTTCCACCCCCTTCAGCCATCTGTCTCTCGGTCTTCCTCTCGGTCTCTTTCCTTCCCACTTCGTCTCGTGTGCTCTATTGGGTATCCTCTTCTCCTCCATTCGTTTTACATGTCCATACCATCTAAGTCTAGATTTCTCTATACCATCCTGTAATGGTTCCTCCTTCATTAATTCTCTGGTCCTCTCATTTCTTATTCTGTCCATCTTTGTAGCTCCAATACTGCTTCTCAAGAACCTCATCTCACTGGCCTTCTCCCTTCCTTTCATAACCCCAGGTCTCCGAGGCATACGTCAGGATAGGGACATAGTACGTCCGATATATGATCTTTTTGCTGTTCTGAGGGACATCCTTGCTCCATAACATGCTTCTCACACTCCTCCGAAATGCTTCTGCCTGCCTCCCCCGCTCATTTATTTCTCTATCGTTTCTTCCATTATCTTGTATCAGGCTTCTCAGATACTTGAAACTCTCCACTTTCTTCAGCTGTTCCCCACCAATTGTTATTCCCGTTGTGGTTCTTTCCTTCTTCCTTGTTGTGATCACCATCTCACTCTTATTTATGCTAAATTTCATCCCATATCCTTGTATTATTCCTTCCCACACGTCCAACTGTTCCCTGTACCTCCTCCTCCTTGTTTCCCCAAATCATCAAATCATCTGCAAACACATCACACATTATACACAATTTCAATCTTCTCTTAAACACATCAATATGTTTGGGGAAAGGCTCTAAGACTGACGCAGGTAATGAGTTCCAATTATCAATACCACGGTTAATGAAAGAATATTTCCCATAATTTGTACGCTGTGTTCGGACTTGAACTTTATGTGGATGATCTGCCCTGCTCAGGTAGGTGGAATTTCCCAGACGTTTGCTTAGTTCTCCCCATGCTGGCCGATTAGTGTAAGTGTTAAACATAGCGTATAGTCTGGATGTCGTCCATCTTCCAGAGATTCCCACCCTAGTTTTTCCATCATTCGAGTTACACTACTTCTAGGATTAAAATCGTTGAGCACAAACCTAGCAGCCTTCCTTTGTACCATCTCCAGCTCATTGATGAGCCCTGCCTGATATGGGTCCCAAACCGCTGAGCCGTATTCCAAGATTGGCCTCACCAGGGTCAAATATCCTAATTCTTTTGTGGTAGAGCTACTGCCTTTTAATACCCGCATTGCAAACTGAAGTGATTTGTACGCTTTGGAGACGACACAACCCACATGTGTACTCAATTTCATATCATTCCTTAACACGTACTGAATGAGCAAAATAGTCAGTTTTGTTAGGCAGTGAGATGGGTGTAGCCCTATCTTTCCTCGTCCCTTTCCAAACCTACACCACTTGTCAGTTATCATTCTGTTAGTACGCGTGTACGTGTCATCGCGGAAAGTGAATACTATTTTGTTCAGTTGTATTGCCGTTTTAAGTTAAACTTTAGTTGTAAACTGTAGTTTATTAATATTTATACAATGTTGGAGAATTCGGCGATGAATGTCCGTTCCCCCTACTCCTTCCGCTGTCAGAAACCGAACAACACCTCTTTGCTCTTCGTTTGACGCCTCCATGTCAGTTTGAAATGCGACTGGCAGCGTTGGACGATTGATGCATGCTGCTGCTGCTGCTGCTGCTGCTGCTGCTGCTGCTCGCTTTGTATAGTCACGTGACGTGCACGCGTGCCCTCTAGCGACGGGCTGTGACCTTCCACACTCTGGTCGGAACCACACCTCGTTATACATGCCACGATTAGCCGATGTCTTCACCGGTTTGCGCATTTCCGCCTCCGGCTCGTTACTTTTTGAACACACCTTATAGATAGGACGTTTTGAAACCTTGTGACCGTATTTTAACTCTCATTTATTATGTCTTATTATGTCCGAGCCCCCAATGTAATTTTGACTAATCTCATTCCCTTCCAAAAGCACCACTTCAGGACAAAGTTTGGCACCCTAGCGGCTCTTAAGCATAAGTAGTTACAAGGAACGCAAAACTAGTAGTGGTGGTGGTGGTGGTGGTGGCGGCGGCGGCGGCGGCGGCGGCGGCGGCGGCTTGATTTGTTTCACAATCCAATATTATTACCTCTCTGATATTTCACTGTAGTGATTCATTTATCCAGCAGCGTAGCCTAGTGCGTTAAGTACGTGACTGTATTAGGGAGATTCTTCAAGTTCGGAGTTCTTGAGGTTCGAATCCTGGCACAGATAACCAAATGCCGGGCTAAGGATGTTGCCCCATTCAGAGCCGATGGTCGGAAACGTGCCGGCTGGCGAGGCCTGTCGCACTCCTCCGGGGCTATGATTAATGAATGACGATGGAATGATACGGGAATGAAATTGACAAGGCAAACTGGAGATCCCGGAGAAAACCTGTCCCGCCTCCGCTTTGTCCCACACACATTTCGCATGCATCGACCGAGATTTGAACCCAGGATGCAGCGGCGAAAGCCAGACGTTTAACCATGTGAAGAGCCGCTGTCACTTTGTGCTCACATGTGATTTTGAAATGATGTTAATCGTTTTAGGTAATATTTGTTTGACCCGTGCAGAAATAATTGGTGGAAACATTTTTCTTAAATATTCTTCCACACTTAGCGAGTTGTTTTTAGTTTTGATGTTGAACGTTCACTCTGCTGGTAGCCCAAACCACATATCAAAGTTTCCGCCGACATTGAGAATTATCTGTGTACGTTTCCGTTCTTCGCCGCAAGTTTGCGGCAAGTAGATGTTGCCGGGTGGTACATTTCAGTAAGCGTTCATAGAAACTGGTAGTAACTATCTTGTACACGAAAGAAATTCTATGACATACCGTACTTACTTTGGACATGAAGGGAGGATGTTTTCACAGAAATAGGTGGGGTACCTACTTAAATAAAGCCACCTTAAAAACCATAAAAGTATACATGGAAAAATGGAAAATGCAACTCGATGAAAGAATTGCGTAATTGGGATGAAATTTATTCCTCTTAAGCTTATGGTGTCCAACATAAATGATGACCCCTCGTGGTGTAGCGGCTAGCATTCGTGGCTTTCACCCCGGAGGTCCGGCTTCAATTCCTGGCTCTGTCAAGAAACTTAATTCTGGTCTGAATGCTGGAACGGGGCATTCTGCCTCGGGTGGCAAAACTGAGAAGAGGCGGGTTAGATTCCCACCTCAGCCATCCTGGAGGTGGTTATCTGTGGCTTCCCACTTCTATTCCAGTCAAATTCCGGGATGGTTCCTAACTTGAGGCCACGGCCGCTTCCTTCCCAATCCTTTTCTGAATTACAAATACACATATTACTACAGACACCACAATTACACAGGTTATCAGGCAAAATCTATACATGTCCAAGTATACGGGGCTAAATGACCACGACTTAAATAAGCATTCATTACAAGCGTCAGAACACAGAGCATCCTGCAAAACTATTAATTCAATAGTTGATAACTCCAAGTATTAATAAAACTGACATACTGTAAGTAATTAAAGTTAGTGAATTTTCACTTTCATCCGCCAGGTGTTACCCAGCACACCAGTCATAGAATGACTGGCTATCTCCTAATTCCAGCAAAATACTCGTAAATAAACCTAAGACTGTATAATCTTAATAGCAGCACAGCTATTGCAGATTTTGTACGTCGGAGACATTACGTGCCGTATCTGAAGCTTAAACACACTATGAAGTTAATTTGCATAGGTCATATTATACCGTATAATGGTGGTCTAGGGCTAGGGAATAGCTTGCTTGACATTTGATGAGATAATCAATTTTAGGTGGTTCAAATTTCTTTTGCCTACTAATTTTAGTTTCATTTCTATGCTTGGTGGTTCATTACATCTTATTTAATTGCAATATACAAATTTCTGTACATTTTATAGTAGGAGTCGTTTGTGTACCATACCCTTCTTTTACTATAGGGAAGTTTTTGTTTGAGTTAGGGACTTGGACATTGGACTGCACTCCAGCTATCAAATGGCCTTTTTCATAATTTGAACATTTGAACTTACCTCGGTTTGCAAGCAGATTCCATCACAACATCGAACATTGTGTACACAGAAATTCTGTAAAACATATCTGAGTCTCAATCAATGTATGTTTTTGCTTTGTGCTCAATTTCAATTAAATTTGTTTCCAATAACAGCTTGCTCTTTTCCCTTTATAATGAGATTTCTGCTCACGTTTCATTGCCCTTACGGTAAAGTGCGAAAGCTTTGCATGGATTCACTAATTATTCTTATATAACTTGTACAAGCAGCGTATTTTATGAAGAAGTTCAACATTGCACGTAGAATGTTCTAGAACATGACCTAACACAGCTAAAGAAGATTTTCACTTGGTTGGTGATGTCTAGGTAATACAACATCTATTGTCTGTCGGGTTCTTTTTTCGTATTAAGAGGGGAGGTGGGTCACGAAAGTGCCAGCCTCGATCCGTGTGGCAGCCAACACATAGCTAGCACTTCCTCCAACATGCTATTAATTCTAAAATAGTAGAAGGAACAGATTGGGGGTTGGATGAGCTGTTTGAGGCTTTCTGACTGTCCCAGTACTAGGTGCTCTACCGGGCATCATCGTTTGGGTGTCTGCCTGGTTCTGGAAGAGCCAAGTGCGTATAAGCCCTGCACGACAGTTCAAGGTGGTGCTTTGCTGTGCCCAGGCATGTGCATTCAGGCTGCAATTTGAAGCCTTTACAGCCTACTTCGGATGCTTCCACGATAGTTGATAATCCATGTCTGATTGGCTGGAGCCAGTACTGTCTCCTCATTTCCTTCCTCCTCCGAACAACTAGTGCACAAACGAGAACAGTTTCCACTTAATCCATCTTCTCAAATAAAACAAGTGAAGAGAAGGCTCTAGATGGGGAAAAAAAAAAAAAAGCGAGCACTGCAACTTAACTGTTTGTTGTAGTGTGAGCAGGTTCTGCGACAAAACTGTCCTGTCCCTGAGCTGTCTCACACAGAGGTAGACATTGAAACAACTGTCCCGCAACAAAATGTCTCTTAGACTGCATCTTCCTCCTTTGGATGTAAGTAAAGAAAGACTGGACTTGTAAATATGTTGTGGTATATGGGTTTTTACTGTGTAGCACTCAAACTTAACATGGGTGTTCTAGTTGGTGCAGTTTGCAGTTAATAAGAGATTCCTATTATTACATTTATTCATATGGCAGTTTAGTGAGACAGTTTATAATCCACAGTTGGCATTTGTATCCTATTTCTGTCTTGGCGACATGTGAAGTGCATCAAACTATACACCTCTCAATAAAAGTTTGGATTCATGTTCCTAATTCTGTATGAATGTGAAATTTGAGCACTTGTACAACTTGTGCCATTATTATGACATTTGCTGAGGTGTGCATTTTGACATGACAGTTCATGTTTTCATTGTTAATCAGGTATGCTCTCTCCTTTGAAATATTTCATTAATGTTGTTGGTTACTGCATAGTATGTGTTTCATGTTCACAACACAATTTTAATAATGTCTTACCTGTGTTTTTTGTTTTCTTCCAGATTTGATAATATGGCTGATATTTCCAAGAACAAACAAGCTGTAAGTAACCAGAACGCGACAGAAAATGTGCCTGAGTGTTCACTAATCCCCCCAGATAGAAACTGTGATATTTTACCTGTGGAAATTAACGAGGACTCTGATCTATTAGGCGAAGGTTCCAGTCTGCAGGAACTGATAGACTCTGAACTTGCCCTGAGAGTTTCAGGGAACATGAATTACCCGGTTGATGATGATGATGAAGTGAAGGCTGATCAAAACATTGTAGCCAGATCTGATGACTATGATGATGATCAGGATCCTCATGATGTTCTTGACAGTTGTCTTCCCACTTTTGGAGGACTCGACATTAATACACAGTTAATTATGGCTGAGAGGAAAAGTTGTTTTGAAAACATGAATGTTAACGGAATGCATTTTTTTACTGTTATTGATGAACCACTGGAGGATCCTGACCCTGACTTATTGTTGGAAGGTCCAACTTCTGACAGTGCTGGTGAGACTTCAGTAGTTTTCGATTCTACTACTGTTGACATGAATGGTAGCAGTAGCGAGTCACATAACTATGAAACTCTCATGAACTCCTCTACAGACATTAGTAGTGAAAATCATCAGTTAAATTTGTCCCCTGTAGATAGTGATATATTTCTTGAAAATGACAAGGACATCGATCCAGACAGTATCATAGATAGTTCTCTTGTGTGCGATCCTAATTTTGTTGTAGACGATTCTCTCTTGTCTAGCCCAAATGAAAATATTACTGACAATTCGAGTACTGCGAAAGATGATGACTCTTCTGTCATACAGTGTGGAATGGAACCTGTGGTGTACGATTTCTTTTCTCCCCTCCCTGAAGATGCAGATCTTGATTTTAATGGCAGCACAGCAGAATATCCTTCCCAGGAACTGGGAGATGAATTATTGGTAGGTGAAGATGAATTATTGGTCGATATATCTGGAGACGTGACCAATACTAGTGAGTTATTGGCTGATATATCAGAAGTGACCAATACTAACAATGCTGAAAATGGTGAGATTCCTGCTGCAACTGTATCTGAAAGCAAGATTAATGACAAGTGTGGTATGGAGGAAGATGCCATACATTCTTCATATCCTCAGCCAACAGTCAATGGAGATTCCATTATTACTAAGATTTCTGCAGAATTGGAATCTCTCACTATTACTGAACAAAGCAGTACAGATGTAGAAGCACCTTTAGAAGACGGAGTCCACCTGAATGGATTAACAGAGGACCCTGTGCATGGCATTGTAGATGAAGTAGTGGTGTGTACTAACATGAATGATAACTCCACTTCCTCTTCGTGTTCTGAAGTAAGTGTGCTAACCCATTTACATATCTATATTGTAGTAACATGTGTTTCTGTTCCATTTTCACCATAGGCGGAGATAGAGAGACTGCAGGGTTGGCAAGCTGCCCCCTCACTATGTTTTTGTTACAGTTAAGTAACTTATGGTTAAACGAAGGAAAGAAATATAAGGGTCATTAAGGGTGAGAGAATAAAGGACACCATTTATCTTGAATGCCCTGGGATTGAAAAAAAAAAAGTTAGGACAGAAAATATGCACGAGTATATTGCACAATGGCTGGCTGTGTGGCTCAGTGGTAACATTCTTGCCTGCTGTGGCCAAGGTTGCAGGATAGAATCCTGGGGCAGCCAGTTGGCAATTGAGAGTGAGCAAATGTGAGGGAGCAGTGTCAGTAGATTCACTGGCACGTTAAAGATCCCCTTCGGAGCAAAATTCTGGCAACCCGGCGTCTCTAAAAGCCGCAGGTGTTAAAAGGGACGTAAAACCAATAACATTAATATTATTATTGTGTTGCACAAGCAGAGCAATAATGTGGACTCAATTCTGGGCCATGTATTGCCATCAGCTCTCACCGTGAGTGAGTTATTGGGGAGATCGACTCGAATGGTCATGTCAGTATGCTGATTACTCAAGTCGCTTAAATTGAAGTATGTATTTTGCTCTTCCCTCCCAAGGATCTCATTTTATCTTCGCCTATGATTTTAACTAGTCTGAGTGGTTATTAATGTTAATGTTTAATGTTAAAAAGCAGAGGTGTCCAATCCAGCAATGTGCAGTTAAGTATAAGTATTTGCCAAATTAGTATAACTGTTCTAGATATTTCAATGTTATCAGTCATGGGAGGTGCTATAAATAAGGAATTCGTATAAATTACCATTACTGGCACTACCAAAAAAATAACTAATTGCAAATAAAAACAATTTTTATGGAAAGTTATAGTTAAAGTTAGAAATAAAATACTACTTTGGCATAAACAATCAAACATTGACATTTTGTAAGTTAACATTGTTATGCAATAAGGTATTTGATTTTAATACTGGATGTTGATTAAGCATTTAATTTCCTCTCAACAATATGCTATGTTTAAGGGGTAAGAGAATTCCTGCACAATTTGTAAATTAATAAAATAAATCATGAAAACTTCTATCTAAATTGTTAAATACTTTATCTTTCAAAGGATATCTTTACATGCACTGGAGGGTTGTTCAATAGAATATAGAATGGCAGTTTGGCTTTGTGCTTTAGATGGATTTTAATGGTAAATATTGATATAACATTTAAAATTAGTTGTCATATTAATAAAATGCAGCATAATCTAATCTAGTACTGGGCAAAGCATATACTGAGAAATGTAATGGTTACTCAAAAATATCATACAGTAGGATTTCAAGTAAAATTCCTCTATTAAACAGGTACTGATTACAGCAGAAAATACTGAAAATATAATTGTTGCAGGTTATTTTATGGCTTGCAATTTATTATTTTCCAGCTCTGGTTATTGCACTGTATTTTTAAGATTTCTAAAGAATATTGGAATATATTTTGCAGACCTTAGATTATGTGCTGTAGAATTAATAAGTAAATTATGATCCAGGTAGTAAATGCAATTTATAGCACCCCTGCATTTAATTTTGTAATCCTTTCCCTCCCCTTACATGAGTAACAAGAAGTTCCGTGAAGAACTATACAGCCTACTTTTCATGCCAATGATTATTCTACAGTATATGAACCTATCTAGAATAATGACGAAATTAAGTTGGTAATATCGAAATATCTAATTAGTTCAAAATATACCTGGTATAATGTAGCCTAATAGAGCACTACAGTTGGCAGCCCTGGTGACTGAATATATTCTTAGTTCCATATTCATTTTCTTAGTCTTAAGGTACAGAATACAAAATTTGGTTGAAGTCCAATGGACGTTACATGCAGTTTGACATTGGATCTATCAGCACGCGTAAAAGCATGTTGCCAACAATGTCATGCGTGTGCTGGTCAGAAATAATCTGAAATATTATGTTATCTTTTTGTGCCAATTTTGGATGAAATACATTTGTTAGTATAGAAGTTACATGTATTTTAAAATTGGACATATCAGCAGGCATACAATCATGTTGGCAGCACTGCCTTGTATTAATTACTCCAAATTAATCTAGAATGTCAGGTGCTATACGTGTGCAAAGTATAGAGCTGTTGGCTTGCATACTTTCTGATATATTGATATTAGGGTAAAAAAAATATAGACAGCATTTATTAACAGTTGGCAGCCCTGATTGCTCTTAACAATACTAATAGTTATATCTGTTATGGTACACATAGCACATACGAAATTTGGTTGAAATCCAACTGATAGTATAGAAGTTGTGTGTATTTAAAAATTGGTACTATCAGCAGGTTTATAATCATGTTGGTAGAACTGACGTATATAAGTTACTCCAAATTAATCTAAAATGTCAGAATATACGTGTGCGTAGTTTAAAGCTGTTGGCTTGCATACTTTCTGATATATAGGTATTTGGATGAAAAAAAAATAGAGAGAGCAATTATTAACAGTTGGCAGCCCTGTTGGCCTGAAGAATATGCTCAGTCATATCTGTTTATGTACAGATATTACATAAAAAATTTGGTTGAAATCCAATTGATAGTGTAGAAGTTATATGCATTTAAACATTGAACCTATCAGAAGGCTTAAAATTAGTTTGGCAACACTGTCATGGTTGGCCTCCTGGAAATTAAACTGAAATAGTATTATCTACATGAGTGCCAATTTTGGAATATGTCCCATGCATACCTTGCATGATATCCAACATGGAGCTCAAATTTCTAGTGCGTTTTTTCAGCAGTTGGTAGCACTGACATCATTTTCAAATATGGACGTGAGGTATTCCGGTGCACATCTTTACTCATACTAAATTTGGTTTTGATTGCTGCAGCCGTTTAGGAGTTGATAGGGGGGGACACACACACAGCCAGACAGACAGAAGGACAGACAGACAGACAGACACACATTTTCCCGGATCGATCTCATAAGTCTACTTTTTCCTCATTTTTGGAAAATGTGAAAAGTAGGCTAAAAATCTGTTTTATAATGGGTAATAACTTACAGTATATTTAACAGAGGTGATGGAAGGTGACCTGTCATAGTAAATAGGCCTATGTTTTAGAACGATGGTTTCAGTGTTTGAAACTGTTTTCTGTGGCCCATGTGTGAATCTAGGCAGAGCACATGAAATGCTAATGCAATAGATGTATTTTTTACAGTGGTCTAATAAATCAGAAATGTTTAATGATGATTCTAAATGTGCTGAAAGGAACAGTATTAGATCTACTGTATTTATCCTTGTCACAAAAACTGTTTCTCCTACTTCAAGAGACAGTTCTGCTTTTGATCAAGAAATACAAACAAATGTTATTGTGTTCTTAGACATTCCTTAACTGGTGTGTGTCAGGTAGGCACTTGCATCTTCATGGGGCCAAAGCAAGTTCTAGTAACTTCAGAATACTTACTACTAGATACTATGAGAGATGTACAGATATTCATATGGTACATGCAAATGCCCTGTAGAGAGCACTTACTTGGAGCATTTTTATTTTTATAAATACAGATAAATATCACCATTCAATAGAAGTCTATTGTCCGGGTTTTAGTGACCACCATGGACAAATACTGAGTTTTGAAGTATCCGAAGTAATCAATAATAATGATAATGGAGTAAAATCAAAGTGCAGGTCATTCACTGAATCAAATGTTACATATTTCAATGACTTATTAAATAAGGAAACATGGTCAGAAATTTATGAACTAGAAAATGTAAATGATAAATTTAATGCATTTAACAGTACCCTAAAACACTATTTTGAAATAGCATTCCCCTTTAAACGAAGAACTGTTCAAAATAACAAAACTAGCAATTGGATAACAACAGGGATTATAAATTCATGTCAAAGAAAGAAATTTCTACACAAATTATATAAACAATACCACACAACACCTGAATTCAATTTATACTACAAAAAATACAATAGCATATTAAATAAGGTAATAAGACTAGCAAAGAAAATGCATAATGATAATTTTATTTCCCAATCATCTAATAAAAACAGGGCTATGTGGTCCGTAATAAAGAAAGAAACTGGAAAATCTGCTAAAATACAAAGGAACATTACACTGACCAGAAATAATAAAGTGATTAATAATCCAGAGGAAATAGCAAACACTTTTAATGACTATTTTCTGGAAATTCCGCAAAAATTATTAAATAAATCACAGGTAAATACACTAAATTCTAATAATAAAATAAATATATGCAGTGATTCTTTATTTATAAATCATGTCACAAGTGAAGAGGTAAGAATAGTTATAAAAGAGCTAAAAAATAAATTCTGTGCTGGCATTGATGGCATCCCTGATGCAATTTTAAAGAAATGTGCAGAAAATATAATAAATCCACTTACGCACTTAATAAACAGTTCAATTCTCTCAGGAACTTACCCGGATATTTTGAAGTTATCAAAAGTAATTCCAGTGCACAAAAACGGTTCAAAAGATGAATTAGATAACTATCGTCCTATTACCTTACCAACTGGTATTGCAAAAATTGTGGAAAAAATTATGTATAAGAGACTGATAAGTTTCATAGAAAAAAATAAAATATTATCAAACTCACAACATGGATTTAGAACGGAAAAATCTACACAGACAGCAATTTACGAATGTAGTAATAGTATACTGAAATTAATTGACAATAAGGAACATGTAACTGGCCTATTCTTGGATTTATCGAAAGCATTTGATGTAGTTGACCATAAAATCCTCCTTACCAAACTAAATCAATATGGTGTTAGAGGTCTAGCTAATAAATGGATAGAGTCTTACTTAACAGGGCGTAAACAAATAGTAAGCTTGAGACACAAGGATGATGGAACCAAATTACTTAATGAAACATTGTCCAATGAGGGAATTATTGAATTTGGAGTACCCCAGGGATCGGTTTTGGGCCCACTACTCTTTCTTCTATATATCAATGATATAACACAGAACGTTCATTCACATAAGGAAATTTTGTTTGCGGACGATACAACACTCGTAATAAAAGGTGAAACTAAACAGGTCATACAGCAGTCTGCTGACTCCGTTACAGGAGAGTTAACCAAATGGTCACAAGATAATCGCCTCATAATAAACTATAAAAAGTCAGTATGTCTAAATTTCCACACTATACAGAATAGGAATCCTGCGATGCCCAATATAACATTAAATGGTCATCAAATAGAAAATAAATCAGAAACAAAGTTTTTAGGACTATGGATACAACAAGACTTGAAATGGAATAAACATATACAATATCTGAATACTAAACTGAACTCGATGTGCTTTGCGTTACGTATTTTGAAAACCTGCACTAGCATGCACACATTAAGAAATACTTATTTTGCTTATTTCCATTCATACTTAAGATATGGGATCATATTTTGGGGTATGTCGCCAGATGTACTAAGCACGTTTAGGATACAAAAGAGAGCGATTAGAATTATGGCAAATGTAAACTCTAGAGAATCATGTAGACCTCTGTTTAAAGATTTAAACATTCTCCCACTGCCCTGCATATATATCTTTGAAAGTATTATGTTTTTTAAAAAGAATTTAATGAATAAAGATGTTTTTCTTAAAACAAACAATGATGTTCATAGGCATAACACAAGACAAAATCAAAACATTCATATTTCACACACACACACAAGCATATATCAAAAAGGAACTTTTCACACTGGAGTTAAATTATACAATAAACTACCCCAGTATATAAAACTGGCCCCAAAAATAAAAACCTTTGATAGAATGTTGAAAGCTTATCTGCAGTGCCATTGTTTTTACTCAGTAGTTGAATATTTTAGCGTATAGGAGTGATGGAATCTATAACTATATTTTACTTTTTTAATTTAATTTTAATACCTAGCTGTATGTTGTTGTATTTATAGAATTAAGTTTTCATATTATGATAATAGAGTGAGGTGTAAATAGTTGTGCAATAAGATTGTATCTATTAAGATTTGCTATTATAATAAGTTATAAATAGTTATAATCTTAGTAATATATACCTGTTAGTTCTTTTATTTTATGCATGTAAATTCTGACGTGTCCTATATCAAAAATGTATTGAATGCATGTATTTGATCAAATGGAATTAATAAAAATCTATCTATCTATCTATCTATCTCACAATTTGGGTGCTAAAATGGATTGAGATTCGTTCACAAGTCATATTTAGATGCTTACTCATAGAACTTAAAAGCTCAGCCACCTATGACAGAACCGAAAAGTGGTGGGTTTGATTCCTACTACAGCAATCCCTGAAGTGGTTTTCATTGGTTTCCCCCATCTACTCCAGGCAAATGCTGATTACATGTTTATCCTAGAAGGGGAGGGAGCAGTTCCATTTTCCATAAAGACAAATTTTCCCACAAGTCTCATCTAAATATTGGCTTAAGGTTACGGCTGTCCCAATTACAAATACACACACTGGTATGGCCATCTCAGTGTTCAGGTTATCAAACAGGTTCCACACACACCCAAGTACATGGGGCTACACGACTATGAAGTCGCAAAGCCTCTAAATTAATCAACAACAGTTTGTGGCCAAGTGGTGGTGTTCAATGCCCCTCTGTTGCCCCAGCCCTGTTAAATAAATGTTGGGTGTATTATATCATTTTGCATGTGGTTATTCATCGTTGTTTAATACTTCTATTTTATGCAGATCTTTTGATTTATTTATTTCTTTCTTTATTTATTTATTCAATCCTATTACATCATACAAATCCTCACCGCTAGATGGGGGCTTCATTAATTCCATTCCCTGTCCCGGTTGGTCGACTGGAAGCAGGCTGTGGATTTTCATTTTCACATCATACAAATGATTGATGTTGTAAAGAAACAAGTACACCTAAATTAACCTGCACATACACAGTGATTCACAGTGATAAGGGTATATTTATACATTTTGGATAGAGAACATCATGTATAACATATCAAAGAGTGCATATTTACAGGTTTAGTCAAAATGACTGTGTGATAGATACTCTTCAATGGAATAGAAGCAATGTCCCAACAAAATTGCCTCTAATTTTGACTTAAAATTCTTTAAACTGCTAATAGATGTTAAGGTTGAGGGAAGTTTATTATACAACTTTATTCCCATTTGGAAAGTTCCTTTCTGATTAGTTGCTGTCCTACTCCTACTGGTATGTAAAGAGTATTTTCTTTTAGTGTTATGTTGATGGATATCAATATTTTGCTGAAATATGTTTCTATTTATTTCCATATTTCTCTTCACAAACAAAATAATCTCTAATATATAAATACATGGCAGAGGTAGAATTGAGAAATATTTAAAAACAGGTTTACAAGATTCAGTTTGATACACTCCTTTCATTATTCGAACAGCCTTTTTCTGTATTCTGAGGGCTGTTATGCTAGAAATTGAGCTACCCCAAAAAATTATACCATATTTCAAGATGGAATGAAAATAGCCATAATATGCATCTAAAATAGTATGTTCATTGGTAGTCTGTTTTAGAGTCCGTAAAGCATAGCATGCTGAACTTAGTTTTGTAGTCAACCGTGCGATATGACTGTCCCAATTTAGATCTCTTTGAATAAGTAAACCAAAAAAATTGTGGTTTTAGTAAATTTAATATTGCCCTGATTTACTGTAATATGTAAATCACTAGAGTTCTTGTTTTGAGCCATGTGGAAATTCATACATTACTTGATTCCAGTCACAGGCAAATACTTTTGTGTTAAAAACATACATTACACCTAAGGTCTTAAAATATTAGTGAAATAAGAAGGGAAAACGGTATTTTTCCCGAAGGCAGCTATGAATAACCTTCAGAAGGATGTCTTGTGGACACCTGACTAATAGAAAACAAATTAACCTTCAGTCACTCCTCCTATTCCCTTAGGGATCTTAATTAGTCAAAAGCTTCATGCTCAATCATCTTGTGCCACGAATTATAAAATGCCAACATTTAGATGTGAATTGTGGGCAAACAATTTCTTTATGGAAAATAGAACTGCTCCCTCCCCTCCTAGGATAAACATGTAATCATCTATTACTGTCTCAGAGCAATTAGGCACTTGAAAGAGCAAGGAATGCTGGCTTGCTGAACTATCCCACATTGACAGCTACAGTGTGTCCGCAAAGTCTCTTCGCAGCGGGTCTCGCCTTGCAGGACATGTTAGGTTGGCAGCACATTCATGTCGCTGTATACGCAAAGTCTCACCGCAGCGGTTCGCATAAGCATGCACTTGTTCCGTATTGACCATCAACTGGAGTGATAGGGGGGGGGGGGGGGGGGGGGGAATGCCGGTTCATTATTGCCGACAGTGAGTGCCTGTGCGTGGCAGTGTTGATGCTGTAAGGTGTGTTCTTGCCGAGTTCTTGTGTAAGCTGAGTCTAGTGGGAATGCTTACTACTGAAGAGTGTGTGTTTTTCAGTGGAAGAGATTTTCTGTGCTGGTGTAAACTTTACGGAGCACAGTGTGATAGTGGTGAATACCGTATATATAATTGCATTACCTAAGTTAATGTAATTTTTCTTATAACAGCATAACATGAATGTACTGCCAATGCAACACGTCCCGCAAGGCGAGACACGTGCTGCGGAGAGACATTGCGGACACACTGTAGGATCCTACTGGAATTCAAATGGTTTTATTACATCTTCATTTTGTAATTCTAAACTTGTATAACTTGTATAACCCCTCTTCACGCTACTAAAAAACACACCCTGTCGGAAACAAAACACAATTTAGCGACACAGCCAAGCTAGATAAAAAAAAAAGGGGGGAAATTAGGGGGTTTTTAATAGGTAAATGTTATCTGGATCAGGTGTACGATGTACCTTTCTTCTGCAATAAACCAAGGCCCATATTAGAGGCAGTATTAAAGGTGCCGGGACGTCCTCATAAGACCGTCAACGCTTAGTTCGAATGGGTTATGCTCCACGCGTGGCGAGGACTAATCCACGGTCTTTAATAGTTGTAGATCCACCTCATTCAATAACATACATCTTATCTAGGTTGGCAACACCTCACATAAACACATCGCGATCACTCCCCACAGCACGTAGGGACAGGGGGGGAAGGCAGGGAAAAACCAGTCGTTAAGATAACCACCGCAGTCGTCCGCACAGCGAGTTCAAGTGAGCACGGAAACTGCGAATAGCTGTAGTACGGAAGACAATCAGATAAGTAGTTAGCCTAAAATTTTTATAGTTTAACCATAGTTTACAACCATATAATCTCTCTAAAGTACAATCTCCGGATAGCCATCACCATTTAGCATTTCACCTAACATATATACTGCATTTAGCATACACTGACAGTTGCAGTACCAATACTGCAACTAAATAATTGTACATATTGTAAATATTTTCACCTGTATTTCAAACATAGATTTTATAGCCTAAGTGTATTGGATCTGATGATGATCGCTTGACGATCGAAACTGGTCATCCTAGTGTTTTATTAATCTCATGTAATTTATTTCAGGATTAGGGCATAACCCATCTCTTTTGGGTACATTCGTGTTGACCGACTGAAAAGCACTAAACTCTTGTTTACTAAGGCAACACTGAAAATATGGCTTCAAACACCACAATGTTGTATAACTTTCATAATGCACTAATGGCAACTTTACTCTTGACTACATTTGTCTGACCGTAATGGATTTTCCTTTTAATTGAAGGAATTATATTCAGTTATTACTACTATAATTAAATGACAGTACCAGTATATATTTATATTTTACACTTGTTATACATTTATTAGTGTCATTTGATAGATTTTCAATTTAACCCCGGTAGTTAACATGCTCAATAATTTATGATAGTGGTTGTTATTTTGTGAACAAATTTTTGAGTGAGCGCGCGAGAAATGCTGCGGGCACTGAGAGTACTTCTGATTTCGGCTGACATCCAGCAAGCAAAGTAGCAGTGGACACAGGACTGCAAATGTAACTAAGGATACTCTCTTCAGCTTCTTAAGGAACTTTAAGTGCCACATTGTTCTGAGACAGTAATAAACATCAGGCATAGTCCCTATTTATAAATAAATTTGTATTATTATTGAACTGAAGTATGCAAATGTTTCAATGGTCTCACACAAAATTGCAGCAAGATGTATATTATGGTGCCTGAGGCTCTATCCCTTCAACTTATTTTGCCGCTCAAAATGTTTTCAAGTTTTTAGCCCTTTGGGGCCAAACAAGGACCAATGTAATTTATGGAACACAAACTTACCCTCCTCCTTCACCCTTTGAAGTGAAATACTTATGCTGAAATCTGGTTTAAAAATACTGTACATCTCTGTGTTATTCGCTTCCATAATGGTCCGTGTTGACGTAGTTAATTATAAAAAGGATTTAATTGTTCGCCTTTTCAATACAAGAGGCGGACAATTAATCCTTTTTATAATACTATACATGTTAGGCAATACCATTGCAACGAAAAGAACTTATTTCTTGTCTCTAGGCCATTCAAATTTTTTAGTGTAAGTGTGTAGTATGAAAGTTTTTTGAAAATAAATGCATTTTTGCTAAGGTTTGGTGAATGATTGATTTCTTGTTTTACTGTATTCTTGCAAGTTGATGGTTAGTATACCATAACTAAATTATTATCATCATGAGAAACATCTGTTGGGATTTGCAATGCATGAACATTTGGTTCTCTACTGACAAGGGGAGGATACGATGCATGGGTCACCGATCCCAACCATCTTTAGTACACGTGTAGGACATGGCCAGGCGTATAGCAGGTGCAAGTAGTAAAGTGCACTTCTCAGCCGATTCCGAGAAATTAATTATAAATTATTCGTAATTGCTGTACGGCGTTAATGTGCGCTGTACGTTAACATGAAGCCAAGGAGCGCGTGGTGCAGTGGTAAGAGGCCTGCTTCGTAAGCGTGGGATCACTGGATCGAATCCCACCGGTGAGTCTTTTTTTTGGTAAATATAGGCAATTCGTACAACTGTAGGTGTCGTGAATAATGTTCATTTTGCAGTCAATTGTAATAAAGTGTTTTGTGAGGGGGAAAAGGAATTCTGAAATCATCGTATGGGGGTCAATGTTTGTGACATTACATACTGTACAGTACCGGCATTGCAAATACATTGGTATTATACGTTGAAGGCCCAGTCTGTTCTGTTCATTGCACGTCTGTAAACCATCAGACCATCCCGTAAGCAGTGACTCTTGCTATGGGTATTGGTTGGAAATTGACAATGGTTACAAAAAAAAAAAAAAGACGGCGCTGCAAAGGCTCACCGGTGGGATTCGAACCAGTGATCCCGTGCTTACGAAGCAGGGCTCTTACCGCTGCACCACGCGCTCGTTGGATTCTTACTAGCGTACAACGCATATAGACACCGCACTCTAATTGCAATTAATTAATTACTCGGAAACGGCTGAGAAGCGCATCTTACTACTTGCACCTGGTATATGGCTGGTCATGCCCTACACGTGTACTAAAGATGGTTCGAATCGGTGATCCATGCATCCTATCTTCCCCTTGTGAGAGGAGAAGCTTCTTCTGCAAACAAATGATTGGACACCTTTGGTGAATTAGATTTATGAGTAATTAGCAAGTATGATTTTAGAGTAGTTGTTGTATTGACTGGTATTTGCTTGTATTGTATATTTGCTCAGGAGAGGATGGGTGGATGTTATTCTTGTAACCAATTTTGCCTTTTGTGTAGTTGGATAGTAAAGAAATGGTGACTACCAATTCTACTGAGAAGAAAATTATCAAAAAGAAAAAGAAGACTGAAGGTGGAGAAAGTGTCAAAACTAAGAAAACAAAGAAAAATAAGAAAGATTCAGAAAAAGAGAACTTCTCAGTGGTGAGTAGAAAATGTTATATTTACTGTCTCTGATTTTTCAGATTTATTTTAATTTTAAATGTTGCTTGTTTGTTTGTGTTATAATTTGAGTGAGTTTGAATTTTGTGTTGTGAGTTTTTAGCCTTACATTTGGTTGAGAATATATTATCCTTTTTCTTACAGTGTTTGGAATTAATATGCATTGATATTCATCCATTAGCTGTTGTCTGCTGGAGGCAATTATCCTTGGCAGCTCTTCAATGTTCCTGATTCTTGCCAATTCTTATGTTCGGGAGTTATACAAAGAAAGGGGAAATTAATCCAAGCATGCAAATAATGGTTTTATTACATCTTCATTCTGAAATTCTAAGCTGTATAACTTTCATTATGCACTAATGGAAACTTTAACTCTTGACTACATTTTTATGACCATAATGCATTTTCCTTTGAATTGAAGGAATTTAATTCAGGTTCTTTAGGCTCCATGCGCTGAAGGGAGAAATGCACCATCATGTTAAAAATGGCCAAACTTATAAGATCTTAAATACTACCATGGTCGGGTGATATGTGTATATAGGTTGGAATTCTCAAAATAATCATGAATTAATAAGGCATTTCCATACTTTCTAGAAACATGAAGCTTGGCACTAGTGAAGTTTATAAAAGATCTGTAAAAGATTCTAAAATATCCTAAATTTTTCAAGGGGGTCAAGCTGGAGGGGTTTGATATTTGGGGTCAGGAGAAGAACGGTGATAGTACACAAGCTTCAAGTACTTCATCCATAACTTGTTTTTCCAAAGTGATGACCTATTTTTCATGGGCTCAAAAGTTTCCTGAATGTCCAAACTAACTTTTAACATCAAACCCCGAGAAAATGTGTAGGAATATGTCCGAGATATTAAGGTGATAATGTTGTGGTGTAACAATGTATAGTGACAAAAATGAAATACAGACATGAATTATCCTAGAAACCTAAAACTAGGTACCAGGGAAGTATATTCCCAAGATCCTTATAAAAATCCAAATATCAAGTTTTTGTGACGGAACTGAATTGGTGAGCTTTGAAATTGGGGTTCAGAAGCAGTTGGGCATATGTAGGTCACACAAGCATATTTTCACCCAAAGGTGAACTTTTTTCCAAAGTGATGACCTATGGTTTTCGTGAGCTTAAATGTTTCCTGCAAGTTCAAAATAACTTTCAACATTAACAGACCCAGTTAAAGACAGGCTAATTATATCCCAACTTACTACTTGCGATTCACCATCTATATCCACTGTCTTTTCAAATTCATTTTGAGAGTTTATGAAGGAAAACTGTTTTTACATTACCGGTTTTCCATGTGTTACAATATCTATTATTGCAGTAAACAACACTACACAACATTTTGACATACTGTATTTACTTTATGAAATAAATAATACTGTCAATGTATATCAATCACTCAGCTGGTCGCGTCTTCCACAACTACTTCTCTGAACGTCCGCTTGCAGCACATGGACATAGCCTGTAGGCAATAGCTCCTTTCCTCTCCTTTTTAACTTAGGTCAGGAGACACTTTTTTAAATTTGGCACTGAGAGCTTGAATCAAAGCAATTATATCCAGATAGGTTGATGCTAGCGGTTTACGCAACAATCCTAATTGCAAACGGCTTGCTATGAAGTTGACATATGCTTACCTCAGCTCTGAATATTAGTATTCCTTCCAGTGGCATTTCCTTCAATACCACGGGGTAAGCGCGGCTTACCTCATACATTCTCAGAAAAGTAATTTGAGGTTCTTTTTGACACACGAGAGTAAGAGAGCATCACTAGAACTTTCACCTCGTTCTCTCTCCCTGGCCATCCCTCTCACTTGGTCATCAGACCTGCTGCACTGCTTTTTAGAGAAAGAGGTAAGACTACTATAGGTGTCAAAGCATACTCCAAGATCGTCAGGCCATGCTTGATAGAGGGGAAAGAGGAGGGTGCTGGTGCATGGCTATGTGGGTGCTGTTGTTGCAGATGAGTTTGTACCACTTTTGGCAGAGTTCGTACGAAGGGTATGCACTCGGTTTGGAGATGGTATGCTGTGATCCCTTTATAGCTGTGACCTTCACTGTTTAAAAAGAAGCCTGATTTAAAATTTAACACGTTCTTGTTTCGGGATTGTTCACCATCTTTCCTCAAGAGAAAGTTTAAACCAGTTTCACAGTCTCCACGTAATAGGCATGTTAGTGGCTACCCTACCCTACTGCATTTGGTGAACTCGGTACAGGTGTTTTGCTGTTCGTCTTTGAATGCATTGAACAAGTATTGGTGTATTTAATTGATTTAAACGTGCAGTTGGTTGAGAAAATGATCCCCCCCCCCCCCCCAGATTTTTGAAGTAATGGTGACGGGTGAGAATGTGTTCTTGTTGTGATCTTCGTTTTAATACTCTGCTATTATGTATGGAGTAATTAGCATTAATATCTATGTGCCCAATTAAATTGGGCTGGAGTAAATTTATCTATTCAATCTTACTAACCTGAAAAAATCGTACTTATGTTTAAATTATAAACACTGTTTAAAAGGGGGTTAAAAAGTTGTCATGTTTCATCCATCAAGTGAACAGCATCAGATGTTCATCACTTAAAGCATTTACCTCAATTTACAATAAATACAAGTAATATTCACACGCCTGCTTTGTCCGAGGTTGCAGAATCGAATTCTGGTGCAGTCAGTTAACATTTGAGGGTGTGCAAATGCGAGGGAGCCATGTCAGTAGATTTATAGGCACCCCGGCATCTCAGAAGCTGCAGTTGTTAACAGGGACGTAAAATTAATAAAATTATTACAGTACGGTACATTATTATTTTACTAGTTTGAACACGCTCGTGACACAGCTACAGTAGAAATGTTTACATGTGTTCTGTGTTACTTTTATCTTGGCATAGTTATTGGTTAAGAGGATTAGGCATTCACTTCATGCTATTCATAATAATAATGTTATTGGTTTTACGTCCCTTAACTACAGTGGCTTTTAGAGCCGCCGGGGTGCTGGAATTTTGCCTCGAAGGAGATCCTTAACATGCTAGTAAATCTGCTGACATGGCTCCCTCACACTTGCGCACCCCCAAATGCCAACTGACTGCACCGGAACTCAATCCCGCTATCTCGGGATCAGCAGGTGAGAACGTTACCGCTGAGCCACACAGTTATGCTATTCAGATGGACATCATATCACACTATTGAGTGTCAGTTTGATATGGACGTGATGATGGAAGTTCCAGCAACCAGATAATTATTTTACATGGGGTAATTATTTAATACCTTCAAGGTAGTTAGTTAGTTATTGATGTTTTAAGGGGTGGAACTACGAGGTCATCTGCCCCAACCTTCATGTCTGAATAACATAAACAGACATAGCAACCCAGAGTTTCTGGACCGCATCGGTGCTGGGGGTACAGGGAAATAAAGACCCTATCAGTTGGTGGCACAGGAGTTAGTGTACAATTTTGTATTCATTCATTCATTCATTGTTCCAAAATGCATGTAACAGATTAATGAATACATGGATAAGTAAATCAGTGCCAACTGTTTGACACATTGTAACTCAATTATACACTGAAGAAAATGGAAATTGCAACACCCAGAAGGAGTGGTGCTACATTGCTGCAATTGAACATGCAGGACGAGTGTCGATGATTACACTTTCAGGTCCCTCTGACCGCTAGTTTGGACAACAATCAATACAGGATGTGCCCACCACGAGCTGCAATACATTGATGAATTCGGCAAGGCATGGAGTCAATAAGGCCCTGGATCGCTTCCTGAGGAATTGTGGCCCATGCTTGCTACATTGCACGGGTCAGTTGTTCCAGATTTGTGGGTGGCTGAGGACGGTTGGCCAGTTGTCGACCCATCATGTCCCACACATGCTCAATAGGACTGAGGTCTGGGGATCTGGCGGACCATTCTAAGGTTGTGATGTCGTGGAGAGCTTCTCTGGAGATGCGTGCAGTGTGAACCCAGGCATTGTCCTGCTGAAACATCCCTTTAGCAATATTCGCCATCATAGGGTCAACCACTGGATTGAGTACCCTATAAATTTACTGTCGAGCAGTCATAGTGCCCTCAACAAGCACTAATTGTGATTTCACATTAAAGCCAATAGCTCCCCAGACCGTAATGCTTGGTGTTGGCCCTGTGTGCCCCTCGACAATAAGGTCTGGGCGGCCCCTCTCCTCGGTACGTCGGCGCACACGATTCCGGCGATCACTGCGGGCATGACAGAAGCGCGATTCATCACTAAAGACGACCCTATGCCATTCGTCAACCCACGTCGATCGTTCTCGACACCAGGCCAGCCTTACAAGTCGCTGTTGTGGGGTCAATGGAACACCTTCTGCAGGGACACGGGATCGTAAGCCAGCTGCACGCAGGCGATTACCAACTGTTTGTTGTGTAACGTGGGGTGCCACAGCTGCTTGAATTTGCGCTGCTGTTGCATGGGATTCCATCCGGGCCATCCGAATGATGCGGCGATCGTCTCTCACAGTTGTCTGTCGCGCTGGGCCTGTGCCAGGTCTATGAGTGTGGGTACCTTCATTTGACCACTGATGCCATACACGTTGTACCGTAGATGATTGTCGGCCAACACGTGCAGCGACAGTCCTATGTGATAATCCAGCCTCACACAGCCCAATTATCGGAGCTTTCTCAAACGGCAACAGTTGTTGATAGCGTGCTCTTCTCTGTCGTCGAGGCATGTTTGACTGGGAAAACTTCACTGCACAGACTGCAAGTTAACTACGCTACACCAGAGTCCGTGTACTGGAGTTGGTTCCTCCGTGACCAATCACGTGGGGAGACCTGTAACAGCAATCCAATGGGTCTGAAACTTTGATCGTTTACATACCTACATGGCATCGTTCCATATCTTGAAAATCAACACAAACGACCAATGCCTTCTTGGTGTTGCAATTTCCATTTTCTTCAGTATACCACAGAAATACTACTGTAAACTTCACTTATGGAAACAACTATATTAGTCATAGTGTTTGGAGACACCTGTCACTTTCACATCACTTGTTGAAATGCCAACCTCCTGCTTCTAATCAGCAATGACAGTCTTTTTATTGATTTTTATTGATTCCCAAAATCTCTGGTGTATGGCCGATGTAATCATCAGCATCATTTTTCACCATATTGCATATAAGATCCTAGAGGATTAAAATTGGTTGCTCTTGTAGGCTTGCCTATCAGACTGCATTTGCTTATCGTTTATCGATCTCCAAATGTCACAAGGACTGGGTTTCATTATCATGTTGTCGACCACACTGATTCATGGGCCTCTGTTGGTTGGGTCTTTGCTTCCTTGTATTTCCAGCACGATGTGGTCTGGACGCTCAGCATTATTCATTTGCAGCTGTCTGCGATATCTAAGAGTTTGTCGCATTAATTCTGAATCTTCCTGTATGTACCTTATGAACACACCCGATGATGATCACTTGATGAACAACACCCTTTTAACCCCTTTTGGACAGTGTTTATAATTTAATTGTATGCAAATATTTTCACCTTAGTAAGATTGGGCAAATAATTTTACTTTCACTCAATTTAATTGGCCAAGTAACGTGACTGACAGCAGAGCAATACATTGATATAAAATACTAAGGCAACACTGAAAAATGGTTTCTAAATTTTCTGTAATTAACATTTAGTTATGATAGGAATGTTCTAGGTCAGCACCGTCCAAGGTCGACCCACACAGTGCAATCAGTGTGTATCTCAGAATAACAGGTGTGCATCCCCTCCCTACTCTACGTCCTTACTTCCTCTCCACTACGCACGGTTGGGGAGAATCATCGTTCAAGTAACGTGTAGAGGTCAATTATTAGGAGACGAATGTTATTTGCAGGCAATGTAGCAAGAACACCGAACGTATTGTTCATGAAATACAGGGCTATTACAAATGATTGAAGCGATTTCATAAATTCACTGTAGCTCCATTCATTGACATATGGTCACGACTCACTACAGATACGTAGAAAAACTCATAAAGTTTTGTTTGGCTGAAGCCGCACTTCAGGTTTCTGCCACCAGAGCGCTCGAGAGCGCAGTGAGACAAAATGGCGACAGGAGCCGAGAAAGCGTTTGTCGTGCTTGAAATGCACTCACATCAGTCAGTCATAACAGTGCAACGACACTTCAGGACGAAGTTCAACAAAGATCCACCAACTGCTAACTCCATTCGGCGATGGTATGCGCAGTTTAAAGCTTCTGGATGCCTCTGTAAGGGGAAATCAACGGGTCGGCCTGCAGCGAGCGAAGAAACGGTTGACCGCGTGCGGGCAAGTTTTTTACGCGTAGCCCGCGGAAGTCGACGAATAAAGCAAGCAGGGAGCTAAACGTACCACAGCCGACGGTTTGGAAAATCTTATGGAAAAGGCTAAAGCAGAAGCCTTAGCGTTTACAATTGCTACAAGCCCTGACACCCGATGACAAAGTCAAACGCTTTGAATTTTCGGCGCGGTTGCAACAGCTCATGGAAGAGGATGCGTTCTGTGCGAAACTTGTTTTCAGTGATGAAGCAACATTTTTTCTTAATGGTGAAGTGAACAGACACAATTGCGAATCTGGGCGGTAGGGAATCCTCACGCATTCGTGCAGCACATTCGCAATTCACCAAAAGTTAACGTGTTTTGTGCAATCTCACGGTTTAAAGTTTACGGCCCCTTTTTCTTCTGAGAAAAAAAAAAAACGTTACAGGACACGTTTATCTGGACATGCTGGAAAATTGGCTCATGCCACAACTGGAGACCGACAGCGCCGACTTCATCTTTCAACAGGATGGTGCTCCACCGCACTTCCATCATGATGTTCGGCATTTTTTAAACAGGAGATTTGGAAAACCGATGGATCGGTCATGGTGGAGATCCTGATCAGCAATTCATGTCATGGCCTCCACGCTCTCCCGACTTAACCCCATGCAATTTCTTACTGTGGGGTTATGTGAAAGATTCAGTGTTTAAACCTCCTCTACCAAGAAACGTGCCAGAACTGCGAGCTCGCATCAACGATGCTTTCGAACTCATTGATGGGGACATGCTGCGCCGAGTGCGGGAGGAACTTGATTATCGGCTTGATGTCTGCCGAATCACTAAAGGGGCACATATCGAACATTTGTGAATGCCTAAAAAAAACTTTTTGAGTTTTTGTATGTGTGTGCAAAGCATTGTTAAACTATCTCAAATAATAAAGTTATTGTAGAGCTGTGAAATCACTTCAATCATTTGTAATAACCCTGTATTATTTTGCATTAATGAAATTGCTTGTCATATGGAGGGAGGGGCTAGGAAAGAGCGGCAAAACGTTTCCTTTCAAAATTATGTTAACGTTAACTCTGGACTGTTTCACGCACAAAATGTATAGTCATTCATGTACATGTCTCCCTTCCTATGCATCATCATCATCTTGCACAGTTTCCAGCCACTGGCCAGGTCTGTTTGGAACACAAGCCTCTCCAACGTCTTCTGTCTTCCCACCATCTCTCAGCCTCCACCCTTGTCCAGTCTTCTCCTCTCTTCTTCACGCTTTCTTCCATCCCCTTCAACCACCTGTCTCTCTGTCTCTTTCCTTCCCACATCATCTCGTGTATCCTCCTGGGCATCCTCTTCTCCTCCATTCGTTTTACATGTCCGTACCATCTAAGTCTAGATTTCTCTATACCATCCTGTAATGGTTCCTCCTTCATTAATTCTCTGGTCCTCTCATTTCTTATTCTGTCCATCTTTGTAGCTCCAATACTGCTTCTCAAGAACCTCATCTCACTGGCCTGTATTTTGCTCTTCTCCCTTCCTTTCATAACCCAGGTCTCCGAGGCAAACGTCAGGATAGGGACATAGTACGTCCGATATATGATCTTTTTTGCTGTTCTGAGGGACATCCTTGCTCCATATCATGCTTCTCACACTCCTCCGGAATGCTTCTGCCTGTCTCGCCCGCTCATTTATTTCTCTATAGTTTCTTCCATTATCTTGTATCAGGCTTCCCAGATACTTGAAACTCTCCACTTTCTTCAGCTGTTCCCCACCAATTGTTATTCCCGTTGTGGTTCTTTCCTTCTTCCTTGTTGTGATCACCATCTCACTCTTATTTATGCTAAATTTCATCCCTTCCTATGCAAAAGGCGAAAAAGACAACATATTTCTGCCGTGCCAAATATCACACAATAACAGCTTTACTGGAAGACAAAATACATAATGTTTCTACAATGGCAAATGTACAACTAATCTCACACACCAATTAAAAACTAGTACCGTACATGTTGGCTGATACACATGTTTATTGCTGTTCTCATTTACAGTACGCCTTGTTTGTGTGCGTTAACAATCTTATTACAATTAGACGCAAATGAGCGTGTTGCAGACAAGTGTAAACAACTTATCAAATTCTCATCTGAAATGCCTGCTCGGAACCTCGGTTTGTTACATTTTAATATCGGAAAAAAAAAAAAAAAAAAAAAAAGAGAAAAAAAAATCACATACATAGGTAGAACCGAACATACTCATAAGTTTGGCGGCCTCGTGATTAAGGCGAGGAAATCCATTATGGGGAAACAGATACGCTTCTCCCATAATGCACGCGCACTGTTGTCTACCGTAACCGAACACGACTCTGCTCCATGTATTACCGGTGTGGCAGCTGTGGGACTTTGCACAGTGTGAAGTATTCTGGACGCTGCTGTTCTAGGGCATGGAAATTCTTTCTGGACCTTATGAAGGCGCTGTTAGTGACTGCATGCCATGTGATGTCGTAAGAAGAAGAAGAAAATAAAGGCGGTGGGGGGGCTAGTTTCTGTCTTTTTGAGTGAAACAGCGGACATTGATATTTGGCTAGCATGCAGTAGCCTACTACTAAAGAATTCCATTAAAAAGAAGCTTTGTGCAGGCTGCAGAAGCATACTAATTTTCATGAACACATACAATATTCAATGAATTTGCAAAGAACTAGAGAACAGTTCTTGAATTGAACTTCGCTACAAGTGATTCGCCAAGGTAAACAGTAATACTAATTATTTTTTTACTTTTTCGTCCATGAATATTTCATTAATATAGAACAGGGAAGGCAAATCTATGATACAATTTGGCTGGCACTGGTAGGGAAATAATTTAATTCAGTGTTTAAAAATAATACCCAGAAATGAAACCATTATGGTTTGTACTCAGGTACCTCTTTTATATTTCTCATAATTAAAAAAAAAACAAAAAAAAAACAACAATTTAATTAATTAAAGTGCAGGCTTCAATAAACTATTTGATTATACAAGAGCATATGCTACGAGTTGTTTGCAACATTTTTTGTATAAATAACGACTTCTGATATTTAATATGACTGTATTATTTGACAAATTCTATATTTTATTACCCTGCAATGTGTGTTAATTTGAAGATGTGCTGCGATCATAACATACTTGGGCTCATAACTTCTTACAAATTATACCACATGTATTTTTAAATAATTTGTAATTTGACATACCCACTCTTCAATTTAGTGATATTTTTAAATATTTAAAGTACATACCATATTCAATGTATTGAGAATAATAATGATGATGATGATGATTATCAGAGCAAACTGATAGTGTACACTGACCACCTGCATGGAGGTTCTAGTATCCTGTTGGTCCACCCCTAGCTTGGATACAGGCTCCAATATGGGCGAACATGGAGGCATACAGGATTCGTATGGTATCCTGTGTCATGTCCGTCCATATTTGCTGCACCTGGTAAACATAATCTGATGCATACCTCGGCTCCCACAGAGGGCATCCTGGGTGGTACCATGACATGTTCATGTGTGTCTAATCTGGAAATTTTTGCAGGCCACGACAGTGTGCCAGCGTTGCGGAGACAGTCCTGTGCGACCCTTACTTGTGCCTAGACGCCCTGCCACGAGTGGGAAGACATGTTGCCGAAGGATATTCTGCACATATCACTGCACTATTATTGACCCTCATAGCATTACTAGGGGTGACTGGTTGTTGTATGTAATGCCTCCCCAGGCCATCATGCGAGTAGTGAGGGCGGTGTGCTGCATCACAGAAAATGCCAGTTTGAGGTGCACATCACGAGGTCTCCAGACAAGAACATAGCAGTTGTCAGAGCTCAAAGAGAAGGTGGATTCCTCACTTAAGACCATTTGGTTCTAGTCTGTAGCAGTCCAGATTTCTTGGTCCCAACTCCAATGCAAATGGAGGTGATGGTAGATGGCAGGATGCAGAGGGTGCCGTGAGACCAAATTCCCTTCAGCCAAGCGTCTGGAAATGGTGTGGACCGACACGGCCTGTAACGATGGTGCCACCCGTTTTCAGATGGCGGGCGCTGAAATAATTGGATCATTACGTGCTTCTTGGATGATCGTCCATCCTGGGGTTCTGTCGATGCCGCGTGGCATGCCCACGCATATCCGCTGGTCCCAACTCTCCCAAACAGTCTGATCAGAATGGCTTAGCTGGTGGGTAATTCATCAATACAACCATCCAGCCTTTCCCAACCCAATAATGTGTCCCCTCTCTGAATCTTCTTATCTTCACCAAGTGTAACACTTGCCAACAGCTATAAGCCTATAATTTGGTGCAGATAAGTAAGAATAAAATTTTGAATTTGAGTGAATATGGGATCAAAATATCTTTTGTGCTACCTAGGCGGATGATTCATAATTTTAGAATATTTGAGGATAAACTCTACACAGACAAGAAAGGAAACCTATATTTTTTGCATGAACTTGATATGAGCGTGCATTTGTATGAGGGCAGATCAGAAAGTAACACACAATCATATTTTTCCCCAAAAAGTTTAATAGGCAACAAAACCAAACAAATAAAAAATGAACTTACATCTTTGACCTACTTTTCTACATAGTCACTAACTTTCTCAACACATTTTTGCCATCGTGGTACCAGTTTAAATATGCCCTGTTCGTTTGGTTGGGAGTATAGCCATCTGCGGACTGCTGATTTTACTTCCGCATCTGTCGTGAAGTGTTGGCCGACCAGGAATTTCTTCGAGACCAAACAGATGAGTCTGACGGTGCCAGGTCCGGTGGATGCTGGAGCATCTCCCACCCGAATCGGGCAATTTTCTGACAAACAGGAGCAGCAACATGGGGGTGGGCATGTCATGAAGAAGTTCAACACCATCAGCATTATTGTTGTGGCATTTGCCACGAAGGGCACGACACAACTTAACCAAAGTTGGCTGCAGCATTCACAGTGGTCCTGTGTTCAGCAAAGTCCACCAATAACACACCACACATATCCCAGAACACTGTCACAAACACTTTCCTAGCAGAATGAGCCACTTTGAAGTTTTTTCATACTGGGAAACCAGCAGGTTTCCACTCCATAGAGGCCTGATTGCTTTCGGACGTGAAGTGGTACGCCTACGACTAATCACCAGTGACGATTCCTGGAGACATTGCTACGGTCCATACAGTCATCCCCATACTCGCCATGTCCCTGTGAATTTCACTCGGTTTATGCCCTTTGGCCCACAAATATTGAACTACATAGTAACATGTGCGCCATGTTTGTTTCGTTGTTCAGACTTCTCTCGCTAGAGCTGCACGTGAAGAGAAAATAACGTCTGTAGCGCAAACTTCAAACTATATCGTCGTGAAATTTCAACATTCCAGCTGCAATACCAGTGAAGAAAAATATGATTGTGTGTTACTTTCCAATCTGCCCTCGTATACAACATAACCCTGTGGTATAAAAGGCAAAGCCCTCACTCACTCACTCACTCACTTCCACAATAGGCAGAATGCTGATATGTGGTATTGTTAATTATCAAATGGTACCTGCAATAAATGGGTAAAAAGTATATCAAAATGTTGGAGTCAGGGAAACAAATTTTATTATTCAAGCTACCGGTACATTATGTAGAATAAATATAGAATAAACTAAAAACTGTATTTGCCATTTTCCTGTTAAGTGATCAAAGATCAGTTGTTTGAGTAACTTGGCACAATTAACACTGGAAGGGGAATTGTGAGGGAGTCCTGGGTGCTGAGCATTTCACTTAAACTTTGTTAATTGCTGATTTCAAATTCATAGTCATTCCATTGTTATTTCAAAGTGCTTAATTTAACTCTTATTTCATTCTTTTAAAATGTGTTGTGATGTTTGCCTCTCCCAAAAAGCTGCTTGGGATCTATCTCTTGATTCCTGCCACAGGGGCGTAAATCATGGGGAGGCCCCTCTCAAGTTTTAGGTGCAGGACTAAATTTTTAAGTACAGTACACTTAAAAATATAAATGTAAAATATCGCAAAACTCTTCTATAAATGATTGAATACTACGTTAGGCAGAAATTCGCAAAAGCCATCTTGCCTTGCTTAGTCATAATATCTTTATTCTACTGAACAGTCTGTTCTTTTCCCCCTCCCCCGATTCCCGCAGAGGCGCCAACTGAGCCGAGAGCTGAGGTGCTTTGAGATATTTGCCCCCTACCAGAACGATCCAAAATGGTGCATTTTCGAACTATTATTTCTGAGCCCTGGTTTAAAACTGAGGTAAAATTCTGCGACACACAAAATCGTTACTCCTGCCAGGACAAACAGCACACACCCCCTTTTTTTCTTTTTTACGGAACAAACAAGATAAAATAACATGACTCATCTCTTGTGCATCTCGTGTTTTAAGTACACCCTGCGTTGCGCCGACAGAGTTCGAAAAGCAGTGATGCACGGGACGTCAGGAGTTTGACATTTGATGCTATGCTTGTGTTGTGTTTACCCAATTCAGTGGATCTCCAGTATTTCATTAGTTTATGTCTAAACTCCGTTGATTACTTTGTTTAAAATTGTGAAATTTGTACTTTGTCACTGCGATGATCGTGAATCTGCTCGTCGTACCTGCTTCAAGCTGTTCTGCAGAGAGAAGTGTTTTGGTAATGAGAAGGGTTAAGGACTACCTCCGATCTATGATGGGACAAAATAGACAGAATTATTGATGTCTACTGGTCACCCACTCGGAAATGATTGACAAGCTAGATGACATGCGTAATGCTCAACAGTTTTTAAACAAAGATCGACGGCAGTGTTTGGGTCTTTTGCTAGACTTTGAAAAATGTTCTATGTTTTGTATTCATATTCTGATTATATTTTGTATTTTAAATAGAAATTATGGTAAAAATAATCATATTTTTAATATAGTGTTAGGCCAACAATACCGGGTAATTTCAAGCTTAAATTAAAAAAGACATTTCCTGGTAGGTAGGCAAACACAGTTTATAAATTTGACCCCTCCACGTTTGCAAGGAGTTTTATGCCCCTGCCCTGCCATGACTGGGTTTATTTGGAATACAAGCCTTTTCATCTTCTACAATCTTCACACCTCCTCTCTGTAGCCATTTGAGTCCAGTTCTCATATTCTTTATGCTCATGCCCCTCCACTCCTTCCAGCCATCCATCTTAGCTATTTGCCTTTTATACCCATTTTGTGTATCTTCCTAGGTATCCTCTCATGTCATTAAAATGTTCATTGATATTACTCCAAATAACTCCAAATAAAATGTTACACATTTGTTCAGTGATTGATCTAGAAAAACAAATGCTTTTTTGAACTCTTCCCTCTTGGTTGATGTAAGAGATATCCTCGGCAAATTAACTACTTTTATCCTCATGTTTGATGTATATTGGTGTTTCATAATTTGTGAGCCTGATTCTCCTGTGTCTTGTTTACAAAGCTGCGTGGCGCAGTCAGTAGAGGCACTGAGCTTCTAACTGAAAGGAAGTGGGTTCGATCCCCACCCAGGTAGTGGATTTTAGAAACCAAACTACCACTTTAGGAAACTCAAATTGCCCTGCGGTTAACTCAGCCTACACCAGAAATGAGTACCAGGGTAATTCCTGGGAGCAAAGACGGCCGGGCGTCGAGCTGACAACTCCATCCCACCTAGTGCCGATGTCACAAAAGGTGGAAGCCTCCACCTTCCACTGCTCCCAGGGACTCCATGGCCTGTACGGAGTTGGCTTTGCTTTGGTTTTTGCTAAGTATATTTCTAATTGGACAAGATGCCCAAGTATGGTGTTAATTAGATAATGGAGATTTAAATAAAAGTTTGATCCTTAATCTTTCATGATTTGTAAATGTATTTCAGCTTGATCTCTACACAATTTGAGGTGTTTCATCACAGCCAGATGTTTTTTTACAAATCCCTCCAGGAATAAATTCCTGCACCTTGTTGTCTAAAGAACCATAACAATTAAAAAATGGATATTCAGTACAAATCCTTACCTAATGAGCTGTTTTTAACTATTCTTGGTGCAATTGAGTCCTTTCTCAAGCAAGTACTGTTGAAGGGTTAAACGACTATTTGCAATAGTTGGCAAGACACTCGGCAGTGTTCAAGAAATACAATATTTCAAACTATGAAACATCCTGTATATTAAGCATAAGCAGTTAGGAAGTTAGAAATATGGGGTTTTGTATGTTACAGTGGTAGTATCAAGAACTGGTGTTGGCATATACTGTAGCAAATTGAAGGGGCAGTCAAGTATGATTATTTTGAACTTCCTTCCATCTGGGGAAGAAATGCACCAGGCTCTTGGTATTAATCTAGAGCTTAATCATTCAGTTTCCCATGTAGGAGATAGTTACTGAATAATTAATTCAGAGTTCAGTAACTTTGAGCCAGTCATTCTCGTATAGTTACCATATGGACGAGACCAATGGCTCTGAAAAAATTTCCGATCAGTTCGCATCAGCTTGTTTATAACTCAGTTATCATGTATGAACTCAATTATTTGTATTTCATTATCCACGAAATAAACTTCCAGTGTGTATTTAGCTGAAAACTGAGAAAGAGTTATTTAACATTACTCCATATTATCACCATCTCTAATTACTAATTACAATTACAGACACTATTGCAGTCACCACAGAACTGTAGATTATCAGACAAATTCAACAAACACCAAAGCACATGGGGCAGATCATGTCGTTGTCCCAAGCCTCGAGAATTAATTAAAAACAATCAAGGTTTTTCATACATATGAAGGGTCCAGGGGAAGAAGGGGAAATCTCAATTAATGTAAAATGTTTAGGAAACGATTTTTGAAGTTTCATTACTTATATGTACTTACATGCACGCGTCAACTTGAAACTTTCCTTTTCTCACGACTCGCAGAGTTCTTAGCCAGACACAATTGTGCCTTCATTACATCGCAAAGAGGCCTACCAGATCGCGCTGATATCTCAATTTTACATTTTGAGTGACATACCCCCTTCTTCCCTTGGACCCTTCATATGATAATGGGTAAACTGCTGGTATTTCTTCCGAGATTTGTCCAACCACCATCCATCCCATGAAAAGACTTCTTTAGCACAGGTAGAGTGTTTAGAACTGGGCTCAAGCAAATTTCAACGGCAGTCCTCTACAGTACATACCCACAAAGGCAAATATTTGAAGTACCTGGACAAGCACACACAATATACCATCCAAGCGCAATGAACCATTGTACAGGAAATGTTAATACACATTGTAATGCACTGAAATCTAATTTAGTTCAATTGTTTGCATAACCTCAAGATGGCGACTGCAAAATTTTAAAATTAAGTTTTTATTTCTTGTGTCCTAATCATGCGATTGAAGTTTGAATAATACACCTACGCAATAATATTCATGTTATAGTACATAACTCTATGGCCTACATATATAAAAATTGTACATGGCGACTATCCAAAATACTTAGATGGTTCTCAATATCTACGAATCCATTACAGCAATCAAACTGAAATTTCGTATGTTGATAGAGGCTATTAACATAAAGTAGGATATATGAAAATAGGCTATTTAGTTCTTCACGGAACTATGTGTTCTCTGTATGCTCAATTTTTCTCCCTACTCTGCAAGATATTATGTTAGATGGGTTTGTCTAGGTGTAATTCATGTCGGATGGGTGTGCCCCTCAGATACGAAACGTGGCTTCATATTTGGCTACTAAGCAATATATTAGTCTTTAATGGAAGTGGTCACAAATGTAGCCACCAACTAACTATTCATGCAAAATTAACTCAAAAAGTTGAGCATTAAAGGGTTAAACCAGTACATGATTTGGGCTTGAATTGAGCCCATCTTGAGCTGTTTGCAATCATTACTCAAAAACATGTATTTTAAAACCAATTCATTATCAAACATGTCATAATTAGAATAATAAAAAATCACATTAAAGAAAGTATGTCAAATACAATAATTTAAAAAAGTATGTCAAATACAATAATTTAAAAAAAGTATGTCAAATACAATAGCTTAAGAAAAGTATGTCAAATACAATAGTTTAAAACACATGTATAAATATTCTTTGTTCTTAAAATATCTTCTTGTGTGCTGTAGTAGCATTATGGGGCTTGGGAAAACAATGTTATTTTTAATCAGTCTTATTTTTCTTGTTCTGGCATAATTCTTTGGTTAATGTATTGCTCTTATACCCGCAAAAGAAAATATGACTAATGAAAAATAACGTCATTTTCACTGGCCCCATTGTGCCACAAGAATCAGCATGAGCACACAAGAAGATATTTTAAGAAAGAAAGAAGAATTTGTATGCATATGTTTTCAAATGTATTGAATTTGACATACGTTTTCTAAAGTTCATCCTCGTCAAGTTTCCACTCCAGTTTCCCGGGTGTGGTTTACGAGCACTCTCCATTTTAGTCTATTCATGTACCACTGCTCCTTCAAGACTTCATCCCAGTTGACTCCCTGGGATGTGATCATCTTCCTTCACTTGGTCCATCCATCTCCTCCTAGGTCTTCCAACAGGTCTCTTTCCAGTAATCTCAGTATGCAACCATTGTTTTGCCATTCTTCTTTCTGTCATACGTTTGACATGACCAAACCATCACAAACGTGCCTTAGTTATGGTCTCCTTCAGGGACTTGATTTATTCTAGCTTGTTCTCTAATCTTCTCATTTCTTACTTTGTCTTTCCTAGATTTTTGAAGCAAGTTATATTGTTTAAATGATTTTAATTATGGCATGTTTGTTATCAATGAATTGTTTTAAAATAAGTGTTTTTATGTATTGTTTGCAAACTGCTGTGCTGGCATCTGAAACTTAACTCATTATTTGGGGCTTTGACAACTATTCGTCAGAATGCTAAAAGGATCACCAGTTGTATATTTAATTTTCAATATCCAAGAATGGCTGGGTAGGATTCAATTAGGTGGAAGCCGGCTAGGCAGTCTGGCTTATGTTGATGACCTGGTTGTAATGACAGACTCGCCATTATTGGAAGTATTTCAATTTCTTTGAAATTTGATGCGATGACAGACTCCACCGAAAGCTTACAAGCCAACATGTTAAAACTTTAACAGAAATGTAGGAAATATGGTATGAAAATTAGCATTTCATTAATGAAGGTGATGTCTGTAGGGAAGAAACACAAGGAAATACAGTGTTTGGTAGGAGGAACTGAATTGGAGCAGGTAGACCATTTTCGTACTTGGGCTGTGTATTCTCCCAGGATGCTAGTATAGGGAAAGAGATGGTCAAGGTGCAGAAAAGCCAATGCAGTGTGTTCTCAGTTGCGATCTACAGTATTCTGCAAGAAAGAAGTAAGTGAAGTGACAAAACTCTCCCCACATTGCTCAATACGTAGACCGTCCTTGCTGTATGGAAGTGAGAGCTGGGTAGACTCAGGATATCTCATACATAAGCTAGAGCTGACTGATGTGATGGTAGCACGAATGATTACTGGGACAAATAGATGGGAGCAATGGCAGGAAGGTACTCATAATGAAGAAATAACAGCTAAGTTAGAAATGAGCACGATAAATGAAGCTGTACGTATGATCAGACTCTGATGGTGGGGTCATGTTAAGAGGATGGGGGAGGAGATGTTACCTAAGAGGTTAACGAGTTTGGCTGTAGAGGGTAAGAAGAGTAGTGGTGAGGGTGGGGGCTAGGGCACAGGAGGTCCAGAATACTTTTTCATGTCTTATATTAGAAATGTTAATTTTTTTAAAGGTATGTTTTATGTTTGACATTTCCTATGTAGTATTTTTGCAATTTTACTTTGCATAGGTACCGTAGTATTTTATTTTTTATTGTCTTGCGGATCAGTATGGTCTCCTGAAACTGTGGTCGAATATCTGTTTTGTAGAGGCAGATGACCTCGTCGTTGCGCCCCTTAAAACAACAATAACTAACTAACATCCATTTTGTGAGAAGGCTATGATTAACCGCTCAAGGAATACAATGAAGTGCTTACTGCGGTGTGTCAAGTCTAGTCTCTGAGACAAGAGTTCTGAAGGAAGAAGGGGTCCACACATGTTAATAAGTTCAATGTATCTTTTTGATTGATCCCTGTTTGGGATTTCCATTTCATATTTCCACCTGGGTGAAGCTGGGTACCTCTTCTAGTTTACAATATGATCTCCTGATGACCCTAGGTTGTATTCTTTCCTTTAATGACCAGATTTAGAAGTCCATCCATTCTTTTACATCAAAAACCAGATGCAACTTATTAGCTTCAGCATAGTTTGCTAACTTCACATTCACATATTTCCAATTTACAGGGCAATTTAAGTCCTGTGAATATTGCCGGAGGACTTGGGAGATGAGTACTTGGTCAGACCATGCCACTGATGACAGTTTATATACAGTGTCAACAGATAATGAAGTACAGCACCAGACACTACCTCTGAAGTGCAGTGAATATTTCATGCATTCATACAAGTATAAATTGCCCGTGTGCACTGTATGACTAGTGGTAGTTTGCACCAGTTAGAATTTGGCCAATTATATTTCCGCTCGACCCAATCTGTTCCTCGTGTGCAACTGTCTCTCTTGGATAATAGCAAAGTCTTCTTGCGAAGTTTTTTTGTTTTAGATCTGTGTATGCCTTCTACATTAATTTCATACATCTGAACATGGAATTACTATTATCCTTGCAGATTTGGCACTCAAAAGGGCTGATTTTAATTGCTCATTTATGAATCCATACGACTAATAGATTGTTGATGATTTTTAATATGTCTTGGAGGCAGTCTATTATTACTGCCAAATGCATGTTCTAAAGTATGTACGAGTTTTGTTTGAGAATTGTGTTTTCAAAGTGCACTAATTATTATGTTTTGCATATGTATTTGAAGCTTTTGCTAACATTCATTGTGCTGATGGTTTTGATAACCCTTTTTTAGATTGGCATGGAATGTGAAACTGTAACAACAATAACTGCTAATAATGATCTTAGTACCATGAATGGTCAGAATCAAGAGAGTTTGCAAGATGATGATTTGTTGAATGTTTCGGTTAAAGACTTGGTAAGTGGTTAATGCTTTTGAATCCTAATTAGAACTACGGTAGTTCTGTTGTGTATGCCCAATGATTTTTCTGGTCAGCTTAGATTCAGTATATCATTTTGCTTGCAGTAATAAAATCAATCAAATTCTCAATGTATAGGAACTTCTTGATTTTGCATGTTATGCAGATGGATACTTTTCCTTTACTAGTTAAATTTGTACTCCAAAGTGAGATGTGCATGGTGTTAGTTGTTTATTTTTATTCATTAGAGCAGTTCTGTAAACTGAACAATGGTTTGTGAATTTATCACTTGTGGTGTGTGCTGTTAATGTACTTTCTCTGCCTTGCTTATTAATTAGCACTAAGAAGTGCTGTGCATAACGTTTTCACCTCCTTGTTCCCCTTTCCTTCCTGGCCAACCTATGTGTTGCCATTCCCTTTTTTAGGAAAGCAGAGAAAGAACTGTTTTATAACCTGGTGTGTGTATTAGAGAAGCATGGAATGTATTTTATATTTAACTTACGTGAACTACTCGCTTCCTTCAAGGGGTATTGAGGAAATATTTTTTAATGAGCTCACGTGCATAAAATTCTAAAATATTATACTTTGATGGAATGTCTCTGCCAGTCAAGTTGTCAAAGAAACATACAAAAATTGTGTTACTGATTAGGGGAAAGTCTGGTAGCCCTGGACATTTTAATATTTTGTTTGCTGTCCATACCCATTCATCAAATTTTAGGCAATATTTACATTATCACACAGTTTATATACAGTAGCACACTGTTTAAGGCAATATTAGTAATTTGAAAACTTTTTGAAGGAGTTGTGGGTTTGATAAATTTATTCACAATTCGTACATTAAATCAACCTGTCTGGTACCTCCGGACACAAATAACTGCTCTAAGATTTTCACAAAGATTGAACTTAACCCAAAAATCATCAACATGCATATGTCACAGTTATAATTATCATTATGAGTTGTTTCTAACTCAGCACAACCCTCGTGATCCCATCCCTTGCACCTACAACACTGTATCCATTTTGAGGGTCGTATGAGGAGTCCTCAAAATATGCGCATGGCGAGAACGCGCAAATAAGATCACTTGCAATTCTTTGTGTCTGCATTGTCCATGAACTATCAGGAGGACAGGACACTCCTCTGAGGGATACACATGCTTCACAAATTTTTTTCATCCATATTAAGAAATTCTCTGCATTTTGCTGCATCACTGCAATAGGTTCAGCAGGTGAATTTATCATAAGCCTGTCATTGATCCAGTCTGTTATATGTTGCACCATCTCATACTCCAGTTGTTCCGAAAAGATGTTTTCGAACCTACCCAACGTCGGAGTAATCGATAATTCAACTCGCAGCCTTTTATTTTCTTAATTTTATCATGCCAAGAACTTTTTGCCATGCCAAAAACTTGAGCAGCTTCTCTACATGATATTGTATTCCCTAACACCCTTTCTATCGCTTGTTTCATCACATCTTCACTACAGGTACCTCCATTGGTATTCCTGCCTTTAAACTTCAGCAATTTTAAGCCCAGAAATTACCTGCAACCAATTAAAAACATTGTCACTCTGTCCGGGGCTACCATCACAACTGGTGTCCGGGGCTACCAGATTGTTTATGTAAGAGAAATACATTCACATCCCCTCAACTACAAATACTTTCATTATGAAATATGTTGGCTGTGTTTTTAAATGTATTTTGAATAATTAGGATAAGTACCAAGTGGGTGCTTTCCCTGCAAAGTCTGGTACAGCGCTTCAAATTTAAGTTCTGTCCAAGAGTATTGCGCACCAAAACAGCATGTGTTCACAGAATGTATGCTTGCCAACTTACAAAAATAAAACTATTCACAAATGTACGTGGATGGTATCTAGCAAGCAGCAGCAATTGCATGCTGCTCTATCTGGTGAGTAGGTATGAAAGTAAGCCATGTCCGGGGCTACCATCCGTCTGCGGCTACCGGACCTTCCCCTATTTTCAGGCCTAGTGTTACCTTTTGTATTCTGCCATATTACATTAATTTATTACAAGAAGTTTGTTGCAGACAAAAATATATTGATGACATTTTCTGATTGTTCACGTTGGTTAAATTATTACTTTGAGCATGTTGCTTATTTTTTATTCTCTTTGCACAAGTAACCCCCTCCATTATGTTTTATGAAGCTGAAGACTGCCTCAGCTCAGTTTTCTTCATTCATGTGGTTTGATGTAGAAAGAAGACTAATGTTCAATATAATATTTCATGTGTAATACAGTATTATCATCATCACATAGTCAAGACTGATAGGAGATCCATTCTCAAAGAATGATGATAACTTCTGTTAATGTACATTAGCATCCATGTCCAATTATGGGTGATATAAATCTTGGATAGAAGAAGGCATAAAAATAGTAACCTTCATACCATTATTTAAATTTATATTTTAAATTTCTGGATGGAGATTATTAAATCATGTGTAAATACTTCCGCACAAGTTCAGGAGATGGCCTTGCATCATGAATATACCTTGAAGGACTACTTCAGCATTTTATTGCTTTGCCTGATTGCTTGCTTGCTAAATGGTCTCAAGGTAGGGTGTACTGGTTCATGCTGCTTGTCGAGACAATTTCTTCTGCAGAATCTAAACTATGGGGTGACTGGTTTGTTCAAGAAATTAAGGTTGTAAATCTTGATTGTGAAATGCCTATCTTTATTATTGTTTGATGCCTTGTGTTGAAAATGTTGGAACAATACAGAGCACCACGCACTATGCAAGTTGCTTGTGTTGAGTGGCATGCTCCACCACTGTTCACTGCCTCACTAACCCAGCCTTTCACTACACTCTGCGCTGCTTCTGTACTTTTGTATTTTTTCTCTCCCCTGTTTTTGTCATCTTCGGATAATACCAGTAATATTTAAAAAAATAATTGTCTTGACAGAACGAGGGACTTAAAATGTTTTCTGAGGTTTGCATCAGTCAGACCCAACCACAGTCTTAGTTGAGCACAAAGAAAATCTGTTCACATAGTTTAGTACACCTGACCATGAACATCACTTCCACTGCTTCTCAGTGGAATCGACAAACTTCTACTGGGGAAAATTATGCTAATATTCAGGCAAGCTCAGTATTGGATAAAATATGTTCTATTGACGAGTATTACAAAGTGAATCCCAGAGTACTAATTGCAAATTTTCTGATGGAACCTCCATGGTTAGCAGAAATGTCCTCACAAATATGGGCTGCAGTTTGAAGATTTCATGGATGGAGAGTTTTCAGGATTAAACATATGTTATTGTAGATGTGTTATTGAAATGTTTTAAAAAGTTGTAAGAATCTAAAAAACTACAAAACAGAAGATTAACATTTTAGAGCTACACAGCATCACCAAAATAATCTTATTTTTCCCAAGAAGACAAACTAAAATAAAATGAAATAAAATTCAGATACTGTATTTTATGAAGGGGTATTGAGTTTTTCTTTTAAGCCTAAGCAAGTGAGGTAAATACTCACTCCTCACTTCAAGCACATCAGCCTTTCCCTCCTGTATTGCAATTGAGCAGCTCTGCTCTAAACAGATCATCTGTTTTATTGTTTTAGTTCTATTGGCATTTCATAAACCCAAAATATTTAGATTATTTTATTATTTATAATTATTGTAATTGCCATTAATATTTTCCCCACTATTTGGTCTGTGCATTCTTCCAAGATGACAGCATAATGTTGGAGATAGTCAAGGTTAGAAATCCCAATGCTGTGAGTTCTGAATTAGCTATCTACTCTATTCTACAAGAAAGAAATTAGCATCAAGACGAAACTGTCCTTGCATTGCTCCATATTCAGATAGACTAGGTGTATGAGAGTAAAATCCAGGTGGATTCAGGATATCTTATTTATAAGCTGGAGATTGTATAATAAGAAGGTAACATGAATAATATTGCTGGAAACGACACAAGGGTACTTACAATGAAGAGATTGAAGGTGAATTAGGACTTAACATGTTAGATGAGCTGGTTTAGGTGGTGGGGCCACATTATATGAATGGACGAGAGATTGCCTACAGAGGTGAAGGTTAAATGCGATGGTTGAATCCGGTGCTTTAACGATTTCAGGGTGAGAAGTGCAGAAGCAGATGGGACTCCAATGGTAACTGCTAATGGGGCTTAATGGTGGAGGTGTCTTGTTTGCTCACAGAGGATTGCAGACAAGACTGAATGTTGCAAGGCCTAAGTCTCTAATGAAAATAAATTAATATTATTTATTATTATTGTTCTTATGATGATTATGATTATTCCATCAAGGAATTCATGTTCCAGGAACTACACTGGTTTCCAAAATTAAAGCAACAAACTGCTATTTTTCTGTCCTGTGGCTAGTTCACGATATAATCGAACAACTTGTCAACAAATGTCTGTACAATCGTGTTCTGCATGGAAGATGACATTCCTGTCATCGTACAATCATGCCAACGCTGACATCAGCGCACCTGTCAAACAGGTTGGTGTTTACTGGGTAGTTCCACATCAACACTCGCTGTGTACACATGCACACAAGGTGCAGTATGGCACAGAGAATACGCCTAGAAGACCCTCTGCGGTGGAGGGCCATAGGAAAAATGGAAGCAGGACAGTCTCAAAGTGATGTGGCCCAATGGCTTAATGTGAATCGTTCTGTTGTTTCTCAGCTGTGACGACAGTTTGTAGGGACCGAAGATGTATCCCGAAGACCAGGGTAGGGCCGACCACGTGTGACATCAGAACAAGAGGACCGTTATTTGGCTATAAGGGCACGACTGTACTGCCGTAGTAATGAATGGCAACTGGCATCTGACCTCACAGCATCTACAGGAACAGTTGTATCGAGGCAAACAGAGTACAGAAGGCTTTGGCAGAGTGACCTTTATTGTCAAAGACCTGCTGTATGTGTACCCCTGACGCATCTGCACAGAAGGGAACGTCTAGAGTGGAGTCAACATGCCAACTGGATGGTCGTACAATGGGCCAATGTTCTTTTCACAGATGAGTCCCGATTTTGTCTGGAGAGTGATTCTCGACGGATTCGCATCTGAAGAGTGATTCTCGACTGATTTGCATCTGGAGAGAACCTGGAACACGGTTTCGGGACCCAAGTATTGTGGAAAGAGACCGATATCAAGGAGGATCCCTAATCCCTAATGGTGTGGGCAGGGATTATGTTGACTACTTGAACACCTCTTCAGGAAATTGTACGGGTAAATCGTCAAGGTTTAACTGATGTTGGGTATCGTAACGAGATCTTGGGACCCCATGTTCGGTTGTTGCCAGGTGCTTCGTACTGATGGATGATAATGCCCAACCTCATAGAGCACAGGTGATTGATGTTTTCTTGGAAACTGAAGATATTGCACGCTAGAGCCGGGCAAATTTGCTCTATTTCCGATCGGGATCGTAAGTTGCCGCATGTCCAGTATCGTACCCCACCAAGTGCACTCAAGGCAAGGTCTCTCCGCTGAATGAGAATCTTAAGTCTCGATAATACCAGTACTGAGTGGGAACCTTAAGACTCGATAATTCCGGAACTCCTTTTTCTCGGTGTTATCGACATTATTTATTTAAAGGTAAAAGCAGACTCACTCAAGCCGCTGCACGTGTCACTGAAGCCGCTGCACTTGTAAAGTCAAAGCCTTCAGTAATAACTCCGGAATGTAAACCACTATTATGAAAATTATTAATGCATATTGGAAGTGATCATGTTCACGCAGTATATCGTTTATCGTTTAGATTAATGAAGCTCTATCTTTGAGTTTTTTTGTTTTCTTGTCGGATTTGGATCAAGTATCTGCATGAATTTTTAACATTTAATAGGATGGTGTTTTGCATCAAACGCGCAGGCATTAATTTAAAATTAATATAAACATTTGTAGCCTACTTGACTGGATATTCATGTACTGTCTTCAACATCAAATATCTACCTGCCTTCTGTGGCAAGGTTCGTAATTCAAGGCCACTGCCACCTCCTTACCACTCCTACCCTCAGTTGCAAATATACACACACTACTACAGACACCATAACAACTGAGGTTATTAGACCAAGTTTACACACAAGAACACAAAAATGATCACGATTTTGTAGCCCCTAAAGTAAAACAAAACTCAAATAATTGACGTAGCGGAGAAGATCTGAAAGAAAGTCTCATGCGTATGGCTCATGAATTATTAGCCCTACTGACTAGGAATTTGCTTTAAAGAATACTTTAAACTTTCTTCTCCACCTTGTAACTGGTTGTTATTCCAGGCAACTATAGTGCCAAAATTGGCTACAATGGTGAAAATACACTTGCAAAATATTTCGCTAAAACATTTCAACTAATTTCATCTACTAAAAACTCTGATGTTGTGCTTGAAAGCAATACCAGATTGTGGCATGCGGTGCATTAATCATGTCAGTGCAAATACGTCACTGATTTGTCTATAAATGTCAAAGATATGACAGTTTCAGTGAGAATAGTGAGACGGGAGTTGCACTGGAACAACTCATTACCGCGGGAATGTCACTTCGTCCGATACTCCACAGTCTCGTTCGATCACAAGGTAATATCGTTGCTCTCACTATTGCCCATGATGCAACGTGTGAGCACGTGCGTAGGGACGCGATTGAAATGGCGGTGGCTTAAGCATATGGCAAAGCCATCTTTCATAAAATTGAAGGTGAACATTACTTTTTCCTATGCCCGACGACTAGAGAATATTATTCAAACTGGTAGGAGCATTTGAGATAAAGAGAGTCAAGTATCAAACACAAAAGTTTTCACTGTGTATGTTTGTGACAATTTCCCTCTGTGTATAAGAGTTTCAGTGGCTGAATTGGTTACGCGTTGGACTCGTGAAAGAAAGGACTGGGGCTCGATACTCTGTAGGGGAAATAATGTTGTTTTTTTTCCTCGTTACGTTTTATTGTTTATGTCGACCGCTTTATCAGTATCTTACTACAAAAATGATATGTCAGTACACAGTTGCATCACAGGGGCTTTAGTAATATAGCGAGTTTATGAATTTTCAGATTCGATTACGAGAAAGTTACATAGTGCTTGAATGTGGCATTACACGAAAAAATCTTAATATGTACACGTCAAATAGAATTTTCCTTTGCTGAAATTTAATGACCAAATAATACCAACTGACGATCAAAATCTCCTTCGTTATGTTATTAGGACGATATGCCCAATATACCTTAGGTAGTCTGTTAATATGATATTGTTGAAGTTGAGTGGATTCTTCCAATTCGCAGACTCCAGTCAACGGAATGAACAGGGTCCATTGAATCCTTACACAACAAGCCTCAGTGCCTTCAAGCAGCGCCATATTGCCCAAGCGAGAACGAGCGATAATGTCGAGAATTATCATTATCGAGCCCACATTATCGATAATACCAGTTCCGGAACCAGCATTTCCGTTCTTCATTCTCGTCCAACGAGACCGATCGGAACTCGAGAGGTTTTTGCCCAGCTCTATTGCATGCATGGTGTGTGGCCTGCTTGCTCTCCCGATCTGAATCCCATAGAGCATTTCTGGGACGCACTAGGGAGACGAGTTGCATCACGTCAGCATCCTCCAATAACTCGCCAAGACTTGCGAGCCGCTCTGCAGGAAGAATGGGCGTTATTGCCTCAACATGAGATTGATGACCTCGTTCACACGATTAAAAAAAAAGTGGTTTACTTTCTGCATTCTTTACATTGTTGCCACTTTACTATCACCTGTTTATATTGTTTTGTGGCAAAATTAACGCAACCTGGCAACATTTCCATTTGTTGCTTTAATTTTGGACACCAGTGTATTAATAAGATGGGGCTGATAACCTGGATGTTGGGCCCCTTAAAACAACAATTAATAAGTGGCTATTTTCTGTATTTTTTGTATGTTGTTTAGAAAGAGACATATAATATTGAAGCTTCGAAGGGATTTAATAAGAAAGCATGTAATGGAACAGAGGAGATAATGACTGGGATCTCTATCAAACAATTGGTGAGTAAAACCTCGAAGCATTCCAGTTGTAAATGTAATATAGTTAACACTCCAGATTGAAAAATGCTTCTATTATAGTGTCCTATCCAGTTTGGAGTGTGAACAAGTGGCAAGTCTTTAAAAGTCTAAACCAGGGCAAGATATAAAGAAAAAGTCATGTAATTTTGGTCACAATAAGTCAGTTTTAATGAAATTAAATTATATATTTTATATATATCCTTTATCATTTCTAAAAAATAAACTGGGTACTGTTATATTAGTTTTAAACTGAATATGAACATGGGTGTATTTGAAAAGGATTCACCACAACAATAAATGAAAGGGAGAGAATTTATTTCTTAGGGCTCTACCAGAGTATGTGCTTTTTATTTCTGTTTAAATCATATATAGTTACATTATTTTGAATTAATATTATTTAGTTATAGCTGGTTGATTTGTTTAAACAATTAATTTGTACAAATATGTTAAGGCATCAAAGAAAAGGATTCTTTTTTTTCTCTCCAAGAATTAGACTCTATGATTGAATTCAGCTATTGAGGTTGTTTATTGTACAAATAGTACAAGCCATTTAGATAGAGGGTAGAGAATTGATAAATTCAATGCATGTGGGACTCGAACCTACAACCTCCAACTTTTATGCGATTGCTCTACCGCTGAGCTTCTGTGGAGACGCTTTAATTTTCATGGCAAGGGTATATCTGTGACGCTAGCCTGTACTTTGTCACCTGCTGTGTGGATAGATTCCAAATGTTGGATGTTTTCAATCACATTGAGGTCAAATAGAGGCTTTTAGCTATTATATCATGTGTTGTACAAACAGTAAAAGCCATTTAGATGGAAGGTAGAGAATTAAAATGTTAGACACGTGTGGAACTTTAAATCTTGATTTTGGGCTTTATATGCCGTTGCTCTGCTGCCGAGCTAAAAGGAAACTCTTTAATTCTTGTGGCAATGGTTGGAATATGACACTAGTCTGTGGTAGCTCAGTGGTGGAGCAACACAAAGGCTTAGGTGTGAGTCGAGCATGTTTTGGACATTTCAATTCTTGACCTTCCATCTAAATGGCTTGTACTAAGAGTACAATAAACAGCCTAATAGCTGAAAACCTTCATTTGTCAGTATCTTTTTCCTTCATTAAGAGATTTGTACTTGGAGCTATATTAGGAGAAGATAGTTTGCCGTGGTAGATCAGTGGTAGAGTATTTTCCTTATGATCTCAAGATCATTAGTTCAATTTCCAGCTTAGAAGGTCTGATTTTTGTTATCATTGCTTTCATTAGGAGCTTAGAGCATTTTAGTCATCAGCCCTGTGTGCTTTGCAGTCTTGTAGCATGACAAAATGTACTTGGCTATACTGGTGGCTAGTTCTGATTTTTGAAGGGTGAGAAGGATCAGTGGCACTCATAATGTTGAACAAGACTGCCTGTCTCAATTGGTGACTACTCAACAAAATGAAATCTCAGCTGTAGGTCATCCGGCAGAGCCTTCCAACCGGTAAATAAAGGCCCACTCAACCAGATTATCTTGGGCATGTTGGGTCGGGTCTGATCGTGTTGGGCAGAGATGGGCTGGGCAGTAATTAGGTTGGGGGGTGTTAGACCAAGTCGAACAGGACAGGGAAGTTGTTCGGTTGGATCTGACTGGGTGCACTACAGCTAGGCATTGTTAAGTTAGGGCAAGAACATAAAGTAGGGGAGATTTTAGATACCATGTGACAGGTTATTCACGTCATAAAAATGTTATACTGCTCAAAATAATGTTTAGTTTTTGTTGATTTTATGAGTCTAAGAACAATGCAAAATCAGCCCTGTATACTCAATTTAGGCTACGTATTTTGGGTGTATTGTCAGTCAGTATCTGTTCTCTCTATGGTAATATCTTGGGCAGAGAAGTAGAGAGGATGAGCATATTCTCCGCAATAATCAAGCTTGATGCCGACTTTCAGAACTCTTCCTTTCTCATTTTACCATATGGCATACACACATATCAATACCTGAAAATTAGGGCTAAAGATCAGAAATGTTTTTGTGATGTCCTGATTAAACGTTTAAAACCGTCTCGCAGAAAATGTTTTTTAATTTAAACGTTTCTCCTAGAAATAAACATTTCAACTATTTGTAAAGAAACTTTTTTTTAAAGGTTTAGAGTTTCTTTTTAGTCTTGACCCTCTTAAATGATTTTGCATTTAAATTTAATAAATGTTTCTGATGACTGACGTTTTGACTGATTCTGAGGAGTCGTTATGAAGGTTTTCCAGTTCACAAGTCTAGTGCGAGGTATAAGTGCACAGTCGAGGGGCATACTGGTATTTTGGAGAATTTAATACCGCCATCCAGTATGAGAAATACCGGCTTAAAAGCTGATGAAAGAAAAGTTGTTTATTTTTCTGACATTAACACCCGTTGAACACGAAATATCATTAAGGTGAGTTTATTAAATTAAGCAAACAAAAATGTAACACATTAAAGACCAAAGAAACAAATTTAAGCGGAAACTGGTATAAAAATCTATTATCTTTAAAATCATAAATGGTTTTCAGAAAATTTTTAATTACGAAACTATTTGTTGAAAACATTTTGTAGTTTAATTATTTAAAAAAGTTTAATTGTTGCTCAAGAATATGTTTATTCATTTAAACGTTTTACAAAACTCTGTTAGTAAGAAAACATTTAAGCGATTAAACGTTTAAATAAAGAAAGCTTTCCAGTCGGTCAGCACAAATTATGCCTGATTACATTAGGCAGGAAACTAGTATTTACATGCCCTAACCTGAAAGAAACTAGATATTATTACAAATTACCGCTTTTATGTACAAAATGGGGTACTTAATTGGATGACATGTTTGGAACGTCAAGCGTTAATCTTCAGATCCTGTTCCCTCTGGCATAGTTTATGTACAACGTTTATGCACAAATATATGCACAATGTTTAGATTATATAAGTTTGTAAAAACTTGTGTAATGCATCAAACTTATTTACAGATAATATAGCTCACTTCAATGGTTGTTGTGTTACAATTAAATATAAATTAACTATTTCTTCACAAACATTGCCGGAAGTATAGCAAAAGCTATTCATGAACAGAAGGAAATCCCAAGTAAGGACCACAAGCAGTCAAAGTCCCTGTAATTATATCAAACAGATGAAGCAGAGTTCAAGTCCATCATCACAAATTTAAGGAATAAAAAGAGCTGTGGTTTAGATAGGATAAAGACAAATTTTATTAAAAACAATAAGCAATCATTTATTAAAATCTTGGTTGAAATGATTGAGTCCATACTGGCATGATACCAGATGACTTAAAAGTGGCCAAAGTAGTTCCTATATTTAAGGGTGGTGACAAAAGAAATCCAAATAATTATAGACCTGTTTCTATTTCATCAGTAGTTTCAAAAATTCTGGAAGAAGTGGTAAAAACAAGATTGCTTTCATTTCTGAACAAGAATACATTCTTTCATAATATGCAATATGGGTTCAGGGAAAATTCTAGTACTGAGGCAGCAACTATTGACCTTATAACAATGCTACAAGAAACTATTGACAAAAATTATACTGTACGGCAGTTGGGTTATTTATTGATGTCACAAAAGCCTTTGATACAGTAGATAATAAAATACTGTTATCAAAATTAGAAAATGCTGGTGTCTGAGGTATAGCTCTAAAATGGTTTGAAAGCTACCTTATTGGAAGAAAACAGCATATAGCTTTGAATAAATGCATAAGTTCAAGAAAATATATAACTCGTGGAGTTCCACAAGGATCTATACTTGGACCTACATTATTCCAATTTTTATCAATGATATTGTGGAATGTAATTTGAGAGGACATATTAAATTGTATACAGATGATACAAATATCTTCTACACTGGGAAAGACATAATTGAAATCATACAAAATGTGCAACAAGATATAAATACTCTCTCACAATGGTTCCAGGCCAATAAATTAACAAAGAACCTACAGAAGATCAATTACATGGTAATTTCAAAACAAAGCATGAAAGAAATCACACATGACAAAATATATGTAAATAATATTGAAATAAAAGAGGTTAATCAAGCATAGTATTTAGGTCTAATCTTCGACAAACACCTGACCTGGATTGAACACGTTGAACGAATTGCGAAGAAACTCTCACCTATAGTAGGGATCCTAAGGAAACTTCGGTATCTTATTCCCCTAAACCTTGTAAAACAAATCTACTATTCACTTGTACATAGCAAGCTCCAATATTTAAATGTTATTTGGGCTCACTGCAGAAAATCCACACTGAATGATTTAATGACTATTCAGAATAGGGCTATTAGAAACATATTTGACCTTCCTTACTACACTCCAGTAAAAGATCTCTACATCAGAAGTAAAATTCTACCCCTCAGCATAAGTGTAGAGCTCCGAGCAGCTATGCTAATATACAAGATTAAACACAACGCAATACTCTATAGCTCTCCCTACATCTTGAACTCGATCATTCTACTGGAACTAGGCATGCGAAGCACGTAGCCTTATATACCATTCACTCTTCCAAATACGGTAGAAATAGTTTCAAGTTTTCTGCATCACAGTCATATAATAAACTTCCTGATGAAGTAAAAAGTGCACCAACTTTGTCAGTATTTAAGAGAAAAACTATGAAAATATTTTGGGGAAATTCTATGCATCCTAATACATCAAATAAGTTATGTATAAGCTTAAAAATCCTAAGTGGTTAATGAGACATTGGTCTTAACAATCTTAGATATGGTATCAACTTTACTAATAGGTCTATATCCTTATTCATCAATTTATTTTACCTTCAGACTTTTCTTCCTTGTTGTGTAAACACATATTACTGTACAATTCCTCTGTATGAGCCTATGGCTCTTTGGAATTAATTGAATTAAATCTTATCATACAGGAATAGTTTCCCACATGTCTCACAATTATGGGTGTTCAATTGATCCACATCAGAATTAGGAATGTTCAGGATGACAAAATGAATATTTCACATGGAGAACACATTCAAACTCTTGAAAACAAACTATATAATTACCTGACCATGCATAATTATTTCATAAAATACATTTTGATTTTGTCCTGCAGTATTGGACAAAATGTTTCAATAAGAACTGAACAGCATAGTTCCCAAATCTGCAAAGAGTTAATCTTTTTGTCCAAAGTTGAGAAACAAATCATGTTGGGCCTTAAAGAGTTATGTAAGTGTATCCATTAAATTGGTACCAAATATATGAGTTTATCAGTATTAGAAAAACCTAAAACTTTATAAATCAAGTGTTCCTAGTATGTACTTTGTTAGGTCTGCCTTGGGTTTTTGTGAGTATCTACCCACATTACCTAACGGCAGTACTTTTTGAGGATCCAACCAGCCTTTGGGCTGACTGCCTAACAGACAGACATAAAAATTTAATCCAAATTGATTTTGTCTCTTGCAAATTCTTCAGGGGTAGCTGTAAAATTTGTACTGTATATCCTATTGCCAATGGTTAGGATCACTGAACAGCCTAAAAATATAAGAATAGTGTATTGGTGTTGCTTACTTAGTCTGTAAAACTTTTGGTCCAAATTGTGTCCAGTTGTTTGTCAGTTTCTCACGGGCAAAGGTAAAGTTGGTTTTGCCTATTAATAACAGTTGGCAATAGTGATGTTAATGAAAATAGCAAAAGTCAAATTTCTGAAGACTATTCTACCACCATACAACATCAGGATAGTCACTGTCAGGGATTCGAACCTTGCGTCTCCCGACTTGCTGCAGCTCCCCCTTTGCGGTCTTTCATTGTGATCTGAGCAGTTATTTAGAAGTTTATAGGAGGGGAGGGTGCAGATAGACACATATAACACATCACCCTATGATTGATTTTATAATAGTACTTTCAACTTATTTTATGAGGAAAGTAGGATAAACATAGGGACATATTCGTGTTCCTTTTATGTATATTCAGTTGAGCTTTCATATCCTTACAACTTGATACAGTGCAATACTGGTATCTTTTCACAAAAGTAGATATTGTTAAATATTTATACTAAATCGATTATCCTGCTGAAGGCCTAGTCAGTGTATCAAAAATCACGTGCAGCTTTGAGAAGTCGGAGTGATTATCGAGCAAATAGTGATACCATGAGAAAGAATGCAATATTAGCTTCATAAAATACACCAGTATGATATGTTCATAGGTTTTTATTGTTAATATTTTCCACAATATATATTCCTCGGGCAGAGCTGAGCATGTTCGACCAGATTGGTGCGCATTCGTTGGAGTGAACGCAACAGCGTCCAGGCCGTCTGGCTCCCCATACATGGGTTGGGCTGCTCGTCAGGTGCATGGTGCTTGCTTACCCAATGCAGGGCTCTGGTTGGTAATAGAAACAACAAAGAAATTTACATTATGGGGTTTGAAGCCATTTTTCAGTGTTGCCTTAGTAAACAAAAGTTTGGTGCTTTTCAGTCGGTCAACATGAAATTTACATGTATGTCACCTAGATGGAAGCCCTACACACTGGTAGCAGAGACAAGTATAACATTGTCCTCAAGTTATCATCTAGAGTGGCATAAAGGAAGCTGGTTTGACAAAGAGTTGGGGACGTACAAACAAAGACCCACTGTCAGGCTGAGTGATGCAGCTGGTTAAGTAGCCTAATGTTCAAGTAATGTTTTTGCAAACCCAGTATATGAGGTTCAATCCCAGATCAGTCCAATGGCTTTTAAGGTAGGTTAAATGCAACCCTGTGTTGGTGGTTTAATGCCATCTTAAAAAACACAACCTACAGGGCGAATTTTCGGTGCTCTAGCATTTCTGAAGCCACAGTGGTTGAAGGGGATCTTAAGCCCATAACGTTTTCTACCACCCAAGAATGCAGTAGTAGTTTGTGCTATGATCTTATCGGGAATTAATTAGAAGATTTTTACGGTATTTAACATCAAAAGCCAAAAGGTATACAGTATTTAGAATTCAATCCGTTAACGAATGAAATGAGGCCTAGAACCTAGTACTGTGAACTAGTTTCGTAGTAGGCTACTGCTTCTCACAAGCTCCCTTTTTAACAATTTTGAACTAGAACTATGCTTGAAAATACACCCTTGTTATATATAGGCAGTTGCTAAATGAGGAGGGATAACATAGTCATTGCACTGCAACCTTGATTCTGGAAACATTGAAGAAATTGTATCAAGTGCTTCAGGATCAATAAAGAGCATTATTATCAACACTTGGTTTTCAGAGTCGATTTATTGGGAATTAGCTGATAGAGCAAGTCTTTTACATATCTGTGAACTGCCATAGCCATGATTAGGGTTGCCATCTGTCCAAGTTTTGGACAGGATTTCCCTGGAATTTTAACACATTGTCCAGGGTCCCAGGCAAAGAGCAAAGGAACATATTTTTGTTTCTATTTAAAAGTTCTTCAGTCAGTCAACATTTATTGGAGAGTCCAATTATCTTGGGAAGTTTGGAATGGCATAGATTTGACGACAAGGACTTCTTATAGTAAACCCATTGAGGTTTATACAATAACTTATTAACAAACTAATCATCAGTCCTTCTGAAAACAATAACAGTCGTGGTTAGATAACAATGAAATGGTAAAAAAACAAAGCGAACTTGCTTCTAAGTGTCCCTTTGGAAAACAAAAGCATTGAAAATCTGTATCTCATGATGATTCGTATCAGTCTTTAGAAGTACTCCCCGCACACGGAGGAGGCATGCTCTGAATGAGACCATCAAGTTTATCTTGGGGTAAGAGGTCCCACTCCTCTATGGCAGCGTCAGCATACAATTGATGATGGTAGTCCAAACTTTTGTTGAGCAGTGTATTCTATATAAATACCTGAAATAATAATAATAATAATAATGATGATGATGATGATGTGTTTTATTTCAGATATTTGTGTTTTTAGTGTATATAAACATTAACCACACAAGATAATTAAGCTCAACTGTATACATGTTGACCGAGGGAAGAACATTTACATAAATCGTAACCTTGAAGAAATAGCTTCTAAGGTTTCTATACATACTTTTGTTCCATCTTACGTCAACTTTAAACTTCAACCATAGATGATATACACAGCTGCCATTGATTTTTCTAGTTGGCTGGGAGTAGGACAAGAGAATGCTATATGCACCCTTCCCTTCACTTTCCTTTTAAAGTTGCAATTCAGTATGCAAAGTAAGGGCATGTTCTTAATATTCATCTTTTTATGATAGTCTTTAAACTTGTAACATTATTTCCTTAAAAATGACTCATATCTGAATTGGATTATGATTTATGATTGTTTGTTGAATGGTAAGAACACGAAATCTAAAAAAGAAAAAAAGAAAGATAAATTAATTTTGTCTTATGTTCTTGGGTGCTTGTGGTTGGGAGGTGTTGTCCAGTCAAAGGATTCTTGAAAGGTGGCAACCCTACTCGTGATGATTCTTTGCCATTTCCTTTAGCTTTGTTCTGGTTTGTTCCTGGCATGTGTGTTGCACTTCATTTCTTGTTCATCAAGATTGCATGGTTATGATGTTTTTTTGCATGTAAAGAAATATGACATATTGGTAAAATTTATGCTGTATTCGTTTATTTGAAATGTTAGATACTTCTACATTTTAATGTCCCTTCTTATTATTCCCTTTCAAGTGTACTTTTTAAGCACTGTAGTTTCACTTGAATTTTTGTGTTAAGCCTTTTGACGAGGTAGGTCTACTTATTCAATAATTTAATTAGTTTCAAAGTTAAATGGAGATTTAAATTAAGTGGAGATCAAATGTCAATGGTTCTTGATTAAATTCAGATATTCTGCTTCACGTTATGTAGGCATACTTAATTTTTCTTTTGCTGAATTATGTTAATTTTCTTTTTCAGAAGTCAAGTTTTTCGAAATTTGATCAACTGAGTAAGAAAACTGTCTTGCATGTACGGTCTGTTGATGCTTCCAAAGTACAACAGCAATTCAACCAGGTAATTGAATGCTGAGATTTCTAGAGTCCTCTTGTTTGGTGTTTCCTAACTAGTGTTTCTTGTGGCCCTTTCCTGTGTTCTGGACTAATTTTCTCAGCCATCCTTAACGGGTTTCTTCATCAGGCTTTTCCTCAGCCTCAGTCATTCCAGACAAATTGTACCTTGTGAAAAATACTGACACACTTCTCTCATTCCTACTCATATCTTACCCTCCCACCAGCAAAAGAAACAGACATGCAAAGTTTATCCTCTCCTTTTGAGGTAGGAGATGCCTGTCTAAATAAAGAGCTACAATCATTTACAAGAGCTATGGAAGACAAAATATTGAACAGGAACCAACAGTGTAATAACAAATCTGAGTGTGTATTAAAAGTTTGTAGCTGTGCATTAACAATGAAGTACACAGAAGTAGATTAAGGAATAAGGGTTACAATTTGTTTGTTCAAAACTAATCCATCTAATACTTACGATTTCTGTTCCTTCTTTTCACTGCTGTTATAGAAAATTACAACACCAAGGAAAACTTGGGCCATGCAAACAGAATTTATTGCACATGTGGGTAATTTATAAATCTGACAGTGTTTACATTATTGTAATCACATTAATGCACAGAGGTTTGAAACTAATCAAATAATCAACAGAAGTTCAGTGGTCTTGACATTTTTGTCAAAATATGGACCCAATAAGGTCAATAAGGCTTTTGGAGGCAGCACCAACCCAGAATTCACCATGAAGATGGGAGGAGGAACCCCGTCCACTCGCCTTACTTTTATGTTTACAATCTTTCATAGCTTTGAGTATATGAAGGAATTTATTGTTTCATTCTCATGTCCGTAGTAGCTTCAGATACATTTTTTATGAGTTTCTACTGGAAATTTCATGATGGGGAACATTGTCTTCATCAGCCACAATGTGGGATTCCTTTCATCCATAATACCTTGTAACACCAAGCTTTCAGTGTATATTTTTTTTAAATTGGTTAGCATGGACACCACATTATTTGAATCACTGATAAAGATGTATCTGTATGATTGCATCCCCAAAAACACCCAGTATTTATTACTCAAAATTGATGAACAACATTTGGCATGAAATGCCATGCAAACACACAGTGACATGAACTTGAATTACAAACTGGGACAGGAAAATTGAACACTTGAACTGTTCGAAATATGAAGTGTGAGGAATCGAACAAGCCTAGATCAGTTTCCCTCTTTCTTGTTGAAGCCTGAACAAACCTGGCAACATTTCTAGAAGCCTCCTTGTCCCACGGCATAGCCGTGCTCGTTAACTTGTGCACCACAGCCACGAGGGCAGCTGCAGCAAGTCCAGAGATCGTAGGTTCGAATCCTGGCACTGACGGTGGCTATCCTGAGTGTGGTTTTTGCCTGTCTTTTTCATACTCCCTCCAGGCAAATGCCAGGATAGTACCTTACTACAAGTCCTGGGGCACGTACCTCATCCCTATCCCTGATACAGATACTCACACTATTACAGTCATCACAGCAATACAGGTCATCAGACAAGTGCAATACACATACAATTAAACAGGGATGATGACCAAGGTGTCCCAGCCCCTCTAATGAATTAACAACAATATACATATTTTTGATGCCTTTCTGATCACAGCCATGGCCTCCCAATGCAATTTTTACTAATTTCTATTTGCTTCTTGATCAACTTTTGAAATGTCATCTATGAAGATCATATTGAAATTCTGTAATACAGTACTGTGTCAGCCATAGTTGCTATCTTTCTGGAAGGAATGCAATTTTTTATCTGGATCCTGTGCATAATGAATTGAGATGACCACATTGTATTGTGTACCTCTGTTGTTTTGACCCCAAATCAATGACCAGGTTTAGTAACTGACATTGACAGATTCAGTATCTAAGGAACTGTCGATCTGATTCCTTAAATTTCTAAATTTGTTTTAGTTCGCGAATGTTATCTGATATTCCTTCCTGTCTTGGCAGGTGTTTTATTACATTGATATTCACACTTCATACTTTTTCTTGCAGCTTTTCTACATTTGAACCAATCAAAATTTAAAAAATTACTGCTAGGAACTTGAACTTGTAAAGTTAAACTACACTTTACTGTCAAACTTTTCCTATGTTCAATACACAACTTCATTAAATCAGCAGTCAGTTCATTTCTTTCCAGAAACATAACAAGGAATGAAGCACATACATTTTTTTCAGCTCAAGATACAGGAGTGCAGTAACTAATTAATTATTCCATGCTGATTATTGTCATAGTTCCCTTTCTTACACTTAGACGATCTAATTACCCGTCAGTGTCAATATAATCACTCTAAACTCTTCAATATAAACACTTGATAAAGTGATACACATGTGATGAAATAAACTAATGTTGCTGAATGGGTATGGTCTCGCAGACACATTAAGCCCTAGAACATTCATTCATTCATTCATTCATTCATTCATTCATTCATTTATTTGCAATTGGGGGTGTGTCCCCCGGTGGCAAATTGGGTACACATAACAAATACATAATTATACATAACACTTCAATAACAATTAACAATTAAACTGGAGTATTTACACAAATAGTCAGTCTTTTCTTAAACACACCAATATGTTTGGGAAAAGGCTCTAAGACTGCGGCAGGTAGAGAGTTCCAGTTTTCAATGGCACGGTTAACGAAAGAATATTTACCATAATTTGTACGCTGTGGTCGGCCCTTAACTTTGAAAGGATGATCACTCCTGCTCATGTAAGTGGGTTTTCCCGTACGTTTGCCAAGCTCACCCCATGCTGGTTGATTTGTATACGTGTTGTACATAGTGCAGAGTCTAGATTTCATCCTCCTAGCCTCCAGTGATTCCCACCCAAGTTTCTTTAACATACGGCTCACACTGCTCCTGGGATTAAAGTCACTGAGCACAAATCTAGCGGCCTTTCTTTGTACCATTTCCAACTCATTGATGAGCCCTACTTGATATGGATCCCAAACCGCCGAGGCATATTCCAGAATAGGCCTTACAAGTGACAAATATCCTAATTCTTTAGCAGTACTACTTCCTTTTAATACCCTCATTACAAGGTGCAGGGATTTGTAAGCTTTAGAAACTACACATCCTACATGACTACTCCATTTCATATCATTCCTTACGTGAACGCCCAAATATTTGCAAGAATCTTCTTCTACAAGTATTTCCGAGCCAATATTATATTGAAAATCTTGCCTTCGCCCTTTCCCTATTTTTATGAGACTACATTTCCTTGTGTTTATTTTTATTTTATTTTCAATCGCCCACTTATAGACCAGGTTCAGATCATCTTGAAGTACTGCGCGTTGTCTTGTGAGTCATGTATATTTCGAGATATTACACAATCATCCGCAAACAATCGACAATCACTACGAATTCCGTTTGGTAAGTCATTTATAAACGCTAAAAATAACAAAGTTCCGATTACGTTGCCATGAGGGATACCCGACGTTACGGTAATTTCATCCGAGAATAGGCCTTCGACTTTTACTTTCTGGGAACGACCCGTCAAAAATTCTTGGATCCACAAAATTACTCTTCTACCAATCTTCGTTGAAGCTAATTTATGGAGTAGCATGTCGTGTGGTACAACATCAAATGCCTTCGCAAAGTCTATAACTAAGACGTCGACTGAAACTCCATTGTCTAACGATTCGCTAATATCATGAAAAAGTGATAGCATCTGACTCTCGCATGAGTAACCTTTCCGAAATCCATGTTGCCTATCATTAAACCATGATAATCCTTCCCACTGCTCCCTCAAGTAGTCACAAATGAGATGCTCCATCTGTTTACAAACGATGGACGTAAGGCTAACCGGCCTGTAGTTGCACAATTCAAGTCTGCTCCCTCCCTTAAATATTGGGACTACCGTAGCTCTTTTCCAGTCATCCGGGATTTGCGCATTGATTATGGACACATTAAACATCACCTCTAAGTATCGTGCCACGGCCCTACCTCCTAGTTTAAGTACTTCACTAACAATATTATCAGGACCCTTCGATATATTGTAACGTAATTTTTGTATTAGCTTTACAATTGCCAACTGGTTTATTTGGAAAAGGGGAGCCCCTGATTCGTCATTAAGGTCCAACACACAGCTATTGGATTTATTGAACACACTACCGTAAAAGACATTTAAGTCATTAGCATTGGCCTGTTTCTCAGTAATTAATTTACCGTCACCGGACATTATCATCGACAAATTATTTGAATTTCCCTTTCTTCTCCTAACATAACTGTAAAATCTTTTCCACCCATCGCCTCCTGAACCAAGTAAACCTTGCATATAATTGTCATGAGCAGCCCTCTTTTTTAAGACGAGCTCTCTTGATAAGGACTTAAATTTCAACATATACTTGTCACTATCATGTCTTTTATTGTACTGGGGCGTGGTGGCTCAGCGGTCTAGCTGTATGCCTCTCACCAAGGCGGACTGGGTTCGATTCCCAGTCAATGCATGTGAGATTTTCGATGTGAAATGCCATGTCCTGTGGTTCGGATTCCACGTAAAACGGAGGTCCCGTGGCTTATGATCGCGAGATTAACGGTCACGTTAAACTACAAGCTTCCTTTTTTTCCTTTTATTGTATAATTTCCTAATTTTCCGTTTAAGACTCCTGATTTCCCGTGTGTAATACTCAGGATCTGGGTTTTGTTTCAGTAATTTAAATGGGACAAATTTATCAATAGCGCTATTTAAAATTTTCAAAAAGTTAGTCCACAGGATATTAATGTGATTTCCTTCCGATGCCCATACTACAAATAGTTAATTCAAATATCCCTGAAATTTACCCTGATCCGCCCTGCGATACTGGAATATGATTTTGTTTGCTATATCCGAGTCTAATTTTGTAATGTCACCGTATCTAATATTTAATTCAACCCCAGAATGGTCACTAATTCCCGGTACTTTCAGACAGTTAATATACAGCTCTACAGGCCTTACGAGATAAACATCTAAGGTATTATTGTCTCTAGTTGGGAAGTCAACTACTTGGGAAAATCCCCCCTCCCTTATGAATTTGTTTGCAGCGCTCTGAGCTTGACCACAGCCAGTTGACTCACCAGACCAATCTACTTTGGGGAGGTTTAAATCTCCAGCAATTATTATGTTCTTTTTCATAGCATTACCTGTACAAGTTTTATCATACAGTGTGTCGAGGAGAGAAAAGTTATCTTTCGGTGCTCTATACGCCCCTTTCACCTGAAGAGGGAATTTATTTCCTTTATCCGAGATTTGTACACATAACATTTCATAATCCGTATCAGCCCACTTTAAGAAACTAGCTATATTTTTGCGCACACAAATAAATAGCCCACCACCTCGCTTCCCCCGATCCCTTCTGTACATTTCGTAGGTCCCTTGAATTATTTCGTTACTATTGATATCCACTTTTAACCAAGATTCAGTAGCAATGACAATGTCCAGAGAATATGCCTCTACAAGATTCCAAAATTCAATTAATTTATTTCCTATACTCTGACAATTAACCTGCAGTAATCTTAGAGTCTTACCTCCACACCAAATATCCCGAAATAGCTCCTTCTGTTCCCGTCGGTTGGCAACCTCTGGACCTGCTCCTCCTCACAAAGGCCGGCACGAACCGATGACCCTGTCATGTAGGCTCCCTAGGTTGAAAGCGCCCCATCGATTTAAATGCAGCCCGTCTCGGGCGAAGTCTTGGCCCCCAATCCAGCAGTCAGCATCTACGTACACTAATCCCAGTTGTGCACATACCCAGTCCATGCGGTCATTTACAGTCTTAACTCGTCTTAACGGAACATCTCTCCGTCGTACAATGCCACTCATTATAATTTTCGCATTCCTAAACTTGCTTTTAGCTTTTCTGCCTAGTTCGTATAGCTCCCCCATGATGTAATCAGCTGTAGCCCTCTTCTTTAAATAGTTGTCCCAACATGGAGCAACAACACTTTAACTTTTTTGGAGTCCTCTAAATTTGCTTCTTCCACTTGTTTGGCAAGCTGGTCAATTTTAATACTCGGATAACACCGCACTTTCATACCTGATTTCTTTGAGATATCTGCACTCCACCGTATCATAGAATCACCCATTATCATAACGTCATCCTCAGTTCTCACAGCCTGGTTTGTAGCTTCATTCCCTGGAATACGCTCCGTCAGATCCTTTAACGTCTCCTCCGATTCATTAAGCTTTGCCTTCAAATCATGTATAATGAGATCCCTGGACTTAATTTGCTGTCTCAGAAGTTCTGGATTGTCACAGATTTTACAGAACCAGTTACCTGCATCACATTCGTCCTTCTTCACCCGAACACAGCCAAAGTGAAACCATGTCTCGCACAAACCACACATCACACCGTTTTTCAAAACTTTGCTACACGTAGAACACTTCACAGACACCTGGGTAACACTAGAAGTAGCAGGACCTGGATTTACTTCCACTCCACCAATAACTAATAACGCCGCTATTACTAGGGCTATGAACAACAAGTTATTCGGACCCGATGTTGCACACATGCACTGGGAAGCCCGGTTCCTCTTAATAATCCTGGCATTCCACGCCCCGATACTCGCGCGATAAGCCTCCACCGAGCAGCCCATTATCACCTTATCAGCAGCAACAGGAAAACACGTCCGCTCACCACAACTGTCTTCACTGACATGCTGCAGATCATAAACAAATGCAATTACTTTGTTATGCGTCTGTAGGACTACTCAACTTACATGAATGAGAGGGTGGGGGAAGCTGGAAAGAAATAACTTGATCTTCTCTGAAAAAAATGGGGTAACCTAACTTGTGGGTTTCAAAGACCTAACCTGTAGTGGGTTAAAACATTTTGTGTAGCTCTTCATCCCTAAATGAGAGCACAACATTAAAGCAGTGCCTTCTAGATTCTTGATTGTAACTTTCCATTTAAGCGAACACTCAGGTCTTCAGTGTGACTGCCAGAAGTTCTCGAAGATCCAATTTGTAGGTACCACTGTCCTAGCATAACTTACCCCTACAACAATGATGACCATCATTATCACCAGGGAGAGTTGAATAGAGACTGTTTTGCAACTATGGGTGCACTGTTCTTATAAATTTAATCTTTCACTTGTTTCCACAATGTGTACAAATAGACTACTGTAAATTTCTTGGTCACTGTGATGTAATAGTTATTATGTGTGTATCAATGATATGTGTAAATTGTAAATGTTGGTAATGCTTCTGACCAGTTAGGTTGGCACGTCTTATAAATAAATAAGTTGAGTTGCAAATGGACAAGAGAGGAGGAGTCATTACACTGGCGACGAGTGGAAAACGGATTTAGTAAAAAGAACCTTCAGAGTGCAGTTGAGTGAAAAGGACAAGTAAATAGTGATTATGTGGAAATAACAGTTAAATGGAGACAATTAAATATGATGGACCTTGGTTTCGAAGGATTTGAAGCAGACGAGTTCATTGTTGAAAGCCGCGGCCAGCATACAGGAGCACCTGCACTTCATATTATAATAAAGGGACTTGAGGAGGACATTCAAGATATGGCCCAACCAATTTATTGGAAACTTGGACGTTTTCAATCCAAAGGATGAGAAAATTGAAGACTTTTACAGCAGATTCGAGGACTAATGTTTCATGAATAACCATGCATTGGGTCCGGATGCACCTGCAACTGAACGAATCCATTCTCCTGCGGATGGACCAAATGCTGTGAGAAAAAAAAAAGCTTTTTTTAATCATTTAAATCGTGAAGTACGGACAACTCTAAATCGTTTGTGCAGACATGTGGAACCCAGAAATCATACCCTTGTGGACCTTCAGAGAAGATTAAAGGAACATTTTAATCCTGTCGGATTGGCGCTCGCCGAGACAGTGCGGTTTCAACTTATGACACAACTGCCATCTCAGACAGTTGCGGAATTTGTGCTTAAACTTAATGACGCACTCAGACGTGTGATTTTGGAAACAGTTTGGACTCTAGTCTTCGAGATCAGTTCATGTTTGGTCTCACATCAGACAAAACTAGAGATCGATTATACCAAGACCTAAATCTCCCCTATGATAGAGCGGTGGAGGTGGCTAAACAAATGGAGAAGTGGCAAACATAGTCACTACAGATGGCCACAGAACGGGAAGGATATCAGGTCAATAAAATTCAGCATGGGCCTGTATACAGTCAAAATCGCGGAGGTAGCCGTGTCACCAATAATGGCGGGGCTCGAGGATGGGCTTGGGGACGAGGCACTATCCCAGGACGCGGAGCTTTTGGTCAACAGTTTCAATCTCCGGCGCCAAACAGAGGAAAGGAAATGCACGGGACTTCCGGACGAGCACACGCAGTGCCTAGAGGTAAACACTTATTAGGGCGGAGACAACCTAACAAGGTGTCACAAGGATGCTGGAGATGTGGATCGTCAAAGTGTCGCCCAGATAATTGCTGGTCCAAAAGTGTAAATTGTTTTGCATGTGGAAAAATGGGTCATACGGCTCGTTATCATAGAGAGCAAATTAAAGCAGTTGTCGGTGACGAAGGGCAACAAGAGGGGTGTAGTAAACAATGGCGGTATGCTATTGTTAGCAGTGACGGACAAGAATCGGAACATACGTGTGTTAAAGGGAGCAATATGAGGAAAGTATTCTGGACTATGACGTGAGTAATGATTATGATCAAGAAGTCATAAACGGTGTAAATAATGGGGACGTAATAGAAGAGTCATATGAGTGGTAATTATCATTTAATGAGAAGAAAGAAGCAAGGGAAATGTGTAGGCTAGTAGATGAAGACATGTGTGTAGTAGAAGAAGAAATAGGATTTAAACAAAACGACACTGAGGATTGTAATAAAAACAGAATTAATGATGCAATTAGAGATACCGGGAACTATGTGAATGGAGTGGGGGTAAACCTTGTTACACATAATAATGAAACATCGTTAGTAAAGCCAATATTGTAGGTGTAAAGGTATTAATGGAAATTGATACGGGTTCAGGATACAGTTTAATTCATGTAAAGCAGTTGCAAGAATTGTTTCCACATTTAAGTATTAGCAGATGTGATTCTAAACTTGAGACAGTAGATGGTAGCCCTGTTAAAGTGGAAGGAACAGTAGCAGTTAAGGTTTGTGACAATGTAGGAGATGAACATGAGCTGAAGTTGGTAGTATGTAACACACCTCAGTTGTTTTTGCCTTTGATTGGTAGGAATTGATTGGAAGAAATAGTAGTAAATTGGAGGGATGTAGGAGAAAGACTGGGAGAAGTCAAAAATAAAATAAATGGGAGCATTAAGGTGTACAAGGAATCAGAGTATTGTCCTGAAATTAAAGCATTAATTGCAAAGTATCCAGAAGTATTTTCAAGTGATCATAATAAGGTAATAAAAGGGTTTAAAGCAAAATTAATGCTCAAAGACGATGCTGTCCCAGTACGTTGTAAAGCCTATGATGTACCTTATTATGCAAGACAAAAAGTGACAAATCAGTTGCGACAGATGATTGATGATGGTTGAATGGTGCCTGTCAAATTTTCAGAATGGGCATCCCCATTATTTCCTGTGCTGAAGCCAGATGGCAGATACCGTCTTTGCGTAGACATAAGAGATCTGTCAAAGTAAATATCAAAATTGATCATTATCCATTGTCAAATGCAGATAATGTATTTGCTAGTTTAGCGGGAAATAATATTTATTGTGTGTTAGATCTCAGTGAAGCATATTTACAGCTAGAATTAGCCGTCGAGTCACAGGAATGTCTTACTGTAAGCACACATTTAGAATTCTTGAGACCAACGCGCCTCATGTATGGTGTGGCTCCTGCACCTGCCGCCTTTCAGGAATTCATGGATGTGTTATTGTGTGACATGGAGGGAGTGACATGCTATATTGATGATGTTCTCATTGGAGCACTAGATTTTTTTAAAGTCTTTACTCTGTAAACTGGAGGAAGTGTTAAGACGCTTCCAAGAACACAATGATAGGGTAAACTTAAAGAAATGTTTGTTCATGAAAGAATGAGTAGAATACTTAGGACACGTTATTACGAGTCAAGGAATCGAAACTACTCCCAAGAGGGTAAAGCCAATCGTAGAAGCTAGAATTCCCACAAATGTACAAGAGCTCAGGTCATGGTTGGGCATGCTAATTTTATAGAAAATGGTTGCACCTTTCTGCAGCCCTTAAATGAATTACTAAAAAAAGGCAGTCAAGTGGTCTTGGTCTGAGGAGTGTAATACTAGTTTTGAAAATAGTAAACAGCTGCTGATAGGGAGTAATGCACTTATGCATTTTGATCCTTGTAAACAATTGGTACTCTGTTGTGATGTATCCCAATATGGACTAGGTTGTGTCCTAGCTCATAGAGTAGATAGAGTTGAGCATCCTATTTATTTTGCTACGTCAACACAATCCAAAACACAAAAACAATATTCACAAATTGAAAAAGAAGCATTTGCTATAATGTATGGGTTAACTAAATTCTATAAGTATTTAGCAGGGAGAGAGTTCATATTAGTTACAGATAACTTGCCCTTAAAATCCATATTGTCACCCATAAGACCCATGCCAGTAGTAGCAGCTGCCAAATTACAATGTTGTGCTACTACTTTAGCAGCATTCAAATACAAAGCAGGGTATAGCAGCATTCTAATACAAAGCAGAGTATAGGAAAAGTGAAAATATGGGACCCGCAGACATGTTGTCTAGACTTCCCAGTCAAGATGAAATTGTAGAAAGTGTAAAAAGCATAATAACTGAACTGTCAGGGTTACCCATAAATGCCGAAATTGTAGCAGATGTTACTCTTAAGGATCCTGTATTGACAAAGGCTATTGAGTTAACACAGTCGGTTTGGCCACAACAAGTGACAATGCCAGCACTCACACCGTATTTTGAAATACGCTATAGCCTTTCAGTGGTAGAAGGGCGCCTTTTTTTTGGAGATCGTGTGGTAATCCCCTTTGAATTAAGAAGTAAAGTACTGGATATCCTTCATGGTGGACATCCAGGTAGTGTAAGGATGAAAATGAGAGCAAGGAATGTGGTTTACTGGCCAAATCTTGCCAAAGATATTGATGAGTATATTAAACTGTGTGAACCGTATGCTAGAGTAAATTTTCAGGCGGTTTCACCATTACAACATGTTTGGCCTTCAACTAACAGTAATTGGACTCTCCTGCACTTAGATTTCTTTTATTTTAACACTGAAGTGTATCTGATATTGCTTGGCAGTCATAGTAAATGGCTGGAAATATGGGATGTAGGGGGTATACTACCTCCACAGCTGTAATTGACAGATTGAAAGCATGCTTTGCTACGTTCGGACTTCCTGCTCAAATAGTTACCGACAATGGTCCCCGCCCCCTTTGATTCCTTCAATTTCTTGTCATTTTGTACAGATAATGACATAATAGCTTCTAAAAGCCCACCTTATCATCCTCAGGCGAATGGCCTTGCAGAAAGGGGAGTGCGAACAGCAAAGACTGGTCTTAAGAAAATGCTAATGTCTGAGTCAAAAGTATCAATTAAGCATAAAGTTTATAATTTCCTTTTCCAGTACCGAAATACGCCAAGCACGGTAACTAATATCACTCCAGCAGAAATGATCTTTACCTTTCTGGTACGAACACCTCTCAGCAAGCTGAAACCAGCTGCTAAACAGTCTTATGTGCCAAATTTAATTACATTTCAGATAGGGGAGCAAGTTCATGTACGTAGGAGAATGGAAGATATCCCTGAAGTGGGTACAGTGTTAAATGCCCATGGGCGAGGTACATACTTGGTAGATTTAAAAGGGAAACAATCCTCATGGCATATAAATCAAATGAATATGTATTATTCTAAGCCAAATACCCAAGTTGGGGAACAAAAGTCTAATCAAGATGTTTCAAACACAGACAAACTAGTTATGCCCCATAATCAGACAACCATGTTAGCGAAACAGGCAACTCAGTTAGCAATAAACCTAGAAGCTGAAACTATACCTCAACCTAACCCTGAGGTAGCACCTGTATCCCAATCATCCTGTCAGGACATGAAATTACCAATTATTGTTCCCCCTGCTGGAACTCAAGTGTACAGATCTTGGCGCATCAGTCGACCTCCAGTTACACTGAATTTAAAGATTTCTAACGAGTAGATATTAGCATTGAAGGGAGGAAAGAGTGTGATGTAATAGGTATTATTTGTGTATCAATAATATGTGTAAATTGTAAATGTTGGTAATGCATCTGACCAGTTAGATTGGCACGTCTTAGAAATAAATAAGTTGAGTTGCAAATGGACAAGAGTGAAGGAGTCTTTACAGTCACAATATTAATTCCACATGGTGTTGTAGTTTTACAAACAGCAGTGTATAACAGTGGCGAGTGCCTGTGAATAATAGTTATTATATATGTTCTTCATGGTAGTGCATTGTAAATTGCTTCTTCCACATGAGGAAACAACTTTCTTATGTAATTTATCATTAAGTGATGATTATATGCTCCTTTCTTTTCTGCTGGCATTTGTGGATAGGCTGAGATGCCATTGTACGCAATGTTGGATTACCAAGAAAGTGTAAGTTGTCGATCCATTATTTATGATTTCCTAGGTTCACAGGTGTGTATATATAAGTATGGTAACATTGTAAGAATATTACATTTCTGAATTTCATTGGATTAATTGCTCCTGTATGTTATGAATGAGGGGGCTGCGTGGCGCAGTCGGTAGAGGCGCTGAGCTTCTAACTGAAAGGGAATGGGTTCGATCCCCACGTAGGTAGTGGATTATAGAAACAAAACCACCACTTTTGGAAATCCAAATAGCCCTGGGGTTCACTCAGCCTACACCAGAAATGAGTACCAGGGTAATTCCAGGGAGCAAAGACGGCCGGGCGTGGAGCTGACAACTCCATCCCATCTTGTGCCGATGTCACAAAAAGTGGAAGCCTCCACCTTCCACTACTCCCAGGGCCTACATGGCCTGTATGGAGTTGGCTTTGCTTTGTTATGAATGAGTTTAAGTATGAATTTTACATCTTTTGTGGTGAAAAATGGCTATCTTAGTGATAATCCCAAATGTTTTACATTAGTTCAGTGTGTTGCTGAAAGACAGGTGTAGAATACCAGGATAAATGCTGGCAAGTGTGGAGCTACAAGTAAACATACCGTATTAATATTGGCCAGATCTGGATGGGATAGAGTGCTTAACGTTCTCTCTTTATTGCTTGCTGCCTGCTTCTCTGGACTAAAGGCACAGTTGCTTGCTTTAATTATTTTGTAAATATGTGAAAATTATCAACTATGTTTTGTGAAGTTGGTTTTTTTTTGCCTTAATTTTGTGCAGGTTTTTCCCTTCCCAGTCATACAGTTAGAATATATTAGTGAAGAGAACATTTAACATTAATTTACATAATTGAATAATGACATAATACACACGTCAACAAAAGTTAAGAACACTGTCATAAAGCATAGTCCTAATATATTCTCTATTGTCCTAGGCACTGCATGCATTGTACTCTCAGAACAATTATTATGGTTATTTTATTCCATACTTCTAGTATAGATATCATGGAGTCCATATAACCATATCTATGCTATTCCGAACTTTCTTGAGCTGTGTATTTGGTAATTGTAGGATTACGTAAAGATTATACACTGCAACTTGCTGCAGATATTTGTGCTGTTAAGTTAACAACCACATGAAGAGAATAACATCAAGTTAGCTGCATTAACTTAGTTCCTCTTAATGTTGTTAATTTGGAGGTTGGAAAATGCTTCTAATCAAGAAGATATTGAAGCAGCAAACTAGGCTGTTACGTACACCAAATAAAACACCCCGTCATACTCAGTTATGTCATATTTGCAACAACAAGAATACAAAGTGTAAAAAAAAAAAGGCAAGGAGAAACATATACCATACATAGGAACTCGCTACATCAGTTCTCCACATCCTCCCCACTCTGGTCGATTTCCAACGGAACGACCAGTTGAGCATGTCGGCTGACACTAGTCCCTTCTGCCTTCTGGAGGATGAATGTTTGTACTGTACCCTTATTCCTGGAATGATCTACCAATATCCGCAACTGGAAAATGGATCGTAGCATGTTGAAGTTCCCGGCTAGAAAAACCACACAGTGCTACTTGGCGAATACACTCAGGATAAGGAACAGGGATTTACAACCGAATGTGCTATAGAAACTAACTACAGAACAAAACGTTCTCTTAAACTACTCGGGAATATGAGAATCCAAAGAAAATCCTGGGCGTAAGGATATAGATCAGGTCCCTAGGGAAACCTCCACCCTATAGCACATTCCTCTACCATTAAACTACAAAAGACAATGCCAAATTTCTATAAAAAGATCAGGGAAACGTAAATTATGTGCCTGTCATTTATTAAACGACACGAATACACGCAAACGTAATTCAAACACTGAATTAAAAACTTACGTTTGTACAAATCTTAAAATTACGTAAATGGTGTTAATTCTAAAATATTTACTTGTCCGTTTCCTCAAGAAACCATGAATAAACCATAACAATGCTTTCTTAAGCTCAAATAAATCAAAAATAATTAATTTGTGGCAAACAACTGCTGTGCCCTAGATAACAGGAGTTTAACAACAACAAAATTTAAATTAATGTCATTAAATTAAAAAAAAATCCCCACAAATTAAAATGAATTTACCCATGACTTAGATCTCCGTCATTACAAAACCTATTTGTTAATCTATACAATCTAACTCCCGTCTCCTATCTTCATAAAATCCTTCCTTTCTACCATAAAATTAAATGAAAATACACATAAAATATTACTCTTAAAAATCCCTATAAATATTATACACGGTTTATATACAGGACATACATTTATGATGAAGTTCGTCAACTTACATCTTAAAATGAACTATTTACAACTACCAAAAATGCCTATTTCTAACTTGCAATATAGACATTAACTTGTCTTTCTACTCCTCTCAATTTAATTCTTTCAGAATTCAGAAAATCTTTCACATAACTATGTTTTTATCGGTAACAATGTTGCAATCTGGGATTCTTTAATCCGTACAGCTAAGTATAGACATAGTTTAATTACCTCCACATACTGGTCTGTCGTAAAAATAAAAATACTTAATAAAAATAGTTTTCCTTTCCGTCTAATAATTACCTTTAATTTAATGTCCACTTAGAACCACTTTAAATAGAACTCAGCTTCAACTATTGAGTCTATCTCAATAACTTCAAATATTCCTATACAAAAATACTGCCTCTTAAGAATTCTTTCTTTCAATAATAAAAATATTACACACATTTCCCTTTAACAAATGAAACAATGACATAACTGTGTTCGTGTCATAAATACATGTTCCTCCGTCAATACGGGAATATAATAAATATCTTTCCTCGATATACTTTGCAGTTCCTTCCTCACATTATATAGTATTCTCAAAATACATTATTTCTCGTTACTAAATTCTTATGGCAGTTTCAACACATTTATTAAAAATGTTATAATAAAAATATTGGTTCTTTCGATAAATTATCTTAACAGGTGATATAATAAAATACTATTCCTTCAATAACAATTACATTCATTTCCTAAATAGAATTTTTAATGTTAGCTTCACTCAGCTATTGTACTTCTCTCAAGTATTTCTTAAATCTTTGACTGTTCTGCTATTATGTCGTAGCTTGTATTTACTTCTACTCATATTACAATATTATTTCCATTCTTTCTCTATATCAATTATTATACAGTATGGTGTGCATCCGGAGTTTCTCAAGAAATGTGGTCCAGCTACCAAACGATGGCTTGCAAACTTTTTCAGTTCCATTCTACAATCAGGACGTCTTCCACCGTCTTTCAAGAAGACCAAAATAATTGCAGTACTGAAGCCAGGAAAAGATCCAAAGCTACCCTAAAGTTACAGGCCAATTGCCTTACTCAGTGTCACCTACAAATTACTTGAAAGACTGTTACTGAATAGAATTGCTCCTGCAATTGAGCAAGAGATTCCTGTTGAACAAGCTGGATTCCGCCCAAAACGAGACTGCTCTGATCAAGTCCTTGCCTTAACTACATATCTAGAAATTGGCTTTGAGAAGAAACTTAAAAGTGTTTCTGCCTTTCTGGACCTCTCAGCGGCGTACGATACTGTCTGGAGAAAAGGACTTCTCCTCAAACTCATAAAGTCAGTCCCTTGTCTTAAAACAGTGACTCTCATCAGCAAAATGTTAAGTAATAGACTATTCCAAGTTCACAATGAAAGTGCCTGAAGCAGGTTCCATACACTCAATAATGGTCTACCTCAGGGTTCAGTTTTATCCCCTATGCTATTTAACTTATACATTCATGATCTGCCAGAAACGGTATCCCGTAAATTCATCTATGCGGACGATATCAATCTTACAGTCCAGTGCACCACTTTTGATGAAGCAGAGGATTTACTGAGTGAAGACCTTAAGAAGATGAATGTTTATTTCAAAAAGTGGCGGCTTCAACCAAGTCCTTCTAAATCTGAGGTAACCACATTTCACCTTAACAACCTACAGGCAAACTACCAACCTAGAGTGAAGTTCGGGAACCAATATCTGAAGTACAACAGCTCCCCTAAGTATTTAGGAGTGATATTGGACAGGGCATTAACTTTCAGACAGCATATTGCAAAAACAGCAGCAAAATTAAAAAGCCGTAATAACTTACTAAGTAGGTTAGCTGGAACATCATGGGGTGCTGATGCCAACACACTCAGGACTACTGCTTTTGCTGTCGTTTACTCTCCAGCTGAATACTGTGCAGATGTATGGTTGAACAGCTCCCATTGCCAACTGGTTGATATTCAACTCCGGCAGACAATGCGGATTATCTCTGGCACTCTACATTGCACTCCCTCACAGTGGCTACCTGTACTGTGTAATATTGTTCCTCCTCACATCAGGAGACAGCAAGTTCTTTCCCGCCTGTGGCGCAGAATTATGAATAATGAAGTTCTCCCAATCCACCAAGACGTCAATCAACCTTCCACATCCAGGTTGAAATCACGTAAACCAGCCTACAAGACGGCTATGGAACTTACTTCAGCTCCATTCAACCCCCGAAATACATGGAAAGTTGAATGGTCTACCTCTCCACCTCGTGGCCTAATTGAAGCACTTGATCCTACCATCAAACTACCTGGATTCCATCTCCCTCAAGCTGTCTGGTCCCGTCTGAACAGAATTCGATGTGGCACTGCTCGAACTAGAGCAGCCTTACATCAGTGGGGTTGGATAGACTCGCCTCTTTGTGATTGTGGATATGAAGTGCAAACCATCAAGCATGTCGTGCAGGAATGCCCTCTATATATGTACTCTGGGACCTTAGAAGAGCTCCATGCAGCCACTCCACAAGCTCTTGAATGGATTCAAGACCTGGCAGCCCATATATGAAGGGTCCTAATGCTGTAAATTGTTTATTTGAAAATTTATTTTTATTAATTACAGTACTGTCTTGTAAGCATCATACGCTAAATAAATAAATAAATAAATAAATAAATAATTATACAGTTCCATATTTTAACATTTGTGAATAATGTAAATAAATATTTACAACCAGATCTGTCGAATAAGTTATTAGACTATAACTTCGTTCAGATCCTTCAAGTAGATCATCAACGATCACATTATTTAATATATACTTCAGTGTAATATCCTTGGAACATATTTTCCATTAAACTTCCATCATTACTAAAAATGATCAAATCAATTTTAAAATTATTATGTCGTAGCTTGTATTTATTTCTACTCATATTACAATATTTACTTTAAATGAAACAAATTCGAGCAAAACAATAAAATTCGAGCTAAACGATAAAATCTCCATAAAGTAAATTCGAAATCGCATAAAATTCTAAATTCCAAATAGCAATTCTAAATAATCACAAAAATCGCTTACAAATCTGAAAAATCAATGAAAATCGAAAATGAAACTTCTACCTAACATAGCGATGAAAATATCAAATCGAAAAATATTGAAATATGATTTGAAGATTTAGAAAAATGGCATTAAAATACTAAATTGTCGGATATTCTCAAAAGTTTCTACAATTCTACAAAATGGGATACTTCGTTGGTCTATTGACTACCTAGTGCTGCATAGATCTGGCTAGAAGTGGATTTCCCTCGTTGTTCATCAGGAAACTGATTGTTTCTGAGAAATCGCCCCCTCAAGATGTCGTGTGGGACCCTGTTCGATCTCCTTCGGAAGTCTCTAAACTGCCAGGAACTGGATTCGAACTCTAACATCATTGTGTAGTCGTCCTCTCAGCTTGGCTATCTTCTTAATGAGATGGGAAAGCCTTTTCTCTCTCGATTCTGGAATTTCTTCGTCGCAGATCAGAAAGATATGTGTATCCATCATTGTAGTCGATGAAATGACTTTTGTAGCTGTAGATTTAACTTACGCAGGAGAGACTAGATGATCATCTCCCCCACGGTATTAATATTATGTCATTTCGAATATTCTCGCCATCATCACAGCTATGTTCCCTGTAAGCATTTTAGTAGCACATCTCCATCACTGTAGATTCAATAGTTTCTTCCTCTCTCAACTTCTGTATATTTGACATGGTGATAAATGCGTAGAATAATTTCTATCACCTTACTCGTTGCTTTAATTAGTTTCACGTATTTCTTCTTTGTAGTTGCAGAATAAATGTAGATATATGACTATGCAATCTAATGTGCCATAATTTTCATTGCTAATATAGGCCTACTGCTTGTAATAACAACTTCTTCGATGATATATCGATGTCTATCAGCTTTGTCTTCAAACGGAGAGTAATTAGTGGACACGTCCACTCTTGACGAAGTTGGTGAATAATAAGAGCCACGATCTAAGTCGCTTGTCCCCCACTTCGACAATAAAGTTGGCGTCCCCTCATAAAAAACTTGCCTATATGGCACGTTAATAGTGAATATATTATTCCATAGTTAAGCAGTAAATCAGCTGCAAATATCAATAAATACTTCTTATTTATTAATTAACAGCTTCTCTGATGTTTCGAAGTGTTAATATATCGCTGGTAGATATACTAATTGCGCTAATTGCTTTCTTCTCAGTAAAGCCTCTTCCTATTTGCTGTCACTGCCACGTGTTTGGCTCAGAATTCCTTCGAACGCATCCCCGACATAGGTCACGTGTGAAATCGGAAGTCTTCGGCTGGTTTCACAAAGTCAGACAAAGCCTAGCTCCTCCCGAGCCGTCCTGCTCGTCACGTGTGAGCTGGGAATTACTTGATTGGCCTTGCTTGGTGAACTAGTTAACTGAGCGAGATGTAACAACCTGTTTTTGGCTTCTTTCCAGACACTGTTTTACTTAGCATGGTTAACTTTCAAAACTTTCAAATAATAGAATATTTCCAACCACTAATAACAGTACAGTACCTTGGCGCGTCTGCCAGGTTTGGTCTCTGGGATTGCCCTCTGGCACACGTGCCTCGGCCGTACGTTTTCTTGCACTAAAACTAGGTCCTGTTGAGTGGCAGAAATACTTCAGAAGGCGCATACCCGTTAGGGCGGCCATCAATTCAAGTCGTGGGAGAGTTACCCTTTTGGTAGGAGCAAGCCTACTTTTACTGCAAATAAGTTTAACTGAAGCATTGGATTCGTCCATGGTTCTAACATATAGGTTAGCTCCATTAACTCTTTCTGATGCATCGCAGAATACATGGACTAGCGAAGTCTCTGGAGTTCAGCTCATGAATCCTACCCACATGGGAATCCTCATAGTGTCTAATTGCTTGAGATCCAAATTTGCCATAGAAACACCATGAAGCAAACAAATCGCGCACAGCATAAAACAGACACCACATTGTACTGTATGCGTGTGGTTGGCAACATTTTATTTATCCTATAAATCATGCCCACAATAGCCAACACAACTGAAATTTCAGTATATAAGTCCTATTTTAAAAAGGAGATGGTGGGTTATAGACAGTGGAGGAGGAAACATCTATTTGGACATCATTTCCACAATTATTTATCATTACACAAGGTATTTCGGCTAATTTAAGTAGTTTTGTACTTGGTTCTCACTCCCGAAGTGTTACCAAATAATATTTTTAATAAGGTACAGGAATGTACCATAGAACCACACCCGGGTGACTGGAGTGGGACTTCGATGATGATGAGAATGGACCATAGCCTAATATGAAAGCAGTTCAGACTGCAAGAATATTGCAATTTTGCATGTAGCTTAAGCATGACTGTAGGCTAGAACATGGCTCCCAGGTTGATTCACTTTAAGCCTGTTTTTATCTCGTGAGCTTTTACAATTGTACTGAGGAGAAATTGCCATTAGTAATATTGTGTTGGCTAATAATGGTAAATTATAATTTATCCTGGTTTCTCTTCTGTTGTCACTCAGTTTCACTGGATGGATAGTACCTGCTTGCTTAGCAATATATAATTATATATACTGCTCAAAAAAATTAAAGCACCACTTTTTTCAAAGGCCACCAAATTTTGTTAAGTTGACCTACAAGCTCGAAATCTCAGTATGACGTTTGTCCTGACGCCTACCAAGCATATGCTTCAGCACAACTCCCCAACTTGAGTAGTTTCGGGGTAGCACCCCGAAAACCAGCCCATTTTCGAAAACCGCAAATTGAAGTTTGCGAAAAACGCTGCAGGACTTGTCGCAGGTTGCCAAAGCAGTCGAAAATGAATGAGTCTTGCTCTTAAAGGTTCCACAAACACGTTGAAATCGTTACATTTGACGTTTGGGCATTTTCAACCCCCTTCATCATCCCCTAAACATGGACTACCATTGGGGGCGTCTGAGAAGGTACCGGGTGTGTTTAACCACCTGAAAACCTGTACACCGTCCTCAGTTGCTGATTGCAGTAAGTTCTTAAGGCCTCCGGCAATGTCCACACCCCCTAACACCCTCAACTGGCATGGGACCAAACCACCCCTTCTCGATTCACCCCTAAGGAAGGTTTTAATCGAGATGTTTATCAGTGCTGCTAATGGGGGGGGGTCTTCCCATAACGTTGCAAAAAAGGAACTGTGCCTTTGTCACCACCCCTTCCCCTGCAACCCCCGTTTGTATGATTTTTCGAATCAGGCCCTTTTTAAGGGCTGAAACGACTTCTTAATCGCTGAAAGGGCTGTAAAGGTCCTTAGAAGTAGTGGTGACACGAAATCAACCCCTTCCGATCGATGATTGACATTCCGTCCCCCAAATTCGAAATTTTTGCACCCCCAACCCTCCCTGTCTGGACGCGTAATGCGTCATGGCAGAGTTTTCAGAGTTGGATGAAAATGAAGCTTATGGCCTGCAATGGAGCCCAAAACAGCAGGCTGGATAGAAATTCATCGGTAGGTTGGGAAACGGGACCAAAATTTTTCAAAAAAGTGTACAGCCTACAGTAAGTACGCCCATGCATAGGCAACCCACATCACGTCCGTGCGTGTGGGTTGCCTATGCTCGGCAATAGGTTACAAAGTTTGGCAATGGGAGAAAAATGACGTGATGTGGGTTGCCTATGCATTGGTGTACTTACTAGAGGCTGTTAACTTTTTTGAAAACTTTTTGGTCCCGTTTCCCACCCTACCGATGAATTCCCATCCAACCTGCTGTTTTGGGCTCCATTTCAGGCCATAAGCTTCATTTTGATCCAACTCTGAAAACTCTGCCATGACGCGTTACGCGTCCAGACAGGGAGGGTTGAGGGTGCAAAAATGTCAACTTTGGGGGATGGAATGTCAATCAAACATCGGAAGGGGTTGATTTCGTGTCACCACTACTTCTAAGGACCTTTACAGCCCTTTCAGCGATTAAGACCTCATTTCAGCCCTTAAAAAGGGCCTGATTCGAAAAATCATACAAAAGGGGGTAGCAAGAGAAAGGGTGGCGACACAGGCGCAGGTCCTCTTTTGAAACGTTAGGGGAAGACCCCCCCATTAGCAGCACTGATAAAAATCTCGATTTAAACCTTCCTTAGGGGTGAATCAAGACGGGGTGGTTTGGTCCCTTGCCAGTTGAGGGTGTTAGGAGGGGTGAACATTGCCGGAGGCCTTAAGAACTTACTGCAATCAGCAACTGAGGACGGTGTGCAGGTTTTCAGGTGGTTAAACACATCCGGTACCTTCTCAGGCGCCCCCAATGGTAGTCCATGTTTAGGGGATGATGAAGGGGGTTGAAAATGCCCAAACGTCAAATGTAAAGATTTCAACATGTTCGTGGAACCTTAAGAGCAAGACTCATTCATTTTCGACTGCTTTGGCAACCTGCGACAAGTCCTACGGCGTTTTTCGCAAACTTCAATTTACGGTTTTCAAAAATGGGCTGGTTTTGGGGGCGCTATCCCGAAACTACACAAGTTGGGGAGTTGTGCTGAAGCATGTGCTTGGTAGGCGTTGGGGCAAACGTCATACTGAGATTTCGACCTTGTGCAATCAACTTTCCAAATTTGGTGGCCTTTGAAAAAAGTGGTGCTTTCATTTTTTTGAGCAGTATATAATATATAGCCAATTGTTTATCACAGTATGTGTGTTGGTGATATTTCAGCTTCTCCTTCATCTTTTATAGAGATATTGTGAACTTTGAAAATGATATTTGATAATAGTCTTAAGTGAATTAACATTTATACAGCTTGTAATTTTGGACAGTTTGTGATGATAGGTTTACCATACGAATTGTGAGTGGTAGAGGGTTTAGCATACTAATTGTGAGTGGTAGAGGATTTTACTCCTCATGCTGAGGAACTGTTTTAGTTCTACCGCATAGCTCATATACAGCAGTGTTGCCTAACATATTATTGACATTAATATTTGTAAAACAGTAGACATGTGGAGTTTTCAGAAGGCACAATAAGCATGAATTCTTATGATAACTCTTAGGTTACTATAAACCTTTGCTGTTAGTAAGGGTAGTGAACACTTCTTTATATTAATAATATTAATGAAGATCTGCATATATTGCAATATGTGCTGATACTTTGTTACAGAATGCATCTGCCGCAGTTGAAGTAACAAATAACTGCCGGTCCTGCAGCAAACAAGTTTTCCAGATGGAGCAAGTGAAAGCTGAAAGTGCTGTTTGGCACAAGAACTGCTTTCGATGCAAGGAATGCAATAAACAGCTTACGTAAGTAGACTATATTTTTCTTCATCTTCCCCATTCATGTTAAATAGTCTTAAATAAAATAGAAATTCATTCAGCATTTTAAACGTTTGACAGCACTCGGCAACCATACTTTAATTAATACTCCGCAAGCACCAACCTGTTTCTCGTGGTTATCCATAGCATGGCATGGCAAGGGGCTCTTGTGCAGTTGACGGTGTCCCGTTTCAATTTTGTTATTTTTGTTTGTAGCACTCTGGAAATTATTTGTACGTACTGTGCCATGTTATTGAAGCTAACTGCTTTTAACACACACCATTTTCACACTTTAAAATAAGGAAATTATCAACATTCACTTTTAAGTAATAAACTGACGAAAAAACACTTCGCCATGTTGGATAAGGCTTGTATCAGGCAATGCTGCCAACTTCACTTCACCACACTCCCCTGTAGTGAGGTTAGGCGAAGGCGAAAATTACTGATGTACTAAAAATTGGGTGTCTGGACAAAACCATTGGTCGCTACTTGGTTAGACATATCATCATCATCATCATCATCATCATCATCATCATCATCATCATCATTGGGCGAAATCATTGGCCTGTACGAGGTTAGATGACTGTCTGGACGAAAATTACTGATTGTACTACAAGCAAGGGGGTCTGGGGCATAAGCCCCAGGTTATGTTTGTTTTTGTATGTAAAACATTATTCTGCGTTCACCACTGCAATGAACGCACTATCTCCGGCACTGATTACATGTTTCGAACTAAGCGGCATAACCAGCGCCAAACAGTAATGGTGGCACTACTAGAAAAATGCAATAACACCCTCTAGCGATAAAATGTTCCACTCCTGTGTCTTACTCACATTAGCTATTCCTATAGAAACTTTTCCAGATTTTGATGGCGGCTGACACTGTCAACTGCAAGAGTTCCTGGCAAGGCAAATGACAAATCTTGAATTCACATGTACCCTTAGGGTTGCCAGATTTCAAGAATGGAAAAACGGAACAGATGCCCCAAAACTTTTTTTAAAATCAGGGTTGTTAAATGTTGTAATAAATAATACACATGTGTATAAAAGAAACATTACATAATCAAATACACAAAATTAAAACTAGATATTGCTGACATATCATACAGGCCTATGACACCAGCAACTTACAAATATTTTTCATTTGGACGACCCTTTGCAAGGACTTTTTTAAATCTCTAAGTACCTTCTGATAAAATTCACTACTTCGTCATAATTGAAACATGTGAATAATTCTTGTTTTATCAAACTAATGGAGCTTCTGTTTCTATCGTCTCTCCATTTGATATTCATGACAGAAATAACTCTCCGTAAGATCATTGGAGGGGAAAATGGTGAGCAAGAACTACACTAGGACTAAGATATTCATTAGTGTTGTTGCCCCTAATAAATCTATAACATGTACCCATCTACCTGACACAGGCATAGATATCATTTTCTCTTTCTAACTTGCACCTGTACTCTACCACTCAGTAAAGTGAAGCAATGCGGCCAGAGTGCCGGTGCCGATGCTATTTGACGTCACTAACGCCAATCACGTAAAGCATGGATTGCTCAAGCGGGACATTTGAAAATTGGTGCCAAATTGAATATATTAACCGAAAAATGGAATATTTGACGTTCCATTAAAGATTAAAACGGAACGGGGAACAAAACAAGAAAAAACGGAATTGTTCTGGGTAAAAAGGAACGTCTGGAAACCCTATGTGCCCTGCTCTAATAAACTGTTTGGGTGTTATGTGAAGTTTTGAAGCAAATTTTTCTGTTTTGCCTGTACAAACTGTCAATTTATACTTTTCAATCGGTCAGTACACTTCTGCCCAATTAGATTAGGCGGGTTATATATTATAATACACTTTCTGAAAAAAATTACATGTATTAGTAGGTATAAGGGATATCCCCTCTTTCATCAGTGAATCATCTAATTGGGCAAAAAATGTATTGATTGACTGAAAAGTATTAATTGACTTTTCGGTGTTGCCATTACTCGCCTTGAGAAAATAACAGCCCACAGCAATTTTAAAATAAACTGTCTGCAATGGCAGAGGGCGATATTCGTAACAGAATGTAAATCGTAATATGTCCAGTTTGTTTCAGTTTGCCCCCAAAGATTTTTGTTAGGACAACGTGCATTAGTGAAAAACGTGACAATCCAATATTTCACAGGATGCTTAAGAACCCTAAACATGGAGGAAACATTGTATTATATTATGGGGATGCTTCTCTGCTGAAGGTGTAGGTCCTTTACTGTACAGTATGTATAGGGTATCGTGAATGGTCATAGCTGTAGGCATTTTGGAAAAGAAAATGTTACCTTACGCTAGAAGACACATGACAAACAATCATAAACATCATGTGTGCAAGAGCATCTTCAGTATAAGAAAGTAAACATTTTACAAGGACATAGTCAAGAGTCTGGATTTGATTCCAACACAAAATGTTTGGACCCTACTTGACTAATGTGTAGGAACAAATGAGAGTTCACTTTGCAATGTGAATGGGAAAATATTCTTAAGGTTAAAATACTATGCCTTATTCAGTTCATGCCTGCAAGATGTGCTGCCATGATAATAGCAAAGCCCTATGCAACCAAGTGTTAAATATTATAGGCAAAATGAAAAGTATATAATTTTTGTTATTTTAGTTTATCATCTAGGCTTCCAGGATCACCGATATACGACGCGGCTCCATCCTGGAAGCCTAGATGATAAACTAGACACCGGCCGCGAAACCTACGATCTAATTAATTTTTATTTCTGCAGAACCGTTAAAAGTTCTTCACTGACAAAACACTTTAGAGCTGTTGATTTATGTACTTCATTATTTAATGTTTAACATACTCTTTTTTGGCGATTCTTATTTTTTTTATTGTAATGTAAGCTACATTCTTTGCTATTAGCTACATTATACAGAGCAAGACACAAATTATATAGAGACTGCTCCAGTCCAGCAAGATGCAACAAAGCATTTGTCAGTAATTTCAATGTACCACACTACTCTGGCTGGTCATATTGTTTCTGATTTATCCTAACTCTTTAACAGAAAAACAATACAAAATGAAATTGTCTCCCTGGTTGTGTAGTGACCAGCGTCTTGGCCATCACCGCAGAGGCTGTGGTTCGATTTCCGGCTCAGCCAAGAAATTTAATTAATGTCTGCTGGAATGGGGTGCACAGCCTTGTGAGGCAAATCTGAGAAGAGGTGGGTTCGATTCTCACTTCAGCCATCCTAGATGTGATATTCCATGGTTTCTCACTTTCACTCCAGGCAAATGCAAGGATGGCTCCTAACTTCAGGCCACTTCCTTCCACAATCCCTCCTCAGTTACAAATACACACAGTAGTACAGACATCACGGTGTCACAGGTTATCAAATTCTACACACGCAAGTACACGGGGCGGTCATGAAAACCAAGATCAACAGACAAGGGGACCCGATGCGCTGACCGCGCGTCATCCCAATATCTGCAGGCCAAATGGCTGGGCAGCGGCAGTTTGATAGGCCTAGACCCTTCATGGGCTGTAGTGCCAGGGGTTATAAGTGCTCGGGGCTACATGACCACAATGTCGCAAAGCCTTTAAAGAAACAATAGAAAATTTATTATTATTATTATTTTTCTGTTATATACAATTTCTTCATAAAGACAACCGTTACAATTATTTTGGGTGTTCATATCTTTGTATCTCCAACCTCCCCCTTTTCATTTCTCCAGCAAAAATAATTTTCAGCCTTGATTCATCCCTCACTGGTTTGACATAAATACTCATTTTTATGCAATCCTAAGCAGTTATGATTAAGAATGAATTTGTGCAGAATGTATGAGATGCATCATCATCATCATCCGACACTGTGTTCCAGTTCAGGTTTTGTTGTATTTTGCTTTTCTTCACCAAGTCCATCCATCTCAGTCTTGGTCTTCCGTATCTTTTTTGCCCATCATCTGTCATTCCCTTGCTTGTTTCGCCATGCTTCACCACTCATTCGTTAGATATGTCCAAACCAATTCAGTCTGTTTTGTTCTAGCTTTTCATTAGGATTTGCACTTCTAGTTCTTCTTGTATGTTTTCATTTCTCACTCGATCCCTTCTTGTCTCCTGAATCATGCTCCTCAAGAATTTATTCTCCACTGCCTGCACTCTTCCCTCATCTCTTGCGTGTGTGTCACTGTCCAGGCTTCTGCTGCGTGTGTCATTATAGGAATATAATATGTCTTGTACATTACTCCTTTAGCATTGATTACTACATCTTTATTCCATATTAGACTCCGTACCCGGTGGTAGAAATTACTCCCAAGCTGTATCCTTCTACTGATTTCCCTATCCAGACTTCCATTTTCCATTAGCTCACTTCCCAAATACTTAAGTGTCCCACTACTTCAAGTTCCTTATCTCCAATTTTAATAACTCCTCTGCCTTCTTTCTTTTCTCTACTCAACACTATTGTTTTGTTCTTCTCCACACTGATCTTCAATTCCCATTGTTAAACCTCTTCATTCACTACATTCAGCTGTTCTCTCTCTCTTATCCTGTCCCCATTTCACATCATTAGGCCTACATTAATTTTTGCACCACCATAACCTTCCCTTGCATCTTTCATGATGTCATCCATCACTATTATAAACATTAAATGGGACAACACACTCACTTCCTCGTTTAACTCCAGTTTCAATTTCAAACCATTCTGTTTTACCCACTGTTGTCTTGATGCAGCTGCAGCAATTCTAGTACATTGATTTTATCATTGTTATTAATTTCTTAGTAATTTCTTTCCAACATCTCTGAGTGCCAGGCTTTCCCAAACTGTTGCTCTGGGTTAATCAAAGGTGCTTGATCTTTGCAAATACCTTTAGTTTTGAAAATTGTATTTTTCACGACCGTTTAAATCTTAAATCTTTCCTGCAAGACATCACACTAACTCTTCATTATGGTTCCTACTGTGAAATGAAACAAAGTGCTGAAGACAGAGAACAATAATTGTGGAGACAAGGCATTGCCTTTAGAAGTTGATGATGATGCAGTTTTTCAACAATTAGGTCATGTTGTGTACATAAAAGTACAAGCCATCAAGATATTAAATAGAGAGTTAAATTGTGTGAATGTGACCAGGACTCGAATCTGGTCCCTAATAGTTGAAAAACCATATTTTATTTTATAAAATGTAAATGCAGCATTTTCATTGGAATTATCTTTTTTATAGTGTGGACAACTACAGCAGTAATGAAGGAGTCTTGTACTGCACACCTCACTTCAAGGAGTTGTTTAAGCCAAAAGCCGTACCAGAAGACGATGAGATTCGTAAGTATTCTTATAATGTAATGCTAAGATTTAGAGCCATTTCATCCAATGACCTGCAGCAGACTTGGCCTAGGTTGACCGATTGTGAATAGTGTCAGATTAACCTTTCTGTTTACAACACAATGTGGTTTACTGTGCATATATACACTTTGCTGAACTATGTACACTATTTTATCATTTGGCAATGAATTTTTTTTGGAAAATGGGGACGAAGAATAATGGCAAGGAACTTTCTTCTAGGGATGGGTAAGTTACTTTTTAAAAGTCCAGTGGTTAGAATTCCATGTTCAAAGATCCCATAGCTTATGATCACGAGGTTAATGGTCCTATTGTAATTCAAGCAGCATCCTAATTAAGTAGACTTAGTGTCTACTTAATTACATGGATTGCTGTGGGCATTTTATATCCTTGTGAGTCAGATATTCAAAGTCATAGCTACTGCCCTTAACAATAATAAGATGGAGGAACACGAAGCCCAATTCCCAACTCTGTGGTGAAGGATTTTTATCATGGTGTGAGGTTTGGTAGGAGCACTGATGAAGACAATTGTGAAGGGATGGGTTTTCTGTCATCCTCGGAGTGAGGAGTGGTTTGTAGTGTTCTTCTACTTTTAATTCCAGTCAGTTGTTAGAGGGGTGTATTTAACTTATGGCCTCAACCTACTTCTAGCACCAATTAAAAGTATGCATATTTTGCCCTACGACTCCAGAACCACGTGGTGGATGCAAATTTTCCAGTTAACAAATGATGGGAAACTACCCTCCTGGGTCATCTAATTGATGGTGAAGGATATAATCCAAACCCCATGGAAATAAAAGCAATATCAATAGGCATGTCATTGCAATTAATTTTCACTTTTGAGTAAATAATTCAAAAACATTCCACACAAAAGAATAAATTAATTTTATCATCTTCACATTTACCATTGAACATCTGTCTCTTAATCCTATTCGACCACCTCGTGGTGTAGCGGCTAGCATTTGGCCCATTATAATACTGAATTTCTTTATAAAGTGCAATTCATATCTGGCTGGCTGCATGGGTGAGCGGTTAAGTTCTCGCTTGCTGGGCCCAAGGTTGCAGGTTCATATCCTGGTGCAGTCAGCTGGCCTTTGATGGTGTGCAAATGCGAGGGAGCTGTGTTGGTAGATTTACTGGCACGTTAATGATCCCCTTCGGGGCAAATTCCGGCATCCCGGCGTCTCTAAAAGCCAGAGTAGTTAAAAGGGACGTAAAACCAATAACATTATTATTGTTATTACAACACCAATTCCTATCTCCGGAACAAATCGTCCGTTTCTCCTCTCATTTCAAGTCCTCCAATGTCCATGTTAATGTCCATTAGTTGACCTGAAAGCAGGGCCGGTCTTAGGGGTGTGCGACATGTGCGGTCGCACAGGGCGCCAACGGTTTGGGGAGCGCCGAAGGCGTCCCCCAAAGATAGGCAAATTTCGATTTATTTCCTATTGAACAAATGGCAAGATAGGTAAATGCGATTTCGTCAAACACATTAGGGAATCAGTTTTTTTAAAAAGTTCAATCGGTGTTATCTCTCACGACTGAAAACCCTACGCGCACCTTAGACCGTGACGGATCGAAGTAAAACTCAGTGAAATAGTAATTAGCAAACACTATATCTTTCTCTGCCTTGCCTTGCCTTGCCTTTTCACTATCGCGGAAACGCAACCCGGCTCGTCTCCCGGGCCCGGGACCAACCAAATCGCCCTTCGTCAGCACTCGGCCATTTCCGTGATATTTCGGTTCGGTTCGCTGTTGTAGCAGAGCTGTAGCAAGGTGAAGGAGAGAGAAAGAAAGCGAGGAAGGCAGGGAGAGAGGGGAGTGAGGTTGGAGAAAGGGGTGTGGGTGTGGCACGAGCTGGAGACAGAGTCAAAGACAAAGAAATCATAACAAACGACACGTGTGGCCGGGCGAAGTCGGCGTCGACCCACCCGTAGATGGCAGGACGTATTAGCACAATACACGGGAGTGTTATGGCCCTTGATAATTGTCGTTCATTCGAGCGTGATGCGGATGGTGTTAAGTCGGGACTAAGAAACCCTACAACAATGGCCTCCTCCATTAAAGCTAGTGGAGCTGCAAACAAAATACGAAGGTTGCAGCGTGCAGAAGAAGACAGCATAAGCTTTTAAAAAATTTGCCCGACCTTCAACATCAATAGACGGGAGATCTTCTCAAACTAATCCTACTGATCAGTCCAATAATGTGCCGATCTGATCATTAACACTTTGACAGAAATGGGGTTAAAGCTAGAAGACCTTAGAGGTCAAGGCTTTGACAACGGCGTGAATATGAAAGGTAAACATAAAGGAGTTTAAGCTCGCATTGTAAAACAGTTCCCGCGTGCAAAATATGTTCCATAGGGTAGCCATTCCTTAAACCTAGTTTATCTGACTCAGCCGAATGCTGTCCTTACTGCGTTACTCTATTTGGCATTATTCAACGCATATATGTTTTATTTTCGTCGTCTCCTGGCCGGTGGTCTATTTTGTTGGCTCACATTTGTAATTTGACTCTAAAATATTTGAGCGACACTCGCTGGGAGTGTTGCATAGATGCAGTGAGGCCTCTTAGATACGATACGAATGGGGTAGTGGCAGCCTTTAAGGCCATTAAGGAGAATCCTGCTTTTAATTTGGGGCTACGCCATGAAGCTGAATACTGAAAATTGAGACATTCGAATTTGTCGTTGCTGTTGTAGTATGGCACGATATTTTGTTTCAAGTAAACATAGTTAGCAAAGCCATGCAAGCAGAAGCAATTGATATACAAAGGTGTCTTCTTTCGCGGAAGGTTGTATCGCGTAACTTAAAAAATATTCCCAAGAAGGCTATCAAAGCACTATAACTTCGGCTAAAGAAATCATTGAGTCTGTGTCTCTTGAGGTCGATGAAGGTAGACGAAAAAGGAAGACTGGACCCCCTAAAAGGTTGATTGGGGAAGATGACTCGGACGGAGTCATCGAGTCAGGCACTGAGAGTGACAGTTCTGAGTCAGAGTCGGAGCCGGAGCTTACAGAGGCTGAAGCTCAGGCTAAGGTTAGGTGCAAAGAAGTGAAGCTACAACGACGCTTCAAAAAAGTTTCTTTGACAAACTCCTAACTTTAGCTTTAAAGTCTGTAAGGAAGAGATTCTCTTTCTTTAAAGATCATTCCAATACATGGGTTTTTTTGTACGATCTAAAGGCACTGCCTGGGTGTATTAAAGATAGTAGTCCACTCATGGATCGTTGCTTGAACTTGCAAAAGCAACTTTCCAGTAGAAATAATGAGTCTGACATAAGTGGGATGGATCTATGTTCCGAGCTGCAACATTATTGAGCCCATGCCAAACGCTAAAAAACCCTCGCGCTGCGTTGCAGTTCATCTACAGCACGAATATGATTGACGTTTTTCCAAACATCGATGTAGCTTTGCGAAATCTCTAAACCCTGCCGGTAACTGCCGCTTCGGGTGAACGTAGCTTTTCAAAATTGAAGTTGATTAAAACCTACCTGCGTGCTACAATTGGCCAAGAGAGACTGTCAAAACTTGCTTTAATTTCAATACAGAACGATGTTGCGCGTTCACTCGATTTAGCCCAGTTAGTAAAACAGTTTGCTTCAGTCAAATCACGGAAAGCTCCCTTCTCATAAAGTTTTGAGTTTGTGTGTTTTTTCCTGTGTGTCGTAGTTTGAATTAGTAAAGCTTGATTCCTGTAAGTGTATTTTTCCAGTGATTTTGTTATGTTGATATTTTGCATCACAATAGTTATTGTAATATGTTACGCACCACCTATTTGATAATAAAGTCCCGTATTTTTGCATCATGCGAGCGTACAGCCGATATTTTGTATGTTACCTTGACTATCCCATTACTACAATGCAAATAAAGCATGCTCAAGTAATATAGTAAATGGGTAAATGTACTTTAGGTTCATTTTATTTAATTTCATCCGATAACTCGGTGCCTTGCCTTTGCCTGCATTTTCTACTTTGTATTTTCATGATTCCTCTTTATGATACCACATAATTTTTGCCAGAGTTAGGCAACCCGCCTCACACAGAGGGGCGCAAAATCAAATTTCGCACAGGGCGCTGAAACCCCTAAGACCGGCCCTGCCTGAAAGTATAATGTCTCTGTACTTCACTAGTACTGTGCATTTCCCTTTAAATAAAGACAGTCTGATTGCCCCACTAACAAGGAACAGTCACCAAATCGGCCTGTGAGATTGACATTGTTCCAAGTTGAGGAGATGATGCCCTTAAATTTGAGGCTCCTATTTACACGTCACACCGTCACAAGCCTTTCAAAATAAAGTGTTTGAATGTTGGCGGATGATACTGATGTCCCCATTCCGTGTCTGCCACTGCTTGCAAGAGTGGTGTGCTGCAGAGGAGAGGTGTCGGGAAGGTCATCCAGTCCTACCAAGCCAAGTCACTGGGCATGGTATCATACCTAAATATTTTCAAGCTAAATGAATGGCATCGATTCTAATATAACTACGAATTCTACGGCATAGCAGAAGACTAAATCAAGGACTGCAAAAGGAAATTAATTTTCAATTTTCTTTACCCTCTAGCGTATAGAAATTTTTCGTAGCATTTTATCAGTGTTGACTTCGTTATCTAGTAAAAGGATTGCTTTTCTGTCGGTCAACATGTTAATGTGCCCAATTAAATTGGGGGGAAATAACACTTGTCTACTCACATCTGCTAACCTGGAAAAAAAGAAATTACATGGATTAATTATATACTTTTATACACTTCTCGAATTGGATGACATATTTCGTTCATCAGACCCTGTTCACGTAGGCTTGGCAAAATTTTTATCCGCTAATGGGTGAAGAAACTTTAAAGTTAATTTCATTTTGCTGTCCTTAATTCCGTTGGGCGGATATGTATATACGAAGTACGTCCAGAAAGTAAGTTCCGTTAGGTAATAACATTAAATTGTGTACCGATAAAGAAAAATTATTTATTGCACAAAACTCTACAACCCTTAAACTACTTTTCCACATAACTGCCGAAATGTTGCAAGCATTTGTCGTAGCGTGGCACGAGTTTTTGTATACCTTCTTCATAGACGTGTGCCGCCTGTGTCTTCAATTAGTTGTATGTTCTTACAGGGCAACACAAAACAAAATGGATGGGTAGTGCACTTCAGTTTTTGACCCGTTACAATGAAGGCGGCGAAGAATTTCTGACACAGATAGTCACAGGAGATGAAACTTGGGTTACTTACGACACCCCTGAAAGTAAGCGGCAATCAATGGAATGGAGGCACACTTCATCCCCAGCAAAGGTTAAGCCGAAACAAATCTTGACACCTCGGAAAATTATGTGCCCAGTGTTCTGGGACTGGAAAGGCATCTTACTCATTGATTTCTTACCGCGAGGTCAAACAATCAACGCAGATGCTTACTGCGAGACACTTAGGAAATTACGCCGCGCAATTCAGAATAAGCGCCGAAGGTTGCTGTCAAAAGGTGTTGTTTTTCTTCACGACATCGCACGACCACACACTGCAAATGTGACGAAAAACCTCCTACAGGGATTTGGCTGGGACGTGTTTGACCACCCTCTGTACAGCCCTGACCTCGCTCCTAGCGACTTTCATCTGTTCACACATCTCAAGTCTTTCCTTGGCGGTCAACACTTCAACAATGACGATGAGCTGAAAGAAGATGTTTCCAACTGGTTGAAGACTCAGGCGGCAAACTTCTATGAAGAAGGTATCCAAAAACTTGCGCCACGCTATGACAAATGCCTGCAAAAGTTCGGCAGTTGTGGAAAAGTAGTTTAAGAGGTGTAGACTGTTGTGCAATAAATACTTTTTCTGTATCTGTACACAATTTAATTTTATTACCAAACGGAACTTACTTTCTGGACGTGCCTCGTAACACTTACCGGTATGTACAACAATATATACAGTTATTAAATTATAAAATCTTTTATAATGTGTCAAATTACACTAAGGATTTCTGAGGAAGAATGGGAGAGAAGAAGACAGTGGATGAAGATGTTTTGGGAGGAGAAAAGGAGGCAGACCCAAACCATGGCAGAGCTGCCCATGGTCCCATAGAGGCCATAACGGAAGAAGAAGATGAAGATGAAGTCTGGTTGGTGGTGTTAGTACTATTTATGAAGCTGAAATATGCAGTCATTTTGTTACAGTCATCTCATACTGAGGTGAGCTTCTTGTCCGATTACTGGAAAAACCCTTGGTTAGTGCCCATAACACACCTATGCCTTTGCCTAGCTTTAAACGAGTGTATATTAATGGTTCTTGGACCTCCTCAACTACTAGCATAGATGTGTTGTGGGCACTAACGAAGGTTTTTTTTCAGTAATCAGACAAGAGGCTCACTTTAGTATCAGATAATGGTATCAAAGTGTCGGTATGTCTTAACAACATAACTAGTACTAACAACAGAAACTTAACACTCCAGAAGTACTATAAACTAACAAAATAACAGTGGAAATTTGACACATTATAAAAGTTTTAATAACTTGATAACTATATAAAAAGGGCCTTAAGTGAATAGGATCTGATAACTTGACCTGACAAACAAAGCATGTCATCCAATTAACCCCATTTTCTAGAGGAGTATCTATAAGTATATAATTAATTTATGTAATATTTTCCAGGTTAGTAGATGTGATTAGATAAGTGTTATTCCCCGCTCAATTTAATTTGGCACATTTACCTAGTAGCATAGCCAAGCTGGTCTCATGACCGGAATGGGTAGCTGAACATTTGTGAATCCAAGGCTTGAATGCTGGCACTAACAGTGGCCATCCTGATTGTAGTATTCCCACAGGATTTTCCGCGCTTATCCAAGCGAATGGCGGGATACTTACCCCATTCCTTGAGTTCATGTTGTTGTTATAGCTGTCCGTTATAGTATGTGTGACATAGTGCACAATGTCAAAGAAATAGTCCATTATTCTTTTTAAAAGAAAGGTTCGAACACTGCGATTCCAGTTTTGTCCCACATCTGCCAACCACCAACCAGTCGCATGACACATTGTCATTAGCTACCAATAAGGAATGAGAGCATGTTATTGCACGCCATCATTCAAATGCTTGTCATGTTTCTTAAAAATCAGGAGAGATCTAGTTTTATAATCTTTCGTGGCAGGAGCGAATGCTGTTAACTGTAGTGTGTTGGGTTATTTGGCCATCTGGTATTGCTTCGTTACCATTGTTTGGTCATCGTTACAGTAGGCATAGTCATGGCAGAATGCTGGGAAGCGACCTGGCCCTCATGTATACAGTAGTGTTGGATCGTTTAGAGAACATCTTTCTGCCTGTGGCTGGAGATGTTTCTGGAAGGTGATTTAAAGCCAATTTCCAAATAGTGGAATGATGTACACCCGGGTTGTGGATGAAATTGTAGGGATGCTTGGATATCTCTATGGCCTTTCTGAGTTTTCTGTGATAGAAGTGGCTGTCAGGGCTAGGAATTGTTTCGTCAAAGTGGATGAAGTACATATCGAATGTGTTCGGACAATCTGGTGGCAAATGTTTGACTTATGTCCCCAATGTAGACCTGGCCACAGTCAACATGATATTCTGTATACTCCTTCTCTGTGGGGGTGGAGATTGTGCTTCACTGGCCGAGTGAGGTCTCGTACTTTTGGTCTAGAGCAGAATATAGTGTGGATGTTCTTTTTCTCTAGCTTGGCTATCCTGTCTGTAACATTGTATGTATGTATGTATGTATGTATGTATGTATGTATGTATGTATGTATGTATGTATGTATGGGAGATTAGCTTTGTGTGTTCTGCCATCAGTTGTGTTTGGGATGTTTTAAGGCTTAAGCTTAATGGCTCGGGCTATTTGATTTATTTTGTAGCTGTTCTGTATACAGTCGTCTCCAGTATGTACAGCTCTGTCTTTCCGGTCTCTGGGCCTGTATCGTGGCTTCTTCGCTTAGTGGACAAGCGTTGTCAAGGCTGATCTTTTCTGAGCTGGATGGTGATGCCATTCTGCATGTAGGTAGCATTTGGTTTGTGTAGATTTCCTGTAGACCATGTGGCTTAGCATTCCATCTGGCTTGTGAGTTATCTGAACATCCAGGAAGGAAATACAGCTTTCTTTTTCCAGTTCATACTGTAGGTGAAGTTGATGTACTCGCCAATATTATTTATTTGCAAGGAGAACTCCTGGAGTTTCTTTCGTCCATGTTGCCAGATTATAAAGGTGTTGTCATCGACAAACCTAAGCCAACCAAAGTGACATTCAAATTCTTCATTTTGAATGGCTCGTATAGGCAAGAAATGTGAATAGAAACCCCATAATGGTCAATCATCTCCTGAATCAGAAACTGTGCCAAACTCCCCAGTTTCATCGAAATCAGAGAGGTCAATTTGGTGAGTGTTCCTTGTAAGATTCACTAGTCTTGTGGGTTCAGTCATCCTCACTGAAAATGTACCAACGCTATTACTCTGACTTGCTATTATAAAATTACAGGCTTTCAGTCTCAGTTTAAAGATACTGGTCTGTGTTACATGCTTGTGTTTAACATTTTATGTTCCTTCCATCATACTGCATTTAAAATATCATGCTAAAACACTTCACTTCAATCAATTACTACAACTTAGAATCAAACACTGATCTGAACTGAGTTGATTAACAGACCTCATGCAAATACAATGTGCAAATGATGCTGAACCAAGGCTCCTTGCTTTTTCATGACAGCACTAATCGCTGAACCAGTCAAAATAAGAGATGTGTGTCTTGCATTAATTCACCCAGTGTGTCTGATTTCAAGAACATATTATTATAGTAAAAATTCCTAAATTCTTAAATTATCAATCTCCTCTTTGCTTAATCCTATAATCATCAAAAATCATATGGTCTGCAACAATGTCGTTAACATAAATCAGCCCAGATTTCTCTTCTTGCAAATATAATGTGTTTGTTTAGAAAACTTGGAAGTCATTTTCTCATTTATTGAAGATCTTGGAAGGGTGAGCATTTCATCACTGATCAAGTGGTTTCTGATGTTATGGAAGAGTAGTGTCAACAGCACTCAGCGTTCTTCATGAAGGGTGTAGGGAAACGTGGTTGGCATTGGTACAGTTACCTGAACAGTGGAGGTGAATATATTGAAACTCACTTGAACACTTATCTGTATGCTGTCATTATGATATAGTGTACTGTATATTGTCTAATACATATTGTTCAGTTCTAGCCATCAGTCTATACATTCCTATACATCACTTTGATAAAATTGGAAATTAGGTATTCTAAGACAGTAACAAATTAATTTGGGATCTACACCAAATTGTTGCCCTGCAGCATGCACACCATCTCTCTCTCCGTGGAAGCTATCGCTTTACATTTGATAATAAAAATAATGTTATTGATTTTACGTCACTTTTAACTAACATAGCTTTTAGAAACGCCGGGGTGCTGGAATTTTGCCCCGAAGGAGATCTTTAACAAGCCAGTAAATCTACTGACACGGCTCCCTCACGTTTAAGAACCTTAAAATGCCAACTGACTGTGCCAGGATTCAATCCCGCTATCTTGAGATCAGCAGGCGAGAACATTGCCGTTGAGTCACTTAACGCTTGACTCCTGCTGTATAACTGTTATTACATTTCACCAACATTATCATTTCTCAGTCACTAATGTGTTCAAAACAGTGCACACTCCAAGCTAGACAAGAAATACCTGAGAAGGGTTGTTACGGGCAGAGAAAAGGGTGGTGAGGTAGCTGTAGTGGTGACTCAATGGAATTAGAAAGTGGTATTTCCATTGTTTTTACAATTCAGAGTGCAAGGTTGGCAGGGGTCTACAAACTCACATGTGACTGCAACTTGAGAATTTGTATAATACCGTAATTCATCCATAAAAATCAAAGACTGGGGAAAATACATGAGGATATTAAATTTGTGTACTTACAGTGCTCATAGCCGTCTTTGGACGAGGAGGTGGGGTAAATATGCTATGGGAAAATATGTGCTTTAGTCTCCTAAAATTCCCTACTGAATGTTGCATAGTTGAAGAGTATAAAGATTGTCTAGTTTAGATTGTCATCGTCATTAAGAAAGTTCATGTCAGAAGATTTAAAAGAAAGAAAAGAGAGATTAACTTATGGGGACAATTTTTATCCTAACATTCAAATATGTATTCCACATACATGCATACATCTATATATACTTACATTTTCATTTGAGACTGTTTTGCTTTTCTGTGTCCAGTCTAGCCAGCAAGCCTCTTGTTTGCCAAAGTCTCCTCCATGATCCCCTATTAGCAGTTGGCACTGCGGCTGCCTCCGAATCTAACCATCGCCCCCTTCTCTACTTTTCTTACCCTTACAGCCGAACTCATTAGCCTCTCAGGTAAGCCCTCCTCCCCCATTCTTTTCATTTTTTTGTATGCCTTCTGTGTATTTTTACAAGCAGACTTCACTATGTCATTCTACCAGGATGTGCACTTTCTCCTGTCTTTACACTCTGTTGTTCCAAGACGAGCCTTTTCTACTTCTAGTACTGCATCCTTGTATCCTCGCCACTCCGTTTCAATGTCCTGCAATTCTTTAACATCTATTCTTTCCATGTATTTCTGCCTCAGTTCCTAATCCGTCGGCAAACAGACCTCACTTTCTGCACTTTAGATCTAACTAGTCTTAATTCACAGCAGATTAATTTGTGGTCTCTTTATATTAAAAAAAACTCTGAATACCATGTAATTCCTTATCAATTTCCAAAATTCAACGTCAGTAATGATATAGTATATTACTAACCTGGATCTATCCTCCCATGTGTATTTGTGAATTTCCTTATGATAAGGTTTTGAATATTCCCGATGGGAATATGATGTAGTTTCCATTTGATCATTTATTGATATTTTCTTATGATCCCAGAATGAATTTGCAACAGATAACCCGATGCTAGCACAGTAGTCCAGTAAACATTTTCCATTGGATTTTGCTTCCTTATCCTCGCCCCACTTACCCATTACCTTCTCATACCCCTCAGTTCTATTTCCTATCCTAGCATTGAAATCCCCCATCAGTACTACACTGTCATTGTTAACTCTCACTACCATATCACTCAGTGCCTCATAAAATCTGTCTACCTCGTCCTAATCCGCCCCTTCACATAGAGCATACACTGAGAATTCTGACCCAACTTCCTGACATTTCCAAATCTATCCACATTAATCGTTCATTAAACTATGTTACATTCTAAGGTTTTCTTGACATACAGCCCTGCCTCGTTTTACACCTGAGAGGTACACCTTGTAATATCATACTTCCTCCTATCTCCCTTTATCTGAACTTCACTATCCCTAGAATATACAATCCCATTCTACTTGCTGATGCAGCTAGTTTTACTTTCTTCCAACCATAACCCTCCTCAATATCAATAGCCAAGAACCAAACACCGTAGCGCTACCACCCATGAAGGACCTAGGCCTACCAAGCGACCGCTGCCCAGCCATTTGGCCTGCAGATTATGGAGTGATGCGTGGTCAGTGCGTTGGGTCCAACCCTGCGCCAGTTTCTAAAATCCCTGGCGGAGCTGAGAATCAAACCTGGGGCCTCTTGGCATGAGGCAGGCATGCTACCCCAACACCACGGGGCCAGCCAATATTAATAGCACTCCATTGAATACCAGTTTGATTGCCTGTTAGTTTCCAAGGAGTGCCTGATCTGTCAGATGGGAGTGGGACTTCATCACTCCCATAGGTCTGAGGCTTGCTTAAGACATTTTTAGCAGGTTTAGAAAGTACAATTGAAGCAGGTTGTTAGCCTTACTTGCACAGTTTTACCTCGGTGAACAAACGAGGGAGTTGGGTAGTTCTAGCTGCCTGAGCACAAGGAGGGCCACGGCTCAGAATATGTCCAAGAGGCTCCATAGAAACTGGTACTCCGACTGCTAGGACCACTTCCTAAGCCACTCAGCTGTTGCCCATAGTTCACGATTTAGGACGTGACTACACCATGAACCATATTATTTAACTGTACAAACATTTTTGTTATGTGGTAGTTTCATAATTAATTGTTCCGAAAAGTAGGGATTTATACTAACAGGTATAAGTTGGACATGGAGATTGACAGGAGGGTACAGCAGAGCAATGCATTCTATCAAAGTGTAAGAAAACTTGTTTGGGATAAGGAAGTACCAAGGAAAAGCAAGGAGGTAATGTATAAAATGTACTATGTACCCATATTAACTTATGCAGCTGAGACTTGGACCCTGACGAGCAGGCAAGAGAGTAGAATCCAAGCCAGTGAAATGAAATTCCTAAGAAGTATGATAGGTAAGACAAGGAAAGACAGAGTGAGGAATGAAGATGTTAGGAAGGAAGTTGGGATGGCAAAACTAAATGAGAGAATTGAGAAGAATAAACTAAGGTGGTTTGGACATGTAAAGAGGATGGAGGAAAATAGAATACCAAGACAGGTGCTGGAGGCCAAGTGCAAGGGTAAGAGAGCAAGGGGAAGACCTAGAACAAGGTGGATCGATTCAGTGAAGAACAGCGTGAGAAAAAGGAATCTGGACTGGGACAAGATCGTGGAAGAAGAATTGTGGAAGGAAAGAGGAAAGTGGAGAAGTGCCATAAATACCCCGACCCGGCAGGAGCTGGATAAGGGGAAGTGATGATGATGATGAGGTATAAGCAATCTTTAATCTTTAATCTGCTACCCAGCAGCATTTTATTACAAATATTGTATTGTATTTGATAAAAAAATCCTTTCAAAAAGGAAGCAAATATTGGCACAATACTCTGCTAGGTGCTAGGCTAGACCATTTTTCAGCATGCAAAACAAAATTTTATAAGATTATTACTCATTGAACTTCATGTACCCTGTTGAGATTCTAAATGTAGACATGTGGATTGTTTTGAAGTCAAATTTTCATTTTCACTTTTTGCCTTTCGTGAGCTTTTCACTCACACTGACATCGTCGTTGATCCTGTGGATTAGGCATTCAGTATCCTCGCTTGGAGCCGACCTAGATTTAAGCCCCAATTAATCAATGGCTGATGAAAGTTCTATATCTTATATAAAATTGGGTGTCAAATAAATATCTTCATACATGGGTTGATTTTTACGTAGTAGCAACCCGGTTGATTTTTACGTAGTAGCAACAAATTATTTCCTCAACAAATAGCATACTTACATGGTACTAAGTTTTACAAGCCTTTAATGTGGCATGCTCCCCTGCCTCGGAGCAAATGGATTAGTCCTTCCTCTAAGCCTTGCGCAGTGATAATAAGAGAAGCAGATCGAGTGGTTGTGGAATGCAGTCGCATTGTTTTGAAAGCGGGAACAGAGAAGCTGGATAAAAACTGAATGCACTAGGGGTCGCACAGCATGACAGTGTCATCAAGGACTGCAAGAGGCGTGTAGTGCGACTGCTTTATCTTACGATACAGTAGCAAAGAGAGAGCCTTCAGAGGAGGACGCAAAAATGTCGGACATGCCTCGGTCTGGTCGCCCACCAGTAAGTGACGATGTACAAACTGTGTCTGCTCAAGTGGAACTGGATAGGAATGTAATCATTCATTAGTTAGCTGCAGATACAGAATGTGAAAATGTGGAAAATTGTCTCAAAATGGGTTCTATATCATTTAACAGACATGCAGAAATGGCTGCAATATGACGCTTCTTGTTCTCTCTTGCAGTGCTATGACCCTGAAGGCTTTCTTACAGAGCAGCATTACAATTGACGAAACCTGGGCTAGATCTTATGAAGCAGACTAGTGGCATAATCGCGGGTTGCAACGATAAAGCAGACCTCCACCAATGTGAAGGCTACGCTGATTTTTGCCTATGATTGGAATGGAGTGATCGTAAAGCATACCATTTCCCAAAGGCAAAACGTTAATGCTGAGTACTACTGTTAGTTTTTGTGAGACAATCTGCGAGCAGCTCCGAAAAGGTAATAATGCTATTGGTTTTACGTCCCTTTTAACTACTGTGGCTTTTAGAGACGCCGGGGTGCCGGAATTTCGCCCCGAAGGGTATCTTCAATGTGCCAGCAAATGTACTGACACGGCTCCCTTGCATTTGCGCACCCTGAAATGCCAGCTGACTGCACCAGGATACGAACCTGCAACCTAGGGCATAGCAAGCGAGAACGTTACCGCTGACCCACATAACCAGTCCACTCCGAAAAGAAAATGACAACTCTGCATAACCCACCCATCATTCTGCATGGCAATGCTTGGGTACATCAGCAGGAGCTATGTCTGAATTGTTCAAATGTTGAGGCTGGGAAATGCTCTACCACCTCCAATACTCTCCTGATTTAAATCCCTGCGACTTTGATTTAATCCCTAAGGTGAAGGAATCGCTTTCGAATACTTGAAGACGTGCATCAGGCAACTGACTACTCTATTTGCACCATCAACATATTAGGTAGTGCCAACGGCATTCATGGGCTTCCACATCAGAGGGAACTCATACTGAACTCTTGTTATTACATCGAAGACCTGTTAAACTTAGAATCTGTAAGTATGGTACGTATCGAGAAAAGAAATAGTTGCAACTACCGGTACTTAAAAATCAATCCATATAGCAATAAATGACAGGAGGGGCACAAAGTTTCAGTGTAACACCATAGTATGGTTACACAGAGAATCCCATTCCAGATGGATGTATGGGTTTTAGGACTAGATCATTTAATGTTTTACAATGCAAAGGAAGAAATAACTTCCAAAAATTTGGCAGAAATTTCAGAGGGAGTTTGAATCCCCTGGACAATACATCCTTACTGTTGATATAAACTTGGCGAACATGCAAAACTGCTCAACTAATTGGGTGAATTGTCTGTTAAATTGTACTGTCTTGTAATTTATTAAGATAAATCATGACTTTTTGAGTGCGTGTGATTTCTGGATGTGTTGTTTCTATAGTAATAGAAAATTGCATTTGAGATCTAACTGATGGATTCGTTCTTAATTAATCTCAAACCTCCCAGTCCCTCCTTAATATACATACATTCTTTTCTATGAACAAATGAGGCCTTCCTAATTGCATTGAATTTTTTATAGCCCGTTTAAGGAGGCCTAAAATGATCATCTGTGAAAATCAACCGGTTGAATTACCTCCTGAAGTGGTTCGAGGTAGGAGACGTCAATGTGTGTGTTTTGTGTTAGTTGCTTTGTAATTTTAAGAACTGGCCCGAAAAGTGGGAAAAATTTATGCTGAATTGTCATATGATATGTAGTAACAAGCAATGAATTAACCTGTGTTAGCAGACTGCATATCCTTAAAATTATTTAACTTTTCCCTCTAAATGAGTTATTACCATACTTTGAGTAATGCTGTTCTGTGTGTTTAACTCTTACTAACAATACTATCTGAGCTTAAATGGGTGTGTAATGTTATATGTTTCGGAGATCTTAAACATCCATTACACTGATAGTTTTAGAAGTATGGCAGTATGACTGCTTATTTTTGAACTTAGTTTATTCCAGGATGTTGTCTTCCTTTGCAAGGCTTTCAATATTAATGATAATAAGATCTATGTTTCATTGTGATTTGTTTGTAAATATGGGTGTGGATCAAAAGCATGCATGTGATGCTGATAGAATTAAAAAATAGACAAGAAGTCTCTTATATTTACAGAGAATAGGGATGTCACAAAATCCTATTCATGGGGCATGTTAGTTATTACTTCTTACTCTGGATACTGTATTTTTTTTATGTAATATTTTTTTATAGTAGCCTACCCTGCTCCATTGTGGGAGCTACGCACTCCACTTTTATGGGGCAAAAATCAAATTCTGGGAAGAAATTATGGGATAGGAGAGAAATTTATGACTTCAAATGTTTCTGAACTGATTGAATCATGTTGATGGGCTAGTTCTAATCCCATGTATTCAGGAGAAAGAGGAAAACAAGTTTTATTATTGCTTATACTGTTTAGTCCCTGTTCAGTGAACATCTTGTGGAGTGAACCATATGGCATAAAAAGCCCTGCCCTCTACAATGAGACCCTCCGTACAGTTCTCTTCACATACTGCTGCATGTGAACTGCCGATCACTGGGAATCATATTGCCGGAAATATAAATCTCATTTGTCACTCCGTAAGGAGGAGTGGTGAATTAAGCCTATCATATTTTAATTTAATTTCTTCTTCTGGGGCAGGTTTAGTTTCCTCTCTCGGCTAAGGAGGAGTTATGTGGTTTTAAAACTAGGCTATCGATATGCAAGAGTTAAAAATTGTGATATCACATTTTAGTTTTAATATAATTTGAACTGAAGGAAAAGAACATTTTGTCTGGGTTAACCATGGCATGGATTTTGGAACTTAACTTTGCATATTTTGTTGTCTCTCAGTCTAAACATGGTTACATTTTATGATGTAGGCAGCCTCAGAAACACAGGCAACTATTGAGTTCTCACCATCAACTCTACTTCCTTATATAAAAGCAAGAAAAAAAAAAAAAAAATTTGAAACTTAATGTAAGTATCATGTAAGTATCAGAAAATACGGTAAGATCTAACTTACCTTGTTACAAACATTGGAAGACTCGTTGAGAGAAGATTGAATTTGGTAGATACACTGCTGGCCATTAAAATTTCAACACCAAGATATATAGACATATTATTTATTGAACTCTTTATTGTGCACACACACACATACACACACACAAAAAAAAAAAAGGTTTGCCAACTTTAGCCATACAGTCATTTCACTCTGGGATTGTCATGGTGGCTCTTCAGTAATTGCACAATTATTTTAATATGCCCTACCCACAAGTAAGAACACTTCTATGGGATGACATGATTCCAAAACCAACTAAACTGGTGATGTTTAACAGCTACTTCATACCGATATTGACCTATGGTATTGAAGCATTGCACCCTTACAAAGAGAGATGCATCAACACTGCAAGCATCAGAGATGAAATTTCTTGGATTCACCATCCAGAAGACCAAGATGGACAAGTTAAAGAACTAGGAGGTGAGGAAACAAGCTGGAATAAAGACATCCCTATTAGACCGAATCAGCACATCTAGACTGCGCTGGTACGGGCATGTGATGAGGATGGAGCCTACAAGATCAGCCAGAATAAATTTGGAAAGACAGGTGGATGGAAAAAGACCCGTAGGAAGACATAGAAACTGATGGATGGACATGATCAAGGTTGATCTAGCGACCAAAGGATGGACATTGGATGATGTTCTCCATGGCAAGTTGTATATAGCCAGGTTGAAGTGGAACAGGCTCATAAACAGTACCCGAGAAACTGTACAATGATGATGATGATGATGATGCTGCGAGATCTAGATCACGTCCATTGCTATGGACTGGAGAATGTTGACAATGGGCTCAATCAAAGCAGAATATTTGGCTATTAATGTAAGACACAGGATAAATGAAACTTTTGAAGCAGCTGCATGGAGCTGAAAGGCAATTTTTTGAGTCTTACTATTTCCTTCACATGATAAGGTTTCTAAAGCCTCCAGAATAATGGGAAAATTATCCTTAAAAACTCTTATAGTTTTGTGTTTTTCGCTCCACCATGTTTTGCAGAGTTTGGAAATATTGGGTATCATTTTCCTCCTCAAAACCGATTCTCGAAAGAAAGTTATAATATCTTTAATAGTTCCTATGGTGTTCCTAATTTCAGGCCAAGCATTGAGATGTAATTTGTGTGAAGAGGAATGAAAGAACAAAGTTCTTGTATATTTATTGCGCAGGATTGCTTGGACACCACCATCTTTTCCAGCCATGGTGGAACAACCATTAAATCCTAGACACACATTTCCCCAGATAGAGACCTTCTTTTTCCAAAAATTCTTCAATGGTCTGTGCTATCGATTTTGCATCCTGGCCTTTCAGCCAAACAAATTCTTCTTTGACTTCGTTGATTTCCTCGTGGAAATATCACACTCCAATCTATAATTGTTCAATTCCAGAAACGTCGACTGTTTAGTCTGCTTTTTTTACGTATTTTTTTATATCTTCCTTGAGATTTTGAATATCAACCGACCGATAGCTTGCGGTCTTTCTTCTGTGTTCAATATGTTTCTCCAAAACCTCATCCCCCACATCAATTTGCAACTTATACAGGTCCTACCAAAAGTTTACGACACCCGCAAATTTCATGATTATTCCTGTCCCTATACATTTGGTCTCAGGCATAAATTTTTTTACAGGGACCTAGAACGTGTTCCCAGGAACATTTTGTTAATTTATTATGAAAACATCACTGTTAAGTTTTGAAGTTACTAATTTTTTTGTTTAAAGGAGACCAAAACACAAAAGTCAACTTGCCTCAAAATCAAAATATATATCAGGCAGTGTTCAAATATATATTTGTGTTTGCTGTGTGCCGCTCCGCAGGCCGGTAAACGGAGGAAACGCGAGTAGCCGTGACGTCACTGCGCTGTAAGCACTGAGTGAGCTATCCGCTCCATTCAGTTGATTGTTACAATACGCTCGTTGCCACTCTTCCGTTTATAAGTATTGTTTATTATAATCGAGTGTGATAGCGTTTTTTTCAAAATGCCTACCTGTAGTGTGTATGACTGTAACAACACAACGAGTAGAAACCGAAACTGAAGAGAGAAAGAAATAAATTTCCATAGATTTCCAAATCGAAGTACATCGCCACATAGAATTAGGAGTTGGGTACAATTTTGCAAGAGGAAACATTTTTATCCCGGTAAGGGGCTACTGTGTGTTCTGTGCATTTACAAATTACAGACTATGATGAAACGCAACTTTTGAAAATGAAGTTGATGTATACAGAAAAGCTACAAGGTCCAAAATTGAAGCCAGGGGCTGTTCCTTCAATAAGATGTCCGGCGCCGACAGATGGATATACTTCTCATGCAGGAATGCTAATTCATAAGCAAGCCGATTCACAAAGTACAGTGTGGGAGTACTCGTCAGTATCTAAACAGAGCTGGACGTAAAGGTATGAGACTAAAAGACGAAGGGAGTTTCTTGACACAGTATTAAGCAAAAGTGGTAACGATAAAAATGTACACGGCGATCAGAGCTATATTATTGAAAATATTTTACCAGACAGTCACATATGTAGTTTAGAAATACAGTGTGAGTTAGGAAGTGAAATAGCTAGAAAATATTCATAATGTTGAATTTTGGGCTTATGCCGTGTTTATTATATTAAAATTCGACGCGTTTCGAAAGAAACCATGCCTTTCTTCGTCAGGAATAATCTGGAATACGACAATGATTGCTAAGAGAAAGCAACAAAGAACATATAGAAGGTGCCCAAAGATGGACGCCATTATAGCCCCATGTTAGGGACAACGGAAAGCAGCAGTGAATTACTTTCTCAGGGTTCTGATAATAGGTAGCCAGGATTCACTGAGATTGTAGCCGCTGTCGCGGTTCAAATTATCTGGGTGTTTACGTATTTCAACTGCCTCCCTGATGATTCTGGGACGATATTGCTTTATACGAGCAAGAACATCCACTCCTTGGAACATGACATCATGGCCAGGTGTTAATGCATGATAGGCAACAGCTGATTTATCAGGTTGAATGAGCCTGATACATCTATTATGTTCCTTAATGCGAGTGCATATTGTTCTCGAAGTCTGCCCGATGTAAACCTTGCCACAAGTACAGGGAACTCTGTAGATACCCGGTTGTTGCAATTTAGGCAAACTGTCCTTAGTTGGTCGCAGGAGTTGCCTAATCTTAACAGAAGTTCCAAATACAGTCCGTATGTTGTACCGACGTAGGATTTTAGCAATACGATCGGTCGTGTTATGTATGTACGGTAGGTAAGCAGTTCCTCTTACATCTCTTTTCTCAACTGACGTCCTATTATTATTTGTTGGTTTCAGAACCGTAGAAATCAAAGCCCTGCTATAACAGTTGCTCTCAAAGGTGGTTCGCAAGGTATTAATTTCTTCTTGCAAAGAAGACACTTCACAAATCCTCCTAGCCCGGGTAGTTAGAGTTGTAAGGATACCATGTTTCTGGGCAGGGTGATGGTGAGAACTTGCGTGGAGATATCTATTGGTGTGTGTTGGCTTACGAAAAACGCTGTGTCCTAAAGATCCATCCTCTTTCTTGGTGACGAGAACATCTAAAAACGGTATTTTGCCGTCAGATTCCTTTTCCATGGTGAAACAAATAGAAGGGTGCTGGAGATTAAGGTGATCCAGGAGATGGCTAAGATTTTCCTCACCTTCCGTCCAAACAACGAACGTGTCATCCACATAACGCCACCAGATCTTCGGTTTGAAAGGAGCCGATGACAAAGCTTTCTCTTCAAAGTTCTCCGTGAAGAAATTAGCCACAACAGGAGAGAGAGGACTACCCATGGCCACACCATCAGTCTGCTCATAAAAATTCCCATTCCATAGAAAGTAGGTGGAGGTCATGCAGTGATAAAAAAGTCTTGTGATGTCTTCAGAAAAAAAGCCATTAATGAGAGACATAACACCATCAATAGGTACTCTCGTAAACAGAGACACCACGTCGAGACTCACTAGGATATCACCCGGCTGAAGTGTTATAGCTTTCAACTTTTCCACGAAGTGTGTGGAATCCTTAATGTACGAAGGCGTGTTACCCAGAAGCGGCTGAAGTAGTCTACCTAAGTACTTGGAAAGGGCATATGTAGGAGAACCAATCGTACTAACAATAGGTCTAAGAGGAACATCTTCTTTATGTATTTTAGGAAGACCATAGAGTCTCGGAGGAATAGCATCCCCTGGAAGGAGAGTCTTCGCTGCATCCGCTGGAATAGATGATTGCTTGATCAATTTGACGGTGACATTTGAGTAGCGAGTAGTAGGATCACGACTATTAATCCTATATACAGGATCTGATAACAAAGACGAGATCTTGGAATTAATAGGAATTGTGTAAATGCATTTCCATGTGCTTTCTGCACTGTTTATGAGCATCCTTGAATTTACCAAATGGCCTGATGATAAATGATCCCAACACGCCTCTAACAGACACAGGATTTGGCAGAAATTACGTGCAGTATTTACAAAAAGCTCTCTTTTGGTGTCGTAAATACGCTAACCATGGAGAGTAAGTTTCCAAACATGAATAGTTGAATTTCCTTTTTAAATGCTTCGTGTTTTCCACAAGGCTATATGTCTTAGGAGGAGTCCAACAGTTTTCAAGTAGGTCCTTTTTTTTTTCCTGTTGATAATGTCGAAGCCCGACCAATGAAATGACCAATATCATTTTCAGTATAGCAAGTGAAATCAAGATCCAGAGTCAAGTGTTTGAATGAGCTTGGTGTTGGTAACAATAGATCCAAATTGCCCACAGAACCACCAGGAATGTGGGCCTCAGCACTAGGTTCTTTGACTAGTTCCTGAGGCTGATTATCATCCGTTGTATTGTCTATAGGTTTTTCTTCCTGTTTGTCACTGCTTCCTGCTTCCATCAGGATTTTTCTTTTTAGTAGTACTGCAAAATAAAACATATCGTAATACTATGTGTAAATAACCGAACTAATACAAACACAGTGTACAGGTATATCATCAAAATAAATTGTATAAAATATAATACAAAAACATGTACAGTACTATTAGACATACTATTTTTGAACTCCGGATCCTAAGAGAATAAATATGAAGTACAGGCATGAGCTTTTCTTCTGTCACAAAATAAATAGGTACAGAAAGCCAGCTCCAGCCGAAATTGACTTTAGTTACCTACGCTCGACTGTGGCGCTAGGGCTGGCGTTGACAATATTCTGTGAAAATTACAATTTGGGAATTTCAATAAAAACATTTTTTATGTTAATTAAACGCGTATATTTCTAATAAATAAAAGTCATAAATTTGTTACTGAAAAGTACCTCCGTCGGCTATGGCATGTTCGAAAGGCACGATTATTATATTTCAAAGTATAATAAAGCCTCATTCTTAAATAAAGTTGTTTGTAATATGCCACCGCAATACATGTAGGCCTACAAGGCATCGAAAAGTATATATTTTTGACTCATGATAAGATACCCTATATACTACAATTAAAAAAAAAAAAAAAAAAAAGGCCGAATTCTTCTAAAATAACAAAAAAAAAATGAAAACTTTGCCGCCTTTTTACATACCGTAGAATGGGGCAATACCGATATAGTGAGGCAATAGCAATCATTTGGCCTGTAGTTTGAAAGTTGAGGTCTCCAGCCAAACTGCGACAATAATAGAGCCGTCGGGCATTGTAGTAACAAAGGTAACATTATTGCTTACTTGGCTGAGCACCAAGAATTCGCTCAGTTGTTACTTGCAATCAGCTAGTGAATGTTGCGAGGAACACATTAAGTGTAAAACAAGTTAACAGTGAAAACTTCAGTTGAGGAGCTTCACAGGCTGTACAAATACAGTAAGTTAATATCATTAACCATTCCTCTAGTTGGGTATCATATGAACATTTCCGTAAGTTTCTAAGCAATGCCACTTTGAAGTTGCAGGGCTTTATATGAAAAGTTGTCTTGTTATAGGGTAACACCGATCATGGTGAGAACATGCCGTATGTCAAGAAATTGATTTACAACCGACTGCCGCCCACAGCGCTGTGGGTGCCATCGGTTGTAAATAGACATGTATTGGCGCTCCCTCTGGTTTTAACCTGGGTTAGGTTTGGTTACAGTTTGCGGTTACACTCGCCAAAACAAAATAGGTTAAGAAAAGTTAGCAATATGGCGACGAAAGATGTATTGGAATTGATATGGTGAATAAATAATGATGATGTCGACCAGATGTGTTTCCTACAATATCTAGAGGGCGAAACTAATTTTAAAAATATCGCAATGGCTCTCAATGGTGTCCAGAGAATGGCACTTAAGACCTTCACTGTATAGCGTATATTGGATATCGTTGTACAGTGACACTGATTTTCATATTCATTTTAGGATGCCTTGCGAGACTTTCCATAGTCACAGTAGTGTGCTCATGAGGGGGGAGGAATGGCAGTTGAGAAAAAACTGGAATTGGAATTTGGTACTTGTCAAAAGAAGGCTCAATGGTGACCATAGCCGATCGCTTCAACTGATGAGCGATGATGACCTGATGGTGTAGTGGCTAGCGTTCTTGGCTGTCGCCGCGTAGTTACTGGTTCGATTCCCGGCTTTGCCAAGTAATTTTAATTATGGTGTGGGAGCTAGAATGGGGTACATTCAGTCTTGCTAAACTGAGGAGAGGAGGGTTCAATTCCTACCTTAGCCACTTAGGAAGTTTTTTTTCCCGTGGTTTCCCACTTCTACTCCAGGAAAATGCTGGGATAGCCACGGCCGCCTCGTCTCCAATCCTATCCCCAATTTACAAATACACACGCTAGGATCAAGAAGTGGAAAGAAAGAACTAACCACCTTTCCAACTGAATGTAGCTGAAGGAAAGTCTTCCATGTGGTCACCAGGAGAAGTGGACAACCTGGAAAGCCTTTAACAGACTCCGTACAGAAGTCAGCAGAACAAAAGTAAATCTGCGGAAGTGGGGTTTCTCAAGTGACTCATCACTCTGTGACTGTGGAGAGCAGCAGACAATCCAACATTTTATGTCAGTGTGACTTATGTCCTTCAAAGTCCACTATGAAATATTTGTTTGCAGCTTCCTCCGGCGCTATTGACGTCGCCCAATACTGGGCAAAAATCATCTTGCTCTCAAATATGTTGCTCAATATGTGATTTGTTTGTATAATAGACCTGGATATATGTATGGTAGAAATGTAGATATTCTATATTCATTATTCATATTTTTTTTTTAAATATTTGTATGTTAAGTTGATACTTCAGACATGAATAAAGATAGAAAGACCATCATGTAACGTGTTTTTCGAGGGGTTTTTATGCAACTGGCATAAGTCAGTAGGAAGCCATTCTATATTTATTTACGCGGCAAATTGTTCAGCCAAGAGAATTTTTCATGTTAATTTATTATTATTATTAATTTATTATAATTATTATTAAGATATTTTCGGAGCATTTTATAAAAATTATTAGCATTCAGATAGGCTTTCTATGTCTTAGAAAACGCTATCAAGCAAATTATTACGAACGACAATATCATAGAAAATTATGTGATTGCGGAATTTTACGGAGTTTTCGTCAGTTAGGGTATATCGAGAGACGTGACTCACTGGGAATTCAAGTACACGCTTAATCTTGTCGGAAAGCATGACGCAATCCTGGGTCGCAGCGTCAAGGAAAGGCGAATGTAGGGAACGGAAAACGACTTCTCCCTCCCGCCGAGTGTAATGAGCCAGAGTGGGGATCTAGCGCGTAGGGAGCAGCCAATCAGTGGAGACCACGCAAGCTAGAAGTCGGATGAAGAGTGGGGATGCGACGGGTGCATATATCGTTCAGTGTTCCGTGGAACGAGGACTATCTGTATAGAACTTAACGAGTACGGTTGTACGCGGGAGTGGCTCCGATGTTCCGTGGAGTGGAGGACTAACTTTTGTAATACTTAACCAGTGTGGTTGTACGAGTGTTTGGGTCCGATGTACGGACCATAGAATTATCTAATCTACCAGAATCTCATCAACTATCGACAAAGATGTCGACGTCCAGGAGACTGTGGGAAGCTCACAGCATCATCCAGTACGAGGGAAATGTTTCGGCAATTTCCAGTGGTAAGCGCGAATGACGCAGAAATACGCAATCTCTCATTTCTCTTTGTTTTATATTTCATATTTCAGTAACTTCGTAGCTTGGGAATAAGAGTAAAATCAATAATTTATCAGACTCCGTTTTCACGTAATTTTCTATCGGTAATATTAAAATCGCGACGCTCCAATTTAAATTTTAAACTTATTATTATTATTATTAATTTTGCTATTCTTGTTTTATATAATAAATTCATTTCTTTTACAATGCAATCTTTGCTTTCAGTAGGTAGCATTAGATATAGACCAATTCCTTCTCCTGATACAATTGTTTGTTGGGTTGATGATCAAATCATACCACGATCTGAGTGAATAGAGTCTTGAAGGTGTTCTGCCAGAGCTAGACGTTGTTAAATACAAATTTAGATTTCAACATTGCATTGAGGTCTTGGCGCCCATTAAAACAACATAGCTTAGGCAAAGGGTGGGCTAGCGAAACTGCTACAATCACAATAACATATGTTATCACACAAATTCCACACACTCTCAAAAATAAGCGGGGTTATATGACTGCGATGTTGCAGTATCTAAAAATAAGCAACAGCAACACCTGATTTGCTTCGTAGCATGACCAAGTAGCGTCACAACAGCTCGATTTCGAAATCCCCAAATATATATTGTAAAATTTACTAGGAATTTGATATGTCATTATTTGTTAAGTGGTTCAAGTTGAAATATGATTTGATATCTCATACTTTAAATAATAGTTTCAGATTATGTTTGAATTGGCGCTTCTGCTGTGGTTAAAACTTCAGTAACCGTAATAGTACCTTGGTTAGTAATTTCAAGTCTGGTTTAAACCAGACCATCCCCGAGTAAAAACAAAAGCTCTCCAAAACGGTCTGTTTACCTTTTGTAATAACCAAACTAGACCAAATGGAGCGCCAAAACAAGCCTAAATTGTGTTGTGATCATTCTTTGTGCCGCACGAATTCAAAGTACGGACCGTGTGTGTTGGTTCAAAGATAATGTGTACGTTTGTAGCGGTACAGTAGTATGAGTACATAGAGGCTAATTTTTATACTAAAATTTGATTTTAGTTTTGAGAGTGTAGGTACCTGTAGTCTACTGTACGCTACAATAGCATAAGTGTAATAAGGAAGCACTTACCCCTAGTGACGCCCTTGGACAGGGTGGTCATCCGAGAATTGTTAGACAATGTGTGCCACATGTGGTCGTGGATTGTCTTGTTGATACAGTATACCAGCAATGCGGACTAGGCGTGGGAGGGACTGGAATCTGTTGTAATCCCATACCAGAACTCCAGGTGCTGGGCTGGTATGACAGTGCATAATGCAGGATTTGGTCATGCATGTGACATGGTGTGGCTAAACATGGATCTGACCCTCCTAGTGCTGCAAGCAAAATGAGATTGTTGGAGAAGATGATGGCATGCCATTAATCCGACAATGTTAAAACAACCTGTTCCACTCTGTCAATGCTTTATTAATAGGGCATTTAATTCAGGTACATGTTTCGAACCTATGTCGGTTCATCTTCAGCTTAATTTGCTTGCTTGTTAAAATGTAAAATTTACATGGTAGAACGAATGGAATGGATTATGATGAGATCGATATATTAGAAGGCATTTTTTCAGTATTGTCTAAGTAATCTGGTAGTAGAAGCTTTTCTATCTGTGAACACGATTGTGACCAATTAAATTGAGCAGGGAGTTGTAGTTATTTTCCTATTGCCAGAAATAAAATATGACACTTAATAAAACACTTCTCATTCAAATGGAGGGCTTAACTGGATGACTAGTTTCATTAATCAAGCGAACGTCATCAGATTTTGCTCATTTAGGCTAATTTAGGTTTAGCAGATATGTACATAGCACTTACGTACAGCAGTATTTACAACTATTAAGCTACAGAAGTTTTCAATTAAACTTTGTAACTAGTCTGAATTTTTTAACCTCTTATTAGTTACTCCGTTAGTCCATTACATTTCTACGAATGTTGCATTTATTATTAGTACTTTTTATTCGTATAAACATGAAAACCATTTTGAATCGTTAAATTCTCTGCCTTGAGCTTTTGAAATGTTCGCGTTCTAGACTGTTTTGTTAGTGACTTACTGTTCAAATTTCTTGTTTGTGTAATGAGCTTTCATAGTTGGTTAGTTATGTTAATCACATAAACAAACACTTGAATGTAACAGAGTTGACAATGTGGTTTGTAGACTTGATTTCTGGATGTTCCTGTACTGATGTCCACTTCACTCCACTCCCTGCTGCGGACTGGTGTGTCTAGTCCCATCATGCTTACTCTTTGTTTGCTGGTGCCTTGAACTATATTGGATGATAGTAACGCTATCTGTTGTTGCATTGTGTGACTTACTTTCTTATAAGTCGTAACTTATAGTGGTGTACAGCAATGGTTCTGGACCTTCTCAACTATTATCGTCCATCACTCGTGAAACAGATCGTCCATGTATCGAACACTCGACTTTTGAACATGAGTTTGGACTCTATAATACTGCCTAAGTTTGACCTTGGTTTATTGAGATTATGGTACAAAGCACATCCTTCCCGCATGACATTTTTCCCTTTATCATGGATTTCCTCATTAGTTTCTTTTTGCCTGCCATCGTTCGTTATGTTACTTCCTGTTTGTTGTTGGGAAGGCTGCCTAATAATGTGAATAGGGGTCAGTTCTCCAAAAGTGTGTTAGTTTAAGTTGGATGGCTTCTTTACCTTAGCTACGTGGATCTCTATGGCCTCTTTTATATCAAGTTCCCTAAATTTTGTTTCATAGAGCATGATTTTTAGGTCTGTTTCCATATTAGTGAAACTATGTCTGTTGTCATACATGTATAGCTAAAACACAAAACACACTATCAAACAAGCAATTTCCTCATAAAACACAAGCAATTTTAAATATCTACAAGAAGTTTCTCCTCACTTCAACTCCGCCTTGACGTTGTTTCACCATAGTTTTCCCAAGAGTAGAAAGTTTTAATTAACAAAGAATATTTTAATTGCGGTGTTTGATTTCATGTTATAATCCATTCCATATGATCCACCCATCATCATATGTAATTATCTGTTATCACCATGCACACCGTGTGTCTGTCCTCACATTTCGTTGTACGATGAGGCCATTGGTTTCCTGCTCGCGGCTTGGCCCGACTGTCTTCGACCCACTGTTCCCGCTTCACTGTGGTTGTATTTCTTCCAATGTAAGAACAAGTTTTGTGGTAGGATGATCCACAAACCTGAGGGCAACAATTCTCTTGCAGTCGAAGGTGGAAACCTGTTCCTATGGTTAATGTTTTCTTCGATGTGGCAAGCTAAGCTTGTGCATGTGACTGGTGGGAAAACACAATGGTACGCTCTCTCGGCGGCACGCCTGATCTCCACTCGTGTACCGCTTATAGGTGTCGCCATTGGTGCACGTGCCATGCCACTTGACTGACCAACTAATTGCATCATAGCCCTAGTTTGCTTGAAGGATTTTCCCAATGTGGGGTCCATCAGGCGTGTTCTTCTTGGTGTTTTAATTTAAATGGCCACCAGTGTAGGAATGTGCATTTTCTCTACTGGAATGAAAGTCAGAAGTTCACTAATTCATCGAAAATATCTATACTGAAACACTTAAGGGCTGGTTCCTGAATATGAACGTAATCTGGAGATTTACCAAGTTTTTGATTAGGTTTAAGCTTTGGCATAAGGTCCATAAGTTTCACAGTAACACAGTGTAATTAATGTGGATTCAGTTTATTTGCTTATCACAGAGTTTAGAGCTCACTGTCTCCCCTGGTTCCTTCAGTTTGCTTGCATTTTGAAATATATCTTACTTTAGTCCAAATTTGCATCCTGTAAGGAATGAGTGCTTAATATATGGGACACTCCCTGCAATTCTACATGCCAAATACATAAAGAGAACAGAAATTTCTTGTTATAGAAGATGGCATGTTTATCAGCAATTACTATTTGCATGATTATAGTTGGAAAACTCTACTGCATTAAAGTCAGCATTTTTCTGTGTATTACGATGAGCTAAATTGGAGTTAAAATTTAGAATTATGTGAGATCTGGCATGATTTTGACAACTACGAAAGAAAGCCCTAGCACTTAATCTGAAATTAACTGGAATAAGGGTTCACCAATATGACATACGATTTAGTCGTCAATGTGAGGGATGTTATGAAAAGATGGAATTTGTCCCTTAATACAGTTGTTACCCACAGTTGAATATTTTAGCTCAAAAATCTTAGAAGCCATTTCTTCAGTATTATCTTCTTTTCTTTGTAAATGTTCTTCAGTCAATACAAATATAACTTGATTCTCTTAGGCAGTTAATGAAAAGCGACGGAATATTTTGGCTTCTCGATTTGCTTGACTACTGGTATACATGACCTATTAAAAATTCCACTATAATTCTGGTTATCAGAAGTAAACAGGGATGGTGGTCAAGATGACCCTAGCCCTAATATCAACCAACATCAACAAGTATATTTCATGTACAATTAGATAAATAAGCCGGGGTAACCTTGTTTGTTGGGTATTTAAATTCTCTTCAATATTACACACAAGGAGCTGTCAACAGCTCTTGTATTGCTCATATAAAAACCCTATCATGATTTCTTCCTTCCCCGTGGCACCACAGACCGCTGCCCAGCCAGTTGGCCTGCAGATTATTGGGGGGGGGGCAGCATGTCTGGTCTCCATCGGCCGTTAATCTTGGTCTCCATGACCGGGGCGCTGCCTCACTGTCAGACATCTACTCAGATATCCTCACAAGACTGAGTGCATCCCGTTCCAGCCCTCGTGACAGTTTCTAAAATCCCTGACAGAGCCGGGAATCAAACCCAGGGCCTCTGGGTACGAGGCAAGAGCGCTACCCCAACACCACGATGATTTCCTTGTGAATTTTAACTTAGTTCAAGTATAATAATAAACAATTTTTGCAGTGCTCTGAATAGAAATACCACATTTTATTGTTCATAGAAACCCTTATCTACATAGCAGTAATTTTAGATTTTCCTTCAGTGCTATAGACTGGAAGTTACAGTGAAAGAATTGACTCTACTGCAATAATGGTAACGAGTCAAGCTGTTGGTTCAATGATGGCGGCTGCTGGTGCTACTTTGCTTTTGAAGTGGTGTATACACTTCTATCTCCGACATGCCGCTGATGTCTACCCATCAGAATTCTCTCTCCTTGCTACCTGCAATGAAACCCCAACTCCCAGTCGCACAGCAGCTCCTAGCCAAGTGTCTGAGCGAACATACAACTCGTGGAACATGAATGGCATGGCTCATCCATGTGGACATAAAAGTTCTCACCAATTAATAGAGGGATTATTGATAAGTTTGTAGGGTATGATATGCTGTAAATTGGTTATTTACACTGATTATTTCTAATGTTATACAATTCTTGGGGGTAGTGCTAACTCGCTACTGCCTTCTAGAGCTTCCCCTGTGTTTTACACATTTCCATGTAGCAAGGTAAAAGCATTTGCTGATATAATACCAATGATCGTTTGCTTTCATACAAATTAATATAGTGTTGGTCTTGATAATCTGAACATTAGAAAGAGTAGATACACTAAATATAAGATACTAGCTGTGGTAACCCGTCGCTGATGGGGTTATAGAGTAAAGCAAGGCAACTTCTAGGTCATATCCCTGTCAGGTCAACTGAAGTATCTTTATCCTTCATTGACAACTTTGAGAATGCAATTGTTTAATTGAAAACCATGTGTGGTGTTTTATGGAAGTAAATTCATGGTTAAGGGCCAGTAGTAGATGTAGGCAATTTTATATTACCATATTTCTGTGTCGTTTGATGTGCTTTCTTTGTTTTTTTCTTAGCCTCAGACAAACCAGACTTGGGACTGGAGGAATTGAGTGCTCTTAATGTAAAATCACGATACCAATTGTTTGAAAAGACTGAACCAGAGGCCAACAACATTGAACGTTCTCCAAGCTCTGTGGGTGTGAAGAGATCACCAAGCATCTTAAGTAAACTTGCAAGGTATGTTGTACTTTCTACTACTTTTGATTACTATTTTTGGTGGTGGAGATAATTGTTTTAAAGAGCAGAGCATTAAGATCATGTGCCTCTTGTGTTTAAACTTTGGAGCCAATGGCCATGCACTTAAACTGCAGTGGCAATTTGCTAGAACCTTGAATTGGCATACCAGGAACCTTAAATTTACGTAAAACCTGCCGTAACTATGACAAATGCTTTCAAAGAACTCCGTCAATCAATACAATATATTCATTATAAATCACTCCTTTAGGGTACCGTACATGTTTCGAGCTCTAGGAACCCTTCATCAGCCCTTTCATATAAACAAACCAGGATTACTAAACATATCAACTTGCAATTAAAAACATATGCATCATTAAAAACTGTAAAAAACACTTGAAAATCCATTATAAAGTGAGATCATTTTCCTGGAGCGGGGCCAGTGGCCAGCTACCAGGCGCGCTCGCCTTGCGCCAGCCAACCGAACTGCAGTGCACGCAGGTAAAAACCGGAACATAGTTTATGAATTAATGGTAAATTTACCAGCAAATCCTGATTAAAGAACTTACCTTTTCACAGAAGATGCTGAAAATGTTCTCCTTCAGCTGACAGACAGGCGTTGTACCGTGTAAATAAATTAGCGTTTACACGTTGTAATACTCCTTTCATAATGAGAGATATCTGCTGCCGTATATTGTTCTCCAGCTCCTCTAGGGTACGGGGATTAAACCGATACACTTCGTCTTTTAAGCTACCTCACAAATAAAGATCACATGGTGTTAAATCCGGGCTTCAAGGCTGCCACAATCTAGCACTAATCACCTTGTCACCAAACACAGCACTTATTGCGTCCAATGAATTGTACGTAGTATGCGCAGTTGTCTTGCTGGAAAAAGAACGTACAATCTTTCCCTGTCTGTTAGCTGGACAAAGAAGTTATTCGAAATAACCTGAACGTATCGAGCAGAATTAATAGTTTCACGGAAAAATAATTGGGCCTATAATTCTTTTTGCTGTTACTGCACACCACACACCTATTTTTTGGGTCATGCAGGGAGTTTTGGTGGATCAGTCTTGGGTTCTCAGGTGACTAGTATCGATTGTTTTGTGAATTCACATGCCCATGTAAATAAAACCATGCCTCGTCACTGAAAAACATTAACTGTGGATCTAAAATTCCGTCATGCACGGACTGGAAAAACCAATTACAGTAGTTGGTTCTTGCCACTGGGTCTCTTGGACTTGAGGTTTGAACCTGAGTAGTTTTGTACAGTCGATACTTAATTAGTTTTGAGGACCTCTGAGCCGTTGAATACGACACGCCGGCTTGTTGAGAAAGTTTTCGCAATGATTTTCTCGGTGACCGTTATAATCCAGCAGTGATGTCCTCTAATTTCCCTTCTGTCAAAACGTGATGTCTTCGTTTATTTATTTTTATTAAAAACTGACCCTGTAGACTTGAACTTCATCACAACCTTCCGAACTGCGGTCTCCGAAGGCACCTTAACACCAGGAAATTCCTCTTGAAATGCTCTGCGAGTAACACTAACAGACTCGTTCTTAATAAAAGTACAGCGAATGAAAATTCTTTGTTGTGTGGTGAACCTCGCAGCCATACTCGTGTGTGGCTAGATAGATTCTAACCATTTCCAACTGTTCGTAGCTGTTGCAGCAAGCAAGCACACCTACTGGTCTGTATCTGTCGTCGCCTGTACATAAAAGATCAGCTTGCAACTCCAGGCAGCCGGACTAATTGCGTGGGCTCAAACGAAATGCAGAAAATAAAAATAAGGCCTAGATTCTCAGCTGACGAATGACAATAGCCAACATTCCTCAACACTTGAATTTTAAATCTTTGCAAGTTACATCGTTACATTATTTAGCTACTCCTGTACCACCCTGCGTGTTAACTGTCATTAATCGAAGCACGGACCTAAGCCCGTTTGATGATAAATTGTGGGAAAATTTAAAACACAAAGTCGACAAATCAATTATCCGTACTCCAGTGGATCTGGAGAACAACATACGGCAACAGATATCCCTCACAACAGAAGGGAATTTCAACGTGTTAAAGATAATTTATTTACATGGCACAACACCTGGCCTCGCTCCAGCAAAAGAATCTCCCTGTATAATGTTATATGTGCATTGAGTAGAAATGTGGTTAACGACTCAGACTATGTTGTATTCTTAAAAGAATGTCCTTAAAAATATTTCTTGCTGTAGATGAGCCTGAAACTGTGTTCTGATATTTCCATCCTTCTGATGGGCCACGTTGTCATGTGTTGACAGAGATTCCTCGACTCAAGTTCTGATAAAGCCTGAGTAAAACCACATTTTTTTGCCAATGATTTAGCCTCTCCTTTTCTTTTTTTCTTTCTGGACAGACACCTTTTGGGGATGGTACCTATCTAAATCCTCCGAGCTGCGTGTCTGGTGCCATGTCTTATAAGCAGCTTTCTTCTCCCTGGTTACCTGCTGCACATCATCATTCCACCACCAGGTCTGCTTGTCAATAAGGCGTTGATTTGGTTTGGTGACACCTAGAGTGGATGTGGCACATGTCTTGATGGATTCGGACAGTGTGTTCCAGCCATCTTCTACTGATGATGTTGTAGAATTTGAAATCGATGATATCAATGCTTCTTTGATGGTAGCTCAATGTTCTAATAATATAACCCCTGGCACTACAGCCCGTGAAGGGCCTAGGCCTACCACAATGTTCTAATAGTCTCCACCATTTAATACATTCAATCTTCGTGCTTGGCCTCACAAACACATAATCTATATGGACTGCGGCATCTAGTAAAGTATTCGGTGTTGAGGAGCAATGCTATTATATGGGATCACTTTTGTATACTTGATCATTGTGAAGTCTCTTCGTCGTGTCATCCAGTAGTCAATTTGGGATGTATGACTTCCAGTATAGTTGGTGATAAGGTGTGAATTCCACTTTCTAAAACAGGTGTTTGTTACAGACAAATCCCACGCTTCCGCAAATTCTAGGATTCGAATGCCATCATTGGTACAGCAACCATTACCATGGCCTCCATGATTTCATTCAAATCCGTCTCTTTCATAACTAACATGTCCATTTAGATCTCCACCAATGAAAAGAATTTCGCTATCATCAACAACTTAAATGTGTGCCTCGAGATCGTTCCAAAACTTGTCTTTCTCTTCTTCAAGGCAATCAGTCTGTGGGGCATAGCATGTCACAACTTGAATTGAACTGGTCCCCAAGGTTATCTGTATTGACATCAGATGGTCGCTGATGCGTGCTACTTCAGAGATGCTGTCGCGATTCCACTGGTTTACAATGACAGACACCATTTGCACTTTTCTTACCATTGTAGATTAGCTTGTAGCCTTCTCCGATATCTCTTGATTTTGCAACTGCCCATCGGGTTCCTTGAACATAAGCTATGTCCACATTCCGCTGCTTCAAAGAGGCGGCCAGTTCTCGGCTTCAGCCTGTCATTGTCCCAATGTTGACAGTGGCTACTCTGATACGATTTGATGTCTGTTGGTCTAGCTTCTTTAGCCAACGTCGACGATGAGTCGGTATCCCATGTCCATTTTCCGCATCGTTCGGCCGAAAGTGGTGCGTGTCGCTTAGAGGGGACGTGAAATTTATATTATTAATGTGCAGCCAATGGCCATTTATTTTATTTTCAGGACGGGTCAGGGAAGGGATGTTGTAAGAAAATCTGCCATGGACCTATTGAAAGAACCCATCGTGGCATTTGCCTGGTGGTGAAAATGGGAAACCACAAAAATCATATTCAGGACGGCCGAGGTGGGATTCGAACCCATGCTCTCCTGATGCCAGCGAGACACGAGGTAGCGCGTTTGCGCTCTTGGCCACCACTGCCGGTAAAACTGGAATAATAAGGGATAGACATACATACAATAGTTGATGCAATATAATTTACCAAGACCAACATATACCATAAGGAAACATGAACTTGTGAATGCTGTTTCCTCTGTACACTGTAAAAGACCCATGACAAGATATTCAGTATTTTAATATTTTACACCACTAACATCTTGGTTACTCAAATTATTAGAATACAATCCTGAGAGTCTTATATGCAAGGAGGTTCCTCCTTCACCAGCACAGAGCTGCTCATCGGAGCAGGGCCCAAGCACTCCGTGAATGGGAACTTGCAGAGAGGCGTTTCATTCTGATCACCTAGTACCCTTAAATTCCTTGCAGAAGGATTTGAGGGGTGTAAAGTATTGTGTGCTTGGCTACAGCATGTCTGAGAAGTGCACGCATACCATGGAGGATCAGTCATCTTTTGGGCTGGGGTAATGTTGGGATACTGGACTTTGCTTGTGCCTGTTGTTGGCATTATCACAGACAAATGTTACATTCATGAGATGCTGTGATCGATTGTTTGTCCATTCCAGAAAGAAATCAATGATGAATTAATTGTTTTGGGCAACAAAGCAAGACAACATTGAGCAGAAGTGGTGCAAAATTTTGTCCAAATATGTTGGCTTGTGATGCTGCCGGACATGAATTGTATTGAACATGCATGTGATATGCTGAAGCATCGTTTTGCTCATCATTCAGTGTCCCTTACCCATCAACAGGTCATTGAGGCCGCCATCAAAAGGTGTAATTGTCTGCCTCAAGACGACTTGGACAACTTGATCTGTGGTGTGCCGCGGTGAGCAAGAGCCCTGCTGGATGCACATGGTGGCCACATACCTTATTGTATCGTCTCAATCGTACAAAATTCAACAGCATATCAGTCTTATCTTCACATACCGAATTTCTTTCTTTATGTCGTTCACCTCATTGTATTGTGGCTAGCATTCTTGGCTGTCACCACAGAGGCCCAGGTTCGATTCCCAGCTCTGCCAAGAAATTTGATTCTGGTCTGAGGGCTGAGCCTCGTGAGGCGAAACTGAGAAGAGGCGGGGTCGATTCCTACCTCAGCCATCCTGGAAGTGGTTTTCCATAGTTTCCCCACTTCTACTCCAGGCAAATGTTGGGATTGTCCTTAACTTAAGGTCACGGCCCCTCCTTCCCAATCCTCATCAGAATTAAAAATACTGTAAAGATTCGTGCAATTGCCCAGCGGTCACCATTCTTTATCCTCATAGTGACGGGCAGGCGGGGTGTGTGAGGAATGCAGAATAGCCAGTCCGGCCGGGCTGATTAGGGTTGGCCCCTCCCCGCGCAACGATGAATGAGTCAACCACAATAGCCCGCGAGTCAGGTATACTATTGGCACCTTGGCTACTAGACTCTTCTGCTTCTCGAGACCAGGGAGCTGATTGGATATATACTGGCAAACTGCGGCGGGCAAGTCAGTCCTGAGTGAGTCCGCGCTGTCAGTGTGTGCCGTGCCGAGCGACCAGTGGAAATAAATGTGAAGTGCTGTAATATTGAAGACAGTGCTGTGAAGATTAATAACGTAGTCAGTAAGTCTGGAAGATAAATAGTGACTGTGGAAGATAAACAGTAAATGTGGAAAATAAATAGGAACTATAGGAGATACTTCCTTGCAGTGAACATTGTAAATAAATAGTGACTTGTAGCTGTGTAAAGTGCAACTCTCCGTAAGTGTGTGTGTGTGTGTGTGTGTGTGTGTGTGTGTGTGTGTGGAAGTAAGTAGGCTTAATTTGATTTAGTGTAAATAACATTATTGTAAATAAAGTATTAGTGTATAAGCCTGACCTATTTTTACGAACCCTAAAAACGTCACAATTGGTGTCAGATGTGAGGGTCAGGTTATGCGTGCGTGCTTCTGTATGAAACAGTGCGTACTTTTGAAAAGGCCTACTTTAAGGAAGTGTGTACGATAGTTAATTATTAGTGACTGTCTTGTGTGTACCATCTGGAAGCCTGGTTAATCGTGTGCTGACTGTCCGTGTGTCTCGCGTTTTGTACTGTAAAATGGCGACAAGGAAAGTAAAACTTCCAGCACTGAAGGTTTCGGAATTACAGCAGGAATTGGAAGAAAGAGAACCTGATGCCACGGGAACAAAGTCTACGCTACAAGTGCGATTACGTCAGTTACTGCTGGACGGAGGTGAGGACCCAGATATATTCCTTTTTGAGCTTCCTTGCGGCATAGGCCAGGTGGTGGAAATTTTGGAAAAGAAAATGGCGGACAATGTGGAAAATTTAGAAAAGAAAATAGTAGAAAACTACAAAATTATGGAAAGGAATATAATTGAAAATAATGCCAATCTTGAGAGGAAACTTCGAGAAGTAACACTCACTACGGAAACGAAGCTGAGGGAGGAATTTCAAGAGTCGCTGCGGAAGTTGGAGGACGAGCTTGCGAGCGCCCTGCTTCAAAATAAGGACAAGCAACAAAACGAAACCATTGCCGCTGCTGAACCATCGGAAGGTAAGGAGAGTTTACCTGTTCCCGCCGCTGGGCGGACTGACCTGCCAATGGATCGTGCACCCATTCCCGCAGTTGGGCGTTCTGACCTGCCAACATTCGATGGGAAATCTGCATGGGAAGAATACTTCACCTTGTTTGACACCGCCGCCATGATTAATGGGTGGTCAGAGGCCACGAAAGCTGCAATGATGAGCTTGTCGCTGCGCGGAGAGGCCCTACAAGTCCTACAAGCCCTACAAGCTGTTACCTTATCAGAGAGACAGAACTACGACGTTCACGTTCAAAAATTGGAAATGCGGTTCGGACATCGACATATGGAGCAGCTATATCGCTCCCAGTTAAGAAATCGCTGCCAAAGACCTAACGAGAGCCTACAGGAGTTTGAAGCAGACATAGTCCGTCTTGTTAGGAGCGCCTACCCAACAGTGCCCAGTGACGTTTACGAGAGTCTTGCTACCGAGAAGTTTCTCGACGGGCTCCGCGAGACCGAGACACAGCGGGCTGTGAAGCTGGCGCGCCCGAAAACGTTGAATGATGCTTTGACCCTAGCCCTCGAGTTCGAGGCTGTTCAACAATCCGTGCGCAGCCAGGCGCGCATCCGAGCTCGGGAGGGAGACAAGGAGGTCCAACCTGTGCCTTCCATAGAAGAAATCGTGGAGAAAGTTCTTCAAGCCTTGCAGACCAAGAAGAAACGGACGAGGTGCTGGGGCTGCGGGGAGGTTGGGCACCTCAGAGATCGATGCCCTAAACTTACGAATAACGAGTACCAGCGAGGGAAACTAAAGAGGGTTGATGGAAAGGGGCGACTGTCCACCCGCGCCAACACCAGGAATGCCCCCACTTCTGCTATCGTCGCGTCTCTGGGTCGTCAAGCCAACTCAATTTTTGTCAGTGGCCATGTGGATGGAGAACCCAGAGACCTACTGCTGGACACAGGGGCCACAATGACCATCATCCAACCAGGCATCGTGAGAAGAGCAATAACACCCACAAGATGGACACTGCGAACAGCAACGGGGGAGCCAGCCAACGTTCGAGGGGAGGCAGTCGTCGACTTCATCATCGGTGATACCCAGTTTCGCCATCGTGTCTTGATCGCTGAGGTGGAAGAGGACGTTATTCTCGGGATGGACATCATGACTAAGTACAAATTTGGACTAGACTTGGGAAGCGGAATTTTGAGAGTCGGAAACGAGGAGGTAGTGCTGCAGAAGAGGAACGCCTCGTCGGTACGGGTGATAGCAGCGATAGACATGGTACTGCCAGGACGTAGTGAAGTAATGGTAGAAGGGAAGCTGGACGGTGAAATTCCTGAAGGTTGTGTCGTCATGGTAGGGCCTACGTTTGGCGAAGACGAAACTGGACATGGAATGCTGGTAGCCAAAGCTTTGGTTCGTGCAGGGGCGAAGATTCCTGTGCTGGTAATGAACCTTCATGATCGCCCAATAACCGTTCGGGAAGGAACCAGCCTGGGAATATGTTCGTCTGTGTCCTCTGTCGTACGCCAAGTGCGAACAGCTGCCTCCTCATCCGGTATACATTCAGTGTGGCTTGACAGTCTTATCGAGGCAGCGTGTCGAGAGCTAAATCCTGAGCAGAGCCGAGAGGTAAGGGAACTTCTCAAACGTCATAAAGATGCCTTCCAGAATGGGACTGGTAATGGAAGAACGAGCGTGGTGCAACATCGCATCGATACGGGTGACTCAAGACCTATTCGCCAGACGCCACTAGCCAAGCGAGAGGAAGCCGAGCGAATAATAAGCGATATGGCTCGCGATGGGGTGATTGAACCTTCAAGCAGCCCCTGGGCCTCGCCAGTGGTTCTGGTGAAGAAGAAAGATGGATCTACGCGGTTTTGCGTAGACTACCGCCAGCTGAACAATGTGACGAAAAAGGACAGTTATCCTCTACCACGCATCGATGACACCCTGGACACCTTGGGTGGGAGCACGATCTTCTCCACATTGGACCTCAAGAGTGGCTACTGGCAGGTCGGGTTGGACCCCAACGACAAGGAGAAGACCGCCTTTACGATTGGTTCGGGACTGTGGAACTTCACAGTTATGCCGTTCGGACTCTGTAACGCCCCTGCTACGTTTGAACGTTTGATGGAGCGAGTTTTAAAAGGGCTGTCTTGGGAAACCTGCTTGGTCTACTTGGATGACATCATCGTTCTCGGAAGGACGTTTGAAGACCACCTAAAGAATTTGGAGCAGGTGTTCTTACGTCTAAAACAAGCCAACCTGAAGCTCAACCCCAAGAAGTGCTTCCTCTTTCGGAAAGAAGTTAATTACCTGGGCCACGTTGTTTCCGGAGAGGGGGTTGCTGCAGATCCGGAGAAGATAAACGTGGTGAAGGAGTGGCCAATACCGAAGGATAAGCGCGAAGTTAGGAGTTTCCTCGGACTATGCACCTATTACCGTCGATTCGTGCCAGGATTTGCTAATCTCGCGAAGCCTCTGACTCGACTTACCGAAGACGGCCGGAGTTTTGTGTGGGACACAACCTGTCAACAGGCTTTCGAACAACTGAAGGAGGTACTGACCAATGCTCCTATCCTGAGTTACCCACAACCGGAAGGACTGTTCGTTTTGGACACCGATGCTAGCAATGTGGGCATCGGTAGCGTGCTCTCCCAACTGCAAGGTGGGCAGGAAAGAGTGATAGCTTACTTCAGCAAGGTTCTTTCTAAACCGGAGAGGAACTACTGCGTGACTAGAAGGGAATTGCTTGCTGTATTGAAGTCGGTGGAGCATTTCCACAAGTACCTCTACGAGAGGAAGTTCGTTCTACGGACTGATCATGCAGCACTTACGTGGCTTCTGAGTTTCAAGAACCCGGAGGGACAGGTAGCCAGGTGGATCGAAAGGCTCGAGGAGTACGACTTCGACTCTGAACACAGGGCTGGTCTTAAACACAGAAATGCTGATGCTCTATCTAGGAGACCGTGCAGCGCAAGGCTGCAAGCACTGCAATCGGATAGAAGACAAAATTGCAGCGGTAAGAAGAAGTACTGTGACTGACGACCACTGGCAGGATGAGGAAATCTGTAAGGACCAAGAAAACGATCCGGACTTAAAACACCTACTGCGTTGGAAGAAGTCTGAGGAACGACCGACCTGGGAAGAGGTAGCTCCCTTCTCGCGCTCTGTAAAAGCCTACTGGGCTCAGTGGAATTCCGTGATTTTGGAAAACGGGGTTCTAAAGAGGGTACTGGAGAATGAGAATGGAACTCAGGAGAGGCTACAGCTTATTGTTCCACGAAACAGGGTATCCGAGATAGTGCAGTTGCTGCATGATGGAACGTCCGGAGGGCACCTTGGTGTTCGGAAAACCAGAGAAAATCCGAGAGCGGTTTTACTGGTTCAATTGCTCCGACGACGTTCGTGAATGGTGTAGAAAGTGCGTGGTTTGTGCCACTGCGAACGGGCCACAGAAGAAGAGAAGAGCAGCGATGAGACAGTACAACGTTGGTGCACCGTTCGAACGGATCACCATCGATGTAGCGGGCCCCTTCCCCACGACTGAGAGTGGAAATAAATACATCTTGGTAGCAATAGATTACTTCAGCAAGTGGGTAGAGGCATGTGCATTGCCCAATCAAGAGGCAGTGGTGGTTGCCGAGACACTAGTAAGGGAGCTGGTGAGCCGTTTTGGTGTACCTTTGGAATTGCATTCCGACCAGGGGCGAAATTTCGAGTCGTCGGTGTTCCAGGAATTGTGCCAGATTCTCGGGATCCGGAAAACAAGAACAACTGCCCTGCATCCACTGTCCGACGGCATGGTGGAGCGCATGAACTGAACAATGGAGAAATACCTGTCCAAGATTGTATCCGACCACCAGCGGGACTGGGACAAGTTTCTCCACTTGTTTCTACTGGCATACCACTCTTCTATACATGAGACCATTGGCCAAACGCCAGCTAATGTGCTGTTTGGCCGAGAGCTGCGGTTGCCGTGTGACCTGACGTTCGGCTGCAAACCTAAGGATGACGTTGTTGGCGAGGACTACATCTCCGACCTCCGTCGAAGGATGAATGACATTCACGACAGAGTTCGCGCAAACATCCAGAATGCGAGCGACCGGATGAAGGAGCGTTACGACCTAAGAGCCGAATCAGGAGGATACCAAGCAGGAGATCTAGTCTGGCTTTTCGACCCAAAAAGGCGGCGAGGGTTCTCTCCGAAGCTGCAACGCTCCTGGGACGGACCATATGAGGTACTGAAGAGGATCAACGACGTCGTCTATCGTATCAGGAGAAGACCGAATGGCAAACCCCGAGTGGTCCATTTCAATCGGCTGGCACCGTTTCTGGGCAACAACGATGACGAGGGGCACGTACAACACGCTCGTATCTGTCGATTGCCAGAAGCAGAACGATCCTTCGAAGAGTTCATGGATCAATGCCGAATTGGCCGAAAAGTTCGTTATGGCGTCACTACCGAGATTCGACAGGATTTATTCCAAACCGCCAGTGAGTATGGCTTGGCTCACTGTGTGGCTAAGGACCTGAGGATGAGCCAGGGAATCGCCCAGGTGTTCAGGCGGAAATACGGCGGGATTGAAGAGCTACAGCGCCAAGAGCCTCGTGTCGGGGGCGTGTTGTGCTTAACCAGGAACGAGCGATCGCTGTTCTATCTCGTGACAAAAGAACTTTCCCATCTGAAGCCCTCCTATCGTGCCATCTGGGATAGTCTACTTGCTATGCGGGAGCACCTACTGGAGCGAAGCATATCCAAATTAGCTGTACCCAAGTTGGGCTGTGGACTAGATGGGTTGGACTGGAGGATTGTAAGAAACCTGCTAGAGGAAGTCTTTCGACGCACAGGGATTGAAGTTCTGGTGTGCTGCTGGCCCCGAACAAACGTGGTGTCTCAGAAAATGGTGGACTGTTACTTCTTTGTCAACTCACGATGCGATGAAGGACCGAGCTGTTCCTACCGTCACCCTGTTGGAAGTGTCTGCTCCGAGACGGAACAGTGTTAAGGAGGGGGCAGTGTAAAGATTCGTGCAATTGCCCAGCGGTCGCCATTCTTTATCCTCGTAGTGACGGGCAGGCGGGGTGTGTGAGGAATGCAGAATAGCCAGTCCGGCCGGGCTGATTAGGGTTGGCCCCTCCCCGCGCAACGATGAATGAGTCAACCACAATAGCCCGCGAGTCAGGTATACTATTGGCGCCTTGGCTACTAGACTCTTCTGCTTCTCGAGACCAGGGAGCTGATTGGATATATACCGGCAAACTGCGGCGGGCAAGTCAGTCCTGAGTGAGTCCGCGCTGTCGGTGTGTGCCGTGCCGAGCGACCAGTGGAAATAAATGTGAAGTGCTGTAATATTGAAGACAGTGCTGTGAAGATTAATAACGTAGTCAGTAAGTCTGGAAGATAAATAGTGACTGTGGAAGATAAACAGTAACTGTGGAAAGTAAATAGTAACTATAGGAGATACTTCCTTGCAGTGAACATTGTAAATAAATAGTGACTTGTAGCTGTGTAAAGTGCAACTCTGTGTAAGTGTGTGTGTGTGTGTGTGTGTGTGTGTGTGTGTGTAAGCAAGTAGGCTTAATTTGATTTAGTGTAAATAACATTATTGTAAATAAAGTATTAGTGCATTATAAGCCTGACCTATTTTTACGAACCCTAAAAACGTTACAATACACACACTAATACAGTCATTGCAATAACACAGGTTATCAGACAAATTTCACTAACACACACCCAAATACACCGGGCTACATGACCACGATGTCGCAAAGCCCCTAAAGAATCAACAACTGTCTATATGTCTTGTAATTTCTTTAAAGATGTAATTCTTCATGATATTCTTGAGAATGCAGTCTCTTTTGTAATAAATAACCTATCTCAAAATCCCCAATAAGCCTAGCCTCATGGTGAACAAGCATTACCGTATTTACTCGCATATAAGACCCCATCGCATATGAGACCCTCCCCACTTTTTGTAAGTTAGGAAAAAGAAAAATTTAGACTCTCATATTGGACCCATTTTTTTTTAAGCGTATGGCTTTTAGTGCCGGGAGTGTCCGAGGACATGTTCGGTTCGCCAGTTTTGTAGCTGCTTCTATGCGGACACCTATGGGGTGAGCTACAAGTACCGTCGCATGTGGAGTGTTGTCTGGGGAGGAAAGTTTGAATTTAAGGATGAGGAGTTGGAAGGTAGCGGCTGTGGCCTATAGTTAGGGACCAACCCCAGCATTTACCTGAAAGGAAGATGGGAAACTACAGAAGACCATCTTCAAGGTTGCTGGCGGGGGATTCGAACCTCCTCGCCTCCCGGATGTGAGCGACTGCCAGCAGCCATGCCGTAACGACCACGGCTAACTCACACTGTGACCCATTATTAACGAAATACGGATAACTATTGTTGCGTATTTACTACAGAGTTCCTGCTATTCCCTATTTTCGATACGGTATTACACGGACTTTCCTGCATTGCCATAAATATCAGAAGCGTACCAATTGCTGTTACGGTACTTTGTGGCAGTACAAGAATGTACATTCTTTCCTACTTGCAGAAAGTTTGGGGTTAGCTGTTGTAACAGAAATGACCCGGAAATCCTTGCCTCAAGGCCGCATTCCTAGCCAGATAGTCACACTCAGCCATCCCTCTTACTTTTCTGTCTTTGTCAATATGCTTATCAGGCAGTGGTCGATCAGACAAATTACAGTCGGGGAAAGTGACAATATCATTCGAATTACGGTAGTTTTGTTCTAAGAGTACCATGAGCGGTAACATTAATACCAGTATGCGTCAGAGTTTTTCTGTTTCTCTTAAACTATTTCAGATGCAGTGAACGCGAAATTAGGCCTACCCTACCACGCATGTATAACGGTACTTGCCGCGATCGCGAGAGATTTATATCAGACTAATATTGTCTAATGGTCCGTAATTGTATCTTTTACCTGAATAATACATTTTCTGTTCTGAAATGTATTTTTGAGGATGTTGGCATGTATAGTTATTTAATGGGTATCTTGATACGCTATTAATTTTTGATATATGCTTATATAAGACCCTCCTCAATTTTTGAGCTTTAAAAACAGGATAAACAAGTAGTTCCGTGAAGAACTATGCAGCCTATTTTCATATATACTACTCGTGCTAATTGCCTTTATCAACATACAAAATGTCAGTTTGATTGTTGTAATAGATTCGTAGCTATTGAGAACCGTCTAAATATTTCAGATGGTCTCAATGTTGGAATTTTATAGACGTACTGTTACATGAAGATTATTGTACATGTGTGGTATTCAAACTTCAATCGCATGATTAGGACACAAGATGTAAAAACAAGATTTTAAAATTTAGCGCAGCTGCCATCTTGTGGTTATGAAAACAATTGAAACAAATTAGATGCCAGTGGATTAACATTTGTATAAGCATTTATCGTACAAAGTTACACTGCACTCGGATGGTCAAATCGCAAGAAACTTCCATTTAAATATTTATACTTTGCGTCGCCGCCATGTTGGATTTGTGCTCGCCGTATGTAAAACCTTTTTGATGTGTCCGTTATGAACCCAGCAGCATAGCCATACACTTTTAGTCATGCACCATGACTGCAATTGGCAGCTGATCCAGAGATCAGAGGTTCGAACCGTGGCACTGGCTCAGCCATCCTGAGTATGGTTTTTCCCTGGGTTTTTACACACTCCTTCCCAGATAATTGTGGGATGATGACTTATTTCTAGTCCCAGGGCATCTAGCCCAATCACCAACCCTAGTAATTTTTCACTCTAGTAGTTTCCATAGAAACAAAGGTTTTCAGACAAATTCAACACACATCCAAGTATACGGGCCTGATGATCAAGATGTCACAAGGCCATAAATTTTACAGCAGCAACAACAAATCTTTGCTGGCCTGCTTTGTAATTTTGTTGTAGAGTTGTTCTGGAAATGTGTTATTGTTTGTGCCTCTTAAGCAGGCATTTTTTTCAGGGTGAATGTGGGGGTTCGCATACCCCTTAAACATTTGAAAACTGTTCAAGAAAAAATATTGGTACATTTGTATCTAGTCCCGCAAATATAACTTCCGACTTGAAAGTTCATCGGTCAGCTGGCGTCAACGCGCTGTTCACAACAGCTGGAGGAGATTTCGAGTAATCCTCGATTTAAATCTATCTATCGAATCGGTTTCTTTTGGTCAGTGACTTGGCACTCAGCACCATAATCTAAACCAAAGGCCATATTTTCTGCTCGACAGAAGCTTCGTGTATTTGCTGCTTTTCGAAGAAATGTACTTGTTTATGCAAAAATAAGTAACATACTCCAACAATCGTGAAAAGGAAGTTCTGTTCTTATAAGCACGCAGGTTAGTGTTTGGAGGTGGGGTATGTTGTTATTTTGTGTGTCTGGTTAGTTTTGAAGGATGAAAAAAATAATAAACTATTTTACATCCACCCAGGCATCGAAAAGGCTGAAAGTTAATGCATTAATGAGTTAATAAATTAACCCAATGCAATCTTTCATTAACATGTCAGCCCATAAAGTAATAACCGGACTCTGCAAATTGCCGAAAATTGCAAGATCATGCTGTTTTGTCGACTACAACTGAGAGTACCCCATAAATTGTGTTTAGAAAAAACGCACTGCTCTTAAGTCTTAATAACTGAGGATGTTTTAGTTCATAATCCAGTTGTAGATTTTGTGTAGTAGATAGATGTCGATGAATTTACAGAACATGTTGTTCCCCTCTTAGGTTCCAGGCAAAGGGAATGGATATTGGTGTGACAGATGACTCTCTCAGTAATGTTCCATATGAACAATCTTCAAGTTCTAGTGAAGATGAGGAGGAGGAAGAAAATATTGAAGAAGAAGAAGGGAAGGAAGGAAAAGACGGGAAGGATGTTGTTCGTGCAAATAGGAAGCAGAGAGAGAGACCAATGAGTTTCAATAAGATGGGGGATATTAAGTGCAAGTGAGTAATTACATTGAAAAAAAAAAAAAAAAAAAGATTTGAAATATTTTGTTTGTTCTTGTTGGAATTAACAGTCAATACTGTGAAAGATGAATTTTTCATTTTTTCATTTTATAAACAATATTGACATGTTTATTTTCATACCACTACATTGATAACAGTGTACAGTACAGTAAAAGTAATTTAATTGCAGATGGGAGACTGGCCATGCTGCCAAAAAGGAAGAAAGACGTGAGGAGAGAAAGCAAGAAATCCAAAGTATTCGATCCAGATTATTTATGGTTTGTATATTTTCAAATGATCAACTTTATATTATTTGTAAATTTTACACAGATCTTCAGAAAGCACATAGAAAAACTTACTAAAGCAATTTGGGAGACTGTTGTGGAGATAAATATAACTACTTCCATAGGATATGTCTTCAGTGGATCGAATGTCCACTCAAACCAAACTGGAAAGTGTGAATCATCTGACATATTTTGATTGGGTACACTTTCAGGCTGGCAAGTTTGTCAGATAGAATTGTAGTATACCAAAGTTAGTGCATTAAACTCTGTTGTAGTTTATAGGCTAGTATTTTGTTATAGTAAAATACATTTCCAGCCAAAACTCTCTACATTTTTCAATATCAGCATATCTCTGTTGTACAATTCTTGGGTGTGGATGACCTTGCTGTTCCACCCCTTAAAACAACAATCCATCGTTGTTGTTCATCATCATCATCATCATCATCATCATCATCATCATAATCATCTCACAATTCATAAATTGTTGAGACCAGGTGTAAAAATTGTGAGGATACTTGCTGACTGTAATTGTGGAAAGTAGGGGTTCCTGTAATAAAGGGGAAGTTTAAAATTAATATGATAGGCAATGCTGTGCAAATGGAAAGGAATAGGCAATGTGATCTTGTGCCTTATAAGAGAGTTAATGCAAGTTACTAGTGCATCTGTGTGGAAGGTTGTTCAACGTTTCACTAATAAAGCTTATGGTGACCAAGGAGAGGAGTTGAAACATGTGTATCATAAAGTCTGTTTCAGGCTCTCTTTACCCTTCCTTCACTTTAAGCAGCATCCCACACTGGCGAGACTGACCTTGAACAAATAACGTTTTGCAATACAGATCCCTGGCGGTCAATGTACATTGAAACTCGTTGAGCATCCTGCATGTAGAGTGAGGTCCTTTCTGATCCTATAGTGATCAGTGTTATAAATCTGATGGATGGGCACTTCCATAATAATTTCCTAGCACTCTAATTGTACCCCCATTTGGGATGAAGTGGAGGGGACCGTACAGTAGCGTAGCCAGGATCGACCATTGGGGGGGGGGTTATAGGTACTTAAGCCAAATTGTACAAGCATTTCAACCCGCGGCATAGCCGCGCTCGTCAACGTGCACCATGGTCGCGAGAGCAGCTGTGGTAAGTACGGATATCGTAGGCTCGAATCCCGGTGCTGACAGCGGTTAACCTGAGTGTGTGTTTTACCCGGGTTTTGCCACACTCCCTACAGGAAATTGCCGGGATAGTGCCTTGCTCAAGTCCCGGAGCGTCTACTCCATCCCTGTCCCAGATACATTTACACACACAACTACAATCATCACAGCAATACAGGTTGCCAGACAGCTTCAACTCACTCTCAACTACACGGGGCTGATGACCAAGGTGTCTCAAGCCCCTCAAATGAATTAACAACTATTCTACAAGTATTTCCATTTCTCTATGAGATATTATTACACAAGAAATTTTCATGTATTTTGATCCCGAATTTTTCGAGTAATACAATATGTTCAAAAGACAAAAACAAATCAGTTCTTTAAAAAATTAAGTTAATTTTTGACTAAAATGTCTCACCTCAATGGTAAATCTAGACTATTCCTGTTCCCCTGACAGGAACAAAATAAACTCCAATAGCCTATATTTGTGCTACCAACATGAAGACTGCGTATCTCTGAACAAGAGAAATCATTTACAGGGGTCTCGGCAAAAGTGGACATGTCCTCTCACGATGTATCATTTTGATTTATTAGTAATTCAATACCGGTACTCATTTTTATGTTGATTCAGTTTTTCCAACAAGATCCTGTGCTTTATATTGCAATTAGCCCTGAATGCCGAAAGTATCATTATCGAAGGTTTTTGTCACCTACCAAGGTCCTTCTTACCTTACAAATGCTACATGCAGCCGGAAAAAGGTTTAATTGCTTACACTACTCAGGCGACAAATTTCACTCATTCTTAACTGGGAGATAACCGTAATTCGGGGAATTGCTGGACATATATTTACGTAATATGAATCAACTCGGATGACGGTTATTTCTTCTTCTCCTTCTTCATCTATCCCTTTTGCCTCTTGGCGTCGGGTCTGCCAGCCACTTTCTGTATTCATTCCTATTCCCTGTGAGTCTCCTGGTTTGCTGCAGAGTCCTTCCCTTCTTCTCTGCCACCTCTCCGACATATTGGATCCATTCTTTCCTTGGACGAGCTCTTCTTCGAGTGCCTTCAGGCTTTTCCTCAAACACTTGCTTCGGTTTCCTTTCTTCATCCATCCTTATGATATGTCCATACCATTATAAAGCTTTCTTCTGGATAGTATGTACTACAGATTCCACCTTTAATTCTTCTCTGATCGCTATATTTCGTACCCTATCTCTTCTAGTTTTATTCACTATCTTCCGGAGGTATTTCATCTCTGAGGCAGTTTGTCCGGCACCCCGGTGTCTCTAAAAGCCTCAGAAGTTAAATGGGACCTAAAACAATAACATTATTATTGATTTATAACCAGTTAAAGACCTAGTTCCGTTGTTTGAATGAAAAGCTTTATAATACTTTCTACTGCATATCCCAATTCATTGGGGTCGCCGGAGCCAATCAGGCTCATTTTGGTTCTGGTCGGGGATTTAAGGCCGGATGTCCTTCCTGACGCCACGTAATTTTTCAGGTAAAAATTCCACTCCACTGTCACCGGGATTGGAACTCCTGCCGTCCGGGTGATTGACGAGCAGCTAAGCCATTGCACTATCACGCTCCCCTTGAAAAGCTTTATACTACTAGCCTGAAATCCATAGCTCAAATCTTACCTTTTAGGGTCCTTTGGAAACTCGGGTGTCTTCTTGCTATTTGAACAGTCTGACTTCCCAGTCGGTCAACACGAATACACCCAATTAGATTGGGCGGGGAGTAATTATTAATTTCCCTGTGTAATTCATAATACAATAATTATTTATACATTTAATAAAACGCTTCTCATACAACTCCCCCTTTATGTGAGAAGTGTTTTATTAAGTGTATAAACGATTCATGTATTTTTATTTCAGGCATTAGGAGATAAATTGTCACTGCCCACCTAAGCTAATTGGGTACCGTACACTCGTGTTGACCGACAGAAAAGCAATCATATAGGTTACTTAGCAACAACAAAATATTGCTTCTAATATTAGATCTGTTTATTAAACTGCACTTCTCCTCTTGTAAAGCACATGTTAAATTAAAGATATATAGGCCTATAACCTTTACACAATGCTCACATACAGTAAATCTAGCAACAATAACATACACCAACATAGCGCAGTCAACACATTCTTGCTGGCTGCATGAGAGCATTATTGTCTCGCGGTAGAAAAATATGAGCCAAGCTTCACAATCTGTAGGTAGACTGTGGTTTATACGTTGTAATGAAGACGTGTGTAGCCACAAATGGGGACCCGGGCTGAAAGGCGACAACAGTACATCACCAGTTTCACCACAGACACAAATCACAACCTGCAGATTTTCTAATGGGGGGATTCTAACCCCCCTGGCTACGCCACTGGGACCGTAATCCTAGAGGCCGGAAGAGGAATACAGGTGTCCTAGGGATTGTTAGCTAACGAAAAGATGATGTTCAATTTTAACATACTCACATATATTCTATTAAATAAATACAAAATTTGACCTTAAAGCTATTTACATTTAATTTAAATTTACTTATTAATTATTCTTGAATTACATTTCTGTACGTTGCCTGGAACATTAGCAACGTAGACTCGGCGAACTAAAGATATTACTCAAGGAAGGCGCAAAACTTAATCTAAGCTGAAAATAAAATTACCATTCATACAGCCGGCACATTCATTCACACAATACACTTTGACTGAAATTAATCATGCAGAACTAAGGAATGGAAAACCCAAGAAGTAGAAATCATGCCCCCCTCCCCCCAAATTCAAAGAAAGTATAGAACATCAATAGCAACAAGATGAAGACATCCCACGCGATAGAGCAAAAGAGTAATTGAAACTGGCGGCAGGGGTCAAAGGCTACCTCCACTTCTTCTCACAAAAATGACACACCTGTCATCACAGAAAACCCCGCACATAAAATATAAAAAAGGCCTATCACTAATATTTCACTTAACACCTTCCACTTACCACACACACACTAGGAAGTTATGGCCTCGCCAAGGACATATAAAATGGAAAAGCACGAAGCTTCTTGACGACTGTCAACAACCTCATCATCATCATCATCATCATCATCATCATCATCGTTTTTTAGCTCCAGCAAGCCGTCTCCAATTTGTCCTGTCCATCCATAACTGCTGTTCTTGTATTTGATGCCAGTTCTTATCTCTAGCTTCAAGGTCCTTATAAATTTGCTTCTCCCACACATCGTGATGTCTTCCTCTTGGTCTCTTGGGCTGATAACCTAGATGTTAGGCCCCTTAAAACAACAATCATCATCATCATCATCATCATCTTGGTCTCTTCCCGGGGACACTCTGGCCAAAGTACACTTGAGGTATCCTGTGGGAAGCCGTCCTCTTCATGTGACCATACCATCTCAATCTCTTGAGTTCAAGTGTCTCAGCAGGCTCCTTTCCACAGTTGTTATCGGAGATCCTCATTCCTTATTTTGTCCATTTTCGTCTTTCGAAGGCAAGAACGGAGGAACTTCATTTCTACTGCCTGGAGACTGCTGTTTGTTGGTCCAGTCCTACACTTCTCAATTCATCAAATAAACTCATCACCAACAAGAACCATTTAAATTAAATTATCTTACTTAAATAAATATGTACTATTAAACTGGCGTTCTTCTATGAGTGCGCACGTGGTTGGAGCACACAAGACTGCCTATCTCAAACTTCGGAAAACAGCACTTCAATTTAAATTCCAACAGTAACCATTTCAATTCCCAAAGACATCAAATACAAACACTTAAATAAATCATAACATCAATATTAAACATCCATCTCATCGACCACGTGTACACACAATGATCGTTTACTCCATTCTTAATTATACCCAGATACTGTAAAATTAAAATTTAAAGTTCAAAACAACTAAAAAGATGAATTCTGTCAAACAACTTACATTGTCCATTATTCTTTGAAATTGGGGAGGCGTCCGAATGACCTCCCCATATTTTGTTCACACGCTAAGTTTCTATCTTATAACTTTTCAGATATGCTCTCAATTTGACGAGTGCTTTCCTAATGATTTGCAGTCCCTCACACCAACCCCTGGTGCTTGCGTCCACTCGAGTCCAATCAGGCGTGCCACCATAAAGTTTTGTACATCGAAAATTTTGTCATACGCAAGCTTATGTAATTAAAGTTTTTACGTTGGTAGTTCCGATGTCTAAGTTGGTGTTTTTCCACAAGGGAACCTCTAATTTCTGCGACGTTAGCAGACGTTCTCACGCTACCTGGGAACTTGCCTAAGGGACGGCTCCACGTGGCCTACAGTGTGCCACAAAAGTCGATGCACAGTCCGATTGCACCACATAATTAAATAATTCATTTAAATAAATTTTGGTAGTTCTGAATTTATAACATTGAGGAATATTGTTTAAGTAGTTTTTCAGTCTAAAGTTCAGGGTTCTTTTCCCTTCATTTGGCGGGGAACAGGGGAGATCATGCTGGGCCATTGTGTGAATGGCACTAAAATCAATTGCTCAGGATGTAGTTGCACCATCATCTATATAAAGCACTAAGGTGTATATTTCACAAAACTCAAACTCTTAAACCACAGGGAGTTGAAAGGTGCGATTTGTGCCAAAATCTTCCAAATCGACTCAATAGTACAGCAAAAATCTTGCATTTCTTGAAAACTCAATGGAAGTATACTTATTTATTTGTTAAAAAACTGTGTCGCATTGAGCCCATATATCAGTAATGCCGGGTGGGTGGTCCATACACATGGGGCGCTCACAAGAAGCCGATCGTGCATTCAGTAGAAAGAGAAATACTCACAGCAGTCTGAATCCATAAATATCGACAATTTGTTTAAAAAGTGTGTTGAAACAAATAAACAAGAAGTCCGTATAACAATAAAGCCGAGCGGGTGGATTATGCATATGCGAGCTCTCCTGGTAAATTATAAGTAAATTATATTACAGTATATGTGAGGAGTTTGGTATCAACGTTGGACAACTCCTCTTTTGGTTTCTTTACAGGAGAGGTGAAAAACTAAATCCACAATATGGTTGTCAGTATCATGGTGATTTTTTTTTCATTTTATTCTTACAGGCCACATAAACATTTTTTCGTACTCATTAAAATTTATTGTGAGGTTTGAAGCCATTTTTCAGTGTTGCCTAAGTAAACAAAAGTCTGGTGCTTTTCAGTCGGTCAACACGAATGTACCCAAATAGAGCTGGGTTATGCCCTGATCCTGAAATAAATTACATAAGATTAATAAATACACTAGGATGACCAGTTTCGATCGTCAAGCGATAATCATCAGATCCATTACACTTAGGCTATAACATCTATGTTTGAGAATACAGGTGAAAAATATATACAATATGTACAGTTATTTAGTTGCAGTGTTGGTAATGCAACAGTCGGTGTATGTTAAATATGGTATATCTAATGTTAGGTAAACTTCTAAGATAGTGATGAAAATCCGGAATTTGTCTGTTAGGGGTGATTATATGGTTTTACAAAATCAACTATGGTTATACTGAAATAATGCAAGCTTATACTTATCGAGTTGTCTCTTTAACTGGAACTTGAAGCAGTTGCGTGTTTCCATAGACACCAGTTGTAGTCGACTAACCCCGAGTGTTCGCTGGGTGGAACTGGTTTTCCCCTTCCTCCCCCTTTAGTTGCTATGTTCTTCCAGAGGTCAGTGCCATGTATATTTGTGTGACTTTGCCAAATCTAGGTAAAAGTGTATGCTATTGAATGCAGGAGTGTACCGCTTAGTATAAATGGCTTTTTTAGCCCATGTGTGGCGAAGATAGTTCCACGGTCTTTAGTAGTTGCAGACTCCTGCATTCAATAGCATACACTTTTATCTAGATTTGGCAAAGTCACACAAATATACATGGCACTGACCTCTGGAAGAACATAGCAACTAAAGGGGGAGGAAGGGGAAAACCAGTTCCACCCAGCGAACACTCGGGGTTAGTAGACTACAACTGGTGTCTATGGAAATACGCAACTGCTTCAAGTTCCAGTTAAAGAGACAACTCGATAAGTATAAGCTTGCATTATTTCAGTTCAGTATAACCATAGTTGATTTTGTAAAACCATATAATCACCCCTAACAGACAAATTCCGGATTTTCATCACTATCTTAGAAGTTTACCTAACATTAGATATACCATATTTAACATACACAGACTGTTGCATTACCAACACTGCAACTAAATAACTGTACATATTGTATATATTTTTCACCTGTATTCTCAAACATAGATGTTATAGTCTAAGTGTAATGGATCTGATGATGATCGCTTGACGATCGAAACTGGTCATCCTAGTGTATTTATTAATCTTATGTAATTTATTTCAGGATCAGGGCATAACCCAGCTCTATTTGGGTACATTCGTGTTGACCGACTGAAAAGCACCAAACTTTTGTTTCATTAAAATTTAATTAAAATTAAATGAATAATAAGCCATAATAATAATTTAAATAGTGGAGTTGGCAATGTATGAAACAGTCATGGAGTTGTCTGTTGTTTTGAAGCCAAAGGGAGCCATTTTGAAATTGAATCTGTTCTAATAGGAATCTCCGTTTCGCGGGCTTATAGGTCGTGTTCCAAGGACATTTTGTCGTCCTGACGTTTCGCTGAATACTGCGTTCAGCATGTTCACAGGTTACATAAAGCGAGGTAAAACAAGTAAACAGAAGATATATAAATAGTCAACAACCCAGACATAGAGGCTACCATAGCAACGGCGTACTACATAAAAGTAATGCATCAAGGACAGGGCTGCTCGTCTGTTGCATCTTCTCGTCTACGACGGTCAATAAGGGCAGGCTTGAGGGGATTAAGGACTGGAAGCCAAGCTCTGTTCACACGTTCTGCTTCCTCCTTAAGATTGAAGCTGTTAGTATGCTTCAGGATTTCAATGGCCTCCCTTTGTAGCCTGGCATGATAAGACACCGTGGTGGACAGAACTTCGGTGTCTCCATATCTTATATCGTGACCTGCAAGTAGCGAGTGTGATGCTACAGTGGATTTATCTGTTTGTCCCAGCCGGCTGTGTCGTTCGTGCTCCTTGAGGCGAGTGGCAATACTTCTTTTCGTTGTTCCAATATATACTTGGCCACAATCACACGGGATTTTATAAACCCCTGCCGCGGTATGAGGATGTCGCTTATCTTTAGCGGACCTAAACATGTCCTTAATTTTTCGTGTAGGCCTGTATATGGTCTTTATATCATGGGACTCGAGTAGCCTCCCTATTCTGTCCGTGACCTTTTTTATATATGGAAGAAAAGCTCTAGCCAGGGGCTGCTTGTCTCCAATTACCCTTGTAGTTGGACGTCTCGGATGGAGTGCTCGCTGGATATCTTTCTGGCTGTACCCATTCGCGCGTAAGGCCTCGTTGAGGTGTTCAATTTCTTGTTTTAGGCACTGCTTATCACAAATTCTTTTAGCGCGGTCAGCCAGTGTTTTTATAACTCCGTATTTCTGTCGTGGGTGGTGGTTGGACGTCTTATGTAGATATCGGTCAGTATGGGTCGGCTTACGGTAAACTGTATGTCCCAAAGTTAGATCAGCGGTCTTCGTTACCATAACGTCGAGAAACGCGATTTTCTGTTCATTTTCTAACTCCATGGTAAACTGAATGTTCGAGTTCTGGCTGTTAAGATGTTGTAAAAACAGATTTAATTGATCTTTACCATGGCCCCATATTACAAAGGTATCGTCCACGTATCGTATCCACATAAGACAACCACCACCCACGACAGAAATACGGAGTTATAAAAACACTGGCTGACCGCGCTAAAAGAATTTGTGATAAGCAGTGCCTAAAACAAGAAATTGAACACCTCAACGAGGCCTTACGCGCGAATGGGTACAGCCAGAAAGATATCCAGCGAGCACTCCATCCGAGACGTCCAACTACAAGGGTAATTGGAGACAAGCAGCCCCTGGCTAGAGCTTTTCTTCCATATATAAAAAAGGTCACGGACAGAATAGGGAGGCTACTCGAGTCCCATGATATAAAGACCATATACAGGCCTACACGAAAAATTAAGGACATGTTTAGGTCCGCTAAAGATAAGCGACATCCTCATACCGCGGCAGGGGTTTATAAAATCCCGTGTGATTGTGGCCAAGTATATATTGGAACAACGAAAAGAAGTATTGCCACTCGCCTCAAGGAGCACGAACGACACAGCCGGCTGGGACAAACAGATAAATCCACTGTAGCATCACACTCGCTACTTGCAGGTCACGATATAAGATATGGAGACACCGAAGTTCTGTCCACCACGGTGTCTTATCATGCCAGGCTACAAAGGGAGGCCATTGAAATCCTGAAGCATACTAACAGCTTCAATCTTAAGGAGGAAGCAGAACGTGTGAACAGAGCTTGGCTTCCAGTCCTTAATCCCCTCAAGCCTGCCCTTATTGACCGTCGTAGACGAGAAGATGCAACAGACGAGCAGCCCTGTCCTTGATGCATTACTTTTATGTAGTACGCCGTTGCTATGGTAGCCTCTATGTGTGGGTTGTTGACTATTTATATATCTTCTGTTTACTTGTTTTACCTCGCTTTATGTAACCTGTGAACATGCTGAACGCAGTATTCAGCGAAACGTCAGGACGACAAAATGTCCTTGGAACACGACCTATAAGCCCGCGAAACGGAGATTCCTATTTCAACGCCGGTCGTGAAAGTCTACATTTTTACTGAATCTGTTCTCTTTTGAAACCATATAATTATGAAATAGATATCAATGAATTTATTTTATTTTCTTAATTTACACTTCTAATGACTGAGGGTGTTTTAAAATAATGGAATTATGTCTAATGTATTAAAACAAAATCATATAAAATCGGTCTTATACTGTAGTTACAAATGACATGAACAAATTGTCCTGAGATGCCTCTTGACAAAACGGAAATCCTTGAGTATTTCTTACTCCTTAGAAAGAACTAGTTCATCAAAATCTGCGCTCTCTAACTCATCACTCTCACAATGTCCACTGTTTAGAATATAACCAGCATCGTTACAGGTTTAACATTCAGCCATGATGGATTTGCAGTGCATGTTGGGAGTAGATTGCATGAATCCAAGCTTCTCATTGGCTACTGAAGGAGTTATCATTTTTTGAAATGAAACTATGGTGGAATTATCCATGTTTTGATTCTGAACTGAGCAAATACATGCTATTCTCCCTAAGTTCTGTCTTTTTTTTGAAGCAGAACAGTTGTAGATTCGCATTCAGCATAAAAAGTTACATAAGAGTGAAACAAAATCTCAAAACTGACAAAAATGGAGTTGTCCAGTCCAACTTTGATACCAAGCTCCTCATATAGGCTACATATATATAATGGTAAATTATAAGTGTTATTAAATATACCTCACTAGCACTAGCTTTAATACTATCACAATGATTATGGTATATAATCACCATCTTAAATATACAGTATGTTATCAAAACTGACAACCCAACATTAGAGTTTGTGGTTTAAAGCGTTTAGATTTTTTTTTTTTAGCAAATTGGTTGGAAATAATTATGTGCAACATTACATGTAATTAAAATACAATTTAATCACTCAACAACACCGCACCTGCATATGTTCATACATTATGTAAATTATTACTAGTTGACATCGTACTGTACCCGTTCGTCCTGGGGATGCGATGACCCATCTGCTATAACATCGCATTCCTGGAGTTCCGGGACAGAGCGGAGTTAAATGAACCTCTAGTCAAATAAGGAATGTGTCGGAAATTCAGCTGAGTTCTCGAAAAAGCAGTGGGTATCACGAGACAAAGTATCTCTAGGGTCGTTACGGGCTTAAGTTTAATAAAAATAATGCAAATATAAATGGGCGCCATCAACTGAATTCCTAGCAAACCACTTCCTTTCCGGATAAGCCTTACTCAAGACAAGGAAAGAAAAAGGAACATCACACCATCATCAGATCACAACTAAGATAAAAACAAATTTATTTTACTTTGATAGTCAGACAGACATTTTAAATATAACTCCTACCTAAGAGTATGGTCGAATGCCAAAGTTAAATTGTCATTGTCCAAAAATCGAACCATCTCTTTTCTAATCCAAAATTATTTTTATCCACATAACAAGAAAAATTTATAAAGTTCTCTTGGGTTCTCAGGATCACTGTAGCACTATGTCTTTCGTCACTGACATTTGTGAAACCTGAGACCTAATTTCTCTTTAATTTAACATCAATGTGGATTTTATAAAAATGTTAATCTGTCTAAACATACACATATAATAATCACACATATTAAATATCACGTAAATTATGGTTTGCATGGCATAGTTTGAATGTTGAACATGTTAATCAAATGCTCCTAAACATTGAATAATTAATTTACACTATTTACATCGTCATTAACCTCTTATCTGTGAATTACAGAAAATTCAAATTCTCATTGGTCATCCTTATCGTCATCATCAAAATTAAATATTTCTCACATTAATTCTCACTTCAAAATTCTACATATTCCTGTCAGAATCCTTAATTCATCACCATTACATCATTTAAATTCTCACTTCAAGTTGCAATTCCTTCAAATTATCTCTCAATTAAATTTATTTAATTCCATATAAATTCATTAATCATCAGCTTCTTTAATTAATTATCACCTTCTAATTCAGTTATTCATCATCATTACAATCGTCTATTAATTCATTTAAATCAGTTTATTTATCCAATCTTTAATTCATCCACTTATTTAATTCATCGATTTATTTCAAAATTTAATTTATCAAATTATTTAAATTTCAATCATCTGGTTATTTAAGTTTTCATTATTTCATCTAGTCATTCTGATTTTTATTTCATTAGGTCAGATCGTTAATATGCTTAAATCTCAGATTATTATTTCATTAATTATTATTTTCAGAAAATCTTGTATTATCAACTTCATTTATTTGTTTAATTTCCTAACAAATTGTTTAATATGGTTTATAGAACGTTGTCTTACAGTTTTATCACTTCCAAGTTATATCTCGTATTTAATTTATCATGCCAAAAAATATTATTGCCTCCACGACATCACGTTGGATCTAACTATCCACAACGACATTACATTTCTTCAATACTTCAAATATCACATTTGAATACAATAATTATTCCACAAAACTCCATAAATATTCAGCACATACAGCATGAATCTCAACAATTACGCTAGACTGGGTACGACGACCTCATGTCTGCCTCAAAATACATTATCAACGTTGCAACTATCACATGGCAACTTCCACAAAATGCCTATCACAAACTTCACTTAACCATGTTGCATGATCTACAAAAAATATATAACTGGCTTCAAATTATCAACGCACACAATCTCCAATAACTGTAATTAATCTGATCACATCTAGACAACTTCTTAAACAATTGGAAAAATATTACTTCAGTAATTTATGATCTGCTTTCAAATATCATAAATTCTCTTACAATTCTTATAATTCACATCACAGAAAAACACCAATGTGCTATAATCTCTTATCAAAATCTGCAATACTGATCTGCCTTAAAATAATTCTGACCATTAATGATTAATCTTACAAGATCAATTACTTTAAATCCTTCTCAAAGGTATCAAACACAATTATAAAAATCATCAAAGCATCAGCTGTAACAGCTGTTAAACTGAAATTACTCTCAAAAGAGTATAGCAACAAAATATTGGATTGGCAAACAAGAATTACTAAATGCAATCCTGTTGACATATATCGTTATTTTATTTAACAAAATTTCGACTGATATGTGACTAGTAGTTCCTTGTTTAATTCACTTACATCTCGTGTACATTCGGATGATAAAAATGAGTCCCTCAATGGCGAGTAAGATGTGTAACCACCGTACAGTCGTATAAATACGAAAGACCTCGCCCCGTCGACTTGGATGATAGTTCCCTGAACGATGGGTAAGATGAGTAGCCACCATACAATCCTATAAATACGAAGGACCCCATCTCGTAGGCTATATGAGTGAATGTACCAGATAGGAATCAACAAGTTTCTAGTTGTCATATAAAAGCGATGTTCATTCACTAAAGTGAATAACTTCTTAATATCTCCAAACAATCCAATGGAAAAAATCCCTACTGATGAATAATACACACTCGCTAGTATGCAATGAACTGACGAAGTAATTTTTGATAATCAATTGCAGATCACGAGTTCGAAATACTCGTTACACAAAAAAAACTGTTCATAAAAAATATCCTAGCTGGAAAAATGTCTAAAAGACCAAACATCTGCTTAATAAAGCCAATCAATGGTGAGAATTTTGTATAATGATGCCTGCCATATCATACGGTCACTCCATATTCTAGCAAATTCGAAGTATATAAATTCAAACCATGTCTTAATAATCAAATCACTCCTATTAGAAAAATATACATGTGTGCCCAGTATTCATGAAAATAATCGTATCAGGTAGTTATGACTCTTACAGTACCTTTCATAATCAGCTGTAATAAATTTCCAAGATCGTCGATTTTCCCTACATAAAGAATTTCTCGAAAGATCGGCGTGAATATCATTCCATCCATGAAATGACGATTGCATTCGAAATCCCAAGTGAATCAGCTGGTGGACTCCTCTCGTCAGGAATCGAATCCATCGCTCTGCGGTGCCATCTTGTCTCTATCAGTGTCTACTCGGACATGTTGAACTTCGGATTACCCATAGCGGATATTGTCCAACTCCTTCTCGAAAAAGTTCATGGAAACAGCGGACCCCCTACTCCTCTTCTAAGTTACGCCACTGTTCCGTTAAATGTTCAGTTTGAGTATTGCAAGTTCAATCTCAAATGACTGCTAAAATGAAATTTTACTTGAGAGTGTTCAAGTTTACGAAACACCCTGTAGCTGTCTGTATTTGGTAATTCATGAAAACTGCATAAGAAATAAATCTTATTAATGCACGATCTAATGTTCATCAGTGCCTATGCTAACAACATTCAGTTTACTTGAAATAGTTAAAGTGACTTCGAATGCGTTATATAAAAGCATAGTCATAAAGCTATTCATAAAAGCTATGTTCAAACTGCGTCGAAATGTCGCTTGAAATAAAGCCTTCAACTACTTGCAGTGCGGTTCTGACATATCCCGGCCGTCTGTAATTGCTTCCTCGGCCAGCCCGCCTGGATCAATGACCTGCTCGGCGATGCAGGAACTGTCGCCTACACTTTTGCCGTGACAGTTTCTGTATGTTACGTGACCTTCACTGTGCGTCTCGCTTGCGCTATAGAGCTGCTCCTACCTGCTCGTCTGACTGAGCTCAACTGAATCTTGCTGGCACTGTCTTCTTGCTTATGTGCTTGGCGCAGGCACGTGGTGTAGTCCCCCACCACTGTGCTCTCGCGTCACGGTCATAGTCTCGAACCCAGATCATCTCGGCTGTTCAGTTATAAAATAACTTAAGGGTTTTCTGACTTCCATAAGATTATTTCCACATATAATGCATGTTATATATCCTCTTCTAAGATGTTTAATTGCTATAATCCCATAAATATCTCAATTATGCTTCACATCTCTATCCATAATTCCATCTTCTTACAGATTTCAATGCCTCCTTGATTCTAGACCTCCTACGTCATCTTGGCATTCTTCTTGACGCGATCGGTGCGCTATCTTTTCCTAACTCTTACCAAAACCTCAACTACAGCTTAATGTCTGCTGGCGTAGCCGATAGCCTAAACTAGGTATCGGGTACAGTACATCAACATCAAAACATAAAATTTTCTAATTAAAAGTAAAAATTTTAGTCTTTAGTTGGAAAAGAGTTGCCTCTCATCAAAAAACTCCAAATCCAATCAATCCAAAATGGGGACAAGTTTACCAACGAATGGGTATGGTTTTAAAATCATACTTCTCTCGAGGAATCGAGTACTGCACTAATTATTATGAAAAATAATTAAATAAAAACAATATATTTATCATGTTTATGTAGTGGAAAATAAACAATTTCACATTTTGAGCCAAATTTTCATTTTATTGCTAAAATCCACATGTAGGGGTCTTTAAACATGAATTACATTAGTTTAAGAATTTGGAATCAATTTTGGATCGATTCTAATGCTAAGAGCCACACAAAATGCCTATCATCTGTAAGACCTTCAGTAACAAAACTTAATCTTGGTGCATACTATAAGTGCCTTTTGTACCCAAGACAAGAGAGCAGCAACTCCATATTTTCAGGATGGTGACTGGGTGTACTATCCATACATCAAGATCAATAACTCACAATGTAATTCAGATTAACACGAAAACTTGGTAAGACAGGAATATCATACAAGAGACCTCGCTAGCATTAGCCGTCCCATAGGACTTTGATGCTGAATATTAGCATACAGCTGCCATCTTGATAATATATGCAGAGGCGGTTTTAGAACAGGGGCACATGCTCACGTGCCCCACCATTAAACATTCTCCTTGGGTCGTAGTCGTCTTGATAGTCTTCCAAGGCGGTCCGGGTTCGATTCCCGGTCAATGCACGTGAGATTTTCGAAGTGAAATGCCATGTCCTGTGGTTCGGATTCCACAAGATTCACGGTCACGTAAAACTACAATCTTCCTTCCTTTGATAGTCTTCCGTGGTAATGGAGCTTATGTCGTGACCAAGCAGTTCTATCGCCTTGCTGTTCACTTTCCCTACGGAAGGAGCCTGTCGCAACATGTGAGATGTGGGCAAGACAGTGTTGCCACATGCTTCCTCTCCTGGCTCTTTAACCTCATCCCTTGCTTTTCAGCGGGGCGAGGTGACAGAGGGGCTATGGGAATTTCCTAGATTTGGAGCACAAGAATGCTGCGACGAGACGGCGGTGCAGCTGTGAAAGTAGCTTGGTGGGGAAGGGGTGTTAAAGTGTACCGGTAGCAAGGACTACCAGTAGAGGGCAGAGAAGTTCATAGATAGCATATTTACCATCCCTCAGCAATTTTCCACCTAAATAATGTATGGTACATCCCTCAGAACATTGCGCTCTTTATTAATATGTAAGACAGAAAAACTAAACAAAACCCAACTCATTTGGGTACATTCATGTTGACCGACTGAAAAGCACCAAACTTTCGTTTCATAAGGCAACACTGAAAATTGGCTCCAAATCCCATAATGTAATATGTAAGAAGAAAAATCAATATGTATAATATGTATTGAGACAGAAACATTACATTATGAACGTAGGCTATGTTACGTAAGTGAATTTGTATTATGTTATAACGTCAAATTCGAGATTTATCTTTATCTAGCCCTGCCTCAACACTTGGCTTCGAAAGTTTTTGCGCCTGCGATATCGAGTTATAATTGTGTAGGAGTGCGGTGGTCTTTTGCAGTGTTCAGTAATATTAATCTTACATAGTAGTTGTTATTGGAAGCATGATTTGTGAGGTGTGAATAACGCGTACCAGTGTTCAAAAAATAATAAAAATATACACTGAGTATTTCGTCGTACGAGATAAGCGGTTAATTCCTACTTGTCGTTTATCTATTATGTGTTATTCTGCTTTTAGACCATAACTGAATGCTGCGACAAATTACTTAATCACTTTAACTGCATTTTTACGCATTGGAGGTGTTCATGTCGTTAACAAAACCATGAAATGAAGGAGGTAAAAAACTTACAGAATAGGACCTTAACTTATGAGGACAGACTATTAGCAAATGAATCAGGCCTTCCGAAACCAGATCTGTGCATTAATCAAGTCTCTAAAGATAAAAACAGAACATATAACAGGACTTTCAATAAACCTGTGTATGAAAAATGGGATTGGATATGTGGGTGTTGGGTAGTAAATTCTTTTTGTTTTTGTTTTCCGTGCCTGTTATTTGGTGGCGATGACACATGGACCATGACTGGCATTAATGATTTAAAACATTTGCCTGAAAAAGGTAAGAAACAATGTTTGTCAAAATGTCATATGAACAATGAAATGAGCTTAGCAGTGTTGGGGAATATAAGTATAGCGCAGCTACTGGATGATGGCTACAGGATGGCTGTTCGTAAACACAATGAACTTGTGGACAAGAGTAGGTATATTATGTCGCACATTCGATTAAGACCATAATAATATTCGCTAGATTTTTAGGAATTCGAAGGGTTTATGTAATGTCTTTAGTGAATCCGTGAAATGATTGAGTTTATGTAATCTACTTTAGGAATATCGGAAGGAATAGTAAGAGTGCTTGTACTATTACGTGACCATTAACTTCTCTATCATAAACCACGGGACCTCCTTTTTACGTGGAATCCGAGCCACCAGACGTGACATTTCACCTCGGAATTCCCATAAGCATTAGCCAGGAACCAAAGCTGACCAGCCTTGGTGCGAGGCAAGCAGCTTGACCCCTGGACCATCACAGCCCGGTAAAACCGCAGAGAAGAGATTACTAAATGGCCGCCACAATTAAGCCAATTGAGTGACATTGGTTTTCTTGTCCATTCATATACTGTTATGGGCGTATGTTCTCTCAAAAATGTGCTGTGCCCCACCCTTGTTTTAGAGTACAAACCGCCACTGAATATATGTCGTTAAAATTGATAACCAACAATGTAATAGAACTACAATGACGAAACTGCACAAGAAGGTAGTTTCATGTAAGAGATGTTATTTATAAAAGGCACAAGGCCATAGTTTAATGACTGGGCATTCTATTAAAACATTAAAATCAATAATAATTAGCACAAAATAAGACAACAGAGATTAAGACAGTTATCGCAGGGTGTCAAGCGATACGGGAAATGTACAGGAATTTTAGTGACCCGGGAAATATACGGGAAATCTTGAAAAGTCTTATAATGCCCGACTTCTTAGCCTCCGAATGCTCGGTAAAGCCCTCCCGCTCCTATGCATGTAGATCGCAGAGACGTCGTGAAATAAGAGGTAGCTAAAGGTAACTAAAAAGTAACTAATTTTTACTTCATACTTCCAGTAGACCCTGTTACTCCAGTTGCTATGAATGGAGTGATTTTCAACCTATGAAAGTCGCCACAGTTTGGCGCTCGTGCTAATAAACATGGAGACTATAGTGAAAGATATGAATTCAACTTGTGGATACCGCAAGTTTGCAATCATTACATGAGGTTGTGTGATGCAAATGGATACAGAGATATTACCTAGGAAGCTGATGAACTCTGCTATAGAGGGTAAGAGATACAGAGGTAGACGAAGGAGGTAATGGTTAGACTTGGTGCTTAATGTAGAGGTATAGAGGAAGATCGTAAGTTAAAACTAAAACTACTAGCAGGGGATCCTGGAAGTACTGTGTTTGCTCACAGGGCATGCAGACTAGAATAGACACTGAAAAGGATAGCCATCTGTTGGGTGAACGTACCATTTATAAAATTGCCTATCAAAGTTTCTTAATGAATATAAAGGGAAGTAGTAGCACTGCTATACGTAACCTAGTCCATGCAAAGTGACATAATCATTGATTTTGTTCTTGAACTTTTTGTAGGGAAAGCAAGGAAAAATGAAGGAAATGTACGAACAAGCTGTACAAGATAGTGAACGTTCTACACAGAAGAAGGATGTTGATATCCGTTCTGAAAAAGCCCGAAGCCTTAAAGAAAAGTTTGAACGTGGAGATGTGATCCCGGACGATGATGAAGAAGTTGATGCTGCATCCAAACAGGAGCAATACAAAAAGAAAAATGATGAAGAGCTTGGTATATTTGAGGAAGGTAAGTAAAAGTATTCTAGAATTTACAGTCTGCCAACGCAGAATATTTTCTCAAGTTCTATATGGTTAGCACATCATCACTTATATGACTACTAGAACCTGAACGCTTCTCTTTCATGTTGTAAACATCATATTTTTTTATTTTTTGTTTTGTTTGTATGTGCATACATGAAAGGGGACCAGGTTTTGGGTGTTAAATAACATCATTTATGGACTATATACACGTCCCTAGAAAAATGATCCCGTAACGTACGCTTGTAACGGTTCTGCCCCACAGTTGGGCTTCGTTTGTAATTATTCTTGGATGAAATTAACAAGATATGAATGAATTGGGTGCCACCTATAATTATTATAGGAAATGAGGATATAATATTGCCTTGGCTTAGTTTATTGTGAACACTTAACTCTATCTTTGGGGGTGGGGTGGTACTTAACTCTTTAGACTTGCCACTTTCTTCATTAAATAGGATTGATAAAACAGTGATTCTTGAAACATTAAATTTATATTCTGACAAGAAAACCTAAACAGTCATGAAATTGACACCCAATGAGAATTGGCTTGAATATTTACAATATACTGTAGATTGGACTCGTTAATTATAATCTTCCATGACAGAACAGCGCATTGTGTGTGAATTCCTCTGGGAAAACCAGGGGTCTCCCATTCTTTTCTGAATTCTTTTAAAGATGTAGGTTATAAGTCTCGCCACAGAATTGAAATGTTTACCTTCAGTCTTATTAGTCTCTGTTCTTGATCAACTGCACATCAGGGAAGTACTGTATACTGTACTTCGTATCTTCACGTAAATATAATTCGGCAGCTCTGGTGCACTACATTGAATTGAGACTCCCGTGTATTTAGCTGCTGCTTAACTAATGTTTTTAAATTCAGAGTTATATCTGTGATAGCTATAGAGGGATCACCCTCTTATCACAGATAGTAAAAATACTGGAAAGGATATTAGAAAGAAGAATGAGAAGAAAGGTGGAAGGAGAGTTGCAAGAGGAACAGTATGGCTTCAGGAGTGGAAGATCCACAGTGGACCCAATCTTTAGATTGAGGCAGGTGATGGAAAAGAACTGGGAATATGGAGAGGATTTGATCATGACTTTCATAGATCTAGAAAAGGCATATGATAGTGTCCCCAGAGAGAAGGTATGGGAAACCATGGTTAAGAAGAGACTGGGAAGAGAAATGTTGGAAATGGTGCAAGCAATGTACAACAACTGTGTTAGCAGGGTACTGACCCCAGTTGGAAAGACAGATTGGTTTAGGAACAAGACTGGACTAAGACAGGGGAGTGTGCTGTCACCTCTCTTGATCATAATGGTGATGGATGAAATTGTAAAGGAAACAAAGGAAGCATATGGACATAAAGAAATGAAGCTACTGTTATTTGCAGATGATATTGTGGTCTGGGGAAGGAACACCGAAGAAGTGCAAAAACAACTAGATGCACTGAACGAAAATATTCAGAAGTATGGCCTGAAAATCAGTATAGAGAAAAGCAAGACCATGGTGATGACAAGAGGGGAAAGACAAGGAAAGGGCACTGTGAAAATTGGAAGTCAGAGTTTGGAAATTGTGGATACGTTCAACTACCTAGGAAGCGAATTGATGCAAACTGGTAGGTTGGACATGGAGATTGGCAGGAGGGTACAGCAGAGCAATGCATTCTATCAAAGTGTAAGAAAACTTGTTTGGGATAAGGAAGTACCAAGGAAAAGCAAGGAGGTAATGTATAAAGTGTACTATGTTCCCATATTAACTTATGCAGCTGAGACTTTGACCCTGACAAGCAGGCAAGAGAGTATAATCCAAGCCAGTGAAATGAAATTCCTAAGAAGTATGATAGGAAAGACAAGGAAAGACAGAGTGAGGAATGAAGATGTTAGGAAGGAAGTTGGGATGGGAAAACTAAATGAGAGAATTGAAAAGAATAAACTAAGGTGGTTTGGACATGTAAAGAGGATGGAGGAAAACAGAATACCAAGACAGATGCTGGAGGCAAAGTGCAAGGGTAAGAGAGCAAGAGGAAGACCTAGAACAAGGTGGATTGATTCAGTGAAGAACAGCGTAAGAAAAAGAAATCTAGACTGGGACAAGATCGTGGAAGAAGAATGGTGGAAGGAAAGAGGAAAGTGGAGAAGTGCCATAAATACCCCGACCCGGCAGGAGCTGGATAAGGGGAAATGATGATGATGATGATTTAGGTCTTTACCACTTTGTCTTAAAATTTTTGTATTTCGTCAAATCTCTACTAAGTCTTCACAAAGTAAACAGATCTATACACAACATAGGCTTGTGCCTTCAGTGAAGCTCTTCAATTGGTAACAGACTCAAACTCCTCCTCAGTCCTTAAATGCTGTGCATACCCAGTGGCTTCATGACATGGCGTCTCGCACGTAAACATTGGTGCAAACCTCTTGTCCAATGAGCTGGGTGCATCATAAAACATCCGCGAAGGTCATATATTTTAGCGCCTAAAATACTTCTGTAGACAAGTAAGTGTGCAAACCTCTTGTCCAATGAGCTGGGTGCAACATAAATCATCCACGAAGGTCATAGTGCCGATAGTACTTCTGAAGAAATGCCATGTCCTGTGGTTCGGATTCCACGTAAAAAGAAGGTCCCGTGGCTCATGATCTCGCGATTAACGGTGACGTTAAACTACAAGCTTGCTTTTTACTTCTGAAGTAAAGTTAGTGTTTGTGCGCTTTTCACAAATTTCACCTGAAGCCTCACGGAGATCTACACTTTCGTGCTCAAATGGAGGTCATTGGAATCGGAGCTTGGCTTCCTTTCATAAATAGTTCACTGAAGAATACTTTGTATCTTCCTGTTCAATGTTGAAATCCTAGCCTCTGTCCTTCCCATACATTAATATAAAATAAATTGCCAAATTCCCATCTAATATAAATTATCTAGCTAAAATTCTTAATATAAAACCCTGATTATAATGAAATTGAATTTAAGTGAATTGAGCTGAATGAATATTAATAATAATAACAATAAACGTAGATGACGTATTGGCAGCACATATACAGCATATTAATATAGTTGGAAAGTTACTCAATGTGGAAGATTTTCATTTAGATATTTGTCGAAATCATGATGGGGAGAAGAAGGAAATACAGTACTTCAATATTTTAATTTTCCATCCAGTGTTGGTACAGAATCAAAATCAGGATGTTGGGTACGAAATGAGCTACGGAAACGGTCATATGTAACTTGGTGCAAACTTCCTCACAAAGATAAAGTAGTAAAAGTTTATGAGCAACATCCCAAGAACAACTCTTGGATCAACAGCAGAAAGGCTTATTGTGCTCTGAATGGACGAACGCTATTAAAATGTCCTGCAACATCTCAACTGTGAGAGCTGTGCCTAGAAGAAGCCAGCACACCACCTTGTGCCGGCAACCAGGATGTGACCAACCAGAAACGCTAGGACACGTTCTAGGTCCATGTTCTAAAGGGGAGCTACTATGAAATTCCCACCATCGCAGAGTACGATCATCGATAGCCACTTCCTCATGGAAATTGAAATGGGAAGTTTATGATGGAGGTGCACTGCGTTGCAGAAAATGGCAGTCACCGTAGAGCAGATATCATTGCCATTGATAGGTAAAACAGAAAAGGTTCGGTTCTGGACCCCACGGTATAAACAGAAGTGGATATTCAACAAACGGTACGAGTATCTGATCAAAAATTTTCAACCACCATTTTCACCCCTAAAAATCTATCCTATCATAAATTTCTTTAACATTCGTTTCATTGATTTTATCAAAGAGTACAAAAGTGTAACTCAAGTACAGGGTCTTTCATATAAAATAAGAACGGCGAGCGGCGGCTTTGTTATCCGCTGCTACAGTAACCTTGGCCGAGCTTGTGGCGTGCCACGGCCCCCTGCTGTAGTATTGAAAGCGCGCGCATAGGCGCATGTACTGTACTTGACCTTGCAATAAACGTGCAGGTGTTCAGTCGCCAGTCTGAAACTCAGATGTTAACATGAGGCAGTTATCATTTCAACATCGTATTTTTGTATGTAAAACTTATTTTAAGTACGAGTCGGCTCGGCGGGTACGTGATGCATTTGTTCAGCAATTTCCTTCTCTAGCAGATTCACGTAATTGTAAATAAGTTTGACACTACTGACTCAGTGCTCAATAAAAAGCATAAAATTTAAAATCAGAAACATTACAGTGGCAGAACTCGCTCGCATCAGCCAGAATGTGGTTACCAGATACAATGCCTGTATAACCCAGGAAGGACGACACTTCTAGCATCTTTTATACGGTGATATTTCATACAGGATTTTACACACGGTTAAAGCAGGGGGCCGTGGCGCGCCACAAGCTCGGGCAAGGCCACCGTAACAGCGAATAACAAAACTGCCGCTTGCCGTTCTTACTTTATATGAAAGACCCTGTAGTTTCATCCCTTAGAATAGGAATTTTCTAAAATCCTGTTATCTTTCGCCTATAAGCTTAAAGAAACCACCATTGCAAACTTTGAGGGTTCCAGGATAAAAGGTGTTTGAGATATGAAGCATTTGTGCGAACAAACGTCTATTACATTTTGTGTAATTTGAGATATTTACACAACAAACATCTACAACGTTTTCTGAAAACATATTTGCAAGTAGTTTGAGCGTATCTAAACAGATGGCTTTAGTATTCTGGACATTTTGAAGCGAAATGCACTTTAAATATCATGGAACAAAAGTCTTGTTACATCGCTCCCCGCTCGAACGCGGCAATAATGTTATGAATCGATTGCATTATAATGAACACATTGTAGTCAGGAGTCTATTCTGGTGTTATCAGCTGTATATTACTAAGCTTATTAGTGCAAATTATTGTGTTGAAACCAGAAGGAAAAGTACCATAGTTGTATTTTGAAACTTAATAAAAATACCTTGGCCACGGCAAAGAAACTAGTTCATTCGTGTTTTACATTTAAAGGAATATTATTTTCATGGACTAATACATTATAAGTAGGTTCAAACAATAACATTAAACTTAAAATAACACTATTCTATTCTGTACCCCTCCATTATGTGCGAGTGAGTAAGCACGTGCACTGTAGTGTGTTGGTGTATGGAACAAAAGTCACAGCAGTCACCTTTATTGCTGTTTTTCTCAATAAGGCTGGTATTACACTATCAAAGAAATTAGTCAAAGATCTTTGATAAATGATATGACAGTGCAATGGGGAAATCTTTTTAAAAGGTGGTTTTATAAAATGTATGAGCATTATGCTATATTTGATAAAGGATTCAAACCAAAATGGCAGATTTTAACAGCTGGAATTATACCACAACAAAGATGCTCATATCAAATTGTGAAATGCATGAAATGTTACATACAGTAAAACCTCGATTATCCGTCCCTTGATCAACCGTTCTGTGGATTATCCGTCGCCAAAAAAAAGTCTATTTTTTTAAAAAGCGATGTACAGTCGCTCCAAAATTGAATGTGCATACTCCTGATGTCAATAATAATAATAATAATAATAATAATAATGTTATTGGTTTTACATCCCACAAACTACTTTGACGGTTTTCGGAGACGCCGAGGTGCTGAAGACGGATGCTATTCAAATTCAACAGTCGCAAACTTTATTATCCATTCCATTATTGGAGAATAATGTACTGTTACGTGCCCTCTCCAAGACCACAGAGCGTCGAGTCCGGTATGCTGATCATTTCTTCTTCTAAATGATGCCTACATCTTATTTGGTAGCGTGTAACATAGAGTACCGTACGTAGATCTTTCATCTCGTTCTCTGTCAAGGTTAAATATTTTCACCACAGGCTACTGCATCGTAAATATTTCACAATGCACAGGGATCGGAAACCAGCCTAGCGGTCCGTCGGTGTCAACCTCCGCTATTTTTATACAGGTAGCAGGTAAACTACAGTCTGCATTATGTACTGTAGTGCAAAGCAAGAAAGTCAGAGTGACTGGTAAAGTTGAACATATATTTTCCGTTCTAACAGCCGAGAAATGTTCAGATCGAAATCTGCAGTGAAAAGAAAACGTGTAGTTTTAACCATACAAAAAAAGTTAATATAATCGACGGTTCAAGAAAGGTGAACTAATCTCAAATTTAGCATCAGAGTTCGGTGTGGGTGTGACAACAGTGCGGGACCCTAATGAAGAATAAAGACGTGTTACAGTTTGCGGCGAGTTCTGACAGTTCGCATGGTCTTGCTAAAAGAAAAACAATGAAAGCATAATCTTTAAAAGAACTGGATGCTGCGTTATTCACGTGGTTTCAGCAAAGGAGAGGTGAAGGTGTACCTATTAGTGGTCCAATGATAACAAGGCTGGCACAAATTTTTCACGAAAAGATAGGGCTCTGAGTCCTCCCCAGCGTCCAATGGTTGGCTACAGAGATTTAAGGACAGACATGGTGTTGGAGAATTAAAGATCGAAGGAGAAAAACTAAGTGGTGACAGCAGTGCAGCAGAAAACTTTAGAAACGAGTTTAAACGCATAATTGAGAGATACAATTTTGTTCCAAGTCAAGTGTACAATGCCGATGAAACTGGATTTTATTGGAAGTGCTTACCTAGTAAAACACTAGCAGCTGCTGAAGAGAAATCAGCTCCTGGTCACAAAACTAGTAAAGAGCGCGTTACCATCTTGTGCTGTGCGAACGAAATGGCGACCATAAATTAAAATGAGCTGTTATTGGTAAAGCAAAAAACCCGCGTTCTCTCAAAGGAACAGTGATGAAATAGTTTCCAGTAGATTATTCTCATAACAAATGGATGCCACGCGAGATTTTCGGGACTTGGTTCCATAATAAGTTCGTTCCGCGGGTTCGAGATTTCTTGGCTTCCAAGGGCTTGCCATTAAAGGCCGTCCTTTTTCTTGATAATGCACCCTCTCGCCCTGTTGATACAGAGTTGAAATCAGAGGATGGAAACATTTTTGTTTCCTATTTGCCACCTAATATAACTTCATTAATTCAGCCGATGGACCAGGGTGTCATCACAACCTTTTAAATCTCATTATAAGCGGGAATTACTAGGCCTCTTACTTTCTGAAGAAACTTTGATGGTTGAGTTCTGCAAAAAACTCAATCATAAGGAAGCGCTTTATCTTGCCGAGAAATCATGGGATCTAGTAACCGCTCAGAACGTCACTCGATCGTGGAGAAAATTGTATGTTGATGTCGAAGAGCTCGCTAACGATTTTCATGGGTTCACTGATGAAGATGAAAATGAAGAATTGATGATCAAAAATATCCTGAAGACTATTGAAAATAACATTCATTTTGGAGAAGTGGATGAAAGTAACTTTGAGGAGTGGTCTTCATACTGACGATGTATTGCCTGGGCATCACATTTTAACTGATTACGAAATAGTAAATAAAAGCGTCAACGGGAACACGGCAGTCCGCTGCGAAGTGACGAGTGAAAGTGAGGGTGTTGGGGGAGAAGAGTGCATCACAAACAATCGCGTACCTCTTCAGACCGCACTGGAGTCGGCTGAAACGCTAATGGAATTCTTGGAGCAAGAGGACGATACGGATTTTTCAGACATTCTAGTAATTAGGAAGCTCAGAATGGACATGAAGAAAATAAGCTGTAGGAGAGTGCAAAAAAAGTAATGGATTTTTTTAAAGCAGCTTAAATGTCACCAGGGAAATTAATTCATTTGTGGTCTGCTGGTAATTTAGGTGAATATTTAGTATGTACTGTTATAGCTTTGACTATAATTCGGTTTTAAAGAGGGTTTATTGCACTGCATTTTAATGTTATACAGTATGTATTTTATGTGCTTCAAAGTCCATTAAAATTAGTAGTATGGATTAACCGTATTTTTTTTCTTTTTCTTTTTCTCTTTCGATTAACCGTTCACCCCTTCCCGGGCATTAGAACGGATAATCGAGGTTTTACTGTAATATGTTACAATGTAAAACATAAATAACATATAGAAAGTGTAGGTAAAAATAGACGAGGCTAGAAGCGCTGCACGTAAAGGACGCACATTTCAGAAGATAAAGAGGAATTAAATAGTTAAATAGGCTGAAATAAGCCGTGAATAGTAGTGTATTTTATGTAATATTTGTATTGTAATTCGTCAATTTCAGTTATGGTATTACAAGTGAGTATAGATAAGCACTTGATCTTTACCGGTAGGTAATACATGTAAGTATCCGCAACACGGAAGTGTCTAGTTAGCGGAATGAGTAGGGCGCTCGACTCTGGTATGAGAGGACTAGGGATCGAATCTCACCTAATGCATAACTTTTTACTTCATATGTTTCAATTTTCTTTGCTCGGGCAGTGGTTGTTTCGAACGTCACCATGTCATTTCATCATAATTATTAATAATTAAATATTAATGTAAATTTTTAAGTCTTCGTACTGCAGCTCGTTCACCATGATTTTACTTGTAATACACTTTCACGTGGGCGACGCATTGCTTAAGCCATAGACATTTAGTTTATCTTTCCATTTCTTTTACATACCGGTATTGCCACTACAGAATTTCAACTACCGTAATACAGTAAAGTGAGCAACGAACTGTTCATCCATTTTGCTGAACTATTATAAAATATTTTATGTAGTGTAATGGTGTGATTATTGCTTTGTATAACTTTTATAAAAGTTCAGTTTTATAAAATATTTTATACATTTTCTTTGACAAATTTCTTTGATAGTGTAATACCGGCCTAAGTAAGAAATGTAACATAAACGTTTGTTCCTGCATTAGCTTCATATGCTGATAAGTGCTGTCAGTTGTAACTCGTCAGTCGTTCTATACGAATTTGCCCAATGACTGAGCGGGATACAATGTATACCTATAATAGATGAATAATGGGGCAATGCCCCATTTTAATAGTGATCATAACTAATACATGTAATTTTTTCTAGGAGTGTTATGTACTTATTATTCAAAATATATACTGTATACAGCTGTATATGATAACTCGAAATCTCACATTGAAAAGGGAATCTCAAAATTAGAGGGAGGGGTGTATGGATTTTGGAGAGAAGTAAAGGTCACATGGGTACATTGGTGCACCTATTTAAGGTTTTCCTCTATTAAGCATGAATTTCCGGAGGTATGACAAATAGCATCTTCCCTAAACCATATGTTGTATTCTTTTCACTTTAAGGTACAAAATGGTTGGTCTCGAGGTTAACGATCAGGATAATTTCACTCTATGTGCAAGTTTTACTTCTATAAAAGCATATGTTCATTGTCATTTGACCAAATGTGGTATAGTGAGATTAAATTCATGCATACTTTATTTTTAAAGGCATATCCAGGAAGTCTCGCAGTCTATTTCTTGAATTAGATGCTAAGACTCAGCAACCACCTCTCCTTATGTCTCCTGTGAAATCACCACAGATTAAAGATGACAGTAAGAAGGTAAGCAAAAGTACTGTTCAATGTTTTCACATTATTTCATGAAAAAATAAATTTAGTAACTTTATTCACAGTTGTGCTCTTATTATTGTATCAAAATTAAATGTCCTTTTTTACACACGTTTAATCTTAACTAAAGTGCCCATGATATTGTGCATTTAATTCATATGAATAACATGCATTTGGATCTTCATTATTGCACTCGTAATATAATTTTAAGAAATATATTTTTCAGAAAAAATTTGAAAGAAAGATTCTTACCAACTGTTGGAAATGGAGAGAAGAATTTTGGAATATCTTGGTCATCACCCCAATGTACTAGGGTGTGTGTTTCTGTGTTGACTGTAGCAATTGTAATTATTGGGGTCTGCTGTAGTGTTTGAGAATGTCTGCGTTTCACATCGGTAATGTGCTCGCCTGCTGTGCAGTATAAAATCCTGGCACAGTCAGTTGCATTTGAAGGCCCTCTAATGTGAGGGAGCCATGTCATTAGATTTACTGGCACATTAAAGATTCATTAAGGTTTAAGTTTACAGTATAATTCGATCCCATGGTCCAGAAGAATGTATCCCAGGACCTGGCATTGTTGTGACAGTGAATGGATATCCTGTCGTAAACCTATTCTCTCCATAATCCTGCCGCTAAGTTCACTAAGTTCCTCCCAAGTAATTATGTAGGTCCCGTGGCGGCTTCCTTCTCAACATGCGACGTCCTGGCTGTTTCCTTGGTCCAAGGAGGTCCCCTGGCTCATAATCACAAGATTAACAGTCGCTTAAAACTACAATCTTCCTTCTTGTTTCCTCGTGGTTGAAAGGGACTGTGGCTATTTTGAGAATAGAAACTTAAAAGTGGCTCCTGTTTAAAGCCTATTAATAATTTTATTAATGCAGCCTGTGGGCCATTTATTTTCTTTTCAAGACAGGTCAGGGAAGGGATTTTGGAAGGAAATCGGCCATGGACCAGCATTTGTCTGGTGGTGAAAATGGGAAACCATGAAGACCATTTTCAGGATGGGTACGGTGGGATTCAAACCCACGTTCTCCCGATGCCAGCAAGGCACGAGGTAGCGCGTCAGTGCTCTCGGCTACTGTGGCCGGGCGAGAAACGCTTGTAAGGGGCTCCAGGATCAGTCGCTGGTGGGTACGTGCTAAAACGTCGCGACTATACTGGGCGGTTGAGAAATACTGATGTATAGAACTGTGGAGAACGTTGAGTGATTCATTTTCTGGAAGAAAGAGGATCAGTATTTGTTTGTGCTGGAATAGGCTTTGCTAGCTGGGATTGAAGTATGCCATAAAGTTTATCAGTTATATTGGATATCTTTTCTTTTCTAGATTATGAAGGCAACACTGAAAAAATGCTTCTAAAATTTCTTACAATATTCCAGTATACACATTATGAATACGACCTCCAGCTATACTGATATCAATCTCATTCAAAATCATTAAATGGAGGACGAATCTGTTATGATAATGCGAGTCATTCTGGGAAAACTTTATGAAAATAAATATAATAATAACAACCTGGAAAAATACTTTTTACAGTTTTTTTTTTGTCCTTCAGTTATTATGTTATTTTTCTGTTTCTGATAGAATTATATTATACTAGCGGACCCGTGCGAGTACTCTTGCATAATGGGTTGCGAGCGCCCCATGTGGACAGACTACCCGCCCGTCTCTAGTGCTATGCGGGCTGTACGCGATACAGTTCTGACGGGCTATCGTTTTGTTTATTTGTTTAAAAGCACTTTATAATCATATAAATATATTTCCGTTGACTTTTCAAGAAATGCGAGATTTGTCCTGTACTATTTAGACGATTTGGAAGATTTTGGTACAAACCACACCTTCTAACTTCCTCTGGTTTAGGAGCTTGAGTTTTGTGAAACATACACCTTAGCCCATTATATAATAAGATGGTTTTATGCTGCCTATTTTTATATTTGTATGCAGTATGTTTTCACTGAAAGAAGTACTTATTGAACTTATCTTTGTTTTTGCTGCACTCCATGAGCAATTGCTGTTTCTTCACACAGGTGTCTCTGACTCCGCAAGTTTCGAAAGATATTATACGAGCAAGTGATGCTGTAGAGGATGTCAAGGTGGAGACATCCGAAGTATTCTCCAAGTTCAAGTTTTTTGAAACCTACAAGGAACCTGAAAGAGAAAAGAAGAATTTCCGCATAACTCCCCCAAGAGAAGGTCAAGTTAAGGTTAGTAGAATGTTAATTATTGCTCTTTGTTTCGTGATTCACATTCTCATTTCAGTAAAAGTAAACACTGGCCTGGTGCAAGCCTTTGATATCGACACCACTTGGGTGACTTGCATGTCAACTATATCGTTCTAGTACCTCAAACAAAATCAAATTTCTTGGCAGCATTGGGAATTGAACCAGGGCCTCTGAGGTGACAACTAATTATAGTAACCAATACACCACAAGGTGTACTCTCTATTTCAGTGTGACTTGGAAAACATTACATACTAGGGGAAGATGACGTACTGTCGACCAATATATTATGTGCACACTAGTTTGGGGGTTATTTATGAAATCCAATAACACCATTTTCCTCATTCCATTTAACAGTAAGTCATATAAGTTTGGAATTTCTAATTTATGTTTTAATATTTTATATTGCAGGTGGAATAGACTGAAAGTTATTAATTTATATTTAATATTTCAAGATGGCCACTGTGCGCTATATTCAGTGTGACAATCCTTTGACTAACACAAGTGAAAGCTCTTATGTGATACTCACCTGCTGCCAAGATTCATGCTAATTATGCAGTTGTATTTTGAGTTGTAGATTTTAATGTACTAATATTTTGAGCAGCCACCGTCTTGAATGTATAGAGAGTCTGTTCTTTGTATTGACCATGTACAGCCACATATACCATCCTACCTTTTCACTAATTTTGGTTACCGGTACTGTACAGTAGCTCTTATGTGTTGAGAGTTATTTATTTTTATAATTTCAAGGTGGCGACTCTGCATAATAATCATGGTCATATAGTCATAACATTGGTAAAAGAGGGTCCTTACATAAAACTATCTGAATGCCAAGTACTGTGAATATTAATTCATTGGATCATAAGTTACAGATTATAATGCTTGCATGAACAGCACAGTCGCCATCTTGAAATTCTATAGCTTATGACCCTATAGTTGGGAGCCAGACTTTTCCCAATTGAAGGTATGGTTTTGCAAAATTTGGTGGAGATCTGATGATGATAAGTTGTAATTTGATTTAAGCTTTGAACATTTGATTGACCACCATTTCATTTTTGTTAAGTAGGCGACAATATAAAACATGCCACTGAAGTGTCCTTCGTTAGTGCTACCTCTGTACTAAATTTGGGTCAACTCGGCTTTGTTATGTTTGAATTGATGAGGGGTGGGGACAGACACCGACATCTGGCCCGGGTAGATCTCATAAACTCTTGAGATTTTACAAAAATCGAAAGTAGACTAAAAAGTCCAGAACATTGTGTAGGCCTACCAGTGCAATGTAAAATTTTTATGCTAAATATTTGTGAGAAGTTCTTTCAATTACTATTGTTACTTAATGTACGTAGATGGATATATCCTAATTTTGCTCTCATGCAATAATTAGAGCTTTTGCGTGCATAAAGACTGAAACGTTTTGCTAGCCACTAACTGTTGGGTGATAAATGTAACTGTTTACCTTTGCCTAAGCTATGTTGTTTTAATGGGCGCCAAGACCTCAATGCAATGTTGAAATCTAAATTTGTATTTAACAACGTCTAGCTCTGGCAGAACACCTTCAAGACACTATTCACTCAGATCGTGGTATGATTTGATCATTAACCCAACAAACAATTGTATCAGGAGAAGGAATTGGTCTATATCTAATGCTACCTACTGAAAGCAAAGATTGCATTGTAAAAGAAATGAATTTATTATATAAAACAAGTATAGCAAAATTAATAATAATAATAAGTACAAAATTTAAATTGGAGCGTTGTGATTTGAATATTACCGATAGAAAATTATGTGAAAACGGAGTCTGATAAATTGATTTTACTCTTATTTCCAAGCTATGAAGTTACTGAAATATGAAATGTAAAACAAAGAAAAATGAGAGATTGCGTATTTCTGCGTCATTTGCGCTTACCATTGGAAATTGCCAAGGCATTTCCCTCGTACTTGCTGATGCCGTGAGCTTCCCACAGTCTCCTGGACGTCGTCATCTCCGTCGGAATTTGATGATATTCTGGTAGATTAGATAATTCTATGGTCCGTACCTCGGACCCAAACACTCGTACAACCGCACTGGTTAAGTTTTGCAAAAGTTAGTCTTCAACTCCACTGAACATCGGAGCGACACGCACTTCCAACCGTACTCCGCAAGTTCTACACAGATAGTCCCCGTTTCACGGCGCGTCGAACGATATATGCACCTGTTGGCTCCCCCACCATGGTACCGACATCTAGCTTACGTCGTCCTCACTGATTGGCTGAGCACGCCGCCAGTTCCCCTCCTCTGCCTCATTACACTCGGTGCGCGAGAGGGAGAAGTCGATTTCCGTTCCAACAATTCGTCTTTTCTAGACCTTGCGACCCAGCCTTGCGTAATACTTCTCGACAGGAATCAGCTTGTATTCGAATTCCCAGTGAGTCATGTCTCTCAAATACCCTAACTGACAAAACTCCGTAAAATTCCGTAATCACATAATTTTCTATAATATTGTCGTTTGTAATAATTTGCTTGATAGCGTTTTCTAAGACATAGAAAACCTATCTGAATGTTAATAATTTTTATAAAATGCTCCGAAAATACCTTAATAATAATTATAATAAATTAATAATAATAATAAATTACCATGAAAAATTCTCTTGGCTGAACAATTTGCCGCGTAAATAAATATAGAATGGCTTCCTACTGACTTATGCCAGTTGCATAAAACCCCTCGAAAAACACGTTACATATTCGCCTCGGATCATCGGATGATTTACCGTGACGACGGTCCATTATCCGATTATCCCAGACACGTTAATAAACCCCATCCAAAATACATATTACATAAATGAAATCACCCTAAATTACAGATATATACACTCATATTTTTTCTTCACGCACTTTGCGTCAAAGTTTGTTGTCACTATGGATTGCACTTTGCAACCAGTCCAATGTTTTACATATGGAATAGTGTTCCACGGATATTTCCGCCTCTCAAATTTCTCTATGTTGGAGAAATAGACATAATTAATGTGTGAGCACTATGTATTTATGAGGTCATATCACACGCATTGAAGGTGTTCTGATATATTTATATCACCATAGAACTTCCTAATTTCACTGGAGGTTCCTTCCTTATGGTGAAATTTAATCTCACTTATCACTGAGCACACGATCACACTATTGTGGCAGCGCCTCGTGACCATAATACTTAATCTCTCTTTAAAGTAGATTAAATTAAGATTGACTTCTGAAAAAAAAATAGTAAGTGCGCATTACATATAACACCAAATATTTCTGTGCCGTAATCGCCCTGTCTTGTTAAGTTCCCGTAGACCATATTCTACTTAATACTAGTTCTCAACACTGACCATTTCTCCTCACACAAATAATACCTTTGTACAAATTACCTTAAATTACACACTTACAAATCTTACATGGCGAGGCCGTAAACAGAAATCACGTGTGCTGATATGTATGAGTTTCATGAAGGACTGTCTCGCATTCTGATGGCCCATCTTTTATCTCGTGGACGCCTTAAGCTAACAAGCCCTATACAAGCGCTCCCCCATCTCTTGGAGATAAATGGGAACCCATCAGCGCTGCCAAAATGGCCTTGGTGCATCGAGACAATTTAGTGCTCAACAGCATCCGACAATCCCGTCATATTTCCCTGTACCTTAAAAACTCTCATTTACTTACATACTACCCCCCTGTGTGACTTCTGATACGCCCGCCTTAAGACCAGATCTTCCACGCACCAGACACCACACTTACTCATTTGATAGGCTGGCTCGCCAGCTAAACACACTCACTTTATGACACATATTTTCGTAGACTATGTATATTATACGTTCCATATAATCTGTTTCCCTCACTATTCTCCAGCACATATGCTGTTTTCCCAATACGTTTGGAAACTCTAAATGGGCCCTCGTAGAGATGAAAGAACTTGGACATGACTTTCTCTAGCTTATTTGACTGTTTCGGCACTCTAAGTAAGACTCTGTCTCCCGGCTCGAATAGGTCAAATTTAGTTTCTTTTTGTTGGCGAATTCTCTTTTGTGCTGACTTAGATAAATTCTGTTTCGCCAACTGGACAGTGTAATCCATCCCCGGTTGCTTACCCTCATTTAATCCCAACACCCTCGCTAGTTCATTTTGTGGTCTTTTTCCGAAGTGAACTTCGTATGGCGTCAATTTCGTGCTCTCATGCTGGACAGAATTCAGCCAAGTCTCGACCTTGGGAAGATGTCCAACCCAGGCCGCATGCTTGTCATGCACTAGAGTCCGAAAAAGACGAGCCACTTCCCTTAATGGACGCTCTGCAGAATTACCCTGAGGGTACCTTACAGAGGAATGAACTTGTGTTATACCAGCTTCCTGCATACTGGTTCTCCATTTCTTTGCAGTAAACTGTGGTCCACTGTCAGATAGTATCCTGAGAGGAATGCCAAACTCAGGTACATACTTATTAATGATCAGACGGCTACACGCTAGTCCCGTGGCTTTCCTTAGCGGATATAGCTTGACATACTTACTAAAAGCGTCAATAACTATAAAAATGTACTCGTAGCCGTACTGTCCTTTAACGATCGGGCCAAATAAATCCACACACAGCAGTTCGCCGGGACTACTGGTGAGAACTGCAGATCTCTCCCCCACTAAATATTTAACTGGATATTTACTCCTTTGACAGGTGTCACACTTAGCTAAAATCCTCCTAACGTCCCTTCCCATTTTACTCCAAATGAAGTCACGACCAATTTCATAGAAGACCTTGGCAGCACCAAAGTGTCCTAATTCCCTATGAATGAACCAAATTAGCTCCTCCCGCAAAGTGACAGGAACACATATTGCCCACCGATTATTCCTACATTTCCTTGCAAGAAGCCCATCCTGCATCTTGTACGTGAACCGTCCTACTTTCACATACTCTTCTTCACCTATTTCCAACCTAGCCAGTGGCTCCTTTAACTTAACGTCATCACGTTGCTCCACTAGCATATTTCTCAGTGTCTGTAACGATGCCCTGTTGCTACTGTCCACACATGCACATATTAAAATACCGTCCTCTGCTTTAACCACAGGATAATCCCTACATAAATTAGTGTCCCTCGATAGCATGTCTGCAAGAATGTTATCTTTACCTTTAATATATTTTACTGTGAATTCGTATTCCTGCAGAGCAAGAATCCACCTACTAACTCTGTTAGAACTGAGTTTACAAGTCCTCATATACAGTAATGCATGGTGATCTGTGTGGATCTCAAATTTCCCCCCTACTAAATACATTCTAAATTTCCCTAAACTGAAAACAATACCTAAAAGCTCTAACTCAGTAATCGTGTATCTTTTCTCAGCTGCTGTCAGTCCTCGCGAGGCTAAAGATACAATGCACAGATTACCCTCATCATCTTTCTGACATAATACTCCAGCAATGCCTATATGTGAAGCATCTGTCATAACCACATATTCCTTATCTTTTAACGGATATTTCAGCACTACAGCTTTCTCAAAACCTTCCTTCAGCGCTCTAAAAGCCTGTTCATGCTTGGACTCCCATCTCCACCGAGTCCCACTTTTAAGCAAATCCCTGAATGGTTCTACCAACCCTGAGTATTTAAGAACGAACCTCCTGAAAAAGTTGCAAATTCCCAGGTAAGTTTTTAACTGTTTAACATTCTGTGGCACCTCTGCGTTAAGTATCTTATTAACCCTACTTTCTTCTGGTGTTACACCTCTACTCGACACTCTATGACCTAAAAATGTCACTTCTGACTGACAGAATGACGACTTAGACAGCTTCAAAGTGAACCCTGCCTGATCTAACTTCTGAAAAACTATATCTAAATGACGTAGATGCTCCTCAAAACTGCGTGAACTAATTACCATATCATCTATGTAAATGGTTACAAACTCTCCTGTGTCATCCCCTAATGCGATGTTTAAAGCCCTAATTAAAGCTGCTGAACTACTCTTTAACCCATAAGGTGTTCTACAAAATTGATAAAAGTTATATTTATGACTAAAAGCTGTAAATGGTCTATCTTCGTACATAAGTGGCACTTGCCAAAAACTGGAACTCAAATCTACACAAGTGAAATACTTCTTCCCCTCAAATGTTTGCATTAATTCTTCTATTGACATAGATTTCAGCTGATCTGAACTAATTCTACTGTTAACCAAACGAGCGTCTAAACAAATACGAACAGTGCCGTCGGTCTTGGGTACCGTTATCAAAGAATTAACATACGGACTGTTAGAGTGCTCAATAATCCCATCTTCAAGCATCTGATTAATTTGTGCCTCAACTGCACTCTGATAAGCGAAAGGTACAGGATATCTATGTCCTGTGAATACTGACCTATCAATAACGTTCAATGAATGTGTATAGCAATTGGCCATACCAATGCGATCCTCAAACACTCTCCTATTACACCATAACACATCATAGAGCCGAACACACTGTTCATCCTCTATATTTCCCTGAAATGCAGCCTCACGTAACGAGTCCTCTAGACTTCCGTTCGTAATCACACTGCCCACAAAACATGGAGAACCCCGCTCTACGGCTGGCGATATCTCATTTAAAGTACAAATCACACCTACAACACTACTTCTCTGAATTTGGTCATTGAACGCTACTTCTACTTCAGAATCTCCCCATTTAAATTTCAAACTCCCTACATCATAACATAAGTTACCAGACACTCTACTTAGCCACTCTTAACCCAAGATAACACTGAATACTAAATTTGGAATTACAAGGCAAATCTGCTTCTCTACATGATTATTAATTTTAATGTCTACTAAAACTTGCTTAGAAATTACTTTAGACCTCTTCCCAACAGCTGTGATAACAAAAGTGCTTTTAATTGGCATCTCCTCAAAATTTACTCCAGTTCCTTTCATTTTATCATAAAATGCACTACTTATGCAACTCTTCATACAACCACTATCAATTAAAACATCTGTGTACGCCTCGGACACGTTAAATTTAACTATGGGGCTCTTACTAACCACTTCCTGAATAATACCTTCATCATTTAGTTCATGTAATAATTCATTTCTTACATTTAGGTCATAGGGTTCCTGTATAATTGTATGGACAGGGCATGCTACAGACTGAGATTCTGACCTTACTTCGCAGCCTGGTTCGCGTTTAAAGAACCGCTACAGCTGGCCGTAGTACTACTAACTACTAAACTGGTCTGGTTGTTCTGGGCTGTGTTGTCATTGTTTGGCTGTCTATTACTACCACTAGGCTGTCCTCTTCCTTGACCCCTATTCTGGTTGTAATTATTGTCATTATAATTTCTCCCTTGATTTCCCCTGTAATCATTGTTCCTCCCTTGATTTCCCCTGAAATCATTGTTCCTCCCTTGATACTGATTACCATAGCCATTTCCTCTGTTCTGATATAGCTGATTATTATTATTTCTATTTTGAGCGTTGGCCCCTTCGCCACCGTTCCCTTGAACTTCTTGATGCCTGGCTTCATTAGGTCTATTATTATTATTACCCTGGTTCCGATTGAAATTGTCCTCATAACCCCCTCTCCCTAGTGCATCAAATGTGCTTAACAAATTTTCTACTTGTGATATTGTCTTTACATTCTGGATACAAGCAGCCTCCTTGATCCTATAGGGAAAGTGCCTAAGTAGCAACCTTACCACATCACTTTCCTCCTTCAAGCCATCCAGATATTTACACACTAATACCTGCCCTAAAAAGTATTCGGTCATGGTGGAGCTTCCTTTAGGGTTATATTTACCACACACTACTCCCTCACGATGCTGCGACTGAATAACCTCATTCCAGAACTTTTCACAGAATTTCATTTTAAAATCATTAATATCAGTAAACTTGTCTCTGTAGACAGCAAACCAATTCCTCGTTTCCCCCACAAATACTTGTTCTAAAATTTCAACTACCTGGCACCACTCAATACTACCATTTTCCAACCTCTCCCCGAATTTATTTTCTATAGTGTTCATGAACTCCATTGGGCACCCCTGTCGATTGCTGAACTTACCCAGTTCTACCTCCCTGTGTGTGCTATTCACAAAAACTGGCCTATTCTGACTATTTTCTTGCCTGATCCTAGCTTTTAATTTTAATTCTAATTCTGCGATTTTCTCCTCAGCCTTCCTCTCAATACTATTTACTGTTAATTTAATGTTTCCTTCTGATTCTTCTACTTTATCATATAGCTTTGCTTGTTTCTCCTCAATCTTGCTAATGCTCTCTCTATTACTCTCTCTTAAATCATTTACTTCTGCAAATATTTGCGAGTGGACTTTCTCAATTCTACCCCCCCAGCTGTTCCTTAACCTCTTTAGTTGCTACCTGAATTTTGTCAATTTCTCCCCCCAATTGCTTTTTGACCTGCTGTGTTTCCAGTTGCACTAGTTCTTTTAAATTTTCAGCCTGTGTACTGATTCTAATTTCTAACTCCTCCTGTACTTTTCCTAATTTCTTGTCTACATCTGCAATGATCTCTTTAACCTTCTCTTCCATTACTCCTCTGATTTCTCCTCTAATCTGCTCCATTTTCACACTAATTTCCTTGTTGTTCTTATCTAATTTTGCATTATTCTGTTCTAATTTTGCATTTAAAGCTTCTGTACTTTCTTTATTTTCCCTACTGTTTTGTTCTAATTTTGCATTTAAGGCATCTGTACTTTCTTTATTTTCCCTACTGTTTTGTTCTAATTTAGCGTTGTTTTGTTCCAGTTTAGCATTTAAAGCGTCTGTACTTTCTTTATTTTCCCTACTGTTTTGTTCTAATTTGGCGTTTAAGGCATCTGTACTTTCTTTATTTTCCCTACTGTTTTGTTCTAATTTTGCATTTAAGGCATCACTACTAACTTTGTTCTGATACATGAACTCGAGAAGTAAAGTTTTTAATTCTGGTTGGCCGCCTACACTCCCTGTTTCAGTATCGGGATTTACATCCGCTACCCCGGTACTACCATCACTCGACATACTGCTCGTATCATCACCCTCCCGTTGATGACCACTACGTAACCTCATCTGTCTTTCTTTCTCATCCCCCATAATGATATACACTGATACCGACAAATAACCCCTAAAATACAGGCACAGAAATATATACCCTTCTCCTTCCACAAATGTTATTAGGTTTTCAGCCCCAAGTTGTCGGCGACAAATGAAACGTTTTGCTAGCCACTAACTGTTGGGTGATAAATGTAACTGTTTACCTTTGCCTAAGCTATGTTGTTTTAATGGGTGCCAAGACCTCAATGCAATGTTGAAATCTAAATTTGTTTTTAACAACGTCTAGCTCTGGCAGAACACCTTCAAGACACTATTCACTCAGATCGTGGTATGATTTGATCATTAACCCAACAAACAATTGTATCAGGAGAAGGAATTGGTCTATATCTAATGCTACCTACTGAAAGCAAAGATTGCATTGTAAAAGAAATGAATTTATTATATAAAACAAGTATAGCAAAATTAATAATAATAATAAGTACAAAATTTAAATTGGAGCGTTGTGATTTGAATATTACCGATAGAAAATTACGTGAAAACGGAGTCTGATAAATTGATTTTACTCTTATTTCCAAGCTATGAAGTTACTGAAATATGAAATGTAAAACAAAGAAAAATGAGAGATTGCGTATTTCTGCGTCATTTGCGCTTACCATTGGAAATTGCCAAGGCATTTCCCTCGTACTTGCTGATGCCGTGAGCTTCCCACAGTCTCCTGGACGTCGTCATCTCCGTCGGAATTTGATGATATTCTGGTAGATTAGATAATTCTATGGTCCGTACCTCGGACCCAAACACTCGTACAACCGCACTGGTTAAGTTTTGCAAAAGTTAGTCTTCAACTCCACTGAACATCGGAGCGACACGCACTTCCAACCGTACTCCGCAAGTTCTACACAGATAGGCCCCGTTTCACGGCGCGTCGAACGATATATGCACCTGTTGGCTCCCCCACCATGGTACCGACATCTAGCTTACGTCGTCCTCACTGATTGGCTGAGCACGCCGCCAGTTCCCCTCCTCTGCCTCATTACACTCGGTGCGCGAGAGGGAGAAGTCGATTTCCGTTCCAACAATTCGTCTTTTCTAGACCTTGCGACCCAGCCTTGCGTAATACTTCTCGACAGGAATCAGCTTGTATTCGAATTCCCAGTGAGTCATGTCTCTCAAATACCCTAACTGACAAAACTCCGTAAAATTCCGTAATCACATAATTTTCTATAATATTGTCGTTCGTAATAATTTGCTTGATAGCGTTTTCTAAGACATAGAAAACCTATCTGAATGTTAATAATTTTTATAAAATGCTCCGAAAATACCTTAATAATAATTATAATAAATTAATAATAATAATAAATTACCATGAAAAATTCTCTTGGCTGAACAATTTGCCGCGTAAATAAATATAGAATGGCTTCCTACTGACTTATGCCAGTTGCATAAAACCCCTTGAAAAACACGTTACAAGACATGTTGAAGTAATACTGTATATGGTGGATATAACACTGGCGAGTTCTCAAGAATTGTCTTATTTCAGTATAAAGAAATTTCACTATAACAAATTAATTTCTGACGTCTCCAAAATGTTGTTCTACTGGTATTTTACTGTACTAGGGAGTGGAAAGTATTCCCACCAAACCAAATACACTCTGCAGAAATAAACAATAGGACTTTTCTATATGTGAGTATATTATGTTTTGAGATTTGCTCACATAATGCACTAATATTTGGAGGTCTTAATTAATGTATTAAGTTTTGATTATAATACGTAGAATTTCATAACCTCTTTTTCTTTTCCTACAATAAAAGTTGATAATAGGGCAATATTCTGATTTAACATTACATGTAATCTCGTTTAAACATGGATGCAGTGCACATTGGTTGTTCGTTGAAATATGCCAGCATAATACACAATCCTTATTTGAGAGCTGTATTTATGCGATAATGTTAAATATATGGGTGTGAAAATTATGTAACATATCTTGAACTGTTTAGAGACCGCCACCTTGTTCAATTTCATCTAGGAGTACTCGCCAGCACTTGAAAATTATGATAATATTTTATTAATAAGCAAAGAAAAGGCTCGAATATAGTTTACTTGACTAGGTACCTGTAATTGTACTAGATGTTTGAGATACTCAAGATTTTATGATATGACGATTTGATCATATTAACAGTTCATATGAAAACTGGTTTTAGTTGTTGTTGGTTTTTTTTTTAGTTTTATTTTAATATAGTTATTTAATTGCTTTTTATTATTAAGTGTCTTAAGTGTTGATAACTATTTGAATTATAGTGCTTTTAATTAATGAGAAATATTTTAGATTTAAGTTGTCCATCTGATTGTGCTGAAGAAGGATTTATAAAAATCCCAAACTTGTTCACAGTACTATATTAAATTTCATGTCTATTAAAGTATTGACTAGATGGTTGAATGCATAATTCTTGTTTATAAAGATATTTGTAAGTCAATATGGATCCTCAATATAAAAATCATCATGGTTTGTTTCATGGCTTATTACTCTAGTAGACAGTCCTTATATGTCTTTGGATGGAGTAATATTTTTCACTGCATTTTGAAAAAAAAAATTGCTCTTTTCAGCATAAACTCTGAGAGAGTTCAGCTATTTGGATTGTAACTTACAGAAGAGGGACCACGTAATGTAGGGGCTAACATTCTTGGCTGTCGCCACGAAGGTCCAGGGTCGATTTGTGCCTCTGCCAAGAAATTTAATTCTGGTTTGAGGGCTGGAACAGGGTACACTCAGCCTCATGAGGTAAAGCTGAAAAGAGATGGTTCGATTCCCACCTCAGCCATCCTGGAAGAGGTTTCCTGTGGTTACCTACTCCTGCTCCAGGCAATTGCCAAGATGGTTCATAACTTAAGGCCACAGCCGCAACCTTCATCTATATTAGACTTACATTAATACAGCCATCACAATAACACAGGTTGTTGGAATAAAATTCCACACACACCTAAGTACACGTGGCTAAATGACCGCTATGCCCAAGCCTCTCCAGTGAAGCATTAACAATTACAGAAGTGGGACTTCTAGAGCTCTTTTGCGTACTTTTTAGAATATGAGTGCCTCCAGTAGTAAATAATCTTTGAAATATTCTCCTGTAACAAGTGATCTGCTCTTTACCATACCATACATCTATACACTGACATGCCAAAAGTCGCGGATAGCACTATGTAACTAATGACTCGTGGTTCTGCCACAGCAGACGATGTTGCTTGGGGTAAACTGGTTCGGGTTGTGCACAGGTGGTTATGTAATTTGTATCGACTGTTGTTTACATGCTCATGGCAAGACGACATTAGTTATCAGAGTTTGAATGGGGTGTCAGAAGGATGGGACATTCAATTTCAGAAGTTGTAGGGGCTTAAAATAATCCTCGATCCACGGTGTCTCGTGTGTACAGAGAATATAAAGATAAAGACATTACAATCCATTGTGGACAATGCAGTGGCTGTCCAAGGTTACTTGATAATCGTGACCAACAGAGGTTGAGTAGAATTGTCCGTACTAATTGAGCATGAACACTTTTCAAGTCGTAGCCACATTCAATGTGGGAGGTGTCAGACAGGTATCTAGCAGATATGTGAAATCTTCATTACCTCCCAGGGGATATGGAGGGAGAAGACCCAGTAGAGTGCCCTGATAACCGTTTATCACCGGGCACAATTCCACACTTCGGCTTGTGAGGTTGCTAATTGGACCCTGGAGGACTAGAAACATGTGGCCTGGTCCAATGAGTCACCATACATGTTGTTTCGGGCTGGTGGTAGGGTTTGGGTATGGTGCAAACCCAACACCACCATGGATTCCAGTTGTTAAGAAGGCACCATGCAGCCTGGTGGTTACATAATGGTGTGGGATGTGTACACTTGTCCATGTACTCACGAAACGTATTGCTAACTGCTACAAAACTCTCCTCGGCGACCATTAGCAGCCATTCATGAACTTCAGTTTTCATGACATGGGATGATCCAACAGGATATTGCGCTGATGATATGGCCAGTACGTTCCCCTGACATGAACCAATCAAGCATTTATGGGATGTGGTGAAGAGTCATTTGGAATAAAGATCGTGCACCTCTCAATACCAGGGAACTTGGGGCTGCTATTCAGTCAGCATGGCTTAACGTCCCTTCTTGTAGCCTCTTGTGGAGTCCATGCCACATAAAGTTATTGCACTCCTTCGGGTTAGAGGGGGCTCTACATGTTATTAGACTGGTATCCCAAGACTTTTGGCATGTCAGTATACTTGTGCTGTGCTTCATGACTAGGTAATGTGATAAATCCTATTTTGCCTGGGAACCAACAGTTTTGTGATATAAATTGATAAGAACACCAAATTGGGGTTAGATAAGATTCTGTTCGTCCTGCTGGGACCAAGAAAACTTTATTTTAATGTTTTTGTATTTGTTATGATCCTGTACATTAAAGTCCTGTTAATTTATCTTTCTTTGACTACTATAGGAAGGCTCTCCTGAGAATGCAATTTACCGTGATCCTGCAGTCGTTCGAAGCGAGGATAAAGTTGAAGACGAAATTGTCAAAGCGAAAACAGCGAGTAAGATGCTTTCTATCTTCCGGCAGATGGAAGAGAATGCTACAAAGGAAGAATTACCAGATGGTAAGTGTGTGTAACAATATTATAACTGCTTGGGTATCTGATACGATGCTGCGAACATTTTGGACTTCTGTTTCTGTCCTTGAAGAGAATGTGAAATTTAGATCCTTAGATTGCAGTGGGCTTGTTATTTAAGAATTTTCTCCTTCTTGCTAACTGAGAAATAGAACAAAATATTTATTCTAGTTACTTCTGCTTGTCATGTCTATTTCCAAACTTGGGATGTGATGGCCTCGTGTGCCTGGTGCAAGCTTTGTTAATTGACACCCAGAGGGTAGCTTGCATGTCGAATTTCGTCGTTCCTTTGAACGCTATGAAAGTCAAGGAGATTAGATATCTAAACTCCTTGACACTACAGCGCTTTCAAGTAGAGAATGGAGGAACTTTGTGTTGGCGGAAAATCCTGAGATTAATTTTGCCATTGAATACGGCATACTGAATTCAAATGGGTTCTTTAACATGCCAACAACGTATGACATGAGTGTCGTGATTTTTGTCACCTTTCAAAAATCACTTACCATGGCCAGGAGCAAACCTGCAATCTTGGGTTGGTAGTCCGACACTATAACCACTCGCCCACCGTGGCAAGCACCCCTTAATAAAGAACTTATAAATTAAAAGCTTTGATATCTAGTTGTATACCTCAGGAAAAGATGTGGAAGTTGAGCACAGTTCAGCATCGAGCAGAGCAACTTATTTACAAACAAGGTAATTTATGTTGCTACTAAACCATTTATATCCATTAATGATGTATGTAACCAAATAGTTCTAACTTTTCTCCATAAGTCTCTGGCTGTCACTGTTAACTGTCCCCATTTCACCATCTCCCGCTATCGCATCGTGTCAGTCGGTAGAGCATAAGGTATTGCCATATTTCCTCCATTCGCTAGAACAACAGAATACCAATTCGGGTTCTACAGTCGCTCTGCTGGACTCTGGAATGACCATCCTTGCATAATAAAAGACCTTTCTTTACAACAATTTTGCCGTAGTGAGCGAGTGCGATACAGTATAGGGTATATTTAACAAGTGGAGATGAGAATACTAGTGTGTATGCAAGGTAAATGAAGAGTAATAAGGTAGCACCGGCATTAGACTGCACGGCTTCAAGCATAATATAAACTAGTTACGCTAATATTATATTAAATAAAGCTCTTTTTTAGACAATCTTTAAACATAAGTATAGAGGAATAGGATATACTTGGTGTCTGGTGATTAGTATATGGAGGCCACCTTAACAGGATGGTAATGCACCAGGTTTAAGCAACGTTTTGGGCTGTTAACCTAATAGTTACATTTTTTAGGTCATGCATATACAGTAAAACTTCACTTATACGATTTCCAGGGGACCAACGGAAAAAAACGCATAATTGTGAAAAACGCGTAAATGAAAGTCGGTAAATAAAAACTGCAAAATGTATGTGACTATGGGTTATACAGGGACTTTGTTTTATATGGGACGGAGACCCTCGCTCGCCCCCGCCGCGAGCCGGTCTCCTGTCAAGCACTTTGCCGTAATGCTCTTCTTGGCGCCACAAGTTTTCCTCCTTTGCAGTCTGCTGAGAGTTTTAGCAGTGTGGGGTTCAGTTTAGTCAATTGTTCACGTGTTTAGTGCTCAGTGTGATGTTCCAATGCGATTTTCATTACGTGAACGTGTGTAAATACCTTCATAAAGTACAGGAAATCTTTCGCGAAAATGAGCTTAAAGACTATACAGTCAATCGGTGCTGAGGAACTTCAGAACGTAAATGGCAATTTCATAAAGAGGTGCCAGCGATGTGTAGCAGTGTATGGCGAACATTTTCAGCACCAGCTGTGAACTATAGGCTATAGGCTACCATTGACTCAGTGCGCGCGAGCTACGCATTACGGCAAAGTGCCTGGCGGGAGACAGGCCCGCAGCGCGGGCGAGCGATAATCCCCGTTAAAAAGTGAACAACAAGAAATAATAATACGATTGTTTAATTATAAGCGGCAATATGTAACAATACAAGAGAAATGCACCCTGATAAAGAAAGAAACAACAAAACAAAGCAAATTGAGTCACTTGACGAAGTAGTCTGTTATCTTGGCTTGTTTTTTGTTGGCTTCGGCCACGGAATGAACAGTATTTTCAAACCGATACAACTCGGCCATTATTTCCTCAGAAACGTTATGGCGCGTCACAAAATGTTCCTTCACTACATTCAAAATGCGTAATTTTTCAGCAATCGTAATGCACTTCCTCTTCCTTTTACCCATGTTCACTGCAATCAAGGTTAACCACAACTGAAGCACCGAACAAGGCAGAATAATGACCGGCAAGTGGTGGTGTATTTCGCAACACACGCAACTTTGGCTGAACATAGCTCCAAGGTCGCTCTTGCCACCACATAGCCTCGCGCGAGGGTTTGTTTCCGAGAAACGTACAGTGCGTCATAAGTTTCTGGCTCCAATATTTTTAGAGATTTTAAGTAGGGAAACCGTTGTAAACGAGGGAAACCGTTTTAAACGTATAAACGACACATTTTTCTCTTGGGGACGTAAGATATGATCGTATAAGCATGAAAAACGAATAAATGTAAAACGTATATCGGAAATAAATGAACATGGAAAGTATAGGAATTTTGCCGGGACGAAAGAAAAAATCGTATAAGTGTAGAAAACGTATAAGTGTGAATCGTATAAAAGAAGTTTTACTGTAATCATTGTCATCAAAGTGAACACAACACACAGTGTCATATTTTACATTATTTCATTTTATAATTCTGCTTGCAGGCATGAAGCCACTGTCCGCAAATGGTGGGATCTTAAAGAAATGCCTTTGGTCTTTCGATTATAGTTTTCACACATAGCCACAGCACAGTTTGGCATTTTTACTCTCTTTCTTAGATACCGGTAATATAATTAATAAGGCTATCCTACATAATAGCCTGCATGTAAACACAATACTGGTAGCCTTATCAATACGCAAAGTATTTGTATCTTTACTCATATAAATATCATCACGATGAACATGTTTTTGAAAAAATATATGTACACATGCAGGTATCATGCACAATTCAGGATATTTAGTGCCGTACGAAATGGATTTCAAAATAGCAATGTATAAAAACAGGTGAATGAAGGCGCTCGCTTCACATGAAACTTCAAGGAAGGAATCTTGTACTTTTACGTGACCGTCAATGTTGCGATCGTGAGCCGCGATATCTGCCATTTTTGCGTGGGATACGAACCAAGTGATAATTCACGTGGAAAATCTTAATGCATTGACCGTGAGTTGGACCCTTGGTAAGGGGCGAGCAGCTTGACCACTGCACCAAAATGCCCTTCCCTCATGAATCTTCCAAAACATATTACAAATATTGAATGAAACTAGCCGTGGGCTGTACGCAACTACCGTGCAATTATCATGTCACAAACTGAGACGGTGATAGTAATAATAATTTGAAAGAAACTATTCATTTTGCCGAGTGAAACACAGTATTTCGCTTTGTTTCATAATTCTATTTGCAAGACATGTAGAATGACATATTATCTGCGATGTAGGATGAGAGACAATCCACTAACCTGTACATCAATCAGCAGTATACCAGTATGTATATGAAGCTGTGAAAAACCATCTAACCTTGGGCAGTATGAGGGAACAACATTTTCTTTTCTCTCTTCACGATATCATCAAATCATTGCGAACAAGGAGAGCAGGCTATATGTGAGCTAAATAAATTATGAAAGATAGTTCTTTCAACGTTGAAACACATGTCTGCAATTCTACTAAACATTCTTTCAATAAACCACATACACACAGGACTGATGACCAAGATGTCCCTAGCACTGAAAATGAATAAATAACCACCACCACCACCACAGTAACTGGGTTATCAAACAGATTCTACACTGATTCAAGTACATGGGACTGTTACCATGCACATTAATAACCATAGCATACTGATCCTTGAGCATGTACTGCATGTCCACCCCTTATTTATTCTTGTTTCTACACATGGAGTTGAGGTAAGATGAATTTCTATGAGGTGGATGGTTGGAGGGCTGGATGGCCTTCCTAATGCCAATCTCATCAAAGAGTTAATCTGGTCTCACCTTAGCACATGTAGCTATCCCAGTTGGTGATGATGGAGCAGTTACGTAATGATATATAGCCATAGCTGTATGGATATTGCATTCCCATCAAATAACGAGTATGGTTTCTGTTCCTAGGTCCAAAACCTCTGAAACGGTTCACACCACCACCCGATTATACAAAGGAATCTGAAGATTCAGATGAGGAGGAAGACTCGGAAGAGGAAGAGGAAGAAGACGAGGAGGAGGATGAAGAAGAAACAAATTCAAATATTGTCAGATCATCTGATAAAATTGAGGATGAGTTTTTGAAGCAGGTATGCTTTAATTTTAAGCTAAAGAATGAGTTGTGGGTATACAAAGCCAAAGATTTCTGGTGAATATAAAGTGAAGATTTTGTCATGTTTTCTACTTTGGAATTTTGCAAAAAATAATAGTAGGCATATGAGATCTACATATGTCCCTGTGTTTGTCTCTGTCTATCAATTTCCAATTGAGAAAACTGAATTGAATGACATTTTGGTATAGAGATAGCACCAGCAGAGGGCCCACCTGTTATCAAAGAAAAAAGGGTTTCTATCAGCTCATCAGCACGACCAAAGAGCTGTGCAGCAGTGGAGTCATGTACTGTTCTCTGACAAGTCAAGGTTCTCTTTGAAATCTACAGATGGTAGGGAGAGAGGTGGGAGAGACTCTGGAATGACCTGGACACCTAAGGGATTGTCCAACTTACCTGACCAACTCGCAGTTCCAACTTAAAACCATAGGACATCTTTGGGATAGAATAGGTAGACGTATCCAAGCTCAAAATCCTACTCCAGAGATATTAGGTGATCTGCGGGTAGTACTTTGTAAGGAATGGTACCAAGTTGAGTAAAGCCCTAATTGAAACAAAGGCCCAGAGAATGGTGGCTGTAGTTACGGCCAGAAGTGGACACACTAGACATTGAGTGTTAGTTTATGTCACTGATAACATGGATTAACAGGTGAGCTTAATCAGAATGTTAATTTTCACATCAGTGATACTTAGAAGCAAGTAAAAAGTTCAACAAAATTGAAAAAAAGAATGATAAAAAAGTGTGCCTTTTTTATTTTGTCACTGACTGTATAAATCTTATACAGAACGAGAGAATTTTTTAGTATTCAGTTCAATAAAGTGTATCGGTAATGCTTGAAATGAAAACAGTTCCATTATTATAATTTCAGAAATAACTTCTTAATTTTCATTTAAATTTCATTTTTAGTAATTTTCAAAAGTTTGTGGGGTTTAAAGCCATATTTTCAGTGTTGCCTTAGTAAACAAGAGTTTAGTGCTTTTCAGTCGGTCAACACGAATGTACCCAAAGAGTTGGGTTATGCCCTAATCCTGAAATAAATTACATGAGATTAATAAATACACTAGGATGACCTGTTTCGGTTGTCAAGCGATCATCATCAGATCCATTACACTTAGGCTATAGACTCTACGTTTGAAAATACAGGTGAAAATATTTACAATATGTACAATTATTTAGTTGCAGTATTGGTACTGCAACTGTCGGTGTATGCTAAATGCAGTATATATGATGTTAGGTGAAATGCTAAATGGTGATAGTTATCCGGAGTTTGTTATTTGGAGTGATTATATGGTTGTAAAAATCAACTATGATTAAACTGTAATATTACAGGCTACACTTATCTGGTTGTCTTCCTTGCTGGAGCTACGTGCAGTTTTCGTGTTCACTGTTACTCCAGGTGTGGTCGACTGAGATGGGCTGTTATCTCAACAACACTGGTTTTACCCTTTTCTCCCCCCTGTTCATATGTGCTGTGCGGAGTCAGTGCGATGTGTTTATGTGGGGTGTTGCGAGCCTAGATAAGATGTATGTTATTGAATGAGGTGGGTCTACAACTATCATAGACTGTGGAACATTCCTCGCCACGCGTGGACCATAAGCCATTTAAACTAAGCGCTGCCCGGTCTTATGAGGACGTCCCGGCACCTTTAATACTGCCTCGAATACGGGCCTTGGTTTATTGCAGAAGAAAAGTACATCGTACACCTGATCCAGATAACATTTACCTATTACAACCCCCTAATTTTGCCCCCTTTTTTATCTAGCTTGGCTGTATCGCTAAGTTGTGTCTTGTTTCCGACAGGGTGTGTTTTTTAGTAGCGTGAAGAGGGGCGAGCTCTCCATGAACGTGTGTGTTCATTTAGATTGTTGGGATTGTTTCGTTTGGCTAGGTGTATCTCGATTGCTTCCTTAATGTCAAGAGCTCTGCCTTTCGATTCGTGATGAATTATTTTTAGGTCCGTCTCGATATAAGTAAAGCTGTGCCCCGCGTCACACATATGTTCGCATATGGCTGAAGGTGTTCCGTATCTTATCGCATTCCTATGTTCATTATAACGTGTGTCTACTCGTCTTATAATGAACATAGGAATGCCATAAGATAGGGTACACATTCAGCCGTATGCGAACATATGTGTGACGCGGGGCACAGCTTTACTAACATCGAGACGGACCTAAAAATAATTCATCACGAATCGAAAGGCATCTTGACATAAAGGAAGCAATCAAGATACACCTAGCCAAACGAAACAGTCCCAACAATATAAATGAACACACGTTCATGGAGAGCTCGCCCCTCGTCACGCTACTAAAAAACACACTCTGTCGGAAACAAGACACAACTTAACGATACAGCCAAGCTAGATAAAAAAGGGGGAAAAATTAGGGGGTTGTAATAGGTAAATGTTATCTGGATCAGGTGTACGATGTACTTTTCTTCTGCAATAAACCAAGGCCCGTATTCGGGGCAGTATTAAAGGTGCCGGGACGTCCTCATAAGACCGAGCAGCGCTTAGTTAGAATGGCTTATGGTCAACGCGTGGCGAGGAATGTTCCACGGTCTTTGATAGTTGTAGACCCACCTCATTCAATAACATACACCTTATCTAGGTTGGCAACACACCACATAAACAACTCGCACTGACTCCTCACAGCACATATGAACAGGGGGGAGAAAAGGGAAAAACCAGTGTCGTTGAGATAACAGCCCATCTCAGTCGACCACACCTGGAGTATCAGTGAACACGAAAACTGCGCGTAGCTCCAGCAAGGAAGACAACCAGATAAGTAGTAGCCTGTAATATTACATTTTAACCATAGTTGATTTTTACAACCATATAATCACTCCAAATTACAAACTCCGGATAACTATCACCATTTAGCATTTCACCTAACATCATATATAATGCATTAAGCATACACCGACAGTTGCAGTACCAATACTGCAACTAAATAATTGTACATATTGTAAATATTTTCACCTGTATTATCAAACGTAGATTCTATAGCCTAAGTGTAATGGATCTGATGATGATCGCTTGACGATCAAAACTGGTCATCCTTGTGTATTTATTAATCTCATGTAATTTACTTCAGGATTAGGGCATAACCCAGCTCTTTTGGGTACATCCGTGTTGACCGACTGAAAAGCACTAAACTCTTGTTTCAAAAGTTTATTTAATGTTACCTTTTTTTTTTCTTCTTTCTTTTGCCATTCAAACAATAAAAATCATGTATTTAACCCTTATAGTGCCAGGGGGGCGATATATCGGCTGACAGGAGTTTCTACTAGAATTGCTACGGTCTAATCTATCGGCCCTGTTTTTATAAAATTTCTACTACGTTTCCAGCCACGCAGTGCTGTCACTATTGTAATCAAGACAACGCGGGAATCATTCTCTCTTGATATATCGATGTGTTGAAGTTCTGTGGAAAACTGGTTTCACATTAAGTACGGTATTCTTCGATTCAGATGCAATTGGCTGACTTCTCGTGCGTGTTATCTTTTGAAGTAGTGTTTGTTTACGTTCATTCTCGGAGTTAATTAAGTTACGCTGAAGTTGAAGTAGAAGTAGATAATGTTTTAACAGTAATTAGTGAAGTGTATGAAAGTACATTTTCGACTAATGACCACGACTTAAGTATTTTTACTGAAAACAAATATTGATTATTACCGTAATTAATTATTAATTCATCATCATTGTACAGTTCCAGCTTCCCGGGTACTGTTTGAGCCTGTTCCACTTCAACCTGTCCATATACAACTTGTCATGGAGAACATCATCCACTGTCCATCCTCTGGTCGCTACATCAATCTTGATCATGTCCATCCATTGGGTTCTAGGTCTTGCTACAAGTCTTTTTCCATCCACCTGTCTTTCCAAATTTATTCTGGCTGATCTTATAGGCTCCATCCTCATCACATGCCCGTACCACCGTAGTCTAGATGTGCTGATTCGGTCTAATATGGATGTCTTTATTCCAGCTTGTTTCCTCACCTCCTTGTTCTTTAACTTGTCCATCTTGGTCTTCTGGATGGTGGATCTAAGAAATTTCATCTCTGATGCTTGCAGTATTATTAATTATTGAAATATATTTACCTGCTCCAGGGAAAACTTGTAATTTCAGTAAACTTGGCATTTTTAACATAAACACTCATCAAATGCTTGGCATCAAAAGGGTTAAAGACTTCCCTATGGTTTATAGTTAATATACTGCAATATATAGCATTAATTTTGTTCCAAGTTTTGATGGTACGGTGAGATATTGTACTAACTCTTAGATGTGATGGAGTGGTTAGAGGGCTTGACTCTAACCCAGATATTTGGGTTCAATTCTTCTTTATAACTTTTATTTTTATAACTGTCTGTGCAGGTATAATTTTAAATCAGTTTCCTCATTTTGATTTTGGATTTTCCTCTTGTTTAACTGTTAATTTATATTTATCTCTAGGCAACGACTGCTGCGCGAGCAAAAGCTCTTCGTGCAAAGTTTGAACGGTGGGAAGAGAAGGAAAACAAATTGAATACAACAAGCAGTAGTTGCAATCTGGATGCTGACCAGACAGATCAACCAAGTATAGACTCAACAAAATCATTGAGAGCAAAATTTGAATCCCTTAAGAATGAAGTGAACCAACATAAGGAGCGTGCTCCATCCAAAGTGAATCGTTTTGTGGTAAGTAAACTGCTGTTTCTTCTTTAGAGTCTTAATCAAAGGATGGTTTTGGAAATCCTCTTGAGCACACAAGAAGAAGAGAGTATTCTGTTTTTTTCCCCCTATTTTTTTCTCAGAGGGTTAAGAATTGAAAAACTCATAGTTCTCCCAGGTACAGTAAGCTCCAATATTGACACATGCAGAAAAGACATGAACTGTGAATAATTTTGATGAGAGCTATGTCAGTTGTCAATAGAATTGGACTTTCATATGAAGTTGGACTGACATGTTAGGTATAATACTAAAATTGAAGTTCAGTGGTTGAGGAAGGATGGTGGACAGAGTAAAGTGGAGGTGTGACATATTTGTTCCGACCCAGCTTAGGCTGGTAAATGAAAATTGATGATTATGACTTAAAGTTGAGGATTAAATGGTTTAATGCTTGGTATAATTTGTTGGAAGCGTAGCTTCTGCCTATGTAGCACATGTTAAAACTTTTAATTAATAATATATGATTTTTGTTTTTTATAAAATTTTCTAAGAGACGTTACTGTATGAACAATTCACGGATGTAAAGACTAGTTGCTGCGGATGTAAAAACTAGTTGCTGCAAAGATCTTTACCTAGTTTCTTTCATTTGAAATGAATCTATTACAAGATGTATGGTAAATTACAACACTTGGATGATTTTCAAAAATTATTTCAATAAAAACAGATCAAAATTTGCTTTTGTTAGTTAATTCTTATTTTCCATGACAAGGACACATTTTGTTTAATGTCTCTTACACACAACTGTGACTTCCAATTACCTGCAAATATTATTACAGTGAGTGTTCAAACTATCGCCCAATCAGACTTCTGAGCCATGCGATGAAGATCTTCGAACGCATTCTCTACTAAAGGATTCACAAGATAGCAAAACTCACAAAGAACAAAGCTGATTTTGTGAAAAATTGCAGTATAACGGATGCAATTTATGCAGCACAGTTGCCAGCTGAGAAGCATCGTGAAAAGAATAAGCCACTGCATCTCGCTTTTGTAGACCTGGGGAAGGCCTTCAATCGGGTACCTCACGATGTAATCTGGTTGGCGCTCCAAGAACACGGAATTCCAGAATATCTTTATAACTGGATGCAGCTTCTCTACAAAGAAAAGAGTTATGTTCAAGCTGCCGCTGGAGCAACCAATGATTTCAGCATCATGGTAGGAGTCCACCAAAGCTCTGCCTTATCAGCCCTGCTGTTCATTCTTGTAATGGATACTGTTACATCAGACCTGCACAAGCCACTCCGTTGGACACTTCTGTATGCTGATGATGTCATGTTAGCTGCAAACAGCAAACTTGAACTCCAGCACCAAACACAAATGTCGAGTGACCGACTAGAAAATATGACCTGCGACTCAACAAAAGTAAGACTGAGTATATGACTTTAGATCCCCAAGAAGTTGGGACCATCAGCGTTGACGGAGAAGATCTCCCTCATGTAACAAAATTCAACTATCTTGGATCTATTGTCTCTGACAATGGAAGAATCATTGACGAGGTCAACGTAAGGACACAGGCATCTTGCCTGAAATGACATACATCGACAGGCATCACCTGCGACCGCCGGATGAAAGACCACCTTAAATCCAAGATCTACCGCACTCTTATCCGTCCAGTCGCACTCTGTGGTACCGAGTGTTGGCCCGCTACAAAGGAGGTGGAACGTCAGCTAAGCGTCATGGAGACGAGGATGCTTAGGTGGACAGGCGGCATCACTAGAATGGATCATGTTTCCAATGATGATATACGGATACGTTTCGTAGTGGGGCCGTTCCATTAGAAAATGCGGAAAGGGATTTTACGCTGGTTTGGCCATGTGCTGTGTGCAGAAGACGACACAATAGCTAAGTCGGCATATACCCTGGCAGTCACAGGAATGAGGCCCAAGGGACGACCAAGGCAGAGGTGGGTTGATACGATCCATACTGACCTGAAGACTGTACATCTACACCCAGACATGGCTCAAGACCGAAAGGAATGGAGACAACAAATTCTCACAGCGGACCCTGCCACCAGGCAGGACAATCACTAAAAAGAAGATTATTATTACAGTACTAATGCAACTTTAGGTCGTTACTCTTTAGAGCAGCGTTTTCCAAATTTTCCTCTTGTTGGTCCCAATTGCAACACCCACTGCTAGTAAATATCAAAATTGAAAAGCTATTTTGGCTGCACCAATTCATTTACATGCAAGAACATTCTGAAAAGTATTCTTCCAAATTAGGAAGAAAACTGAAATTACCTCGTAGCAAATAGATAATATGTAGTCTTGATTGCTTTGGAAAACTGCTCATTCATTATTTTAATCATGAGCTTGGCATGTGCTACAAATGTTCCTTATATCAGGTAGGTTGTAGATTCACTCATTTGATCCAACATTCTCATCCCTCCAAGTTTCTTGCTTCAATATTCATCATTAAACAGGGTGTCTACCGGTAACGAAAGTAACGAAAGTAACGAAAAAGTAACGTATTTTACAAATGGGTAATGAAAGTAACGAAAAAGTAACGAATTTTACAAACGGGTAACGAAAATTTTCTAAAGGCGGGTTGAATCGTTTAAACTCGCGCCGCTAGGCTCAGAGATTGCGAGTTTCATGCAAGCGGCGCCGTGCCTATTGCATAGTACTAAGCTATATGTCTCCGTGCCCGACCTCAAGGAAATAAATACCGAGGATACCTTGAGCGGTATACATCGGTTCAACGTATATTTTCGGAATCAAGAAGACTTAAGTTTCATGTGAAATATGTTTCTGTGTTACTGTATTAGGAAACCTGACTTTTCGCGAAATGTTTATTCGCGAATACTTCCGAAACTAAAAAGAAATCTCTCATTTCTGTTATTTGGAAACTATGTCAAATTGAAGTCCAGAAATAACGCGAAACAATTTAATGTCGCAATCTTGCGAAATGTTACCGGTTTGAAAAGAAATTGCGAAAAATCTTCGAAATACATAGAACTTATTTAAAAATTATGTCTAGTAAATTTGCGACATCCAGTATGGTTAATTCGAAATTCCGTTATGAGTCGATTTTTCCTTCGAACTTTCGTTCCATCGTACATATAATTTAACCGATTATTTCGATAACTTGTAGATAATTCGTGGTTCTCAGTCGAAATAAAACTTGCCCTCTTGTCGTATTATTCGTGCAATCCTCTCAGAATAATTCGTAATATTCTATACCGTACCTACTTCGAACGTTCATCCTCAAGACGGCCGGCTGACCGCAACGACTTGTCTGCGGGAATCTCGTCAAACGGACCGAGATCGACGTCAGTTGAGTAAAATCATAAAATCCGACCCCTATCGTGAACTTGTGACCACGAGGACTGCGGGAATCCTGTCAAAGGTGATTGGGCACCCATCACGGGGCATCCATCACGAAACCTACTTGCCACTTTTCCCATGGCCGTATACTTAAAAGCATGCGGGGAGCGAGAAGTGCATCAACCCACTTAAAAATGACAGCCTACGTAGCATCGAAATACTAATTCCTCCTCGTGATCCACCCTGAACTGATGAACTCCCGACCACAGCATAGGGACAAAGGGAATCACGGTGCCGACCGAAAGACATGTTTGTAACTACTCGTGAATTTTAACCATGCCCAACCTTGAGTTTGCCTCCGCCATTCTGTCAGGACAGATAAGACAGGCAGACAATCGTTGATCGGCCGGTTGCGGCGACGATTGCATAATATCTCGAGGACAACGTAAAACGACCGAGAGCGGCAGCGATTGCGATACATCGCGATATTTCTCCGCATTCAATGACGAGGACAACAGACTGTACTCTTGTCAAACGGACAGCAAGTGGCGCCGATTGCGTAATAATGCTATATTTTCTTGCGCCCGACCTCAGGGACAATGGAAATCTCGTCGAATGACTAAAAGTGACACTGATTTTCTAAATCGCGATTTTTCTCCGTGTTCTATCGTGAAAACTACGGGAAGCTCATCAAACAACTGAGACCAACGCCGATCGTGTAACATCTCGATATTTCTACGTATTTGACTGCGAAGACAGAATTCGGTGACGATCGCGTAACATCGCATACATTTCTTCGCGGCCTACCGCGGGGACTAAGGAAATCTCGCCAAACGGTCAAGAGCAGAGCAAACTTTTGGCACCGTAATTATAACAACATATTGTGCACAAGATGACATATTAGCTGAAACTACTCATTGGGTATTAAATATCTAGTATATATTTGTTATTTTTTAAATTTTTATAACATCATGTGAATTTCATTTAAAGCTGCTTCGATGGCGTAGTTGGTATCACGCTGAACTGCTGTGCCCAAGATAGCGGGTTCAAACCCGGCCGAAGTCGTCGGATTTTTTAAAAGTGTTAAAAATCCTTCAGTATGCCTTCCTTCGGAGGGGAAGTAAAGCCGGCGGTCCCATGTCATAGATTTATGGCATGTTAAAGAGTACTTCCACAGACTAAACTTGTGTGAAGCTAAATTGTTAGGTTAGAATTCATCGGAACGCTCTATCAAAGTTCCAACGTTCACCACTAGATATCATTGATATCTCGTAGCAACTTGAAATAACGGAACTTGTACCTCACCCTAAGGGTGTCTGCTGGAAGTAGCTACAGACTCAGGCGAGCTGAACATGTCCTCGGACACTCCCGGCATAAAAGCCATACGATAAATAAAAAACCTCTTTAAAAAGAGTTCATTGTTGTTTTTCTTCACCGCGTGATGAGCGCCTATGCTTGCAGACCGCAGACGTATCTTGAATTCAAAGGTAACTAAAATTAACTAAAAGGTAACTAAAAGGTACCTAAAAAGTAACTAATTTTTACTTCATCCTTACAGTAGACACCCTGTTAAAAGAAAGGAACTTTCTCATGCATCAGACTGCAGCATAATAATGTGGACATGTTGACTCGGATGAAAAAATTCTTCTCTGCTGCAACGTAGAAACTGAAGAAATGTGGTGGTTTGTACTTCAGTTTCAATTACAGCTGGATTTCAGTAGGTGAACTTAGTGACACCCTGGTTTGGAAAGCTCTACTCTAGAGCTTTCAAGAGCATTCTCTACTAGTTCCACATCTTCTAAGACTTCATTTATGCTGCTCACATAAGTTTCCCAGAATGATGCCAGAGAATTGTAGCTAAGATTGCACTATTAATACTAATTATTAATACAGTGCCATAGCTCAGCTGGAACAGTGACAGTCTGGGAATCTATATCATTTGGAGATAAGAGGTTCAAATCTAAGCCTGCGTGTGACATCCCCTTTCTTTTCTCTCTACAGTTTATGACCGGTAAATACTGTTTTGTTTCAAGTCCCAAATGATTACAGTATTATACCAACCATTTTCTAATTATAGGGTTTTAAGCTGTATAATTACATCTCTTTCCTTGAGGCATGTGTAACTAATGCAACTTTCCAATACAATAGGTACAGTTTTAATCAACGAATCTTACCAGGTTTAACATTGTTCAAAATCAGGCATTTCCCTATGGATCTATATTAAATAAAGCCGTTGTAAAACGTACTGTGAAGTGAATTTAGGAAGGTAAACACCACAGGTAGAAACAAAATTGGTCATTAGACAGGAAAAGAAGGATCGAAATATGATAAAGGCTGGTGAGAACAGGGGGACAAAAACTAGTATGTACAAACCACAAATTCTACCCCTGGACACATTGCCATCTTCATAGATGGACATTCATGCTGTCATTCTATTTGGTAGCTCTTCTGTGTTATAATACCTGATGAGCAGCATAAGAATCAATTGCTGCCTGACACTCTGATTATACTAGGAAGTTGAAATTAGCTGACAACTTACCAGGCTCCTTAACCATTGACCACGATTCAAAAACAGGGTTGAAAAGGACAGGAGCTCACATCTAATCCAGGGTTTCTAGAAGATGTTTGAAACTGATCCGATTCTTTGGAATCTATATCTTTAAAGCTATGAGGTAGAGTGACTCTGGTGTGGCTACCCAGAAGAGTCCAAACCAGCCATCTCTCATACAAGAGAAGCTAATTGTAATAAGCACTCAAGTGATCATGGTTGGGCCAGGTGAGTAGTTGTGCTTAATGAAGGAATTTCAAAACCATCCTTAGCTTTTATAATATGCATAATATAATATGAGACTTGCTGTAAAATCCCAGCTCACATTGTACATATTTGCATAAAAACAATGTTCTCATAAGTGGTTTTAACAGTTTAGGATATGAATTTTTGCCGTTTCCTTTGTATAGGTATGTAGAGTGAATTAAAAGCAGTTCAATGTGCTGTTATTAAGGAACTATGTTAGCACTTGCAGATGCAACCTTTTGCCTATCTTGACTAATTGCATTCAAATTTGCCAGTAGATTTTGTGCCTTGTTTGAAATTTCTAGTGTAATGTGAATGGTGTGCATGATTTTTCTTCCATTAGAGTTGAGATTTTTCCTAATTTTGTGTTGCATCAAGATGTGTTTTTTATAAGTGAAGTTGAAAATCTTAACCGGTTTGAAGAGTAGATTGTTCTTCCCTGTGCTGAAAATGCTATTACAGAAAGTAGCATCTTTCCAAGATGAGAGCCGCTCATGATGCTACATACTTTTATCAGTTGTGGTAAGATATAAACATAGGAGAAGATGGAAAGCGGAAACTTGGAAGACAAGAAAACTGTAGAAACACACAAAAGAACTCTCAATTGACAACCACCTATTCTACCAAATATGTGGTATCTCCATGGCCTCCAGGATGGCTCGCTCATTTGCTAACCTCTTCATGGGACAACTCGAGTTTGGTAGAGGTTCATAGACTAGGCCAGTACAACTCGTGCCATAGTAACTGTGGCACTGCAGCTTCTTTTTCTCTGCCTTCTGTGATATTCGTGCTGTTACTCTTAACTGAAGTTATGAGTAAACTTATTTTTTCATACGAAACTGCTCCATTTAACAACAAACATCAACCATGGTAGCTGTGGCTACCACTGTAGCGAGTAGGATTGGCTTGTTATAGACTATATCTTCTTGTGTTTCACAATGACCCCATCCATGTAGGCTCAGTACTAGACAGCAAGTAAAGGGTCTGCTTCACCTGACCCACATTTGTTTTAAACCTCCTAGATGGCAAAATCAGTACTTCTGTTCACATGAAACTTACCAACCACCGGATATACCACTGCTACACAGGTTTCCACCCATACCACATCAAATGGTTCGTCCCCTTCAGTCTGGCCAGTGTGGCCACTCAAAGTGAATGGATCTACTCCAACCTTGGCACCCACACTGCCTTCAATAACCACCTCTGCCCCACAAAGCTCGTCAAATGACAAGTAGCATGTGCCATGAACTCCAACCACAAACTACCCCTCACTCCCGACCACTATTGATCAACTGCCACCCAGCCCTCGTGGACATCAAAAAAACAAGCCACCCCTTACCCTTGACCTTCTTCCCAAGAGCCCCACAGCCATATTCGGGCCACCTTGACCAACATCCTCACCGCCACAACCAGCATCACCACCACCATCTCTATGATTGCACAGCCTCCTTATATAACCCCACCTCTAATTCATTAGCCATGCAGTTATGCAACCACTGAAGCACCTGCAGTTCCATTAACTCAGACCTCCCCATACCCATACCCATTCACACCACCGTACTACTTTTGACAAGTATTCACTGTCAAAATTTTCAACCTCTTATCACCCTCCTCCCACCCTTTTGCCCTGAGGTACTGCAGGATAAGTCATCACCTGGAATGCTTCCGTCTCTTTTCTCCCTCACCTCCTCTTCCTCTCCTTCCTTTATCACTTGCCTTTCTCTTTTCCTCCCTCTGCCCATTCCATGGTATTCAGATGTGTATATATTCTGCTCTTCAGTTGGTCAACAATGAATGGGCGGGTGCAAGATATAAATATGTAAATATACTCCTGGAAAAAATTACATGAATTTGTTAATTATCACTATTAAATTGGGCCATTGGGCATAATTGTGATGAGCGACTGAAAAGCTACAAATAACAATTTTGTATAGACAACACTGAAAGAATGGGTTCAAATCTATTTCCTTCCTGTGGACATTTCCTTTTCTTTTCTCCATCAATGAAGGATCACCTAAAAATGTTTGATGTGTGACATAATTTGTTTTGTGTGTTTCTACACTCTTACCTGGTAAGCTGTCTTCTCCATGTTTATATTAAACCACTCCTTGTTAGCTTTTCACCTTAAGTATTTATCTGTTGTGGAGTGAGGAATTATCAACATTCCAACAAGTGACTGAAGAATGATCATAGAGAAGAGTAGGAGAAAGGATTTCCTCTGCTCTTGATCAGAGTTGATCAAGAAGAGTGGCCAAAGGTTTGTCCAAACAATAATGAAACTTAATAATGAACGAAAATGTAAGCCTCCATAGACTGATAAGTAAATGAAGGGCAAACATTTCATACTATGATTTCCAAGTGCTCTCTTGTGCTCGTATGTTGGCGACTTGCTGCTTGCCATGCGTTTTTGTTTTTAGCTTTTCTTTACTTACCAAGAGTGCATGAGACTTTTTTTTTCTTTTTCTTAAACAATATAAATTAGATATAACTAATCTGTTCAGAAAGAAATGGATTAATTTACTGTTTAGTATTTGCTAATTTCTGAGCAATATTGTTGTTATAATGAGCAGGAAAAGAAATTCCACCCTATGAGCAAAATGATTTTGGTGACTGCTACTATGGAAAGCCTAGGATGAGTTCACTCGTTCAATTATGTGGAGAATAATACGTTACACATGACTAGAAGTATGGGTAATGAAACCTCATTTTGGAGGTTACTTTTCAAAGCTAAAAGTAAGGACACATTTGAGGTTCGGGTATGTGAAGTTCTCTCACATTTCTAATAATTACTGATACCTAGTTTTCACAAATGACAAATTTGGAAATGTGATTTTGCATTTCGTAGTGCAAATATATTTTATTTCATGCCCTCCATAAGAAAACTAAGACATTATTTATTTCCTATAGATTTATTTGAAATGTGTGTTAGCTTGTTTCAAAACACATGTTTTTGTTTCAAAGCATGTGGTTTAAATGTATATTATCCCATGTTGTTATTTTAATTAATGCATTGATTTAGGCAGCGATGACCCCCAATTAATCCAAATTAGTGATGGTTTACTGTACACTGCTTTTGTAGCAGGCTCATACTGCCAGCAAACAGGATCACATGAGTGGAGCACCCCTTAAACCAAGTTTCCCATTGGCATAAGTGCGTCTAGGTCATGTGGGTAACTCTCACATGAACACCCTACATAGAATTGGTTGTGGAAGAAGCAGAGCGAAGTCCAATCAATCCTTTGATTTTTGTTGATTGGCCCTGTGATTTGTTGGTTGTCATCACAATGCACAGTTCTTCTAAATGGGATGAGATGGTCTGATGGAACCAGTGGATTGCGAGGAATGTACGCGATTCCACCTCTACTGGTGGCTGTTATTGTTGCCTCAATCATTGTGGCTATTGACCAGGTGATGTAGGGCTATAGCCTTATTCCTTTACACAGAGGGGACTATTGGTTCTTGAATCACACAATGGGAGAACCAACCTTCAGCATGAATTTATTTGGTAGCGTTACTGGAGGGACAGGGAATTCAGAAACTCTGTAGAGTAGTTGGCAGCATCACCACCACCTTCTGGTTGGAAAATGTTCAAATATCTATTGTCGATACTACAGTTTGTGAAGGGGCTCTCTCCCCAGTGAAACGATACCATTGCCTACAACACAGAAACTGCTTCGGGTTGACGTGCTGTAGCCAGATTGAGTGTTTAGGCATGAGCAAAATCCTATCCATTACCTATTTCCTTACTTTTGGGCACATTGTGCCCACACTGCCTACTTATCTGGCTGCTAGACTGGTTCTACCCGTGTTTGTTCTTCTTGCGGGGCCCAGTCCCCGTGTTTACTTGTCTTGCCAACCACACTACCCATGTTCATGGCAACACACTTCTTATCTGTTTCTTCTCAGTACACAGTCCTTTATTTTAAGATGGAAACATACTGCGACCATCAAAATAGTGTTAACAGAACAGTATTCAGTTACAGTCCTTTAATAATGATATTATGCATTTAGAAATTAAAATATCAGCTTCAGAACCAATTAGCATATTATTCATCCCTCTCCCTTACTCACGAGCATGTTGAAAAGCAAGCAGTCTGCATTCCCCTCCGCTTGCCCACTCCTCCTCGCTGCTCTGTGGCTAGTGTTTCAGTCTTCCACCGTACCTTACTCAAACCTTCTAAAGGCGAGAAACATATGGTCTTGATTGCCTTTGGATTGTCTCCTCTCCCCTACCAAACTATATTTCTGTTGGGTAGCGAGATGAATAGGGTGGGGACTGCCTTATTTTCTATAGTAAGTAAACTGCAAAGCAAACAAGAGTTACTTTCATGATCCACTCACCTGCTCAGCCCTAATCTACAGTAATTACTCTTTTTGTGACTATTAGGTCCTAATCACTCGAGACAATTTCGCCCTCCTACATAATGTGTTGGTTAGTTGTTTTAAGGGGCGGAACTACGAGGTCATCTGTACATAATGTATTGACAGACTCAAAAGCAACCTGCTGGGTTACACTAGAAGGTATGCCTCAGTTTAGTATTCTAAGGGTTTTAGTGCAACAAGCCTTCACGTTTTGTGTATAGTCCTGAATATCAATGTGAATTGGCTTGGATTCATTTTATGCTGATAAGATCCCATTTGCTTTCGTATTGACAAGGATTAATCTTGCTACTTATGAGCTGAAGCTGTGTTTAAGAAAGAAAGTGAGCTGTATGCTCACATCATAAATTCAAGAAAACGGAAACTTGAATAAATGTGATTTGGTATAAATATTTTTACAAGCAATGTTTGTCGACATATTGCAAACAGTTTTACAGTAGAGTTTAAAGGGTGAAATCATGAATTATTTTATGAACTCATTGTGGGGAAGTCTTTCAAATGACTCGCACTGCCTTCCAACTTGGTGCCAAAGAAAGCAGCCATCTTTCAAATCCTGTACCAAGTTTTTCTAATGGTTCATGGTAGAAATGCTGTTCTTGTGATAATAGTCAATCTATCCTGAAAATTTCTAAGGAATTGGTTCCAAAAATGTTTTGCCTGTTCTTTTGCAATCTATCTTGAAGCCTACCAAGCTAATACCCCTCACTGTTCATTGACATGAAGCATGGTTTGAATTGTCTCATTGTAAGTTGTCCTGTTAGGTAAACATTGGTTGAGCCATATAACCCAAAGCCACTAATCTTCCCAATTTTTTTTTTTGATATGTAACATGGTGTGTGTTGCCTTGCATGGAATATACAAGTTCAAAAGCCCGGAATTTATTTCCCAAACATGAAGTCTGCATTTTGTCCTGAATAATTATAAAACCATTCTGCAAGTTTTGCAATGATCGGTGAGCATTTACATACCTCCATTGGCGCAACAACCCATGAAGAGCTATGGTCTCCTCGAATAGGTCACCTCTTGGATTAGTGCTTAATCTCAATCCTCGGGCACCGAGGTCATACTTCACATCATCTAGCCATCACTCCCTGGGATGTCTAACTTGTGGTCGCCCGGCAAGCAGCTTCTTGAAGACACTGTTGTCTTCCATTCTATGGACATACTTCAACCAACCCACTCATTCTCTTTATTTCAGTTGCAATATCTGGCTGTAGGTATAGTTCTTCTAACTCTCTGTTCGCTCGTATATGCCAGATTCCATTGATATTGATTAGTCCATAGATCTTCCACAAGATTGGGTGTTCCCAAACACTCCGAGATTTCATCTTCACAGTTTCTGCCCTGTAAGTAACTATTGGTCTCATTAGTGTTTTTTGTACCCTGATTTACAGATTCCTTTACCTAGCATGTGACTTATGGGGAATATTAGCATCTATCCCTACTGTTATCCTTGCTTAAATTTCAAAGTTTGGCTCACCCTGAATTACATTCAGTTTGTGCATGAGTTTCCCTCCTTTTTTCACTTTTTTTATAATGTCTTAATGAATCATTTTCTTGAAATCTGGGGGGCATGGTGGCGAAGCGGTCAAGTTGTTGGCCTCCCACCACAGTGGACCGGGTTAGATTCTCGGTCAATGCATGCGAGACTTTAAACTTGAAATGCCATGTCCTGTGGTTCGGATTCCACATAAAAAGGAGGTCCCGTGGCTCATGATCTCGAGATGAACGGTCGCGTAAAACTACAACCTTCCTTCCTTTTTCTTGAAATCTACTTTTTTATGTATTCTTAATTCCAAGATTACTTTGAAGATATATTCTTTTGATGCTCTCATAAGCTTTGATATGTCGGTAATCAATAAATAACTGGTAGATGTTATAGATATCTCATAGCATTTCTCCAGCAACTTGCTAATAATTGGGGGCAGATGACCTAGATGTTTCTCCCCTTAAAACAACAATCGCCACCACCACATCTTTCGCATAGCAAACGGATTATAGACTTGACAACCTTCAACTTTCATGGGGTGCTTGGAAAGGATGGTGACCTTTATTCCATCAGCTCCGTAATTCATCTCTTTTATAAAATAATTCCATGTCTCTTTCTTGACTTCACAAATGTCTTTTCAAAATTCCAGTTTCTTCTCCTATTAATTACATCCTTCTTCTTTCCTTCCTCATCTTTCCACTAATTCTCTTGTCTCGCCCCTCTTCTTATGTTTGCCTGTAAAACCTTTGGTCCAGAAAGATTTGCACCCAGGCATATTTCCTATAGTATTGCACACTTCTCACTCTGGTTGAGGGCATCACAGAACTTAGGAACCATTTGGTATGGCTAGTCATGCTATTCAGTTTCATCTGGGCTCATCGGTATTCTTTTTGAAGTCAGACCAACTATCCTTTATGAAATACCACATGACTTGTTCCTTGAAGCTACTACAGGGTCATTATGTGTGTGCGCGCCAGTAACCACGGCAAGCTAAGCCGGCTGTGACTAGCGCAGAAGCGGCCGTGCGCACCCGGTCCAGCCGGTGGTCGGCACCCACTATCACACTTTTACCAAACATGTTCAATAATGTGTACTTACAGAGCTCATAGGCAATGCTGAAAATGCCCTCCCTCTCTTGTAACACACACCTGACATCTTTTGATGAAAGAATGTCTGTGAACTCTTTTATTATTTCCGAAGCCTGTTTCCTTGAATTGTTTAGCGAGCCTCCTAATTGTACTGGCATTAGGCACAGGTCTTCATGGAAACTTGTTTCAAAATTTTCGTCTTGTTTCAGAACAAGATTTTCTGCTTTTCATGTACGAATTATGGATATACACAAGTTTGCGCAATGTGAATTGGTGTCGAGGCATGAGCAACAATCACAATAATCACAATACCCCCTAAACATGCAACACTAACGTCTAAGCTTAACAAATACACAACAAATACACGCCCATGTGAATGACAAAACACGTGTGAATTAACGATGTGAGTCAGCGGAGCACACCAACCGCCGGCTGGATCGGGTGCGCGGGCCGCGATCTGAGCTAGTCACATCCAGCTTAGCTTGCCATGTTTACTGGCGTGCGCACACACATAATGACCCTGTATTCAAAGAATATAGTTTGAACTAGATGCGACATGCTGTCTTCATCATTTAATGTCCATTGCCAGGATCACTGGGAACTTTCCTCGGGAACTGAACAGCAATATTAGCTTATACTAACATCAAATCAGTATTTTAAATTTCAAAGAAACTTTAAGAAATTGAAATTGCCCAGCTATCTCAATTAGTTGTAGCATTGGTCTCTTCAGTTTGTATGGTACACCTCACCAAGACACTAGCTAGTACATGCTGAGAAGACTACTGCAAGGCTCGTTACGAGCCAGACAACTTCAAATTCAATTTTCAAAATTTGATTGTTCAATTGGAGTATTAACCCTCTTAGTGCCAAGCCATTTCCTGAAATACTTGCCAAGAATGCCAAGCCATTTTCAATGGTCATACAGACTATTAAAAAAAAATCATAAATACCACATTTCCAACGATAGAATCTTATTTTTGCTTTGCATTATCAGGGTGTCTACCGGTAATGAAAGTAACGAAAAAGTAACGAATTTTACAAATGGTTAACGAAAGTAACGAAAAAGTAATGAATTTTACAAACGGGTAACGAAAATTTTCTGAAGGTGTGTTGAATCATTTAAACTCGCGCCGCTAGGCTCAGAGATTGCGATGGAGCGAATTTCACGCAAGCAGCGCCGTGCCTATTGCATAGTACTAAGCTATATTTCCCCATGCCCGACCTCAAGGAAATACATACTGAGGATACCTTGAGTGGTATACATTGGTTCAACGTATATTTTCGGCCGATTTTTCCTTCGAACTTTCATTCCTTCGGATGTCAACCCATGTACGTACGGCAGAAAGGCTTTATGGTAGAATCGCCAGGCTGCTTAAGAAACACGATGTGACAACTGTGATGCATCCGATAAACAAGCTGACGCAAGTGGTGCGTAAATCAAACGAGATAAAGCAGCCAAACCAGGACGCAGGAGTTTACAAAGTGCCTTGCTCCTGTGGACAGGTTTACATAGGGCAAACAAAAAGACGCGTTTCCATTAGGATTTCAGAGCACATTCGAGACACAAAACAGATGAAGTACAGATCTGCAATAGCTGAATATGCAGACGTCACGAGACACGCCATCGAATTTGATAAGGCCGAAACTGTTGCTAAAATTCCCGGATATCAAAACAGGTTAATTAGAGAGGCAATAGAGGTCGTGAAGCATCCCAATAATTTCAATCGCGATGATGGTTTCAAACTTAGCAACATTTGGAAAGTTCTACTAGCGCGCGACTGCCAGGTGCGGGGACCAATCAGCGAGCAGCGTGACGACAACGCAGGGCAAGCAAGCACATCTGACGGCAATAACCGTTAGTTTGAGTACGGACACCAACTCGAACCTACCCATGATTAAGGCTGCTGCAATGTCAGCCGAAACGTCGGGAAATGATAACCGATATGCGACGCGGCTCAATCCTGTAAGCCAAGATTATAAACGAGATAATACATACTTGTTGTGATGTACTGTAGCCTACATACTTGTTGTGACATACTGTAGCCTATCTCGTATCCCGTGAACGTGGTTAGGTATAGAACAAAACATCAAACTTTCCTAGTGGAAACTTATCTACTCAAGAAGAACTTTGCTGTAATTTATTTCGTAAGTTTCAGCGCCGTGCAATTTTTACTTGTGGCGGAACCTCAATCAAAAGGTATACAGAAACAATCCGTGTACTCGGGAAGCTCTCGAGGACTAAATAACTGCACTGATGCGAAATATCAGCGAGGATGAATCGCAGCGAGTGTACCAAAACTTCCCACGTTAGTGGAACGTGTGTCTAGAAAATGGACAGCTTTTCCAGCAACTACTCTGAAATTCATGGAAATAGTGATGGTGATTATTGTTGAAAGCTGTAAATTTGTTGAACTAGTTGGGCGCTACGCTGTTGCTAGCGCTAGCACCTTGCTTGACAGGCGGCTAGCCACAGTGCCCCAGCCGTCACACGGCACATGCGAGGTTCCTTTCTGTAGAGAAGGCTCTCACTGTAGTTTCATATTGCATCATCCAGGAAGTTCCAATCATTGTGGTAAAAGGCACTTAGAGAATTGCTAAAAGAACTGTGACTAATTTTGCGATGCACGATTGTTTTTTTTTGTTAAGTTACTGCATAAATAAGCTGTGATAGTCATTTGGAAATGTATTCTCTCTTTTAATTTTTTTACAGTAAATAAAATAAAACAAAATAGAGCATTTTTTTTCAATTCCTATTTGGATTAATCGATCTTTCGGATTAGCGAGACTCCACTGAACTTAGTAAGGAGAAAAAATCCCCTGTAGTTACCATAGAGAGCTTTATCTTTCGTTTTGTTCGTAGAGTAAATAACTACAGAGAATAGTTGTCTTGACATTTCAACAGGTGCTTGGCCATGGAGGTGATTTAGGGGATATATCCTTTCTAGATGTGGTTCTAGCTGTGGTTTCTAACAAAACTTACCGATTTTGCTCTAGCTGTGGTTTTTAACAAAACTTACCAATTTGGCTTTACAAGTTTGAGCCATTGACACCCTATCTGGCTATCTCGCTTTCCTGGCTTGGCATCTCTTGGCATTGAGGTTGGGGTTTTATAGCTGCCTGGCATTTCCATTTCACCACTTCATCACCCACTGTTATATGTGATATCTGAAACTTGCCAGAAATCTTGTGGGTTAATTGTTCGAATCGGTGAGTACCCTTTCAGCCTCACTTGGCTCTTGATGTAATGTACATCCATTTTGGTCGCTGTAGCTAGTAAATATTTCTACGTAGCAGTCATGGCCTTTTATAGGCTCACAGCATGCTTGAGTGACTCGTGGGATAAGTCTGATTTCCTTTCAGAGGAATATCCTGTCATTAATGGTAATAAGGTGGAATTCCAGACAGTTTTGCCAGTGGGATCTTATTTATTTCTGACTAGGAAATGTAACTCCCTTGACATCAAGGTGGAATTACTTTTTCCATGGCAGTTATGGTCGTCAGCCCTGTGTACTTGGGTATGTATGGAACCTGTCTGACAACCTGTGTTGTTGTGTGGACTGTACTTTTAATTGGCAGTAGGATTGAGAGGGCGGTGGCTGTCGCCTTAAGTTGGTGTCCTGTAGTGCGGTAACTCGCCAGGCTAGGAGCCTGCTCAAGTTCCATACCAGTCCATCCTGACTTGCATCATGGCCTGATGGTTCGCACAAGTGTGTAACTCGTAACTCGTACTTCCATTAACTGTAATAAATTATTATTATAGACAGTTTAGTATCCTCCATATGATCGACCAAAGTCAAAGGTTGAATGTTAAGTTAGCAAAATATTGAAGTGTCAACCGACTGGAAAGCTTTCTTTCATACAAAATATGTCTGCGCAAAAGTTCTTTGACCTTAAATGACAATCAACTTTACGAGTTTGGAAAAAATGATTGCCAATAATGAACAATAAATAGTTTTATGAGTTTAACACATTGTTCAACTACTTTGGTTTTAGAGACACTGAGGTGTCAAAAATGTTGTCTTGGAGGGGATAATTAATGTGCCATTGAATGTACTGACAGAAGAGTCTCACATTTAAGCACTCTCAAAAGACAAAGATAATTAACTGGCCGCGGTGGCCGAGAGCGCTAACGTGCTACCTCGTGTCTCGCTGGCATAGGTAGAGCGTGGGTTCGAATCCCACCTCGGCCGTCCTGAAAAGGGTTTTCGTGGTTTCCCATTTTTACTACCAGGCAAATGCCGGGATGGTTCGTTTCAATAGGTCCATGGCCGATTTCCTATCATAATCCCTTCCCTGATCCGCCCTGAAAAGAAAAATACATGGCCATTGGCTGCATTAATAAAATTAAAAGACAATTGACTGTGCTGAGATTCTGTCCTACAACCTTGGGCTCAAGAGGAGAGAGACTTCCCGGCTGTGGCACAAAGATCCATGTAATTGGGTGTGTGTGAAATCTGTTGTGGTATCTGAACTTGTCATTGGAGATAGGGGTGTAAAACACGAGGAGGGCAGGGGTGGCATAGCCCCCCCCCCCCCCCCCCCCCCAAGTTTTAGCTGCATGACAAAATTATTAAGTACCATACTCTTAAAAAGACATACGTAAAATAACCCGAGACTATTCTATAAATGATTTAATACTACGTTAGGCGGAAAATGGGAATAGCCATCTTGCCTTGCTTAGTTGTAATTTCTTTATTCTACCAAACAGTCTGTTTTTCCCTGTTTCCTGCCGATGCGCCAACTGAGCAGAGAGGCAAAGGCGCTTTGAGATTTGTCCCCTTACCATGATGATCCGAAAAGGTGCATTTTCAAACTATTATTTGTGAGTGCAGACTTAAAACTGAGGTAAGATACTGTAACACACAAGCATTACTCCTGCCGAGAAACAACAGCGAACGCGGTTTTTTTTTTTTAAACGAACAAGGTAAAATAACACGAGTCTCCCTCGCACATCTCGCGTTTTAAGCACACCCTGCACATGCGCCGACAGTGTTCGAAGAGCAGTGATGCACGTGATGTCAAGAGTTTTGACATTTGGTGCTATGCTTTTGTCGTGTATACCCAAACTTGATTGATTACTTCGTTTAAATTTGTGAAGTTTGTACTTTGTCACTGCTCGTCGTACCTGTCTCAAGCTGTTCTTCTGAGAGAAGGTTTTGGTGATGAGCGGGGTTAAAGAGTACCTGCAATCTACGATGGGACAAATTAGATTGAATCATTACTGTCTACGTGTCACCTACTTGGAAATGGTTGACAAGCTAGATGACACGTGTCTTGCTCAGCATTTTAAACAAAAATAGATGGAAGTCAGTGTCTTTTGCTAGACATTGACAAATGTTTTATGATTTATATTCATATTCTGATTGTATTTTGTATTTTAATTAGAAATAATGAATAAAAATAATCTTTTTTTTTACATTTTAAATATAGCGTTAGGCCTATATTACCATGTTATTTCAAGCTTTAAAGCCTTAAAATAAAAAAGAATTTCCCTGGTAGGTAGGCAACCGCAGATTATAATTTTGACCCCCCATGTTTGCGAGGAGTTTTACGCCCCTGATTGGAGCAATATTTGGTGTGACTGGCCTAAGTTAGGGGCAGTTCTGGCATTTGCATGGAGCAGAAGTGTGATACCAAGTTAAATCACTTCCAGGATGGTTGAGGTGGGGTGTTGGACTTAACCCTCTTCTTCCTACTGCTTGCTTGGCAGATCAGTAGTTTCAATTCTCTTCCTAGGAAGTTGGCTTTTTGAAGGGCAAAAAACATCCACATTAATGTTTAAGTTTATCTTGACGTGTTGGGACAACACAGCTCCTTGGCTGCTAGCCGTAACTAGCCTTCCAGTCTTATCCCACACATTACTTGCTGTGGCTGGAAGGAGTGGGGAACCAGCTGACATGTGCCAACATTCAAACCTCATTCTTAATGCTGTGCTTTCATGTTAATTTTTGAGGTTCAATCACCTGGACTCGAAACTTTGCTGCTTGCAAATTTCATCGAAATCTGAGAGATCGAGTTGGAATGTCAGAAACTCATAATTCTTAAGTTTCATCCATGTCTACAGAGTTACTTTATACATGGATAAATAGCATTCGGTCGCTAGAGGTGGACATTTGTGAAATAAAACTTAATATACGGACCTATCGTTATTAAGAAGAAGCCCGGTGTTTTGTTTTGGATTTATAGTTGTGCTAACTGAACATAGATTGCTTACCTTACGTGTTTTGAAAAATGGACACAATAATTAGAGCGATAGAAATTCTGCTCAATAAGTGTATCAATAAAATGCAGTCATTCTCTGCATTTGCTTGCCAAGAGTGAAGAATTGGTTTGTAAAAAGAAAATATTCAGACATTGCAAAACATGCATACATTTGCCATGAATCTTTTGTAAACTCAAATATGGCCTTCAAATAAGAAATGGTCAAACTCTGCTCTAGTGTTTAATGCTCTATAAAGCCTCATTGTGAAGAAAGGGATTGAGTACACTAGACTGAAAAATAAATTATTATGCATTCTTGGTGCTGTCCTGACAAGCACTAATCAAGAGTTATAAACTTCCAGGGACTAAACTTGGCATTTGCCCATATGTAAATATCATCCATTTTCTTTATAATAAGTAACTTGAAGGGACCTGCATGGTTGTTCCATGTTTTATTGGCATGTGTGTTTTTAATACAGGTTACTGCATGGAAAGTGGTTTCACTTATGCTCTGTGATTATGTCTCTGTAATGTTATGCAGTACAGTATGTGATCACTGCCTCTCCTCTGTTTATAGTGCATTCATCTTTGTTGTAAAATCTGTCTGTAGTAAATTTAATTTTGAATGTTTTATTTTGTGAATATTTCTGTATAGTAGTTTAGTCAGTACAGTATTGGAATTGCAAGTGTGATGAGTGTGAAAATACACACACAAATCAAGAATATTCAAATTTTAAGTCTGATAGTCAATTTAATACATCAAAGTTTTATATGGTCTAAAAGATTTTTTACATTTTGTGAGGACTGTCTTCACAATTTTTATAGAATAACTAAGACAATACCTGGTTGAAAACTGGCACAGTAGATGAGCCCTGGAGCCTTGCCACGACAGCCTGAAATGCAAACAATGGGACAGCTATAACAGCTTTTTCCAATGTGTATGCTTTTATTACAGTAAGGCCATTTGACCCCAAGTCCAGGCACACAACATCTTGGTACTACACATCAGGTGTGGATTTATATTGGTTTGCATATAAGGTTCTGTTCCAGGTATTGAGGTTAGAACATCGTAAAACATCATGGTAACCTATTTGAATGAAAGATTAATTGCACACAATGTGCATTACCAGTATTACATAAAGTAAAATGAATCACACTTTTGTATAGAACTTAGTGATCTGCTTCAATTCAATGCGTTGTACTTTATATGCAATAAGCATTGCATCACACATAAAGGCAGAACAAGCCTAGTTCATGGAAGCTTCTTATTTTCCCAGTTTAAGATGGAAGCCCTGCACCAAGAATCTTGTTATTGCATACTGTAAGTTGTAACCTCCTTGAATCCATTCATGGCTACACATGGCATCCATGGCGTAGAATTCTTTCTATATACCGGTATTTGATTTCTATGACTGGATAGTTTTTAGAGCTTCTGCATATGCAGGTATTACAAGCAATTGCAGTTGAAGTTCTTTGATGATTCATGGTTCTATTTATTTCATACAAGTGTCGTCATGGGGTGAATTTTGACAGGCAAAACACTCTCTTCAGGGACGAATTTGGAAGGGCTATGACAGCAGCCATATTGCCTTAACTTCAGGGATGGTTGTGGTCTCCTCAGGTGAATACCAGCACTAATGAAAACACGATTGCTACCCAATATAACAATAGCTACCAGTTCATTGGCTAATTAACATGGGAAAGCAGTTGTGAAATACATTCATTTAATGAGAATTATGTTCCAGTCTTTGGTTTTGCTTTGTTATTGGTACCAGTAAATTTGTTTGTTCGAAACACTGTATTTTACCACAAGAGGTTGGCTACGAGGTGCACTGCACTTGCACTTGCCTGCCATGTTCAAGGTTGCGGGATCAAATCCTGACACGGTTGGCATTCGAAAGGCAAAAATCTGGCACCCCGTGTCTCTAATAGCCACAGTAGTTACAAGTGATGTAAAACTCATAACATTATATTACATTATTTACCATTAAGATCTGTGCTGGACAGAACGGAGGCAGACAGGTTTTTCTCCGGGTACTCCGGTTTTCCCTGTCAAAATTTCATTCCAGCAACACTCTCCACTATCATTTCATTTCATCTGTCATTCATTTAATCATTGCCCCAGAGGAGTGCGTCAGGCCTCGGCAGCCGGCACAGTTCATATCCTCGCCGCTAGATGGGGGCTTCATTCATTCCGTTCCTGACCCGGTCGGAGACTGGAAGCAGGTTGTGGATTTTCATTTTCATTTACCATTAAGACACCATTAGGACTTGATTTAATTTGATGGCAGGGAGATGATGTTCTATGAGCCAGGAGCAGTCACACTCATTATTTAGAATATCCGATAAACCTGGACATTTTTTACATACCTGTCCTAAAACAATACCTATTATTAGAAGCCCCTCAGTTGGTCAACATGAGGGTGCCAAACTTAGATTGGACAGAGAATTACAATTGATTTCCTAGGGCCTGAAATAAATTACATGAATTATTTTTACATTTAATAAAACACTTCTCTCATAAATGGGGGGCTAAATTGGATAACTAATTTCGTTTGTCAAGCAAACATCATCATATCCTGCTCACTTAGGCTAAATTTAGGTCCAGTGGATATGTATATACTGTGCCCTTGTAAAGAAGCTTATGACAGGAATCGGTCTCCGTGGTCGTGCTCAGTTCTAGCTAATGTAGCTTCGAGAAATATTATTTTGCTTCAATGTATAACAAGGACTCTTAGGGGGCACTAATACTAGAAATGATGTGAAACAGGGTAAAATAAACAACTTTAATAACTGAATCCAACAAATAACAAAATAAAACTCCTCCCTGAAATATCCCCCAAAAATTAAATATTCAAAATAAACACAAGCTGATTAAGATCAGTCCACAAAATCAGCATAAGAAACACTGAATAAAATATGGAAACACTCCATCACTTCCTCATTATTGTGTGCGTGAATGTTGCAGGCTGTAGAAAACATGAGTACTTAATTATCGGAGATTCGCTTCCATATGATCAAACAAACAAGTCGCGAATCCCCGTATGCGAATCAAAATATGGCTCCACAGAAATAAACTAATCCTAACTGGCTGTACACAAATAACAAAAGTCTGACGTACCCTGCCCTTATAAAATTTACATTACTGATACTTCCACAGAAGTTCAACCCAAGTGCACCTGCACTCACAAAATAAAGTTGCCCAATCGGGTCTTGCACACACAAAGCTAAGGTACGCTAACGTGACCATAAACATGAACTCAACCTCTGGCTGACCGGATGTCACCGTAAATCAAAGTATGCATTCATACAGACGTATGCAAAAATACACAAAATACAACATGCCAATTGGCTTATCAAAAAAATACAAGAATAAAATCACTAAACTCACAACAACGTAACAATTGGAAAATACAATTCTGGCGTGGATAGCTCCTCAATTAATCATAAAACAATTTCTAACCACTTATGCTTATATTTTAATATTCAAAATTCACAGAAAAATCTCATCACCGTCATACTAATGATCAATTACATATCTTATCTTTGATCTGTGTGTGTTCACTAAGTGGAATGTTACCTCACTACAAGATTGCCAGAATCCTCTGGTGTGTCACAAAACAAAATATCTCGGGAAAGCTCTCGGCTTCCAGAGGTCCGACGAATCAGCCAGCACGGGCTCCTGTAAAACGTGTGTCGCTCAAATACCAAAGACATCTCAAGAATCCTCCCAAGAATTCCAAGATCCGAAGATTACGAACAGCGGCTCCTCGGAGTCCATACTGTCGGAATATGCAGCAATACAGAGCCCGACCTTGTCACCTCCAGCTTGCATTGCAAAACACACATAACTCTGACACATATCACTTTAACCCAACAATCATACAAATTCCACACCTAGTACTACACAAGATCAAAGACTCCCTAAACTGTGTTCAAATATCACACTTATACTGTGAATACTAGTGAATAAAATTACGGAGAAAGCGGATGGCTTCCCACATTACAATAATGCAACTCACGGCATATTAGTTAATTAATAACAGCCTTTTTGATTACAAATCAGCACTTCAAATGTCCTTTCCCCCCAAACCTGTTCTTACGTTACATTTTATAAAAGATCCACTTCTGCCGTAAACCCTAGCTTCCGGTCATGCTGAACAGTTCAACACAACGTGGCCTACATGAACCTCAAGGCATAAAGAAAACCACACGTTTACTTGAACAAAATTTACAATTATCTACAAAATAGCCACGTTGGGTCCATTAATAAACTGGTACATCAGTAAATTACATTAATCAACAAATTTAAAATTAACATCACACAAACAAATAAAATATTTACACAATTCCCTTGAAACCATTTTTTGACCCAACCAAAATGAAATAAATTCAGTTTGAGTACTCATCCTTCCTGGTCAGCCCTCAACGGATATCACCTGACATGGCCCTCTACTGGATATCTACACCATCGTGTACGTCATCTTGATGATAGAAGCCAACTGGTTCATCCTTCCTTCATTACGAACATCTTCAAGTTTCATCGTGATACAGCTGCTTTAATTAATAGTGTTTCTGATTTAAGCACACGTTTATTAATCTGACTAATTGCTATTAGTTGAGCTACCCGGTTCACCCAATAGTCCATATAGCAATCGCGTAACTTCCCTAACTAATAGCTATCTGCATAAAAACTCGACTTATCACAGTTATAAATTCTTATTTCATCCCGCACACAAATGAGCAAAATGTCCAACAGAACATGAAATATTACAGTAGTGTTTCTCATTGTAGAAAATTGCAAAGTACAAAATGTCACAAGACACTCAAATGATAAAATTCTTTGTCCTTCGGATACTCAAAATATAAGTACGTCAGTCGTCTTCAGACGCATGAAATTGAATACGTCAGTGTCCTCTGAGTGTCGCTTGGACACACCAAATAGAATAATTTCATCTGCTCACTCAGCAATATTTATATTGTCCAGACACTTATCTAGGAGTGGGGACATCACAAAATTCTAACTTGACAAGTAATCTGCTCACTAGCATGAAATAAGTCTCAAAATACTCGTAATGATTTGCAGAGCAAGATTTTGATACTCTGCACTCAAATCGATCGTAGATCCATTCACAAATTAATTCCCGCCAATTAAGAGGCCCTCATGATGTGATGCTACATTGCTGCGCTGCCTCGCGTCCTCTCTTCCCATTTGCGATTTAATTTCCAAGATGGGCGCGTTTTTCTGACAGGCACCTCCCATGGGCATATCTGCAAAGTCGTTCCGTCTCACTATTCCCAATATCTGTCCTCATCTGATACTAGCAGACAATAACATTCCAAAAATATGACTCGGAGTTTCCCACGCGCTCACGTTCATTGAACTTGCAGCTAACGGTAACTCTTCTTCCAGTTAGGCCTGTCGTAAATTTATCACAAACTCCAAGTCTTTTGTTTCAAGGAATGCGCTAGTCCTAAGCCTCGGACTTGGTGCCGCCTGGCTCGTACCTGATATTGCGGAACATAGACAGTATTTCAGCATCTCTCTAACATATTTCCAACTAGCACTGAAATAAACTTAGAATCCTTAATATGACTTCAATATTAAGGGTTCAATACAGTAAAATTCCGCTGTAACGAACACCAGTATAACATTTTTATTTTTTTTCCCCTTCCCTTTTCCCTATTTGTTGTGTGTTAAAATATTTCATTTTAACGAATTTCGTAGTTTCAGTGTAACGAATTAAAATTGAGCTCTTTTTTTAACCAATTTGACCGTATTTTCTCAAATTAAATCTAAAATTCATCCTATTTTATGACTTAACACTTTTCTTGTTACATTATTTCGTTATTCAGACGATATGATCGCTATTTTCCATATATGCACCATATGCGATGGAGAAGGCAATCGCTTTTGTGTAACCAATATGCTTTACCCGTCATCCAATGTATGACATCACTCTATTCACTGAGTAGGAATGCCAAGTTTGCAGTCCATCAATGAACGCTACGCTTTGTGTAACCATTAGGCTTCGCCCGTCACAATGTAAGACGTCACTCGATTGGATGAGTAGGAGCGCCAAGTTTGCAATCAACCAATAAACACTAGGGAATTGACGTCAGTAAGATTTACTTTAGATGGCACATCCAACTTTGCACACAAACGCTTCCAATTCCCCTCGGTTTCCACATCATCCAACACTTCACTTCCTGCAAAGTCTTCTGTATAAACCACTCCAGCTTTTCTAAAGCAGTTCGTGATGATGTCTGCATTCAAAGATTTCCATGCAGCATTAAACATCCGCATTACTCCCAATATGTTGATGTTAATGTCTCTATTCGTGGCAACGTTGCACAGCATTCGACGGATCACACGAGCTTGGTAATGCTGCTTTACTGCATGAATTATACCCTGATCCAGCGGCTGCAGAATTGAAGTTGTATTTGGAGGCAAAAATAAAACTTTTACATGCTCCAAATGGCGAGGCACACAATTATGAGAAGAGCAATTGTCCAATAACAGAAAAATTCTCCTCTTTTTGGCCTTCATCCGACGTTCCAAGTCCAACAACCACTCTTTGAATAACACAGATGTCATCCACGCCTTAGAGTTGTGCCTGTATTCACAGGGCAGATGTTGCACCCCCTTGAAGCACTTTGGCTTCCCAAACTTCCCAATTATGAGAGAGTTGGTTACTTTTTTAAGTTTTAATGTAAGTTAAGACTTTTAATTCGGGTTAAGTCTGTTTTATGTTTCTTATTGTGTTCATCTATTTTAATGTTCACTCTGCCTTATTTGTTTTATTGTTTTTTTTTACCAACCCCCTTTTACTATTTTTATTCAAATAAGGCATAATTGTTGGGGCTCACTGTCTATTTTATATAAACCATTTTTGTTTCATCCATGGCAGTGAGCTGTTTTTATCTTCATCCTTTCATTTCACGCCATTTCATTAGGGGCCGATAACCTCGATGTTAGGCCCCTTAAAACAACAATTATCATCATCATCAATTATGAGAGGCTTCAGCTTGCCCGCCCCTGTGGAGTTGGTACACAAAAGAGCTGCGATACGTTCTTTTGAACGTTTGCCTCCAAAACACTTATTTCCCTTGAAATCAAGGGTTTTGTTCGGCATTAAATTATAAAATAACGCAGTTTTGTCTGCATTATAAATGTCTGCCGGCGAATATTCCTTCAAGACATCAGTTAGTCTCCAGCGGCCATGAAGACCCAACTTCCTCTGGGGCATCGTTAGCTTCACCATTTATAATTTTGTGGGATAAGCCATATCTCTCCCGGAACCTATGAAGCCAACCAGCGCTACCCATAAACTCAGATGACTCAAGCGAAAGATCGCGCACGCTCACATAACAGTGGGCCATTTATTGGAATGTTTTTACTCCTCATTTCAACAAACCACGTATAGACTGCTTGGTCCACCTCCTTGTAGTCAGCTGTCCTTATCTTCTTTTGCTGTGGACCTAGGGCATCAGCATCAATGTTTTCCTCTATCTTAATTTTCTGTTTTAAAAAAAGTAGATAGTGTTGGCGGGCTAATGCCATTCTTCTTCGCTACTTCTCCTTTCTTTCCGCCTTCCTCTACTTCCGCAAGTATTTTACGTTTTTCACTCAACGAAAACTGCTGTCGCTTCTGCTTATCCATTTGTGATGATATGAACTTAATTATTTAACGAAATACACATGAACTTTGCAAGTTTACTAGATGTAATTGTGTCCCCCTGAACTTGAAAGACACTTTTTTAAATTTTTATGAAACATGTTTATATGTATAGTGTGTGGCAACATAGTATAGAAACCTAGTCTTTGTATATTATTCCTGATGGCTGAAGAGGGCAAAATGATCATTGTGTGGCCTCAGTTACTGGCTGCATGGCACAGTGCTGAGGTGCTCACCTGCTGTTCCCAAGATTGTGGGATCTAATCCCAGCACAGTGAGTTAGTATTTGGCATGCAAGAGATCTGTTTCTGTAGATTTACTGGCACATTAAAGATGCCCTGGGTAAAATTCCAGAATCCCAGTGTCTCTAAAGCCTTGGTTGGTAAAAGGGACGTAAAACCTGTTGCATTGAAATTATGTGTAACAGGCTTCCCAAATAAATTCTGTTAAAATAATTTTGAAGTGTCTGGAATATCTTTGTGTCTTTTTAGTATTCATCACATTTGTAATCCAATAACTTGCTGTTGTGTGTATAATGTACTGTATGTAATATTTGGCACATTCAAGAAGAGTGCTATTAAACCTAAACTCCAGGTAATCCCCAGCTTCAGAACAATCTGTTTAATGTTTAAGTAATATATATATGTTACTGTAATGATAGATACAGTAAGCTCAGCCTTATTTATAAAGGTGAAATGGGTTGCTCAATCGTTACAAAAGTCGTCGTACGTAACATGTTCATATTTCTTCAGAAACCATTACAAATCAATATGCAAAACATCTCATTAAAACAACACATGCTTGAAATGGACTCTGAATAACATACTAAAAATTATAGACTTCATGAAATGAAATGAGATGTGTAAAACACTATTTTTAAGGGTTATGCTTGTTGGTGTGAGTTCAACTATATTGTGATCTGGTGTGTTTTCAACTATACTAGAAGACCTGTGCTTCTCAGCAGCATTCATTCCAACATTCTATAGCACTTCTTTCCATATGACATTTGCCTTTATGCTAGTGACCTGAACAGACAGTTGCGGTACTGTTGCCTTCAATATAAGCTTACTTTTCACATTTTGCAAAAGTGATGATAAAGTAGATTTGTGAGATCAATCTAGAGATATTTCTGGGGCCTGTATATTAATAGTTGTTGTAATAAAATTTACTGCTCCTAAAATTGAAGAAATTCCTGCTGAATGAAATGAAAACGTTGCTAAATCTACGGATGCTCCGGCATGGGCAATATTTGCAGAGAGAGGTGGGTAGACAGTTCAACCAGTTCCAGCTCAGTTTTCTACTAGACTACTTGCTAGTAAAAGAGATGGAGAAGGAGGCAATAATCAAAATCTCCAAACATTTTAGCATAAGAGCCACACTGACTCCTCCACTAAGTCCCAAGGGCCAAGACCTAGCTCATCACACCAACATACTGTAATTTTTCATAACACACAAACTATTGTTTCGGGACTGGCCGGCGAGTGTGATATCAATGGTGCAGTGCGCGGGGGGGGGGTAATTTGCAGTGTAGCAGTATTTTAAAAGAAATATACTGTATTTTAAGTCATCATTGCTGGAATTTTATAAGAGTCTTCCCCTCACATAGTTTGATCAGTTGCGTAAATGTGCTTCTTAGCTCTTGGCACTCTTGTGTGAAAAGATATTCTCGAAAATTGAAATATACAAAAAATATTTACAGATCCAAATTAACCGTTATGCATTGAAGTCGCTGCCGGTAATTCCCACTAGTAAACTTTATCCACAAATTGTCAGTGGAAAGTTACAGCTACACAAATCTCATTAATCATAGTATTAATAATAATGAATAATTTAATTATGTGAATTATCAATGTATTTCAATAAGATTTTAGGATACATTAATGGCAGGATAAATCTCATGTCATTAATTACAGCTAAAATGTTCAATTTCCTTACGTATGTCAGTTATTGTGTTTCTTAATTAGTCATTGAATAAAAACATCTGGTTATAATCTGTATGATTTACTTGAAAATAAGCTGTGGCGGGACGGATACTGGTCATGTCCGGCGGGCTACCGTGGGCTGGATTGGTGGTGCTCGCGGGCTCCCTGATATAGACCACAATATTTCAGGTTAATTTTCAGGAGCCCATACATCACAGTGCTGCCAACATGATTCTACGCATGCTGATAGGTTCAATGTTTAACTGCATGTAACATCCATACTAAAAAAAAAAAGTTGATTTCTTCCAAAATTGCCACATACTGTATGTAGCTCATTGTATTTCTAATTATAGCCGGCACATTTAAACGTTTTGTTTGTTGCCTAAAGTAAAAAATGTGATTTTATTTCGATGTGCTGAATCCGAATTTTCAATCCGTTTACTTCTATCACGTAAGGGTTTCTTGCGAAATCACTTTACGTGTATTGTATAAATTACATGAATTTCATCACAAACGTTTTCACAATACTTTTTTATTTTAAAGAAGAAGCAATATTTAATATACACAACTTGCTAAAATTAATGTGTATGGTTGTTAATACATGTCACTAGAGTGTTTTTGCTTTATTTTGTCTTGTTTACTTCACTATTGGAAAGATTCACTCAAATTTTACACCCGTTGCTTCTTACTTGAGAAAGTCCTCCTGTTCCTTTTTCTTTTATGTTTGTCTTCAGGTGTTTCACGCTTTAACATCCGACAATAGTCTGCAAGCATACTGATGCTTCAGCGTCCCTGGTACCTCATTTTGAACTCCAGCACATCCTTGTGAAATCGTTTGCCTTGTTCTTAGCTCAAAAATCCTAGATTTTCTGGGAAATGATCTAGGTGAGAAAACAGGAAATGAACTTTCATACTCCTGTTACAACCAAGTTCCTTGTATGCTTCAAGCATGTTAGCCACACTGTTTCGGTATTTGAGACCCTTGTTGTTACCAAGAAATGTTGAAACAACTTCACAGAAAGATATCCATGCTGCTTTCTCCTTTTCATCCAGTGTTTTTAAATGCTGCATATGACATCAATTTTCTTATATCAGGACCATTAAATATACCTTCTTTTAGTTTTGCTTCAGATAGTACTGGGAATTTCTCACATATGTATTTGAAACAGTCTCCTTCCTTATTTAAAGCCTTTACGAATTGCTTCATTAAACCAACTGCCATCTCCTGGCGCGATATCAATAAGTTGGGGCTCAATGGATAATATTAACGTGCATAGTGTCTCAAGTCAACAAATGTTGTCATAGCACAATTAATTACGTGTAAAGATATTTCTGCTTTAATAAATGGTGAAATGTGACCTTGATAAAATGAATATTCGCAATTATTTGAATACACAGATGACAGAATCAAGTAAGCTGGGGCTCAATGAATAATGTGTCCCGTGCATTTTGTCTCAAGCCAACAAACGTTGTTGTAGCACAATTACTTTTAGTAAAGGTGACATTTCTTCCCAATTATTATAATACCGGTATATAAGATTGTAATTTTAGTGTTTACATTCTTGAGTTTAAAGGTGTTACTACTGTTGACATATATTTTTAGCCTACTTTCGATTTTTACAAAAAAATGAAAGTAGACTTATGAGATCTACACAGCGCCAAAACTTTGTGTGTCTGTCTGTGTGTCTGTGAGTGTGTGTATGTGTGTGTGTGTACTCTGCATGTCTGTCCCCCACTATCATTTCAAACAAGACGAAACTGAATTGAACGAAATTTGGTACAGAGGTAGCACTAGCAAAGGGTACCTCAGTGTCATGTTTAATATTGCCGCTATCTTTACCAAAACTTAATGGCGGCCACTCAAATGGTTAAAACAAAAATTAAATTACGACCAAACTAATCATCGGATCTCTACCAAATTTGGTAAAACATACCATGGGACGCGTCTTGTGCCCAAACTATAAGGTCGTCAGCCTTACCATTTCAGGATGTCGGCCATGTGAATTATGCAAACTTTATAATCCATAACATGGGACCCACCAGTTCCGATTATCGAACCGAGAATCGTTTAAACTGTTCTAAAGGACGTGGCCCGTTCTAAACTTTATATTGTAATATTATAGTGCAGAAGTGACTTTAAAAAGCAGAATCGTCTCAGTTACAAGACAAGATGGCAGCTGATCTCTTGTTCTGACCTATATTTCACTAATTTGAGTATGTTGCATGCAATATAGCCTACTGCTAGAAATAATATAAACTTTGTATGAAATGGGTTATAATGGATATATACTCCAGTGAAGAAATCGTTCAAAGTCATTATTTGCTAAGACGTTGTATGTAAATCAATTGATAATGTTTAAATTGAGAGGACATGTTTGGTTCTGTGGTTAGAGCTTTTTCACCCTGCTGGCCAGGGTTCAGACCCTATCAGAGTTGTATTTTTTTGCTTTTTTTTTTTTTAAATATTTATTGTTTATAGAGTACTGAGACGTTATAAAATTGAGCGTTTTGTAATGGAAAATATATCTTTCATTAAAACAACATTCTCCACTGGATCTGCATGAGTGACATCTACTAGCAACCAGTTGAACTATGCCGGAGCTAACCACTGCCTACTAGATGCGAGCTGCGCTCTATACCGGCCAGTTAGTGAACCCATGCCTAGGGTGTAATTGAAAAATTTCCTCTTGTTGCCGATAGAGCACACTCGCCCCCAGGGATAGGCGCAATTAAACATTAGCTGTGCAGTAGGTATATTAAATGTGTTTCTCCCAGTGATAAGTTTAGACCAACGAAGTTTCAATTATTTGTAAGTAGTCTGTGTTAATATACTGAATTCCTATGTTGTTTGGAGTGTTTGCTGATGAAATTGCAAAATGCTGGGGTAAATTATAAACTATGGTTTGAATGCCACTGCTCAAATCCAGTGTGCCAATTTGCACTTGAAATAGGAAGAAAATAGGAGCTGATCAGGACGAAGAGTTATAACTATACCAATACATTAAGGAGAAAGTAGGCTATATGTTCTTTCCAGAACACCTTGTTTATTAATTTAAGAAAGAAATCTTTCATTCAGAAATGGATGATTAGAATGCATTATAAAAGTCCTTGATATGGGGTAACTGATGCTTCTTATTGAATACATTTAGTACCGTACTCAGCAGTGCCAATGTTGATTTCAAATTCCAACTGTTCAGTAGTTCATTTTGTTAAATTGAATTTGTAAAAGATAATTCTTTGTCATATATATATAGATGACAGGTAAGCAAATTCTTTAGTATTTTTATATATGGGCATATCTCCTTAACGTCTGGTAGCATTTGTCCATGACCTATGTCAAAACCGATCCAGTTAGGCCATTAAAACATAGGTGTGGGGTTTGAAATTTCCAAGTCTATAGGAGACTGAACAACACTGAAGCAAGAGAAAATTTAATAATAAATCCTGACAAGTTGCAGAAGTTTACAATATGCAGTATTCCTGTCAGTGAAATACTGATACTGTATATTGTAAATACATTTAGTACTAAATTGGCCAATATTTTTTAGGACCTAAAGAAATGCGAAATATGATTTTTTTTAAAGTACAATATGACCTAATTCTTTTACATTACATTCTTTCTAGAAGCAAGTGTTGACAATGCACTGAAATGTTAATTCTATTAATAATTTATTAATTCTACATTTAAACCTATAAAATTGTTACATTCTACACTGATTTGATGAATGTGGTAAAAATGCTTCCCTCAAATTTTTATTGTAGAATGCTGCAAGAGACTTGTGGGATGTAGCATATTCTTTACCTATCCTCACATTAAACTCTCACGCAATAAAATTTCCTGTAAAAGAGAAAGAAAAGTCCCTAAGTGAAAAATGTTTAAACTTCCCAATTGTTGCAGTCTTATCAGAAAATATTTAACTGTACCACTTTTCCATTTTTTCCAGCATTGCACATTACAACAATGTGCATCTTCAAATTCAGAAAGAGGAATCTTCTTTTTGTGTAGCGCTAAGTACCTTCTTGTATCGCGAGAAGCTCCTTACAACGTCGCACAACGTCACGAGCATGTATTTAAACAAAGTCAAGCCACTGCACTTTGTTGTCATTCACGGCTACTCCAGTGCTTTGTAAAATTTTACTGATATTACATATTGTAGCATACCGTTATATCCACTTAACATTCTGTTCAGAATCTGCCACACTGCCCCTTGCTCGTCCTATCATGGGTTCTACTTCTTCCGTTAGTCCCAATCTATCATGCAGTTCCAATCCAGCTGTTTCTAGGTGAGAAATTGTTTTTACCACATGTCCAAAATTTGATTCAATGTGCATTAAATTTATCAATAACCTGCTGGAAAACTAATCATGAAAGTTTTTTTTATAATGGATGCATCGCTTCTGTCAAATGTAGAAGCAGTTTCCCTTACAACTTCATAGGTTTTGCAATAATACTCGACTGCATCAAGCCACTGAATAAGTATTTGTTGGGGAGTAAGAGGAAGTAAAGGTGTATGTTTGTAAAACTTTGGCAACCTTAGTGAAGCCTTGACAAACATTTTTTTAAACGTTTGATATGACCCTGTTAACGTAGGATAAATTTTACCATATTTCCTCAGCAACCCTTTTAGGGTACAGGACCTAAGTTCCCTAGCGGCCTTTATCGTGTATGGTGCAGCATCAGTTGCTAACAATATTTTTTTTTCTTACTTTACTTTATGATTCCACAATAAGTTCATAGAATTGTCGAAAAGAACTACTTCGAAATTGCTGAAGGATATGCTGTATCCAGAACTTCCGAATGACATAGAAATATCTTCGGGCTGGTCAGTCAATAGTGCACCAACTACTGCATTTGCTATGCATCTCCCACAAGCACCCGTGGTTTCATCAACAGAAACCCGTATGCGATTGTTACACAAATTACTTCTAATTTTTTTAAGTGGATCATCGTAACATGACGGCACATAGTTTTGCCTCGGTGTCGTTTCATGTGGAATCGTGTACGTTGTGTACTTGTCCTTAAATTTCTTGAAGTGTTCATTGTTTGCTTTGTTAAGAGGAATGTCTGCTGATACTATCATATTACACAGATCTTTTGAGAAGTCTGACATTCTGGAAGACTTGGAAGGTTTAGTCGCATTGAACAATAGTAGCTGAGTTGCATTGAACAGTTTGCCGACCGATACTGTTCATGTGTTTTGCCATATCACAGTGCTGTTGAACATGTAGCAGTTTCCCTGCAGTTACTTTAATTTCACACACTTTATAGAAAAGTATTTTTCCAACCATAATAAAATATTCTTCTTTGAACTCCTTCACATAACTATTCAACTTCGAACTTTCACTACACTTAGCTTGTGGCATGTTGATGTTCACTTATACATTATAAATATAATTGAAGGAAAAGGCAGGGTTTAATAAGGAACTGTCAACAGCAGTATACCAAAGACTTTAAACTCAAGATGTAAACTCTAGTCACAATACAGTTGAACACACATTTAAAAAGCATAACCATATTAATAATAGTGTTTTTCACATGCAATTTCATTTCATTGAGTCTATAATCATTTTTAGCATGTTGTTTTAATGTTATACATACCAGTATTTCTTTGTAATGGTTGTTGAAAAAGAATGATCATGTTCGAAACATTATTTAAATCTTGTCAACTTTAAACCTCCACTGGGGATACTCATTTCACCTTCATAAAGAAGATATTTAGTATATTGTAATTCGATACTGTTTCACCTTCATAAATAAGATATTTAATATACTGTAATTTGGTACTGATCCAAAATAAAACATGGTTAAATTCATGTCATACTACAGATACAGTAAGTGAAATAATACAGAAAATAGATGATTCTCCTTATGAATACCGGTATTTAAGGTGAACGATTTGAAACCAGTTTATAGATTTCATTGTTAAATTTGCAAGTTAATACTGTAGCTTAGGCACCATAAAAGATTTCACACATCAATGTTAGGATGCTTCCATTCATTTTCCTTATAAGATAGAGCATTCAACCTATACACTTGCACAGAACATTACATGAAGAGCACATGGTATTTGTAGATCCATTACTCCATGGGGTATGCAGAAACTGGTTATTCTTCTATTGCAAAATTGTCCTCCTTTATGCCTTGAAAGTTTTACTATCATTTATAGCAGAAAGAGAGAAGAAGGTATTATCAGCCAAAGGAATTACTGATATGAGTCATTAGTGCTTTCATTCATTTGGCTATGTGATATCTTCAAAAATTTCTTACAACCAAGTTAACAAAATCCATTATGGATATATGGTATTTATTGAGGTGATTTTGCTGAAGAGAAAATTGAACAAATTGATAATGGAGGAGGTTTGGTAGCCTGTAAAAACAAAGTGCTGAGTGAAGAGAATGGAATGACAGCTGCAAACATGTCTTAAACCTACCCATTCATTAAAACAAACTGACAAGTGGAGACAAATCTGATGAAGCTTGCAGATACAGAGGTCTATAAATCATTTCAACAGTGTATTGAAACTGGAATTGTTTAATATATACACAACAATACATATTTAATCAAAAGTATTTGAATTAAGAATTTCTTGATTAACATCAAGAAACTTGGTCATATCCTGTAAAGACATGGCTCCTAGAATTAAATCCTTTCAATATGGGCCTGACCTCCAGGTGATAGAAGTTACCTGCTCATCAGTGCAGAAGTAATGGTATGTAAACAGACCATGACATATTCATTGTTTTGGTCTGGTGATACACATGTTGTAGCAATTTGATGTTCTGCATGTGCATGCCCTGTATCCTATTTGCTCTACTAAAACCAGAGTATGGAATTAACAAGAATTGTGGCAACATTAAAGTTCTGAGAATTCTATCAGTGAATTGTTTTTTCCTTTCTTTAGTAATACAAGGTGATCATCTCTGAAATGATTGCTAACTGAAGGATTTGAAGAAGTTGCAGCCGGAAGAAACTGATGAGCTGATTTGAGCAGACTGATAATGGAATCTACAAGAAATAATGCCATTAAAGAATAACAAGTGTTTAAAATGCAATTAATATGTAGATTATTTAATAATACAGCTGATATCCATATTTATATTAAATGTTACATTTTAACAATTGCTTATAGATATGATGTATTATTATTATTATTATTATTATTATTATACAGCTTATAGTTCTAGTTAAATTTTTAATTTGATCACATTTCCATCTTTAATGAATAGGCTATTATGTCACATAAATACATTTATTGAATGTGTGATCTGTAATATTAGTATAAATTTTTACTTTTATATGGTAAGGAACAGCTATATTTTTTAATTATAAAATTTATTATTTAGTGTTACAGTATTTTTAAGACTGTAAGCAATTGTTGAACATCCTTGGTGCTAGTATAGTGTTGGCTATGCTTTTTATGTAATGTTCATTACAGTGATTTTATTCAGAATTAATATTGTTATTTTCTAAATAATCACTTGACAAGCATTTCTCACAAACTGAAATGTACTATTTGTAGATTTGTAAATGATTATGAGCAAGCTTACATTGGCTTTGCTACGGGTTTATCATCTGAACCTTCATTTTTATGCTCTCTGTGTATTTTGTACATCAGAATATCAGTGTCATAATCAATTATTGTTACTACAGAGTAAAGCACTGTTCTGTTGGCTTTTGCCCTTGTGGCATGTGTGGTGCTGTTTCATGATTGGTTGGTGTAGCCTCTCAGTGAAGTGCTCAGTTGTTTAATATATTATGTTATACTGTATGATTAGTTGGCAACCAGAAACAATCTAATTGACATTAAATCCTCTTTTGTATTGATCTAGCTATAGGCAGAACATTGTGGTGCAGCCATATAAATCCTTCGTATACTTCTAGTCTTTGTATTCATATTATTATAACATGATAGGGAAGAATGATCCAGAGGGGGAATTATCATTTGTTATTTCTGTGCTTCTGTTTCATTGAATCTGTACTCTGAAGACTCCTAGTGAAGGTTTGTTATAAGAACATGACGTTTTGTTAATAAAGTTGATGAAATGCAAGACTATGTTCCCGTTTGATTCATCTGGAAATAAGAATTTGAAAGGCTCTATCGGAACAGATATGGCTTTAGTTATGGAACTAATATTCACTGAATTATTCCCGATAATTGGTGAAAGAAAAGTTGACATTTTTCTTGTCCACCATGAGGGTAAGAATTCTTTTTATTTATGCATGCAAAGTGTATGAAAATTGTTTATACATAAAAGAATGGTAAACTTTTATAACTACTTATGCGTGTACAAAAAAGAGATCATCAACCTACAAGTGAATCTCATTTCTTCATAAACATGTGTTTTGGATTTAATATGTTCCACTGTAGGCTGTCAATTGTCAATTAGCTTGTCAACATTATATAACCACTATGTTGTCAGTATCTCCCAATGAAATCTGTGTATTGAAATACATGCAGTGTAAGTCTGGTTTTCTGCTTTGGTTCTGAACCCTGTAAAGTTTTACCTGTAATCTCCTTACATGTTCAAATATTAAGGAAAGGATGTTGATAGTAAACTGCAGACATTAGTCTGGGAAGTCTTTGAAGTGTTTCACTCAGATTTCCTTCAAATTTTGCATGCGGGTTATCTGGGGCAGTACATATTCCAAAAAATGAATACTATGATGGGCCAGTTGAATATTTAATGCCATTTGTTTTTCAACATTGAAATTAGTAAATTTGCGCATAGAATGTTTTGAGCAAACAGTCGAAACAATGCAGAAAGAATCTGACTCGCTCACCACCTGGTAGCCAAGATAAATCTTGCTCGAGAAAAGCGCAAAAGACACTATGTAAATAAAACAAATGAAATTCAATATCATTGATTGTTGTGCAGGCCTTTGTTGTTAGGCCAGACAGGCATGCAGCATACGGACAGTTTAATATTGTATGATGAATGACAGTGGCTGGATATCTTTTCCTGGCTAACAGGATGTGTGGAAGTCATTGTCTCCCTGTATCACTTGGTGCACTCCGCATATAAATTTACCAGTTTCTATCTGGGAAGAATGCTTTTTTAAATATTTGATTGGGTTGGCACTGTCTTCACTTCTGTAATGTGTACTACCTTAGTTACTCACACTTGAAATTTGAATGGAATCTGAATTAGAAACTTTGAAGAGTTGTAAGTAGATTTTGGCAATATATATATGCATGCCACAACAAGAACTGATTTATGGAACTTCATTTCATTCCATATGAGTCTTATTTTGGGGAAGTTGGGTGAATTCGGGCCGTATTATAATTTTCTTTCAATATGAAGTTCTTTTTAATATATCCCAAATTCCAAGTTATGGGTGTTCCTTTCCATTGTTTATTAATAAGATCAATACACGAGTCTCATTTATATAGATATGAACTGTTCTATCTAGTTGCAGTGACATAGCCTATATGGTCCTAAAATGATCCTAGTGCTGATTTGTGCTGAGAAGATCTAGGTAGTCGTTGAATGATTTCAATTCATGCCTTTTGTTTTAGGAAACTTGAAACCCATTATATCATTGTTGCCTTATTATAATCTATGTAAGGATTGCCTCAAGTTTTCCAACTTTTCCTATCATGCTGGTGCATTGGTTTATAATCAATCATTCAGTCAATCAATAGTTAAGCCATCAAGATTAATAAATTGGTCAGAGGTCATTTGACAAGGGAACACTGCCACATATCAAAATTATTTTTAAACCATGTACACTCCATCTGAAAGTGCTTTTTGAGACATGAATTGTTTTTTTATTATGATACAAACTTTTCATACTGCAATCATAGTGTGAACCAACCACATGTTAAATTTTATCGCAGAGGCAATGATTGGAAATTTTAAACACATTGCAGTTGACGAGTATTAAAAATTGGATCAAGTATCAAATATTTTCTAAAGAAAGTAACTGTTCCAATTTATTAACCTTTAATTAAAGTCATGTTTTTATAAATTATAATTAATATGGAAAGTATGTTTGAAACTCAGAAGCTTCTTGCATCAGCTACACTTACTTTTCTATCTATTTTAAATTTCAATTTTGTGGAATATCTGCAACAAAAAGAAGCTATTGAACATTGTTGATGGTAGAGCAGTGACTTGCCTTTGATAACATTGTTCCACCATTGCAAGTTCTCACCAATTTTATTTATTATTATGAAGTCTCATACAATAAGCAATGACTACACATTGGATGTTAAGGCACCTTAAAAGGCATTTATGAATAGAGTAATAAGGAGGAAAAAGGCACTAAATTTATATTGTATTTGAACCCAAGCAAGCCTCGGACAAAGACTGGATATTGAAAGGCAAATGAATTGAGGTCAAACAAACAAAGCACTAATATATGTATGTAGGGTAATGGGTCTTCTTGGTGCATGCAAATGGCAAAACAATTTTCATCCATGTAGTATAAGTCTAATTTAAATTTTGTTCATATCTGGATGAAGTAAATTTTACAATATAATACTGTAAACCTAGGGAAGAACAAAATGAAATCGGTTATTAATATAGTTTACAATATCTTATGCCAGGCAAAAGGCATACACATGTGTAATTAAGTGAATATCAATGACTTCATACAACCAAAAGGTGAGTGACAATGGCCTTAGACTGTTGATATGTGAAAGTGATGCTGTATATGAGACCTATTGCACATAGTGCTCAAGGAAACTAAAGTCTTCAGGTAAAAAGCATGGATTCCAACCAAGGATAGTGGTGGTCCGCACCCTCACTCTGCACAAATACCCCAGAGCTCCTGACCCGAGCTCCTTATACTCGTATATCATACGACAAACCACATGTGCAGGAGCCAAAGGTGAGAGCACGGACAAAGCCACGGAGAGCGAAGGAGCTGACCGGACCCGAGTCCATTGCTTTATTAAAGAACTGGCAGCAATACAGACAAGACAAACGGTACCAAAAGACACAAACATGATCAAAAGAGAACACTTCACTATAAAGAGTACATAGTTCCTAGAAATCAACGTGTAGAGTCCACCTTCACACATGCTCACGCGCACACACACACACACACACACACACTCTCTGCCCATCGGGTGCTGATTCAATGAATTGTCTGGGTTCAGAAGAGTCTTGTAGCAACGAAGTATATTCTTCACCGATGAACGATGTGTGTTAGTATGCACAGATGATCTGGGAAGTCCTTGGTGGTGATCTAAACTGGTCCAGGAGCTGAATGTCCGAAGCTACACTCGCTTCCGCTCCCTCGAGCCCTCGTCCTTTTTTGCCGCGTATCTTGATTGCTCTGTGGGATATCGCAGGCTGGCGGGATGCAGAAGTGGATTGGAAGTTTGGTGGCAGATTGACAACTTTATCTCCTGTCTATTTGCACCATGTACCCACAACCTTTGATTAGGGCTGCGTATAACAGATTTGCCCGGTTGTACGTGTATTTGCACTGTGCTTCATATGTCTTCCCAGCTCTATATCATAAGCCCAATTGCTGAGAATGAGACATTTGTTTAGTCTTGAACCTGCTTGTGTCAGTACCTTTTGTTATTTCAGCACAAGCACATCCAAAAACCATGCAAACAATAAAGTGCTGAGAACTGTGAGCAACAAAAGTTGGTATCTGAGCGTGCGGAAATTCTGAACTAGCTAAATTTCCTCCGCTCATGTGATGACTGGTTTCATTCTTGTTTCGTAAACTTTTATGGTCAGAGCTAATGCTGTTAGCTGTAGTGTCTTGGGTTGTTTTGCCATGTCCAGAGTTCCTTTATTGCAGACATTTCGCCATCGTTACAGTAGGCTTGGTAATGGCAGAATGATAGCAGGCCATAATTATTCTCAGTAATAGGCAACATAACACCGTAACCTGTCTACTTATCATCTCGATGCAAAAGGACACTTTTCTCTCATAGCTTTCATTTATCAGAATTCTTGACCATTGCCATAGAAATCCAGGTTTGATTCTCGGCTCTGCCAAGAAATTTAATTATGGTTTGAGGACTGGAAGGGCTGAACTGAGAAAGGTGGGTTCGATTTCCACCTCAGTCATCCTAGAAGTGGTTTTCCATGGTTTCCCACTTCTATGCCAGGCAAATGCTGGGATGGTACCTAAATTAAGGCCTTCTCTTATCAAATTCCCAACCTCATTTACAAATGCACACCCTACTATAACCAACACAGTGACACAGGTTCCACACATGCTCAAGTGACCACGATTGCAAAAATCTGCTAAATGTGTCAATAACAACTATTTGTCAGAAATGTGTTTTGAGGGTAACCTCCTTGACTAAATACCATCCTGTTCATCTTTAACCCCTTAGTGCTCACATATTTTTTTCTTGTCTCTCTTTGGGTGCATGATAGGTGGCTAATTATGTGGACACAAAGTAAGGACCAATATATCCAATAATTTACATTTACCTCGATGATTAGGGAATAAATATTTAGCAACCCAGTACTGGAACTGCGATGACATACAATCTAATCTCACTACACCCATACTAATTATTTGAACACAACATTTTGCATAAAAGAGAGAACATTAATGTTGTTGTTTGAGTCTTCAGTCTTTTGACTGGTTTGATGCAGCTTTCCCTGTCCTTAGCTAATCGTTTCATCTCTACATAGCTACCACACCCTACATCCGAGGCAATCTGTTTAACATATTCTAACCTTGGTCTACCCCTAAAGTTCTTGTCCTTGACCCTTCCTTCCATAACTAAGCTTGCTATTCCTGGGTTTCTTAGTATGTATCCTACCAACCTATCTCTTCTCTTCATTAGCAGTCGCCAGAAACATCTCTCCTCTCCTACTCGTCTTAATACCTCTTCGTTTGTAACCCTATCTACCCATCTGATCTTCATCATTCTCCTATAACACCACATTTCAAACGCTTCAATTCTCCTCTTTTCTGCTGCACCAATAGTCCAAGTTTCACTTCCATACATTGCCACGCTCCAGACAATGGCTTTCAAAAATTACTTCCTAATACCTAAATCTATATTCGATGTCAACAGATTCCTTTTTTGTAGAAATGCTTTTCTTGCCTGAGCCAACCTCTTTGCTTCATCCATCACTGGTTATTTTGCTTCCTAAGTAACAGAAGTCTCCTACTTCCTTTAGCTTTTCAGCTGCCAATTTGATGTCCATTGAGGTTTCTGATTTATTTCGGTTGAATTTCCAATATTTTTGTTTTACATTTATTAATTTTCATCATGAATTCTTTCCTCAAGACAGAGTCCATACCATTCAAAAACTCATTCACATCCTCAGGCGTGTCGGCTAAGATGACGATGTCATCAGGAAATCTCAGAGTTGAAATTATTTCTGTTTGAATCTTCACTCCCACTTAAAACTTTTCTAAGATTTCCTTCATTGTTTGTTCAATGTAAAGATTGAAAACTATGGTTGATAAGTTGCAGCCTTGTCTTACACCTTTCTGAATGCCAGCTTCTCTCTCATGTCCTTCAGCTTGAATGACTGCTGTCTTGTTTCTGTATAGATTGTAGATCGCCCTCCTATCCCTGTACTTTATTCCAATCGTTTTCAAATTAACGAAAGAAAAATATGTGACCACATATTTAGCCATTAACCTGTAAGAGGTTAAAGCAAGGACATAACTCTCCAATTGCGAGTTTTGGCCCATTGTGTACATACAACAGACTATTTGGAGAATTTGTTTATCTTTACCTCTGAAGGACTTTATAGATGATTGCACTGACACTTATAAATCAGTATACATATCAACCTATACTTAGAAATAGTATAAAGTATAGACTAGCAACTGAGTAACTGTAGTTTGGTCCAACAGGATGGAAGCCAATGGGGGAAGAACACTGAAGTTATGCAGAAATGAGTGAAACCTGATGATATTGCAAAACTAACTAATTTATTTCTGATCTGGTTTCCAAGCATTTTGTAATCATGATAGCTTTTCACCCAAGAAGAACAAAATAGCCAATTTAATCAGATTGCTCTATTTTGTAACAGCATATCCAAGAGAAGTTGCCCAGTAGGGGGGAAAAAAACTCGGGACCTCATACAAATTGCTGAGACTGCACTATTGAGAAAGTGCTTTTGAGGTATGATACCATCAAGCAGGGTGGTCCTAGTGTTCATCATTGTGACTGATGGCCAAAGGCCCTCTGCATACTCAGCAGCGATGGAGATGTAGAGGAATAATCAGACTTCAAATGGAACATAGTTACTGTACTTTGATCTGTATCTCTTTAATATCGCATTCAGTATGCTATTTACTGTGCATTATCCTAGGAGTTGTTGAAAGTGACCACATGTGGGAGGTATGGTCGAAGCTTCAACACGTGCACTAACCAGCACATAGCTCTGCACTTCCCCTGGTATACTACTGAAGCGTAAAACATTTGCCAGGCTGAGCGTGTCTGTGTCTGATGTGAGAAACTACTGTCACGCGCGTCAATGTTCTCAGATAGGGAAGTATTCAACATGCTCCCCGCACCGCTCTACACCCCGCTTCTACCGCTGAGCTGGAAGCAGTTATCTGTGCATAACAGAGGCAGTACTCGTGCATATGCATGCCCCGTTGGGCAGTTGGGATACAGTGCCTGCTGGGATATTAGTTCCTTTCTTTCTGCATGTGTTGACTAGTCTATTATGCCCTGGTCTTCAATGACTCCTTTTTTTTTTTATTCCTGTAGAACTACTGTATATATTTATTGTCTAGATCAGCATTTCCCAACCTGTGGTCTGCGGACTCCCAGGGGTCCATGGGAGCGACGATAGGGGTCCATCAAACTTAAGGGAATATTTTTCGCCCTTTAATGAAAAGATCCATTGGATGAAGAATCCTTATTTTGGTGATAAAAATGATTTGTCCTTAGAACATGAAAAATAAATCATAGACTTGTAGTCCACCTCGTTGCGTGGTGGCTAGCATTCTTGGCTGTCACCGCCGAAGCCCAGATTCGATTCCCAGCTCTGCTAAGAAATTTAATTCTGGTTGAGGTCTGGAACGACACTCGGCCTTGTGAGGCAGAACGAGAAGAGGCAGGTTCGATTCCTAAGTCAGCCATCCTGGAAGTGGTTTTCCGTGGTTTCCCACTTCTACTCGAGGCAAATGCCGGGATGGTACCCAGGTTAAAGCCTCGACCACGTTCTGCCCAAATCCTACCTCAATTACAATTACACACACTAGTACAGGCATCACAGTGACACAGGTTATTTTGCTCAAGTACATGGGGCTAAATGACTATGACTTCCAGGCATCTCCAATGAAACATCATTTTATAAAAGTAATATAGGTAGTCTCATAAAAATCTTCATGAAACCCTTCCCTGAAATAATTCACTACAGTAGAGTCCCACGTTTGGGACACCAATTACAACTCTGAGAAAAATGTTTTGTAATTGTTGTTTCATTTGAGGGGCTTGGGTATCATATGTCCGATAACCTGTGTTATTGTGGTGACAGTGATTACAAAACTACTCGTTTATGTTATGTACAAAGTTAATTTTTGAAAATTGTAGCACATGTCCATGTGTTCTTAGACAAATACCAGTACTTAAAAAATAAAAAATAAATTTAATATCTCCGTTATTGTTAGCCACATGAGAAAAATGCATTTTGCCTGAGTGTACCATTGGACTCTTCAGTTGGTATGGGGTGAAATGCTGGGAAATTGATTGAGACATCTGGACAATTTCATTTTCTCTGAAATTTGAATTGGTAATGACTTTCAAAATTGTGATAAGCAATAAACCAACATAGCAGCCCTGAGAATGAGAATTTTCAATATTTAATGGCCTTTTCTCGGAAATTATTACAGCTATTAGCCTGAAACTTTGTACCATGTTAGAAGTCTATGAACATAATTCACATATGTGACATTCAATACTAGGAAGGACATGTAATCAGGATATTGCCTAGCAAATTTTTAAAATTTAATTGCCTTTCTTGAGACCTGTTGCAGCTATAAGTCTAAAATGTAATACCAGGTTAGAATACTGTAAAGAGACTCCATGGATTAAATTTTTGAAACCAAGAGTAGTATGATACCAACATGGTATCAGGGTGAATTTTCTAAATTTAATTGGCTTTAGTCAGATCCATTACAATTAGAAGCCTACAATTTTATGCTGCAATAGAAAATCATAAATCAAATTTACTGATACGCCTTTATGAGTTGTAAAAGCAACAAAGGAGCAGCATAAATTTTTCAGTTTTATTTGCCCGTTCTGGCGATCTAATCACCTTCATACAGCTAAACAATATGGCATATGTTGCAATTCAATTGTTAAAAAGAAAATCCAAATCCAAAATACTTTATACATCATCATATTACAGCTATAGGAGTGATATGTGATATGTAGAGATTTGAAGCCCTTCTTTTTCATTGTTGCCTATACGAATTGTCATTTGAAGCTTTTCAGTCGGTCAACACGATTGTGCCCAATGAATGGATGATGTATAAAATATAAAAATGTAAGTACACTCCTGGAAAAAATTACATGTATTAGTTAGTTTGCCCCATTTAATTGTGATAATTAACTCATCATCATCTTCTTGCACAGTTTCCAGCCACTGGCCGGGTCTGTTTGGAATACAAGCCTCTCCAACGTCTTCTGTCTTCCCACCATCTCTCAGCCTCCACCCTTGTCCAGTCTTCTCCTCTCTTCTTCATGTTTTCTTCCACCCCCTTCAGCCACTTGTCTCTCAGTCTTCCTCTCAGTCTCTTTCCTTCCCACTTCGTCTCGTGTATCCTCCTGGGTATCCTCTTCTCCTCCATTCGTTTTACATGTCCATACCATGTAAGTCTAGATTTCTCTATACCATCCTGTAATGGTTCCTCCTTCATTAATTCTCTGGTCCTATCATTTCTTATTCTGTCCATCTTTGTAGCTCCAATACTGCTTCTCAAGAACCTCATCTCACTGGCCTGTATTTTGCTCTTCTCCCTTCCTTTCATAACCCAGGTCTCCGAGGCATACATCAGGATAGGGACATAGTACGTCCGAATTGTGACCTTTTTGCTGTTCTGGGGGACATCCTTGCTCCATATCATGTTTCTCACACTCCTACGGAATGCTTCTGCCGTCTCCCCCGCTCATTTATTTCTCTATCGTTTCTTCCATTATCTTGTATCAGGCTTCCCAGATACTTGAAACTCTCCACTTTCATCAGCTGTTCCCCACCAATTATTATTCTCGTTGTGGTTCTATCCTTCTTCCTTGTTGTGATCACCATCTCACTCTTATTTATGCTAAATTTCATCCCATATCCTTGTATTATTCCTTCCCACACGTCCAACGGCTCCTGTACTTCCTCCTCCTTGTTTCCCCAAATCATCAAATCATCTGCAAACACCATTGCTTTCATCTTTCCTTCCCCAATTACTTGTGGCACTCGGGTTATTAGTTTGCCCCATTTAATTGTGATAATTAACTAATACATGTAATTTTTTTCAGGAGTGAATTTACATATTTATATTTTGTGTCCCGCCCATTCATTGGGCACGATCGTGTCAACCTACTTAAGAGCTACAAATGACAGTTGATATGTGGTATGCCATCACATGGGTACTTCATTTAACTTTGATTGAAAGGAGCTGTTTAATATGTGAAAATAGCCGGTTTAGTTTTTCACCAAATTACTTGTTACATTTAAAAGGTCACCCATTACCATAGCATTTTCCGAATGATTAGGCATGCAGTGGAAGCAATTGTTGTATCTAATTCGTAGAAACATACGATTTGTGAGCAGTCGGGACTAAAATATATCAGTCACACCTTATCTTTCAAAATATTATTTTAAAAGTCTTCGACAGATCAAAGTTAAATAATTGATATATTTTTGTGCTATATCAAGAGGTAGGTCTTAGGCAGATATGCTGCCTCTGATTATTATTCCCTAAGTAAATACAGGTATAACTACTTGCATTATTACAACATATTACTCCTACATATTTATTTTTAGAGCACTAGTAATATTGGAAATGTTGCCAAAAATATGAGAACACGGCTCCTAGTGAATGAGACAAATCTCAAAAGCTCGCTGAAGTCAAGTTTAGCTCTGGCAGGATCACGTTCATACATTTACGGAAGTATTAGGAGCCATTTTTCAGCGTTACCTAATTAATCTATTATTAGAAGCTTTTAGGTCGGTCAACACACACCAAGTACAATACTAACAAAATACGCCTCACTCATAGAAGTGTAATAGACTGACGGAATAAACAATAATTGGTTAAAAAATCCTACTCTTTACAAAGTTTAATTAAAAGCTTCTTTAGCTTAATAACTGTAAATACTGTTGTACCTAAGTGTTATATACATATCCGCTGAACCTAATTTGAGCGTAAGTGAGCAGAATCTGATGATGTTTGCTTGACAAATCCAATTAAGCCCCCAATTTGTGTGAGAAGTGTTTTATCAAGTGTATAAATTATTTGTGTAATTTATTTCAGGCACTAGAAAATTAATTGTAACTCCTCGTCCAATCTAATTAGGCACACTCGTGTAACCGGGCATTAAGTATTTACCAGTAGCTATTAACCATACAGTTCTGAAAAAAAAAAAAAAAAAAAAAAATGATGAAGATCCCCTCTTACATTATTGGGAATATTATCCCCACAAACTATACAACACGTGTAGTGACTAGCATTTCTACAAAACGTTGCTCGGATTCCAATAATTTTAAGTTGAGATATCCTAAGTTTTCTTGCTTTTCATCTTGGGGAAATTATATGGGATGTCGAATATATAACATGCATTACTTTCCATATTAAGTCCTTTAATTAATTTACAGTTGTCTGAAAGGCCCAGGTTTGTGGGTTTTAACATTATACTGTCATTTCCCATGGCTTTGGGACTGGGTGTTTGTCATCATCATCATTCATTTCATTCTCATCACAACTTGTTTGAGAGGCAGTTATTACTTGCAGTTTTTGCCAAATCAATATTTTCATATGTTCATAAGCAAATTTTCAGTTTCTATGGGCTTAACTACTTCACTTTAAGAGACAAAAATTAAAAATACTTTAATTAATTTAAATTTAAAAGCACTCTCATTACATAGACTACAAAGTTGTATACTAAGGTATGTAGGACTACCATCCTCGCTATGATTATAAGCCAGCAATGTATATTAGAGATGGAAATAATTAAGTAGGAATGATCTAATAGAGAAGCAGACTGGCTGCGTGACTCAGCGGTAACGTTCTCGCTTGCTGGGCCCAAGGTTGCAGGTTCGTATCCTGGCACAGTCAGCTGGCATTTGAGGGTGCGCAAATGCGAGGGAACCGTGTCAGTAGATTTACTGGCACGTTAAAGATCCCCTTCGTAGAAAATTTCCGGCACCCGTCTCTTAAAAGCCAGAGTAGTTAAAAGGGACATAAAACCAATAACATTATTATTATTATTTCTAATAGAGAAAAAAAATATAACAGATTGAAATTCAAAACAATAATGCACATCAGCACAATACTGATGCTTTGAATACCAGAAATGTTGATTAGAACTTCATGAAATGAGCAATATGAAGTTGTTGAATAGAACACATATGCACATTTGATCGTATTGCTGGAAATGCGATAACTGCTAGCTTCCTCTATAATAGCAATGAACTGTGACAACACAGAATAAACACAGATTAACACTAGCAGTGAGTTTAAATTATTTAAACAGGATCTCTCCTTTGCCCTGCCTACACTAGATGCACATGGCTACTTCACTGTTTCTGTTGTTAAAGTAATCCCTATCACCTATAATTTAAAAGTGCTGCCTTCTGTGGTCTTGGGGAGACTTTGATCCCAAATATCCTGGGTGTGACTCTCAGCTCTGACAAGTAATTTAATTCTGGTCTGAGGATTGGAACCGGGTACACCCAGCCTCGTGAGCCAAAACTGAAAAGTGATGGGTTTGGTTTCCAACTCAGCCATCCTAGAAGTGGTTTTACTTGGCTTCCCACTTTTATAAGGTTTTGAATATTCCCGAAGGGAATATGAAGTTTCCATTTGAGCGGATGAATTATCAATAAATGATAATTCAATAAATGATAATTTATTGATAATTCATCCGCTCAAATGGAAACTTCATATTCCCTTCGGGAATATTCAAAACCTTATATTGGATAGCCAAGGTAAGGCTTTTGTTTTTATGAAAGGGAGTTTGACTCCCGTAGCACATTGGCATGCTCGTGACGTCAATACTGCTTGTATTTTGTGTCTTGCATGGCCTTCTCAGTATGTGCTTGCCACGCGTATTGGTAGGTGTGTCTGTACCAACTGACGAGCCCAACGGCACACTGGGGTGAAACGCTGGCATTGTTTGAGCTAACCGGACCATTTTTATCATTTATTGATAATTCCCACTTTTACTCGACTAAATGCCAAGATTGTTCCTAACTTAAGGCCACAGTCACCTTCTTCCCAATCCTAGCATCTTCCACTACTACTACTACTACTACTACTACTACTACTACTACTACTACTACTACTACTACTACATGGATATGTTAGGACCCCTTAGCTAATTCTTTCTGGGTATGAAAACCAAGTTATACTGCTTCTGCAAACAAATTAAATCCACTAGACAAATATCCAGGAAAAGTGAAAGTGCATAAAAAAAAAAGTCATCATGATCCTTGAAATTAAAATGTTATCATACAGGTAAAATATCTTCTTCATATTTACTAACAAACACCTTTGAGACTATATGTTGTGTGGTCTTGTAGAAAGAAAAACATATATTGGACCCCTCCTGAGCCCCCAAACCTTCAACCAGTTCACATGTGAACAATAAGTTAGAGGAAATCGAGCTGTCATATATCATTTTCTGAATTCTGGCAACAAATATATTTTCAACGATACATATTATGATATTGTAATATAAGGAAATATTTGCCCCTCCCTCAGGCCTAGTTCCCTAATGATTTTTCATGGATAAAAACGACTTGGCATTTTGACTGCAGTGGCATATATATAACTACCTCGTGTCCTATCCTGGAACAAAACCATCAAAAACAGTTCCTTTCCTTCTATGCCTGGTTTCATTGAAGAGAAAAAAATTAATAAATAAAGGCCTACTGTGGAAAATTTGAAAGCCTGCATGCATAATTTCTGTTGCCAGGGCAACATAATTGTCAAGTGTATCCCAATTCACTGTCATTCTTATGACTGTCATTGAAGTATAAACTCCCCCATGTCCCCGCCATCCTCATGTATTGGGGGATAAAACCTAGCCAGCCCTGGTCACAATGTATTGGGTCTCCACTGAAAATTTCATTGAGATCAGTGGGTCCGTTCAGGCACCAATCCTGGACAAACAATCCATGTAACTAACTAATCCTGGACAAACAAATAGACAGAAACTTTATTTTATATATATCTCTACTTAGTATAAAACGAAGTCCCCCGATTCTTGGATGTTACGGGTAAACTCAAGAACCGCTCGATGGATGTTGATGTGGGTTTCACCATTCTGTAAAGGATATCTCGAGGATAAGTTCTGTAGAAAATTATTTATTTATGATCAAAGGAAGCTCAGCAGTAATGATTTCAGTGGAAAAGTCGAAAGAAAAACCTGGCGTCCGAGCGCTTTGTAAGCTTACGCTGGTCAAACCGTTAAAAATATCTAAATACTACGAGTGTAAGAATTGTTCAGCATTAAAAGTTCTACAGACAAGTCCACGAGAGCATATGTCTATCTTCAATATATCGCCCACTATAAGTGTTTCTACGTTTCCATTTCATCCAACAATCTCCATTCAGTTACTGAGGCGACAGTTTACGAGCTAGCTAGGGGCGAGTCTTATCACCCCAGTTACAGCTTAGCTAGCAGACGAGCGTATTGCCCCTGATACAGCCAGCAGCAAACTGTCGAGTCGTGTTGAGTTAAAAACTTTAGAGAAGAGTGGTTGTGTTTGGAGTTTCCCTGGAAGTGCAGCTCGGCTTTTCTTCATTTCGCCTGTGATCTTTTCGGTCCGCAAAATTCACAGTCAAGTTAAGATTGGACGGAAGAGGGGGTTTGTGTTTCATGCACCTCGCCATTCTTAAATTACGTCTGACAAGAATTTGTTGCATATGCATCTCCATGATAATATAATTAATAGCCCAGTCAGAGATTTTAACCCATCATGCCGAGACGTAAAACGGATATTGGTTGTTGTTCATTGACATAGGAAATAAAAAGCGCTTACCACGTAATGCATTCATAACTGTTCCCGGGCAAAGCCGGGTCGGGTTGCTAGTATACAGATATAAGGAGATAAGATTCGGGATTGTTCACCAGAATTCAATTATGTGATTGTTTAATGTTTGGTAGCTTGGCCAGGTCGTAAATGTAGTAGAAGGGCCATAAAGCTGTGTCTCATCATTTTGTGAACTAAGAGTCCAGTGTGCTGACACTTTACACATAATTTACAGATTTTTATTTCCTTATTTCATGATGGTCACAAACCTTCTGTGAGGAGGCAGCATCAGAAGAGGATTTAATAGAAGATGAAGATGATTGCTTATTCACTGTGTAGCACAGTTTGTGCATAGGGGCCTGATGGTGGCATGGTCTAGCTGCTTGCATCTCGCCTAGATAGAGTGGGTTTGATTTTTAATTAATGCGAGTGAGATTACAAAACAACTGTCACGTTCAATGGTTTGTATTCTATGAAAAGGATGACCTATGCCTTTTGATTAAGAGATAATTTATCGTGTTGAGAGCCATTTATCAGGTTGCCTTAGTAAAAAAAAAAAAAAAAAAAAAAATCAGTCAGTGAACACGATTGTACCCCATTGTAGTGGGTATTATTCCCCAAACCGGAAAATAATTGCTTGCGATTTAAATTTGAAAGTGCTTTCATTCCATAGACTAACAAAATTGTTTATAATATAGTATTTATTTCCTTCCTCTCACTATGATTATAAACCAGCAATGTGATGGAAATAATTAATCAGGAATGATCTAACAGAAAATAAATATCATACCTGATTGAAGTTCAAATGTAATCTCAAGTAATTTTTTCAGGTTCAGGGAATAACACCTGGGTATAATCGTGTTGACAGACTGAAATGTATTTCAAATTTCATTAAGAACCACATACGAGTGATAATGTAACAAATGGACATAAATAAAACTGAAGATATATAAATTATTATACATCTTGTCTGGGATAAGGATGAAGTATTAATAAAAATACAATAGATAAATAAATACAGGACAATTTTTATTACAAACAAATATTTGTTCGGAATGAGTAATATTTTGGAGTAGATTTCTCCACCAAACCTTCTAAAGGCATATTTAGCTACACTTGTAATTGCTGTCACTGCATGGCTACTGCAACTGCAGAGTCTGTACTACACAAGATATTGAGGTCAAATTAGCATCTCTTCATGAATTGTCGTCGGATTTTTACAGCCAGGAATATAAGACATGATCAAGTCGATTCTAAAGAGTGTAAGAGTGTAGAATGTTCCTATAGATAAACACATTAATGTGCCCAATTAAGTTGGACAGGAAGTAAACCTATCTACTCACATCTGCTAACCTGGAAAATTGTTACATGGATTAATAATATACTTCTCGAAAAAGGGGGGGTGTTATTGGAAGTCATGTTTCGTTAATCAGGCAAACATCAGATCCTGTTCACTTAAGTTATTCTTTAGGTTTGGTAGAATTTGTACTTGGAACTCTCTCTCTAACAAATTAAGTTTTAGGATACTCTGGGGTGATCAGAGACTCTTTAATAGGACTGTCTATTATTTCAGGAATTAGTTCTGTTGTCCTGATAAAATTAAATGGACAGCAAAGTTGACGCAGTCTTTCAGTTGGCTTCTGGTGAACTTGGCGTACTGGAAAAATAAGCACCATAGGATTACCTTTGCAGGTGAAAGCAAGTTAGGCATGATGCAGACCACATAACTCTCACCTTTAGTGTCAGAAGACGAGGAAGCATGGAGCCTTAACATCCTCATCACCATCCATTGGCCCTTAAGCTAGAGGGGTTGGTTCGCCTAAACAGATTCATAATGAATCATATTATAAACACCCAAGAGGTCAGAAACTTATCTGCTGACAATATATAGATAATTGTTGTTATTCACTGCTCTATTGGCTCGCTGATAGCCAGGCAAACAGCTCCCCAATTCCGATTGGTCATGCAGGTGAGAATGAACGATCATTATCAACAGTCTCATTTGAGATGATATTGGTGAGGTGTTCCATACCAAATGACGAGCCCAATTGTACAATGGGGCAAAAGGCTGGCAAATCAGATTTGAAAGACTGGATCAATTTTTCAATTTTCTTTGAAATTTGATGCAATGCCATTTATCAGGGTACATAAATATCCTGGATCATTCGGGAAACTGTTAATTTCAATATTCTCCTTTGGCCAACATGGCCTGGTCGTAAGATACAGCGATTGTACTGTACAGTATAATGATACAAGAGTACAAGGCACAGGGAAACCATTTATTCCATTCTAGAGCTAATTTGCTCTGCCCTCTCATAATTACTCTCATAATGAATCATATTATAAATACAGATTATAGTATAGTCAAATTTATTGGAATATAGCTGGTAGATCAGTTCTCAAAGCTGTAGATAGTAAGGAAATTATTACAGTGTTAGATACCATGTTCTTCCCAAATAACGAAGCATTCATACCAGTCACTGTCTGTTTGGTATTGTGAAGTTGTTATGTTGGGTAGAATGCAAACTAGGGTGGGAAAAAAATAACCTAAGTTGGGAGGAGTCATCATATATACTGTATGATATTTATTCAATTAATTCCAAAGAGCCATAGGCTCGTACAGAGGAATTGTACAGTAATATGTGTGTTTACACACCAGGAAGAAAATTCTGAAGGTAACACAAATTGATGAATAAGGGCATAGGCCTATTAGTAAAGTTGATACTATATCTAAGATTGTTTAGACCAAGGTCTCTTAAAATGATAAGCACAGGATTTTTGAGCTTATTTGATGTATTACGATGCATCGAATTTTTCCCACAATACTTTCGTAGTTTTCCTCTTAAATACTGACAAAGTTGGTGCACTTTTTACTTCATCGGGAAGTTTATTATATAACTGTGATGCAGAGAACTTGAAACTATTTCTACCGTATTTAGAAGAGTGAATGATATATAAGGCTACGTCCTTCGCATGCCTAGTTCCATAAGAATGATTGTCCGAGTTCAAGATGTAGGGAGAGCTATAGAGTATTGTGTTGTGTTTAATTTTGTATATTAGCATAGCTGCTCGGAGATCTGCACTTATGCTGAGGGGTAGAATTTTACTTCTGATGTACAGATCTTTTACTGGAGTGCAGTAAGGAAGGTTAAATATGTTTCTAATAGCCCTATTCTGAATAGTCATTAAATCATTCAGTGTGGATTTCCTGCAGTGAGCCCAAATAACATTTAAATATTGGAGCTTGCTATGTACAAGTGAATAGTAGATTTGTTTTACAAGGTTTAGGGGAATAAGATACCGAAGTTTCCTTAGGATCCCTACTATAGGTGAGAGTTTCTTAGCAATTCGTTCAACGTGTTCAATCCAGGTCAGGTGTTTGTCGATGATTAGACCTAAATACTTTGCCTGATTAACCTCTTTTATTTCAATATTATTTATATATATTTTGTCATGTGTGATTTCTTTCATGCTTTGCTTTGAAATTACCATGTAATTGGTCTTCTGTAGGTTCATTGTTAATTTATTGGCCTGGAACCATTGTGAGAGAGTATTTATATCTTGTTGCACATTTTGTATGATTTCAATTATGTCTTTCCCAGTGTAGAAGATATTTGTATCATCTGCATACAATTTGATATGCCCTCTCAAATTACATTCCACAATATCATTTATATAAATTAAGAATAATGTAGGTCCAAGTATAGATCCTTGTGGAACTCCATGAGTTATATATTTTCCTGAACTTATGCATTTATTCAAAGCTACATGCTGCTTTCTTCCAATAAGGTAGCTTTGGAACCATTTTAGTGCTATACCTCGGACACCAGCATTTTCTAATTTTGATAACAGTATTTTATGATCTACTGTATCAAAGGCTTTTGTGAGATCAATAAATAACCCAACTGCCATATTATTTTTGTCAATAGTTTCTTGTAGCATTGTTATTAGGTCAATAGTTGCTGCCTCAGTACTAGAATTTTCCCTGAATCCATATTGCATATTATGAAAGAATGTATTCTTGTTCAGAAATGAAAGCAATCTTGTTTTTACCACTTCTTCCAGAATTTTTGAAACTACCGATAAAATAGAAACAGGTCTATAATTATTTGGATTTCTTTTGTCACAACCCTTAAATATAGGAACTACTTTGGCCACTTTTAAGTCATCTGGTATCATGCCAGTAACTAAGGACTCATTAATCATTTCAACCAAGATTTTAATAAATGATTGTATATTGTTTTTAATGAAATTTGTCTTGATCCTATCTAATCCACAGCTCTTTTTATTCTTTAAATTTGTGATGATGGACTTGACCTCTGCTTCATCTGTCGGATATAAGTAGAGAGAATTTGACTGATTGTGGTCCTTACTGAGGATTTCCTTCTGTTCAGGAATAGCTTTTGCTAGACTTCCAGCAATGTTTGTGAAGAACAAGTTAAATGATTCACATAGTTCTTGATTGTCTGTGATAATTTTGTTGTCTATTTCAAGTGAAGTGCATGTCTCAACTGTTGGTTTTTTGTTGTGTATGATTTCTTTGATAGTCTCCCAAGTTTTATTAGAATTGTTTCCATATGTTCTGAATTTATCTGAGTAGTAATTTGACTTTAGTCTTCTTTTTAAGTTTGTTACATTATTCCGGCATCTACAGTATTCTTGGTTCATATCATTATTATTTCTGTGAAGGGGATTTTTGAGCTTTGCATGCAGAGTGTCTCGTTGTTTTATAAGTGTAAGGAGTTCAGCTGTGACCCATGGTAAGTTAGTAGTCTGTCTGTTATTGTTAGAATTGTTTGTTATTTTTCTTTGGCTATGCCTGTTCCTTAGATTCAATTGTTTGATGAAAGAGTTATATAGAGAGTTAACAGTACTATCTGCATCATTATGGGAATCTGCATTTATAGATATATTAGTTTCAGGAGTGTGTTGCCTATCCCAAGAGTCCTCGTGTGTTGTTGATTTTGTCGGCTTATGTGACAGAGTGTACGTGCTATAATTGGTCTTGGAAATATCAAGAATTAATATACTGTGATCACTAATATCATTGCTGACATTTGATATTTTATAACTTAATTCTGAATTGTTTAGTGACACGTGGTCTATTAAGGTAGCTGCAGTGTCACAAAGTCGTGTAGCATATTTAGTGTTGCATTGTTTAAAACCATAGCATGCTATTAAATTCAGATATTTCCTTCTTAATTGATCATCAGCTAGGATATCAATGTTGGTATCTCCGAGGAAGATGCATAATTTATTGTTTATCTGGCTAAGAAAACTTTCAAATGAATTTAAGAAGGGTATGGCATTGCTTCTATGTTTGCTTCTGACAAATACATTTGGTAAAGCTTCGCCATTATCAGATAATGCTTACAGGTCATGCCAAAACCTCGAAATTACATATTTTTGCTTGTATCGTGGACAATTTCATGATTAACAGCTGTTTGCTGAGCAATCTTCGAGCTCGATCCTGTTCAATATGCTATGTCTGGCAACTAACAAAGTGAATGGCACTACAGCCCATTAAGGGCCTAGGCCTACCAAGCTACCGCTGCCCAGCCATTTGGCCTGCAGATATTGGGGTGACGCTTGTTCAGCGCATTGGGTCCCCTCGGTCGTTAATCTTGGCTTTCGTGACCGGGGCGCTGCCTCAGTCAGACAGCTACTCAATTGTCCTAACGAGGCTGAGTACACCCCGTTCCAGTCCTCGTGTCAGTTTCTAAAATTCCTGACAGAGCTGGGGATCTAACCCGGGGCCTCCGGGTGAGAGGCAGGCGCGCCACCTCAACACCGCAGGGCCGGCGTAAAGATATATATACCCTATTCCATATAAGTTGAGAGTAATTACAACATGCCAGAGCTGCGAAGAAAAGTTCTTACCTATACTAGCACTCTACCATCGATTGAAATATTGACACCATATCAATTGTAAACTGGCTTTAACTTCATGTCAGTAAGAGGTAAGAGCTCTCCTCCGCGGCTCTGTCGTGTTGTCATTTGACTCACAACTTATATAGAATAAGGTTATAGCTATATTTAGGGGCTGTGCCAAGCGTTCAAGTGTAGCAACAGAATAACATGAAATGAATTTTTACTATTTGTACTTTACTGATTTACTACTGTCGACTGAATACGAAAACCGAGCTAAGTGCCAAAACAATCAAATTCCATTTTATTGCTAAAACTTGGGCTGTGTGCCTATGCCAGTGCTGTAAAAACCGGGCTATGTGATATTCAGTCTTCAAGTAGTTCAAACTTTAGCCACAAGATTTCGCCTGGTGTCTATGTGCCACTTGCTGTATATCAAAATCCGGGCTATGTGCCAAGCGCCATGTGACTGGTTTTGTAGTTACTTGGACGTCTTGGAGGTTATATTGTGTGCTGCTTTTAGGCACGAGTTCAGTGTTTTTAGTGTGTTGTGGTGTTTTAATAATGGGTGTAACTACAAAACAATAATTCTATACCTAAAGGAAGAAAACAAACCTTGTTACACTGAACTAACACAGTAGCCATGGGTTGAAGAACACTGTTTACTTTTTAAAACTTTTTATATTTGTATAATAAATATTATAGCCAAAATAAAATTACTGTACACTACATTATTTTCAAATTATTTATTTATTTTTTCAATAACAAAGTTTTCAAGAACACTACTTTTGACTTAGGGCCTAATACTATTAAGACTTGAGTACTTGTTTTTGATGTTTTATTCATTAAATAAAAAAGATTTTCTCCTTTCTTTACCAAAATGTTATCCATAACCTGTTGTTTGCTTACTCTGCTCTTGTAAATTTTGCTTTTCATTATTATGATACTTACGGCACTTAGCCCAGCTGTAAGGGAACAGGAGTTGGCAAATACCTCATTTCATAAAATGTTCAGATAAAAGAGGTAATTACAAGAATAATATTCCTTAGATAACATTAAGCTTTCATGAGTGTTTATAATGTAAGTCATTTATTTTCTGTTTATCTCTAAACTTTGATTTTGGCACTTAGCTCGGTTTTTGTATCCAGTCAACAACTATATACAGTCATCCCTCGTTATACGCGTTCTCACTTGACTCGTTTTCGCTGTAACATGATTTTAAAAAATGGACATAATTATATAAGATAAAACATTTACAAATTAGTTGCGGATTCACAATCGGTCTGCGGGACGATTTCGTGATGGAGTGTGAAGCGCTGCAAGGCGGCATGTAGTCAGCCTCTAAGAGAGTGCTGAATAGCTGTGTTGCGTTGTTTCAGTGTTGACGGGCGGCATGTGGTCATTATTAAGAAAGCATTGAGTTAACAAGCTGTGTTTTATTGTTTCTAAAAACGTTATGGAGAAAAGAAAGTGTGATCAAAATGCTTCCAGAAACAATTGAAATCAACTTGAACACTTCAAGATAAGCTGGAAGTAAATATAAAGCAATATGAGCGCACTGTGGACATTGTCAGAGCTACAGGAATCTCGGAATCGACTCTGAGAACCATAAGAAGTCAAACAGAAAAAATTAAAGAAAGCTTCAAAAGTGCGACTGGAATGACGTCATCCAAGATAACACAAATAAGGGCGCCAATTATGGAGAAAATAGAACGAATGTTGGCCCAATAGATTGAACATCAAACTAAATGTTTGATCCCGATATTCACCATGGTTATTCAGACTAAAGCAAAAGCTCTGTTCAAAGAACTAAAAGCATCCTATCCAGACTCTCAAGTGCAATCTTTCACTGCAAGTGCTGATTGGTTTGAACATTTCAAGAGACAACATGTTTTTTTTCCTTGAAAAGGTCCCTATCTCCTATCTAACCCATATTATAATACATTCACTTTACACATTTTCGTATCACGCGATGATTACTCAGAATGAATTCATCGCGTAAATCGAGGGATACCTGTATAGTAATCATGAAGCGCTAAGGTGTATGTTTCACAAAACACAAGCTCTTAATGAAGAATAAGATTTTTCAATTTTCCGCCTATTCAATACTTTAATTTGTTACAACATTTCAGGGGTACATGTTTCAAGTCCGGTTTCTTTTGGACCCTTCTTCAGCCCACAAACTTATATATAGAGCCCATCTAAACACAAAAAACATCGAAATCTTTACGATGACATAAAAATGCACATACATAATAAATGGTTAAAAACACTGCAACAATATCTAAAAATCTAAAAATCTAAAAATAGCGTGCATAGTTCACAAGCTTCAGGTACACGTTTTTGCACTTGTTCTATTCTATGTAAAACGTCATTTGACACTGTATAACGACGGACACATTTGTTGACGGTTGATGTCAATAATTGGTGTACTGTAGGACAACTTCGCGGCATATCTTGTACTGTTCCTAACACTTCTATTGGTGTGGCTGAAGATGAGGTTGGACGGCGATTGCTAAACCTTTTATCAAATTCTTGTTATAAATTTGGCATTTGGCAATCTGTCTTTGATAGATTGAAAAATCTTCTGTCACACGGTATGGAAAAACAACAAAAGAATTTGGCATCTTGTTACTCTTGACCCGAAGTCAAATGAAAACAGCCCTGCGAGATCATGTGGAGGTCAAGCTCCGCTTAGCGAGAGCAGCTTGCTACTACTGAGCGCGTGTGCCTGGCATGTGAAATGAATAATATTTCTAATAACAAGCTCTTAAACCAGAGGGAGTTAGAAGGTGTGGCTTATACCAAAATCTTCCAAATAGTCCCAATATTACAGGAAATATGTTGCATTTCTTGAAAAGTCAACGGAAATATATTTGTTTATAAAGTGCTTTTAAACAAATAAACAAGACAATAGCCCCATCAGAACTGTGTCGCGTCCAGCCCGCAAAACAGTAAAGCCAGACGGGTGGTCTATACACCTGAGGCGCTCACAAGTACCTTTAATAGTGCTATTGGTTTTAAGTCCCTTTTAACTGCTGAGGCTATTAGAGATGCTGGGGTGTGGGATTGTTGCCAGAAAAGGGATCTTCGATGTGCCAGTAAATCTACTGACTTTGCCAGGATTCAATCCTGCAATCTTGGGTACAGCAGGTGAGAACGTTACCGCTGTACCAAGCAGCCAGATCACAAGTAACTGATCGTAAAAAATGAGCATTCAAAAGAAAGAGAAATTCCCACAGAAGTGACAAATTGCATTCTGATTTCTTGAATATCGTCAATTTGTTTAAAAAGTGCGATTAAACAAATAAAGTAGACGATAGTCCCTGCCATAACTGTGTCGCGTCGAGTGTGCATACCAATAAAGCCTGGAGGGTGGTTTATACACAAGCAAGAGTTCTCGCATGGGTCCGCTAGTATGTTATAAAGTGCAACAACGTGTGACTTAGGAAAATGTTACACTTCCACAAGTAATTATTTCTACTTCATCTGTTTTTAGACAGAGATATGAAACTTAACAGTTACTTATTGTATACTAACAGAAATGTTTCTTATTTTCAGCCTACATTATTTTCATTATATGAAAAAATAGGTTTATGAGATCACCTTTTATCGGTGTGTGTGTGTGCGCATGTATATGTGTGTCCCGTTCCCCCTCATAATAAAATCTTAACGGCTGGAGCGATTTTAATGAAACTCGGTATGGACATAGTACTATTTTGTCCGATCCCGACCGTGCCCTTCAAACTTAAATATGTTTCACCAATCCAACATGGCAGCCGTACGAAACATTTTATCGGCATTTTATATCTCCGAAACTATTACTGGTATCGCCCTGAAATTTTGTATGGTGATAGAGAATACTGAGGTAAGTTCAGATATGTGATGCTTTGAAACGTGTCAAGTACAAAACCAACATGGCGGCCAAGCAAAGTTAAAATATTTAAATGGCATTTTCTCTAGATTCAACCAACCGAGCGCAGGGAAACATGGTACGATAAATGTTTATGCAAGATTTAATCTACTGGAATCTAATTCAATTTTTTTTAACTCATAAAAGCAAGCAAGATGCTGTGCGAAATTTTAAAATTCCTTTTTTATTTTTCTGTGTCCAAATCATCCGATCAAAGTGAATGTTTGAATAATAGACCTAGGCAATAATTTTTATCTAATGGTACATAACTTTATGGCCCACATATAGAACAATCCAACATGGTGATCGTCCAAAATGTTTAGACGGTTCTCAATATCTGCGAATCTATTACAGCAATCAAACTGAAATTTTGTATGTTGATAGAGGTTCGTCAGTGGGACTTTCAATAACCTGATGAACACAAATCCAACATGGCGGCGATGCGAAATTTAAATATTTATATGGATTTTTCTCGGAACTGTATTATCCAAGATGAGTGAGACTTAGCATGGTAAATCTTCATACATGGCTTAATATATTAGTGTCTATTTTAATTCAATTTCTATGAAAACTACAAAATGCCGGCTGTGCTAAATTTTTAAATTCATGTTTATATTTCTCGTGACCTATACAAGCGATACAAATGTAGGTTGGTATAGTGAGCCACGATTATAACATTCATCTGCTGGCATATAATTAATTCTATAGCATATATATGAAACAATCCAGTATGGCTTCCATACGATACATTTCACCAGTTCTCAAGATCTCCAAAACTATTTAAGCAATCGAACGGAAATTTTGTATGGTGTTAGACGACAGTTAATTAAGCAAGAATATGTGACTTTGCAAATCCTGAGATACACAAAAACAACATGGAGGCCAAGTGATTTTCGAATATTGCAAGTAATGTTTCTGGCGATCTAATCACTCGAGTACAATGAAACTCGGCACATTGAATCTTTATTCAGAGCTTAGTATAGAGGCATGTAATGGCCCCAGGAATAGCATAATTGCTTCATGGCCATCTTGACTCGCATCATTCGCATACCATTTAAATGCTGTGGAGACCTTAATGCATTTCAATTTTTGTCCACTTCCTGATGTAAGGGCTAAATTCTTGGCTGTCGCCCTGGAATTCCACGTTCGATTCCCAGCTCTGCCAAGAAATTAAATTCTGGTCTGAGGACTAGAACGGGCCAAACTCAGGGGTTCTATTCCAACCTCAGCCATCCTGGAAGTGGATTTTCGGGGTTTCTCAGTCATACTCCAGGCAAATGCCGGTATGGTTCCTAACTTAAGACCATGGCTGCCTTCTTCCCAATCCTCACCTGAATTACAAATACACACACTACTACAGACACCACAATAACACAGGTTATAAAGTATACTTGCACCAAATTATTAAATGTAGAATAACATGTGAGTGTACCCAATTTCATGGCAATATCCACCAGGAGTTCCTGAAGGAAAGGTACATACAGGGTGAAGGTACCTACTGCACAAAACTTGACATGGGTAGTTTACATGATGCATATAACATAATGTGTCTGACAATTTACTGAAGGTAAGCATTATTAAGCAGAAACAAAATAGTATATTTCACATGTTTGCAGTAATTTACTGTAATAATGGCTTTTGACATATGGTGCATAACTGTGCAAGTAGAAAAGGGAAATCTAGCAAAATCTGGGTCCTTTAAATCAATGCAGTAGTCATAAATAAATGTGGAAATAATATGAAACCTGTCTACAGAACATCTTAACAATGCTGTGAAATGCCATGTGCTGGGGAAGCAGACCAGTAGGTGTATGCAAGGAGGTGAGATTGAGGGTAGTGAGGAGGAAGCAGTGACTTGTTCCAACAGCTTTGTTTATATTGGAAGCATGTGCTTGCCTTTAAAGAATAGGTTTTATTGTCTGACTTGCAGGCTACATGCATACAGCTTCTGATGTAAGTGGCGAAGCACCGGCATTACCATTTACACATTGGAAACATAAATTTCTCAATGGTGAATGCTATGGATGTGTAACCAAGCATTTGTCAATCCTCTTGCCAAGAATCATTAAAGCTTTTATTTTTATGCAGTAGGTACATTCCACCCTATAAAAGGAACATACATGTTTATTGAGAAATGTTTTTGAAGTTTGAGATAAGCTTCGCACTGACCAAAATTCTCCACTTGTATACTCTGTTGCTTTCATTCTGCTGTGGTCAGATGTTCATAGTGATTTTTAGGGATGCTTTGTGTTGTTTTGGGGCATGCTAACTTGGCTCAGATTACTTAGCAGATTTTTGGAACACCATGGGGAATTATAAAGTTAATTTTGCAGAATTGTTTTTTCCTAATTTTCAACCGCTTGCTAATAAATTCACCAATGTTGGATTCTATATCCACACTGATGAACTATGAACCACACAGTGATGGGAAGGGAATGGTGGAGAAGGGCCAGCCAGCAAATTAGTAGTGGCAGGCAGCAGGTTGCTGTTAATAATAGACTGGCGATGGTCCAGCAATTGTGCTGGACGACGATCAGTGCAATCTCTAAATAGTGTCTTATGTCTTTTCAATTTCACTCATTCTTTGTGTGTACCAGACTGAATATATTGAGCAGGATTAATCTACATTATAAAATTTCATGTGACACAGGCAAAAATGTTTAACTTCAAGGTCACAGATCAACCTCTACACATTATCTGACATTGCCTAAACTGTATCAAATGTGTTAATTTGTCAAGCAGGAGGAGTTCGATGGCAAATTTCAAACTTGAGTCAGTTTTGGACCACCCTAATCTAGTCGGTGCATCTTTTGCTGCCTTTTCCTGAGATAAACAATTCATGTAATCTTATATTTTGCTTACTGCTGGATGTGAGTGCTATTCTCGTCAATATGAATGGTGGAAGTTATTGTTGTTTTAAGGGACAGAACTCTGTCCCTAGACAATATGAAAAGACTGAATTTAATGAGAAGTCATATCGGTGAGGGATATGGCAGAGGTGATACATGTTTGGGGGTTTGAATCTAAATATGTTTTTTGCAGATTGTTTTGGAATTGGTGTAAGAGGCTTCGTCATTATATTTCTCTTCTGTTGTTTGAGATACAGTTTGATCCTGTATCCTTGCAGTAAACCTGTTCAGTTGATATTTTATTACGAAACCAATTGTTAGGTTAAATTTTATTTCTTCTAAGAGTTGATGGGCAAAGCAATTAACATTGCAGGAGCTGAAAATCTGGGTTGAATTTATTCTGAAACTGCAGTAGGCTGAAATTCTCATTATTGCACACAACTATAAGGATTCAATTATTTATTTATTTTAAGTCTGTTTGTGATATGCATTCATGTGTGACCCCAGACATTTAAACTGATGTTGCAAGCAATTTATTTTTCATACAAATGTTTGTAAATAAAACCTCTGATGCTGTTGTTCTCTTGCTGCACAATAATCCTAATAGAAGAAGCAATTGTAGTGTGACAAGATCATGACTGTAATTAATTCTGTACTTCTGGTTCATGTAGAGAATATTCCAGGAATATTACATGTATATCATACTGTGAGTTCTTAATGGATCAAAAGTACTCTGGTACTTGTATAATAAGACTTATATTAGTTATGACTCCTTAAAAACAAATTTGAGTCATTTAAGATCTAGAGGCATTAGTGATTTTTTAAAAATAGGAGAGCCTATTAATTGTTTTGTAAGCACATCAAACTGTCTATAATCATTTTATCACATACGAGGGAGAGTGCCCCAAAAGTTTTTTAAAAAAGTAATTTATTTTACATTTTGTGTAGTTATAAAATAGCTAACTTGTGCCAAATATTTGAGTAAAATTGTGAACTATTTACAGTTTTATGTAGTGTTTCAAACATTTTCTACAATGGCTGTTTTCTATTTGTAGTGCTCAATAAATTGGAATAATCTACCATACATATTTGTGTACCTTTCTTTTTATCTACAGAATGAGTACATTGACATGCCAAAAGTCCTGCGATACCCATCTAATATCGTGTTGGGGCCCCCTCTGACCTAAAGAAGTGAAGTAACTTGACATGGTATGGACTCCAAAGGTAGACTGAAGACCTCTGGAGAGATGTTAAGCCTTGCTGTCTGAGTAACTGCCCAAAGTTCCCTGGTATTTCTAGGTGTAGGGTCTTGGTTGCAAATGGCTCTGTCCACCACATCCCATGAATGCTTGATTAGGTTCATATCGGGGGGAATGTACTGGAACTCTCCAGAAAGATCTTCAAACCAGCCCTAGGCATCTGCAGTTCGATGCGGCAACTCATTATCCTGTTGGAACATCCTATTGCTGTTAGGAAAATTGATGTCCATGAACAGCTGCAAATGGTCACCAAGGAGAGTTCTGTAGCAGTTACCATTGAGGTTGTGGCAACAAGACAAGTGGACCCAACACATGCCATGTGAATATGTTCCACACCATTACTGAATCGCCACCAATCTGCACAACAACTGGGATTCATGGCCTCATTGAGTTCTTGTCATGCCCAAGCCCTGCCTTCTGCCCAAAACAACCTGTATCGTCGCTCATCGGTCCAGGCCACATGTTTCTAATTCTCCAGGATCCAATTAGCAACCTCACGAGCCCAAGTGAGGCATTGTACTGTTAATAGGGGTACTTTACTGAGTCTTCTGTTTCCATATTCGATGGAAGCTAATGAACGTTGCAGAGATCAGTTAGATACATGTCTGATATCTCGTGCATTGAATGTTCCTGCTCAGTTATCACTGACAATTCTGTCCAACCTCGGCTGGTCATGATCAAGTAGCCTTGGATGGACACTGCCTTGTCTACGGTGAATCGTAATGCCTTGATTTTGGTATTCCCTGTACTATGGATCAAGGAATATTGAAGGTCCCCACAACTTCTGAAATTAAATGTCCCATCACCCACAATCGTGCCCCATTTGAACTCTTGATAACTGACATCGCCTTGCCATGAGCAGTGTATAGGTTTGAAGCCATTCTTTTTCAATATTGCCTTTACAAAATTGTCATTTGTAGCCCTTCAGTCGGTCAACACGATTGTGCCCAATGAGTGGGCGGGATACAAGATATAAATATACAAACACACTCCTGGAAAAAATTACATGTATTAATTAAATTATCACAATTAAATGGGGGCAAGATTAGGATTAAACGTTTCAACCCTCAAGTAGCCATCATCAGATCCTGATCACAGTGTAGCTGTTAAAATTTACACTATAATAATTAATTACACTACTACAGTATAGTAGTAGTATGTCATGGGTGTATTATTAACAAACACAATACAGTATAGTAATAAGTCAATACACAAACATGAAACTAGCATGCACTATCAACATTCTAAAGCAATGTTTTACTTACTCATACGTGTGAGGCCGTACGGTGTTGAACTTATCGCTAAGCTGATCACTGGCCTACTGGTGAGTTGAGAGACCGGGCTTCGTTAGGTATGCATGACTTGCCCTGCCCATTCATTGGGCACAATCGTGTTGACCGACTGAAGAGCTACAAATGACAATTGCCATGAGCATGTTAACTACATTCAATCCGAATGACACAACCACCAGTGTACAACTTAAACCGGTTTAGGTCGTGTGACATCATCTGTTGCGGTGGCACACAGTCATTCAGTTACATAGAACTGTCCTATGACTTTTGGCTTGTCAGTGTATTGTGAGGTAAATGTATTAGAACTGAGATTTTCAAATTATAATGAGAGTTATCAACATGTTAGCTCAGTATGTTGATGTTCAAGGTCACGGAACCTGGCTACTTGGGAGACAAGTGGGTTTGAACCCCTATATTAGTTGTCCTTAAACTGTTTCATAGAATATCACGACTGGAACTGGTGCTGTTTGCTGTAGTGTCTCAGGCAGCAAGAAGTTTCCTACACAATCCGACACTTCAGAACAATGGTAAAACTTTAGCAAAAACTGAAAAATAGAAACTATGTCTGAATTTTCACATATTGAATTACTACCAACGTTGAGTGAAAACTTTCACAATTATCTTCCTGATGAAGAAACAACCCTTATGTATCAGTGTGCACAAAATCTCTAACATAAATCTCATGAGAACTGCTACCAGAACCAGAAGGGGAAAGAAGTTCGGAACATATTTTTATTAATTATGAAAATCTAGTTTTCATGTAATAGCACCTGTTGGACTCTGTATAGGGCATGATAAAATTTTCAACAGCTTATCCCAATTAATTGGGCTCGCCAGAGCCAACCAGGCTTCTTTTGTTTTTGGGAGGGTATTTTAAAGCTTGATGCCCTTCCAGAAGCCACGTGATTTTTCAGGCAAAAATTTCACTCCACTGTTACCGGTATTCAAACCCTGGCCATCCGGCCGAAAGTCAAGCAGCTAAGCCACTGCACAATATACGGTACAATAACTTGATGTGGCAGAATAGCGAGGTCATCCGCTTCCCCATTGATAAAGGTTGAACTGAAAATTCTGGCAGAAAGTTAATCAGGACCATGCTTGTAGGTCATGCTATGAGGAGTAAAAGGAGGGGGGGAAGGTTAACATCAACCATTATTTATGGGGACATGCCTGTTTCTGAAAGTTTATGAATGCACTGTTCTAGGGGGGAGGGGGGAGGACTTTAGTAAAAAAAATCTCTATTAGAGTTCTAACAACTCGCCAAAATTCAGCTTCCCTGTAATTATTTTCAACATAAAACCTTTATTTCCAGGGCTAAATCCCCCATGGCTTAACAGCCCTTTAAGGATCTTCTTACCAAATGACCGCTAACACAAATTTGCCCAATGAATGGGCGGGGTACAAAGTATAAATATGTAAATACACTCCTGGAAAAAATTATATGTATTAGTTAATTATAACTATTAATGGGACAATTGGGGATTATGCATTTTGACCCTCAAGTGGCCCATCATTAGATCCTGATCACTGTGTTGAGGTTTAAATTTTCATTAATGTACAGTAGCTAGTCTTGGATGATTATAATACGATTCATCATGTTAGTCTAAATTGTATACACGTGCATATACACCTTTACTCCGGTAATTCACAAAACCTTTACGACAAAATAAACCTAACGTATAATGAGATTCAAATTGTGAATCATATTATAATCGCCCAAGACTAGCTACTGTACTATAGTAGTACATTTACATTTGTGAAAATTTAAACCTCAACACACTGATCAGGATCTGATGATGGCTACTTGAGGGTCAAAATGCGTAATCCTAAATTGCCCCATTTAATAGTGTTAGTAAACTAATACAAGTAATTTTTTCCAGGAGTGTATTCACATATTTATACTTTGTACCCTGCCCATTCATTGGGCAAATTTTTGTTGACCGACTTAAGAGCTACAAATGACAGTTTGTATAGGCAGCACTGAAAGAATGGCTTCAAATCTTTACATCACTTTTACAAACACAGCATAACACAGGTTATCAGACAAATTCTACTCATGTACCTGGTACAGGAGGATTTTGACCACAGTGCCCCCAAGACTTGACAATCAGCAAGCCAAGTATTCCACTAATATATGAAATTCCATAATCTGTATAACGAAGAGAGATTTGTAATATTTTACTCGCCCTCCTTATTTGTACGATGTACAGTAAGGCAGAGGTCCTTAAAGTGTGGCGGGGGTGCGGCGGCGCAGAGAGTGACAAAGGGGGCGCCGGCTCTGAATGAAATATTTATATTTCATAATCTGCAACAAATAAACAAATATTACCATCCTCATATCCATGAACCTATCATAGGCAGGAAGCTCCCCCGACCATTGAAGACTAATAAACTCGTACTTTTGCTGTCTTATTTCACAAGAAATGGCCAGTAAATCCTGCCAGCAGGAATTCTGAGAAATGGTGTAGAGCAACATTTCCCACACAGCACCTTTTCACCCGCCACCCCCAAACAACACCACTAATGACAATAAGCCATTTGACAATGTGACCACCACTTCCAATACAAGAATGGATTCTTCTGATACAAGTATGGATTCTTCTGATACAAGTAACACCATTAACCATGGATAAGTGGCTTATTAGCAGTGGTAAAAAGAGCCCCCATCAGGCGCGGATCTAGAGTTTGGCTTGGGGGGGGGGGCAGAGAATCGAAATTGTTAAGAAAAATGGTATCACTAAAAACGCAATCACAAAATAACCAAACGTACAAAATCAGACCAGTTTTTTTGCATGCTACATGGATAGAAATTTGATGCGTTTAGCGCACCAAAAATATTCGTACAAATTGCAACGGCGTGTTTTGCGACTTTTACATCGAGCTTCGAGAAAAGTATCAAGGTACGTTACAGTTTCGGCAAGTCGAGTTGGTACCGACAAAGGGAGAAAGTCACAGCTTAAATTGCCAACCAAGCCTGCAGTTTGGACGTCGGCAATTTTTTTTGGTGTGAAAAGCCCCAAATTCCTATCCGTGCATTGCTGCACATTCATCGTGACATCACTATAAACATCGATTCGGTAATCACAAGGTTTGCTAAACAAAAGAGACAAGTTGATTTTGTTATATAAATAATCGTTTTTATATAACAGGTATGAAGTTGTAAATATGTACAGTTGTAACAGAACATAATAATTACAATCAAGATTTTTCAGTATTGAATAAAATGGGGGGAAAAAAACTGTTTTTCAGTTAAAATTAGTTAAGTTTTATTTGTCTGGTTATTGTGTTTTCGTTTTTTGAGTTTTCAAAAAAATTTGGTCTCCGTTTGGGGGGGGGGGGGGTCATGACCCCCGTTACCCCCCCTTGAATCCACGCCTGGCCCCCATGAAAGTGATAGTGCTTGGCCCTCCTTCAGAAATATTCAGTCCTAATAAAGAACAAGAAGATAAGGGGGGGCCTAGATATTTTATGTTTCAGAAGGGGGGCGTGACAGAAAAAGTTGGGATCCCCTGCAGTAAGGCATAAAGTTAGCCCGACAAAAATTGGAGTATGATGTCATGCAGTCAAAGCCTGAATTAATATTTGGCATTGCCACACTGCTTCTGTCACGGAAACCACTTTTGTTACTTCTTCATACGAGTTGTCACAATCTACCCCTAATTAAGAGTAGAACATCTACCTGTCTTCTACATTTTCACATCGTTGTTTCATTTGAGGGGCATGGCTATCATGGGCATTTAGCCCTGTGTACTTGGGTGTTTGTATATAGAGATCGAATGTTGTCTGATAACCTGTGGTGTCTAGTAGTATATTTGTAATGTAGGTAAGGATTGGGAAGGAGGCGGCCGTGGCCTTCTTAAATTAGGAACCATCTCGACATTTGCCAAGAGAAGAAGTGGAAAAACCACAGAAAACCACTGCCAGGATGGCTGAGGGGGAATTGAATCCACCACTTCTCAGTTTTGCCTCACGAGGCTGAGTGTATCCCGTTCCAGCCCTCAGTTGTTTGAGTCTTCAGTCTTTTGACTGGTTTGATGTACTGTAGCTCTTCATGTCTCCCTATCCTGTGCTAATCGTTTCATCTCTACGTAGCTACCGCACCCGAGGCAATCTGTTAATCATATTCTAACCTTCGTCTAGCAGTACAGTTCATGTCCTTGACTCTTCCTTCCATAGCTAAGTTTGCTATTCCTGGGTGTTTTAGTACGTGTCCTACCAACCTATCTCTTCTCTTCATTAGCAGTTGCCGGAAACATCTCTCCTCTCCCACTGATCTTAATATCTCTTCATTGGTTACTCTATCTACTCATCTGATCTTCATTTTTTGTATTGATTGACGGAGGTTATTTGAATATATTATATTAAAACGTGTCAAAAAATGACAATGAATATTCCCATGATCTTCATTTTCCTGTAACACCACATTTCAAACGCTTCTATTGTCCTCTTTTCTGCTGCGTCATCAGTCCAAGCTCTCAGACCCGAATTAAATTTCTTGGCAGAGCCAGGAATTTTCATTTTTAATCTGCTATTGAACTACAATTCGTTGAATCATATGGTGTGTTAAATATATTAGACAAATGAGTGCCATAAGAATTGACAAGACAGCATGTCATTACAGACTATATTATTCACATACTTTGTTTCCATCAATCAATCTCTTATTAAAAGCAAGCCATTGTCACATTTAGGGGGCTGCGTAGCACAGTCAGTAGAGGCGCTGAGCTTCTAACTGAAAGGGAGTGGGTTCGATCCCCACCCAGGTAGTGGATTTTAGAACCAACACTACCACTTTCGGAAACACAAATAGCCCTGGGGTTCACTCGGCCTACACCAGAAATGAGTACCAGGGTAATTCCTGGGAGCAAAGACGGCCGGGCATGGAGCTGACAACTCCATCCCACCTAGTGCCGATGTCACAAAAAGTGGAAGCCTCGACCCTCCACTACTCCCAGGGCCTACATGGCCGGTATGGAGTTGGCTTTGCTTTGCATTGTCACATTTATATTGTCACACTCATACACACACCTTAGTTAGCTGGCTGAATTGCATTCTAGCCTCATCATTTCTACAAAAAGAATATATTAGGTTGTCTCATGTTTTTTAAAGTTTTTTTATAAGATGAATTGAGAATACACAAAGAGTTTTGGAAAAAATCCACAAAGAAGTACTCGTAGGCTGTAGGAAGAATGTTGTGCATCAAAAGATACCATGCACCACCAGATTAAGAAACTTGGAAAATCAAATAGAAGCTGTAGATCTGTACCTCATGAATTGGCCCCTGAACAGGCTCAACTTAGAGTGGATATCTGTCGTTAGCTTATCGGTAAACCTATGGATGATAGATTTATCAGGAGAATTGTCACATGTGATGAAAGATGGGTCTATTACCGCAATGCTGACACCTTAAAACAGTGGCTCAGTCCCCGTCAACCTGCCCAAGTCATCGTTAAAAAGGATCGGTTCACCCCCGAAGTGATGTTGTGTGTCTGGTGGAATTTTGAGGGAGTGATTCACTGGGGATTTGTTCCAAACGGGCGTGCAGTCAATGCGGATCTTTATTCTCAACAACTAGAAAGAGTTCATGAAATTTTGAGACGGAGATACCCAGCATTAGTTAACCGAAATAGAGTTCTCTTGCAGAAGGACAATGCGAGACCTCATACTGCACGAACATCCATGGCAAAATTTCAGGAATTGGGAGGAGTCAAACTGCTACCACATCCGGCATACAGCCCTGATCTTGCGCTTTCAGATTACCATCTTTTTGATCCATGGCCCATTTCTTGCGTGGAAGAAATCTCGAAAACGTGGAAGTGGATCTTGCCAAATTCCTCACATAAAAATCCATAGACCGGTACCATCGCGGGATAAGAAACCCTGCCGAAAGATGGCTCAAAACCATAGAATCTGATGGTCTCTACTTTGAAGAATAGTTTAATTTATCATCAGAAAACTTTCCAAATAAAATTTTCTCTAATAAATGACATTACTTATATAAGCTACGATAGGCCTAGCAAGCCAGTAGTGGATATCATATGTGCTTTCAAACCAGGAACAGGCCTCGGAAAGGACGGATGCAAACGACGACGACCCGGATATGCTAATGGACTACGAGTTGGGACATTAAACATACAGACACTCACAGGAACAGTGGAGGAGATTGTAGATGTGATGGAGAGAAGAAAACTGGATGTACTGGGCTTGGCAGAAACAAGATGGAAAGGAGAAGGTCGCAGAGAACTGAGGAAAGGGTACCGGTTGTACTGGAGTGGGAACAGTGAAGGAAGGAGCAGCGGAGTAGGAGTAGTGAGAGATGGAATGAAGGAAGAGGTAAAGGGAATAAGTGACAGGATCATGATGATCAGAGTAACTGTAAAGGGAAGAAGCCTGGAGATAGCCCAGGTATGGATGTCTGTTGGATGTACAGCTCAAGAGAAGGAAGACTTTGAGGAGGAGCTACAACAGCAGTTGAATGGGCAGAGCATCATTGTCATGGGAGATTTGAATGCACATGTAGGAAGTGAAAGGCATGGATATGAAAATGTATTGGGAGCAGAAGGATGGGGTAGCAGGAATGAAGAAGGGAGAAAGTTGCTGGATTTTTGCAAGAGAAACGGTTTAGTGGTAGGCAACTCCTGGTTCCGGAAGAAAGAAAGCCACAAGGTAATGTGGTACAGCAGTGATTTAACAAAGAAATCTTTGGTAGATTACATGCTGTACGACTGGGAAATGAAGAGAAGTGTCAGAGATATAAAGGTAATACCATCAGAGGCCTTAGATAGCGACCACAGAATACTTGTAATGAACCTGGGAGTTGTTAAGGATAGCAAGAGGACAGAGTACCAGGAAAGGAGAATCAAAGTATGGAAACTGAAGGAAAAGGAAGTCAAGGAAGAATTCCAGAAGATAATAAGGGAAAGGATGCCAACAGACAATCCTAAAACAGGGGAAGAGGAATGGAAGCAATTCAAAAACACAATGGTGGAAGCTGCAGTGGCAGTATGTGGAAGAACAAGCAACAGAAAGCGGTGTAAAGAGACACCATGGTGGAATGAGAGAGTAAAAGAAGCTGTGGGAAGGAAGAACAAGGCTTTCAGAGTGTGGTTCCAGGAAAGAACTGATCTGACAAGGGAATATTATAAGATAAAGAAGAAAGAAGCAAACAAGATTGTCGCAGAGGAGAGGAAGAAGTGGATGGTAAAGTGGACAGAGATGATGGAGGAAGACAGCAGAGGAAATAAGAAAGTACTTTATGGGATGGTCAAAAGTAAGAGAAGAGGTCTGCGAGAGGATGTGGTAATGATGGACAAAAACGGAAATGAGGTACACAACAAAGAGGCACTCAAGACAGTGTGGAAAGAGTACTTTGAGGATTTGCTGAATCCAAATGGTCATAGGGAGGAAGACAATGTATTGGAAGATGGAGAGGACAACACAGGAATGGAAAAGGACCTGACTTGGAGAGAACTGGAAATGGCTATAGACAAGATGAAAGGAGGAAGGGCACCAGGTGTGGATGAAGTGAGTGTTGAAATGGTGAAGGCAGCAGGGGAGGTTGGGAAACAGTGGCTGTACCGTGTGATGAGGGTGATATGGAAGGAGAAAAAGACCCCAGAAGATTGGAAGAAAGGATTAATTGTCCCAATATTTAAGAAAGGAAGCAGAAAGGAGTGCAGAAATTACAGGGGAGTCACACTCATACCTCACTGTGCCAAGATATATGAAAAGATATTAGAAAGTAGAATACGAGCCAAAGTGGAGAGAAAATTGAGAGAAGAGCAGTATGGATTCAGACCTGGGAGATCAACAGTGGATCTCATATTTTCAGTGAGACAGCTCCAGGAACACCACTACGAATTTGGAGAGGATCTGCTGATGGCCTTCCTGGACATCGAAAAGGCCTATGATAGTGTGTGTAGGGAGAAGGTTTGGAAAGCAATGGAAAACATGGGAGTGGAAAAAGAGACTGTAGGCAGAGTGAAGGAGATGTATTGTGGAAGTGTGAGTTGTGTGAAAGTTGGAGGGGAAAGAACAGACTGGTTCAAACAAATGAGTGGCCTGAAACAGGGTAGTGCGCTGTCACCCCTTCTCTTTATTGTGGTTATGGACGAGGTAATGACACGGATAGCAGGAAAGATAGGAGAAGATAAGATGAAAGCAATGGTGTTCGCAGATGATCTCATGGTCTGGGGAAACTAGGAGGAGGAAATTCAGGAGCAACTGAAGGCTTGGGAAGAAACAGTGGGAGAGTACGGATGGAAGTTCAACATCAGTAAATGTGAGATCCTGTTAACGACCAGGAAAAAGGACAGACCAATGAGTGGGATAACACTTGGAGGTGGACAGCTGAAGAATGTGGAAAGTCTCAAGTACTTGGGAAGTATGGTGGAGGAAAATGGGAGAAATGACAAAGAGATTACGGAACGTGGCAGACAGGCAGAAGCATTTCTGAGAAGCATTAGGAGCTCAGTGTGGAATAAAGATGTCCCACAAAAAAGCAAGGAAGTGTTATACAGAAGCTACTATATCCCGATACTGACCTATGCTTCAGAAACGTGGACAATGAAGAAAAGAGACATAAGCAGAATACAGGCAGGTGAAATGAAGTTCCTGCGAAGTAGGATCGGAGTAACAAGAAGAGACAGGGTGAGGAATGAAAAGGTCAGGGAAATGGTGAATGAGGAGCCCTTGCAAGGTAGGATTGAGACATCAAGACTGAGGTGGTATGGACACTTAAAGAGAATGGATGAGAAGAAGATTCCCAAGAGGATACATGAGATGCAGATGCAGAAGAAACGACCAAGGGGAAGACCAAGAGATAGATGGCTGAAAGGAGTGGAGGAATGTGTCAAGAAGAGAGGCGAGGACTGGACCAGAGTGATAGCGGAGAGGTGGTGGGAAGAAAGAACTAAGTGGCGAGGCTTATGTTCCAAACAGACCCAGCCTGGGGCTGGAAACTGTACAAGATGATGATGATGACTTTATAAGACATCCCCTGTAGTATATGGCACTTTCAAATGCAAAGCAAAAGAACAGAACACAAAGGTATTAGCAGTATTGGCAACCTAGCCTGTGTTATCCTAGTAACAGGCCACTCTAGAATAGGAATAATGGACTGTTTAGCGACACTGGCACTTTCTCACAGAGCCCTTCTCTCGTTAGAAACACTTTAGTGATACCGGGGGTGATTAGAAACCAAGGTTTCAAAGCCTGCAGTGAAACGTGTACATCATATTTTATGCAGCCAATACAGCCATTTGATAGTACATACATTAGGTTAGTTTTCGACAGTCTCCATATCGGTTTAGTCACTTGTCGCTTCGTGGGATGAGTTTGAATATCCCCTCATGGTAAAAATCCTGCCCTCGCGTGTTCAGCCACGTTGTCGCGAAGTGTTTCACCTCCTCGTCTGAAGTGAATCGTCGACCTCCTAGCTGCTCCTTCAAGTGAGGAAACGAATGATAGTTGCTTGGAGCGAGGTCCGGGTTGTAGGGAAGTGGTTAATGATGTCCCAGTGAAACCGCTTCAACAGCGTGGCGGTCTTTTGGGTTGTATGAGATTGTGCGTTGTCATGAAGGAGGATGATGCCCTCGGTGAGAAGACCTGACCGCGGTTACATGTTTCGCCCACAGAAATCTAATAACTGAGCAGATCTCTCTGCGAGACCAGTTTCCTAAACTAGTCGCCATTTTTTGAATAGTTGTTTCCCTACAACTAGTGCTGTAGGTGGCGGGTGGCTGAAACTCCGCACAGTTGCCAACCGTATGTATTCGAATTACCCCACACTACTAATTTCTCTATAACAGATGAAACTCCTGGAATTTTGGTCTTTTAACCATAGATTCTGATCACCCTTTGTACAATGCATATGTGTGTGAAGCCTACATGCATGCTTGACATGACTATGGATACAATCTTGACAAAGATTAGGGTAGATTGGATTATCAATGAAAAAAAGAAAATACACTTTGCAAAATCTAAAGTTCATATATAATATAGTTTCAGTATGTATGTTGAAATAATCATTGTTTGAGATGGAAGTTTGTAAAATGCTAAAGTTATTCTTGATTCGTGTTATGATTACAGTTTAGTATATTCCTCAAAATTGTATATTTTTTCAGTCGGTCAACACGAATGTACCCAAAAGAGATGGGTTATGCCCTAATCCTGAAATAAATTACATGAGATTAATAAAACACTAGGATGACCAGTTTCGATCGTCAAGCGATCATCATCAGATCCATTACACTTAGGCTATAAAATCTATGTTTGAAATACAGGTGAAAATATTTACAATATGTACAATTATTTAGTTGCAGTATTGGTACTGCAACTGTCAGTGTATGCTAAATCCAGTATATATGTTAGGTGAAATGCTAAATGGTGATAGCTATCCGGAGATTGTACTTTAGAGAGATTATATGGTTGTAAACTATGGTTAAACTATAAAATTTTAGGCTAACTACTTATCTGATTGTCTTCCGTACTACAGCTACTCGCAGTTTTCGTGTTTACTAGAACTCACTGTGCGGTCGACTGCGGTGGTTATCTTAACGACTGGTTTTTCCCTCCCTTCTCCCCCCTACCCCTACGTGCTGTGGGGTAGGGGGGAGAAGGGAGGGAAAAACCAGTCGTTAAGATAACCACCGCAGTCGACTGCACAGTGAGTTCTAGTAAACACGAAAACTGCGAGTAGCTGTAGTACGGAAGACAATCAGATAAGTAGTTAGCCTAAAATTTTATAGTTTAACCATAGTTTACAACCATATAATCTCTCTAAAGTACAATCTCCGGATAGCTATCACCATTTAGCATTTCACCTAACATATATACTGGATTTAGCATACACTGACAGTTGCAGTACCAATACTGCAACTAAATAATTGTACATATTGTAAATATTTTCACCTGTATTTCAAACATAGATTTTATAGCCTAAGTGTAATGGATCTGATGATGATCGCTTGACGATCGAAACTGGTCATCCTAGTGTTTTATTAATCTCATGTAATTTATTTCAGGATTAGGGCATAACCCATCTCTTTTGGGTACATTCGTGTTGACCGACTGAAAAGCACTAAACACTTGTTTACTAAGGCAACACTGAAAATATGGCTTCAAACACCACAATGTATATTTTTTCCTGTCCGTATAGTGTCTGGGAGATAATTAAATATGTGTGGAGTTAAATAACAAATAAAGACCACCCTGTGGAGTAGTAGCTAGCATTCTTTGCTATCGCATTGGAGGTCTGAGTTAGATTCCTGGCTCTGCAAAGAAATTTAATTCTGGTCCAAGGGCTGCAAAGGGGTACATTCGGCCTTCTGAGGCAAAACTGAGAAGAGGCAGGTTCGATTCCCAACTCGGCCATCTTAGAAGTGATTTTCCATGGTTTCCCATTTCTACTCGGTGCAAATGCAGGGATGGTTCCTAACTTAAGTTTATGGCTGCCTTCATTCCAATCCTCTCCTCATTTATAAATACATGTACTAATACAGACACCACAATAATACAGGCTTTCAGGCAAACTCTATACACACCCAAGTACACGGTGCTAAAAATGACCACAATGTCCATGCCACTAAATGAAACAAAAACAACAAGCAAGGGATTGCAAGTAAAAGGAAGAGAGGGATCGTAATGGTCGGTATCTGGATGAAGGTTCATTCTACAGCGCGTAGCTGGGCTGGTTAAATCAAGCACCACGGCCACGAGGGTAGCTGCAGCAGGTGCGAATCCCGGCGCTGACAGTGGCTATCCTGAGTGTGGTGGTCCCCGGGTTTTTCAACACTCCCTCCATTGCAAATGCCGGGATAGTACCTCACTTCAAGTTGGGGGCACCTACCTTATCCCTGTCCCTCATACAGTTATACACACACTACTACAGTCATTACATGTACAGGTTATCAGACAGGTTCAACTCTTACGCAACTATACAGGGCTGATGACCAACATGTCCCGAGCCCCTTAAATGAATTAACAACTACACAGCATGACAGGAATTGGGGAAGTGAAAGGGAAAAGAGTTTTTCCATTCCATTGATTAGTAAAATACAAAAACGAGGCACATATATATACTTAACCAAGCGGACCATCCAGTTTAATAGGAATGCTGCTATTTAGCTGTCAATTTCTACATTATGGAAACAATAGCATGGTTCTGGATTAATATGAGTAACCTTTGGTGTAGGGGAAGGTCCCTCACATTATTTGGTGCAATACTGAGAGGATTGCATATAATTAAATTACAGGTCCACATTTGTAATCCTCATTTGGGCCTGTAGAACTGTAATGAAACTTTAACACACAATACTATTGATATAGTTATGCAAATCATCCCAACATTAATTATTTTGGAATTTTTTGGTTTTGTAATTGCAACTTCTTGTGTCTTTGCAAAGAAACTACATATCATTTTTTATTGGAAACATCTCGTTTATAACAAGTGTGTGCTGTGGGGTAGGGGGGAGAAGGGAGGGAAAAACCAGTCGTTAAGATAACCACCGCAGTCGACTGCACAGTGAGTTCTAGTAAACACGAAAACTGCGAGTAGCTGTAGTACGGAAGACAATCAGATAAGTAGTTAGCCTAAAATTTTATAGTTTAACCATAGTTTACAACCATATAATCTCTCTAAAGTACAATCTCCGGATAGCTATCACCATTTAGCATTTCACCTAACATATATACTGGATTTAGCATACACTGACAGTTGCAGTACCAATACTGCAACTAAATAATTGTACACATTGTAAATATTTTCACCTGTATTTCAAACATAGATTTTATAGCCTAAGTGTAATGGATCTGATGATGATCGCTTGACGATCGAAACTGGTCATCCTAGTGTTTTATTAATCTCATGTAATTTATTTCAGGATTAGGGCATAACCCATCTCTTTTGGGTACATTCGTGTTGACCGACTGAAAAGCACTAAACACTTGTTTACTAAGGCAACACTGAAAATATGGCTTCAAACACCACAATGTATATTTTTTCCTGTCCGTATAGTGTCTGGGAGATAATTAAATATGTGTGGAGTTAAATAACAAATAAAGACCACCCTGTGGAGTAGTAGCTAGCATTCTTTGCTATCGCATTGGAGGTCTGAGTTAGATTCCTGGCTCTGCAAAGAAATTTAATTCTGGTCCAAGGGCTGCAAAGGGGTACATTCGGCCTTCTGAGGCAAAACTGAGAAGAGGCAGGTTCGATTCCCAACTCGGCCATCTTAGAAGTGATTTTCCATGGTTTCCCATTTCTACTCGGTGCAAATGCAGGGATGGTTCCTAACTTAAGTTTATGGCTGCCTTCATTCCAATCCTCTCCTCATTTATAAATACATGTACTAATACAGACACCACAATAATACAGGCTTTCAGGCAAACTCTATACACACCCAAGTACACGGTGCTAAAAATGACCACAATGTCCATGCCACTAAATGAAACAAAAACAACAAGCAAGGGATTGCAAGTAAAAGGAAGAGAGGGATCGTAATGGTCGGTATCTGGATGAAGGTTCATTCTACAGCGCGTAGCTGGGCTGGTTAAATCAAGCACCACGGCCACGAGGGTAGCTGCAGCAGGTGCGAATCCCGGCGCTGACAGTGGCTATCCTGAGTGTGGTGGTCCCCGGGTTTTTCAACACTCCCTCCATTGCAAATGCCGGGATAGTACCTCACTTCAAGTTGGGGGCACCTACCTTATCCCTGTCCCTCATACAGTTATACACACACTACTACAGTCATTACATGTACAGGTTATCAGACAGGTTCAACTCTTACGCAACTATACAGGGCTGATGACCAACATGTCCCGAGCCCCTTAAATGAATTAACAACTACACAGCATGACAGGAATTGGGGAAGTGAAAGGGAAAAGAGTTTTTCCATTCCATTGATTAGTAAAATACAAAAACGAGGCACATATATATACTTAACCAAGCGGACCATCCAGTTTAATAGGAATGCTGCTATTTAGCTGTCAATTTCTACATTATGGAAACAATAGCATGGTTCTGGATTAATATGAGTAACCTTTGGTGTAGGGGAAGGTCCCTCACATTATTTGGTGCAATACTGAGAGGATTGCATATAATTAAATTACAGGTCCACATTTGTAATCCTCATTTGGGCCTGTAGAACTGTAATGAAACTTTAACACACAATACTATTGATATAGTTATGCAAATCATCCCAACATTAATTATTTTGGAATTTTTTGGTTTTGTAATTGCAACTTCTTGTGTCTTTGCAAAGAAACTACATATCATTTTTTTATTGGAAACATCTCGTTTATAACAAGTCTGGCACAGTTTTCATGGGGCCAAATAAGCTGAACTTAAACAACATCTTCATAGAAGTTGTCATTACAACTGATACAATTTTATTATACTCCTCTTTTGCTCTTCTGTGGGCTTCTCTCTTTTTCTGTACCCCTTTTTATCAACATTCCCACAAATATTTATGAACCCATGTGGATTTTCACTTACGAAAGAAAATGATACATTTATCAGGAAAGATAACATTCAACCAATCACGTTACATGTTTTCCTGTTTTTGTTTCTTATCTGCTGGGAAAACATGCAACCTTGTGTAGCTGCACAGCATTTATAAGCACGGTCAAATGTGCCTGGGTAACCAAATTATGGCCCTGATCCTGCATCGAGACCCATCAACACCTCTGGTTTTGTCCTCAGATTCTCAAAAATCTTTTATACATTGCATTGCAGTACTTTGGTGATACCATAGCATCGTCTGGCTTCTGTTGGAGTTAGCTCCATGTTCAAAGAGACCAAAAATCTGCTCATGAATAGTCTGTCAATGATGTACCATAGCTGACGATAGAATACCAGCTTGCTACCTTACTATGTAATAGACATGGAGGGGGCATCATGTAATCGGATTTGTTTGCCCTGTAGAACTGCTAGCAGATTTTTTAAAAGAAGTCCTTTGTCTGAGAAGCGGTACCAACTGAGATACAGCAATGCGCACAAAAGCATGTTTCATCACCACATCTATTACTGGCCTTCACTTTGCTTGTACGAGGAGCCTTTTACAAGAAGCGTTACCATCTTACTGTTTCTGTAACTCAGATATTCTAGTTATTACGGCAACATATATATTTTATTTGTTTTATTATACTCACCCCCGTCGCGAGTATCAAACTAGGAACTACAACATAATGGTTGCTTGTGATAATAATGGTTGTGACTGTACGTTTGGACATGAACTTTTCCAGGACACTCATTTCTTGTGGCGGCAAGTTTATAACGAGGCACCAGAAATACAGGGTGGAAGGTTACCCATGCACGGAAATACAATAGATAATAGACCTCGGTTAGTAGATTACTACATCGCAAATTTCATGTCGGGAGCTTGTACCGTTAGGCAGGAATATCACATGTTACCAGTGATGTGCGGCAGTAATGGCTCGCTATACGAGATGGATAAGTATTCATAGCCTATTCATAAGTAGCCACTTAAGTATCCAAAGGAATGATAATCCTGTACCGTCATGCGTGTCGCTGTAGATTAAAACAAAAGCGTAACGTCCAGTGTTGGAGGATGTCTCGCAGCACAGCTCAGTGGCGCGTGGCAGCCTAAGGAAGCAAGCAAGCAAGTTGTGTCGTTAGTAGGGGGAGAGGGGAGGCAGTGACATAATGTTTACATCCCAACGGGACATAGGGCACACCGACACACATGCCATGGCACAGGTCACTGTATTTGGATGTGATTCTCATTTATGGCGAAGTAGTACAGAGTGCTACTGTTGAAGCTTAGGTTTACGTGGCAGGGGCGTAAAACTCCTCGCAAACGTGGGGGGATCAAATTTATAAACTGCGGTTACCTGCCTACCAGGGAATGTTTTATTTTAGTTTTAGGTTTTAAAACTTGAAATAACAAGGTAATGTAGGCCTAACACTATATTTAGAAAGAACAAAGATGATTGTTATTCATTATTTCTAATTAAAATACAAAATGCAATCGGAATATGAATACAAAACAAAAATCATATTTTGTCAACGTCTAGCAAAAGACCCGAACACTGATACCTCAATTTTAAACCGGCGCTCAGAAAATCTCTAATAATAGTTAGAAAATGCACCTTTCCAAATTGTCGTGGTAAGGGGCAAAGCTCAAAGCGTCTCGACTAAGTTGGCGCCTCGGCGGGAAACAGGGGAGGGAGGAAAAACGGACTGTTTGTTCGGTAGAAAAGAAATTGCGACTAAGCAAGGCAAGGTGGCTTTTCCGATTTTCTGCCTGACCTAGTGTTAAATCATTTATAGAATAGTTTCGGGTTTTCTTACAGTACTTTTTATTTTAGTTTTACTTAAAAATGTTGTCTTGCACCTAATACTTGAAGGGGGCATTGTCGCGCCCCCCCCCTGCCCTCCCCATGTTTTACGCTCCTGTTACGTGGAACGATTTCCACAATGAAGGGCTCAATATTGGAGTATGATTACTGCAGCTGTACAGAGAATTGCTGATACAGAAAATATCATTCCCATCCATGAACGTGGTCGCCCTTGGACGTTCCTTACGTGAAGAAGACCTGATATTAGAACTTCTTGAAGTGGATCCAAGTAGAAGCAGTCGCCAAATTGCTGTAGTGATAGGAGTGTCCCATTGGACTGTCCTATGAACATTACCTGCAATATCCGAACCACCTGCAGCGGGTTCAGGGTTCACCTATTGGAGAGAGAGTATGCACCACGTATGGCCTTGTGTGAATGGGTCTTTCATTTCACCAACCAGCATACCTTGTGTATTGTTCACAGACTGGGGGTGACATCTCGTGGTGTGTGATGTTCCCATCACCAGCTTTGCTTCTCAATAAATGTTTGGGCAAGGATATTGGGAGGCATTACCCTAGCACCCATAGTATTACCTCCAAGACTAACTGGCGTATCTTATCTACAGCTTCTGAAAGACATTCTACCAGCACTACTAGAGGGAAGTGGATACCATACAAGAGCTAACGGAACGTGTGTTTGAAGTTGCTCACGAGATCAGTGGAAACCATGAGGTACTGACGTGGGCCCAAGAAAATTTTCTAACACCTCTTGTAACATTGCCCAATGTTTCCACAATCGGTCTGGTAAAGTGTATCACTCACAACAACGTACTTTATTCCGTTGTTGTTGTTGTTAATAATTCGTTTTAGGGACTTGGGACATCTTGATCATCAGCCCTGTGTAGTTTGGTGTGTATTGAATTTTGTCTGATAACCTGTGTTTCTGTGGTGATACACTATAATCCACCTGCTTTTGTATTCTCATTGTGGTATTATCATTGGAAAAAGCCATGTTCCGTTTCATGTCATTGTCATTACGTTTCATAATTTCCTGGTATGAGGACTGTAACGGGGCATACACTGCCTCGTTGGGACAAATTAATAGAGAAGTAGGTTCGAGTCTCTCTTTCGGCCATCCTGGAAGTGGTTTTCCGTGGTTTCCCACATCCACCCCAGGTGAATACCGGGATTATACCTTTATTCAAGCCACAGACACTTCCTTCCCCATCCTAAACCCAATAACAAATACACACACTATTACAGATGCCACTATAACACAGGCTATCAGACATCAGAAACGCGTGGCTGTTGACCACAGTGTGTCAAGGCTCTGAATGAAATAACAGCTACTACAACTACTACTACTACTACTACCACTACTACTACTACTACTACTACTCTCAAAATAAAGCATTAAGTTCACCCTTTAATGATCACATAACACTCTTGAGAATGTACAGAATGTTTATATTACACCCGGCGCATGACCATGGAAGTAGCACAGCTGGATTGAGCAAGCTACCAGCATGCGCTAGTGAGGAAGCCATACACTCAGCCACATTGTTGCACTTCTGTAAAGACGATTTTCTCGTGATCTGTATAAGCTACTGTCACCATGAATTTTAATAAATGCACCATTGCTCTTCTAAATAACCTTTCCATCCATTATGTTCTCACTTTTCGGGATGTTTTTTATTTACTTTCCCCTGCGGTTGTGTCAACTTCATTTCTTGTTCACATATTTTGATTAGTATCATTAAACACACCTTAACTTGATAATCACACTGGATTTTTTTAAAATAATTCTAACAAGATTCCAATTTGCTTTCAGGAGTTTCAGACAGGCAGTACACCATTATGCTCAATATGCATGGATAAAGTCTACCCGTTGGAGAAAGTAGAAGCTAATAGCAAAGTGTTTCACAAGCACTGTTTTCGTTGTCAGCACTGCAATTGTATTCTCAGGTAATGTTATTGTGGATATAAAAGGTAGTAGACAACAATTAATACCTGATGGCCCAAACATGCGCGAACCCATGATCGGAGAGGGGAATTGAGGAAAAGTAAGGTAGTGGAGGGGGGATCACCGCTGCTGTGCTCGTAGGAGACACTAACATGCAATACTGCTACAGTTACAGTTGGAACCGATGTGAACATTTCTGTAGCGAAGCGAGAAGTGAACGTTCCTCCCCTCTTAACCATGCTGCAGCACATGGACTCGCCTGCATACGGAACTCGTTGCTGATGCATGTGCCATCAGGTAATAATTGTGGTATAGCCCATTTATAAACTACGAGTATAAAGGCAGCAAAATAAGTAAGATCTGATCAGTAGACCTCAGTTTAAGTATCTAAACTAGGTTCTATGCCTATGAAAAACTATGACTGAGGAATTCAAAAACAGGCTATCAAAACATTTCATTTTATTCATATTTATAAACCATTGTTAATTGTAATACTCATGCAGCTAACAAGGTAACCCTTAAAAATAATGATGGTACATTAAAATTCCTCATCATTAATGGGACCGAAAAAGTGCTGGATAACTGATTTTGCCGGTTAATTGAGATTTTCTTAAACAAATAGATTCAGTGTTGAATGATTTCAAAGTGAGAGCTGTGGAAGCAGATGAGGCCACAGTGCTAACTGCTAATAAGGTATCATGGAGGTGACGTGTTTGCAAACAGAAGCTTGCAGAGTAGCCTGGACGCTGAAAGGCAAAACAGTCTCGAAGGAAAATTTTTGTTCGTAATGTAAATTTTAGAATTTTACCAATTTCACAGATAATTTTAAGTTTCTTTTTTAATGCACTGCTTTACTGTTCTTGATGTGTAACTGACACATCTTCACTCTAAAAGCACTAATAGTGGGTGTTTTCTTCCCTAGCTTCAATAAAAGCGTGAATACGTCAAGGCAAACTAAGCAGAAGATCCCTGTTCAAATCTTGAGGAATGGCATCCCATTCTTCACACAGAGCATCTCTAAGCTGTTCCAAGGTGTTAAAATCACGACATCGAACACTCAGTGCTTGCATATCCCACACATGTTTAATGATACTCAAGTCGGGGATGCATGCTGGTCAGTCCAGGGCTCGAAATCCAACTTCCCTGAGAAAGACATCCACATGATGTGCAACATGTGGTCGGGCATTATCATGCATTAGCCTGAAATTCTCCACAATCTGTGCATATGGTGTACCAGAATCTCTGCAATGCACCTATGTGCATTGAGTCCCCTGCAACAGTTGATGCGGATATTGACAAGCCCAGTGCGTCCCTGAAGACTGGCTCCTCCCCTCACCAAAACTGAACCTCCTCCAAAGGGTGTCCTGGTAGACTGTGTAGTGGGTGAATATCGCTCCCCTGGTCTCCTCCAAACCCTTTCACACCCATCTGGGAACCTTAGGCAGACACAGTTCTCATCGGTAAAGAGTAGGCTACATATCTCCACTGTCCAGCTGTCCAGAGTTCAAGCTGCCTTGCAAACTGGAGTCGTGCTACTCTGTGGCGTCGCTCAAACTGTGGTCCTGTTATAGGTCTTCTTGAAGACAGATTGGTTTCATCCAACCTTCGTCTGACTATCCTTTCTCTGACATTCATATTTCTCACTTGAAGTCGATTTCTAGGTGTACCAGAACTGTGGTTAAATGGCAGTCAAGTAACACTCGAAGGGTGATGAATCAGTCATCTTGAGCCTATGTTGACCTCCTATAGCCTGATCCAGGACTTCTGCTAATGTTGGCACTCTCACGATAGCGTCCTAGCACATTGGACAATTTAATATGAAGCTCCAATAGCATTGGCCACATAATGAAGACTTTGCCCATCGCTGACCAGCGTAACGGCTCTCGCCACTTCTTCTCGGCTAAAACCATCTTTCACTTGCAGAATCTTCTCATAAAGTGCCTAACATTAGTCACAAACCTCAAGCCACCATGTGGCAGTGATCCCTTATCAATATCCTGTAACGAAACTTGAAAGCTTACATCGAGGAAACAGGCATAACACTAGGCTGGAAATCCGTTACACCTGATGGCAGAATTTCCCTATCACCATTGGCTTCACTTTGTGAATGTCCAAAGCTCATTCTTTGTGAGGTGAGCATATTCTCTGTAGCTATTCTCTCAAACCTCTGTTTTGAAACAAACAAAAGATGTACTAAGTACTATACAAGTTTAAAACAAGTTCTCAAAATACCTCAAACTAATTCCAACAAAAACATTTTGAGCACATGCACACGTGCACACAACTGTTAATTCTGTACAATGTGCAAATCCTAGTGGTTTACACAGTACTATACACAAAAGTTTGATACTTTTCAGTCGGTCAACATGATTGTACCCAAATGAGATGGGTTATTCGGTTATTCCCTAATCTTGAAATAAATTATATATTTATAAATAATATTAATCTCATGTAATTTTTTTCAGGATTGGGGAATAACCCATCTTATTTGGGTACAATCGTGTTGACCGACTGAAAAGCATCAAACTTTTGTTTTACTAAGGCAATACGGAAAAATGGCTTCAAACACCATAATGGTACTATATAGTTTTACCATATTTATACTGGAACATAATAATAGTGAAATTTATAACCAGAGGGCCTGTGCAGGAAATCTTGCATGTGGTGAACCACCCGCCCGGTTTTACTGTTATGCGGGCTGGACGCGACACAGTTCTGGTAGGGGCTATTATCTTGTTTATTTGTTTAAACACTTTTTAAACAAATTGTTGATATTTATAAAAACAGAGTGCAATACGTCACTGCTGTGGGTAATTTTCTTTTAAATGCTCATTTGTTGCGAAGTTCAAATGTCCCAACTTCCTGTGCCAGTCCATCATGGATTTCTTTTGCTCACAGCTGACCAGTACAGTGTCTTCATACTTAATTGTTCACGAATCTTTCACAAGATATAGTCCGTCGGCCCAGTCCGCTTGCAAAACCACACTATTGTCCTTTGTACTCACAACTTCAGCCGAGTGCTGATCAAAAAACACGATAGCCTTTGTCAACAATCCTGCTGACCGACAACAGGTTTATTCATAAGTCTGGTACTTGCAAGACTTCACTCAAATCGATCATTCCATCATGTTCGTTCACTTGGTTAAGTAACTGTGCAGTACCTTTGGCACTGATTTTTGTGGAGCTGAAGTTTGCCATGTTCAGTGTCTGAGAAGTGTATGAATTAACACACATAAAGTTGTCCGTATCCATGGTCATGTGTGCAGTGCATCCACTATCTAATCACCACCGTTTTGGGTTTGTCGAGTAGACTAGTGCGGCACTTGTGTCGTGACACTCACTCTACACCTGTGCCGCGTACAATGACGTATTCTCTGCTTTGCTCTTGTTTTGATCACTTTTCACTCTTGATCGGCAGTTAGCTGCGTTGTGGTCGGCATTTTACAGTTAAAGCATTTGAACAATTTATCACTACCGATATCACGTTCGTCCTATTTATAACTGTTCTTTTTCACCACTAGCATAGCATTTTCTAAAGTCTGTCAATTGCTGAATTTTGGTCCAGAGAGTTTCGAGTTTAGTAAGTTCACCACATGACTCGATCGCGATGCAGAAGTTATCAAAACTTGCCAGTAAACTATATACAGTGAAACCTCTCTTAACTAACACTCCTCCAAGGCGGACACCCCTTCATAACGGATGATTTTCTAGGTCCATGACCAAACCCCTATTAAGTATAATAGTAATTAACCTCTCTTATGCGGACACTCGCTATTACGGACATGGACACCCCGGCCACATTTAAAAAAATCAACCAAACTTCTTAGCGGACACTTGTTTTGAAAAGAAATCGCATCTTTGTAAGTCTATTGGTCTTGTATGAACACTCTGTTGTGTTAATGTACTTTCAACACATCCTGTGCTCTATCTTCTGCACTGCTCCAAAAATAAACCTAGGCCTAACGGTATCGCTTTCATTGTTCTCTTGAACTTGAAAGGGTCGGGATAAGGGAATTGATACTTTCACTATCTGGTCAGTTTTACCGTGAAACTTCTTAAATCTATTGTAGGACCTGTGCGTTACAGTAGCAAGTGAGTGCATTTTTAATGGCTCCTCGTAAAAGTTTAACTTTAAAAGAGAAAGTAGACATCGTAGATTATTACAAACGTGAAAATGTGTTGTACAAGTGTTTAATATTGGAAAGACACAGGCAGCAAAAATTGTGAAATAAAACAAGAAGAGATAATTAAGGAATGGCGTCTTAATGGCAATGAGCTATAAATTAGACAGTTTCAAAGTGGTAATGGTGCTGTTATTGATAAGGCAGTGATAGAGTGGTTTAGCAAAATAAGAAGTTTGAACGTCCCTGTGTCCGGACCAATGATACAAGCCAAAGCGTTGGATTTCGCGGCAGAAATAGATATCGGAGATTTCAAAGCCTCGAACGGCTGGCTCGAGAATTTCAGAAAGCGCCACGATATAAAATTTAGAGCAATTTGCGGAGAATCCTCCACTGTTGATATCGATAATGTTTCAAGCTGGGAAGAAAAATTGCTTTCCATCACTGACGGCTATTCGCCAGAAAACATTTTAAATGCGGATGAAACTGGACTGTTTTACCACGCGTAATCCTGCGTTTTCTTGTAAGTAAACATACTGCACAAGTACATGTGCCAAATTGCAATCATTTTCTCTAATCCTCTCTGTAGTGGACACCCCTCTTTAGCGGACAGTATTTACGGTCCCAAAGGTGTCCGTTATAGAGAGGTTTCATTGTAACAGTAATATTGACAAAAGTTCATTGTTTATCAGCACTTCCATATCACTAAGACTGTCCACAGCATCGAAGAACATTCACAGGTGATCGCGAACGTCGTCACCCTCACTCTTTTTCTGAAGAACCATTTGCTTCAGTAAATTTGCTTTTTGTGCAGAGTCTTTGGACTGGTATACACTTTCTCCAATTTTTCCAAAGTTCTCTTGATGTTACACAACCCTTTTAATTTTTTCAGTTCTGCAGTTTAGATTCCCAGAAGTATGTCCGACATGGCTTTGCTGTTTCCCTGTCCCCACTCTGTCACCGCATTAGTGTTACCTTCGTTCGGCTTGGGCTTTACTTTTATGCCACTTAAGTAATGCCACACATCATTCTTGATAATTAAAGCTTTCATGAGGATTTTCCACTTGTCAAAATTATCCTTTGAAAGCATTTCGATGTGCGTTCTGTCCAATCTCACTTCTGCAACACGTGATCTGGGCCCATAACCTGTTAATGGGGCTGTAGGATCACAAAATGAAATCGCTACCTCCCGTCACTGTGAACACACGTTTTTACTAAAGTAGAACAGAAGAATGCAACACTTCAACAGATACATAAGGAGTGCATTATTTAGCAAAAACGTGTGTTCACAGTGACGAGAGGTAGTGATTTCATTTTGCGATCCTGCGGCCTCATTAACACTTTATTCTCTTCTCTGTACATACATTATTATTATTATTATTATTATTATTATTATTAGGATTGTGATATATATATTGAAATAAAATATATTGTAATTTGTAGCGGAGTCCATATCTCCAACTTTAATGCCACATGTCTGTATGCATATTAAAAGGTACTAGTCCCCAATAGTTGATGATATTCCAGTTTAAACTGGAAACAGACATGTCTTTAAATGTATCTATCATGCATATTTGCATTCTTCTAAATACAGACAGAGGAAGAATGTTATAAGCAAGTGCCAACTTATAAGGTGCGTTCAAAAAGTAATGAGCCGGAGGCTGTAATGCGCAAACCGGCGACTACATCGGCTAATCGTGGCGTGTGTAACGAGGTGTGGTTCCGACCAGAGTGTGGAAGGTCACAGCCCGTCGCTAGAGGGCACGCGTGCACGTCGCGTGACGATACAAAGCGAGCAGCAGAATGCATCAGTCGTCCAACCAAGACCAAGACAGTAGGCCATTCGACATGCTTCCTGGAGTGGTGCCCATTGGGCACACACTTTCCGCAAGTGCAGTCGTTTCTTCATGATGGTGTGCACACTTCCGATGCTAAATCCGACCACGGCGGCTATGGTGTTCACTGTCACTCGGCGGTCCTGGGTAATTAGTGCATTAACCAGCTGGACGTTGTCATCGGTAATGCAGGGGGGTGCCCCAGACCGGGCATCATCGGCTAACGACACCCGTCCTTCCCTGAAGCGCTTGTGCCACGCCTTGACCCTTGCAAGGGACATGCAGTATTCGCCGTACACTTGTGACATTCGGTGATGAATGTCCGTTCCCCCTACTCCTTTCGCTGTCAGAAACCGAACAACACCTCTTTGCTCTTCGTTTGACGCCTCCATGTCACTGTTTGCAATGTGAGTGGCAGCGTTGGACGATTGATGCATGCTGCTGCTTGCTTTGTATCGTCACGTGACGTGCACGCGTGCCCTCTAGCGACGGGCTGTGACCTTCCACGCTCTGGTCAGAACCACACCTCGTTACACACGCCACGATTAGCCGATGTCGTCGCCGGTTTGCGCATTACAGCCTCCGGCTTGTTACTTTTTGAATGCACCTTATACAAATAATGGTTTCTAAGTTAATTTTTCAAGCATATTTTTTATGTTCAGGGTTCACTTTCTACATCAGGAGCCTTAAATGCAAAAGAAACCTAATAACCACTTAAATATAGCCCAGAAATGGTGTTGACCCGATACCTAACAATTTGGTTTTTTTTCATATGCATACATAGATCTACATATGTCGGGGCATGTAAATTTTGTACATTTAGTAGCGTATTTAGATTGCTAGAGACATTGCTTAAGAATTCGTGTGTGTGTTTCTATCTGTAGGAATTATACCAAACATTTTCACTGTTCACAAAATGTTGATCATGGCCATATTTGATTGTCATCTTTTTTTTGTTACATGGCTGATAACCTAGATTTTAGGCCCCTTAAAACATCATTATTATTTTTTGTTACAGAGTGGGAACTTATTCCTTTAACAATGACAAACTGTTCTGCATACCACATTTCAAGCAGCTGTTCATTATTAAAGGAAACTATGAAGAAGGCTTTGGTTTGGATCAACACAAGAGGAAATGGAATATCTCCAGCCCGAGCAGTGATATTTTTAAAGAGGGAGAATAATGACAATCAAAAAATGTGCATGGGTGTATTCTACTCTTTTTATCATCAATTTTATATTCACCATTGTACTTAAATTAAGAAACACGTCTTTCTCACCATGTCTTTTCTGCAGCAATATAACAGAACAAGCCTAATGCATGATGAAGAGCTTATAATGGTGCCGTAAGTCTACTAACAGTAAATTGATATTAGCCAACGAAACTTGGTCATTACGAAATGCTGTTCTGCTGGAATAGAGGATATGTTTATTCTGCCAATTTTGGCCAATAAAGATGCCAAACTATAATTAAAATTTGCTGGGTGAAGGAAAAGAGGTTTCAAAATTTGTTCGTCATTCTAAATCTCTTGTGAGCCCCACAGCTGAAGGTAAAACTAAAAATATGAAAATGGCTTAGGTGAAAAGTGACTTTTGTTCATCTGCACTTACAGGCAGCAAAGATTGATCTATGAGGAGTTTCATTCAAACTCCAGAAACTCATTAGATTTCCACTCTTGTTGGAGGGTAGTGAAACATTCTTATAATATGAATAGACCTTAATATTATCTCTACCGGTATATTAATTAAATATGCTTTGGAATGGATTAAGTTGTGCAATGCCAAGGGATAGTTCTTTATTGAAAAAGCTGTTGAATTACAACAAGGATTATCTGTATTTGTCCCAACAGCATTCTGTATTAAAATGCTTGAACTGCATGGCAAGCATTTAATTACTTTGATAAACATTGAAACAACTACCAAGTAAATGGCTGTGAAACTAAGAGATTGATGTCTAAGACGGCCTATTGCATTTGTCATATACACATATATGAATGAATAATTATATATACACAGTATATTTTTTTAATGAGAACACAAATGAAAAACACTGATAGGTGGGAAGTGGACATGTGGATATGTCCGTTAGCTGTCCAATTAGTGGTCCATCATTAATATGCTTTCATACTTTGATAAGAGTTTCTCTTTCCCATGTTTAAGAAGATGTTTTTAATGTGTCAGTAGAGTCAGCCCAAATAAAGACCATTTATCAGCTATATCATGTCACATCCAATTTAAACTGAAAATGGCTGTGGGTTTACCATGAAAATCAAAATCTTGTTTAAAATTGAATTTTATCAGACCGATGGATTGAGCGGCTTCAGGTTAGTCTATTGTGGTATCAATTCAAGCCCATAGGGCTGACCATGCGTCACCCCAATATCTGCAGCCCAAATGGCTGGGCAGCGGTCGCTTGGTAGGCCTAGGCCCTTCATGGGCTGTAGTGCCAGGGGTTATTTATTATATCATATATTGGAACACCATATATGACATGTTTCTGTACCATATATTGGAACACCATTAATGACAAGTTTCTATACCATATTTTGGAATGGAGGGAGTATTAACCCTCGTACTACCATGGGATCAACGCTGACGCCAGCAGAGTTTTCAAAGTATTGTATTTTACCTGTTTTTTTTTTTTAAATATTATTTTCCTTCCGTGACTTTTAATACGGTATTATAGTTTGTCCACATCCGAAAAGGACTTTGAATTTGAGTGTATGGTTTGCTCTCTATATACAAAGTTTCATCTGTTACCGTGGGGTCAGCATTGACCCCAAATGCTATTATGCTCTTTCTCGTGGCTTAGAACAGTCGTGTTGTTTTGTATGCAATGAGATTTGTTTTCGAATTGTGTGGTGTTTGTAAATTAGTCTGTTAGTGTATGCTGCTGATACCTCTCTGTTGCGAGTCAGACAGCATTCTGAGGCATTCGTCGAGTGTGAACATGGCGAGCTGTAGTAAGTTTACAGAGAGCCAAGTTCGTGAAATCTTACTTGAGGAAGTGATTGATAGATGTGAAAGTGACAAAGATGACTAAACCAGAACTACTAAAGGAGATAACCAAAATCAGGGGCCGGGAGAAATTTTCATAAGTATTTGCTATCCAGGACTTGGCCACTGTGGTTTCCTACTGTCCTAAAAAGGGAAAAAAATATAACCCTGCTTAGCACAAACTATCCTCTGCCAGAGGTTGATAGAAATTTTCTTTGTCACACTCACTTGATTTGCATTTGTTGTGCTCAAGGACATAATGTAAAATCACAATAGTGAAAGTTGCAGTGACAGAAAGGCTGTCAATTCTTGTTCCTGGAAACGTGATATTTGAAGATACGTGAGTGTTGAAAACTATACTATGTCTATTTCTCTTTCGATCAATAAATTATGTTAAATTTTCATTGTTGTACATCCATCTGGGGAAGTAATTCCAAACTTCACAATCTTAAAGAAGCTACATAAATATTTTAAAATTTGCGGTCTAATGTTGACTCCGCGGTACTCAGTGTAACAAAAGAAATCCGGTAGTACGAGGGTTAAACAAGATTTTTTTTTTTTAATAGCAAGGACTAAGAAGTTTTACATTTAAAATTGATGTCGAATGATGTAACCGATAAAGAGGGTTCATTTTTGTGCAAACTCTACACTTCAAAAATTCACTTAAAAATATCTTCATAAACACTGCAAAAAAAATGCAAGTGACGACTCTTAAGCGAGTCGCTTGGTAGATTAATGAAGGCACTGATCTTCGTTTGAAGTCTTCCCAAACCTGAGGTTTGAAATATTCACTGTGTCCAGTTACAGATTGACAGGAGCGGATCTAGGGGAGGGCGAGGAGGGCAACCGCCCAGGGCCCAGCAGTCCGGGGGGGGCCCCGTGCCATGGATTGTTTTAAATTTAATTGATTAATTAATTATACTTTTCAAATTAATTTATAATTCATATTCTTTTTTCAGTGCAGCGATGACCTCCCGTGACCATTTAGCAAATTTAGATTTCAGTAAAATGATAGAAGACTTCAGCCGGGAAAAAAGTCACAAAGTAATATTTTAATATTTCATAGTTTACATAATCTTCTTCAAGGGGACTTAAAGGTTTACGGGATTTCATATTATTAAAAAATGTACTGTAGTGTATTCAAAATATTGTAACTATTCTTTATTTTATTATTATTACAAAACTGTGATCCATTTGATTTGATATTTTTTTATTTCCTATTGTTATGGGCCCCACCTTATCATATCGCCCAGGGCCCCGCAAGGCCTGGATCTGCTACTGCAGATTGGTATGCAGAAATGACAATAACAAAAATATTAAATTATTGCATAACCATGAATATTAATTGTTTGTGATAGCAGACCTCGCATATGTGATTGATAGTTAATTGGATATTTCCACATGTGAACAAGTAATATTCATTTTGAGGCTGTCGATGCAGTTGTGTATTACTAGGAATTCTATTGCATTCCTGTACTCGCACAGTCTCAGGCTATCAAATATACCATAATGAATTGCTTTAACTTTTAGACAAAGCTGCTCAGGCCAACTGGTCATTAATTTTGTGAATGTTGCAAAAACATTTAATCAACTTTTGCAATAAACAAGATGATATTCATAAAGAGATTCCATTTCAGATTGCTCATTTTATTCATATTTATTTTTTGTTTTTGTGTTTTAACACTAGCTCTTGCTTTTTATTCTGCTGTACTGCAGCGAGTGCAATTTGAACTGCTGCATTTGTATTCTGTGATTCTGTAGAGTTTAACTACAATATAATTTATCGACTTCTGTTTGGAAGTAATACGTTTTCACCTTATGATAAGATTCATAATGCCGAAATGAATTGAGTTATTCTAACAGATTTCATTTCCTCTTTTTTTCTTGCTAGTTCATACATATGATAGTGTTCTGTCTCTCTCGTACATCAGTATTATATATATTTTTAAAAGCATAATACTTATCTGTTGCTAGATATTGTGATATGAGATACCAGGATATAGTGTGTTCCTTTAATCAAAAGAGTGGTAGTTTTTTTCCAGAGGTAAACATAGGCTGTCAGATGTAATTCACCATTTGTCAACATTTCTGAACTCTGAAGTGTAGATATCAGTTTCTGAATGTTGATATCTAGACTTCAGACTAATTTTGAAAGGTATACTCTGTAATTGGTGGTAATCACCTGTATAAATGATATTCATGTACCTCAAAGGTATTCATATTTAAAATGCACTTAGAATTCTATGAGTGTAATTTATCATTTATTATAAATCTTATATTTTCCAACAATCATACATAGAATCTATTAAATTTATGAAGTTTGAAGATATTTTATGATATGGAAGTTCTGTGTTAATATTACTGAAACTTTTTATGATGAAATATATCTGAAGATATATGTACATAATTTTAAAAGACTTTTTTTGGAAAGCATAAGGTCTGTGTTAATAGATATTAAGTTTTTATTGTAAATTATTTGATCACTCTTGTTACAGTTCTTATATGCTCTCTTCTATTGATACTACTTTCCATTTTATGCTATTTTTTTTTCTTATCCATTGCATTTAATTTGGAAATACAACGAGATCTCATCAAATGGCCGTAATAAAACATGTAGTTTTCATTCATTGTAAGCTGGGTTATTCACCATGACCAAATTGTACACTTCCCATTTTTCCCAGCCTGAAATAGGTGTATACAGTAATGTGGTTTTTGATATGGAGTTTATGCCAACTGTGTGAGCTGCATTTTATTATTGCAGTATTTAAGTCTTTCCAAAATATAACCATTCTTCAAGTACCATTTTTCATGACTTTTCATTTAATTGGTGTAGTCACGTCCTAGTTTGTGAACCCTGGGCAACGGCTGAGTGACCTAGTAAGTGATCCTGACTGTGGGCATCTTGAAAATATTCTGAGTCATTGCCCTTCTTGTGCTCAGGCGACTAGGACTACCAAACCCACTTATTTGTTCCATGAGGTAAACTCTCGGTGTGCAAGTAAGGCTAGCAAACTACTTCCCTTGTACTTTCTAAACCTCCTAAAATTGTCATGAGCAGGTCTTAGACCTATGGGAGTGATGGAGTCCCACCAAAAGTACAAAATATTCACCAAAAGTTTCTCCATCTTTTCAATATTAACTAACATAAATGATAATTTCCATAAATACCTGTCCCCGGTAATATACTATCCAAAAATTGTTTTTTCTATAACCGTTTATAAATTACAGGAACAAAAGTTGAATAAACTATGAACCAACGAGCCCAAAAACCTTTTAGTCTAATCTGATGCTGGCTGTGAAGTCTAAGCTGTTACATTATGACTATTTTATTCCATCTTGTATTTGGACATGGACAGTTCTATGCTGCTCTAGTATATGCACACAATTTTTAAGATAAACCAATATAAAACACCTGGGAAATGGAACTTGATTATGAGGTTGTTTCTTTTTGGTGTTACCAAATGAGTTCACTTGCTTCAGTAGAGAGTTCATGTAAATCTTGTGGGACTGTTTGCTTTGCAGCCAGACAACACACTCCAAGTAAAAACAAAATTACAAGCTAACTGAAATCAATAGCTTCAAATTTTACCATCATAAATTTTATCTCCAAATTGTTAACTATCAACTGGACTCACCTTCAGTCTGAATGAACTCATGATATTTACTTTCTGTTGTACCATGCAGTTCCTTAAAAGTGAGATTTCATTGTATTTCATTTTTCCTTACCAATGTACAAACTGTAAATAGCCGTGTATATTCCTGAGCCAGATGATAAAGAATGGTAAATCTCTATTAAATTAGCTTGGAACCCATATTTCTGGTCGAAATTTAGGGTATTTTTGAATCTCCCCAAGAGAAAATAATTTATTGGCAAGAAGAAAGTTGTTCCATTCAGTATCCTTGGTAGTCATTTGGCTTGGCTCTAATAGTTATTGCTCATTATCACGGTTCACTTACATCTTTGTAAAACGTATTATTGTTATTATGACAAGTGAAAGCTTTTCCATACAATTGTGTTTTTGCTTGCTATGTTTTCTTTTTTCCATGAATTATCTTTCTTTCTTTCTTTCTTTCTTTCTTTCTTTCTTTCTTTCCTTCTTTCCTTCTCATTGAGCAATTGTATTTTGTAAAAACAAGATTTGTCATTATACTGTACTCATTTGGTTATAAAACTGTGTTTTACAAAAAAAAAATGTTCTTTACTCTTCATCATCTATGTCAATGTTGTTCACAAAAAAGCGATCCAGCATGCTCTGGCATGTTGCTTTTGTGAGTGAGACCCCAGACTCATCTCCTATTCCAGGTTTCTAGGACATGCACTAGTTGCCAACCTTGGCCTGAGGAACTCTTTCTTACGAACAGTCTGAAAAAGGTAAAAGGCGGGGATAGGAAGCAGCACCCCATGCTAAAAATGTGAATGCATGCCACACAGCATGAATTTGGCTATCCAGCACATGTCTCATCTATGGTAAATTTGTTGAGACACACATTACCATTGTAATGGAAGTCAGATTTGGATTCAAAATTAGTTTCTCTGGTTATTTGCTCTATCATATTACGGTACAATGTTGAAATCGGCAAGTAGATAATAGGGAGCCATTCTACAAAAAGAAAGTAACATCATGGAATAAGAAATTAAAAGAAGGAAATAATTCAATAGAGAGGAAGTCGGTAATTCAAAGATCGGACAGATCATGGTATGCCTTTAGAAGTAATGGACGGCAATGCCTAGCATTGGCCAGCCACAAGCTTGCTATGGTTGTTATCTCCAGCCTTTAAGTGGAGAAGTTAAGGGAGGGAGTATCTGTTCCTAGAGAACAGCTGAATTCGAATGACCTTGCTCAATTGCTTACTAGCTGGCTTTGGCCAAAATGAGATTCAGGCCTCGGTGCTGACCACTCAAGATTTTGAATTATATGGTATCGAGGGAAGGCTGCTACAGGCAATCAAAAGTGTTTACGTTGAAAATCAGGCTGCAATGAGAGTTGATTATTTAGGATAGTTCTTGGTTCAAGGTTGTTACAGGAGTGAGGCAAGGCTGTAACTGCTCACCACTACTGTTCATTTTATATATGGGCCATTTGCTGAAGGGCATAAACTGGCTGGGTGGGATTTAATTAGGTGGAAACCAGGTAAGCAATCTGGCCTATGCTGATGACCTGGTTGTAATGACAGACTTAGTCGAAACATGTTAGAACTTCAACAGAAATGCAGGGAATATGGTAAAAAGATCAGCATTTCAAAGATGAAGGTTATGTCGGTAGGGAAAAAATAAAATAAAAATAGAATGCCAGGTAGGAGGAACTGAATTGGAGAAGGTGGAACATTTTAATTACTTTGACTCTGTATTCTCTCAGGATGGTCATATGGGGAAGAAATAGTTGATGTGCAGAAAAGCTAATGCAGCGAGTTCTCAGTTCCAATCTACAATATTCTGCAAGAAAGAAGTTAGTGTAGTGATGAAATTCTTCCAACATCGCTCAGTATTTATACAGACCTTGCTGTATTGAAGTGAGAGTTTGTTAGATTCAGGATATCTGATACAAAACCTAGAGGTAATTGCTACACAAGTGATTGCCAGGACAAATAGATGGGAGCAATGGCAGGAAGGTACTCGTAATGAAGAGATAAAGGCTAAGTTAGAAATGAACACTCTAGATGAAGCTGTTCATATGAGCCGACTCAAGAGAGTTGAGTCATGTGAAGAGAATGGGGGAGGAGAGATTACCTGACAGGTTAATGAGTTCGGCTGTAGAGGGTAAGAGAAGCAGAGGTAGACCTAGGAGGTGATGGTTAGATTCAATATTGAACAACTTCAAAGTGAGAGGTGTAGAAGCAGTGGAGGCCACAGTGCTAATTGCTAATAGGGGATCGTGGAGGCGACTTGTTTGCAGACAGAGGCTTGCAGACTAGACTGGGTGCTGAAAGGCAATGTATGACATTAATGTGTAAAGTCACCAGTTCCTTAATATAGGGATGAATCTGGTCAGTGAGCATATTAGAGCTGGTTCAACATTCAAGCTGTTCCAGAGTTCTGGATTGATTGATATCAAAGGAAGAACCCTCGACTTCACCGTGGCAATGGGATAAAATTAATAAAGTCGAAGCATTTCACTCTTCAAATCGGATTGAAAACACAGCAATTCATACTCGAGTGTGTTCAGGCATTCAATCTGCATTGATAGGCATGCATAAACGGAAGGAGAACGTATTCCACCCCATAGTACAAATTGTACATGCACGTCCAAATCTTCTTTGGCTAACCCTTAATCCATCTTTGAACAACTCCCCCAGAGGTAAGCATACCGCAGATCATGATCATCGGCTTTAACTCGAATCAGAGTATAAATCTTCTTCCTTTAGTCCAGTTTGTGGATGTGTTTACGGTGACTAAAGAGTCCAATTCTGGCATAGAACAAGCGTCCACACAAGTCACATAGTATTGCTGGAGGAGGACGTGATTGGGCTGCTCGAAGTTTCCTAGCTTGACGCTTGGCCTCTTCATGTGTGCGTCGATCTCTTTCAAACGTTTTTACAGTATCCGAGATGATACGGCGCCAAGTTGAGCGGTCTGCAGCCAGCATGTCCCAGGTTTGTGAATCAAGACCTGTCAATTTCAGGGTCTGCTTAAATTGGTCCTTGTAGCGCTAGGACCACCATGAGGTCTGGTGCCATAGCATAACTCGCCATATAGCATTTGACGCGGTAATCTCACATCATCCATCCGATGGACATGACCAATCCATCTAAATTGGTGACCTATTATGGATGATTCTATGCTGTTGATTTGAGCCTTTTCGAGAACAGCAATATTGGTAATGCGGTCTTCCCATTTAATCCTCAGGATTGAGCGAAGTTTTTGTAGGTGGAAGCGCTCAATTTTCCTAAGATCACGTAGGGTCCACGTTTCACAGCCATACAACAATGTAGAAATGACTACTGCTTTGTACACCATAAGCTTTGTACTCGTGGACAGATCTTTATTCATGAAGACCCGGTGCGCTAATTGTCCATATGCTGCATGGGCTGCGCCAATTCTCTTATCCACATCCTGCTCACCGGTACAGCTCACAGAAATGGTACTGCCCAGGTACGAGAAGTGGTCTACCTGTTCTAATGGCAAATTTGAGATTGAGATATTGAACTGAGGACGAGGTGTGCCTGGTGAAGGTTGTGCCTTATTGACATTTGTGTTGTGTCTTATTGACATTTATGGTAAGATCAAAATGATCACATGCACTTTTGTATCAATTATCTGACTCTTGCAGGTCTTCTGGTGTGAGAGTTGGTGCCGCAGCATCATCTGCATACAACATATTAGTAACATTAGTAACCTGAGTTTTCCTCAAGGAGCGGAGACAAGTTAGGTTGAAAAGACCTCCATCAAAACGATACTTGACCTCCACACCTGGGATTTTTGTGGGTGAATCATAAAGCATTGCAGCCAAGTACAGCGCGAAAAGTGTTGGAGCCAGTACACATCCTTGTTTCAGTCCATGGGTAATAGGAAACTCATCGGACATCTTATTCTGATGGCAAACCTGACCTGTCATGCTATCATGGAGAGCCTTGATTATATCTACAAAACGCTGAGGGTAACCAAACCGCTTCAGCACCGCCCACATGGCTGGTCTTGGAACCAAATCAAATGCCTTTTCCAAGTCATAAAAGACTAAGAAGAGTGGATTCTGTTGTTCTCTACATTTTTCTTGTAGCTGTCTCACACAGAAAATCAAGTCAATTGTGCTTCTGGAAGCTCTAAATCCGCATTGTGACTCTGGGAGGATCTTCTCAGAGATAACCTTGAGGTGGTTAAGTAGAATTCTTGCAAGAATCTTTCCCACAATTGATAGCAGTGATATACCACGGTAGTTGCCACAAACACTGCGATCACCCTTCTTAAAGATAGTGATAATAGTGGCATTCTTTAGGTCTCCAGGTACCTTTCTTGATTCCCATATTCTGAGGATAAGGGTGAAAATCCTTGTTTTGAGGGAATGACCTCCGGCTTGAATTAGTTCCAGTGGGATGTTATCTGGGCCAGGTGCCTTTCTGGGTTTCAATTGGGTGAGAGCTGCAGTGAATTCATGATAAGTAGGAGGTACTGCCAATCACAGTTGTTCAGGTTGTCACGGCACATCACAAAGGAAGTCTTCAGCAGCTGCTGATGGACGTTTTAAGAGATTGGAGAAGTGCTCCTTCCAGCATTCCAAGATTTCTTGACTGTCAGTAAAGGTAGTAGAATTATCAGCGCTTTTCAGTGTACCTGATGATGAGCGAGATGGTCCATATATTTCCTTGAGTACTGCATAGAACTTCCTCAAGTCTCGAGCATCCGATAGTCTCTGCAGTTCCTGAGCCTTCTGTTGCCACCAAGTATTTTTAATCTGCCTTATCTGCATCTGACATTTACCCTCTCTCTTTGTGTTGGAAGTTGGATCTTGAAGATGGGCAAGATAGGCATTCCTTTTGGCATTGATGAGAGACAGAATTTCTTCATTGTTGTCATCAAACCAGTCTTGTCTTTTCCGCACTATAAAACCAATGGTTTCCTCAGCTGACTGTGTGATAATCTTCTGTAGTGTGGCCCATTCTTGCTGAATGTCATTCGTTACTGGATTTTCTGATAACTGGGTGACGATCCTGTTTCCAAAATGTTTATAGATGGATTCATCCTGAAGTTTGGATGTATTAAACTTCTTTCTTGGTAAATTTTTGATGTTCCTAGGTAGTTTAGGTTTGATGGATATCCTGAGCTTACGTATAAGAAGTTTATGATCTGTCCAACAATCGTCTTGCTGTTCTGGTAATAAGAGTGTCCTTTTTATCACATTGCCGGGTAATGATATAATTAAGAATGTGCCAATGTTTGGAACGAGGATGCATCCACGTGAATTTGAAGCGGTTAGGTAGCCGGAAGTGCGTGTTGGTAATGAACAGCTCGTGTTCTGGACAAAGACCAAGAAGCAACAGTCCATTGAGATTACATTTTCCAAGTCCCTGTTTGCCCATCACATTATTCCATAGCCTGTGATCTTTCCCAACTCTGGCATTGAAATCACCGAGGAGCAAGAGTTTATCTGCAGATGGTACCTTGGAGATGATTTCACTTAGTTGATCATAGAATTGAGCCTTTACTTCATCATCAGAATCTAAGGTAGAAGCATAGACAGAGAGACGAGTGTCATAAAGCAACCTCCTCAGAGTGGTATGCGGAGAGTCATGAGCCTTTCGCTGATTGCAATGGGCGTAAGTTGGTGATAATTTACCAGTTTGGTCTTCACAGCGAAGCCCACACCATGAATACGACATTCACCCTCCTCCTTTCCTTCCCAGAAGATGGTATATCCTGTTCCAGATTCAGTAATCTGGCCTTCAGAAGACAGCCTAGTTTCACTGAGAGCAGCAATGTCAACGTTGAGTCTTGATAACTCATGGGTTACAAGAGCTGACCTTCTCTCAGGTGTAACGTTATTGTCCAAATCAAACAAAGTTCTGATGTTCCATGATCCAATAATCAATTCGTGATTCTTTACTGTTTTTGAGTTTCGACCGCATGAGAGGTGATCTGCTGAGTGCGGTTGCCCAGCCGGACCAAGATTGTGACTTCCGATATTTAGCCCACCTCTTCTAGGACCTTCCCCATGTGGGGTGGGCAGCGGTGATCCTAAATAGGCCTGCCCAAACACAGATGCAGGACCGAATTCCTGAGTAGTCACAGAGTCTCCGGAAGACGACCATCACACATCTGCTGCCAACGTGCAGGTCCGAACTAGGGGCTTCCAGTTACACCCATAACCTGCCCCCACCATCCATATCCCATCGCCGTTGGACTTTGAAAGTAAGTGACGTTCGGAAGAAGTGCCACTGGCGTGAATTTGTTTAGGGTGGATCTCAGCTTGCCAGGACGAGACCCACATACTATGATCTCTGAGTCTTATCCTGCTGCTCACAAAGAATAAGACATGCAGGACCGAACACAGAGACTGCAACGCACTGCTGCATACTCAAGTACTACTGAGGTGTGCCTTTACAGCCAGTCCGTCTGGCCTGACCTCTTCCGCCTCTATGACCGTTGGGAGCCATGAGAGTGATTGGCTCCTCCTCCGCTCATTTTGCCGTTGGGCCAAAATCTGCCCATCATAACAATGGACAATAGTTTGCCTATTAAACCTGAGCATTAGCCTACCCCATCGGCCAACCACACTGTGTCAGAGTTCACCTCTTCCACTGCAGGTACCGTTGAGGACTTCACCGTAACCCTGGCAAGGGACCCTAACAAGATACTACCAGCCGGGTTCTCCTCTATCACTCTCTACTTTATTCTACTGAGACTATCCCTGTATAACATCACACTTCCTTATGTAGGTGACTGTAGGTTATACAGGCACACTTGCTAGTGCCTATAAGATACCACCACTGCTCTAGTAGTGCAGTACTATACCGCAGATACCACTGCGTTAAAACAATCTTCATGCTACAACGTTTGGAGCATTGAGTTATGAATCAAAGAGCTGCTCACGGCCATCCTAAGTATGAGTTTAGCTATTATCTTTTCTTTTCTTGCACATTATCGATGAATGCTAGGATGGTTAATTACTTCATTCTTGTAATTAATTACATCTAAACACTTTACTGCAGACCAGGACTTGTCTTAGACAGGGGCAAACGCAGCTATTACTTCAGTCCCCACCACTCGTTATTTGCTATAAAACACTGTTTCACAGAGGGAGAGAGGTTTTATTTAGCATGCTCGCAAGCATGATGTCTTATCACCATACCATATTGCTCCAGTGCTTCCATACTCCTGTGCCCTGCGCGATACATGCCAGTCTGATTGGAAGTTGTGTTTACATGTTTGCCTCGCCCGCTTCCCCCAAGCTATTCCATACCAGTACTGCACAGTCTCCGTATGACCCAGCACGGCCCGATTTCTCGCTGCCGCAACCACACCGTAAGTTCACCACACTTCTTTTTTACATATTTCCACTTTTTCTTTGTTTAGCCTTCCACTTTTTCGGTTTAATATTTACCATAGTTCACACAGGGACTTTCTTTTCCAGTTATGAATGGTCACCTCTTACTGGTTTTCGGAGGTTATTATCGGAAGCAGGACATTCGAAACCAAAACAGTGCACCAAGCCTTTTTCCAAGACTTTCATTATGACAGTGTTTTAAAAACTTTTTAAAGTGTTATTTTCATCATCTGTGTGTTATTTTAATAAGTATATTAATGTCATTGAGTGTTACCAAAACCGTAGGCTGATGAAGGTGTCAATGTTTCAAGACACCGAAACATGTACCAACATACGTAAAGACAAGTGATTATGTCACGATAAAATCTTTAATAAAACAAGTATTGACTAGGCGGAACCATAAAAAACTTTGTTTAGTATTACATTCTGTCAACACGGAAAAATGTGCGACTTTAAAAGTCAAAAAGGCCTAAATGTTGAAATAAATCCAGTTTTTAGTGTAATGTGTCAAGTTCTTCATTTTGTGATGAAATTGTTTAAATGGACCATATAAGAGTGGTTAATAACTGTAAGATGAAAAAAGTTTACAGCTGAAACACACAATTTTATTTGTTGCTTTAGAATAAAGACGTCACTTTCTCTCTGTTTCTTTCTCTATTGGACAATGTTTAGTTGTAAATGTCAGATGAAAGCAGTCTTTTAATTTCATTCATTGGATATTCATAATTATATACAAACGCAATTTAAGATTTCGCACAGCTGCCGTCTTGAATTCTTGTAAAATTGAATTAAATTAGATACCAGTATAGCAAGCCTTCTATAAAGATTTACCGTGTGGGGTTTCCAAGAAATAGCCTTCATAGTTGTGCAAATTATTAGGTTCAAATAATGAATTTGAATCAGTAAAATTTGCTTATTCAAAATAATTGACAATATAGCAATCTTTTTTCCCCTTTTCAATACAATTTGTTTAAATTAAAAACACCTTTTATTAAAGGGACTTGTTTCAGTCTTTTGGACCATCATCAGCGTTAGCAATCTCATGTCTAATAAATACCTATACTTGATGTACAAATTCATAAAACTTAACATTACTACAAAACTAAGTTGCTTACAATATCATTATACAAGATTTATCCCTTTTAAAAATTATTTGAAATTCTTTTTTTTTAAGTTTTTTTTTTTTTTTTACTCTTTAACAATTAATTAAAATGTGGAAGTCATTTTTAGCCTTATTTTCATTTATGAAAAAAAAAAATAGGCTTATCAGATCACCTTTTGTGCATGTGTGTGTGTCTCCCCCTCTAATATCTTCTAAACGGCTGGAGCAATTTCAATGAAACTCTGTACGGTCATAGTAAGTGTCCTGTATCAAAAATGTATTGTTACATGTAATTGATCAAATGGATAAATACAATCTAATCTAATCAAATCTACTATTTCGGCCGACCTGGATCGCGCCCTTCAAATTTTATTACGTCTCACCAATCCAACATGGCAGCTGTGCGAAATATTTCACCGGCATTCTATATCTCTGAAACTGTTACTCATATCACCCTGACATTTTGTACGGTGGTAAAGGGCACTACGGTATTAGACGTTCACCTATGTGACTTTCAACAACTTGTTAACTACAAAACGAACATGGCGGGCAAGCGAAGTTGAAACATTTAAATATACTTTACTCGCGATTTAACCATCCGAATGCAGTGAAACTTGGTACAGCAAATGACTATACAAATTGCAATGCACTGACAATCCAATTTTGTTCAATTATTTACATAACCTTAAGATGGCAGCTGTGCGAAATTTTTAAATCAAGTTTTTATTTCTTGTGTTCTAATCATGCGATCTAAATCAACGTTTGAATAATGAATGTACACAATAATCTTCATCTATTAGTACATAACTCTATGGCCTAAATATATTAAAATCCAACATGGCGACCATCCGAAATATTTAGATGGTTATCAATATCTATTAATCTATGACAGCAATCAAACTGAAATTTTGTATGTGTATAGAGGCTATAAACATAAGTTCACTTCTGGGACGTTCAATGACCTGGTGAGCATAAATCCAACATGGCGGCGACGCGAAATTTAAATATTCAAATGGACGTTTCTCGCGATTTAACCAATCGAGCGCAATGAAACTTGGTACGGTATACGCTTATATAAAGTTTAATCCACTGGCATCTAATTCATTTAAATTCTTTTCATAACCACAAGATGGCGGCTGTGCGAAATTTTAAAATCTCGTTCCTATTTCTTGTGTCCTAATCATGCGATTGAAGTTTGAATAAAACACCTAAACAATAATCTTCATGTAATAGTACATAACTCTAAGGCCTATATACAGAAATCCAACATGGTGACCTTCCGAAATATTTAGACGGTTCTCAATGTCTACGAATTTATTACAGCAATCAAACTGAAAATTTGCATGTTGATAGAGGCTATTAGTCTAATATAAGTAGGATACATAAAATAGGCTATTTAGTTCTTCACGGAACTACTTGTGTCCATCGTGTTATTTTAAAAGAATTTTCTTCTATTCAATTGAATCATACAGTATTTTGTGGATTCCATTTGACAGTTTTCTCTGTAATATAAAATGTAGTTCAAATTAGAGTGACCATTTTTTTTTATTATTATTCTTTTATTATGATTCATACCAATGTGTGTATATATTAATAAAGTTAATGGAAACTTACATCTTTGATAGGTGGCTTCAATATTTACTTAGAAGAATGGGAACTGGCAAATAGTGTTTCTAAGTTTTAAGTTTTCATCCCAAACAATGGCAAACAAATATATTGTGATGTGTAGTAGTAGTTATTTAATCTGTAAAAGGAAGCTTTTAGCTTTACGTGACAGTTAATCATGCGATCATGAGCCACGGGGCCTCCTTTTCACGTGGAATCCGAACCACAGGACATGGCATTTAAGTTCGAAAATCTCACTTGTATTGACCGAGTATCGAACCCGGTCCACCTTGGTGAGAGGCCAACAGCTTGACCTCTGCGCCACCACGTCCCCCAATCTGTAAAAGGAATAGGAGATTTGTTTAAGACCGAAACATGTTCCATTAAATAAGATGTGTTTTAATTGAAACAAATTGTATTTAAAAGTGGAAAATAGTTTGTTACATTGTTATCAATTCAACATGGGCAATAAAAATGACAATAGTCACAGATAACATCAAAATTATTGTATTGATCAACTGGTTACATATTTTATTAACCTAGGCTACTTAGTGACGTTTTCTCCGCTATGGACTTACAACTTTTTCCATAAGGAATTGTGTCTGTATATTTTCAGAACTGGGGATTCCGCGTGTCACCTTAGCTGGATACGTTTCCTCTTTTTTCATTGGCTTTGGGATATACCCTCTAAATCAGATGGCTTCAATCCATGCTCCATGAATCTTTGATTAGGCCAATTTAAGAGGGGCTCATCAGTAAAAAGGATTTTGAATCCCTCTGCTCTAAATGAACACGAGACCTAGAATAATCTAAACAAGACGTTTGACATTCTGCATTAGCAAGGCTCCTGTCTTAGTCGAATTTCTAAAAAATATTTTTACTGTCAGTTTCTTACGAGGAAATATAATTAAGACTGTTCTTTAAATAATTTCAGCGCCTTGCAAAACATTTTTACTGGATTAAGTCATGAGAAGTATAAATGCAATGTTGGGAAACTGGCATCTAGTCTAAACACCTCTGTACTTAGGGTTGCCAGATTTCAAGAATGGAAAAACGGAACACACGTTCCAAAACATTGTTTTATTTTTATTTTTTATTAAGGTTGTTAAATGTTGTAATAAATAATTAACATACGTATTTAATAAGCATTACATAATCAAATACACAACATTAAAATTAGATATTGCTGACATATCATATAGTCTTGTGACACCAGCCAGCAGCTTACAAATGCTTTTCATTTGAACGACCCTTTACAAGGATTTGTTTTATTTGTAAGTACCTTCTGATAAAATTCACTACAATTTTCGTCATAATAATATTGTAATATGTGAACAATTCTTGTTTTATCAAACTAATGGAGCGTCTGTTTCTATCATCTCTCCATTTGATATTCATGACAGAAACAAAACTCTCTCCGTAAAAGCGTTGGAGGGGAAAATTCTGAGTATGAGCTTCACAAGGACGAAGATATTCCTTAGTGTTGTTGCCCCTAATAAATCTATAACATGTACCCATCTATATAACACATTGAAATCATTTTCTCTTTCAAGCTTGCACCTGTATCACCAATTACAATCAATTCTGAAGCAGGACATTTGAAAATTGGTGCGAAATTCAATATATTATCAAATTAACAAACAACGGAATATTTGGCGTTCCGTTAAAGATTAAAACGGAACGCGGAACAAAAAAACGGAATTGTTCCGGATAAAACGGGACGTCTGGCAAGCCTATCCTGTACTTGCTGACAACTTGTGTTTGCGAGAGAGTTGGAGTGTTCATATCTTGCTAAGCTCATTTTGATGAGAAAGCTGGTATTTGCAGAGAGCAGAACAGACACGTGCTACGTAGCACTAAAAATATAAATATAAAGGACTCACCTCCCACAGCTCGAGCCACATGACATTGTTAAAAGGCACGGCACGGCGAGGCGCGAGCGACTCTGCACGTGCGTGGCCTCCCCCGCCCAACTTCTTGCTTCGTTTCATTTTTTCTTGCATCCCTATTATCTTTCTTCACTTGTCGTCGTCACGCGTCTCTGCAGGAGGCCGCCACTTCTGTAGCATCATACGACACAAATATAGACTATTTTAAACACAAGCAGGCGAGTTTCAACAATTCAAGAAAAAGGCCATCTCAAGTCTAAGAAGAACTGTGTTTATATACAAAAGCTTCATGCCTTCATTGAGATGTAGCGGTGATGATGGAAACACAGGCGTACGCTGGATGGATCCTATATCATTATCTTTAGAAACGACTGCATTTTTGTTTTCAAAAAATAAAGAAGGCGGCGGTTTCTGTCGTTTACAAACAACGTGCATTAGATAGAGTATTTATTGCTCCTCTCGGTAACTTTATTGAAGCTTTAATTTTTGGTCATCCTGTTGGGGAAGGGGGGCCTGAACTCATCATATCGTCGCTGAACTTGCAATACCGCGTATCTGACAATGCTCTTCGTTTCCATTATTTTCCTTATCATTGGTCACGCCTCCCAGCCGTATGTGGATGTGCCGTCCAACAGAATATTTTACGGTAAACTGCTTTTATTTGTGAACTTCAATAAATCTGACCAAAATAACACATAAGGGACGTGAAATCAGCTACTATCCAGGAGAAGGACACAAAGAGAGGTCATAAGTGAAGGCCGGTTTCACGGAGAGGGAAGAAACACATGAACACATGATAGTCCCTTACCCTCATGAACACACGATCCTTATAGCGCTGATGCCAGACTGGTTACGGTGAACGGCCTTTTACAAAGTTGGAGGCTGCTCTATGTAAGCAGTAAGGTTTCAATGATCGCGCTCCAACGGACGGAAATCAGTTGGACTTGTTCCCTTCCTCTTTGTGAGAACGACCTGCCTGCGTGACCTTCATCTGGATATCAGCTGGCTGCATGTCTGTTACGTGCTATATTGTTTACGTTTCTCAGATTTGTTGATGTTTCGATACAAAACCAGTTTTATCACGTCTCGTCTTCTGGTTTCCGAGTTTACTCACAGTAGTAAGCTTGAAGGTGGTGCTGCCGAATGTGACGTACGTTTCCTCCTATTTTCTTTTAAACTGGCTGTCACTCAGGAGGTTCGATTCCTGGCTCTGCAAATACATTTTAATTTTGGTGTGAGGGCTGGAACGGGGTATAATCAACCTCGTGAGGCAAAACTGAGAAGAGGAGGGTTTGGTTCCTATCTCACCCATACTGCAAATGGTTTTCCATGGTTTTTGCCACTTCTAGTCCAGAAAAATGCTGGGATGGTTCCTAACTTGATGCCAAGGCCGCTTCTTTCCCAATCATATTCCCAACTTACAAATACACACGCTAGTAGGCTACAACTATCACAATAACACAGGTTGTCAGACAAATTGTACATACACCCAAGTACAAGGGGCTATATGGCCACAATGTCGCAGTCCCTAAAATACTGCAATCTACAACAACTTTCTCCTAAACCACGCACATGTTTAGCCTATTTTCATCATATGAATAAATAGGCTTATGAGAAATCCTTTTGTGCGTGTGTATGTGTGTGTGTGTGTCCCAATAAAAATATAAACGGCAAGAGCGATTTCAATGAAACTCGGTTAGGACATAGTACTATTTTTTTTATCACCCCGACCGTGTCCTTCAAATTTAAATAAGTTTCACCAATCCAACATGGCGGCTGCGCGAAATACTTCACTGGCATTCTATATCTCTGAAACAATTAACGACATCACCCTAAAGTTTTGTATGGTGATAGAGAATACTAAGTTAAGATCATATTTGTGACGCTCAGAAACATGTTAAGTTCAAAACCTGCATGGCGGCCGAGCAAATTTAAAATATTCAAATACCATTTTCTCGAGATTTAATCAACCGAGCGCTGTGAAACCTAACACCCCACATGTCTGTGCAAGATTTAATCTACTAGCATCTAATTCAAATCAACTGTTCTTATAAATGCAAGATGGCGGCAGTGAGAACTTTTAAAATTAAGTTTTTACTTTTTGTGTCCTAATCATGCTATCAAGGTCAACGTTTGAATAATGAACCTACGCAACAATATTCTACTAATAGTGCGTAACTCTATGGCCTACATGTAGAACAATCCAACATGGCGACCATCCGCGACCATTACAGCAATCAAACTGATTTTTTTAAATGTTGATAGAGGCTATTAACATAAGTTCACCTATGGGACTTTCAATAACTTGATGAACACAAATCTAACATGGCGGCGACGCGAAATTTAAATATTTTTATATATTTTTCTGGCGACTTAATTATCCGAGCAGAGTGAAACATAGTACGGTAAATCCTCATACAGGGCTTAATATATTGGCGTCTAATTAAATTATGTTACTATGAGAACTTAAAATGGCGGCTGTGCAAAATGTGTAAAATCACGTTTTTATTTCTCGTGTCCCAAACAAGCGATCGAAATGTAGGTTGCTACCTTATTTTTTATTTATCGTGTCTTATTCAGGGGATTGAAGGGTTATTCGTATGCTGGGCTATGATAACAATCATTATTTAATGACACTAAACTCTGTTGCTTACTTTTCGTAAATCATAGAAGCCGTGCATTTGACTTTTTTTTAAAATGAATTCTCATGGTTCGTTACAGAAAGATGCCATTTCGCTGGAGGAGTCTTAATCACCGATATTGAAAGCTCTATATTATGGGACATAACTTCTCATTGCAATGGTGTTGGTGAAGACATAGGTCGTGATTCGAAATCTATCTAGTACTGTATATCACATGGATATAATCCTTTTAATAAGCAGGAGAGTTTTTTTTAATAGAAAGACCAGTGGGATATAAGAAAATAAGCTATTTAGTTCTTCACGGAACTACTTGTATTATATACAGTTTCTATGTCATTCGGCACTCTCTGACCTGAGGAATTGTACTTTCCCTACTACCTATTAATACTCCACCCATCCTGTAGTCTATATTTTCTCATTTCAGAAAATGCTGTTTAACTCAGCTCTGACCATTTGATATTCTACAACCATTTCCCTTCTTCGAAGCGTAACCGCCATAGGGACTCATTTTCAACTCGAACTTTTCAAAGCATATCAGTCAGAGAAGCTAAACTCTTCAGATAATTTATATGGATCTCAAATTTCCAATGTCTGGTGAAGATAGTAGCTAAAAGAGTATATGATAATCGCCATGAAGGCCACAAAAGCGTTGATCAGTGACCGTATGGTGCTCTTTAGATTCAGCAATTACGTCAAGACTTGACAAATGAGCTATCTTGGGTTTGGACCGTTCAGGGTGTAATTAGCTCGCATCCCTGCCCGGAATACAGAGAATTCGAATTCGAATCCCTATGGTGGTCTCATTTCGACTCTAACTCCTCAAAACATGTTTGTCTTTAGAGAGTCCATATTCTAAATGAATTTTTATTCACTCTTCTTTTATAGCCTTTCCTCCTCAGTTCATAAGTCTCAGTTCCAATTGTAGTCTCTCGGTATCCTGTCTATAATTTCCCACACTCCAACCACAAGTGTCTCCCTTTTTGATATTTAATTTCTTGTTATATAGAGTTGTCAATCAGGCTTGGTCAGCCCTTTCTCCAACTGGGCTTCCTCGCCTGTCCCAGGCACCGGTCTTTTCACGCATAGGCTGCTTCTAGGACCGATTAGCGTACCGGCAGCCATTCTGGTCGGGTCTGCCTCCAAAGGGGTCGACTAGGAAAATCCAAACAGGGAAAATTGCCTACAAATTATTGTCAGTTGCTCGGTTTTATAATCTGTAATTTACAAGTGATTTATTATTAGCACCGTCTTGTAATCTCTAATTTACAAGTGATTATTATTTGCATGCTTTTATAATCTGTAATTTACAAGTGATCATTTTCTTCACAGTTACGTGATCTGTAATTTACAGGTGATAATTATTTTCACAGTTACGTGATCTGTAATTTACAGGTGATTATTATTTACACCGTTTTGTAATCTGTAATTTACAAGTGATTATTATTTGCATGGTTTTGTAATCTGTAATTTACAAGTGATTATTATTTGCATGGTTTTGTAATCTGTAATTTGCAAGTGCTTATTATTTTCACAGTTACGTGATCTCTAATTTACAGGTGATTATTATTTACACCGTTTTTTAAATCTGTAATTTACAGGTGATTATTACATACATAGTTTTGTAATCTGTCATTTACAAGTGATTATTATTAGCACCGTTTTGTTATCTGAAATTTATAAGTGATTATTATTAGCATCGTTTCGTAATCTGTAATTTACAAGTGATTGTTATTAGCATCGTTTTGTAATCTGTCATTTACAAGTGATTATTATTTTCACAGTTACGTGATCTCTAATTTACAGGTGATTATTATTTACACCGTTTTTTAATCTGTAATTTACAGGTGATTATTATATACATAGTTTTGTAATCTGTCATTTACAAGTGATTATTATTAGCACCGTTTTGTTATCTGCAATTTACAAGTGATTATTATTAGCATCGTTTTGTAATCTGTAATTTACAAGCGATTGTTAATAGCACCGTTTTGTGATCTGTAATTTACAAGGGATTGTTAATAGCGCCGTTTTGTGATCTGTAATTTACAAGGGATTGTTAATAGCACCGTTTTGTGATCTGTAATTTACAAGGGATTGTTAATAGCACCGTTTTGTAATCTGTAATTTACAAGGGATTGTTAATAGCACCGTTTTGTAATCTGTAATTTACAAGGGATTGTTAATAGCACCGTTTTGTGATCTGTAATTTACAAGGGATTGTTAATAGCACCGTTTTGTGATCTGTAATTTACAAGGGATTGTTAATAGCACCGTTTTGTGATCTGTAATTTACAAGGGATTGTTAATAGCACCGTTTTGTGATCTGTAATGTACAAGGGATTATCATTAGCACCGTTGTTGTTCGGAATCACGCCAGTGCTGGGGATGATTATCGAAACTGTCCTGACTTGTGCCATGTGCCATTGCTTCCTGATCAGTTCTGAAAGCTCTGTGCATTTTGACAGCTATACAACATGTCACTGTTTGGGATTGCCACATGTATGAAGGTGGTGTGCCTCATGCATTTGTCAACAGGAACCACGGCTGGGCACGGCTGACTGGTCTGTCAATACAGTACGATCCCAGTACAAGGTAAAGTTGTCATTTTCCAGCACCCTTTATTATTATTATTATTATTATTATTATTGAGCTTACAGATAATGGTTGACACATGTAAGGGTTTTTCTCTTTTCTTTTCTTTAGCGTATGGCTTTTAGTGCCAGGAGTGTCCGAGGACATGTTCGGCTTGCCAGAGTTTATAGCTGCTTCCATGCGGTTACCCGTGGAGTTTGCTACAATTACCGTCGCGTGTGGAGAATTGTCTGGGGAGGAAAGTGTGAATGTAAGGACGGGGAATTGGGAGGTAGTGGCTGTGGCCTACAGTTAGGGACTAACCCCGGCATTTGCCTGGAAGGAAGATGGGAAACCACAGAAGACCATCTTCAAGGTTGCCGGCGGGGGGATTCGAACCTCCTCGCCTCCCGGATGTGAGCAACTGCCTGCAGCCACGCCGTAACGACCACGGCTAACTCACCCGGCATGTAAGGGATGAGTAAAGAGGTAGGGTGCGCTTGCGGTATAGCGTACGAGGTTCGGGGGCCACCAGTTGCCACTGGCCAAGACCTGTGTCGAGACTCGATCCTCATCTATTGACAGGACTTACCAGTCGCATTAGCCCACGAAGCATCAATAGGTACTAATCCTCGATATGTTGATGGAATCTAATTTCCTACTGGCACTGGGCCGAAGGAGAAAAATCAGTGCAGCTCGTCCCACATTTTCTTGCCAGAGCTGGAAATCGAGACCGGGTCTCTGGAGTGGCAGCCAATAATGCTAACCACTACACCACAAGGGAGTCAAAAACCCGTCAAGATACATGTAGCTGTCAGTCAATTCATCACTCAGCTTCCAATTCGGGAGAGATAGCCCAAACCCATTAGCGAGACTCTGTGGGTTTAACCCAATTAGCTTGGTATGCCACCCTCCCAATGAGAAGCCACGGCTGTGATCCGGTGTGGAAATATTGTCCTTTTTGATTTGCTAAATAGGAATGTGTGCAACCTTCATGCCTCAAGGCCATTATAGTGCTCCGAATCATGCAATATAGGCTATCGAGAATGTCCAGTCAGTCGAGTGCCATAAGTGTCCAAGTGAACTGCTCGCAACAGGACCGCGCAAGACCCTAACCAGATAAGTAGTCTGTACAATACAGTACAATCAGAATTGATCACTTACAACGACCATATAGCATATTCACTCCAAACAGGCAAATTCCGCAGGTCAATCACCACTTCCAGCATCTCAATAAAACATCACATAGACTACAACGGGGGCGTGGTGGCTCAGCGGTCTAGCTGTATGCCTCTCACCAAGGCGGTCCGGGTTCGATTCCCGGTCAATGCATGTGAGATTTTCGAAGTGAAATGCCATGTCCTGTGGTTCGGATTCCACGTAAAAAGGAGGTCCCGTGGCTCATGATCTCAAGATTAACGGTCACGTTAAACTACAAGCTTCCGAGCTTTAGACTACAACTAACAAATACTGACGAGTTGCATTATCTTAACTAATGCTACAACTAAATAAGTGTACATATTGTAAACATTTTCACCCATATTTTCAGACATAGATTTTATAGCCCAATTGAAATGGATCTGATAATGATCGCTTGACGATCGAAACTGGTCATCCAAGTGTATTTATTAATCTCATGCAATTTTTTTCAGGATTAGGGAACAACCCATTTCATTTGGGTACAATCGTGTTGACCGACTGAAAGGCACCACACTTTTGTTTACTAAGGCAACACTGAAAAATGGCTTCAAACACCATAATAATATAGGCGATTCAACGGTTTATTTTATGTGTGTATTTGTTTGTTGTCCATCAGTTCAATTGACTTTTCCAGAACATGATTTTTCAGTTTGTGCTTGCAGTTTTGTTGTTTCATATCGGGGCTTGCAACATAGTGGTCATCTGCTTATTTACCATGGTGTGCTTGTGTGGGCAATCTGTCTGATAACTTGTTCTATGAGTGCAGGCCTACTTATAGGTGGGACAGGGATTCGTAAAGGGCAGCTGTGCCCTTAAGTTAGATACCATTCCAGCATTGGCCACGAGTATACGTGGAAAACCACGGTAAACAACTTCTACGGTGGTGTAACAATCCTGTTCCAGCCTTAAAACCAGAATTACATTTCCTGTCAGAGGCGGGGATCGAACCCAGGACGTTTGGAACAGATGACTCAATAGCTTACGATTGATCCGTGAGACAGTCCCAGTATATTTTCAGTTACTGATGAATCTATGTTCAATTTACGAGGCGCTATCGTTGCTTTCTTTTGTATCATCAGTCTGTTGATAACACGTCTTATTGTGACTTCTGTACTGCACAGTCTGCACAGGATGCTTACTACATGCGAGACACTTGCGTCAGCAGATTTACTCGCTCGTAAATTATCCCATTCCCGATCAAATTACGGTGGCTAATCGTCTCTAAAACCACAGTAGACATCAATTAGTTCCGTGAAGGACTAACATAACCTATTTTCAGACATTCTTCTGACCCTTCACATCCTTGTCAATTAAATAGGTAATCGATGTAATGGATTAATTACATTTTGGTTTTATGATCTACTCTGTGATACGGTAATATGTAGGGTAACATTTTCAAACTCTTAACTGAGTACCGGTATCCAAACAATGTAGACATTATGAAAAAACAAAAAACAAGTAGTTCCGTGAAGAACTAAATAGCCTAATTTCATACAATATCCTTCTGACCTTACTTAGGACACGAGAAATGAAAACGAGATTTCAAAAAAATGCATGACTGCCATTTTTAAGTTCTCATAAAATTCCATTAAATTAGACGTCAGTATATTAAAGCTTGTGTGAAGGTATACTGTGCCAAGTTTCACAGCACTCGGATGAAAAGTCGCGAGAAAAATCCATTCGTGTCGCTGCCATGTTGGTTTTGTGCTCGCCAGGTTATTGAATGATTCATACGTGAACTTATGTTAATAGCCTATATCAACATGCAAAATTTCAGTTTGATTGCTGTAATAGATTCGTAGATATTGAAAACCGTCTAAATATTTCGGATGGTCGTCATGTTGGATTGGTGTATGTGTAGGACATAGAGGTATGTGCCATTAGATGAAGATTATGCTTAGGTTCATTATTCAAACGTTCACTTGGATCGCATGATTAGGAAACAAGAAATAAAAAAAACTTAATTTTAATATTTCGCACAGCCGCAAATTAGGGCTATCAAAACAATTGTGTTTAATTGGATGTGAATAGATTACATTTTATATGCACATTTACCGTACCTAGTTTCACTGCGCTCGGATAATTAAATCGCGAGTAAATTCCATTTAAATGTTTTAAATTCACTTGGCCGCCATGTTGGTTTTGTGATCACCAGGTGATCAACAGTTCCACTGGTGATCGTAAGTTAATAGCCTCTAACAACATACAAAATTTCAGTTTGATTGCTGTAATATATATTTGTAGATATTGAGAGCCGTCAAACTATTTCGGATGGTCGCCATGTTGGATTGTTTTATATGTAGGCCACAGTGTTATGTACCACAAGATGAATACTATTGTGAAGGTTCATTATTCATACTTTCACTACGATCGCATGATTAGGACACAAGAAATAAAAACTTAATTTTGAAATTTCGCACAGTCGCCATCTTGAAGTTACCGTATGTAAACAATTGAAATAAATTAGATGCCATTGCGTTACAATGAAATATGTGTATAAACATTTGCTGTACCATGTTTCATTGCGCTCGGATGGTTAAATGGCGAGAAAAGTCTATTTAAATGTTTTAAGTTCGCTTGGCCACCATGTTGGTTTTGTACTTAGCAGGTTTTTGAATGCCTCATAGGTGAACTTCTAATAGTAGCCTTTATCATCGTACACAATTTCAGGGTGATATCTGTTACCGTTTCGGAGATATAGATTTGAAAGTCACGTCGAGGTCGGACGAGTTGGTAGTATGCACTTACCGAGTTTCATTGAAATCGCTCACGCCGTTTATATATTATCAGGGGGGACACACACGGGTAAAATGTGATCTCATAATTATGTATATTTTTTCATAAATGCAAATAAGCTAAAAATTAAGACAACAAAATGGTCTTGTTTTAAAAACAAACCCATTGCTCTAGAACGTTATGTTTGGCTAAAAATTCACACTTAGTCACACATTATTTAGGTGTGTTCGATTTACATTTTAGATATCGGTGTCATTATTATTTTAGTCTGTTTTCATCATATGAAATATGGGTCATTGAGATCAGATTTGTTTGTTATATATAAGGCTCGGATTTTTAGGTTCTAAAAATCGGGAAAATATTTATTTTGTATGTATTAAAAATATCTGAAATACAGTAGTCTATGTGACAAAAAAGTAAAAATATTTAATTATAATTTAGTTTATTAATGTGAATATAAACAATATGCAGTACTCACGAATGTTTATTCTATGTCTCACTGACTGCTGAACCATTACAATACACAACGAGATACATCTTCAGGTTGTCCATCACAAATGACCGACGTTTATCGCGAAACACTTATTCTGAAGGCGCGAAACTGCGGCAATATGTTTCTTGCCCTTGAGGTGTAGGGAAACTTGAGATCTCTGTTCAACCTTGATTGCTTTCCCACATGGTTGGCAGAACAGAACGCCCCCTTCAGAAGTAAAATTATCTTTAAATTCTGCAACAGACGATAATTTGTAGTTGTTTTTACTTTAGGCATCGTAGAACTTCCTTACACTTCACAGTGTCAGAAATGAACTGCATGTGAGTGACACTGGTTCCTGGTAGCAGAGGGGGGGTCTAAGCACGTGGTGCAATATGGCTATGGACAAAGATATCCCCGGCTTCCACAGTGAGTGGCACGGGGCGACAAGTTAAGAATAACACAGTTGCAAGCTGACATACGCTCTGCATGAAGATTAGATAGCTCACAGGTTCTTCCCCGTTGAAGTAACATAGAACAAAAATGCAATAAACTGAAAGATCTAGCATACTGCTTTTAAAAAATGTAATTATTATGTCTGTTTATGTGCTAATTAGTAAAAAGCAGGAATTTATGTATTTATAGAAAAATGCTTTAAATATTTATTTACATAAAAAGTATTTATTTACCTAAAAATCCGAGCCCTAGTTATATATATATGTGCCCTCCCCCAATAATTCGTGATAGGCTGGAACGATCTCAATGAAACTTGGTAAGGACTACCCCCTCTGACCCCCGTGCCTTTCAAATTTCAAAACGTGTCAGCTACCCAGCCTGGTGACCGCGCGAATTATTTCACCTGTTCTTAATATTTTTGGAACAACTTCAGCAATCAATGTGACATTTTGTGTGTTGATGAAAGACTATAAAGTAAACTCACATATATAAACGTCAGAAACACGATTCGCACAAAGCAAACGTGGCAGTCAGACAAATTTCAAATACATGTATGAGCTTTTCTGGAGAATCATCCGAGTGCAGTAAAACTTGCCTAACTTAGTAAATCTGTGGCTAACGTAATCCAATCGTTTTGAATAATTCAAGATAGCGGCTGTGGAAATGTTGAAAAAGATATCTTTATTTCTTGCATCCTAATCAAGCGATCGAAGTAAAACTTTGTATATTAACCGCTAATGTAATATTCATCTACTGATACATAACTCTGTAACGCATATTTAAAACAATCCGACATGGCGTCTTGCGACGTAGCCGTGTTCGTTAAATCATGCACCACGATTGCGCAGGCAGCTGCAGCAATCCGTCGATCACAGGTTCGAATCCCGATGCTGACAGCGGCATCCTGAGTGTAGTTTTTCCACACTCCCTCCAGGCAAATGCCAGGATAGTACCTTATTTTAAGTCCCGAGGTATCTACCACAACCCTGTCCCTAATAAAGCTACACACACTACTGCAGTCATCACATAATTACAGGTTATCAGACAAATTTACCTTACACACCCAACTACACGGGACTGATGATCAAGGTGTCCCAAAACCCCTAAATTGAATTAACAACAACAATCCGACATGGCGGCCACGGCCACGGGAAATATTTCATCGATTCTCAATATCTCCAAATCTATTACAGCGATCAAAACTGTAATTATGTAGTCCTATAATGATAGGTAATTTATGAAATAAGTGCATATATTTGACTTATAAAACCCTGATAAACACAAAATCAACATGGTGGCCACGCGAATTTCAAAACATTAAAATTACTTTTCTGGCGTTCTAACGTATGTTTGTAACTGGGGCTAGAATTTGGGTAGGAGGTGGCCGTGACCTTAATTTAGGTACCAACCTGGTATTTGCCTGGAGTAGAAGTGGAATTCCACGGAAAACCAGTTCCAGGATGGCCGAGGTGGGAATTGAGCCTACCTCTTGTCAGTTCTGCCTCACGAGACTGAGTGAACCTCGTTTCAGCCCTCAGACTAGAACTTAATTTCTTGGCAGAGTCGGGAATCGAACCCGGACCTCCATGGTGACAGCCAAGAATGCTGGTCAGTATCCCTGGAGGTATTTCTTGTGAGCTTCGGGTTAAAGATATGCTGTGACCTTAGCGTGAGAGCCTATTGAAATCTAACACATCGGCTTGCAGTTGGGCCTACGTACGTTGTTCTATTTTCCTGGTTGGCATTCGCATCGTTTCGGTACCACACTGCATTTGTGACGAATTGATCGAAAACATCTCGCTTGGCTTGAGAAACCTGAGAACTCCTGAAATAGTATTCCTCCACTTAAAATATTCTTATTTCTACTCCTGGAAAATGCCGGGATGGTTCCTAACTTAAGGCCATGACCGCTTCCTACGCAATCTATCACAATAACACAGGTTATAAGACAGGTTGCACACATGCCCAAACACACGGAACTTAGTGACCACGATGTCGAAAAGCCCCTAAATGAATTAACAACATACTTCTACAGAAGGAATTCTTAAATTTTACTGAAGTTTATTTGACTGCGCGGAAAGTGCTGATCATGCTACGAAAATTTTTAGCCTACTTTTCACATTTTGCAAAAATGAGGAAAAAGTAGACTTATGAGATCGATCCGGGAAAATGTGCGTCTGTCTGTCTATCTGTCTGTCCTTCTGTCTGTCTGTCTGTCTGTCTGTCTGTGTGTGTCCCCCCCTATCAACTCCTAAACGGCTGCAGCAATCAAAACCAAATTTAGTATGAGTAAAGATGTGCACCGGAATATCTCACGTCCATATTTGAATTTGATGTCAGTGCTACCAACTGCTGAAAAATCGCACTAGAAATTTGAGCTCCATGTTGGATATCTTACAAGGTATGCATGGGAGCTATTCCAAAATTGGCATACATGTAGATAAGACTATTTCAGTTTAATTTCCAGGAGGCCAACCATGACAGTGTTGCCAAAATAATTTTAAGCCTTCTGATAGGTCCAATGTTTAATGCATATAATTTCTACACTATCAATTGGATTTCAACCAAATTTTGTATGTAATATCTGTACGTAAACAGATATGGCTGAGCGTATTCTTAAGAGCAACTAGGGCTGCCAACTGTTAATAATTGCTCTCTCTATTTTTTTAATCCAAATACCAATATATCAGAAAGTATGCAAGCCAACAGCTTTAAACTATGCACACGTATATTCTGACATTTTAGATTAATTTGGAGCAACTTATATACGTCAGTTCTACCAACATGATTATAAGCCTGCTGATAGTACCAATTTTTAAATACATGTAACTTCTATACTATCAGTTGGATTTCAACCAAATTTCGTATGTGCTATGTGTACCATAACAGATATGACTATAAGTATTATTAAGAGCAACCAGGGCTGCCAACTGTTAATAAATGCTGTCTATATTTTTGTTACCCTAATATCAATATATCAGAAAGTATGCAAGCCAACAGCTCTATACTTTGCACACGTATAGCACCTGACATTATAGATTAATTTGGAGTAATTAATACAAGGCAATGCTGCCAACATGGTTCTATGCCTGCTGATATGTCCAATTTTAAAATACATGTAACTTCTATACTAAAAAATGGATTGCATCCAAAATTGGCACAACAAGATATCATAATATTTCAGATTATTTCTGACCAGCACACGCATGACATTGTTGGCAACATGCTTTTACGCGTGCTGATAGATCCAGTGTCTAACTGCATGTAACGTCCATTGGACTTCAACCAAATTTTGTATTCTGTACCTTAAGAGATGGAACTTTGTAAGAATATATTCAGTCACCAGGACTGCCAACTGTAGTGCTCTATTAGGCTACATTATACCAGGTATATTTTGAACTAATTAAATATTTGATATTACCAACTTATTTTAGTCATTATTCTAGATAGGTTCATATTCTGTAGAATAATCATTGGCATGAAAAGTAGGCTGTATAGTTGTTCACGGAACTTCTTGTTATTGTTATAACGTCTTCTGCTAGGGAGGGATGTGACCTTAATCGCTTTTGAAAGATCATTAGAATTGGCATGACAACGCAATGTAATGTGTATCCCATATCCCAATTCATGCTCATTTTTATGACAGATCTTGACGATAAATCTCCTCGTATCCCCGACATCCTTATATATTTGGAGAATACAGTAAACCTAGCGCATCCTGGTCGTAAGGCATAAGTAGGCTACCGTGCTCCCGGAACATTCCATTAAGATCTGTAGGCCGTTAAGGCCTCATTCCTGGACAAACTATTAAACAACCAGACACTTTACTTTATACGGTACATAGAGATGAGCGATTCGCATCCTTTAGAGTTCTATGCCGTATTTGCGTGAAGAATTGGTTTAGAAATCTGATGAAATTGACATACACGCCGAGCTTCCCATGTGATAAACCAGTTATCCTCTTTCCAATCTTGGGCGGATAACCCAAATGTTAGGCCCCTTAAAACAACAATTATCATCATATCATCTTTCCTATTTGACTGACTGCGTGGCGCAACGGTAACATTTTCGCCTGCTGTGCCCAAGGTTGCAGGACCGAATCCTGGCACAGTCAGTTGACATTTGAGAGTGCGCAAATGCAGGGGAGCCGTGTCAGTAGATTTACTAGCATGTTAAAGATCCCCTTCGGGGCAAAAGTCTGGCACCCCTGCGTCTCTAAAAGCCTCAGCAGTTAAAAGAGACGTAAGACCAATACCATTATTATCTTTCCAATTTTCTACGGTCCAGTGTCGATGATTAAGGCTGTGCTACTAGATCTGCTGTCAATTGCTGGACAAGAGATAGCAGCACTGCTGCCTCTCGCCTGCTACAGCCAGTGCACTACACTTCCCCTACTCCCTTCCACTGCGCCTCATTCGCGCACTTTGCACAACCACCCTCCCCTCCAACCGTTGCATACCTCGGTTCGGAGTCACACAGGTCTGCTTTCCGAGTCGTACGCTTATTTTCAGCCTTGTGCCCTGCCATCGTCCAGCCGAATAAAAGAGGCCGGCGTGTTAATGTATGATTATAAGAATTACAACTCAAAATGTGTGTTTCTATGGATCATAAACAATTTTATTGTGCGCTGACAAAACTTCAAAACTGTCTCTATGAAATGTAAAAAGTAGGATATAAAGGGCGGTTCTGGCACAGGGGCTAATACGTAAGATGGCGGCCGCGCGCAACCAGTCCTATGTTATTCTTATGGAGGGGTCAGTCAGAGCTGGCACAGGGGCTAATGCGCAAAATGGACGCCACGCCCTGAGACCGTGAATAATGTCACAGGGGGAGTTCGACCGTGTAGTCGCTAAATGGAATATTTATTATTATTATTATCATTATTATTATTATGTAATTATTGACTAATCATGTACAATCAAGACCAGCCTTATATAATCCACTTTATGATTAAGTGGCAGAATTCTTGGATGACACTGTGGAATCCCCGGTCTGAGTCCTGGCTTTGCCAAGAAATTTAATTTCTGGTCTGATAGTTGGAATGGGGTACACTCAGCCTTGTGAGGCAAAACTAAGAAGAGTGGGGTTAATTCATACCTCAGCCATTTTGCCTAACCCAACTTCACCTAACCTCACCTAACCTAACCTAATCTAACCTTACCTAACCTAACATAACCTTAGTTCACCGAACCAAGCATTTCCTCACTTAACTTCACCTAACTTAACCTAACCTAACTTTACCTAACCTAACCTTTAAAGCTAAGCCAAATGCTAATCAACACACTCAAAGTATATAAGGGCACATGCAACTATCTTTTTGCTAGTCTTATAGAGAGTAAGGTAAAGCTAACAATTGCACTGTGGCTACTGTGCAAAATGTTCGCTACACACACAACCAGCTTAGGATTACAAAGTCAGTTAAGTTTTAAAAAGTAAAAGCTTTTATTCATTTTTTTCTTTTCATTTTCATATTTCACACATTGCAATTTGTCAAATTCCAATTTACAGTTTTTAACATTTTAGTTTTAAGTTTTTTGAATTTTGTCAGTATGGAAACATGGATTTTTCAATTTTGTTGTTTACATGTTTTTGATTTAGTCCATGTCTAAAGTTCATATTTGCCAAACACGATTTTTTCATTACATATAACAAGGCTGTATACCTTATCCCAAAGCATATAGGTAATACATGGGATATACTATACTTTTGAGTACCTAGTTTAGCTAACTAAAGCAATTTCTCAAAATTACTAGAGGTTAACAGTTTGGATTAGGAGTGGGAGGTGGGTAGTAATTAAAAATTTCTAAGCAGTGTTCAAACAATATTTTTTATTCATTTTAAATATATTTACACTATTTACACATAATACATTTGTTATAATTACAGTTGTTTTAATTTTTGTTTTCTATTTTTTATTTATGTTTGCGTATGAATACCATTTTTTTTTGTGTTTTCTATGTTTAGTGCTATTGTTTTATTTCCTAAATTGTTTTGTTTTATGTATTTGGTATATGCAGGCAGAGGATTTTGATATTCTTAACTTAACTCTTTAAGCATGGTCAATGATTGAGTAATGACCATAGGCATGAGTACCTATACCATTAGTATCAATTACTCTTTTATCATCACCAGGACACAAAGCAATTTTGTTTAGTCTTATAGATGATATGTCATGTTGTTTAGAAGCAATAATGTTCACTGGTATTCTTTTTGCATTGTTTTTCATGACACAATCCTTATAATCTTGAAAGCTTATACAATTTTTGACAACACCTCTACTAATACCTTCTACTAATATCTTCTTGATTTCTTTACCATTTATGTCTAAAGCATACATTTTAGCTCTAAGTCCAACAAATGCTTTAATAATTTGTCCACAAGCCTCGTCTTTAAATTTTCCCAACGTTTTCTTATTTGATATAGAGTAACATATATTATTAGTAGGATAATCAGATGTGTCCAGGTGTTCTAGAAAATCCATCTTGTCTTGATATACATCTTGGGTGTTAACCAAATAAATGAACGAGTCAGTATCCATATACATGAGTTTAAGATTGTCCATGCCATAATAGGGTAGCAGGACATCATAGTGGTTGGAATACATGAGAGTTTTTGAAATATCCAGTATACACATTCCAATATATATAGGCTTATTGAATACAATGTTACGTTTAGCCATGTGGAAAGCAGCTAGGTTAGGACCATAAATTGTTCTGTCAATAAATGTCGGCTTTGCTATTAGCTTTTCAGCCTTTTTGCTGTCAGTCACAAGACGTATGTCTATTCTTTTACGAATATTTTCCATTGTTTTTCCAAAAATGGCATTGTTGAATAATTTATATAGATTTTTCTCAAAATCATTTTTGGCTTGTTTTCGAAGGTTGTTATTAAAATCAACGTATGCCTTTAGCCAAGGTCTTTGTTTAAACTTTAACGCACGATGAATTTTTACCAATTTTAGTCCATGATCTAAAGCCTGTTTAAGTGCCATGTAATGAACAACGTACCGCCTTCGATTTCCAAGATGAGGAATTAGTTTTTTGAGAGACGAATCCTTAGGTTGTGTACACTCTGGTAGGAAAGGTAAATCGTTGTGTAGATCATGAAGGTCGCGTGGGTAATCAACATCAACGTCTAGAATGTACCCCACAGGATCGTCTTCCTTTAGTGTTTCTAGATCAACTGTATCTGGAGAAACCCACTGAAATCCACCATAAGGAAGAGAGTGACACATAGCCCACCCATATTGGTTGTTGGCATCATCATAGGTAATAAACTGCGATGGTTTCTCAGAATCATAGGTTTCCATGTATTTATTGTTAGCTTCAGCATACCGATGAGACACCTGACATATGCCTCCACGTATTCCAGACTCTATTAAAAGAATCTGATCGTAATCCTGTAGCAATTCCAGTTCAATTCCAGTGTAAAGGAGCATTGCCTCGAAACTTAAACCAGGCGAAGTAAAGAAGTGTGCAGCATCCACTCGGTGTGTTTCTAATGTTTTGTTTCTGAACGTTTCAAAGCTGTCTGCAAGTAGGAGTACATCTGAAGTTAGGTAGAGGTCACTATACCCCTCTAGAGTTTTAAATGTATTTATTGTTAGCTTCAGCATACCGATGAGACACCTGACATATGCCTCCACGTATTCCAGACTCTATTAAAAGAATCTGATCGTAATCCTGTAGCAATTCCAGTTCAATTCCAGTGTAAAGGAGCATTGCCTCGAAACTTAAACCAGGCGAAGTAAAGAAGTGTGCAGCATCCACTCGGTGTGTTTCTAATGTTTTGTTTCTGAACGTTTCAAAGCTGTCTGCAAGTAGGAGTACATCTGAAGTTAGGTAGAGGTCACTATACCCCTCTAGAGTTTTAATGTTGAACTGATTCCATACATTTTTGGCATGTTCATAGTCTTCTTTACTAACATCTTCTTGACTTAATTTGTTAAAGAATGCCTCTTTTGGAGGTAAACACGTTTCACTTAACTTTTCCCATGAGTCGATGTAATCATAACAAAATACACCTTTACGAGTCATGAGCATTGCATTTTCTTTTCCAAAGTACTTGTCTGTTTCAGGGTATGATGTTAAATTGGAAACTAAGTTTTCCAAACTACTTGGCATTAACCGAAACGTGTCCACAAATCGAAGCTTAACATTTCCTACATATTTGGTGAAGGAAATGTACTTTTCTTTGGAGTTAGCGATAACATCTACACTCTCAGTAGTACATCCCAATTGTTTTACAATGAAATTTGCATCGTAGCCACTCATATTATGTAGAAATACAGGAACGGGGTTACGTGTTTTACACCTCAAATTACAGTTATTGTGAGCACTTCCACGGTATTCCCCTGTAATATTTCAATGACTTATTAAATAAGGAAACATGGTCAGAAATTGATTACATAAATCTAATGCTTAAAAATGAACTTAAAGACATCTCAGCACTATGTATTTCAGAACATTGGCTGAAAGAGGAACAACTTGAATTAATTCAATTCCCGGGGTTTATACAAGCTAGTAAATACTCTAGATCTAATATTAGCCATGGTGGTACTTGCATCTTCTTAAGAAATAATTTAGATCATGAACAGATAACAGCTTATGATTATCTAATTATGGAACAGGATTTTGAATTCTCTGCCGTAAAAATTCAGCAGTTTAAGTTAATAATTGTATGCGTATACCGTTCTCCGTCAGGAAAGTTTCCTCTATTTATAGATAAATTAGAATTGTTACTCAATAACATGAGCAAAGTAAATTTCGATATAATAATTTGTGGGGATGTAAATGTGGATTTCTTAAAACTTGATAGAAATTGTGAATTATTAACACAGTTACTAATTTCCTATGGACTGAGACCTACAGTAAATACACCAACAAGAATAACAAAATTTAGTAAAACCACTCCTGATCAAATTTTTATAAATACAGATAAATATCACCATTCAATAGAAGTCTATTGTCCGGGTTTTAGTGACCACCATGGACAAATACTGAGTTTTGAAGTATCCGAATTAATCAATAATAATGATAATGGAGTAAAATCAAAGTGCAGGTCATTCACTGAATCAAATGTTACATATTTCAATGACTTATTAAATAAGGAAACATGGTCAGAAATTTATGAACTAGAAAATGTAAATGATAAATTTAATGCATTTAACAGTACCCTAAAACACTATTTTGAAATAGCATTCCCCTTTAAACGAAGAACTGTTCAAAATAACAAAACTAGCAATTGGATAACAACAGGGATTATAAATTCATGTCAAAGAAATAAATTTCTACACAAATTATATAAACAATACCACACAACACCTGAATTCAATTTATACTACAAAAATACACTAGCATATTAAATAAGGTAATAAGACTAGCAAAGAAAATGCATAATGATAATTTTATTTCCCAATCATCTAATAAAAACAGGGCTATGTGGTCCGTGATAAAGAAAGAAACTGGAAAATCTGCCAAAATACAAAGGAACATTACACTGACCAGAAATAATAAAGTGATTAATAATCCAGAGGAAATAGCAAACACTTTTAATGACTATTTTCTGGAAATTCCACAAAAATTAATAAATAAATCACAGGTAAATACACTAAATTCTAATAATAAAATAAATATATGCAGTGATTCTTTATTTATAAATCATGTCACAAGTGAAGAGGTAAGAATAGTTATAAAAAAGCTAAAAAATAAATTCTGTGCTGGCATTGATGGCATCCCTGATGCAATTTTAAAGAAATGTGCAGAAAATATAATAAATCCACTTACGCACTTAATAAACAGTTCAATTCTCTCAGGAACTTACCCGGATATTTTGAAGTTATCAAAAGTAATTCCAGTGCACAAAAACGGTTCAAAAGATGAATTAGATAACTATCGTCCTATTACCTTACCAACTGGTATTGCAAAAATTGTGGAAAATATTATGTATAAGAGACTGATAAGTTTCATAGAAAAAAATAAAATATTATCAAACTCACAACATGGATTTAGAACGGAAAAATCTACACAGACAGCAATTTACGAATGTAGTAATAGTATACTGAAATTAATTGACAATAAGGAACATGTAACTGGCCTATTCTTGGATTTATCGAAAGCATTTGATGTTGTTGACCATAAAATCCTCCTTACCAAACTAAATCAATATGGTGTTAGAGGTCTAGCTAATAAATGGATCGAGTCTTACTTAACAAAGCGTAAACAAATAGTAAGCTTGAGACACAAGGATGATGGAACCACATTACTTAATGAAACATTGTCCAATGAGGGAATTATTGAATTTGGAGTACCCCAGGGATCGGTTTTGGGCCCACTACTCTTTCTTCTATATATCAATGATATAACACAGAACGTTCATTCACATAAGGACATTTTGTTTGCGGACGATACAACACTCGTAATAAAAGGTGAAACTAAACAGGTCATACAGCAGTCTGCTGACTCCGTTACAGGAGAGTTAACCAAATGGTCACAAGATAATCGCCTCATAATAAACTATAAAAAGACAGTATGTCTAAATTTCCACACTATACAGAATAGGAATACTGCGATGCCCAATATAACATTAAATGGTCATCAAATAGAAAATAAATCAGAAACAAAGTTTTTAGGACTATGGATACAACAAGACTTGAAATGGAATAAACATATACAATATCTGAATACTAAACTGAACTCGATGTGCTTTGCGTTACGTATTTTGAAAACCTGCACTAGCATGCACACATTAAGAAATGCTTATTTTGCTTATTTCCATTCATACGTAAGATATGGGATCATATTTTGGGGTATGTCGCCAGATGTACTAAGCACGTTTAGGATACAAAAGAGGGCGATTAGAATTATGGCAAATGTAAACTCTAGAGAATCATGTAGACCTCTGTTTAAAGATTTAAACATTCTCCCACTGCCCTGCATATATATCTTTGAATGTATTATGTTTTTTAAAAAGAATTTAATGAATAAAGATGTTTTTCTTAAAACAAACAATGATGTTCATAGGCATAACACAAGACAAAATCAAAACATTCATATTTCACACACACACACAAGCGTATATCAAAACGGAACTTTTCACACTGGAGTTAAATTATACAATAAACTACCCCAGTATATAAAACTGGCCCCAAAAATAAAAACCTTTGATAGAATGTTGAAAGCTTATCTGCAGTGCCATTGTTTTTACTCAGTAGTTGAATATTTTAGCGTATAGGAGTGATGGAATCTATAACTATATTTTACTTTTTTAATTTAATTTTAATACCTAGCTGTATGTTGTTGTATTTATAGAATTAAGTTTTCATATTATGATAATAGAGTGAGGTGTAAATAGTTGTGCAATAAGATTGTATCTATTAAGATTTGCTATTATAATAAGTTATAAATAGTTATAATCTTAGTAATATATACCTGTCAGTTCTTTTATTTTATGCATGTAAATTCTGACGTGTCCTATATCAAAAATGTATTGAATGCATGTATTTGATCAAATGGAATTAATAAAAATCTATCTATCTATCTATAATATGGCAAAGGTCTCGAACTTTCCAGTCCTCTTTGGTAAATGGTTTATGACACAAATAACAGGTTTCAGAACATTGGAACTCTGCTTCTTGATCCTGAGTTAAGGCCTTTGGAACATTTAAGCTGTAAATGCGATCAATTTCATTTGCTATTGAGATCAAACAGTCCATAAACTTTTCTGCAGCGTCAGGTCCACGATAAATAATAGGTTGGCTTGGAAGGTTTGTCTTTATGTGTTCCACAGTAGGTGAGGGTTTAACATTGTTGTGTTGGCAGCAAGCACAAGAGTAGTGTAGTGCAGTATCTTTGACATAGTCTTTGATATCAGTGTAGTTCAGTGTCAAAAATCAATATGGTGTGTATCGTGTGAATTGTGAACCTTTCCACAACAAATAATAAAAATATGCATTCTAGAGGAGTCTATGTGATTTATTGAGAAGTGAACCTAACATTTTATGGCGACCAGTGACAGGATTCATTCATAGTAAAAGGCTCCCGTGAAGAAAGAAGATGGAAAGACTCGCTAAAGAAAGAACCGTAAAGCGGCGGTTATTTACGCGCTCACACAATCAACTAATGGCGTTGTTAGAAGATGATCAAACTGAAACGGAAAAAGTGCAAGTGCAACTTGAAATCCTTCAAGAAAAGTATGATGATATCTCTAATTTAGATGGATTAATATTTCAACAGATGATAGACGACGAGTGTGAGGATGACGAAATAGAAACGGAATGTGAATCAGCTGATGATTACAAACACAATTTCCTTAGCTGTAGAACAAAAGCAACACGTTTTATGAATCCCGTTGTTTCCATTACCCCTCCACAAAGTGTAGTGAATGACAATGTTCGTGATAAAAAGAAATATAGACTTCCAAGAATAGAATTTAAGAAATTTTCTGGTGAAATAATTGATTGGTTATATTTTTGGAGCCAGTTCCGTAAAATTCACGAGGATGAGGACATTGGGAAGGAAGATAAATTCCAATATTTAATTCAGGCTATGACAGAAAGTTCCAGAGCATATGAATTAGTTACTAGTTTTCCACCCACTGCCGAGAATTATGACAAAGCTATAGAGAGTCTTCAAGCTCGATTTGGTAGAGAGGACTTGCAGGTGGAAGTTTATGTTCGTGAATTGCTCAAACTAGTATTGACGAATGCAGTCAATTCCAAAGAAAGGCCAACACTGAGTAGCTTGTATGATAAATTAGAGTCACATCTCAGATCGCTGGAAAGTTTAGGCGTTACTACAGAAAAATGTACTGCAATGCTGTATCCCCTAATTGAATCATCTTTGCCAGAAGACCTATTAAGAGCATGGCAGAGGAATACTTCCTTCAGGTGTGATTCCATATCCAAAGATCGTTTGCAGCAGCTCATGGCTTTTCTTCAAAATGAAGTAGTAAGTGAAGAAAGAATTTCATTGGCTATGAAAGGGTTTAGTATTAGCACATCCCAAGGATCTAAGATTAAGGGAGACAAGAAACCAAGGGATGTCATTGAACCAAATATACCTACTGCTTCTGCTTTGTTTGCTGATGTTTCTAAGAGACAGGAGTGTGTTTTTTGTCTTAAACCTCATTCGAGCCCAGAGTGCATTAAAGCTCAAAAAATGACTGTAGGGGAGAAAAAGAAAATCTTAACTGATAAACACTGTTGCTTCAATTGTTTAAAGAAGGGCCATGCAAGTAGAGCTTGTAAATCGATTGTCAGGTGCATTGTTTGTGGTGGTAAACATGTGGTATTAATGTGTTATAAGCTCCGTGACAAAGAAAATGAAAGTGTGTCCAAACAGAATTACGAGGGAGACAGGAATTTGGTTCTCCAGGATGTCAATAATGTGGATAAGGCTTTAGCTAATGTGTCTTGTTCTCCTGAGGTGTACTTGCAAACCCTGGCAGTTGTCGTTAAAGGAAAGGGTAAACAAAAAACTGTACGAGCTGTCATTGATACTGGGTCTACTAAATCCTACATTGCACGTGACCTAGCCGAAGAAATGCGGTATCAGTCAATCAGGAAGGAAACGTTAATACATTCCTTGTTTGGTGGAGTACGTTCTCGAGAAGCAAAACACGACTGTTACAGAATAAGTTTAAAGCGATTGGAGGGAAACTATTCCAAGGAGCTGGAAGTTTTAAGCCAAGAGATAATTTGTGAAGATGTCCCATATATTAAGAATGGTTCTTGGAGTGAGGAGATAAGGGATCTGAAAATATGTTTAACTGATGTACGAGAGAGAGGGCCTGTGCAGATTCTGATTGGGGCCGATAAGGCGGGTGAACTGCTCACTGGGAGGAAACATCAACTAAAATGTGGCCTAGTTTTGGTGGAGACTTCCCTAGGGTGGACACTAATGGGAAAAGTCATAGGTAACAAGGCTCAAAGGGATAAAGCATCATTATTAGTGTCATCATTGTTTTCCCAACATACGAGAATTTCTGATCTCTGGGACTTAGAAATTCTTGGAATTACTGACCCTGTTGTGAAAGAATCTATCGTCGAGAGGAATGAGCGTGTTAGAAATAACTTCCTTGAGACTGCGCGACTGAGTGAAGATAACAGATATGAAGTGTGTCTGCCTTGGAGTGAACAACATCCACCTCTCCCTGACAACAAAGAAATTGCTCAGCACAGATTAGAAATCACTACAAAGAAACTACAAGCTGAACAACATTATCAGGAGTACGATAATGTCTTACGAAGTTGGTTGGAGCAAGGAATCATCGAGAGGGTACCTGAAGAAGAACTGAAGAATAGTGGACACTATCTACCTCACCGACATGTCTTCAAAGAAAACAGCACCACCAAGATCAGGCCTGTTTTTGATGCCTCGGCGAAGCAGAGAAACGCTCCATCTCTGAACGAATGTATTGAAAAAGGGCCTAACTTCATAGAGTTGATCCCTAGTTCGCTACTGAAGTTCAGAGAAAATGAGATCGGTGTGACGGCTGATGTAGAAAAAGCATTTCTTCAAATAAGTGTCAATCCTAGAGACCGTGATTTTCTGAGATTCCTTTGGTGGGAGGAGGAATGTACAGGGAAGGTAGAAGTGTTCCGTCACAATAGAGTTGTCTTTGGACTTGCATGTTCTCCGTTCCTATTGTCGGCAACCATCAAACTCCACTTGAACGAGTTGAAGAGACAAACAGTCGATAATAGTTCCTACTCAACTTCAACAATAGAAAGATTGGAAGAATGTTTTTATGTGGATAACTGTGCTATTAGTGTTAACAACAGAAATGACCTTCATTCATTCATGCGAGAGGCAAGCACAATAATGGATAAGGCATCTTTCAATCTCCGAGGGTGGGAGTATTCTCAGGATGGTACAGCTGAAAATCTTACTCATGTGCTAGGGCTCATTTGGAATAAAGGAGAAGATACCATTGAACTGAATCTAACTCATGTTAACGATTTCAAATATGATGTAATCACTAAAAGAGCTATACTAGGTGCTGCACATAAGGTGTTTGACCCTATTGGCTTCTCATGTCCGGTATTAATCTTGCAAGAACTATGGGCCACTGACTTGGGTTGGGACACCAGAGTAGACGAAACAACAAAGAGAAGATTCATGAAGTGGTTGGCAGAACTACCTCAGCTGTCTGAGATTAAGATTCCTAGATGTTTGATCGGTAGTGTCCGGTCGGTTGAAGATATATCTCTTCACGTGTTCTGCGACGCCAGTCAAACTGCGTATGCTGCAGTTATATTCTTGCGAATACAGAGGGTTGACAATATAGAGCTACGATTTGTACAAGCCAAGACAAGAGTGGCACCCAAGAAGAGTATCACCATACCACGCCTGGAGTTATTAGCAGCTACAATAGGGGTTCGACTAGTGACGTCAGTACTGCCAACATTAACTGCAAAAGAAATAGTTACTTATTATTGGAGTGACTCTTCGACTGTGTTGTCCTGGATCAAGTTAGACGAACCTTGGGGGACCTTCGTGTGGAACAGAGTGCAAGAAATTCGAAGACTGTCCAGAATAGAACAGTGGCGGCATGTTCCAGGAACCATGAATCCGGCTGACCTGGCATCAAGGGGATGTAGCACAAAACAGTTACTTCAACAGAGATGGTGGGAAGGGCCAAAATGGCTAAAACAATCCACTACACAATGGCCTAGCCCCGAAATTTCAACAAACGATGATGAAGTCTTCCAAGAAAGAAAAAAGAAAGTCAACGCTATGACGGTGTTAGAAGTCAAGTCCAATACCCAAGAATGGCACCTTGACTATTTCTCAAGTTTTCGTAGAACAGTTCGTATGATAGGATGGATCTTGAGGTTTCTGTATAATTGTCGACAGAAAAATAATAGAAGAACTGCCGAACTATCTATTGAAGAAACCACAGAAGCAGAAAAAGTCTTGATGAAGTTCATACAAAAGGAGTGTTTTGTTGGTGAAAAGGATGAAAGATTCAACTCACTATGTGTTTTCATGGATGATGAGGGAGTGATGAGACTGAAAACAAAAATTATATCGCGCAAAGATGATTATGCTTTCCGTTGTCCTGCTATCCTTCCTGCGAAGCATACAACAGTTCACGCTCTCATTAGGGAGAAGCACAAAGACTTATGTCATGCTGGAACCCAGATTCTGCTCAGTGGGCTCAGACAGAAATATTGGATCCTTGGAGGAAGGAGAACGGTGAAGGGTGCAATTAAAACATGTGTTGTCTGCAGGAGGTACCATGGAAAACATCTTGAAGCAGAACAAACTCATCTCCCCATAGACAGAGTAAAAGAAGCCTCAATTTTTGAAATAACAGGGGTCGACTTTGCCGGGCCTCTGATTTTGAAAGGTGGAGAGAAAGCCTGGGTCTGTCTGTTCACGTGTGCGGTTTTTCGTGCAGTACACCTGAAGCTAGTAACATCTTTGGCTACTGCAACATTCCTCGAAGCTTTTCGGTGCTTCGTGTCCAGACGTGGAAGGCCAATGATTGTCTATAGTGACAATGGGACAAACTTTCAAGGCACCTGCAATATGTTGGAGACAATTCAGTGGGATAAAATTGCTGAATATAGTTCTGTACACCAAATAAAATGGAAATTCAATCCTCCCACTGCAGCATGGTGGGGAGGATGGTGGGAGAGGCTGATTGGTGTCCTCAAACAAATGCTCAGGAAAGTTCTGGGAAAATCATGTCTGTCGTACCAAGAAATGATGACTGTTCTGTGTGACATTGAAGCTGTCATGAATTCACGACCACTTACTTACCTGTCCAATGATGGAGAAGACTTGATGGCTATCACCCCTGCAATGTTCCTACAGGAAGTCAAGGAGATTGGAATGCCCGATATCGACATGATAGAGGACATAAAACTTGACAGAAGATTCAGGTACAGACAGAAAGTAAAGGAAACATTAAGGGTAAGATTCAGGAATGAATATCTTGGACAGCTAATACAGAAGAACCACATTAGGAAAAGTCATCACATACCCTGCGTAGGTGAAGTAGTACTGGTAGCCAGTGACAACACGAAGAGACTAGACTGGTCGCTGGCAAGAGTGACGGAGGTCATCCCTGGCAAAGGTGGTGTCGTGAGAGTTGTTCGCTTGGTGATTACAAAAGGAGAGCTACTGAGGCTAGTACAGAGGGTGTATCCACTTGAAGTGACATCTGGAGAAGATCATGTTTTAAGACTGCAAGTTGAGCGGAATGAAAATGAGAAGAAGGAGAAAAATCCAAAGACGGTTAAACCATCTACTAATACTTCTGATCTCATCAAAACCAGTAGTGGGAGAGTTGTGGTTAAACCAAAGAGATATTTTGAGTGATTTATTTATTTCTGTGTTCTTTTATTTTGTGAAAATATATGTGTTATGTTATTTTCTTGTTTTGTTGAGTTGTTTCCACAACTCAAGGTGGGAGAATGTTGTGTTGGCAGCAAGCACAAGAGTAGTGTAGTGCAGTATCTTTGACATAGTCTTTGATATCAGTGTAGTTCAGTGTCAAAAATCAATATGGTGTGTATCGTGTAAATTGTGAACCTTTCCACAACAAATAATAAAAATATGAATTCTAGAGGAGTCTATGTGATTTATTGAGAAGTGAACCTAACAAACATATATACTAAAGCTCATAGGAACATGCCTCTGGTGTGGCACTGTATAACTTGCCTCAGGATTGGGTAGACATGTTTGATATGGTAGAAGTATACTTTCAAAATCTGCATAGATAACGTAAGGTATTCTCAACATTTTTCCCACATTTAAGAATTTCACAATTGGGTTTTTAATAGGCATTTCAACCCTAGCAATGTCATGTTGGACACACAAAGCTCTATGTTCTTTTAATTTTTCCATTCCTTGTTGTCCATATCGATTATCAAAGTGAGTAAAACACCGTTTACACGTATATATCTTATGTTCATGGTGGGTAATCTGATGTCTTACTAGTTTATCAAAATCTTTGATAAAGACGTAGTGGTTCTGACCAGAAGAGTAACTTAGCAGGAGGAGGTCACGATGGTCTTGTAGCTCTTGATCCACAACCTTTAGAGGAAACACTTTGCTGTCTTTTTCCAGTCCAAATACATTTATGGATATGTCGTTGGCTTTCTCAAATTTGGAAATGTCAGCTAGTAATGTATGAAACGATATTACTGAAAAATCATACTTGTTTTCCAGATCCTTGTATTTACTAATGCGTTGAGCATTCTTTTTAACCAGTTTTGCTAAAATAGCATACATACAACACTTCTCGTCCTTAAAAGTTTTCAGGATTAATGCAGGCTTTTCTTGCTTGTATAGCTGCTGATAATGGAATATATGTGCTGCCACGCAAGGGATTATACTTATTTATTTTCAATCGAACTCCTTCCACTGCTAACAAAGCCCAATTACTGCCTTTTAGCTCAGATTCTTCCATTTCAGTAGTTAACTTTGTAAATTGTGTTTCCAAGAAACTACTTAAGTCTGTTTCCAAAAATAGGGCCTGATTTCGTGTTTTAAAAGCACGATCTGTAATTTCATTCGTAGACGTATGAATGAATCTACATTCAGCCACAAGATTAACTTTTGTTGACTTGTGCATTGCTAGTTCTTTCTGCAGAGCTTGTATTATTTGCTGTGTGGACTCTTTAGGGTATGAATTTAAATCCTTACACGTATCACAACGTATAAAATAGGATTTAAGACGACCTTGAAAATACGTGTCATATTCAGTAAGTCCATAATTATCAGGAACCATTGAGAGCAGGTAATGTTTTGTAGGCTCAGTTTTTTGTCTTTTAGCTGCTGACACAACATTACAACATTCTTCATGGCGACGTCCATTGTAGGCATTGTTAAATTTACTGCCACAAGTTTTGCATTCATAAAATTTACCACACGATACTTCGTGACGCTTTCTATCATAGTCCCGAAGAACAGTCTTTCCACACTCTTTACACATATAGCTAGGCAACTTGACGTTACAGACAGTTAGGAACAGGGCTCCGAGTGAAAGCCGAAGTTAAACGATTGACTTCACGTCACCACATGGTAGCGTTACGATTGGTTACGAAGTGAGAAGCTTATTATCCTCTCTGTTTCAAAATAAATAATGTGATTGTGCCAGAGCTTATGTATATTTACGACACTTTACTAAATGTAAAATACTGTAGTGTAATATTCAACATATCATATTCTCAGAATACATTACATTGAAGTACCTCCATTTTCTCTACCTTGCACGTCGCCTTGTTAGTCTAGGGGTAAGATTCCTGCTTTGAGTGCGAGACGTCCCGGGTTCAAACCCCGGAAGTGCCCGGCATTTTTACTATTGTTTTACCTCTTGCAAAGATTCAAAAAGTGTATAAAAGAACCTTACGAACTTTTTTTTTCGTGCGAGACTTGTACTTACTGTGTGCCAGTAATATAAATACATAGTTTGAGGTCAAACGCATTTTTTTTATTTTAGTCGCTTTACCCTACAGGTTGGCTTTTCCCTCGGATTCTGCGGGGGATCCCACCATTACCGCGCCAGGGCAGTGTCCTGGAGCTTGAAACACCTGGACAAGGGATAAAACTGGGGAGGTGGGACCAGCACCTCGCCCAGGCGGCCTCATCTACAAAGCGAACATGGGCCTCATGAGGGATGGAAAGTGCGGGGAAGATTGGGAGGGATAGGCAAGGAAGAGGCAAGGAGGGTGGCCCCACCTCCCCAGTGGTATCCCCAAATCAGGTGTTTCAAGCTCCAGGACACTGCCCTGGCGGCGGTTATGGTGGGATCCCTCGCTGAGTCCAAGGAGGGTGGCCCCACCTCCCCAGTGGTATCCCCATATCAGGTGTTTCTAGCTCCAGGACACTGCCCTGGCGGCGGTTATGGTGGGATCCCTCGCTGAGTCCAAGGAGGGGCAGTGGCTTTAGTGGCGTAGTTGGTACATGCTGTTCTTCTATGCCCAAGATCGCGGGTTCAAACCCGGCCGAAGCCGGCGTTAAAAATCCCTCAGTATGCCTTTCTTCGGAGGGGAAGTAAAGCCGGCGGTCCCATGTCATAGATTTATGGCATGTTAAAGAACCTTCCAGTAATTAAACCTGTGTGAAGCTAAATTATAGGTTAAAATTTGGATAACGCCCTTAGGTTCCAACGTTCGTTGCCAGGAGCCGACTGCGGTGGCGTCTAGTAACCAAGTTCTGAACTAGTAGTTGTTGATGGTGGCGTGTGGGGGCGAAAGTAGGAAATACTTGAAAAAAATCAATGTCTGCAGTCACAGCCCCTAAACTGAGGAAGCAACCCACCAACCAACCTAAGTCCGAGGGAAAAGCCAACCTGGAGGGTAAACCGACGAAAAAAAAGAAGCGTTTACCTCAACCTATGTATTTATATTACCGGTATAAGTACAAGTCTCGCACGAAAAAAATCTTTTATACACTTTTTTGAATCTTTTCAAGAGATAAAACAAAAGTAAAAAAAATGCAGGGCACTTCCGGGGTTTGAACCCGGGACCTCTCGTGCTCGAAGCAGGAATCATACCCCTAGACTAACAAGGCGACGTGCAAGGTACAGAAAATGGAGGTACTTCAATGTAATGTATTCTGAGAATATGATATGTTGAATATTACACTACAGTATTTTACATTTAGTGAAGTGTCGTAAATATAGATAAGCTCTGGCACAATCACTTGATTTATTTCGAAACAGAGAGGATAATAAGCTTCTTACTTCGTAACCAATCGTAACGCTGCCATGTGGTGACGCGAGGTCAATCGTTTAACTTCGGCTTTCACTCGGAGCCCTGTTCCTAACTGTCTGTAACGTCAAGTGCTAGGCATGGTTTCTTCCATTATGGATGTTGATTTTCTGAAAACAGCTGCTTACTGCGTATCACAGGGCTGTAGGCTGGTCAGTGAGACGGACTTTCACGATGTGAACACTGCAAAAGGTAGTAATCAACTGATTGTATTCCTGCTAAGAGAACTCTTATATAACCTAATCAAGACCAACAGCTACTTACCACGTAGTACACGGCTAGAGCCTAGTGGGTGAGACGATCTTTCACAATGTGATCACTGTTAAATGTAGTAGTCAACAGAGAATATTCTTACACCCTACTGAAGGTTATCAGGTACTTACTGCATATCAAAAGGCTGTACATTCATATGTTAGACACTCTCTCTTGCTAAGGACCCCTATATTCCCTATACAAGGCTATACATGTTAGTTCTAAACACTTGATGGTTATTTGTATATTACATTTATATACACAGCTTATACGAGCACGTTTTTCACGCAATAAAACTTTGTCAAATAGCCACATGCGACACCCAAAGTATGTTTCCGCTATCTAGCGATGACTATGAGAACTACCTGAACGACAGCATGGCACCTAGCGCTCTGTATCATTACTGAACGATCAGCATGCTATCTAGCGGTCGATATCAAAAATTACTCAACCAGCAGTTGATATGACAACCCACTCAACTACTAGTATACATTCCAATAATGAACACATTTGCTCATATCCACTAACAATACACACAGCGGGTTTGCTTTATCGTTTAATACAAATATATCTTGTTTAAATAATGTAACAAAAAGTTACATGGCACAATTGTATGGGAATGTTGCATTACCTAAAATGTAATAGTATGCATGCGTTTAACATTTTACAATCGGTTTATGATGAAGGATTATGTTGGTGGCTTATAGTGGTGGCATATGTTGGTGACTTATTTTTGGTGGTTTACGTTAACACCTTATTTGTAATGGCTTATTTGACAAGTTATTTTTGTCAATGTATTTAGAGGATTTTTCTCTTGGTCTTGGAAAGTATCTCAACCCTTGTTTTTATGGTAGCATAATGCTTACCACCATGTTTGTAAGCAACAACAACACACTAAAATTCTAAGAATCCAAAGTACTCTAAGGTTAATGATTGTCTCACAACTCCATTCAACGACTAGTCAAAAACATTATATAATTTTTCAATTTTTTCAAAAAAGGTAAATTGGGGAAGTAGGCTATATGTTTAAACTAAAAATCATATCAAATCACATGCTAACTCCAACACCTACGTCTATCCCACTCTCAGTCAAAAAATATAATATTCTTCAAATTTTCCAAAACAATATTTGGAAAGTAGGCCATATTTTGAAAACTAATCATTCTATAAAGTCATATATAGACTCAAACCAATGGCTTTTATATCCTTAATCGTAAGAACAAAATATGGAATTTTTGACATTTTTTCCAAAAATGTTCATTTTAAAACGGGGCTATATTTTGGAAACTAGGAATTTTACAAAAAAGTTTGTCTAACTTAAATGACAGGTATTCACCCCCACTACCCGCAAACCAAGTCCCAGGTCTCTGGGACAAAATCCAAAAGAAGTTCAATTTGGAAAGTAGGCAATATTTTGAAAACTAATCATCCTAAAAAGTCATATATAGACTCAAACCAATGGCGTTTATGTCCTTAATTGGTAGAACAAAACTTAACATTTTTTCAGTTTTTCCAAAAAAGTCCAATTTTCAAAATTGTCTATATTTTGGGAACTAAGAATTTTACAAAAAAGTTTGTTTAACGTAAATGAAAGGTCTCTACCCCCTCTACCCAAAAAAATAAATTTCAGGTCCCTAGGACAAAAACTGTGCAGTAGTGTGTTTTGCACAGTTCAGATGCCACCGCCACCGCTCCACCGCCACCGCTCCACCGCCAAGATGGCGGCCGTAGCTTAACTTAACCTAGCCTAACCTAACAAGATGGCGGCCGTAGCTTAACTTAACCTAGCCTAACCTAACAAAATGGCGGCCGTAGCTTAACTTAACCTAACCTAACTTAACAAAATGGCGGCCGTAGCCTAACCTAACCTAACCTACGAGGTGTGATCAAAAAGTTCCTAAAAGGTGGTTGCGACTTAACCAAACCTAGCCTAGCCTAACCTAACCTACCCTACAAAGTGTGATCAAAAAGTTCCATAATGCCGGCTGTAGGTTAACATAACCTAACCTAACTTAACCTAAACCTACAATGTGCGATCAAAAAATTTTCAAGATAGTGGTCATAGCTTAACTGAACCTAACCTAACCTAACCTAACCTAACCTAAACCTACGAGGTGTGATCATAAAGTTCCCAAATGGCGGCCGTAGCTTAACTCAACCTAACCTAACCCTACGAGGTGTGATCAAAAAGTTCCAAAATGTGTGGTGGAATGTGGAGGAGGAGGGTGTTTGTAGAACTCTTAAAAACTACTGGGGTGGGGGTGGGGGGTAGTAAGAAATAAAAACAGTATTAATTATTATTCAGCATGAGAGTTTTTTAATTCGTTAAAACGTACAATACATCTATTGTTTTTTATACCCTCATAAATTAGATATAGAGAATGTCCACCATGATTTAGATCCTCGAGCACACTTTCTGACATATCATTAAAACGTGTAGGAAGGAATGTCTGAAAATTTTCACTAACACATAGTACACGTTCACCATACATTGTGTCCACTTTTTGAATGTTGATGATACGGAATGGAGTATGCATTGATAATTCAGTGAGCTTTTCTCTCTCTAATCCGCAGTTCTGCCCCATAGCATTGAGAATGTTTATTGTAGTAGCCTATAAAGAAACAAAAAAATGTCTATTACAGTTTAGCTATAAGTGACCAGAACCACTATATATATATATATCATTTTATTCTAAGAGCTTTCCATGATGATTAGAAAAAAGTGCTTACCATAATGATGGATTGAGTGTAAGAAAACGTCTTTTGCTGCTTGATGTCACTACTAAAGTGATACTCTTACAACAGACAAGTGAGTTCATGTTTCGCTGACGTAATCGTATGTTTCCACGCACTTCCTGTGTTGAGCGCGTCATAGTGGCTAAATTTAAAACTCTAGATGAGATGTTTTGCTGACGTAATCGTATGTTCCCCGCACGCACACTTTGGACGGGTCCTTTTTGAAGGGAGTCATTTTTTTACGGGTCCCGGAGGACGGGTCCTTGTTGACGGGTCCCTGTAGGCGGGTCCCTTTGACATAATTTGGATAAAATGCATGGGCCAGTCCATAGGGGTCAGTCCAAAGGACCCGCCCACAGGGACCCGTCAACAAGGACCCGTCCTTCGGGACCCGTAAAAAAATGACTCCCTTCAAAAAGGACCCGTCCAAAGTGTGCGCGCGGGGAACATACGATTATGTCAGCAAAACATCTCATCTAGAGTTTTAAATTTAGCCACTATGACGCGCTCAACACAGGAAGTGCGTGGAAACATACGATTACGTCAGCGAAACATGAACTCACTTGTCTGTTGTAAGAGTATCACTTTAGTAGTGACATCAAGCAGCAAAAGACGTTTTCTTACACTCAATCCATCATTATGGTAAGCACTTTTTTTCTAATCATCATGGAAAGCTCTTAGAATAAAATGATATATATATATATATATAGTGGTTCTGGTCACTTATAGCTAAACTGTAATAGACATTTTTTTTTGTTTCTTTATAGGCTACTACAATAAACATTCTCAATGCTATGGGGCAGAACTGCGGATTAGAGAGAGAAAAGCTCACTGAATTACCAATGCATACTCCATTCCGTATCATCAACATTCAAAAAGTGGACACAATGTATGGTGAACGTGTACTATGTGTTAGTGAAAATTTTCAGACATTCCTTCCTACACGTTTTAATGATATGTCAGAAAGTGTGCTCGAGGATCTAAATCATGGTGGACATTCTCTATATCTAATTTATGAGGGTATAAAAAACAATAGATGTATTGTACGTTTTAACGAATTAAAAAACTCTCATGCTGAATAATAATTAATACTGTTTTTATTTCTTACTACCCCCCACCCCACCCCAGTAGTTTTTAAGAGTTCTACAAACACCCTCCTCCTCCACATTCTTCCACACATTTTGGAACTTTTTGATCACACGTCGTAGGGTTAGGTTAGGTTGAGTTAAGCTACGGCCGCCATTTGGGAACTTTATGATCACACCTCGTAGGTTTAGGTTAGGTTAGGTTAGGTTAGGTTAGGTTCAGTTAAGCTATGACCACTATCTTGAAAATTTTTTGATCGCACATTGTAGGTTTAGGTTAAGTTAGGTTAGGTTATGTTAACCTACAGCCGGCATTATGGAACTTTTTGATCACACTTTGTAGGGTAGGTTAGGTTAGGCTAGGCTAGGTTTGGTTAAGTCGCAACCACCTTTTAGGAACTTTTTGATCACACCTCGTAGGTTAGGTTAGGTTAGGCTACGGCCGCCATTTTGTTAAGTTAGGTTAGGTTAAGTTAAGCTACGGTCGCCATTTTGTTAGGTTAGGCTAGGTTAAGTTAAGCTACGGCCGCCATCTTGTTAGGTTAGGTTAGGTTAAGTTAAGCTACGGCCGCCATCTTGGCGGTGGAGCGGTGGCGGTGGAGCGGTGGCGGTGGCATCTGAACTGTCCAAAACACACTACTGCACAGTTTTTGTCCTAGGGACCTGAAATTTATTTTTTGGGTATAGGGGGTAAAGACCTTTCATTTACGTTAAACAAACTTTATTGTAAAATTCTTAGTTCCCAAAATATAGACAATTTTGAAAATTGGACTTTTTTGGAAAAACTGAAAAAATGTTAAGTTTTGTTCAACCAATTAAGGACATAAACGCCATTGGTTTGAGTCTATATATGACTTTTTAGGATGATTAGTTTTCAAAATATTGCCTACTTTCCAAATTGAACTTCTTTTGGATTTTGTCCAAGAGACCTGGGACTTGGTTTGTGGGTAGTGGGAGGTAAATACCTGTCATTTACGTTAAACAAACTTTTTTGTAAAATTCCTAGTTTCCAAAATATAGCCCCGTTTTAAAATGAACATTTTTGGAAAAAATGTCAAAAATTCCATATTTTGTTCTTACGATTAAGGATATAAAAGCCATTGGTTTGAGTCTATATATGACTTTATAGAATGATTAGTTTTCAAAATATGGCCTACTTTCCAAATATTGTTTTGGAAAAATTTGAAGAATGTTATATTTTTTGACTGAGAGTGGGATAGTCGTAGGTGTTGGAGTTAGCATGTGATTTGATATGATTTTTAGTTTAAACATATAGCCTACTTCCCCAATTTACCTTTTTTTGAAAAATTTGAAAAATATATAATGTTTTTGACTAGGCGTTGAATGGAGTTGTGCGACAATCATTAACCTTAGAGTACTTTGGATTCTTGGAATTTTAGTGTGTTGTTGTTGCTTACAAACATGGTGGTAAGCATCATGCTACCATAAAAACAAGGGTTGAGATACTTTCCAAGACCAAGAGAAAAATCCTCAAAATACATTGACAAAAATAACTTGTCAAATAAGCCATTACAAATAAGGTGTTAACGTAAACCACCAAAAATAAGTCACCAACATATGCCACCACTATAAGCCACCAACATAATCCTTCATCATAAACCGATTGTAAAATGTTAAACGCATGCATACTATTACATTTTAGGTAATGCTACATTCCCATACAATTGTGCCATGTAACTTTTTGTTACATTATTTAAACAAGATATATTTGTATTAAACGATAAAGCAAACCCGCTGTGTGTATTGTTAGTGGACATGAGCAAATGTGTTCATTATTGGAATGTATACTAGTAGTTGAGTGGGTTGTCATATCAACTGGTAGTTGAGTAATTTTTGATATCGACCGCTAGATAGCATGCTGATCGTGCAGTAATGATACAAAAATAACTTGTCAAATAAGCCATTACAAATAAGGTGTTAACGTAAACCACCAAAAATAAGTCACCAATATATGCCACCACTATAAGCCACCAACATAATCCTTCATCATAAACCGATTGTAAAATGTTAAACGCATGCATACTATTACATTTTAGGTAATGCAACATTCCCATACAATTGTGCCATGTAACTTTTTGTTACATTATTTAAACAAGATATATTTGTATTAAACGATAAAGCAAACCCGCTGCGTGTATTGTTAGTGGATATGAGCAAATGTGTTCATTATTGGAATGTATACTAGTAGTTGAGTGGGTTCTCATATCAACTGGTAGTTGAGTAATTTTTGATATCGACCGCTAGATAGCATGCTGATCGTTCAGTAATGATACAGAGCGCTAGGTGCCATGCTGTCGTTCAGGTAGTTCTCATAGTCACCGCTAGATAGTGGAAACATACTTTGCGTGTCGCATGTGGCTGTTTGACAAAGTTTTATTGCGTGAAAAACGTGCTCGTATAAGCTGTGTGTATAAATTTAATATACAAATAACCATTAAGTGTTTAGAACTAACATGTATAGCCTTGTATAGGGAATATAGGGGTCCTTAGCAAGAGAGAGTACCTAACATATGAGTGTACAGCCTTTTGATATGCAGTAAGTACCTGATAACCTTCAGTAGGGTGTAAGAATATTTTCAGTTGACTACTACATTTAACAGTGATCACATTGTGAAAGATCGTCTCACCCACTAGGCTCTAGCCGTGTACTACGTGGTAAGTAGCTGTTGGTCTTGATAAGGTTATATAAGAGGTCTCTTAGCAGGAATACAATCAGTTGATTACTACCTTTTGCAGTGTTCACATCGTGAAAGTCCGTCTCACTGACCAGCCTACAGCCTTGTGATACGCAGTAAGCAGCTGTTTGCAGAAAATCAATATCCATAATGGAAGAAACCATGCCTAGCTATATGTGTAAAGAGTGTGGAAAGACTTTTCTTCGGGACTATGATAGAAAGCGTCACGAAGTATCGTGTGGTAAATTTTATGAGTGCAAAACTTGTGGCAGTAAATTTAACAATGCCTACAATGGACATCGCCTTGAAGAATGTTGTAATGTTGTGTCAGCAGCTAAAAGACAAAAAACTGAGCCTACAAAACATTACCTGCTCTCAATGGTTCCTGATAATAATGGACTTACTGAATATGACACGTATTTTCAAGGTCGTCTTAAATCCTATTTTATACGTTGTGATACGTGTAAGGATTTAAATTCATACCTTCAAGAGTCCAAACAGCAAATAATACAAGCACTGCAGAAAGAACTAGCAATGCACAAGTCAATAAAAGTTAATCTTGTGGCTGAGTATAGATTCATTCATACGTCTACGAATGAAATTACAGATCGTGCTTTTAAAACACGAAATCAGGCTCTATTTTTGGAAACAGACTTAAGTAGTTTCTTGGAAACACAATTTACAAAGTTAACTACTGAAATGGAAGAATCTGAGCTAAAAGGCAGTAATTGGGCTTTGTTAGCAGTGGAAGGAGTTCGATTGAAAATAAATAAGTATAATCCCTTGCGTGGCAGCTCATATATTTCATTACCAGCAGCTATACAAACAAGAAAAGCCTGCATTAATCCTGAAAACTTTAAGGACGAGAAGTGTTTTATGTATGCTATTTTAGCAAAACTGGTTATAAAGAATGCTCAACGCATTAGTAAATGCAAGGATCTGGAAAACAAGTATGATTTTTCAGTAATATCGTTTCCTACATTACTAGCTGACATTTCCAAATTTGAGAGAGCCAACGACATATCCATAAATGTATTTGGACTGGAAAAAGACAACAAAGTGTTTCCTCTAAAGGTTGTGGATCAAGAGCTACAAGACCATCGTGACCTCCTCCTGCTAAGTTCTTCATCTGGTCAGAACCACTACGTCTTTATCAAAGATTTTGATAAACTAGTAAGACATCAGATTACCCACCATGAACATAAGATATATACGTGTAAACGGTGTTTTACTCACTTTGATAATCGATATGGACAACAAGGAATGGAAAAATTAAAAGAACATAGAGCTTTGTGTGTCCAACATGACATTGCTAGGGTTGAAATGCCTATTAAAAACCCAATTGTGAAATTCTTAAATGTGGAAAAAATGTTGAGAATACCTTACGTTATCTATGCAGATTTTGAAAGTATACTTCTACCATATCAAACATGTCTACCCAATCCTGAGGCAAGTTATACAGTGCCATACCAGAGGCATGTTCCTATGAGCTTTGGTATATATGATAAAATCTCACCTACTGTGGAACACATAAAGACAAACCTTCCAAGCCAACCTGTTATTTATCGTGGACCTGACGCTGCAGAAAAATTTATGGACTGTTTGATCTCAATAGCTAATGAAATTGATCGCATTTACAGCTTAAATGTTCCAAAGGCCTTAACTCAGGATCAAGAAGCAGAGTTCCAATGTTCTGAAACCTGTTATTTGTGTCATAAACCATTTACCAAAGAGGACTGGAAATTTCGAGACCATTGCCATATTACAGGGGAATACCGTGAAAGTGCTCACAATAACTGTAATTTGAGGTGTAAAACACACAACCCCGTTCCTGTATTTCTACATAATATGAGTGGCTACGATGCAAATTTCATTGTAAAACAATTGGGATGTACTACTGAGAGAGCAGATGTTATCGCGAACTCCAAAGAAAAGTACATTTCCTTCACCAAATATGTAGGAAATGTTAAGCTTCGATTTGTGGACACGTTTCGGTTAATGCCAAGTAGTTTGGAAAACTTAGTTTCCGATTTAACATCATACCCTGAAACAGACAAATACTTTGGAAAAGAAAATGCAATGCTCATGACTCGTAAAGGTGTATTTTGTTATGATTACATCGATTCATGGGAAAAGTTAAGTGAAACGTGTTTACCTCCAAAAGAGGCATTCTTTAACAAATTAAGTCAAGAAGATGTTAGTAAAGAAGACTATGAACATGCCAAAAATGTATGGAATCAGTTCAACATTAAAACTCTAGAGGGGTATAGTGACCTCTACCTAACTTCAGATGTACTCCTACTTGCAGACAGCTTTGAAACGTTCAGAAACAAAACATTAGAAACACACCGAGTGGATGCTGCACACTTCTTTACTTCGCCTGGTTTAAGTTTCGAGGCAATGCTCCTTTACACTGGAATTGACCTGGAATTGCTACAGGATTACGATCAGATTCTTTTAATAGAGTCTGGAATACGTGGAGGCATATGTTAGGTGTTTCATCGGTATGCTGAGGCTAACAATAAATACATGGAAACCTATGATTCTGAGAAACCATCGCAGTTTATTACCTATGATGATGCCAACAACCAATATGGGTGGGCTATGTGTCACTCTCTTCCTTATGGTGGATTTCAGTGGGTTTCTCCAGATACAGTTGATCTAGAAACACTAAAGGAAGACGATCCTGTGGGGTACATTCTAGACGTTGATGTTGATTACCCATGCGACCTTCATGATCTACACAACGATTTACCTTTCCTACCAGAGTGTACACAACCTAAGGATTCGTCTCTCAAAAAACTAATTCCTCATCTTGGAAATTGAATGCGGTACGTTGTTCATTACATGGCACTTAAACAGGCTTTAGATCATGGACTAAAATTGGTAAAAATTCATCGTGCGTTAAAGTTTAAACAAAGACCTTGGCTAAAGGCATACGTTGATTTTAATAACAACCTTCGAAAACAAGCCAAAAATGATTTTGAGAAAAATCTATACAAATTATTCAACAATGCCATTTTTGGAAAAACAATGGAAAATATTCGTAAAAGAATAGACATACGTCTTGTGACTGACAGCAAAAAGGCTGAAAAGCTAATAGCAAAGCCGACATTTATTGACAGAACAATTTATGGTCCTAACCTAGCTGCTTTCCACATGGCTAAACGTAACATTGTATTCAATAAGCCTATATATATTGGAATGTGTATACTGGATATTTCAAAAACTCTCATATATTCCCACCACTATGATGTCCTGCTACCCTATTATGGCATGGACAATCTTAAACTCATGTATATGGATACTGACTCGTTCATTTATTTGGTTAACACCCAAGATGTATATCAAGACAAGTTGGATTTTCTAGAACACCTGGACACATCTGATTATCCTACTAATCATATATGTTACTCTATATCAAATAAGAAACGTTGGGAATATTTAAAGACGAGGCTTGTGGACAAATTATTAAAGTATTTGTTGGACTTAGAGCTAAAATGTATGCTTTAGACATAAATGGTAAAGAAATCAAGAAGATATTAGTAGAAGGTATTAGTAGAGGTGTTGTCAAAAATTGTATAAGCTTTCAAGATTATAAGGATTGTGTCATGAAAAACAATGTAAAAAGAATACCAATGAACATTATCGCTTCTAAACAACATGACATATCATCTATAAGACTGAACAATATTGCTTTGTGTCCTGGTGATGATAAAAGAGTAATTGATACTAATGGTATAGGTACTCATGCCTATGGTCATTACTCAATCATTGACCATGCTAAAAGAGTTAAGTTAAGAATATCAAAATCCTCTGCCTGCATATACCAAATACATAAAACAAAACAATTTAGGAAATAAAACAATAGCACTAAACATAGAAAACACAAAAAGAAAAAAATGGTATTCATACGCAAACATAAATAAAAATAGAAAACAAAAATAAAAACAACTGTAATTATAACAAATGTATTATGTGTAAATAGTGTAAATATATTTAAAGTGAATAAAAAAATATTGTTTGAACACTGCTTAGAAATTTTTAATTACTACCCACCTCCCACTCCTAATACAAACTGTTAACCTCTAGTAATTTTGAGAAATTGCTTTAGTTAGCTAAACTAGGTACTCAAAAGTATAGTATATCCCATGTATTACCTATATGCTTTGGGATAAGGTATACAGCCTTGTTATATGTAATGAAAAAATCGTGTTTGGCAAATATGAACTTTAGACATGGACTAAATCAAAAACATGTAAACAACAAAATTGAAAAATCCATGTTTCCATACTGACAAAATTCAAAAAACTTAAAACTAAAATTTTAAAAGCTGTAAATTGGAATTTGACAAATTGCAATGTGTGAAATATGAAAATGAAAAGAAAAAAATGAATAAAAGCTTTTACTTTTTAAAACTTAACTGACTTTGTAATCCTAAGCTGGTTGTGTGTGTAGCGAACATTTTGCACAGTAGCCACAGTGCAATTGTTAGCTTTACCTTACTCTCTATAAGACTAGCAAAAAGATAGTTGCATGTGCCCTTATATACTTTGAGTGAGTTGATTAGCCTTTGGCTTAGCTTTAAAGGTTAGGTTAGGCAAAGTTAGGTTAGGTTAAATTAGGTGAAGTTAAGTGAGGTAATGCTTGGTTCGGTGAACTAAGGTTATGTTAGGTTAGGTAAGGTTAGATTAGGTTAGGTTAGGTGAGGTTAGGTGAAGTTGCGTTAGGCAAAATGGCTGAGGTATGAATTAACCCCACTCTTCTTAGTTTTGCCTCACAAGGCTGAGTGTACCCCATTCCAACTATCAGACCAGAAATTAAATTTCTTGGCAAAGCCAGGACTCAGACCGGGGACTCCACAGTGACATCCAAGAATTCTGCCACTTAATCATAAAGTGGATTATATAAGGCTGGTCTTGATTGTACATGATTAATCAATAATTACATAATAATAATAATGATAATAATAATAATAAATATTCCATTTAGCGACTACACGGTCGAACTCCCCCTGTGACATTATTCACGGTCTCAGGGCGTGGCGTCCGTTTTGCGCATTAGCCCCTGTGCCAGCTCTGACTGACCCCTCCATAAGAATAACATAGGACTGGTTGCGCGCGGCCGCCATCTTACGCATTAGCCCCTGTGCCAGAACCGCCCTTTATATCCTACTGTAAAACATAAAATAAAAAATATAAAAACAAACAACAACAATAATGTACCGACTCAACAGAAGGTGATTTATATAAACAAAATGGCTGTTCATTCAATAATGAAATTCAAAGTTTACGTATGCAACATTTTATAAGTATAATGAATGTTTAACATTTTGTAAACCAAAAACACACTTATAGTATTATGAGCAAAAATACAATTTATTGCTATAAATGTAAACTTCTTGTTGTGTGTGAAGGTGTCCGATTGCTTCCTCTTCTTTCGTTTGTTGGTATATGCGGCCTTATTTAGTCGTTGAACCTCTAGCGCAAAGGAGGGACCTCGGATTTTTATGCCTCGTGCCTCGAACAACTCAAGTGACTTAAAAGTTTTGGCAAAATGCACTCCTTATAAAATCGTACCAGTTTTCGAAGCATTTTTGTTTGCCATAACAACCCATACTTTTCTATCCCTTCTACGAAGATTTCTCAATTCTTAGTATAAACTACAAAATTGCACCTTTTTCTCCTGTTGATATTCAATCGACTTTGAATCTGGAGGAAGTAGTTGTGGCTTCGCTTCAATTGCAATTTTACTTCTGACATTGTTTTTAGTCACCTCTTCTCTGAAATATGATTCAGTGACGGAGGCAAGGTATTTGATTTCGACACCACCATCGCAAGCAACCAAACCATCAGGACTGGCTCATAAGAATGAATGTTCTTGATCCAAGAAGAATCCATTCTTGGTGGCAATACTGTATTGCCAGTATTGTGTTCATACATTTCCACAACCGCGTCCTTATTTCTCTTCCCAATGAGACGGCAACTGAGGAGAAATTTTTAGCCTACATTTCACATTTTGCAAAAATGAGGAAAAAGTAGACTTATGAGATCGATCCGGGCAAATGTGTGTTTGTCTGTCTGTGTGTGTGTGTGTCTCCCCCCTATCAACTCCTAATCGGCTACAGCAATCGAAACCAAATTTGGTATGAGTAAAGACCTATACCTGAATATCTCAAGCCCATACAGTATTTGAAAATTGTCAGTGCTACCAATTGCTGAAAAACTGCAATTGAAATTTGAGCTCCATGTTGGATATCTTGGAAAGTATGCATGGGAGCTATTTCAAAATTGGCACGCATATAGATAATAATAATTCAGTTTAATTTCCAGGAGGCCATGTATGGCAGTGTTGCCAAAATGATTCTAATTCTGCTGATAGGTCCAATTTTTAATGCATATAACTTCTACTCTATCAATTGGATTTCAACCAAATTTCGTATGTACTATGTGCAGGTAAACGGATATAACTGAGCGTATTCTTAAGAGCCACCAGGGCTGCCAACTGTTAATAAATTATCTCTCTATTTATTTTATCCAAATACCAATATATCAGAAAGTATGCAAGCCGACAGCCTTAAACTATGCACACGTATAGTATCTGTCATTCTAGAATAATTTGGTGTAACTAATATACGTCAGTTCTACCGACATGATTCTTAGCCTGCTGATAGGACCAATGTTTAATTACATGTAACTTCGATACTATCAATTAGATTTCAACCAAATTTCATATGTGCTATGTGTACTATAATTCATATGTGCTATGTGTACTATAACAGATATGACTATGCGTATGCTCAAGAGCAACCAGGGCTGCCAACTTTTAATAAATGCTGTCTCTAATTTTTGCCCTAATATCAATGTAACAGAAAGTATGCAAGCCAACAGCTCTGAACTTTGCACACATATAGTACCTGACATTCTAGATTAATTTGGAGTACGGTAACTAATATACGTCAGTGCTGCCAATATGATTATAAGTCTGCTGATAGGTCCAATCTTAAAATACATGTAACTTCTATACTAACAAATTGATTTCATCCAAAATTGGCACAACTAGTGATCATAATATTTTAGATTATTTCTGACCAACACATGCTTGACATTGTTGCCAACATGAATTTTACGCGCGCTGATAGATCCAATGTCCAACTGCATGTGACGTCCTTGCTATCCATTGGACTTCAAACCAAATTGTGTATTCTGTACTTTAAGTGACGGAATTAAGAATATATTCAGTCACCAGGGCTGCCAACTGTAGTGCTCTATTAGGTTACACTATACCAGGGATATTTCCAACAAATTAGAAATTTCGATATTACCAACATAATTTCGTCATTGTTCTAGATAGGTTCATATAGATTAATCATTGTCATGAATCTTAAATTTTAAGAAAAGTAGGCTCTTTAGTTCGTCTCGAAACTTTTTGTTAGGATACGAAATTGGTTTGACAAGATTGTGGCAAGGAGTATGAGGTAAACGTTCAATGACTGGACCAAACCTGGAAGCTGTCAAGAGATTCACTCTATTGTTCCTCAATTTCAATGATTCTTTCTAACACTCCATAAAGGCTTTACTGCAACGTGACCTAACTATTCTAATTTATCTCCAAAATCCTACCGTGATATTTTTTACTCTATTATTTCTTTGATCCTGTTCGTTTCGACTACATAAGTAGTTCTCTCTCCCGGATTACTTGCTAGGAGCCATTTTTTGTAAGCCTTCTTTTAATTTCACAAGCAGACTTCACTATCTCATTCCATCAGTATTTTCGCTTGTTCCTGTCTTTACACACTGTTGTCCCTACACATAGGACTACATTTGCTACTTATAGTACTGCATCCCTGTATCCTGACCAGTCTGTCTAATGTCCTGCAATTCTTTACCATCTACTCTTTGGAATTAATCCATATATATCTGCCTACGTTCCTTATCCTGGAAATTTTAAACCCTAATCCGTCTGCAAACAGCCCTCACTTTCTGCACTTCAGGTCTAACTATGCTCAGTTCACAGTAGAACAGTTTGTGGTCTGTTTCATTGAAGAAAAAAAAACCGGAATACCCTTCAATTACTTATCAATTTACCAAATTCAAAGTCAGTAATGATATAGTCTATTATTGACCTGGTTCCTCTACCCTTTCTTGTGTATCTGTGAATCTCCTTATGCTTCGAGAATGAGTTCGCCACAGACAACCCCTTGCTAGCACATAAGTCCAATAAACATTTTCCATTGGTGTTTGCTTCCCTATCCTCACTCCACTTACCCATAACCTTCTCAACTCCTCAATTCCATTTCCTATGCTAGCATTGAAATCCCCCATCAGTACTACACTATCCTTACTGTTAACTCTCACTACTACATCACTCAGTGCCTTATTAAGCCTATTTCATCCTGATCCGCCCCTTCACATGGAGTGTGCAGTGAAACAATCCTCACCGATTTCCTGACATTTCCAAATCTATCCACACTAATCGTTCATTTACGTACGGTACCGGTACCTCACATAAATTATGCGAAGCTCCAAGGTTTTCTGGACATCCAGCCTTACTCCCCACTTTGTCCTGCATCGTTTTACACCTGACAGGTGTACCTTGGATCTCCTCTCTATCTCCCTTTATCTGAACTTCACTAATCCCTAGAATATTCAATCCCATCCTACTTGCTGACTCAGTTAGCTCTGCTTTCCTCCTTCCATAACCACCCGCGATATTAACAGCACCCTATCGAATACCAGTTCGATTGCCTGTTCATTTCCCAGGAGTCCCTAATCTATCAGATGAGAGTGGGACTCCATCTCTCCCATAGGTTCGAGGCTTAATCAAGACCTTTTTGGCAGGTTTACAGATTACAATTGAAGCAAGTTGCTAGCCTTACTTACGCAGGGCCCCTGAGTTTAACCCCAGGAAACAAACAAGTAAGTTGTTGATCACAAGGAGGGCCACGACTCAAAATATGCCCAAGATACCCACTCCTTTTCGATAGTAACTGGTATCCTGACTGTCAGAACCACTTACCAGACCACTCAGCCATTGCCCATGGTTCACGAACTAGGACGTGACTACACCATAAACCATATAAAAGAACAACAAAATATGTAACATTATATGTCCAATCGATTGAAGCCCTATTTTGTAAAATCGAATCATACATTAAAAGATTGTAGGTATTTATCTAAATTTAACGGGGGAAAAATAAGTACTATGTAACAGTTATTTTACTCAGATTTTATTCAGAATAACTAAACATATAGACAGCAAATAAAGTGCTTAAAACCCATCTTTATGGGAACTTATTTCTTTATTTTGACACAGAATAATTTCCCTAAGTTTGGCTAGACCGTTTTGAAGCACCCTATATACAGTATGTTAATTTACTGTAAATTTAGAAGGACGATGTTTTCGTGGCATTGTTGAATAATGTGTGAATATTAAAAAATGATACCGGTACAGGATATCTTTTGTCGGAATGAACTGCTGCTCTCTCAATCACAAAACACAAACACAGAATTAGGAAACGGGCAAGGGGGCGAGATATCTTCTTCTAGTACTTTCTCAAGACTAGTCTACTGCAGTCTGACTGGAAGAGACATCGACTCGGCACGCATGAGAGATTTTCCTTTGAGCTGCACGGTAAGTTGAATGGAATGCTGCGTTAAGGAAGGAGAACTCGGAATGGGAGGCGCGATGCTAGGTATTAGGGAGGGGGAATGAGGCTCGGTGCTTGTGCGTGCAAATGTTAGTGCGGATAACCTATCGTGTAGCCTGCGTAGCTACCGTTTTGTCGATTTGAAAAGTACATACGTCACGGGTATATCAATAAACCGTTTCTTTCATCAAACATTCGAACTGCTCAAAATTAGAGCCTCTACAAATTGAATAAGTTTGAAGTTAATATAGATTTTTTTAAAATAAAAAAGGCTATTGAAAGATGATCCTTAAAAAAATGTTGAATTTTGAAATACAAATAGTTTACAATGAAGCTACTATTACAAGGGTTATTGCACAGAAATATCGAAATTCTCCGGTTATTAGTTTCGTCGTGACGTATGTACTTTTAACCCTCAAAGTAGACACTTTGAAGCTATGCCCTGGACAAACGAACAGTCCATATTTTACAAAAGTGGCATATAACAAGTCCCAAAGACCTATATAACAGATTAAGAAGAAGAAATGAAATAAAATCAATATTCTATTTTTCGGTAGCACGGCCTTAAGTGTCTGCCTCATGCGCTGCTTTCGGTGGAGCGTAGTCAACATTAGGGTATGACCGGGCCATTGTCTCCGCAGTTCCATGCGCTGCAGTGTTCACTGAACAGTGTGCTGTGAAACACTGTCCTGGTCAATACTGTTATACCTGTGGATGATTTCTCGAACTGTGGGCCTACATTTGTCCCAAGCAAAGCGCCCCGGGCGACCTCTGCTGGTCTCCGCATTCAATGAGCCCCTGTTGACACACGGCTGGACGACGTTATATTTGCCCAGTGTTACACCACATTAGATGCGTGCTCACAACCGGCCTTGTAGTTGCCCTAACTTTAACCCCATTGTGCATATCTGGAATCGACTGAAGACACTGCAGCTAGTTTTGAACGTGCAGACCAACCTCGCAATTTGCAGGACCTACGCCAAATCGCTATTGAGGAATGGGACAAATTAGTTACTTGGAATTTTCAGCTATAACTCAAACTGCTCATGGCTGGTGAATCATTTGGGAGGAGAGAGAGGTCGCTCCTGTCTCCTACAGTATTCACCACCTTCCAACTTGTTTGCCGCTTCCAACTTGACAGCATTGCCACATTTCTTCAGTATCGTAAGTTGTACTCCAACTTTCAATTTCAATCATGGCTCCTGGTGACAAAGATAAAGATAAAGATACTAAAGATGATAAGCGCATCGCCAAACGGGCGTCCTACAAAGGGCAAATTACCCGGTTTAAAAATTTCCCGCAGAATCTAATCTAGACATAACTACCCATCGCTTAAAAGATTATGAACGGTCTTACGAGAGATATGACACGGTACAAACAGAAATCGAAACATCCATGCTCAATCAGACAGGGGATAGAGTGGAGGTTGAAACTCTATACTATGAAGGCATTGATGCTGCCTATGCGTTAATGCGCAAACTTAATGAAGATCAAAAAAGGACATTTCAGTTCCTAGTTCACCCCAAGAACAACAAACCTCGCCTCGTGAGGGCATTCTTAAACCCATACCCTTGCTCCCTAAAATAAATTTGCCTCATTTCTCAGGTGACGAATCTGAATGGGATTCCTTTTATGAGCTTTTTTGCTTCCTTATTCATGATAATAAAGATATTCACAAATTTCACTACTTGCGATTGACTCTCCACGATCAATCATTACAGCTAGTCGAAGCTCTTCCATTAAGCACCGAAAATTACCACATTGCCTTTAATTTGTATAAAGAAAGATATGGTAATGTACGCTTGCGTATCCAACGTCACATGAAATCCCTTTTCAACCTGCCCCCCTCACGTCATAATGACGTCAATAGTCTGCACACTCTCGTCGACACAACCCAACTTCACGTGAAGGCACTACCCCGATTGGAACAGCCTACAGAACACTGGGACACCTTCTTAATACATTTAGTAACTTCCAAATTTGATGCAGCTACTCTCAAAGCATGGGAGATTGAACTTTCCAATAACGATGATTATTCTTATGAGCATTTAGTCATCTTTATAAACAGCTGATGTCAACTTTTAAATGCCTTTGCAAATCAAAGTGAACCCGCTTCTTCTAATTCTAAACGTGAAACCACATCTACCAACTCTAGACGCGAGCATGCATCTACTAGCACTCAAAACCCTGGGTCTAGCTCTTCTAAATCTAACCCATACGTCACTGGTTACAAAATTAGGTCCACTGAACACCGTACTACAGGTTCTCTCACATTAAATACTCAAGGTGAACCTCACAAAAGTCTCAACGATCCTGTGAAATGCATACTTTGTGAAGATCATCATACTTTATACTTTTGTAAATCCTTCAAAAAGCTATCAGTTGATGACAGGAGGAAATTAGTATCCCAAAATAGGTTCTGCTTCAATTGACTTTCACACAAACATTCCGCCTCTAACTGTACATCTGCTAGAATTTGCTTTCATTGCCTAAGAGCACATCACACCCTATTGCATCGTCATGATCAACCGAGGTCATCAGCACCTTCTACTTCCAAACAAAGTGACAATACTAGCAAGCCTAATACGTCATCTTACATTCAAAACGCCAAGTCTTTGCGTAATGCTCAAGTTCTATTGTCCACAGTTCAGATCGAGGTTCAAGATAGAACAGGTAACTGGATTCGTGCCCGAGGACTCCTCGACTCGGCAGCTACTCATGATTTCGTTTACAATTCCTGAATTAAAATAACTTGGTCTTCCCGTAACGCCCACTTCTATCAATGTATCAGGCATCAATAGTTCTAGAACGCAAGTCTGGCAATTTTCAAAATTAACAATAAAAGATACTTGTCAAAGAAATAACTTCCTCAAACTAAACTGTCTTATTATCAACAGTATAGGTGAAGACATCCCTAGTCACTCTGTGGACACTTCTTGCTTGAATATTCCCGCTAACTTGAAGCTTGCCGATCCTCTGTTTAACATACAAGGTCCTATTGACATACTCTTCAGTGCAAATGTCTTCTGGAATTGTCTACGCAAGCGAATTCGTCACTTATCATCAAACGTTTTTGCTAGAGACACACATTTTGGATGGATTATTACAGGCCAACTCCCGCATTACACCATTCAACCTACATCTCAATGTCATTTTGTCAGCACCGACTTGGAGCAGTTCTGGAAACTTGAAAATATCGATTTCCCCGGTAGAATTTCATCTGAAAATGGATTTTGCGAGCAGCTCTTCATACCCACCACCACTCGAAATCCTGAAAGTAGATTTATTGTCCAAATGCCTAGACCACTTTACCCCCCAAAACTAAGTAATTCTCAACCCAAAGCGCGTAAAGCTCTCTTCGCCATTGAGAGTAAATTCAAAAAGAACCCCTTGTAAAACAACAATATACCAAATTCATGGAAGAGTATGAAAGCCTAGATCACATGGAAGTTGTCAATAAATCTGATGAAGAATCACATCCTCCAGTCGAAACCGTCTTTTTAAATCACCATCCAGTGTGGGAAACCCCTCTTGTTAAAGATAAAATTCGTGTTGTATTTAATGGGTCATCACCCGATGCTAATGGCAATAGTCTTAACGATACTCTTCATTCTGGTTCTGCTATCCAGTCCGATCTGTCTACCATCCTTTTGAATTTTCGTTTATTTCCTATAGCCGTCATTGCCGACATAAAACAAATGTATCGCCAAGCCTTAATTCACTCTGAGCAGCAGGATCTTCAGCGAATTTTATGGCGTGACGAAATAAGTAAGCCTATCAAAATATTTCGTTTAAAAACCGTTACTTATGGTCTCAAACCTTCCGCTTTCCTAGCCATTCGATCCCTACATATGCTAGCTTCTCAAGATGGTCATTTGTTTCATGCTAAAGCTTCAGAAGCATTAACAACATCCTTTTACGTTGATGATTATCTGCAATCCTTTCAAACTCTGGAAGAAGCTTTTCTCATATCTCATGAACTAAAAGCACTGCTAAAGACTGGAGGTTTTCCACTCCATAAGAGGAATTCAAATTCACCCGAGTTTCTTACGCAATTTCCAGTCGAAAATGTAGATCCCTCCCCTGTCGAAATTTGTGGCGTTTCTGATTCCATAAAAACATTAGGAGTACATTGGTGCACTCGCACTGATACCCTTATTTACCAAGTGTCTCTTTCTGAGGAACTTCCTAACACCAAAAGGCAAATTTTGTCCGAATTAGCTAAGATTTTCGACCCTCTTCAATTTCTCGCTCCAGTCATTGTTTTCGCCAAGCTTTTTATGCAAGAGCTATGGTCTCTCTTAAGTGTGAATGGGATGAAGCTGTCCCCACTTCTTTCCTTAATAGATGGCATTCTTTTCGTTGTAGTTTGCCTAACCTTTCACTTATTGAAATCCCTAGAAATGTAATCAAAGCTTCTTCTAATACACCCCTCGGTCTTCATGTCTTTGCCGACAGCTCCGAAAAGGTCTACGGATGTCGTGCATAAGTTGTTCATTGCAATTCTTTAAATGAATCTTTACGCTCGAGTCTTATTTGCGCAAAATCTAAAGTAGCCCCCCTCAAAACCATTACTTTACCCCGGCTTGAATTGTGCGCCACAATCATGGCAGAAGAACTTTCTCAAAAACTGCAAAAGGTTTTAAAGATCCAATTTTCCCAAATTTGGTTATGAAGCGACTCTTTTATGGATCGCCAAATAGAGTTTCTAAAATTCAAACCCTTTTGTTAGGATGTCAATGGAGACATATTCCCAGCGCTGATAACCCCGCTGACATTATCTCACGCGGTTGTTTACCATCTCAGTTAGCCGTATCTCAACTGTACTGGCACGGCCCTCGTGGTTAGTCGAAGACTCTTCTTGGTGGCTTTCTAAACCTTCAGCTCCAATGTCTAACTTACGCGATGCCAAGGTAGTTAAATCTACTGCTTCTTGTCTTATTACCAGCCTTTCGTTCCCCTTATCGTATCGCTATCCTTCCTTTTATAAACTTATTCGGATTTTTGCTTATCTTCTCAGGTGGCAATATCTTGTTATTGACCAACCCGTTCTTCCTAAACCGCATCTAAGGTGGACCGGGCTCGATTCCCGGTCAATGCATGTGAGATTTTCGATGTGAAATGCCATGTCCTGTGGTTCGGATTCCACGTAAAACGGAGGTCCCGTGGCTTATGATCGCGAGATTAACGGTCACGTTAAACTACAAGCTTCCTTCCTTCCTTAAACCGCATCTAACAAATCGTGAACTAACGCTTGCCACTACTAAGGCTTTGCAACTCACGCAGAAAGAAGCTTTTCCTACAGAATTGTCCTCATTCTCAGCTAAGAAAGATCTTCCTAAATCTAGTCGTCTTTACGCCCTCGTTCCCTTTCTCGATGAAAATGGGCTACTAAGAGTGGGCGGGAGGCTTTCTCAATCCTCACTCTCCGAAGACAAAAAACATCCTGTGATTTTGCCTTCTAAACATCACGCAACGTCTTTAAACATACGTGAATTCCATTATCGAAATCTACATGTTGGTACTCGCACTTTGCTTTGCCTACTAAGGGAAAAGTACTGGCTAATAAATGGCGTTCATGAAGTTTCTTCAGTCATACATAAATGTATCCCCTGCATTAAGGTGAAACCTAAGGTCAGCACTCAGATTATGGGCGATCTACCTTCTTTCCGCTCTTTCCCTAGCCGGCCATTTGCATTAACTGGCGTTTATTATATGGGTCCATTCCAATATCAGCGTAATTCCTCTGAAGCTAAACGCAAATTGTTTGGAAAACTCTATGCCTCTCTTTTCGTCTGCATGATTACTGGTGCGATCCATCTGGAGCTAGTAACAAGTGCTTCTACTTCGTATTTCCTGGCAGCTGTCTCTCGTTTTACTGCTCGGCGTGGAGTTCCTTCTGAAATATTCTATGACAATGCTTCCACCTTTCAAGGCGCAGCTTCCTTGTGGATAAAAGCTCTCCCATCTTCGCCTGCTAAGGAACAAATTTCTAACTTTTCCTATACCAAAGGTTTCAAATGGGGATTTATACCCCCTTACGCCCCTCATCATGGAGGAAGTTGTTAATCCTGCATCAAGCTCACTAAACGTCATCTAAAAAGGGTTTTGGGCAATCGTATCCTAACCTATGAAGAATTTAACTCGCTATCTATCCTAATCGAAGGTGTTGTTAATTCTCGCCCTTTGACCCCACTATCTAATGATCCTGATGATTTACTTCCCTCAACTCCCGGCCATTTCCTCATTGGTAGTTCTCTATCTGCCCCTCCCCCTTGCTTAATTCCCATAGAGATTCGCGCTTGTCGATTTTTGGCGTAAAATTGAGGCCCTGCGTAACTCTTTTTGGAAAATGTGGAAGTTGGAGTACCTAACTTCGCTACAAAGGAGGCAGAAGTGGTTTCTCTCTAATCCTGATATCTGGTATGGATCTCGGGCAGGGTGACCGAATGCTATCCCGGACGAGATGGGAGAATTCAAGTTGTTAAGGTTCTCACTGCCAATGGTCATATTGTAAGACCTATATCCATGCTTGCCCCTATTCCACTTGAAACATAAAACTGTTTTTCCTCTCTGTAGGTGTCTCGCACCCCCCCCCCCCCCCCCCCAGCATGGTATATTCCATAGAATATACGTTTCCTTAGAGTTAGCAGTCACTGCTCTTTGCTTTCTTTCTTAGTTCTTTTATTTCCCTTCTCGCTGACACCAACAGTGACCTTTCACGTATTTCCGTTTCTTTGTAAACTTGCTTAATCTGTTTTAAATTCAGTTTCAGATGTGTATTTTCCTTATAAAGTTTACCCTACAGCTCTACATGCGGCAATTCGTTGAACCCCTTGATTCCGGCCATCTCAAGAACTATGACTGAAAGTTCTACAACTTTGAAGCAGATGTCACCCTTGTCGTTATCTGCAATCTCCATGAAGACTTTTATTCGATGCATTGAAACTGTATTGCGTATAATTTTTTGTGTTTCTTATGTTTCCTACAATGTACGAGGCACGTACAGAAAGTAAGTTCCGTTTGGTAATAAAATAAAATTGTGTACAGATACAGAAATAATATTTATTGCACAACATTCTACACCTCTTAAACTACTTTTCCACATAACTGCCGAACTTTTGCAGGCATTTGTCATAGCGTGGCACAAGTTTTTGGATACCTTCTTCATAGAAGTTTGCCGCCGACCCGTTAACGAGAGAGAAAACTCCCCTGTAAGATATCCTGCCGTTTGGCCACCACTGTTAGGCAAATTGCGTGCTTACCAGGAGAACTGCGTATGTTTAGGAGTTCTCCTGACCACATACGCAATTTGCCTAACAGTGGTGGCCAAACAGTAGGATATCTTACAGGGGAGTCTTCACTCTCGTTTACGGTCGGCGGCAAACTTCTATGAAGAAGGTATCCAAAAACTTGTGCCACGCTATGACAAATGCCTGCAAAAGTTCGGCAGTTTTGTGGAAAAGTAGTTTAAGAGGTGTAGAATGTTGTGCAATAAATAATTTTTCTGTATCTGTACACAATTTAATTTTATTACCAAACGGAACTTACTTTCTGGACGTGCCACGTATATCTTCCTTTGTTTCCCCCCTCCTTTCCCCTTGCTGCTCTGGCTACATGAGTGTCTGGATATCTCGTTCATTCCTACTACGGTGCAATAGTGTGCCAGTCTAGCTCTCTTCTCAGGAGAAGCTTTCTTCTCAAACATGTGTTAATTTTTTAAAATTGATGCCATGTCTATAAGGCTGTGTAACGGATAGCCGGGAACCATCAACTACTCTGCAATGAGAAGATAAGTACCAATCTAAAGGGTTTTTAACCACATTTTTTAAACAGTTTTAGAAGCTCTTAATGATGCTAATATTGTGCAACATTGTGCAATCTTCCAACTGCCCTCCGTGGGAAATTTCTGTCATGCTTAAGCTAACTAAGCTTGCTACTAAAAGTCATGAAACCTAGTACTTCTTGTACGAAACAGGGGGATACCTTCCCTACATCGAGGGATTTTTGATAAACTAATAGCTGTCTGAAAACATAACTTTAGTATTTTTCTTTTTGTTAGTAGAATTTTGGTATTTAATTGTTAGTACGGTAGAAGGTTAGTATTTTTGTTAGTAGAATTGCTCTTTACTTATTCTGAAAGGGAGTAGCAGCCTTTCAGAATAAATCAATTCTTTACTAGTCTTATAGACGGTTAAGATATTGATAATATAAGCCAAATAATGGCTACACTGCGTCCTGCTGCACGGCTGAAAGCAACGGGAAACTACAGCCGTATGCTATTCCCGAGGATATGCACCTCTCTATGCATAATTACATGTGATGATGGCCTCCTCCCTTGTAAAATTTCATTCCGGAGGTAAACTAGTCCCCCGTTCGGATCTCCGGGTGGGGACTACTCGAGAGGGGGTTAACATCACAGAAGTGACAAAGAGGAAATCTGACATTCTACGGATCGGAGCGTGGAATGTTAGAAGTCTGCTAGGAAGTGGAAAGTTAGAAAACTTAGAAAGGGAAATGGATAGGTTGAGGTTGGATTTGGTTGGGATTAGTGAAATGCGCTGGCAGGAAGAACAGGATTTTTGGTCAGGAGACTATAGGGTCATTAGCACTAAATCAAACAATGGCCAAGCAGGGGTTGGCCTCATATTGAGTAGGAAACTTGGACAGCGGGTGGAATATTATGAACAATATAGTGAACGGATTATTGTAGCAAAATTCAATACTAAACCTACCTGCACCACAGTGGTACAAGTCTATATGCCTACCAGTCAAGCTGATGATGAGGATGTTGAAAAGGTCTATGAAGAAATAGACGAAATTCTGAGGTATATCAAGGGTGATGAAAATGTTATAGTAATGGGAGATTGGAATGCTGTGGTAGGAAAAGGGAGAGAAGGGAAGATAGTAGGAGATTTCGGATTAGGTGAAAGGAATGATCGAGGAAGCAGGCTGGTAGAATTCTGCACCGAGCATGAATTGGTCATAGCTAACACCTTATTCAATAACCACAATAGAAGAATATACACATGGATGAGACCAGGAGATACAGGGCGTTACCAAATCGACTTCATTATGGTCAAGCAGAGGTTTCGAAACCAGATTTTGGATTGTAAAACATATCCTGGTGCTGACATAAACTCTGATCACAATCTGGTTGTAATGAAATGCAGATTAAAGTTGAAGAAACTGAAGAAAAGTCAAAAGCCAAAAAGGTGGGCAATAGACAGACTGAAATAGAAGGATGTAAACGAAAGATTCAAGAAGAGTATAAAGGAAGGACTAATGAAAAACCCTAAACAAACTTCAATTGCAGACGAATGGGCACTTTTGAAGAATGAAATAACCAAATCCGCAGAAGAAAACATTGGTAGGAAAGAAAGAATAGGTAGAAAACCGTGGATCACTCAGGATATACTAGAATTGATGGATGAAAGGCGGAAACACAAGAATCTAAGATATGAAAAGGGGAAAGCAGAATACAGACGTCTGAGAAATGAGGTTAACAAGAAGTGCAAGGAAGCGAAAGAAGAATGGTTGAAAGAGAAATGTGCAGGTATAGAAAATTGTCTGAAATTAGGAAAAGTAGACACAGCTTATCGAAGGATTAAGAATACTTTTGGGGAAAAGAAGACTAAGTGCTGTAATATTAAGGACACAAATGGAAAGCCTCTAACAGATAGGGAAGAAAAGGTTGAGAGATGGAAAACTTACATAGAGAGTTTGTATAAGGGAAAGGAGATTGAGAATCATGTAATGGAAAGGGAGGAGGAAATTGATGAGGATGCGAAAGGAGATTTAATATTGAGATCAGAATTTGATAGAGCTTTGGAAGACTTAAGCAGGAACAAAGCACCAGGCATAGATGATATACCGATTGAGTTGCTACGCTGCATAGGAGATGAAGGTCTGATCAGGTTATTTCACTTGGTGTGTAGGATTTATGAGACAGGTGTGGTACCCCCTGATTTCAAGAAGAATGTAATCATCCCTATACCAAAGAAAGGTGGAGCTGACAGATGTGAAGATTACCGTACAATCAGCTTGATTACTCATGCTTCAAAGATCCTGTCTAGAATAATTTACAAGCGGATTGAAAGCCAGATAGAAACGGAGTTGGGTGAAGACCAGTTTGGTTTCAGGAGAAATGTAGGAACAAGGGAAGCTGTACTAAGTCTTAGGCTGATTTTGGAAGGTAGAATAAGGAAAGATAAGAGAACGTTCATGGCTTTTGTAGACTTAGAAAAGGCTTTTGATAACGTTGATTGGACTAAATTGTTTGACATTTTGAAATCTATTGGAATAAAGTACAGGGATAGGAGGGTGATATACAATCTGTACAGAAACCAGACAGCAGTCATTCGAGTTGAAGGACATGAGAGAGAAGCTGGTATTCAGAAAGGTGTAAGGCAAGGCTGCAACTTATCACCCATACTTTTCAATCTTTACATTGAACAAGCAATGAAGGAAATTAGAGAAAAAATTAAAGTGGGTGTGAAGATTCAAGGAGAAATAATTTCAACTCTGAGATTTGCTGATGACATCGTCATCTTGGCTGACAAGCCTGAGGATTTGAATGAGTTTTTGAATGGTATGGACTCCGTCTTACGGAAAGAATTCATGATGAAAATAAATAAATGTAAAACAAAAATACTGGAATGCAGCCGAGATAAATCAGAAATCTCTATGGAGATCAAATTGGCAGGTGAAAAGCTGAAGGAAGTAGGAGACTTCTGTTACTTAGGATGCAGAATAACCAGTGATGGACGAAGCAAAGAGGATATTAAAAGTAGGTTGGCTCAGGCAAAGAAAGCATTTCTACAAAAAAGTAATCTGTTGACATCGAATATAGATTTAGGTATTAGGAAGTCATTTTTGAAAGCCTTTGTCTGGAGCGTGGCGCTCTATGGAAGTGAAACTTGGACTATTGGTGCAGCAGAAAAGAGGAGAATTGAAGAATTTGAAATGTGGTGTTACAGGAGAATGATGAAGATCAGATGGGTAGATAGGGTTACAAACAAAGAGGTATTAAGACGAGTGGGAGAGGAGAGATGTTTTTGGCGACTGCTAATGAAGAGAAGAGATAGGTTGGTAGGACACATACTAAGACACCCAGGAATAACAAGCTTAGTTATGGAAGGAAGGGTCGAGGACAAAAACTGTAGGAGTAGACCAAGGTCAGAATATGTTAAACAGATTGCCTCGGATGTAGGGTGTCGGAGCTATGTAGAGATGAAACGATTAGCTCAGGACAGGGAGGCATTGAGAGCTGCATCAAACCAGTCAAAAGACTGAAGACTCAAACAACAAACATAACTTTGCTATCTTCGTGGGATTTCTACTTGCCCTATTTAACTGTAATTACATCTCTGGAAATTTCCATTCGCAATAGACTCCAAACTGTAAAAGACTAGACTCAGCAACGTTAAATTACTGCTAACCTCCAATTTAAATTGGACTATAAACCGCAATAGTGACATTTCTCTCATGTTCTACAAACTGTTTGTGCTACGAAAAATGTATGGGTGGTTAACTTCCGCGCCGCGTTCGTACGAAACAGTAAAATTGGCCAGATCTTGAATCCCATACTTCCTGCATCCCCATTTTCCTTTACTAACAATTTAGTGTTATTTAAACTATTTTCTTGCAATTCAATTAGGCTTGGTCTATAAATAGGCTCCCTCCCATTTTTTCATGTATCGCATTTTGTAATTACTGCTTCAATAATCAATGTGGTTATAAATCCACATTTTAACACGCCTTTGCGTTTTCCTGCTGCGTTCAGGAATTTTGAATTTGTTATTTCCCAATTGTTAAAACGTTTGTATCTATTCTTATGTAGTCCAGGTTTCACTAATGTGACCTGTACTATTTGAATTTAGCATCTCTTAATTTCTGTATAAATAATCCAAGTGGTTAAAAATCCACCTTTTAATCATTAATTTTTTTCTCCTGCTGTTCCCAGGAATTTAAAATCATATGTTTAAAGTTCCTTTCTCTTTACTACAAAAGCATTCTTATAAAGCTTTGGTATTCTACCTAGCCAATCTAAAGCAATATTTGTTTCCTAACGAAATATCCACCCAAATTATAAAACTTTTTATTATTCTTATTGTAGGTCCCAGACCTTTTATTTGTTCGAATTGTTCGAAAACCCTTGTGAGGGTGCATATTACTCTTGTTGTAGGTCAAAGACCTTCTTAATTGTACACACTGTTTCAAAGTACCGGTACTTCTTAATTGCACAAATTGTTCCAAACCTATTATTGTTGAAGCAATCAAAATCACAATACTTTCTTGGAGTTATATTATCTTGATCTCAGAGCTGTTAGGCATGACCTTTCCTTCCCTATATTTTGTTTCGTATTACTTTCACATTCAAAGAAATAATAAAAAATATTGAATGCTAAGTCTACTACAAACTCAATCGTTTGTTGCGTTTAGAGCAAAACTTCTGCTAACATTGCTCATAAAGCTTACTCTAGCTATTTCTTGTAAATCATTAAAGGCAAGTATAGTTCGCTCAGCCAGCTTCCTACTTGAAGCGATTTTCGCTTTGTTCTATGATTTCTTACTTTGAATTGTGGTTTTGTCTAAGTTAGGTCTGGGTTTCCTACCCCGTTCTAAACTTCTAGTCGGCACTCTGATGGATAAAAGTTAAGCCTACTTTAAACGCAATAATCGTTTACGTCCAGTAATATTTACAATTAACAATAATCTTACTAAAAGCTCTGAAAGCTCCTTATCTATGTCCATTCTGGGGGCGTTTGGTTTCTCGCTTAGGGATCCATCCTTGTTGGGGAATAAAACTATTCCTGTCAATTTCAATATCTTGAGTACATTACAGTGCTCCCTAAAACAATTCCTTTCAGAAAGGAAAATACATAATTCCAATTTCTCTTATTTGTATTTCCTCGCCAATGACCTGTGTACCTACACTGTACCCGATTTTCTGTTCGGGAAGGACTGGACACTCAGCGCCTACCTCCCGCCATCCTCAGCTAGCGTTGCTCGCACTATTACACCCGTTTATAGGAACTTGCTTTCGCGCCTTGCTTCAACAAGCCTTGATCAACATACTACTATTTTTAATTATTTAGCTATATTATTTCTTTTGTGTTGGATTCTTTCCTTTCTGCCTAAAGATCGTTTTCCCTCCCAAACCTTTTCCTTTTTTTCTTCAAATCATCTTCCCTCCGGTAGTGTCTAAGCCCAGGCTTAACCTACCAAATGGTATGTCCAGACAGATTCAAGCATGCCTCTGAGCAACGGGACGTGTTACCTTCAAAGAACACCGTCAAGGTTGATATTTCACACTCCCACTGAGAAATTTAGCCGTGATCTGGCATGGAAATTATGTCCTTTTTGCAACAACTGTATATTATAACTTCATGCCACAGAGCCTTTTGTGGCCTCTCTGAGTCATGCGCTTAGATATAATTCATAGATGATATAAATCTGTGCACTGCACATACATACATACATACATACATACATACATACATACATACATACATGCTGTTGTATGGAGCACCGGTACGGATAGGAGCAATGGGAATGAACGCAACAAATCAGTCTATAAAAGAACTCAAAGGATTATCAACATAAACACTGCGTACTGCTTTCGGACAATATCCAACAAAGCTCTCGACCAGGGCCTCTCAAACACGTGAAATATCACGCATGCAAACTGAGGTGCAGAGGTTCTGTGCACCGTGCATCGGATCAGCGTTTCGTCTCGGGGCGACTCGACTTAGCTCGGCTTAACCGTGACCACCGAGAGACAAGGCCAGTTCACTGAGTGACGAAATGCTTGTGACGTCACGCAGCGTGGATCCAGCTATTTTCGTAATTTCTCTGCCTTCACCCTCTGCTAACGGCTTATTCGCCCTGTGCTAGGCATTGGAGTGATCAGTGGAGCAGTGTAAGTCTTCCTTGTTCGACATTGCTCGTGTGGTGATTTTGGGTTACCAATGTTGCGTTATACTACAGTACTAGTGGAATATTCTGTGATGTAGTTTGTTTAGTGAAATAGTTGTGAGTTAATACGACATAGTTGTTGTGTGCCGAACTCCAACAGGAACAATAGGAATGGACCGAAAGTGGCACTGATTTCCTTCGTAAAGGAATCTGAACTTCGGCAGAAATGGATTCGAGGGTTCAAGAACGATTTGGATTTGTATTATACTTTATTATTAAAGTCAGTTAGTTATTGTTCTTTTAAGGGGCAGAACTACGAGTTCATCAGCCCCTTATACTTTATTATATTGTATTACATTATATTATAATATTATTATCTCCTTTATCAGTGAATAATATGTATAGGCTACATGTAATTTCTTTCAGGAAAGTGTGTTATATATACGGTATATAGTTACCTCGCCTAATCTAATTGACTGCGTGGCTCAACGGTAACGTTCTCGCCTGCTGTTCCCACCCAAGGTTGCAGGATCGAATCCTGGCGCAGTCAGCTGGCAATTGAAGATGCACAAATGCGAGGGAGCCGTGTCAGTAGATTAACTGGCACGTTAAAGATCTCCTTCGGGTCGAAATTCCGTCACCCTGGCGTCTCTAAAAGTCGCAGTAGTTAAAAGAGACGCAAAACCAATAACATTGGACTATTGGTATTTATCTAATTGGGCAGAAGCGTGTTGACTGACTGTAAACTATTACTTAATGTTCATCAGGGTACCCGCAATTTTTATTTATCGGTATACAACAAAATTGTAAATTGTTTTTCAATATTTTATATTTGAGAACAATAGTATAATTTTGACCCCACAAATTTATTTAATCGTATGGTAATTTATACAATATACAATTATACATAACAAGCTATATTCAAACTTTTAAGTCCATCCTTCTCAACCATTCGGTTAAGTCGGGTGTGAGAGCGAACAAATCGTCAGGAATGCCAGGGTACGAATAAAGAGGACAGCGTTGGACCAGATGTTCGATCGTCTGTTCCTCCAGGTTACACTCACACATTGGTGAGCTGATCCAGCCCCACTTGTACCTGAAATAATTTCTGCAACCATGTCCAGTCCTCAGCCTGTTGATGCGGCACCAGAAGTTCCTCGGTATGCCAAAGCCGTTTGGTTTCTTCGTGGGATCAAGATGATGGGCACTTGTTCCCAATGTTTTAGTTGACCACTCATGCTTCCAGCTTTCATTTAGGTCAAATCCAGCAGTAATGAGTTGCCTCGCAGTGACACTTACTGGTCTTCTAGATTTCAGTCGTTGCTGTGATGGATGGCAGAATTCTTGGTGCAATGGCAAAGAGGGTGACGCAAAGATTTTCGTAGCTTCCCTTAGTAGAGCTTGCTTCCTCCTTAAGTGTGGTGGAGGGATGTGACTCAGCATGGGTAACCAGTGACATGGAGTTGATTTGATGGAACCAGTAATGCAACGCATTGTATCATTCAATTTTGTGTCTACCTTCTTCACATGTACGGTTTCCAACCAGACGGGTGCACAAATGGTAAGATAGTTTATAATTCATACGCGAAAATACTGTTTAATTGATTATTGAAAGCAAAATGTTAAGTAAACTGATCAGAATCTGTCAATTTATGACGAAAAAAAAAACTGTTTGCTTTTATATAGCCGAAGAGCATTGCCTTATCTAGATCGGCTAATAAATTTTACATATACTGTAGGTAACGGAACCACAAATTATCCACCGATAAAGATGAGAATAATATTAATATTATAATATACCGGTAACGTAGTGTAATGTAATACAGTATCAATATTATGCACTGATATAGGAGAGATTAATATTAATAATATAATATAACGTAATGTAGTATAATATATTATTATTATTATTCAAAAGGGGCGTAGAGGCTCAGCGGTCAAGCAGTCTGCCTCTCACCAATGTGAACCGGGTTAGATTCCCGCTGAATGCATGTGAGATTTTCGAAGTGAAATGCCATGTCCTGTGGTTCAGATTCCACGTAAAAAGGAGGTCCCGTGCTCACGATCGCGTGATTAACGGTCACGTTAAACTACAATCTTGCTTCCTTATATTATTATTCACTGATAAAGGGGAGAATAATAATAACATTATAATAGCCTATAATGTAAAATAATATAGTATAATATAAAATATTATTCACTGATGAAGGGGGAGGCGGGAGGGATTTTAGGATCATTGCTGAAGTTGGTCTGCCGATGTATGTTCTAGCGGTAAATTTTGTTAATTATTAAAAATACAAATAAAGCTAAAAAATATATGTACTATGAAGAGTGGAGTACAATCAGCAATCACTTCACCTCAAAAGAAAATTACTGCATCATGATTAATTTTAAATATTTTAACCCTGTCTTTTTGCACTCAGTTTAGAATGTCGACGTAATGAAGATTATATGATCATATCTACACAATATTAGCGTTGTTAGAAAATTAATTCACAAACATAGATTAAACTGCAATGTACAGGTTTTGTTTCATAGTACCGAATGTAGAAAGAGTTATCGAGTGAATAAATATTTTCCCATCTCGTTCAACCCTGTGCCATATATCAAGGGAGAAGTTCAAGAATTTTCAGGATTGTTTATTTATTTATTACCGGTACTTCTATTTTATTGTATATTATAATAGGCTACATTGTAACCCCGCCCAGTCGTGTTGACCGACTGAAGAGTTACAACTAACAATTTGTATAGACAACACTGGAAAATCGCTTCAAAACTTTACATTTCCTTAGGTCTGCCATTTCTGTTGCACATACTAAACCCATATGCCATAGGGTCCATGAAGGTCGAACCCATGTCCTCAAGGAAGAAATGAAAGAAACGTACAGTTTCCTAAAGGAACGGAGAGAGATTTTAAGCCAGGATTATAGCTTAACATTGTGCAAGCGACTAGGGACAGATGTTCCTTAGATGAGATCACCCCACTCGACATTCAAGAGAGGGCTGGTCACGAGTATTAATAACTGAATGGAAATTTCCACCGTGTTAGACAAGGAAGCCTGAATCGGAATTCGAGCTGACGTTGCTGGAAATTGACAACGCCGCTTATGCGCCAGAAGAGGAATAATTAAAATTAACACGTTTACGAGCATAATAATGAGTAAACAAGCACAGTACAGTGAATCATTTTGAATGAGAGATTTTTCAGTAAAGAGAAACCATTTAATAATTGCGCAGAAAAAAACTGCCGACGTAAGACGACGTCATTGGGGAAGTACCTAAGCCTCTGTGGAGGGGAGAGAGCAAAAGAAATGCAACACCCACACAATTGAGGACGAGAAATTAATTAATATCTCCGAATTGCACGATCGATTCTTAGGTGCAATAAGATCATTTGACATTGAGAAGAAGAGCTTTCGGAAGGTATAATTTTTATATTGGTGGCACCATTATTTTAGAAGTTGACCACAGAAAAGGCTAGAGTCTTATTTTTTTGTAGTAAAACAGTATAAAGCTTCGGGCGTTTCCAAGCCAATCATGCAGTCTCGAATAGCCCGTGAGGGGCGTAAGGCTACATCACAGCACATGCAGTTTCAGACAGCCCGAGGGGGGCGTCACTGTGTCACGATCATCATTGATGGCAGTCTCGAATAGCCCGTGAGGGGCGTAAGGCTGCATCACAGCACATGCAGTCTTGAACAGCCCGAGGGGTGTTGCCACGCATCACGCAGTACGAATCCGTCCAGGAGGACGTGAAGTTATATCAGCACATGCAGTCATACGAGCACTCCGTGAAGGGGAAGTGCTGCACCACGACGTAGAAGTAGTCATTCCGACAGTCCGTGAGGGGACGTAACTCTGCGTTACATCGAAAACAGCTACCAGTACTCCTTGAGGGGGGAACGCTGTGTTACACCGCAGAAGTAAGATCCGATAGCCACAGGCGTCACAGTATTAACGACTTGCTTGCCTCCATAAGGATTGGTCAAGACGAAATTTTAAAGTATCGCCGTAGTGAAATATTAGGAAAATCCTAATTATAGGATTTAGGCCCGACTGTATACAAGTTAAAGTGAAAATTCGTAAGATATAGTCAGAGCAGGCTGCGAACGTCGGACTTAAAGGCGATAGGTCGTTAAATGTACGAACGAATGGATCATAACGTACGGAAGTATCGTACCAGACAGATAAACTGTTATTTAAATTAAAGAAACCTAAAAGGGAAGAACAAAATAAGGTTCGAAACGTAGGAGTGTTAAAACAGTTCAAATAAAGAAGATAGGAGACTATAAACATTATCTCCAGAAAGCAGGCGAACTATTCTAAAAATACTAGAATTGAGAAGTGTTAGCTGCTATAAACTAAATCTATAGGTCTTAGAGGAGACCTCGATCCGTATAGACTTTCGTTAGGATCGATAGACAGATCTACAAAGAAGCCGTTCAAGCTAGATAAATAGCCGGTCATCCAGGATAGGAGTAGCAGAATTGGACTCCAGGGAACAGTAGATGTTTCGAGACTTTCGCATTCCGCAGGATAGGAAGCCGACATCGAATAAATTTCACCCTTGGAAACGGGAATTTAAGAAGATCACGTGTGATAGGCTCAAAAATACGGCCTAGTGATCGAGAATTGTGAAGTGTAAAATAATCAAGATTGTGTGTTAAATAATATTTTTAGTGTTTATTATGTGTTCAAAAGGGACACATCAATATATAAAAATGTCGTCAATGTTAAGTGTTTTAAATATATGTCAAAAAGTGTTGTTACGTAAGATGAATTCCTTTAATATGGAGTAAAAGTTCAAAGTGGGCCCAAAAATGAAGCACCGCACCAGATTAAAGATCATGGGATGATCTGGAAACATGTGAGTACTAAATTCATTCTATTTTGGTGTCAGAAATTGATTGTGTACAAACCCACCGGAGTTTTTGAGTAAAAGGGATGTGTTTTAATAAATAAATACTGAATAATCAAGAACACGGTCTGAACAATAATAAAATAAATTGAGAAATTATAAATAATTATGTAAAGAATAAATCCCGTAGAGGAAATATGTGAATAAAGGGTGAATGTATTTAACAAATGTCATAAGAGCAAGCGAAATATCATTAATTATCATGAAAGACATTGAAATAAAGTAAAGTTGAGATATGAAAGAAATAGCTTTTGAGCTTGTATAAAGAATAAAGATAATAATAATAATTAAATATGGAAATGTTAAATAAAAATCAAATAAATTGATATGAATATAAGAACGTTAAGCCTTAACGTATGTGTAAGAGATGAGGTTCAATGGAATATTTTAAAAACAGGGAGCGATTTATCGACAACGGAAAGATTAATATGTGAATTAAAATAATATGAATTGTTACTAAAGAGATTTATCAGTTCTTGGGAAGACATTTTCGGCTTAAAATAATGCATAGCGCATAATGAGCGCAAATATAATATTAAAGTGTCACGCTAGGAACGCGTAGTGGTTAAAATACTTGGTACATTATTTATGGAGGGTAGTTGATTGCAGTGAATTGATAATTGTATAAGTCCTCTATTGGTGACATAGTATCACGAGGCATTGTGTATGTATTTAAAAAGGGAGCTAATATTTGGTATTATTGAGCGTATGTCATTGGGCCACGGCCGACTCTAAATCGCATTTTGTATAAGTCCTCTGTAAGGGATTGGTTCCCGAGGCACGTGAAGAGATTCGAATGCAGGATCTTCTTATGATAAAAGCCCCTGTAATTCTCCGTCGTCGTATGTGTATTAATCTTCCCAATCAATGAGGACCCTCTCATAATTAATAAATGCCAAGGATACGAAAATGGTCTTTGAACCAAAGAATAGTTGTTTGAATGTATACGGTACAGTAAAGCCCGGTCTCCCCAGAACTGGATAGAATGGGAAGGTTTGTTTTGAAAGCCTTGGAAATAAGCTACTAACGTTGGGTCAGACAGGATGTCGCCGTCACCCTACGTGTCATAAATCGCACCCCAAGTAGTAGAGTCTAGCTCTCTTAAAGCGAGAGGGAACAGAGACCGTCTCGTAAGCTGTTGTAAAGAGAAATGAATACACCAGGAGTGTTTAAAGTTGTTAACGACCCGGGCGTTGAACCGAGGTCCTTATAGATGGATATTTCGTTTGCCGGTTCAGATCGTAGTTTCTTATATGATAATGGTCTATTAAGACATAAGCGATAAATAACAATCCCTATTGTAATAATGTATGGACGTGGGATTCCACGAGTTGATTGAAGGCAACTGAGTTCGGGAGTAACTATAGTTTTTTGACTGTGTCAAGTACCTTCACGCTCTGGAGTACACAATTGATTTTCTGATTGCCTTAATATATTTGTGAAATAAAGAGAGATGATAACAACTGAATGTGTGGACATGCCCAAAATATTGAGTTAGATAATTAACATAGATTTTAAATATAATTATATATTTGTTTTTGAGAAATAAGAAAATATAAAAGATAGTGTTTGAGGTGTACAAGAATGACACCATAATTATGTAAATGCATGGAGCCAAAGAGCTCGGAGTTATGTAAACTTAATGTTAGTGCTTTATGGAAGTGAGACTAAGTAAGAATTGTTGGTTTATGTGGAAACCACAGGTTTTGAATACAATATTTGTTTATTTTATTTGTGATTCCTTGTTCATTTGGAACAAGCAGTTGATTATTGGGTCAGTAATTAAAATTGTAAAAATATTTGTAGCGCCAGTAATTTTATTAATTAAATGTGTTTAAATAGGAGTTGATTTTTGTTGTTATTTTGCAAGTGTATCCTCTAATTGATCCAAAATATGTGAGTCACAGAGTGGGGGAACTTACCGCTGCCCCGAATATCCCGAATTGAGCTACGCTGGTATACTGTGATTGGCATATTTCTTGCTAAATGGGCACAATACATATTATAGTTTAGTGTATATTGTTAATAGCACAAGGAACGCACTGATTTAAAATATGTTCACGAGCCATTTTAAAAAAATTGACAAAAACGAAAAAATTAATAACTTTCTCATTTTAAAGTTCATCTCCGACTGCCGATATTCCAACTATCACGCTGTGAATTATATATTCGAATTTCTTTTATTAAGAAATAAATAAAAAGCGGCGTTTCAAGCAGACCAGTTCTACAGTTAGAATTATTCTCTTCGGACGCACGTAAGTTAATAGACTACTAGATTATTCCGTTTCCATACCGTATATGCCAAAAATATTCCTCTACGTCAAGGATTATCGAATGCTATCCATAATCGTAAAGGTTTCAGACAGTTGTAAGTGCTGTGCAAGTACTCGTTCATTCAATAGTTGTTAAAAGATTTTACAGAATAGTACGGTAGTAACACGATATCAAGTTTTGTGACGGTCTTTGAGTTCGGGTGACTGTGAGGAATGAATCGACGGGCCGTGACGTCACAGCGGACCGCTATGGCCTTCTCTCTCGCTGGCCACGGCTCAACTCGGCTCGGACGGTGTAGCGCGCTGCAGAGTGACAAAGCGTGTGTTGAAAGACGGCTTGTTTATCAGCGGAACAGAACGCAAGACAACTACATAATAATAGAGCAACTTGTTCCGAAGAATGTAGACTCCTGAAAGTCCATTTAAATCGAAGTTGCAACTTTCTTACTTTTTTTCTTCGTCAGTCGTGACGATAAAGCCAAATGCCTAAGCTGTGGTACAATAATTACAATACATTGTGTACACGCGCATATTCACCGTTACTCACGTAATTCACAAAACCTTGCAACACAAAGCAAACCTAACGTACAACGAGATTCAAACCGCGAATCAAAACATTATACTATAAGGTGCGTTCAAAACGTAACGAGCCGGAGCCATAATTACAGAAACCAGTACCTGTATGTTAGAAGTATTGGCCCTGGCTGTTGAGGCACTTGTCCCACTGTGACACGAGGCGGTGAATGGCTGTCTCATAAAATTCCCTGGGCTGCGATGTGAACCAGTTCCGCACGTACAGCTGGACGTCGGCATCCGAGGTGAATCGTTGGCCCTGCAGAGCCCTTTTCAGGGGACCAAACATGACGTAATCACAGGGAGAAAGGTGTGGACTGTATGGAGGGTGGCCGAGAACCTCCCATTTGAATTTCTGCAGGAATGCCACTACTATGTTGGCCGTGTGAGGTCGTGCATTGTCGTGGAGCGACCACGGCGACTATGGCGTTCACTGCCACTCGGCGGTCCTCGGTAATGAGTGCATCAACCAGCTGGACGTTGTCATCGGTAATGCAGGGGGGGGGGGGGGGGTGCCCCAGACCGGGCATTATCGGCTAAAGACACCCGTCCTTCCCTGAAGCGCTTGTGCAATGCCTTGATCCTTGCAAGGGACATGCAGTGTTCGCCGTACACTTGTGACATTTGGCGATGAATGTCCGTTCCCCCTACTCCTTCCGCTGTCAGAAACCAAACAACACCTCTTTGCTCTTTGGTTGAAGCCTCCATGTCATTGTTTGCAATGCGACTGGCAGCGTTGGACGATTGATGCATGCTGCTGCTCGCTTTGTATCGTCACGTGACGTGCACGCGTGCCCTCTAGTGACGGGCTGTGACCTTCCACGCTCTGGTCGGAACCACACCTCATTACACACGCCACGATTAGCCGATGTAGTCACCGCTTTGCGCATTCCAGCCTCCGGCTCGTTACTTTTTGAACGCACCTTATATAATCATCCAACGACGTGCTATTGAACCACAGTAGTGAATTTACAATAGTGAAAATTAACCTTAACACAGTGATCAGGATCTGATGATGGCCACTTGAGGGTCGAAACGCGTTATCCTAAATTGTCCATTTAAGTGTGATAACCATTACAGGTATTTTTTTCCAGAAGTGTGTTGATATATTTATAACTTGTACCCCACCAAATTCACTGGCAACAATTGTGTTGACCGACTGAACAGCAGCCAAAGACAACAATACTTACGTGCGTAAGATAATCGCTTGTTGAAAAACACATTCAAAGAATATGAAGTCATAGGGAACGCCAGAGGGGAAGAATCAAAGACGTTGAAAAATCTTAAAGAAGAGCATTCTGTATCCAATGAGGTTTATACCACTGCTTCATCATTTTCATTTTGGTTTCATTTATTTTGTTTACATTCCTCTCAAATGTGTATTCGTTCTTATTTTGCGCTTTCGTTATTCTTAATAAACTGTAGTTATTTTCTAATTCTCTATTTCTTTATTTTTTATTTTTTATTTAGTCAATTTACCCTCTAGGTTGGTGGTTCCCACGGACTCAGCGAGGGAACTCACCACTACTGCCTCTATGGGCAGTGTCCTGGAGCTTGGGTCATCTGGTCGGGATGGATACAACTGGGGAGGTGTGATCAGCACTTCGCCCAGGCGGCCTCACCTGCAAAGTGAACAGGGGCCTCATGAGGGAGGGGAACGGATGGAGGATAGGGATGGATAGGCTAGGAAGAGGGAAGGAGGCGGCCGTGGCCTTACAGTAGGTACCATCCTGGCATTTGCCCGAAGACGAAGTGGGAAACCACGGAAAACCACTTCGAGGATGGCTGAGGTGGGAATCGAACCCCCTCTACTCATTTGGACCACCCGAGGCTGAGTAGACCCCGCTCCAGTCCTCATACCACTTTTCAAATTTCGTGGCAGAGCCGGGAATCGAACCCAGGACCTCCGGGGCGGCAGCTAACCGTGCTGACCGCTACGCTACGGAGGCGACATTATTTCTTTAATTTAGGGCGAAAAAGATGAAGGGTGTTGTGATGGTACTCTATGCTCTATGTTCAGCGAGAGCTGGCAATCCGTTTATGGAAGGGCCGTTAATAAAGAGTATTTTGTTGGCAATGAATCCTACATTATCTCAAGCATCTTATTGTATAATACGCTAAGGCGTATGTTTCACAAACTCAAGCTCCTAAACCAGAGGTTGGTTGGTTGGTTCCTTAGTTTAGGGGCTGCGACAACGCGGTCATGTAGCCCCGTGTACTTTGGGTGTGAGTAGAATCTGTCTGATAACCGGTGTTAATTGTGATGGCTGTATTAGTGTGTGTATCTGTTTTTTAAATTAAGTACAGATTGCAACTTAGAAGCGCCACCGTCAACCACTACTAGGCCAAGTTCAGAACTTAGCTACTAGACGCCACCGCAGTCGGGTCTTGGCAACGAACGTAGAAACCTAAGCGCGTTCTTTACATTCGTAACCTATCCAATTTAGCTTCACACAGGTGTAATTAGTGGAAGGTTTTTTAACATGCCATAAATCTATGACATTGGACCGCTGGCTTTACTTCCCCTCCGAAGGAAGGCATATCGAGGGATTTTTAACGCTCATAAAAAATCCGACGGCTTCGGCCGGGTTTGAACCCGCTATCTTGGACATAGAAGCTCAGCATGCTACCAACTACGCCACCGAAGCCGCCTAAACCAGAGGGAGTTACAAGGTGTGGTTTGTACCAAAATCTTCCAAATCGTCTCAATAGTACAGGAAAAATCTTGCATTACTTGAAAAGTCAACGGAAATATATTTATTTGTTTATAAAGTGATTTTAAACAAATAAACAACACGATAGCCCCTGCCAGAACTGTGTCGCGTAAAGCCCGCATAGCACTAACGCCGGGCGGGTAGTCTGTACACATGGGACGGACACAGCACATTATGCGCGAGTTCTCGCACGGGTCCGCTAGTACAGTAGAATACCACTGTCCAGTATAGCGCACGTAAACATTTCGCAGTGTGAGAGAAACGGCGGGGAAGGTAAGGAAGGGGGAGATGGTGTAGGCGGAGCGAGCGAGACAAGCATAGTGAGTGGGGGTTTAATAAACTAAATGTTAATGTTATTGGTTTTACGTCCCTTTTCACTACTATGGCTTTTAGAGACGCTGGGGTGCTGAAATTTTGCCCCAAAAGGGATCTTTAACGTGCCAGTAAATCTACTGACACGCCCCCCTCACATTTTCCCACCCTCAAATGTCAGCTGACTGCGCCAGGATTCGATCCTGCAACCTTGGGAACAGCAGGCGAGAACGTTACCGCTGAGCCACGCAGCCCGTCGAGTGGGGGTTTACAGTGTGGCCAACCTAGCAAAGTGGTCTTTGCAGCTTGCGCCGCGCAATGCATCCTGAGAGTCTATACGTTCTAACAGGACTGACTTAAATTGTCATCAAAGCAAAAGAAACTGCAAATTTATGTAACAACTTAAAAGAGGGATGTCGGAATGATTTGATAGACCTTGAAAAAGGGATAGAAAAATGACCGCATCTGACAGATTCATACTGAATTAGTGGATATAAGGAGCTTGAGGATCACTCATGAGTATTTACGGATAACAGCAAGAGTGACAAAGGTCTAGGTTCAGAAATAACTACGTATATTTGCAGGAAGTAAAGGTATTTTACAGGTAAAATTCAAACCGGACATGAGATGTTCCAATAATCATGCAGAGCATATACCAATTATAAAAGCTCTTGAACCAATTGAAGCATTAATAATTAACGAAAACATACATCAGTTAGCCCTGATTCGCACTGACAGAAATTTAACACAAGAGACGTCTTGAAAAGTACAACAGCCACAATAGTCTGACCGACGAAAATACTGTAAACTAAAAATGAGATCATTGGACGAATTGAATTCGTGTGAGGCTCAGGCAACAAACCGCGCTGAAAAAGGAAGCAGCTCAAGATAATGAACTTGTGGTTAGGTACAGAAAATTTCCCAAAAGTGCTGATATACACGTGTTAAGAAGTGTGTCAAATTTGTATTTCGAGTGGGGAAGGGGGCAGCCGTGGCCGTAATTTAGGAACCATCCCTGCACTTCCTTGGTGTAGAAGTGGGAAGCCACGGAAAGCCTCTTCCAGAATGGCTGAGGTGGGAATCGAACCCGGACCTCTGGAGCGACAGCTAGCCGCTACACCACGAGGTGGCCGGTAGAACCAAGAACAGTATATCAGTGCGATATGTTAAAAAGGGTCATATTTTAATAAGGAGCGTATCAGGATCGGTGAACAAGCCAATAGACAAAAGTGGCCACCTCGTGTTGTAGTGGCTAGCATTCTTGGCTGTCCGGGTCGATTCTCACCTCTGTCAAGAAATTTAATTCTGGTTTGAGGGTTGGAACGAGGTACACACAGCCTTGTGCGTGAAACTGAGAAGAGGTGGGTTCTATTCCTACCTCAGACATCCTAGAAGTTGTTTTCCGTGGTTTCTCCACTTCTACTCCAGGCAAGTGCCGGTATGGCTCCCAATTTAAGACCACGCATGACACCTCCTCCCAATCCTCGACTTAATTTCAAATAGACTATACACACTTCTACATACACCAAACAACGTCTACGATCACCCAAAGTACAGCACGTGGTACGTGGGGCTGAATGGCCACGATCTCCAAGCCCCCAAAATAAATTTAAAACAAAAACCAACATTGAGCAAAAGCATATTGATAAAATATAATTTAAAACAAGTAAGGTGGTTCCGTGAAGAACTGAAAATCCATAGCCTGCTTCCAGTCGACCGACCGGGTTAGGGATGGAATGAATGAATCCCCCATCTAGCGGCGGGGATATGAACTGTGCCGGCTGCCGAAGCCTGTCGCACTCCTCTGAGGCAATGATTAAATTAATGACAGATGAAATGAAATGATAGTGGAGAGTGCTGCTGGAATGAAATATTTGACAGGGAAAACCGTAGTTCCCAGAGAAAAACCTGCCTGCCTCCGTTTTGTCCAGCACAGATTTCACATAGAGTGACCGGGATATGTAGCCTACCACGGACCCAGCGCACAGAGGGTCAAAATCGAAATCTAGGAGGACAAAATTATTTATTTTCATAATTAAAAAATCGAAATTTATTACTTCTACAGCATTCTCATATAATTGCCGCTCACTATTCTGGGATATAAACGCTTCTTAGTGTAAATCTGTCACCACTGTTCGAGCAGTCTGAATTGGAGGGTGAATGTAAGTGGCTGTGGTTTGGTTGTCTTTGTGGTTAGTGTGAGGCTTTAAGATGGAACATGCAGCTGAAGGTATGATCTTTGTAACGTGTTTCAGTTATTAATGGGCGTAATTGTTACGTAATTTTAGCTATATTTGCATTCTATAATATTTGACTATTGTTTTTAAAATTATATTTTCACTTAGATTTTTAGTATGTCGCGTCACTCTGCGTCATTTTCTACTTAATGTTAAAATGCAGATAAAGTCTTGTAGTTTACGCCTGATATAAGTTTTTTGCATCCTTTTTGCAATTTCCTTAGTTATTTCACGTTTTAGAAGATGCCGCGCAACCAGTTCTCACACGTTTACAACTGTTTGAAGCACTGGGCTCGACGATTATGTCAAAAGTGGAACTTTGTGACTTTGAGTAAATTAGGGGTAGAAAATTGTTCTGAAGAGATAACTGAATGCTAGTCATAGACAATTTCTTGCATGTGTAGACGTAGCTTAAAAAGGTCTTATCTGATGTTTATTATGAAGTAAACAAATTATATACGTTGCTTTCACTCTAAATTCATGATTAAAACGTAAACATAATTTTGTCCCCCTAGATTTCGATTTTAACCCACTGTGCAGCGGTGAGAGGCCGGCGTGCTGCCGCCTAAGCCACGGAGGCTTCTCCGTGAAGATCTAAATAGCTTATTTACGTATTATATTACACAGGTCATTACCGACAGTAGTGGCTACGCTGGCTAAAGCGCAGCATTAGGTCATGGGGTCAAGCTCTCTGCTGACTCGGTAGACGCGTGGGTTCGAGCCCCACCGTTGGCCGTCCTTGAAATGGTTTTCCGTGGTTTCCCATTTTCAACACCAGGCAAATGCTGGGACGGTACCTTCTGACAGGCCACGGCCGCTTCCTTCCACATCCTTGCCCAGTTTCATTCACCATCATTCATTTCATCTCTCATTAACTCCTCTCATGAGGTTGGCGTCGGGAAGGGCATCCGGCCGTAAAAACCATCGCCGCAAAGACTTCCATCGCATCTCATCCCCGACCCCGTTGGAAAACGGGAATAATAAGGGGTAGACATACATTACACAGGTCATTTCCGTTTAAAAACTCTCCCACCTATTAAATGTATTGCCATATGATGGACTAAATAGCTTTGGGTACACGATCGACATTCGGGTAAAGTATAGAGCAACAATTTCAAACTCAAAACTTAATGTTGAAACGTTGTAGTAATTTCAGGCAAGAGACATAAAACCTATTTTAAAATAGCAAAATAGTCTTCCTACGGTACTAGTAGACTACCTGCTCGGGTGCAAGCTCTGTGAACTTGCGGGGTGAGGGGAAGGGGCAGGCGAGAAGAGAAGGGCCTGTCAACAGTTATGTTTGGTTTACACTCACTAACATCTTATAGGGACTATTTAAAAAGTCCGAATAATGACATTACCATAATTGTACTTACTCAATTGTTCTATGTATATTAAGAGACAAATTCTAACTGGAAATGCTAATAGTCTATTGTAAAAAATTCTGATCTACATTCTTACAAAACTAGAAGCAGAATGGATGCTCACTGTCAGTATTGTAGAGGAGCTTTCAGAAAAAAAGATCCCTTGTATACTGCCTCCAAATATTTTAACTTGTTGCCCCTAAATCTAAGAAATGTCAGCACCATTTCCACATTTAAATTTAAATTTAAACAAGAAGTTCCGTGACGAACTAGAGAGCCTGCTTTTCTTAAAATTTAAGAATCATGCCAATGATTAATCTATATTATGGATCTATCTAGAATAATGACAAAATTAAGTTGGTAATATCGAAATTCCTAATTAGTTCGAAATACTGTATACCTGGCATAACGTTGCCTAATAGAGAACTACAGTTGGCAGCCCTGGTGACTGAATATATTCTTAGTTCCATCTTTTAAGGTACAGAATACAAAATGTGGTTGAAGTCCAATGGATAGCATGGAGGTTACATGCAGTTAAACATTGGATCTAACAGCACGCGTAAAATCATATTGGCAACAATGACATACATGTATTGGTCAGAAATAATCTGAAATAATATGATCTATTGTTGTGTCAATTTAGAATAAAATCCATTAGTTAGTATAGAAGTTATAAGCATTTTAAAATTGGACCTATCAGCAGGCTTAGAATCATATTGGCAGCACTGGCGTAGGCCTATATTTGTTACTCCAAATTAATCTAGAATGCCAGGTACTATACATGTGCAAAGTTTAGAGCTATTGGCTTGCATACTTTCTGATATATTGATATTAGGGTAACAAAAATAGAGACAGTATTTATTAACAGTTGGCAGCCCTGGTTACTCTTAAGAATCGGCATAGTCATATCTGTTATGGTACACATAGCACACACAAAATTTGGTTGAAATCCAAATGATAGTATAGAAGTTACATGTATTTAAAGTTGGACCTCTCAGTAGGCTTAGAATCATGTTGGTAGCACTGACATATATAGCTTACTCTAAATTATTATAGAATATCAGGTACTATACGTGTGCATAGTTTAAAGCTGTCGGCTTGAATACTTTCTGATATATGGGTATTTGGATTTTAAAAATTGAGATCATTTATTAACAGTTGGCAGCCATGGTGGCTCTTAAGAATACGCTCAGTAATATATGTTTATGTACACATAGCACATACGAAATTTGGTTGAAATCCAATTGATAGTGTAGAAGTTATATGCATTTAAAATTTGGACCTATCAGCAGGCTTATAATCATTTTGGCAACACTGACATGTATGGCCTCCTGGAAATATAACTGCAATATTATTATCTATACGTGTGCCCATTTTGAAATAGCTCCAATTCATACCTTCCAAGATATCCAACATGGAGCTCAAATTTCAATTGCAATTTTTCAGCAGTTGGTAGCACTGACATCATTTTCAAATATAGCCGTGAGATATTCAGGTATAGATCTTTACTCCTACTAAATTTTGTTTCGATTGCTGCAGCCGTTTAGGAGTTGATAGGGGGACACACACACACAGCCAGACAGACAGAAGGACAGACAGACACACATTTGCCTGATCTCATAAGTCTACTTTTTCCTCATTTTTGCAAAATGTGAAAAGTAGGCTAAACATGGCTCACAGACAAGAATTTGAGGCAATGTGCACAGAGATATGAGTGTTTGTTTTTGTATATTGATTATTGTGTTTACCTGTACCCTTGTAATAATTTATTTTATGTATAATTATGTATTTGATGTATATTATGTATAATTATGTATTTTATGTATATTATGTATAATTATGTATTTTATAATTTGACGACTCCCATATGTATATTAACATATTACCATGGAGAAATAAAGAAATGAATGAATGAATGAACAGCCCGCCATGTTATCTTGTAATCCTGTCTATTCCAATACTGCTAACTTAGGGCCGTTGCTCAAACCACTGTAGTGTTGCGCATGAGTGAGTGAGCTACCGACCAATGTATTTGGTTCTGTTACTACGCACGGACCGGGAACCCAGCACGTCTTTCATCATATCGACGTGGTCCGCGATCCACATTCCTCCCAGGTTCACAGAGCTTGGACCCGAGCAGTACTTGCCCCGTCTTAAATTAAACCTTTCATCGTTACACAAGAAAAGTCTCACCGACATACTGTCATCACTGGAAAATATGTTTTCAAAGACACACATTCAGTTACATGATTACAACACTAAAGAATGTGTACCAGTTCATGGTACTGGTTTATCAACTTATCGAGAGACCGTTTCAATAGAACATCAGTAGAATGTGTTCCTTTTCAGAAATGAATATGCGTATGACCTATAGTTTACGACACCCATATTAGAAAATTGGGACCTATGACTTCGGATCTTTGCCCCTCACAACAATTACAACCAACACCGCAATGAAAAATACATGCTATAAAGAACATATAACTTTCAGTATCGGTTAATTATGATTCCTTCTGCGAGATGGAAACTTTCTGTAACGAGACATGGCTGATAATTTTAAGAAAAGTCAAATGTGCCGCTGATATAATTTTGTTGGTTGGTCATGTAGCCCCGTGTACTTCGGGTGTGTGTAGAATCTGTCTGATAATCGGTGTTAATTGTGATGGCTGTATTAGTGTGTGTTATCTGTCTTTAATTCAAGTAAGGACTGCAGACATTCAATTTTCAAGTAGTTCCTACTTTTACTACCAAACGCCACCGTCAACGACAACTAGTTCAGAACTTGGTTACTAGTTGCCACCGCAGTCAGCTCCTGGCGACGAACGTTGCAACCTAAGAGTTTTAGTCAAATCTAACCTATTATTTAGCTTCACACAAGTGTAATTAGTGGAAGGTTCTTTTACATGCCATAAATCTATTACATGGGCCGCCGGCTTTACTTCCCCTCCGAAGGAAGGCATACTGAGGGATTTTTAACGCTTTTAAATAATCTGACGACTTCGGCCGGGTTTGAACCAGCGACCTTGGGCTGATATAATTTAAGAAAGGCAAGTTACATAATTCAATGACAGTACATTATTATTATTATTATTATTATTATTATTATTATTGTTATTATTATTATTATTATTATTATTATTATTATTATTATTATTGTAATGGTTTATTATACGAAGCTTCTCTTCGATCGCTTGAATACGATACGAATAGAAAAAAAAGAAGAATATCACAGGGCCGCTATGTTGCTTTTTGGTTTATCAGGTTTTTGAAAGTTACCTATATGTACTTAATTAATAGGCCTGTATCACCATTCAAAATTTCAATTTGATTTCTGGATTTCTGTAGTAGATTTGGAGCTATTGAGAAGTGGTGCAATATTTCTTATCGCTGGCATATTCAACTGCATTATAATGTAGGTCATAGATTTATATACCAGCAGATGAAGATTATTATGGTAGTTCATTATACAAACATCCAATTCGATCGCTTGAATAGGACTAAAATAAATGAAGGCGAGATTTTTACATTTTGCATAGCCGCCATCTCATATTTCCATTAAAACTTGAAATAATTATACACCAGCATATTAAAATGTATATAAAGACTTACCATGCTAAGTTTTATTCCGCTTGGATGATTAAGTCGCGAGAAAAACCCATTTAAATATTTAGGATTTGCGTGGCCGCCATGCTAGTTTTGTACTTATCGGGTTATTGAACGTTGCATACGTGATTTAATTATATTTTCCTCTATCACCATGCTAAATTTCAGTTTGATTGCTGTAATACATTCGTAGATATTGAGAACACGGAAAATATTTCTCATGGCCGCCATGTTGGATTATTTTAATATGTAGAGCATATATTTATGTACCAGTATATGAAGATTATTTGGGTGGTTCGTTATACGAAATTTCACTTCGATCACTTAATTAAAACACAAGAAATTAAAACATATTTTAATATTTCCCACAGCCGTCATGTTGAATTTCTCAAAACAATTGAATTGAATTTGGTACCAGTATATTAAACCTTGCATAAAGATTTAAGATGCGCAAAAAGTCCATTTTAATATTTGAACTTAGTATGGCATCCTCTATGACCATGAACAATTTGAGGTTGATAGTTGTAATAGTTTTGGAGATAGTGAATGCGGTAAAATATTTCGCCTGGACGCCATGTTGGATTCGTGACACTTACTAAAATTTGAAAGGCACGTTCGAGGTCGAACGAGGTGGTAGTAAGTCTTTACCAAGATTCATTGAAATCGTTACCGGGTGAGTTAGCCGAGGTCGTTGCGGCATGACTGTTGGCAGTCGCTCACATCCGGGAGGCGAGGAGGTTCGAATCCCCCCGCCGGCAACCTTGAAGATGGTCTTCTGTGGTTTCCCATCTTCCTTCCAGGTAAATGCCGGGGTTGGTCCTTAACTATAGGCCACAGCCGCTACCTTCCAACTCCTCAACCCTGCCTTCCAACTTTCCTCCCCAACGGTACTTGTAGCTCACCCATTGGGTGTCCGTCTCGAAGCAGCTACAAAACTGGCGAGCCGAACATGTCCTCGGACACTCCCGCTAAAAAAAAAAAAAAAAAAAAATTGAAATCGCTCCAGCAGTTTAGATTTCATTCGGGACACACACACATACGCACACGTACACACACACTTACACGCACAAAAGGTGATCTCATAAGCCTATGTTTCACAGGCTAACAAATAGTTCTACTAGACTTGACCCTTTTGAAATTCTCCCTCCAATTAAATGTATTTTCCATGTGATGGACTGAATAGCTCTTGACACATAACCTACATTTTATAGGTCAACAATTTCAGGCTCAAAACTCAATATCCAAACATTGTAGTCATTTTGGACAAAATACAGTAATATTATAAGTTAGAAAAATTATATTACTCTGGTACTGCAGCAGTGCTTGCACTGGCTTAAACCAAAGCTTTCCTTGTTGTTCACAACACACCTCCATCGCTGGAAAATATCTGTCCGAATTCACAAGATGAGGCGCCATCTACCGTACATGAATACAACACTAATGGATTGTGTAAAATAACCAGAATATTTAGTTCATGGTACTGGTTTATTAACTTTCCGAAAGGGTTGTTCAATAGAACATCAGTAATGGATGTTCCTTTTCAGAAATTAATGAATTCAATTATTATTTACGATAGCCACACTATAAAACTGAGTGAGATGACCTCTATATTCCATCTCTATAAATTTAATTACGTGCTAGAATGTATAACTTTCTGCATCGGTTAATTATGACTCCTCTCGTAGGTATGGTATCTTTCTGTAACGAGATACATGTGTTCATTTTAAGTAAACTAAATGCACGGCTTCCATAATTTACGAAAAATAAGCTAGAGAATTCACTGCCAATCGAGAGAAAATATCATTTAAATATCTAAATTTTGAGTGGACGCCATGTTGGATTTGTGCTTATCGGGTTTTTGAAAGTCACGTATGTATACTTACATTAGTGGCCTCCAGTGCCATACAAAATTTCAGGTTGATAGCAGCAATAATTTCGGAGATATTGAACGCTGGTGAAATATTTCGCGCGGTCGCCATGTTGAATTGGTGACACTTATTAGAATTCGAAAGGCACATTTGGGGTCAGAAGACTAGCTGTAGGTCCTTACCAAGATTTAAAGAAGTCGTTCCAGCGTTTTACAATGTATTAGGGACACATACACACACACACACACACACACACATGGGCAGAAGGTGATCTCATAAGCCTGGATTTCATAAGGGGAAAATAGGCTAAAATTTTCTATATTTCATGCACTCAATAGACTTTGATCAACTCATCATAAACAATGTGTAACAAGTGAACTTAATAAACTGATTAACTGTATGTTTCATGAACTGAGGAAGAAAAGTCAAAAGTGGTACCTGTAGCATTTACTGTACTATTACTCACTTGTATTAGAGCATGCTGTATTTAAAGCAATAACAATTTAATAAAATACATATAAATACAGAGATATGTGATCGAACTCTACGTTCTAATCAAAACGTATTCTTACCATTTTATCAATACAACGATACCAGCGCTGTTCACAATCAGTTAGCAAGTTTCAGCTCTCTACACCTAGCACCTGTCTCGCACCGGGCAGCCACTTGACTCACTCACAACTGAGCCTGATTTAAGCTGTGAACTTGAACCTTGATGCGATTTGATTGTTTCTGAGCTCATAGACGTATTTTATGTTTTGGTGTGAATGACGAAGATTTTCTTGATTCTCTCGGAGAAACTAGAGAAGGATCAAGGAAGGGATTTTCTTGTGTTTAATTCATTTTAGGGGCTTTGCAACATCGTTGTCATGGAGCCCCGTGTGCTTGGATGTGTATGACATATCTCTGATAACCTGTGTTTTTGTGATGGCTGTAGTAGAGTGTGTATTTGTAATTGGAGGCAGTCGTAGCCTTAAGCTAGTTATGGGGAATCAATCTCATTTTCCTGACTCTTTCTTTTTTAAGCGTATACCCCCTCTTTTGAGAAGTCAGGGCCATGAATATACAGTACATCGCCGCTGCACCTGCAAAATCCATTATGTGACACTGTCGCTCTTTACCATTCTATTTGGTCTATACGGCCATTTTCTCTGCACCTGTACATATGAAAATGTACCTTAAGAAATTGTTATGCGGGACAATACGTATAACCACATAAAGCCACATGAGTCAAGTGCATGATCGGAACAATAGATTCACAGTTAGAGCACTCCAGATCCCTCAACATCGCACAGTGGAACGTAACAAGTCATTTGTTCTAAATGCCTCGAGAATATTCATTAATTTGAGGCTGGGCGAAGTTCATCACCAATCTATCAAACAAATACTTCATCACCAATCTAACTCATCAAACAAATGTAAATGATGTTGTTTCATTTGAGAGGCTTGGACATCGTGGTCAACTAGCCCCGTGTACTTGAGTATGTGTGTGTAGAATTTGTCTGATAACCTGTGGAATGGTGGAGTCTGCAGTAGTGTGTGTATTTGGAATTCAGGCGAGGATTGAGAAGGAGGCGGCCGTGGCGTTACGTTAGGAACCATCCCGGCATTTGCCTGGAGTGGATGTGGGGAAACCACGGAAAACCACTCCCAGGATGCCTGAGATGGGAATCGAACCCACCTCTTTCTCAGTTTAGCCTCACGAGGCTGAATGTACCCGTTCCAGCCCTCAGACCAGAATTAAATTTCTTGGCAGAGCCGGGAATCGATCCCTGACCTCCGTCGTCAAAACTAACTGCTAAACCAGGAGGTGGCTGTAAATAATGTAGCCTATATTTGATTTTAGTTGTAACATAATGAATTATACTGAACATCAATTAAGTAGGTTAAAACAGTTTTGTATACATTTCTTTCTTTGTATCTAGACATTTTTGTTTGTTTGCTTAATGAAATATGTTCAGTAGTGGCAGTTAGTTGCAGCTAAAGGGACTTTTGTCTTACTTGTAATTAACTTAAAATAAATACATTTCAATTTCATCTGGCTGGGGGCGTGGACGGTGTTTTGGCGCAGGAACGATGTATTATAATTGACTGCCTTAAAGAACCGTTAGAGCCGAGAACGATTTATTAAAGTCTCATTTTAACTCTCTACGCGGAGCAGGTGTGCAAACGTAGGAGCAGAACTGTCTGCAGCGTCTTGTTTAAAATAGCTGCAACTGCAAGGGGCTGAAATTCCTTACAGCAATGGAAGTTTTATTTATCACACCAGCCCTGCCGCTCTACAAGCACGATAATTTAAATCCGTTCATTTATTTGATTTTTATAAACCTTTTACAGCCTATATTTGCAAATAGAACTAAAATTCTCTGGGCACCAGGCCCTGAATTTATCACTCACTGAGGGGAAGTATAAAGGACTCAATATGAGCGTAATTTGCGTATACATTCAGCATTTTATATGCCCTTTGTTTTAGTTGTTTTATTTAAGGGGCTTGGATATCGTGGTCTTTTAACCCCGTAGAATTTGTCTGATAACCTGTGTCATTCTGGAGACTGTAGTAGTGTGCGTATTTGTAATTCCGGTGAGGTATGGGAAGGAGGCGGCCGTGACCTCAAGTTAGGAACTGTTATATTTTATTTATAATGATAAGAACACATGTATTATAGGATTTGTTTATTATGCGAGTCTTATTATCTAGTTTCTAGTTTCTCTACAACTCTTCACAACACAGAGCAGCATTCCCCTGTCACTCTAGCTCTACAGATTCCACACTGCTGTGTAGGTGGCAACACATGCCATGACATCTCCATTTTTAACAATATAAATAACATTATAAAAATACAAAGACAAGAATGACAATATGCATCTAAACGTAAGTGGTATAAGCTTTCACGTGAAGGCGGTTTGTTAACTGTACCAGATCTCGTAGTATAAGTTCGATTAGTTTGAACACTTTGGTTTGAGTTAACATTTGCATTTTGATTTACATTATTAGAAATCGCTAATTCTACATTTGGTTTAGTTACATTTGGTAACGCATCACTCTGAACAATTTTGTCTGTCTGTTAGGTAGTCAGCCCGAAGGCTGGTTGGATCCTCAAAAAGTACTGCCGTTACGTTATGTGAGTAGATACCCACAAAAACCCAAGGCAGCGCTATTTTGAGGCGTTCTAGGCAAGAAGAGGAGTGAGGTAGTTTGCCATTGCTTTCCTCACTGAGTCAGAACAGTAGTCCTAACCCTATGAGTAGAACCTTTCACAGCATTCACAGGCACTGACTGTGCCCCGAATGCCATTACTAAGCACCACCCATACCTCAGTAGCTTCCATATAATCACAGCCATGAGTGAGACTGAGACATCGGTGAAAAGCCACCTTTTACTCTAGCCTGTGCCAACTGACAAATGCAACTGAACAATTTTATCACAATTGTTTTCAGTTGACGTTTTATAGAAATGAACTCGGTTTCTTTCGATCTTTCTACCCCCTGACAATTGAACTTGATAAGATCTTGGTCGTTCACAAATTTTAGTTAGGCCTACAACAGCAGGTTTTAACGGTTTGTCTATCTGTTTTCGTACATAAACATTTTCTGATACTGTGAACGGATCTAACCTATGACTATTCCTATCATATACAAGTTTCTGATCGATTTGTCTTTTTTTTAATCAATTGTTGTCTCACAACTTCATTCCTTTCACAATCATTCTTTTTCACATCAATTGACAAAATTCCACGCGTCTTATATCCAAATAATAATTCGTCTGGTGACTTTATCTCGTTTGATACAGAAGTGTTTCTATATTCTAATAATGCTAGAGCTGGATCTCTGCCACTGTGTTCTATCCTTATAACCCTCGGATACTCGCGCGGGCTACAGCTGTAGCCCAGTCATTTATTTTGTTGTAGTACAAAGTTTATTCGTTGCTAGGAATATTGATACTCTCTATAGCTGCCTGTCAATGTTGCAATTAACTGGCGAGTGTGTTTCCGGCTTGACTAGCCGCGCCATACAGGCGCCAGACGGATTAGAAGTGGCCTGGGCTACACCTGTAGCCCGCGCGAGTATCGCTGTTTCAGAATTGAGCGTGCAAAGGAAACGTTGCCTCACAGGAGGAGGCCATAGAGATGACTTTCAAATCAGTCAGTGTTTAGATAAAAGTAGTGATAGGTTGAGTGTAGTGGAGCTAAAGTAGGCTTTTGCTTCTTGTGTGGACGAGGAAGGGATAAATCAACAAGGAATATGTTTTGTTAAGGGACTAATTCACCGAATTAGTGTTAACCATTATGTATTCAACTATTTATTTCACTACACAACTATACAACAGACATATTCAAACATAGTACAACGAACAACAACTGCCACAGTCTTTTGTCACAGAGTCCAAACAGCACAAGATGGCCCTCCAGCCAGCGGCCGCCATTTAGGGTCCAAAACGACTTAGACTCTTTTAATCAGTTCCATAACATCCTCCCACCTTTTTTTTTATCATACTATGATTAAAACCACTGTACTTCAAATATTACAGATCAAGAAAAATTTACAATTTGAGGCGGGATGGAATTCGTATCTTCCTCCCACACCTTGTCGAACTCAAATGTGGAACAGCAGGGGGCGAGACAGGAACATCAGGGCTCGATACAGGTGCACCAGGGCTCGATACAGGAACACCAGAGCTCGAAACAGGAACACCAGGGATCGAGACAGGAACACCAGGGTCTTTATCCAAGACCTCTTCTTCACACTGCCACTCAGTAAACGGAGTTGCTTCTAGAGGATAGATGTTCTGCACAGGCCGCTTCAGCTCTCCACTTGTAGTCTTCACCTTGACCACTCTGACAACATTGTCCTTTCCGGGATGTACTGAAACCACCCTTCCTAAAGGCCAGTCCATTCTACGTGCACTGTCACTTCCAAGGATCACTACTTCTCCCACCTTCAATTCTCGATGCGAGTTTGCTTTGCCTTTTCCCGGTTTAAGTTGCCCTAGGTACTCTAGTCTGAATCTTTTTCGCAATTCTGCCCTCAAATGCTGCATGTGCCTGAACCTTTTTTCATGGTTTAGCTGATCAATATGATCAATATCGGGTACTCCCACCCTCGGAATGTCCTGAAGAAACATTGCAGGTGTCAACGCTACCAAATCATCACTATCTTCAGACAAATAAGTCAAAGGTCGAGAATTGATGACTGCCTCTGCGTCCAACAGAACCGTTAATAGTTCCTCATAGTCTAAGAAGGAACGACCTAGTACTCGTCGCAACAACTTCTTCAGCATCTGAACAATACGCTCCCAAAACCCGCCCCACCATGCAGCAGTGGGAGGATTGAATTTCCAAACAATTCTCATGCACGAAGCCTCAACATTTATTTTGGTCCAGTCAACTTCACTGAAAGCATTTTCTGCTCCCACAAAATTTGTCCCATTATCACTGTAAATGATGTTTGGTCTTCCTCTTCGAGCGACGAATCTCCTCAATGCTTGCAGAAACCCTGGAGTAGATAGTGTCCTAACGAGTTCAAAATGCACAGCTCTGAAAACCGCACACGTGAATAGCACCACCCAGACCTTTTCACCTCCTCGGAGGTATAACGGGCCAGCCAGATCAACTCCTACAATTTCAAAGACAGAAGCGTCTCTAATCCGATCCTCTGGTAAAGGTGCAACTTCGATGGTAATTCCCTTTGCTTGGTGTCTTCTGCACCTGACACAGCTCGAAATCCCCTTTCTTATTGCCCTTCTACCATTAACAATCCAAAACCGTTCTCGCAAAGTGGAGAGAAGAACTTGTACTCCAGCATGAGACATTTCTAGATGTTTCTCCATGATCATCATGTGAACTAGCTGGTGTTTAGCTGGTAGCAGAATTGGAGTGAGGAATAATTCATCGTCCGGTCTCCTCATTAACCTTGTTTTTACTCGAAGTAATCCTCTTTCATCTTCAAACACGTTCAGATTTTTGAAGGACTGCTCCTTTTCGGCGAGCATCTCTTGCGTAACGATCTTCAACAGTCTCCTTTCAGCTACTTGCAATTCTTCTACTTGGAGTTCCTTTGAAATACGTTTGTTGCCTCCTTTTGCTGTGTTGTGGATGAATCGTAGAATCCAGGCTGTCATCCTGACAACTTTTGAGTACTTGGAAAAGTATTTCAGATACCACTTTCCTTCTGGTTCCACAGAAACTAGTACAGTTGAAATTCCTTTCCTTTTCTCTTCATTTACCCTTTCTTCATCAGGCAAGGCATTGTCGAGAGGCCATTCCGAACTAGGAGATATCAACCAATGAGGGCCCTCCCACCATTTCGACGTGCAGGGGCGTGGTGGCTCAGCGGTCTAGCTGTATGCCTCTCACCAAGGCGGTCCGGGTTCGATTCCCGGTCAATGCATGTGAGATTTTCGATGTGAAATGCCATGTCCTGTGGTTCGGATTCCACGTAAAAAGGAGGTCCCGTGGCTCATAATCACAAGATTCACGGTCACGTAAAACTACAATCTTCTTTTTTCCATTTCGACGTCAAGAGTTTGGAAGCAGAACAACCCCTAGAAGGTAGGTCAGCCGGGTTATTCACTCCACGTACATGATTCCAGCTATCAGGGTTAGACAACTGTTTAATTTCCTTCACTCGATTTGCTACAAAAGTTGCCCAGACTTCCTTCCTCTTGATCCAGCAGAGAGCTGTTGTGGAGTCTGTCCAATAATATGTTGAAAGCTCTGCTATTCCCAAACTTGCCTTTACGGAAAATGCAAGGCGAGCTCCAATTGAACAAGCTAGGAGTTCCAACCGCGAAATAGTCATTTTTTCAGCGGGGCTACACGAGACTTTGCTTGAAGAAGCGTTATATTTGTGTCCTTTCAATCTTCTGAACGAAGAAACACAACCGCAGCATATGCTACTCCACTTGCGTCGCAGAACGTATGAAGGCTCCAAGATTCCTGTGTCTTGCAGCGTGCCATTTGTCTGGGAATTTGAATATCAGGCAATACCTCAAGTTCTTGATGCCAAATTTCAAACTTCTTCCTCATGTCATCCTCCATTTCTTCATCCCAGCTCATTTTCTTCCTCCAACTTTCCTGCAACAGCAACTTCGGTACTAGAGAGACAGGACATGTGAATCCTATAGGATCAAAGATTCTCTGAGCAACCGCCAATACATTTCTTCTAGTGATCTTGTCGCCAATCTTCGACATGTCAATTTTCTCACAAGAAAGAACATCTTCTGTCTTGTTCCATCGAAGTCCTAATACAGAGGTTACCTCAGGAACTGACGAGTCGCTCTCGGGAGAATTTAGACTTGTGTACTCCCAGTTACGAAGATCAAAACGTGCTCTGGCCAGCAATGCGGTAGATTCTTCTATAAACGTACTCAATTCTTCCTCATTATCCAAAGAGGTGATACAATTGTCTACATAGAAGGAATTTCTCAGTCTTTTTGCTGTCTCTTGGTAGTCGACGCTCTCTTTCAATTGAAGGTCAAGAACTGCTTCCAGCAGAAATGGGCTGCAATTCAGACCAAATACGACTCGGCAATGTCGAAAAACTTTCAATTCACTATCCTTTGAATCCTTCCACCACAAGAAGCGCAAGAAATCACGATCAGTTTCCTGAACAGATATCTGCAGGAAAGCCTTCTTAATATCGGAAATCACTCCTATCCTATTTTTTCGAAACATCAATAGAAGCGTGGGGATTTGTTGTAGCAAATTAGGACCCTTTTCGAGACACTCATTTAAAGAAGGATTATCCTTCGATTTGCTGGATCCATCGAACACGGGTCTCACATTGGTGGTCGAGTTTTCTTTGAAGATTCCCCGGCGTGGTAAATAATAACACAGGTCTTCCCTTTCTCCTTCTGGAACCTCTTCAATTATGCCCTCATTTATCCATTCCTGAAACACATTTCCATATTCCTCAAACATTCCTTCTTTGGTCAGTCTATTCGAAACTGAGATCAATCTCTTCTCCGCTATCTCCTTGTTGTTCCGTAAGTACTGTCGGCTCTCCAACCAAGGTAACGCAACTTCATATCGGCTATCCGCATTAACCTCTACAGTCTCTTGGAAATAATGACGTGCAGCTTCTTGCATCTCTTCTCTCGACTTGTTTTCCATGGGGTCAGATATGCCTATAGTCTCCAAGTTCCAAAGGTCGGTTATAGAGGCAGATTGAATGAACAGGATAGTTGAATACAAAGCCAGGGAACTACCCTCTTCATCTTTCAATTTACCAGTCACGGTCCAGCCAAGCGTTGTCCTCACAGCAACCAATCCTGATTCAAGCTTATGGGTTTCATTCAGCATAAGACTCCTCGCAACATCAGCTCCTAGCAGGACTTCCACGTCGGATGGATTTGTTCCCACATCAGACAGCCGTATCTTTTTTGCTTTCATTTCCTTCATCCACGGTCCAAACTTCAATCTTCCCACATATTACCTTCTGGTCAATCAATTGCAACGTGGTATTAAAGGAACCATCACAGCTGCTTACGTTCACATCATACAGGTGATGGTCTTCTTCACGGGTCTCAGCGCCCCCAAACAACTTGTGGATCATCGTCTCGGTCTTCAAAGGTTTATATCCCATTTCCTCAGCAGTCTTCCGTAAAAGGTAGGATCTTTGTGATCCACTGTCTATTAGTGCTTGGACCATCTTCTCCTTTCATTTATGTGTCAGTTTGATGCACAGCGTCTGTAGAAACACCTCCTTTGTGGCACTCTGAATGTTCATGGAGATATTGCTCTGCCTTTCCCTATCATCCTGTATTTTGGATTCAGGTTTCTCCTCGACCTTCTTTGTATTCAGTTTATGACTCATGATCACAACGTGAGGACTAGTGCACAGTGGGCAGCGAAGATGTGCCTTGCAATTTTTCACTCTGTGTCCTACCTTAAGACAAGCACAACAACAGTTTTCTTTGGCCAGCTTGTTGCGCCTTTCCTCCAAACTCATTTGTTGAGCAAGGTGGCATTCCTTGCTCTCGTGGAATTTGCTATAAAACACACACTTTCTCTTCTTGCCTTCAAACTTGGCCGAAAACAAAGAATTCGCCGTTGGTAAATGTGTGTCGACATTTTTTCCTCTCACTCTCTCTTGTCTTTTCGTATCGGACAGACCAAAACCTGCCCGAGCAAAGGTTATCCTCTCTTCTCCCTCCACTTCACGTTTGAGGAAATTTAAAAGAGCCTCTAGCCTATCTTTCTGTTCACCAATCAACTCATCATTCGCTGATTGATTTCTGAGCCATGTCCTTAAAACATCTTCAGGTAAGCATGATTCCACGAGAGGGAACAACATGGACCCATACTTATCCCTTGTCACACCTATAGATTCTAGAGCTCCTAACTTGCTCTCTAATGTGTCATACAGTAGGCCTACAGCTATTCCTGATTTGTCGTTGTTGTGCGACACATTCTGAATGACTAGCCCAATCCGCTTCCTAACGTAGAACTCCGTCAGGAGATCTTCACGACCGAACCGATTCTTCATGCACCCTATAACCTTTGGATAGTTTTCAGCGGTGGCTGGGAAACTGTTCAGAAGTTCTCTGGCACGACTGTCAGGTTTGGTGCACTGAATCAGATATTGAAATTAATCTTCTGATTCTATGTCACTATCTTAATGGATTCTCTTAAACATGCTCCAGAACCCTAACCAATCTTTAACGTCCCCTCCAAACTTAGCTAGTTCCAACCTAGGAAGTTTCAAGTTTCTTTTAGCTGCAGATGAAGCTTCAGAAATGTGTTCTCTAGCCACACCAACATTCTCATTAGAGCAAATATTCGTCATCTTTAACCTTACTTCATCTATATTATCTCTATAAGTCTCAACTGTCCCGTACTCACGGCTGTAGACATCATCCTCTTCTTCTAATGCTAGTTCCAGTATTTTTTTCATCCAATGGAGCAAGTTCAGCACTTAACCTCTCCAATTTCATCAGCATCCTCTGTGCCGATTCCAGGTCAACTATTTCGCTGGTTAAATGACGCATTACTTCATTTTACGTCTTTGTGTAGGACGCTCGAATTGGCTTACGTTGTTTCACAAGCTTTTCCATTGTCGTGTAGGCTAGGCTATACCAAGATTTTCACACACAAAGAAATCTTACGTATCTTGCCGTAACTTCTCGTAATTTACGTATTAAATCACGTCGGGGTCACCATATGTTTTGTTAAGGGGCTAGTTCACCGAATTAGTGTTAACCATTATGTATTCAACTATTTATTTCACTACACAACTATACAACAGACATATTCAAACATAGTACAACGAACAACAACTGCCACAGTCTTTTGTCACAGAGTCCAAACAGCACAAGATGGCCCTCCAGCCAGCGGCCGCCATTTAGGGTCCAAAAACGACTTAGACTCTTTTAATCAGTTCCATAACAGAATAGGCCTAGATGCACAAAGTGCAATAAAAATCTTCTCGGATTATTGTGTCCATTTGCAATGAATGCTTGGGTGACAAATTTGTGTGAGCATGCTTATGTATTTCCTGGGCCATAGATTGTAGCCAAAAGGGCAAAAATAAAATTCAAGAATTCGAGAAAAAATAAATGAAAATACTGAAATTGTTCATAATAAGTGCTGATTTTCTAAGGAAAGTATCTAACCTAGCGGTGTATTCTTTGGAATACATGGTTAGTTAGAGTTAGCTCTTGCTGCTCTTTGCTTTTCATTTTCATTAGTTTCTTTTATTTTCCCTCGCAGACACCAACAGGGACCCTCTTGGTATTCCCTTTCTCTTTGAACATGCTCTAAAATTTCTATAAGTTTGTTTCAGTTATGTATTCCTTGCAAGGTAACGGCGCTCCACGCGACTACCTGCCGAAGTTTTTCGGATTCATCGAGTTCAAGAGGACTTACACACCATTCCAGCAGGTGTTGTCTTCGTCGTCAGCTATCATCTCCTTGAAGACCCTACTCCATGAAGAAAATTATTCTATGTAAAGGGTTTATTTTGCTTATATGTTTCCCATCCTGGTTTTTTGTTCCTTTGTTTCTCCCCACCTCTCCTTTGTCTTCTCGCTTGCCGTGTGCTCAAATCCTTCGACCACTTCTAGTTCGGACTTCGTGTGAACAGTTCAGACCTCTCTCAGAGGGTCACTTCCTCGATAAATGAAGTGATTCAAATCGACGCCGTGTCTGAATTTTAAATGTAACGGCTGCAGGGATCTTCCAGCTTTAATCATCATGCAAGTTAAGTAACTCATACATTGATTTTAATCATGTTTTAAAGAAGGTTTTAAACAACATTTTAAATGCCTTGATTAAAGTTATCAGCCGTGTTGGGATTTTCGCAAACTTGTGAAATAACTGCCCCCGAGGGAATTGTCATGCCTAAACTAACTAAGCGTATATCTAAACTTGAAATTTGGTGCTTCTTGTACTAAATAGGGGATACCTTCCCTACAACGAGGGATTTATGCCAATTAATAACTTTCTAAAACTTAACTTGCTGCCTCCGAGGGATTACTACCGCTTTATTTAACTGTCACTACAGTTCTGGAACTTTCCATTCAAATTAAACTGTTAACCGTTGTTGAACTACACTCAATACCGTCAAAATTACCACAACTTTAAGTGAAACAGTACTATTAACTACAATCCAAAAACTTTCTAACGCAATAAACCTATTCAAGTCAAACTCAGTGAATTCATAAACTGCTATATTAAGACTACATACCGCTAAAACCCGTCAAAGTGCAATTTAATGAACCTATAAATACTGTAATAGTGAAAACTTACAATCTATCAACAAACTTCAGTGCTACAAAAACAGTGTCCGTTCAACAATATACCGCGCCGCGATTCGTTCGAATTTATAGAAACTGGCCAGGACTCAAACCCCATGTTTCCTACACTCCTTATCCCTTAACCAACAATTCTAAACTAATTACTTTGCTATCAGGCCTCGCCTAATTTAGACGCCCTCCACTTTTTTGCTCTATATAACACTTATTCGTTCTGTAAAAATAACCGTGGTTATAACCCACATTTTAATACTTATTAGCCTAATTTTCACATTTTGCAAAAATGAGGAAAAAGTAGACTTATGAGATCGGGCAAATGTGTGTCTGTCTGTCCTTCTGTCTGTCTGTCTGTCTCGCGGTGTGTGTCCCCCCTATCAACTCCTAAACGGCTGGAGCAATCGAAACAAAATTCGGTAGGAGTAAAGATCTATACCTGAATATCTCACGGCCATATTTGAAAATGATGTCAGTGCTACCAACTGCTGAAAAATCGCAATTGAAATTTGAGCTCCATGTTGGATATCTTGGAAAGTATGAATGGGAGCTATTTCAAAATTGGCACACGTATAGACAATAATATTGCAGTTCAATTTCCAGGAGGTCATACATGGCAGTGTTGCCAAAATGATTATAAGCTTGCTGATAGGTCCAATTTTTAAATGCATATAACTTCTACACTATCAATTGGAATGCAACCAAATTTCGTATGTACTATGTGTACATACACAGATATGAATGAGCATAATCTTAAGAGCCACCAGGGCTGCCAACTGTTAATAAATGCACTCCCAATTGTTTTTATCCAAATACCAATATATCTGAAAGTATGCAAGCAGACAGCTTTAAACTATGCACACGCATAGTACCTGACATTCTATATTAATTTGGAGTAACTTATATACGTCAGTACTACCAACATGATTCAAAGCCTGCTGAGAGATCCAAATTTAAATACACGTAACTTCTATACTATCATTTGGATTTCAACCAAATTTCGTGTGTGTTATGTGTACCATAACAGATATGACTATGCGTATATTTAGGAGCAACCAGGGCTGCCAACTGTTAATAAATACCGTCTCTATTTTTGTTACCCGGATATCAATATATCAGAAAGTATGCAAGCCAATAGCTCTAAACTTGCACGTATAGTACCTGGCATTCTAGATTAATTTGGAGTAACTAATATAGGCCTACGCCAGTGCTGCCAACATGATTCTAAGCCTGCTGATAGGTCCAATTTTAAAATGCATGTAACTTCTCTACTAACTAATGGATTTCATTCTAAATTGACACAACAATATATCATATTATTTCAGATTATTTCTGACCAATACATGTATGTCATTGATGCCAACATGATTTTACGCGCGCTGTTAGATGCAATGTTTAACTGTATGGAACGTCCATGCTATCCATTGGACTTCAACCAAATTTTGTATTCTGTACCTTAAGAGATGGAACTAAGAATATACTCAGTCACCAGGGCTGCCAACTGTAGTTCTCTATTAGGCTACATTATGCCAGGTATACAGTATTTCGAACTAATTAGAAATTTCGATATTACCAACTTAATTTCGTCATTATTCTAGATAGATCCATTTAGATTAATCATTGGCATGAATCTTAAATTTTAAGAAAAGTAGGCTCTTTAGTTCGTCACGGAACTTCTTGTTTTTTTCCTGCATCGTCTAGGAAGTGAGCGTTTTCTAATTGTTAAATTACCTAGCTTATGTAATCTAGGTTTCGTTAATTCGACCTGCCCAATTTGAATGTAGCATACCTTAATTTCTGTGGCAATACAACAGGGGTTATAGAAACCTCTTATTAATAGCTCTTTTCTTCTCCTGCCTGTCCAGGAATTTATAGCCTTTTCGCTTACAAACAAAAGGGCATTCTATAAATATTTGGTATTCTTACTGCCCAATACTACTAAATATTAAACCAAATTATAAGTCTTTATTGTTATAGGTTTTGAACTTTCAAAATTGCACATTAAAAAAAAAACTTTTAAAGTTTTAGTGCTTGTAACAGGTTTGAAACCTTGAAATTGTTTAACATTATTTGTTAATTGTAAACCTTATTTTACTATAGGTCTGAGACCTCAAAAGTTTACTAAACCAAAGAATTTGTTCTTAAACTCAAAATCGATCTGAGATCCAATTGTTACTATTCTAACTTCTTCAATTTGTTAAATAAAATCTTTGTTATTTGTTTCCTACTTCTATTGCTAGAAAAGCGGTTATGCAGGACCTTCTCTTCCCAAATTTTTCTCCTAACATTATTCCCTATTCATAGAAAAAGGCAATCACTAAATGACAAATTTATTAAAAAACTCATCACTTGTTGCGTTTAAAACGAGACTTTTAGGAACAACATTTACTAAGTTTCTCTTAGCTATCACAGCTAATTCTAGTAAATCATTAAGGCAAGGATAACTCGCTCCGCCAGCTTTCTACTTGTAGAGATTTTCTCTCTGACTTGTGTTTTACTGTCGAAAATTGTGGTTTTGTTTAAGTTAGGTTCGTGGTTTTCCTCCTTTCTAAACTTTTAGTCGGCACTCTGCTGGATAAGAGTTTAGCCTGCTTTTAAATGCAACAATTGGTACTCTCTGAAGATTTCTAATGTTAAAAATATTGCTAAAAACACTAGAGCCACTTTATCTCTGCCCACTCTGGGGATATTCGGCCTTTTTGTCGGGGATCCAACAGTGCCTGACAATAAAAATATTCCAGCCAATTTAAATCTTTCAGAATGCTCTCTAAAAGTTAACCCTTTTGAAGGGAAAGTACATAATTCATTACTATTTGGCACCACTTGGTCCGCCAGCACACTACGTTCCGACAATATACCCGCAATCAGGCTCGGGAGGGAAAGAGCATTTAGTGATAGCTTGCCAGCGACCTCAGCTCACGCTGCGCTCTCCGTTAGCCTTACACAAGTCCCCGTACATTTTAGGTACTTCATGGGCTTTGTGCAGTAAAATTTCTCTGTACATCGTTATTTCCTTACGGCTTTGTGTTGGATTCTCTTCCTCTCTGCCTAAAATTGTTCCCACTCCTAAACCTACTTCATTTTTTTTCTCATCATCTTCTCTCAAGTAGTGTTGACACTCAGTATTAACCTACCACCTAGTACCCTATATTTGTTTAATTGCAATCCAAATATACACTAATGTAAGTATTTTGGGTTAAATAAAAATAATTTAACAGTTCTAGTTCCATTAGTTTTATTTTTGTTGCAGTTTTACCGAAGATGTACGACAAAATTGAATTTTCTTCTTAGGTTTGAATGTTCTCTCCATATGAAAATAAAAGCCTACATAAAATCCTCAGATTTAGCTTAGAATACTACTATTTAACATATTATTCAAACTGAACACCAAAAATAACGTGTGCGAGTCCATCAGATCGATTAATTGTTTGGGCTACATATGTAGCCCGCGCGAGTAACGATGTATCTATTACTAGTGCGAGTATCGGAGGGTTAAAAATGTTTTTGATTGTTGCAGTGTGACGTTATACCATACCATTAGATTTAGGATAATTCGGACTCGATGTTACATGTTCAAATTTCCAGGAAGTTGCAAAGATTTGCATTTTGTCATTGACAAAATGTGTTCCGTTATCTGAAATCACTTTTTTTAGGAATACCGAATCTTGCAAACATTGATTTTAATTTAGCTACAGTCTCAACTTCTACGTACTTGCTAAAGTAATCATTAACTAGTATCCAATGACTATCATTGAATTTAAATAAATCCATTCCAAGTATCTCTCATGGAGCACTTGGAATTTCATGTGGTAACATAGGCTGTTTTACACTTGCTCTCTTGAAACGCATACACGATTCGCAACTATTGACAATGTTTTTAATGTGCTGATTCATAAACGGCCAATACAAAATTTCTCTAGCTCGATTTTTACACTTTTCAATACCAAGATGGCAATAATGAATTATGTTCAACATTTCTTTTTTGGCACTACTATTCTATTATCTTTGAAAATCAATCCCTCAATAACAGTTAACTCCTCTGCATAAGTATGATATGGTTTGATGGCGTCAGGTATTTTTTTTACTATCTGATGTCCATCTATTTTGAATGAACTTGATTAGCATTTGCATTTCATCGTCATTATGCGCTTCTCTCTGAAATTCTTCTTTTGTGGAAATCGGCAATGTCTCCATTAATAAACAAACTTGTGCTTCTACATCCGTTTCGCCTACAACCGAAGGATCTACAAGATAATGCATCTGCCAATAACAGTTCTTTACCAGGTTTATACTTAATTTCAATATCGTATTTTCGTAATTTAAGTCTCATTTTCAATAATCTCGCTGGACATTCATTTAATGACTTTTTAAATATATATTCTAATGGTTTGTGATCGCTTTATACAATTACCTTCTTGCCATATTTGTACTGACTAAATCTCTCACAAGCAAAGCAAATGGCAAGTGTTTCTCTCTCTATCTGAGCACATCTTTTCTCAGTCTCTGTAAGTGACTTACTTGCGTAGGCAACTGAAAAATTGTTTTGAAGAAGAACGCTTCCCAAACCATCCTTTGCGGCATCGACTGACAAAACTACTGGCTTGTTTACATCGAAGTACTGCAACACAGGATTTTTGATTAGAATATCTATGACTTTTTATAACCTTTCTCTACGTCATTAGTCCATATCCATGGAATGTCCTTTTTGATCAAGTTTCTCAAATGAACACATTCTTGTGACACATTTGGAATATATTTACTGACATAAGCTAACATCCCATAATATTTTACGTTACTTTTTTGATTTTTGGACGTCCCATGTTTGTAATAGCTTTAATTTTTTCATCATTCGTACTGATTCCATCTCTTGAAAAAATATGACCCACATATTTCACTTTATCTTCTCCAAATTTACATTTTGAGAAATTGAAAGTTATATTATATTCTTCAGCTCTTTGCACGACTCTTTCATTATGTTCTTTTTTATCTCTACCCCATACCATCATATCATCTACAAAATTTACTACACCCTCAATGTCTCCAAAAACAGTTTGAAAAATCATTTGAAAAATTTACGAAGCTGACGTAATACCATAAGGCATGCGCAAAAATTTGTATCTCCCAAAAGTTGTATTAAAAGTAACTAGATCCGAACCTTTCTCAGTTAATTTAATCTGCCAAAATGCCTTGTCTGCATCTAGTGTACTAAATACTTTCGCACCAGCCATACTGGAGCACAGATCTTCAATATGTGGAATTTTAAAATGCTCGCGCTTAATGCTTTGATTTAAATAAGTTGGATTTAAACAAATTCTCAATTGGCCATTTGGTTTTCTAACAATCACAAATTGATTCACCCAGTCAGAAGGACCTTGAACCCTTTTAATTATGCCTGCCTTTTCCATGTTTTCTAATTCTTGCTTCAAAGGATGAATTAATGAAACTGGAACTTTTCTGCAGGGTAAAACTTTGCCTTCTGCATCATCTTTGAGTTTTATATCATATGCAATACCTTTAATGCAACCAGTTCCTGAAAAGACTTTTTTGTGCTTTTTAACGAACTCATTTTTAACTTTATTTTTCCCCACGAGATTCTTGAATCAAGTTAACCCGTTGTACAAGTTTCAATTTTTGTCAATGAAGGTGAGCCAATGACAGTTGGAACGTTTTTGTCTCCAACTACCACAATAAATTCCAAAATCGAAGGTCATCTATTTTTGTACTCACATGTCAGGTGAAACTTTCCTAACACCTGTATTTGGCTCCCTCCGTAAGCTTTTAAAATAGCAAAAGACTTTTCAAGCTCAGGTTTTTTAGTTCACACTTTTCTCAAAATTTCATATGCAATCGCATTTCGGTGTGCACCCGTGTCTAATATAACCTTGACTTCATATTGATTGTCAACTTGAATTCTTTCACACCAATCATTATCTTTTTCTGTCAGATAAATATTTCCAATGAACAATGGCTCTACTTCAATTTCATTATCACTTACATTTTCAATTGCATTTACCTTATTGGATTTACACGCACATGCGAAATGATTCAACTTACCGCAGCTCAAGCACTTCTTACCCCAGGCCGGGCACTGGTTTTTGGGATGAAACTTCTTGCATCGATGACAGGGCTTGCGTCCTTGCTGATACTGCGGCTCACTTGACTGCTGTGCTGCCATCAACTGGGTCGACTTGTGACTGCTTGGCTGCAACACACTCCAAGATTGTGCATAGTCTCTGGATTGTCCTGCTGCACTTTGCTGCATTCCTCTCTGCCTTTGGTTGGTTTGCTGTTTATTTGTCGTCGCTTTTATCACGTTCACCTTAGTCTCTGCGTCTATTGTTTTCAGTTGCGTCTGGGATAGTTCTGCAGCTTTACGAATGTTAACGCACTTTTCCAGATCTAGATTGTCTTCACGCAGTAATCGCGTTTTCAGGTCCTGGTCAAGCACTCCACAGATTACTCGATCCTTTATCAGACTGTCGCGAAGGTCGTCAAAACCACATACACTGCTCAGCTTCTTCAAGTCAGCGATGAAGACGAGAAAGTTTCATTGGGCTGCTGCACTCGAGTGAAGAAAATGTCTGTCTACACTTTCATTTGCTTTTGGTGTTCAAAAGTTATCGAATGCAGTAGGCTAATCACTTTTGCGAGCACTTTCTTTTCGTCTTCGGTGTGGTTAAACGTGTTGAATTTTTCCAAGGCTTCATCCCCGATTACGTGGAGGAGAACTGCAACTTGACGCTCTTCCGGCTTTGAATTGAAGGCCGTTGCCTTCATATAGAATTCAAAGCGGTTTCCATTTGCGCCAATTTTCTTTGCGGTTACCTTCAAATGAGAGGGATGAGGGCGGCCGCAGAGATTACTCCATTGTCAAATTTTTGTCGTCCTCGTTCGTTAAAATATTCTCCCTTACCTCTGGATCGGAATCCTGGTTCTACTGGTTCGTTTCGAGTGTCGGTGGATGTATTGGTGGTGTGCTGTTTTGCCCAACCTCCAAATGTTGATCTAATGCTAATGGCGGTGAATTTTCTTTCACAGCGCCGTGTGCCGTGAACCTAGGCATGTCAACTGCATCGTCACTTCTTTTTAATAAAATAACTGACTGCGCCATGTTATATTTTATTTATAATGATAAGAGCACATGTGTTATAGGATTTGTTTATTATGCGAGTCCTATTACCTAGTTTCTTGTACAACTCACCACAACACAGAGCAGCAATCCTCTGTCTATCTAACTCTACATATTCCTCACTAGGTGCCAACACATATCATGACAGAAACCATCCCAGCATTTGCCTGGAGCAGAAGTGGGAAACCATGGAAAATCACTTCCAACATAGCTAAGATGGGAATCAAACTCACTTCTCCTCAGTTTTGCGTCACGAGGCTGAGTGTACCCCGTTCCAACACTCAGGCAAGGCCGGGAACCGAACCCTGGCCTCAAGGGTGACAGCCAAGAACACTAGCCACTACACCAGAGGGTGTTTCCTTTGTTATGTTATGGGGTTTGAAGCCATGAATAAGCACCAATTAAAACCGTACCGAAAACACCAGCATCGATCATTTCAACTAAACAAGCCAAAGCGCTTTGGATAAAAAACGAATTAAGATTCGCATACATACGAAAGCAAAAAATCAACCAACAATTATACGACAGTCAATTGCAACTAAGTAATTTCTGGTATGCATCCCAATGGAACAGCTTCACCGAACACCTACATTACACTGTCAAAATAAGAGCAACGAGGAAGCACGAATTGCTAGAAATTAAACTAAGAAAACAAGGAGAAACACAGAACAATCAACCTAATGAACAACGCAGAAATAACAATGAATTCAATTTCCACAGCAGAGTAAACAACAGAACGAACGTAATTTTATCTCAAGAAGAAATGAATATGTTAGACAAAGGATTGAAATACAACTGCACCACAATATAAAACAGTTAATCACAGATATTAAGATAGCCAGTCACAAGCTTCCAGCATAATATTAGGGAATTAACCAAAAATCTTGCCACCAATGAAGCCAAACAATCCTTAAACGAGAGGGCGAAAGCAACAACACTCAAGCCAACAAGCAACTCAAAGAAATAAAGTCACTGAAACAAAAATTAAAGAACATGACTTAGTCGTCACGAAAGCAGATAAGGGGAACACCACAGTAATTCTGAGCAAAACAGAATACATCGATAAAACAGTCGAATTCCTGAACAACAATGAAATCAAGGAAATAGGAAAAGACCCCACCAACAAATTCCAAAAACAAATAAAAAGTGCGTTAAAAGAAACAGAATACATATTGACTTACTTGCTTAATTCCTGCCGCTCCTTCCGGAGCATAGGGCCTTGGCGAAATTTCTCCACGCAGTACGGTTCCTGGCCATTCTCTTCACTTGACTCCAGTTCTTGTCCACCTCTGCAATTTCATTTTCGATCGTCCTCTTCCAGGTCTTCTTAGGTCGACCTCGCTTCCTGGCGCCTTGAGGATTCCAGTCTAGCGCCGCCCTCTCAATAGCTCCATCCGGCTTCCTTAGTGTGTGACCAATCCAGCGCCATTTCCTCTCCTTAATACATATTGACCAAAGTCGAAAATTCAAAATTAATAAACATGAACCCAAAAATACCGTCAATGAGGGGACAACCTAAAATACACAAAAAGGAGTGCCAAATGAGACTAATAGTCAACTGTAGGAATGCGCCAGATTACAAAATCAGCAAAGAGTTACTAAAAATCTTAAAACACCGTCTTTCCAATGACAAAAACTTTTCTGTAAAGAACACACTGGAGTTAATAACTGCATTGGACATGCTACAAATGAAACCTAGCTTGCGGCTAGTATCCTTCGATATAACTAACATATACACCAATATTCTAATTAATGAAGCAATCAACACTATCGAACCCAATTTTAAATCCAATAACTCGGCAAAAGAAACTGAAGAGGTTGTGGGGTTACCGAGGGTCGTACTCAGCCAAAACGTGTTTCAATTCGGCAATAAAATGTAATGTACTCACAAACAGAGGGCCTAGCCATGTGGTCGCCACTATGCGGGCTAATCACCGACATCTTCATTAATGTCCTAGAAAATCCGTTCTTAGAAAATACCTCAACTAAGGGAATAGTAATGTGGAAAAGATACGTGGATGATGTAATTTACATTTAATAATTTTATTAATGCAGCCAATGGCCATGAACTTTTCTTTTCAGGACGGGTTAGGGAAGTGATATTGGAAGGAAATCGGCCGTGGACCTATTGAAAGGGACCGTGAAAATGGGAAACCACGAAAACCATTGTTGTACCCCTAGGGTACGCCACCCTCATCCCCTAAATAAAATCCCCGACAAATCCAAATTCCAAGCGATTACTTTAGAAACCTACAAATACAATTACAAAATTATAAGACTAATAATTTAGCATCTATATGAACTCATGTAGCCTCGTGTCCCAGGCAACGACCCTAGAAAGGACTATGACTTAGGAGGAATGTACGGATTCCGCAGACGTAGCACGAGAAGCCTATAAGAACCCCGGGAGGTCATGCACCCGGGATCAGTCTGTCTAAGTGCTACCGACGTGACGAACCGCTGGTGTTAGGTAAGTGACTCAAGCGATCACTACACGTACAATCACACTACACTCCCATCCCCCTGTGCTTGGACTGTAATAATTATTTATTTCTATCATTTGAACTGCTAATTGCAAGCGTACCTCAAAATCGAGGTACACATTAAATTTAAAAGTAATAGAAGTCACTGGTCTTGTCCTTTATTTAGTTAGCTGATAAGATCCTACCCTCTTAGCTTCCCCATTAGGTAGGATCTAGAATTAGCTTTACTGTTTACTGTTTAATTGCTTCGTGACGCCAGCCGAGTGCTACCGCACAGTGCTGACACAAGCAGGCTACCAGTCAGATCGCCTGCGTACGACTTGCTTTAGTCCTCTGGGTATCGCTAGCGCGCACAGAGTAGTAATTAAATTACCTTTCCAAACACCCCCTCACCCGGAACTACCCCGTCAAGCAGTACATTGGGGAGTTCTCCTTGCGCGGCCGGTGTAATTTACAATTACATTTACATTTGTCCATTTGTACATTTGCGATACTGAATTAACAAGCGATAAAACAATTCTCCGAACCATTAATAGCCTACACCACTCAATCAAATTCACTAAGGAATCCGAAACCGATCGGAAAATAATTTATCTCGACATAACCATCATATTCCATATATCGAAAAGCCACACAAACCTCGCATGCAATCGACAATCAGTCCAATCACCCCAGTACGCATAAATTAGCGGGGTTCAATTCAATGGTGCACAGGGCTTTAAACATACTCATGTCAAAAGACAATATTATAATAAGGAAATACCGGGTGAGTTAGCCGTGGTCGTTACGGCATGACTGCTGGCAGTCGCTCACATCCGGAAGGCGAGGTGGTTCGAATCCCCCCGCCGGCAACCCTGAAGATGGTCTTCTGTGGTTTCCCATCTTCCTTCCAGGCAAATGCCGGGGTTGGTCCCTAACTATAGGCCATAGCCGCTACCTTCCAACTCCTTGTCCTTACAATCAAACTTTCCTCCCCAAACAACACTCCACACGCGACGGTACGTGTAGTCCGCCTCGAAGCAGCTACAACAACTGGCGAGCCGAACATGTCCACGGACGCTCCCGGCACTAAAAAGCCATACGCTAAAAAAAAAATTAGGAAATAAGAATAATCAAGCAAATTGCAAAGGAAAACCATTTGCCGCCCAGCAAAATAGATCAAATTGTAGCCAGATATAAAAATAAAGATAAAAAGATTCCAAAGCTGGACAATAATGAGAATAACAATTCGCGCGTTTCAATTATGTGAATGTGAACACATATAAAATCACTAATCTGTTCAAAAATCAAGGCATAACAATAGCATTCACAACGAATAACACAACCGGTAAGAGTAGTGGTTTTTGGATGGTTCTATACCATCCACCGCCACATTCCTCCACACAAGATGGCGACCACGCGATATCTCTGGAACGAATTATTGGAGGAAGTCGTGTTAGGTGTCAAATTACTCGGTATGAAGCCCCCATTCCAGTCCTCCATTCATTTCTCAAAATTTTGTCAAAGGGCCTAACTACACATTTTGAAAATGTTTGTATTTTGAACTTTTTAAATGTTGATTTAAGGTTTAAATTTTTATTTATATAATTTTTATTTATTATTTTTAGATTTTGGAAAAGACTTAACTACTAGGTCATTGACCTGAGATTTTGAGAAACAATAATTAAAGAGACTTGTGCGAGGCTTCATTTTTCTCGGAATTACGCACTCTTTCTCGTAGATTGTTTATTTTCACAAATTTTAGCAAACTACAAGGTCATCGACCTGAGAGTTTGAGAACCCATAATTGTAGAGACTTGTATAAGAGCTCATTTTACTCGTGTTTACGCCCTCTTTACCGTTAATTAATTATTTTTCCACATTTTAGTAAACCAGAGATTTTTCGAACCAATAATGGTAGAGACTTGAGGAAGGATTTAAATTAATAAATGTAATATTTTCTATTTCATGATCTTTTATTTTTTAGATTTTACCCAATGACTTAACTACTAGGTCATAGACCTGAGATTTCTCGAACCGAAGGGTAGATGGATTAACAAATAAAGAGGAATGAAGAGGCGTTTTTAGAGTATTTTAACGAAGAGGAGATATAGGTTGGTAGTACACTTACTAAGACATTTAGGAATAGGAATCATAGTTATGGAAGAAGGGATGAGGCCAAGGTTAGAATATGTTAAACGAATTGCCTCTGATGTAAGGTGTGCTAGCTTGTATGTAGGGATAAACAATTAGCTTAGAACCGGAAAGCAGTCAGGGTAGCTGAGCGGAAGTATCTTTAGTCAACTAAAGATGGTGACAGTTACGTGTGCGTCTATGGAGGAGAGGATTAGGATAAAATATTTTTAGAAGTCGTTTTATATGTGATGAGAGTGGACAGTCAGGCTGGCTGAACTGAAACCGAACCGAACTAAAACCAAACTGAACCAAACTGAACCAACCCCTGAACCGAACCGAACTGAGACCAAACCGAACCAAACTAAACCGAACCAAAACCGAACCAAACTAAACCGAACCAAAACCGAACCGAACCAAACTGTACCCAAACCGAACCGAACTGAATCTAATCTATGTTAAACGGTTCAAACGAAAGGGCTTAACGTGCTTTTTTTTTTCTTCTTAGACTGGTCATTTTTCCATTTTTGCCCAAGGGATCTAACCCAACGCTTGGCGAGCAGTGCTGAGGTGCCATTTATGTAGAGACAAGCTAAAGCCTGTCACAAAGCAGCATGTGATGTAATAGGAAGCCACGTTAGCTATTTTTAGAAGTCGTCCTTTCTGTGCTTAGACTATGCAAATACCGGGTTGGTGGTTACACGTTCTCTGTAAGGTAGTCAATCCAGAGGCTGGTTGGATCTTTGAAAAATAACACTACAGGTTACGTCGGTAGATACACATAGAAACCTAAGACAGCACTATAATGAGGCATAGGCTACTATGCAATGTTGCAAATTCTAACCATTATAAAGCTATTGCATTCCCCCTTTCTCTGGTAACCGCTGGGAAACTAGTAAATTACATACACCGAACTGTATGGTGTCGAAGACCAAGAAAAGTTATTCAGGAAATCAGGATGTCTCAATCTCTTACAATTTATTTGTCAAGATTGATATATAGCTATCAATCTAAGTGGTGGATACGTTAATACCGGTTAGTGGATACTACGATTTGTTTGTTCCCCAACCCCCCCCCCCCTACCTGAATTACAAAGTACATAAACTGCAACAAACAACACAATGACATAGGTAATCAAACAGATTCCAGAAACATCATGTACATGGGTTTAAATGGTCAAGATATCGGCCCCCCAGGGGCTCACATCTAGTGGGACGTGGGTTGGCGACCACGGGGCCCCAGCTGAGTCCGGCATTGCTTCCACTTACTTGTGCCGGGTTCCTCTCTGTCTTCTTTCCTGTCGACCTCACTTGGTCAACTCTTGTTCTCTTCCAACCCCGACGGTATTAGGGTAACCGAGGCCTAGAGAGTCTCTTCCTTTCCCGCCTTAGTTGGCCCTTGTCTCATCTTTTCTGATACCCTGCTCCTGCGAGGGGTCAGCCTTCTTTTTCTTTTCATGTTATCTCCTGCCTTCTGCTCCAGGCCCTCACGGAGGCAGGGTGTATGTAGCCCCACCACTTCTGGTGCACCCTGAATAATGCTACACCCTCAGGGGCTCACGGCTTGTGATTTCGGGAGTTGGCGACCCCGAGGGATTCCTGAGCTGGGTCCGGTTTCCCCTTTTGTCCATTAACTGTGGGGCGGACCCTCTTTCCCTTTCCTATCTGCCTTTCATGGCTCTCCTTCCTTCCAAGTCCATCAATCCGCATTCTTCGAGGGTTGAGGGCATTTCTTTTCCTGCTGTCCTTTATTTGCCTTATTCTCCTTTTGTTTTCCATTTCTTCTTCTAGTATATAAGTTCGTAGTTAGTTTTAGTTATAGTTTACATTTCGTTATCATCTTCACGATCACCCAAACCATTAGGGGCCCATAACCTGGATGTTAGGCCCCTTAAAACTAAAATTATCATCATCATCATCATCAAGATATCGGATAAGCCCCTGAAGTGCGACCTCGTGGCTAATTGGTTAGCATGGTAGACTTTGCCTTTAAGGGATATGGGTTTCACTCCTAGGAATTTTAATCTGTTATGGGAATAGGAAACATAGTAATGGGAAGAAGGGTCGAGGCTAAGAATTGCAGGGTAGGTCAAGGTTAGAATAAGCTAAACAGATTATCTTGGATGTAGCTCAAGTTAGCTTGAGCAGGGAGTAACTACCAGCCTTGTGAGGAAAACTGAGACGTGATAAATTAATTCCCTACCTCAGTCATATTGTCTCGTGGTTTTACCACTTTTATTTCAGGCAAATGCATGGATGAGTCTTAACTTAAGGTTATGACTGCCTGCTTCCCAATCCTCACGTTTAGAAAAAATGTACACCAATAACTATGCAGGAATCATTTATCTATTGGTTCTTCATTGGAGTCGTTGCTCACGATTTAACGCACACGGCTAGTTCATGTTATAACTACATAAGACTAAAGAATGAAGTGTTTACACCGGTAAAACCATCACCATGTTGGACTTGTGGTTCGCTAAAATGGATCCACTGGTATGTTACCCACTTTCTTTCGAAGCATGTAAGGACAAGAAGGAGACCATCACAATTGGTCTCGAAAGGGTTCGTCTCCTTTGTCCCAGTGTGAAAGTTCAACGCTACAAAATACGCACCGTTCAGCATCTTTTCGGTTCAAATAATAAAAACCAGCTGCAGCAAGTTTATGTGCTGACAAAAAGCGTACAGGCCAAGATTCAAATGTCAACCAACGATCGATTTCCGATTTTAAATTTACCCCATGTGTTAAACCCACTTGCTCACTTCTTGTGTTTTTTTTATTAAAGCCATGTGTTATAATAAAACGTTTTATTGTAAGTTATTAACTGTGCACAAGAGCACAGATTACTTTAAAGCATAATGAATGCTTGTTCACAATCTGTTCACTACGTTAGTGGCGCATTACCGAACCTAAAACAAAACAAAATAAACAAGCAATTAATGAATCAATTAATAAATATTTATAAATAAAACTTTAACATTAATTAGCATTAAAAGACCAAAACACGATTAATAAACTTACTTTAAAAATGAACTGTATGTCGCCACTAACAGTAACCAATCTATATAAATTTTTAATAAGGTAGCAGTAATTCACATCGCCCTTTGACAAATATAAAAAAATGAATGTCATGTCTCTTCTGCTCTTTCGTGGTATAAAGTGGACTCATCATTTCATCACCATTAAGGTCATAAACCGTAAAAGAAAAGTCGAAATTATCCTGTTCAAACCTGTGAATATTAGTTAAGTCCATAGGGAATATCATCTGTCAAGCATGAACTAATCTCTAGTTAAGTTAATTAACTCAGTAATAAGAATAATAGTTTATTGTGGGAGCAAAAGTGGGATCAAATATGGGCGCAAAAGTGGGAGCAAATATAGGAGCAAAAGCGGGAGCAAATATGAGAGCAAACGTGGGAGCTTATATGGGAGCAAATATGGGAGCAAAAGTGGGAGCAAATATGGGCGTAAAAGTGGGAGAAAATATGCCAGCAAAAGTGGGAGCAAATAGTGGGTGTAAATGTGGGAGCAAATATGGGAGCAAAAGTGGGAGCAAATATGGGAGCAAAAAGAGAGGGTAAAAGTGGGAGCAAATATGGGAGCAAAAGTGGGAGCAAATATAGGCATAGAAGTGGGAACAAATATGGGAGCAAATGTAGGAGCATATATGGGCGTAAACGTGGGAGCAAATATGGGAGCAAAAGTAGGAGCAAATATAGGCGTAAAAAGGGAGCAAATATGGGAGCAAAAGTGGGAGCAAATAGTGGGGGTAAAAGTGGGAGCAAATATGGGAGCAAAAGTGGGAGTTAATAGTGAGGGTAAAAGTGGGAGCAAATATGGGAGCAAAAGTTGGAGGAAATATGGGAGCAAAAAGTGGGGGTAAAATTGTGAGCAAATATGGGAATAAAAGTGGGAGCAAATATGGGAGCAAATATAGGCGTAGAATTGGGAGCAAATATGGGAGCAAATGTGGGAGCAAATGTGGGAGCAAACGTGGGAGCAAATATTGGAGCAAAAGTAGGAACAAAATATTGGGAGCAAAAAGTGGGAGCAAATATGGGAGGAAATATGGGAGCAAAAGTGTGAACAAAAGTGGATACAGTTTAAAGTGTGAGCAAAAGTGAGAGCAAACATTGGAGTAAAAGTGGAAGCAAATCTGGGAACAAATATAGTGAGCAAAAAGTGGGAGCAAATATGGGAGCAAAAGTGTGAACAAAAGTGGATACAGTTTAAAGTGTGAGCAAAAGTGGGAGCAAATATGGGAGTAAATGTGGGAGCAAATATGGGAGCAAAAGTGGGAGCAAGTATGGGAGCAAATGTGGGAGCAAATATGCTAGGTTAAGTAAAGCTATGGCCGCCATTTTGGGAGGAGGAGGAGCCTTAAGCTACGGCCGCACTTTTGTTAAGATAAAAAAGGGGGGAAAATAGTTATAATAGGATAAATGTTATTTGGATCAGGATGTACGATGTACCCTTTATTCAATAAACCTAGGCAGGTATTCACGGCAGTATTAAAGGTGCCGGGAAATTCTCAGAGACCAGCAGCGCGTATATGGCTACTAGTTTATGCGTGGCGAGAATTGACTCCACGGTCTTTAATAGTTGAAGACCGTCCTGAATACAGTAACATACATCATGTCTGGACTTGGCAACACACCACAGGTACACATGCACTTGGTATACACGTGCTTGGTACACACAGCACATAGGAATGCGGGACGGGGGGAGGGGGGAAGCAGCCCAGTGAGATAACATATCTATCAGTCCCGTGTTACCAATGCCAGAGTGAAGTGAACTGCTTGCTGCTGTACTGCACAAGACCTATAACAAGATAAGTAACCTGTACAATACAGTACAATCAGAATTGACCATTCACTACAACCACATAGTCACTCCAAACAGACAAATTCCGGAGTTCTATCACCACTTTTAGCATCTCACCAAAACATCATATAGATTACAACTAACAAATACCGACGAGTTGCATTACCAATACTGCAACTAAATTAGTGTACAAATTGTAAAAATTTTCACCCGTATTTTCAAACATAGATTTTATAGCCTAAGTGTAATGGATCTGATGATGATCGCTTGACGATTGAAACTGGTTATCCTAGTGTATTTATTAATCTCATGTAATTTTTTTCAGGATTAGGGTATAAACCAACTCTTTTGGGTACATTCGTGTTGACCGACTGAAAAGCACCAAACTTTTGTTCCCTTTGTTCTTACTACATTTTGTAAAATAAATATAGAAACCACATTGCCTACAGTGCAATACTGCTTGGGTCTGGTAGGTTTTTGTGAAAATCCTATAAGAATACCAATTGTTGCAATGAAGGTTGGCTAAGCTTTTACCCAGCAGGATGCCGACTAAAACTTTAGAACAGAGGAAAACCTCAGACCAAATTTAAACAAAATTAAGATTTTGAAAGCAAAACATAAGTTAGAGAGAAAATCTCTACAAGTAGGAAGCCTGCGGAGCTAGCTATAATTGCCTTGATAGTTTGCTAGGATTAGCTTTAACAGCTAAGAGAAACTTTGAAAATGTTGTTATTGGAAATTTTGTTTCCAATGCAACAAGTGGTAACGGTTTTACTAATGAAGAAATTATTATTATTTCGTAAATAGAACGTAAGATCAGGGGAAGAATCAGCGAAGAGAAGGTCCTGCTTAATCGTAATTCTAGCGAGAAAGATAAACAAAAGGATAATGACAAATTTATTAACAATTTATAGAGTTATGAAAATTGAACAAATATTAAAAATATGATCTCAAGTTAAGAGAAATTTGTTTGTTTTAACCAACATTGAAGTCTCAGACTTCTAGAAAAGTAAAGTTTGCACTTAACAATTAACAGTTTCAAGGTTTAGAACCTATTACGAGCATCAAAATCTCACAAGGATTTTGAAAGTGTGCTTCCAATTAAGAAAGTTGAGGTTTGTAATGACAAAGTTAAAGTAATTACAACTTTGATAACTTGGTTAAGTAAAATACAAACGTTATTTGGATGCACTTCTGGCAAGCCAACAAGCTATAAACAATTAGATTAAATTCCTGATCGTAACAGGAAAGAAAGGAATTACACGCGGATATTACCGCTATTTAAAGAGAAATTACTAGATGTGATAATATATATATATATATATATATGTACAGGTTGTATTAACGAAGCCTGGATTACACAGTTAGCTAACTCTTTTATAATTAGAAAAACGTACAATTTCCTAGTTTTAGAAGGGAAGAACAATACATATTAAAATGTGGACGAGCCACAGGATTTGATGCAGAATTACTATATGAGAAGTAGAACAAATTTGGGAGGGCGCTTAATTATAAGCGAAGCCTCTTAGAATAATGACTAGCTTTACATTAGTTTAGGTTTGTTAGTAAAATGTATTTGGGAAGTGGGGTTAGGAACTTTAGGATTAAGTCCTGGCCAGAATTATTTTCTCTCAATCGAACGCGGCGCGGAAGATAGTTAGCACACACAAATTCGAAGCACTGTTAGTTTGTTGATAAGTTGAAGAACTTCACTGTTGTAGTGTATGTAAATTCGTAGAACAAGAGAAAGTTATTGCAGTTATGTAGGACACATAGTTTAATTTGAGTTTGAATAAGTTTATTGCGTTGGGAAGTTTTTGGGTTGCAGTTGAATGATGCGGAAAAGTTCCCACGGTGGAAAACAAATAAAGTTTGAATATTAGTTAATTTAACATGAATCCCTCGGTGTGGAAAAGTATTCCCTTATTTGGTGTGGAAAATACTAGATGGCTTAACTGGTAGAAAGATTGGTTCATGTGGAAATTTCCAGAACTATGATGACAGTTAAATAGGGAAAGAAAGTTCCCACGGTGGAAAAAGCTAAGTTTATAGACAGCGGTTAAATTTGAATTAAAAGCTTGTAGTTTAACGTCACCGTTAATCTCGAGATCATGAGCCACGGGACCTCCTTTTTTACGTGGAATCCGAACCACAGGACATGGCATTTCACTTCGAAAATCTCACATGCAAAGACCGGGAATCGAACCCGGACCGCCTTGGTGAGAGGCATACAGCTAGACCGCTGAGCCACCACGCCCCCTTAAATATGAATTAAATCCCACGTTGTAGGAAGGTATTCCCATTTATTTCGTACAAGAAGTACTGGATCCCATGTTATAGAGCCAGCTTAGATAGCTAAAGCCTGACAAAGAAAATCCCACGAAGACGGTTATTGCACAATAGTGAGCAATTCAACTCACTGTCTATAAAATTATATTAAAAGCATTTAGCAGTTTAAAACCATTAAAATGAGGATAAAATCATTGAATATTTGTACTTAGCTTTTTCTTGTTGATTAGGCGAAGGTTCCTTGTGACCGTTAGCTTCAAAAAGTAGACATGGCGTCTATTTTAAAAGTGTCTCATGAAGACAGGAAACTGGCCCTGAGAGGGCTCGGTACTGTACACTCGACGACCGGACTAGAAAAAGTGAGAGCTGCTGAACGGCGCGCGAAGGGACCAGGGAGAACGTGGGAGAGGGGGTAATAAACAAGAGGACATATATCAGAATGGGCAACATGAAAAAATGAACATTCTTGTACAGGAAATATAATTCTTCTTGGAGCGGTGTCTTCAAGGAGATGTTAGCTGGCGACAAGGACGACGCCTGATGGAATTGTGAGGAAGTCCTCTTAAGCTGAGAGAGACTCCATGGAAGTTACACATCTAGAACAGACCATAAGACAAAATAAATTCTTGCTCAAAGAGAAAAAGAATAAAATGCAAAGGGATCACTGTTGGTGTCTGCGAAAAAGGAAATTAAATATATAAACAAAGAGCAGCAAGAGCTAACTCTGACTGAACGTGTATTCCTAAGAATACACCAGGGTCCAAGCTCCGTGAACCTGAGAGGAATGTGGATCGCGGACGATGAGGAGTGATGAGGGTTCCCGGTCCGTGCGTAGTAACAGAACCAAATACATTGGTCGGTCACTCACTCACTCATTCGCAACACAACAGTGGTTTCAGTCTTTCAGTAACTGTCCTATGTTAGCAGTAAAGTATTGGAATAGCCATGAATTCCAGATAACACAGCGGGCTGTTGACATGCCCTTCTCTTCTAGCCTGCCACTTCACCTCACCCGCAAGTTCAAGAGTAGAGGCATGATTTTTTCGCATTAACGATAAACGCGACAATAAATATTTTGAAGCGATTTTGCGATATCTTTACGAATCATATGTTTCTGGTTAAGAAAATAACGATATTATGTTCGCGAATTAAAGCGATAAGGCCATTTAAAAGTGAAATTCAATTATTTCGCGATAAGCGCGATATTACAGCGAAATCTGTAGTGAATAACGAGCTTGAAATTTTGTTTCAAGATTATGTATGAAAAGAAAGAGAAGAGTGAACAACGATTCAACAAGTTGAAATAATTCAGTCACTGCTAGCATTAAAATTAATGCAAATTCAGGAATATAATAAAATAATTTGGATGCTTATTAGTAATTTAAACATCTACCATTCATATAAATAATTCAGAACCACAATAATGAAACCTTTAATTATTAATTTTAGAATTCCATTAAAGTGAAATTAAAGCGACACAGCAATATCTATTTCGCGAAATAACGCGAAAATTAGTATCCTTCTCGCGAAATCGTTCAAAAATTAGTGCGAAAATTCATGCCTCTAGACATAAGCAGTAACTCCTTGATGGTATCCAGCATTGTTGGTCATGAGTTCACCTCCTCTGTCACATGTCCCAGTTAGCGTAGGCCTACTTCTCTACATTAATAAAGTTAAGATAACGTTTGCTGTTCACCTGTCCAGTATCACTTCTAAATTGCACATATAGCCTAAATTTTGTACGATTTTGCAGAAATATATTATGACTCTCTTACCGACAGCGGTAGTTACACTCGCTAAAGCATAGCGCTAGGCCATGGGGCCAAGCTTTCTGCGGACTCGGTAGACGTGGGTTCGAGCCTCACCGTCCTTGAAATCGTTTTCCGTGGTTTCCCGTTTTCCACTCCAGGCAAATGCTGGGATGGTACCTTTTGACAGGCCACGGCCGCGTTCTTCCACATCCTTGCCCAGTTTCATACATCTGCATTCATGTCATCTCTCAATAACTCCTCTCATGGGGTTGGCGTCAGGAAGGGAATCCGGCCATAGAAAGAGGTTCGCCACAAAGACTTTCATCGCTTCTCGACCCTGACCCCGTTGGAAAACGGGAATAATGAGGGGTAGACACACATATTATCACCCGAAATATACCGTACTGACAAGAAATTGTTATACCCCGCCGCATAAACGTGCTCGTTAAATCGTACACCACGGCTGCGAGGGCAGCTGCAGCAAGTCCGGAGATCGCAGGTTTGAACCCCGGCGTAGACAGTAGCTATCCTGAGTGTTGTTTTCTCCCGAGGTTTTCCACACTCCCTCCAGACAAATGTCGGAATAGTTTATTTATTTAGCGTATGGCTTTTAGTGCCGGGAGTGTCCGAGGACATGTTCGGCTCGCCAGAGGCTGTAGCTGCTTCAATGTGGACACCCATGGGGTAAGCTACAAGTTCCGTTCAATTTGAAGTAGTTTCAACTTTCGCTTCCAGATGTCACTGTCACTGACACCTAGTGGTGAACGTTGGAACTTTGATAGAGCATTTCAACGAAATCTAACCTGCAAATTTAGCTTCACACAAGTTTAATTACTTCCCCTCCGAACGAAGGCATAGTCTACTGAAGGATTTTAATGCTCTTAGAAAATCCGACGACTTCGGCCAGGTTTGAACCATGATCTTGGGTATAGAAGCTCAGCATGCTACCGACTACGCCACTGAAGCCACTTGTCGGAATAGTACAGGGTCTTTTTTTAGGCCACTCCGCAGCACCACTCAGAGCACGGCACGGCTGGCGCAATAACACTCCGTCCCTAGCCGTATAAAGCTATGGTTATCGCTACCGTACTGTATTACCTATAGATCATCTTAGCCGTCATGACGGGAATATATCTCTCGGCAAATGAGTCACCCGGCCGGGCTATCGCCTTCCGTGCATTTTCCCCTGATACTCGGAGCAACCTAAAAAAGAAGAGGTACTTTCCTTCAAGTTTCTGAACACCTATCTCATCCCTGTCCCTACAGTTACACACACTACTACAGTCATGTCATAAATACAGGTTATCAGACAATTTTAGCACACACCCAACTACACCGGGCCGATGACCAAGTTATGCCAAGCCCCTAAAACGAATTAACAACAGTACTTGTGCTGAGTGTACGGAGTCTCTTTTAATGTGGCTGCTGCAGACGGTCGATGACTGGTCGCCAGATGTTGAAGCGCGCGCGTAAAATTAGTTCGATATTCCTACACCAGTCTGTGCTCTATGAGACGAAGGAAGGCAGCTTGAAGTTTAACGTGCCGTTAATCTCACGATCACAAGTCACGGGACCTCCTTCTTTTCCATGGAATCCTAGCTAGCGGACGCGATAGTTCACCTCGAAAATCCCTCGAAAACCAAACCCAATTCGCATGCTTTTTGCCGAGTTGGCATTTTACAGGCGTGAATTCAGAGGTGGGGAATATGTTTGTTTTACAACCACCACCTGCTGTCGGTCTTCATACCCTAATAATTACGATGCAGTGAACAAAATATATACGTGACCGCTGTTCTCATTTTTGGATAAAATATTTGATTTATGTAGGTCATTTATAATTTTCAAAAAATGTAACTTGTATCCTTGCTGCCCCAACATCTATACCATTGCATTAAAAAATATATACACTTATCTAAATTCCAAGTATCTTATTCTAATATTAGTCTACCGACAGCGGTGGCTCCGCTCTCTAAAGCGCAGCGTTAGGTCATGGGGCCAAGCTCTCTGCTGACTCGGTAGACGCGTGGGTTAAAGCCGCACCGTCGGCCGTCCTCTAAATGGTTTTCCGTGGTTTCCCATTTTCAACACCAGGCAAATGCTGGGACGGTACCTTCTGACAGGCCACGGCCGCTTCCTTCCACATCCTTGCCCAGTTTCATTCATTTTCATCCATTCCATATCTCATCCCGGTACGCAGGAAGACCTGCACTCCGTCTCTCAGGAGCCCACACGACAAAAAGAAAATATAATATTTTAACCGCCTTTGTAGCGCTGTTGATAAGTCTCTCACTTCCAGTGTCCAAGGTTCTGGTATCGAATCCCAGCAAGGACAATGAGCAATTAGGGATGGTTAAATGTGAAAGACCGGTAGTAGTAGATTCTCTTGCACGATAAAGAACAACTCCAGGTCAAAATCTTAGAACAAGGTATCACCAAAACCACAGCATTTGAACTTGATGTTATAATAATAATAATAATAATAATAATAATAATAATAATAATAATAATAATAATAATAATAATAATAATAATAAAAACAATAATAATAATAAGACTACCGACCGGCCATGAGGCTATGCTCGCCGGACTCGGAAGGTCAACGGGTTCAAACCCAATTCCAGCCGTCCTTGAAATGGTTTTCAGTGGTTTCCCATTTTCAGCTACAGGCTATAGCCGGAGTCATCATATTAATTCTTTATTTATTCATGCATACATACACCCATTTTTATTTTAGACTGTTTTGCCTTTTCAGCGTCCAGTCTAGTCTCCAAGCCTCTGTTTGCGAACAAATCGCCTCCATGGTCCCCTATAAGCAGTTAGGACTGCGGCCTCATCTGCTTCTACACTTCTCACTTTTGAATAATTCAACACTAAAGCTAACCATGGCCTCCTAGGTCTACCTCTGCTTCTATTACCCTCTACGGGGGCGTGGTGGCTCAGCGGTCTAGCTGTATGCCTCTCACCAAGGCGGTCCGGGTTCGATTCCCGGTCAATGCATGTGAGATTTTCGAAGTGAAATGCCATGTCCTGTGGTTCGGATTCCACGTAAAAAGGAGGTCCCGTGGCTCATAATCACAAGATTCACGGTCACGTAAAACTACAATCTTCCTTCCTTTCCTTCTTACCCTCTACAGCCGAACTCATTAACCTCTCATTCTCTTCACATGACCCCACCATTGAGTCGGCTCGAACAGCTTCACCTAGAGTGTTCATTTCTAACTTAGCCTTCTTCATTACGAGTACCCAACGAGATCGGAGAAGTATTGAGAGGGCAAGGCGTAGCGAGTGCCTGTATGGCGCGTGGAGCAGCGCGGAAGCTGCTTCTCCCATCACTACGAGACCAAGCGGCGAAGTGGTAGCCACATAGCCTACTGCATAGTCCACAATCAACTTTATGCTAAGATTGCTGTTATACAACCCCTGGCACTATACAGCCCATGACGGGCTAAGGCCGACCAAGCGACAGCTACCCAGCCATTTGGCCTGCAGATATTGTGGTGACGCGTGATCAGCGCGTCGGGTCCCCTCGGCCGTTAATCTTGGTATTCGTGATCGGGGCGCTGTCTCACTGTCAGACAGCTACTCAACTGTCCTCACTAGGCTGAGTGCATCCCGTTCCAACCCTCACGTCAGTTTTAAAATCCCTGACGGAGCCGGGGGTCGAACCCGGGGCCTCCGGGTGAGAGGCAGGCGCGCTACCCCAACACCACGGGGCCGGCTTGCTGTTATACAGGGTGTAACTAAATATGTGGGAAAGTTCCAGGGATCCGATAGAAGACCTGACAACAAGCAAAACATGTCCGGTAAACATATGGTGTATTTGCTTTCGTTTCCGTGTTACAAGCATTGTTTGTGGTGTATATAACACAGACCGCTTCACTATGCAGGTTGGTCATTTGTGTTGATAAGTGGATGTTACTACTTACAGTTCTCTACAGAAGGTGCTCAAATTGGCTACTTCGAGCTGTAATGCAGGCGTATATGCGCCACAACATTGACTGTCTCACACGCTCCCATATTCCCGGAGTCTGTTGTATCTGCTGACATTCTTGCTCTATTCGCTGACGAAGCATGCCCAAGTTATGAATAGGTGTGGCGTACACAATGGCCTTTAAATGACCCTATAAACAGAAGTCTAATGGGTTGAGATTGGGAAAACGAGCAGGCCACGGTGTTGATCCCTGAATGCAAAACAAATGCACACAGTCTTGAACAACGATGAAACGTACAAGTGGCCTGTGTGCCCTCCACAAATGACCAACTAGCATAGTGAAGCGGTCTGTGTATTGCACACCACTAACAATGCTTGTAGCACGGCAACGAACGCACATACACCATATGTTTACAGGACATGTTTAGCTTGTTGTCAGGTCCTCTATCGAATCCCCGGAGCTTTCCCAAATATTTAGTTACACCCTGTATATTAACTTTATTGCCACCACTAACTGCTTCATATGTAAGGATCAAGCCATTGGGTTTGAAGAGAGAGAGAGAGAGAGAGAGAGAGAGAGAGAGAGAGAATGGTACATAAGAAATCAAAGCATGAATCTCTAAGTGATGCACCTAAGTATTTTCCATGTAGTAATGTCTGACTTAGCATTCCATGGATATTAGGGAGCGGAGTACAGTAATACGAATACATCTAGTGGGGGACATAAGTATTCATACTGACGGATATTGACACGAAATTACTACTTGTCTTATGCACACATCGTTCAGAACACAAAACCATAATGGAGATGCTTCATCACTTAACATCGTTACGAACACAACGTGAATAAACGGAAAAACTTTGTAAATAATAACGAATTACTACATTAGTCTGGATTAACCCAGTGACATAAGTATCCATACAGCAGGGGATACTTCCAGTGTCCAGTAGTTTATGACTAGACGTCGATGAGTAGTCCACAGCTCCAGTACAGAGTATAAGGTGGTATTGTTATCGAAATGGGGCGCAAGACCAAGGAAACTACCGTTGCTGAGAGAGAGAGAGATCAAGGTACGGCTTCATAATCAAAATAAGTCATATTCTGAAATCGCAAATGTAGTATGTAGAAGCAGTCAAAGTGTCATACAGCGATTTAAAACAAACAGTACCCTTGTAAACAGCAAAAGATCAGGCCAACCATACAAACTGACGACTCGAGAACGCAGGATGGTAGTGAAAACGGTCATGAAAAATCCGAAGATAAGTGCGACATTAATAAAAGCCCATGTAGAAGAATATTATGGTAAACAAGTCACAAGTAGAACCATGAGAAGATTCCTTCATTGCGCGGAGTATAAAGCTAGGGTTCCCGGGAAGAAACCCTACATTAGTAAGAAATATCAAGTAGCCAGATTGAAGTGTGTCAACGAGTAGCTTACGTAGGAAAAGATAATTGATTTTGGATCCGAGTTTTATTTAGTGATGAAAGTATATTTAATATTTTTTATAATGATGGACGAGTGTTGGTACGGAGAAAGCCTAATACTGAGCTGGACATCAACAACCTGCAGGCTACTGTGACACATGGAGGAGGTGGAGTACTGGTATGGGGCTGCATGGCAGCTTCAAGGGTAGTAGAATTTGTTTTCATTGATGGAATTATGGACAGATTTGCTTACCTGAATATACTGAAGGAAAATTTGGAGAAGAGTGCCAACAAACTGGGCATTGGGGACAATTTCTATTTCCAGCAAGATAATGATCCCAAACATACTGCGGAAATTGTCCGTCTCTGCCTGCTCTACCATACACCGCACACCCTGAAAACCCCAGTTCAGTCCCCATACCTCAATCCAACCGAACATTTGTGGAAGGAACTGGGGAAGAAAGTAAGGAAACACGACATTATCAGCAAACAAAGGTTAAAGGAACTGTTGTTGCAAGAATGGACTACAATTGGTTCAGAAATAACAAGGAAATTGGTATATTCCATGCCAAAGCAGTTGACAGTCAAAGTGAAAGGTTGTGTTTTTCCCGAGCTCTCAGGTGTGCTGAAATGGGTTGTTCTCTGGAGTGTTATCGCGCGAGGATCGGACTGTGGTATGCGAAGGGTAGTCGGGATTTCCGGTGTTTGTGTGTGCATACGGGCCCTAGTAACTTGTGGTTCATAGCCCTAGTGATAGCTGCATTGCTAGTTATTGGTGGAGTGGAAGTGAATCCAGGCCCTGTTACTCCAAATATGAATCAGGCAAATGATCCAGTGGCAGCTTTAAAGTGTTCGACGTGCAGTAAAACATTGAAGAACGGTGTTCAGTGTGGACTATGTGAGAAATGGTTTCACTTCGGCTGTATTAAGGTCAAGAAGGAGGATTGTGATGTCGGGAATTGGTTTTTGTAAAGTATGTGATACGCCGGACTGTTTGAGGGTGCAAATCAAAGCAAGGGATCAAATAATACAGGAACTTAGAACAAAGTTTCGTGAATCAGAGGAAACGGTGAAGGATGTGACTGAACGGCTTTCTACTGGGATCAGTGTGGAAGAGGGCGTGCAGGAGCAAACTGAGGATGACGTCATCATAATGGGTGATTCTATGATACGATGGAGTGCGAATATCTCGAGGAAATCAGGTGCGAAAGTGCGGTATTATCCGGGGATTAAAATTGACCAGCTTGCCCAACAAGTGGAAGAAGCAAATGTAGAGGACTGTGACAAAGTTAAAGTATTGTTGCTCCATGTTGGGACGAACGATTTGAAGAAGAGGGCTACAGCTGATTACATCATGGGGGAGCTCTACGAACTAGGTAGAAAAGCTAAAAGCAAGTTTGGAAATGCAAAAATTATAATGAGTGGCATTGTTCGGCGGGGAGATGTTCCGTTAAGGCGAGTTAAGACTGTAAATGACCGCATGGACTGGGTTTGTGCACAACTGGGATTAGTGTACGTAGATGCTGACTGCTGGATTGGTGGCCGTGACTTCGCCCGAGACGGGCTGCATTTAAATCGACGGGGCGCTTTTAACCTAGGGAGCCTACATGACAGGGTCATCGGTTCGTGCCGGCCATTGTGAGGAGGAACAGGTCCAGAGGTTGCCAGCCGACGGGAACAGAAGGAGCTTCTTCCGGATATTTGCTGCGGTGGTAAGACTCTAAGATTACTGCAGGTTAATTGTCAGAGTTTAGGAAATAAATTAATTTAATTTTGGAATATTGTAGAGACGTATTCTCCGGACATCGTCATTGCTACTGAATCTTGGTTTTATGAGGATATAAATAGTAATGAAATAATTCAAGGGACCTACGAAATGTACAGAAGGGATCGGGGGAAGCGAGGTGGAGGGCTATTTATTTGTGTGCGCAAAAATATAGCTAGTTTCTTAAAGTGGGCTGATACGGATCATGAAATGTTATGTGTACAAATTTCGGATAAAGGGAATAAATTCACTCTTCAGGTGATAGGGGCGTATAGAACACCGAAGGATAACTTTTCGTTTCTCGACACACTGTATGATAAAACTTGTACGGGTAATGCTATGAAAAAGAGCATAATAATTGCCGGAGATTTAAACCCAAAGTAGACTGGTCTGGCGAGTCAACTAGCCGTGGTCAAGCTCAGAGCGCTGCAAACAAATTCTTAAGGGAGGGGGGATTTTTCCAAGTAGTTGACTTCCCAACTAGAGGCAATAATACCTTAGATGTTTATCTAGCAAGGCCTGTAGAGCTGTATATTAACTGTCTGAAAGTACCAGGAATTAGTGACCATTCTGGGGTTGAATTAAATATTAGATACGGTGACATTACAAAATTAGACTCTGATGTAGCAAATAAGATCATATTCCAGTATCGCAGGGCGGATCAGGGCAAATTTCAGGGGTATTTGAATGAGCTATTTGTAGGATGGGCATCGGAAGGAAATCACATTAATATCCTGTGGACTAACTTTTTGAAAATTTTAAATAGCGCTATTGATAAATTTGTTCCATTTAAATTACTGAAACAAAACCCAGATCCTGAGTATTACACACGGGAAATCAGGAGTCTTAAACGGAAAATTAGGAAATTATACAATAAAAGACATGATAGTGACAAGTATATGTTGAAATTTAAGTCCTTATCAAGAGAGCTCGTCTTAAAAAAGAGGGCTGCTCATGACAATTATATGCAAGGTTTACTTGGTTCGGGAGGCGATGGGTGGAAAAAAAATTACAGTTATGTTAGGAGAAGAAAGGGAAATTCAAATAATTTGTCGATGATAATGTCCGGTGACGGTAAATTAATTACTGAGAAGCAAGCCATTGCTAATGAATTAAATGTCTTTTATGGTAGTGTGTTCAATAAATCCAATAGCTGTGTGTTGGACCTTAACGGCGAATCAGGGGCTCCACTTCTCCAAATAAACCAGTCAGCAATTGTAAAGCTAATACAAAAATTACGTTACAATATATCGAAGGGTCCTGATAATATTGTTAGTGAAGTACTTAAACTAGGAGGTAGGGCCGTGGCACGATACTTAGAGGTGATTTTTAATGTGTCCATAAACAATGCGCAAATCCCGGATGACTGGAAAAGAGCTACGGTAGTCCCAATATTTAAGGGAGGGAGCAGACTTGAATTGGGCAACTACAGGCCGGTTAGTCTTACGTCCATCGTTTGTAAACAGATGGAGCATCTCATTTGCGACTACTTGAGGGAACAGTGGGAAACATTATTGTTACGTGCAAGAGCCCGTCCCAACGTTTTCAAACATGTATCTTCCCTGGATGTGAATTCACGACCTTTGAAACGACCGCCTGGTGGCTTATTTCCGATTTTGAACACGAGATGGCAGCTGCTGTCGGACTTTGGCGCTTCTTCACGTGGTTCCTTCTTCTCCGCTAGAGTGTGATTGTGCTGCCTTCTGGTGTCATCCTATTCGTATCATATGTGAAGGCTATTATGATTCTACGTCATGAAACAAAGGACTGTGTATTCATGATACCGCCAAATTATTTACTTAATAATCACATTGTTGCTTGATGTGTCAAGCCTTGATTGGACAATAACTATTTACATGAATGCAGTTCGGTTTCTGACGTGTGATTCTCCGCCATCTTGTGGTCTTCATTATCTGTCGTGGAAGAAGCAACTAGCCAGCTGGTGTGACAGAGTATCTCTTCGTGGGCTAGGGGGCATTGGCCCCTAGCTTTTACAAAATATGGATATACGATGGAAGGGAATTGCCTGTGCTCTTCAGGCTATTATTTCATCGTTTCGCAGTGAAGAAGTACGAAATGAAAAACGCATCTCGATGCAGACCAGTGCTTGTGATACCAAAACGGCGCATGGCTGGGTGGGCCATTTTCAGGAAATTTAGTGCCGTATAATATTTTATTTAAATTGTGTGTTAATTATTTTATTTTCATTGTGTCTCCACAGAAAAGTTAAGGTACGTTGTTATTTTATTTATATTTTATTTTGGGAGCTCCAATATTGGCCTTGTATGAATGTTTGATCTTGTGTTTTGTTTCGCCTGGTAGGCCTAATTTTTTTATGTTTTAATAATGTTTCCATATATATATTAATTTTGTTATCTTTTCTTCGTACCTTCTGGAGACACATTTCTAGTTTATTTTACGTTTTAAATTATTATTTATTTCCTTTTGGCAATCTTGGGATTGGCATATTATTAATCTGTTTTACGATCCGATGCTCCAGCCTCATGTTAATAGTATTTAGACGTAATTGTTTTCTTCCTTTCTTTCTGCTGATTTTAAAATTTAATAATGCTAATTGTTTGCCGTAATTCGATCGGACATGCGGTCTCCTGTTTTTTGTGGCCATGTTTGTTTTTGTTTTGCCGAAATGCATCCTGGTCTTGGAGGGCAGTCTCTTGGCGTCAAGCGGTAAACTCAAACGTGTTGTAGTGTTAGCTGAATTTGTTTTTTATTTAATCTTGTTGGTTTAACTTTGTGTTTTTGGTGAATGTTCCTGTGGTTTTCTCCGTCATGCAAATTATGGATTTATTTTCTGATCCAATTTTATTTTATTAATTTAATTTTAATTTTTTTTTCGTTTTATGAAGTGGCCTGGATCTCTACATGTCGGATCGGTATTGCATTCCCTTGTAAATTATCAAGCCCGTTCTCATTTAATTATGCCTGTATTTTCTTTTTTTAATCTTTGGGCTTTAACATATTAATTTTAATTTAATTCTTTTCTTTTTGTTGGCTTTGCAAGCAAGCATGTTAAGCGGTCTCTTGCCTTCTTTGTAAATTATGCTGGTTGATGCATGTTCTGTTTTCTGGTGGAGGTGTTTTTTGTTAAATTGTAACATTAAATTTTTATTTTAAATTATTAAGCAACTGTTGTGGCATTATTTCGTCGGCAGCAGTTCCGTTGGTTATTGGGGGGGGGGGGGGGGTGTCTGTAGAATAGCCTGTGCGTTCCCCTTCTCCACTTTCCTTCCACCCCTTTTGGTGTTTTTCTGTTGGGGCATGTCATCTGGAGGTGATTTTGCAGTGGAAGCGACGCGGACCTCCAAATAAGGTAATTTGGCCCATCCCCCTGGCCATCCACGTGTAATTTTGGTAGCAGACCGAGCTCGAGTTCGCTTCCGTAACTATCTCCTCCTCAATACCCGCAGGCTCGTTTTATGGACCCTTCTGATGCTGATGGAGCGGTTGTTGATGGGATCTGTCATGGCAGTGCACTTGATTTTATGTAAAGCTAATCCTTGTCGTTTGTTTAATTTCATGTTTGCCTCTGAATATCCATGTGCTGTTATGTAAGTGACCGGTTCAAAGCGAGGTGTTGGCTGTTGTATGTTATCCTGTTTGTATGGAACATTCCCACTGAAAAAGATGCTCGGTAAGTGGCTGGCATGTGTTCTTGGCATGGGAAATGGGGATTTGCTTGGTATTCTGATAGCCTAAATGCTACGAGTGAAGGCGTCGTGGAGCCCTGTCTGAAGCTGTTCGCCATGTGCTTTGTGGCATTTTTTGTAATTTAGCTTCCTGTTCTCGAGCCAAGCAGGCGGTAACGTATGCAGTTCTGGGCAGCATTGTGCATGATCTTGTATAATATGGTGGCGGTGTTCGAGTGTCAGCCTAATCTATGGTGTTGGTAATTGGTAGTTATGGTATTGTTGTGAAAGTGTAAACTGTCCTCGTAATTCCTAAAATTTGTTTCCTTCTGTATTGTCTGTCTGCATTCTGTTTTTTTTAAATGACCGACAATAATAGTGCTTTCGATTTAATTGACTTAAGAGATAACCTTGTGAATTTGGAGAGTTCTTCTGGGGTTGTACGTGAATCACCTCTGTTTACTAGGTCTGAGGTTTTGGGATCGATTACTAGTAGCGGTTTGCCTGCCCCTCTATTGTCTGGTTCCGGCTCGCCCAGACCTCTTAACCCTGCATACGGTCATTCTTCTCATGTTAGGTCACCTAATGATTTCCTGGGTCCTGCCGACCCATTGCATCCCAGTTCTTTCTCTAGCAATGTAAATGTTTTGTCTCCTGTAGAAGGTGTGCGAGGGAGCTACCTTGGTAACAATGTCTCTTTTCCTAATGCTACGTTCTCGCCTACCGTTAATTATGGGTCGATTCCTCATCCTATTTCTGGTTTCTTAACTAAGTTAAAGAGTTTCAACCTAGATGACGTTACTCAAGTAGTCCTATTTTTAAAGCAAGTGGTCGAATTGGGTAACCATGCCTCGATTTTTGGGATGTCGGAAATTCAGATTTTTCAACTTTTGTATCCTGTTGCATCCGGTATGCTGCGCGATAAGCTAATTGAAGCTATCCACCTCCACATGTCCTTAGCCGTGTTCATTAGGGAAGTGTTGTGGTTTTTTGTCCCTGCGAGTGCCCTTAGTACTCTTGAGCAAAGGTTCTTGTGTCGTGTCCAAAGGTTGGACGAGTCACTTAGCGACTATGTCAGTGACATCAAGGTGTGTGCCCAGGTATTTGCATCCCCTTTAACTGAGCGACAGTTGGTGTCATCGATTGTAAATGGGTTTTCGCCTCAATATAGGTCATACATGACTATGTGTACCAGGCCTTCGTCATTTGTCGAGCTAAAACAGGTCATTATAGAGGCTATGGCTGTGAAACATGCAGATTCTCTTCGTGTAGCTAATGTTCCTCCTCCTTCCTTGATGTCTTGTCCCCCTCCTTCCTTGATGTCTCGTCCCCCGCCTAAGGTTATGTTCCACCCAAGACCCAATATTAAGTGCCACACGTGCGGTGGCGTGGGACATGTTAAGAAGGTGTGTGCGAGTAACCAGGTTGTGTATCGCCAATGACGAAATGTTGTGGAGACCAATTCGGATGTTACTTCTAAGGATATTTCTGTGCATGTGAATTTGGGAAAACCCTGTGAAGATTCTGGTCGCCCTACTAATGAAAATTTTGATAACTATTTGAAAACTAATTCATCACGTGCTAATTCTGCTTATGTCTCTGACCTACCTAACCTGTCGGTGAGCAATGTCGTGGCAAGTCAGCCTAATTCTAAACATAATGTGAAACCTGTGGTGCGGGTGTCCTCGTCATCTAAGTGTAATCATCTTAGAGTGAGTAATGATTTTGGAATTTCTCCTGTGGCTAAAGGAATATCCCCGTTTATTGAAATTTGTGTTAATGACGAGCCCGTTTCTGCATTGCTTGATTCTGATAGTGTCGCATCCTTTATAAGCGAGGACTGGTTTTTATCTATGAAGAGTGTTTGCAAATTACCTGAGTTAGAGCCTAACAATGAATCTTTTATTTCGGCAAATTGTTCAAATTTAAATATTTTGGGTAGTGTGACAGTCAAAATCCATATTCTAAATTTTTCTTGGAAGTTTAAATTTTTTGTTGCCAGAAATCTTTCTTGTTCTGTGGTCATTGGAGCTAATTTCATGTCACACGTTGGTATGCTTCTTGATTTTGGTGCCCGCATCTTATGGTTTAAGTTTAATCCGCAGAGAAAATTATCGTTTAACCCGGTTTTATCTTCTCCTGCTGTCAATTCTGTTAGTGAACCTATGACTATTGAGGATCTCGATCTGGAAAATTTAACGAGTCTTCAAAAGGATGCCATTAAGAGGTTATGTCAGGAGTATAGTGATGTATTTACGGACAAGTTGGGTGTAACCCATTTGATGGAGTACAAGATTGAGCTAACCGATTCTGTGCCGGTGCGTTCCAGCCCGTATCGACTTGCCCCGCCCAAGATGGCTGAACTTCGGAAGATTATCGATACGATGTTGGAAGAAGGTGTAATCCAACCCTCTATCTCTGCCTACTCATCCCCTGTATTTCTTGTGCCAAAACCTAACGGTGGTTTTCGGCCGGTGGTCGACTATAGGGCTCTTAATCAAAAAGTTGTTTTGCAATCCATCCCTTTGCCGGACCTTCATACTTGCTTTAGTTGGTTTCGCAACGCGAAGGTGTTCACGATCCTCGATTTAAAATCATCTTACTTCCAAATTCCCCTCTCTCCAGAATCCAGGCATGTTACTGCTTTTTCCACTGACTGGAACCTGTTTGAGTATGCCCGTGTCCCGTTTGGCCTATCCACCGGAGCCGCTGTGTTGAGCAGACTTCTGGTCAAGGTGTTTTCAGAAATTAAATTCAAGTTTGTGTACCACTACCTGACGATGTGGTGATCTATTCTGATTCCTTCGAGGAACACGTTGATCATCTGAAGGTTGTACTTGATCGATTGCGTGACGCTGGCCTTACCGTCAAATTGTCCAAGGTTTCCTTTGTCAAGCCCAAAATTTCCTTTTTGGGACATATTGTTTCCGCATCTGGTATATCCGTGGACCAGTCTCGTACGCAGGCCATCAGAGATTTTAAACCACCCAAAAACGTCGAGGGTGTTGCTCGTTATATTGGTATGGTGAACTTCTTCCGTAAGTTCATCAGTAATTTTGCCGACCGTGCTGCTCCTCTAAATCAATTACGCAAAAAGGCTGTGAAGTTTGAGTGGGGTCCCTCTCAGCACGCAGCCTTCGAAGATCTTAAGCTTGCGCTCTCCAACGCCCCTGTGTTAGCCATTCCGGATTTTGGGAAGCAGTTCATTGTACAGACTGATGCGTCTGGTCGTGGTGTTGGTTGTGTCCTACTGCAAGAATCTGATCTGGGTAGGCAACCTATTGCATACGCTTCTCGGACCTTAACGGACGCAGAGAGGAAGTATTCCATATACGAACTTGAGGGTTTAGCTGTGTTGTTCGCTCTAGAAAAATTCCGTATGTATCTTGAGCACACTAAGTTTCTCCTTGAGACCGATAACCAAGCCTTGAGCTGGGTCTTAGGGAAACACCGTAAAACTGGTAGGATTGCCAGATGGGCAACTAGGATTCTGTCATTCCAGTTCACAGTCCAACATATTCGTGGGTCCGAAAATGCGGTAGCTGATTCATTAAGCCGCATGTATGAGGAAACAGCCGAAGAGGATATTCAGGGATGTGAACCCGCAAACCTTGTATCACCTGTAAATTATGTCAATGTCGTTCTCAGCAATTCCCCTGTGCTTTTTGAAGATGTGAGGAGATTCCAGAAAGAAGATCCCTCCTTATCTAGCCTAATTGACCGAATCAATTCTGGTGAAGTGATCAAGCCCTACTCTCTAAAAGATGGTGTATTGTGTTGTTCGTCTCGTCATGACCGTCTACCTAAAATTGTGCTCCCGTCGGTCCTCATTCCGGAAATCTTTCGTTACTATCACGAATCTCCTATTGGTGGACACCTAGGAGTATTCAAGACCCGAGCTAAGATCAGACAGTTTTTCATTTGGCAAAGTATGGATGGCGACATCAGGAGGCTCATTAGAAATTGTGCTGCATGTAGTATTAGCAAACCTCCGGTTTCTACTAAGGTTGGCCTGTTGTCATCTGAACCGGCATCTAGACCCATGGAGAGGCTTTTTATCGACCATTCTGGGCCGTTCCCTCGCTCTGGTCGGGGAAACCAATTTGCGCTTGTTTGCACTGACGGTTTCACCCGGTTTAGTTGGATTTTCCCCACCAGACAGGCTACGACCAGTTCCGTCATAAAGTGTCTTAATTCCATTTTTTCATCCTTTGGGCCATGTCAGTTCCTGGTATCAGATAATGCCAAGTGCTTTGTATCTCATCAGTTCCGTCAATTCTTATTTGATTATGCTATTTCACATGTAACCACCACTCCCTATTTTCCTAACCCGTCTCTCGCTGAGCGAGTCAATCGTAATTTCCGTTCTGCTCTGATTGCTTTCCACCACGACGACCATTCCAAGTGGGATTCTAATTTGCATTTGCTCAATTTTGCTTTCAACACCGCCGTGCATGAGAGCACGCAAGCCACCCCTTTTTCGTTAATGTTTTCCTTTATGGCTAATTCTCCGTTGTCCAATCTGTGGAACCTGCACGATCTCCTTCCAGACAGTTCCACGCCCGAGGATATGAGGGCGAAATTCGACAAGGCTAGAGAGAATATTAAGGTATCACATGACCAACTTGCCAAGCGACACAATGCCTGTCGCAGGCCAACTGATTTGGAAATTGGAGATGTTGTGTACGTCCGCATTTTCGAGCCCAAGGGCGTCAGTAATCTAGTTTCAAGCAAGTTGACCCCTCGTTTCAAAGGCCCGTGTTATGTAGAGGCATTCCTGACTCCCTTTACTCTGCTTATTAGAAACCCTAAGGCCAACAAAATTTCCAGAGTGCATCTGTCGCACATTAAACGAGGTGGAGAGGTTTCTAATGAGGAAATGCTACCATAAATTTTGTAAACTGATTTTGTATAATGTAGAGTATCCCTAACCTTCATTGAGGCCTTCAGGCATCTGTTTCTTCTGGAATTTTGAACTGGATATGAAAACTCTGATGGGATACAAACTGTAACTGTTGGGTAATTCCCGTTTAATGGTAAATTGTAAAATTGAAATTAATTTTGATGTTTTCATTGAAGATGCTAACATGTAAGTTGGACTCGGTGGGAGACCTAACTCATGATATCTTGTATACATGTTCCCTTGGGAATTTGAGTGGTCATTCCTCTATCGCAGCTCTTGCTAAATGTATAGTCATTCAACTCGCATATTATTGAAATGTACTACTAGTCTGTAAAAACGTGAACTTGGTAATGAACTTTACATCGGTGAATCTTGTTGTTTAATGAAATTTTGTAAGCACGGATCTAGGTCATGGTCAGGATTTTCTTCATTTAAATTCAACTTTGTTTCTCTTTTATAAAATATGTTAAGAAGTAGTAATTTCTGTAAACCTTTTCGAAATAAGATTAACTTCTGTTTTGTAAATGGCTGCCCACGCGTCGCATGATATATGGCACATTGCTTCCACCTACTTCGTCTAAAGCGAACTACATTGGACTTATTGAAAATTTACCTAACGTTTCTCGGACTATGAAAGCACTGCTGGTGCTGGTGTTCTGCGTTTCTGAAGACTTATGGACACAGTGAAGCGGTTAACTAAGTGGTTTGCGAGGTGATCAATTATCCCTTCACTGATAATCTGACCCTGCACTCTTCCTAACCAAAACGATGCGGTTTCGTCCATCAATTTGAGTTAACTGGTGAACATTATCTTCTGGAAGCATGCTTGGTGAATCGACTAGTTAATGAGTACTGCCTATGCCTAGGCATATTCGTGAACGGTGTTCACGCTTAAGGGAGGGAGACTGTTACGTGCAAGAGCCCGTCCCAACGTTTTCAAACATGTATCTTCCCTGGATGTGAATTCACGACCTTTGAAACGACCGCCTGGTGGCTTAGTTCCGATTTTGAACACGAGATGGCAGCTGCTGTCGGACTTTGGCGCTTCTTCACGTGGTTCCTTCTTCTCCGCTAGAGTGTGTTTGTGCTGCCTTCTGGTGTCATCCTATTCGTATCATATGTGAAGGCTATTATGATTCTACGTCATGAAACAAAGGACTGTGTATTCATGATACCGCCAAATTATTTACTTAATAATCACATTGTTGCTTGATGTGTCAAGCCTTGATTGGACAATAACTATTTACATGAATGCAGTTCGGTATCTGACGTGTGATTCTCCGCCATCTTGTGGTCTTCATTATCTGTCGTGGAAGAAGCAACTAGCCAGCTGGTGTGACAGAGTATCTCTTCGTGGGCTAGGGGGCATTGGCCCCTAGCTTTTACAAAATATGGATATACGATGGAAGGGAATTGCCTGTGCTCTTCAGGCTATTATTTCATCGTTTCGCAGTGAAGAAGTACGAAATGAAAAACGCATCTCGATGCAGACCAGTGCTTGTGATACCAAAACGGCGCATGGCTGGGTGGGCCATTTTCAGGCAATTTAGTGCCGTATAATATTTTATTTAAATTGTGTGTTAATTATTTTATTTTCATTGTGTCTCCACAGAAAAGTTAAGGTACGTTGTTATTTTATTTATATTTTATTTTGGGAGCTCCTATATTGGCCTTGTATGAATGTTTGATCTTGTGTTTTGTTTCGCCTGGAAGGCCTATTTTTTTAATGTTTTAATAATGTTTCCATATATATATTAATTTTGTTATCTTTTCTTCGTACCTTCTGGAGACACATTTCTAGTTTATTTTACGTTTTAAATTATTATTTATTTTCTTTTGGCAATCTTGGGATTGGCATATTATTAATCTGTTTTACGATCCGATGCTCCAGCCTCATGTTAATAGTATTTAGACGTAATTGTTTTCTTCCTTTCTTTCTGCTGATTTTAAAATTTAATAATGCTAATTGTTTGCCGTAATTCGATCGGACATGCGGTCTCCTGTTTTTTGTGGCCATGTTTGTTTTTGTTTTGCCGAAATGCATCCTGGTCTTGGAGGGCAGTCTCTTGGCGTCAAGTGGTAAACTCAAACGTGTTGTAGTGTTAGCTGAATTTGTTTTTTATTTAATCTTGTTGGTTTAACTTTGTGTTTTTGGTGAATGTTCCTGTGGTTTTCTCCGTCATGCAAATTATGGATTTATTTTCTGATCCAATTTTATTTTATTAATTTAATTTTAATTTTTTTTCGTTTTATGACGTGGCCTGGATCTCTACATGTCGGATCGGTATTGCATTCCCTTGTAAATTATCAAGCCCGTTCTCATTTAATTATGCCTGTATTTTCTTTTTTTAATCTTTGGGCTTTAACAATTTAATTTTAATTTAATGCTTTTCTTTTTGTTGGCTTTGCAAGCAAGCATGTTAAGAGGTCTCTTGCCTTCTTTGTAAATTATGCTGGTTGATGCATGTTCTGTTTTCTGGTGGAGGTGTTTTTTGTTAAATTTTAACATTAAATTTTTATTTTAAATTTTTATGCAACTGTTGTGGCATTATTTCGTCGGCAGCAGTTCCGTTGGTTATTGGGGGGGGGGGGGGGGGTGTCTGTAGAATAGCCTGTGCGTTCCCCTTCTCCACTTTCCTTCCACACCTTTTGGTGTTTTTCTGTTGGGGCATGTCATCTGGAGGTGATTTTGCAGTGGAAGCGACGCGGACCTCTAAATAAGGTTAGTTGGCCCATCCACCCTGGCCATCCACGTGTCAATTATCATGATTTAATGATAGGCAACATGGATTTCGGAAAGGTTACTCATGCGAGAGTCAGATGCTATCACTTTGTCAAGATATTAGCGAATCGTTAGACGATGGAGTTTCAGTCGACGCCGTAGTTATAGATTTTGCGAAGGCATTTGATGTCGTGCCGCATGACATGCTACTCCATAAATTAGCTTCGACGAAGATTGATAGAAGAGTAATTTTATGGATCCAATAATTTTTGACGGGTCGTTCCCAGGAAGTGAAAGTTGAAGGCCGATTCTCGGATGAAATTACCGTAACGTCGGGTATCCCTCAGGGCAGCGTAATCGGAACTTTGTTATTTTTGGCGTTTATAAATGACTTACCAAATGGGATTCGCAGTGACTGTCGATTGTTTGCGGATGATTGTGTAATATATCGAAAGATACATGACTCACAAGACAATGCAGTACTTCAAGATGACTTGGACCTGGTCTATAAGTGGGCGAGTGAAAATAAAATGAAAATAAACACAAGAAAATGTAGTCTAATAAAAATAGGGAAAGTGCGAAGGCAAGATTTTCAATATAACATTGGCTCGGAAATACTTGTAGAAGAAGATTCTTGCAAATATTTGGGCGTTCACGTAAGAAATGATATGAAATGGAGCAGTCATATAGGATGTGTAGTTTCTAAAGCTTACAAATCCCTGCACTTTGTAATGAGGGTATTAAAAGGAAGTAGTACCTCTGCTAAAGAATTAGGATATTTGTCACTTGTAAGACCTATTCTGGAATATGCCTCGGTGGTTTGGGATCCATATCAAGTAGGGCTCATAAATGAGTTGGAAATGGTACAAAGAAAGGCCGCTAGATTTGTGCTCAGTGACTTTAATCCCAGGAGCAGTGTGAGCTGTATGTTAAAGAAACTTGGGTGGGAATCACTTGAGGCTAGGAGGATGAAATCTAGACTCTGCGCTATGTACAACGCGTATACAAATCAACCAGCATGGGGTGAGCTTAGCAAACGTATGGAAAAGCCTACTTACATGGGTAGGAGCGATCACCCTATCAAAGTTAAGGGCCGACCACAGCGAACAAATTATGGTAAATAATCTTTCGTAAACCGTGCCATTGATAATTGGAACTCTCTACCTGCCGCAGTCTTAGAGCCTTTTCCCAAACATATAGGTGTGTTTAAGAAAAGACTGACTATTTGTGTAAATACTCCAGTTTAATTGTTAGTGAATTGTTATGTACAATTATTTATTTGTTATGTATATCTAATTTGCCACCGGGGGACACATCCCCAATTGCAAATAAACGAATGAATGAATGAATGAAAAAAGCGACTTATACAAGTCATCCATAACAAAGGACTGCATACCGGTACCAAATATCAAAACGATTTTGTGTCGGTGTAACAATGTTCTTGTATGAATACTAATGTCCTACGTAAAAATGATATTCGAATGGGTTGTATTATTTTTATTTTGTAAGGAGCCATTTTGTGATGATTTTCTGTATGTATATGTTTCAGTCAAGATGTTAATAAATAGATGTTAATTACTTAATTACGTTCTCTTGTATAATTAATTCATAGAAACAGTTGTTTCCATATCAACCCATTTGTATGAATACTTATGATGATGGTGAAGATGATAATTGTTGTTATAAGGGGCCTAACATCTAGGTTATCGGCCCCATGAATACTTATGTGCCCCACTGTATGTATATACCAGGTGGCTCATTTTCCCCATACAATCTACTTTTAGGTGTCCCGCATGTAGAGCATCGACGGCATTACGACCAGCTTCTCCTTAGATTAGTATGATGTCCGTGTACTCGTTGTTGGGTAGATTATTGGCTGGGGAATAACCTAACCACCAAGGGAAGATGATAAAGAAAAAGAGGTGGGTTTCGGACTGGAGAAAAAGGATAGAAAGATAGGAGGAGAGTCCCACAAAAGTTGTAAATTTAACCTTAAATACACTCAAGGGCGGTTGCCACCGCAAATCCGCTCTCTGATACCTAAAATGGGTGAGGACCTGGTCGAAGCTAACGGGAACCGCAGCTAGGACTTGGGCGGTTTGCAAGAGAATGGCTTTAGAGTATTCCCTCTCAAGCATGCATATGCGTACTATGGGGAAGTGTGATGGTCTGGCAAGACAGATAGTAACAGACTTATTGTAGATCTGTTCAAGGGAATTCTTTTTTGACCAAGTAATTCGAAGAATGCCAATAATTTGCATCGATTTTGATATTTCCAGTTTTCGAAGTTGTGGAGTTCCGCAAAAGCGACCAAGTGCTTCCAAGAAGGATTGTGACAAAAAAATTATACTTGGGGAGTAATTTTGGTACGTGAACCAATAGTTGCATTTGGAAATGGCTAGGCTTTTACTCAGCAAGGAGCCGGCTAAAAGTTTAGACAAAGAGAAACACTTATCTTTTAGAAAACCAACCATAAGTTTTCGGAGAGGATCTCCACAAGCAGGTAGCTGGCGTAGCGAGCTTTACTTGCCTTACTGGCCAGTTAGAATTAGCTATTAAAGCTAAGAGAAACTTTAAATAGATTACCACTAAGAGTTCTTGCTCATATGCAACGAGTGGTGAAAGCCCTATCAATAGATTTAATGGCATTGAGTAGAAAGAGCCAAGGAAGACAGGATCTTGCCTAACCGTTGTATTAGAGAAATGATGAGTCGAAAAGGAAAGTTTGAATTTATTTAACAATGCAAAAAATCTAATAAATTTAACAAGTATATAGTTTCAATTTTTAGTAACAATTTGGGGTCGCAGACCTCCTAACATTTAAAGTTTGCTCCAGGCAATTAACAATTTATTTGGTTTCAAACCTTTATAAAATCCTAGCAAGGATTTAAAATAGCGAATATAAAAATTCAAAATTTAAAGACAATTAAGGTGATTAAAGTTTAACAATAAATAGAGTACAAGGTGTGTACTATAAGAAATTTCTGAGAAAACATTCTAGAGAAAGTAACCACTTCGAAAATAACAATAAGAAAAACATGAAGAATAAGATAGAAGTTCCTATAACTTCTTATATTTGAGCAGAATTACTTTTATTACAATTATACAAAAGAGGGCAGGTCACTTACTGTGAAACCTGAAGAGAAAGTCAAAAGGAAGGTTCTAGACTTCCTATGTTTAATTAGGAATCACGAGACTAATGGGGCAAGTTTCCCTTTCGTGAAACCTAGAAATAACTCACTCCTGAGTTGAAAGAATTGTATTCCCTGATTATAAGGGAGAAACAATGTAAGCTTGAACCGTGTATGAAACACGTGGTTATGCAGAAATTAATTAATGAGATATAAGCAAAGGTGGGAGGGCACGTCTTTAGAGTGACACCTCATTGAAAATAATCTAGAGTTACAATTTTATTAATATGGTTTGTTAGTAGAAGGTTTAGGAAAAATCAATTGGGATTTAGGATAAATGTTAATGGCCTTATTTATGGTAATCGGACGATCGCGACGCGGTAGAAATGTTGAACAAGCACGAGTTCTCACTATAGTTTGTTGAATGGATGAAAAGTTCACTGTAGTAACACGAAAGTTTATGGGAAAGAAAGTTATTGCAATGATGAAAAATAACTGGTTGCACTAGGTAGGCGAGAGTCTATTGCTTGAGAAAGTTGTGAATTACAATTAAATGCGCCATAGAACATTCCAACGGTGGAAGAAAATTTAGCTATTGCAGTAATTTATAGGGAAGATTCCTCATTTTAAATAGTATTCCCACAAGTGAGTGAAAAATGCATGACGGCAAGACTTGTAGATGGAGTACAGAATCTGGAAGGTTCCAGAACAATCCTAATAGAAGAATGGGGCCAAAGTTAATCCAGCGGTGGAACGAGCTTAATATTTTATGGACAGCGGGTATTAGATAATATCCCACGTTGTGAGAAGATATCTCATTTAAATAGCTTAAGAAAAGCTACTTTCTATTGAGGTTGGCTTGGACAGACAAAAGCCCAACATGGTAAATCCCGCGAAGAATGATTACCGCCCCAAATAAGTAATCTCACGCTGTCCATAAAATGTTCAATAAAAGCATGTAGATAATAAAACTGATGAAGATGAGGTTAAAACCTTAAGTCTGTACTTATCTTGGTTGCATGTCGAAGGTGAAGTTCCCTTTGACGGATACCTAATGTGCCAACATGGCGTAGAGTGTAGAGAGTGCCTCATGGTTTGAGGAGACTGGCTCTAGTTGAGCCTTGACTGACCGAGTCAACTGCCGACTTACAAGTGAGACCCACTCAGCGAAGCGCGGAGGGTCCAAGGAAGGGAAAAGAGTAGGGGTAGGAGACAAAAGGAGAACATATAAGCATGACCAATATTGTAAACTTAAATTCTCTTGAGGAAATGGTCTTCAAAGAGTTGATAGCAGGCGATACTAGCACAGTCTGGTGGGTGAAAGAGTAGACGAAGTTCTCTTGATCATGGAGATGATAGCTGGCGATGGTGATGAGATCTGATGGCCAAATGGAAAAGGTAGTCCTCTTGCACCAGGAAGAATTGAGGAGCTTCAGAGATTCGCTGCTAGATGACGCTAGGTGGGTCTTGGAAGATATATATCTAGAACAGACTCACAATGACATAAGAGACATGACCATCAAGGAGAAAATAGAAGATCACTGTTGGTGTTTGATAAAGAGGAAGGAATGAACATGCAAAAGCATTAAAAATTATATTCTCTGGTACCGTGTATTCCAAGAATACACCAGTTGTTGCTGAATACACCAGCCATTGTCAATATGCTGCCAGCAACTGTCGTGTTGTTGTACCACATATGAGCTTATTACGCTCTCAAATGCGAGATGTCTTAACGCAATGAGGCGCATTAGACGAGTAGCGCTGAGAAACATGTAGCGAGCGGCCGTCCGGTTGTTATCCCTTCGTATTGTGACGTAATCTGCCAGCATGCAGTGTGACCCCTGCGAAAATCAGTTATTTGACCTCCCATACAGCAGTAGTGTATGCGGGACACTTATAGGTAGATTGTACGAGGCAAATGAGCCACCTGGTACACAGTATACCAGGTGAATCAGTTGCCCCTATTAATATTGTTTAATGCAGTCCAACTAACCCGTGTTGTCAGGAAGGTTGATATTTCTCTGCTTGCATCCCGTATGGTACTAATGCACTGCAAGCATATCCCGCAAACGGTACTGAACATTAGCCTATTATTTTTCCCTCGTATTAGTCTGTAGTAACATCAAGGGAAAATTAATAGGGTTCAGAATCGTTTGCAGGATATGCTTGCAGAGCATTAGTATTACCCAGCCAGGGAATTGTTACCGCTAGACGTGGAGCGGGGCTGTTGTGTATACATTACGTCAGCTCTCCATGTTATGACTGCAGAGGGCGGGTGCGGCGCAAGAGGGGGAACGCATGTACATTCATACAATGAGAACACACCGCACAGCGCACGACCCAGCACGAACAATCACACACACGGCAGGTGATGGGGTTTCGCTGGCGACGACTGCACGTCTATCGCAGGCGTGTGGCCAGGCGGAGCGCATTAGTTCGGATTTCCACCACCGGCAACAATTCACTGGCTGGGTAGTACCATACCGGATGCAAACAGAGACATATCGACCTTCCTGATAATAACACTAGTTGGGCTGCATACTACACTATTATTAGGGGCAGCTGATTTACCTGGTATAGTCTGGGACACCTTAAATAAGTTACTAGAAAACCAACATGGCCGCCACATTTGGTGTTGCCAACCTACATCATTTAACACCAAAAAGTCAGCACACACATCCTTGTAACACGTACGCAAATGATCCAAACTAAGTAAAGGCCCTTTACATTTTACATTAAGTTGTGAAGCAGTCTTTGCTCAAGTTAGGGACATCTTGGTCATCAGTCCTCAACAGTATAACTCTTAAGCAGTATTATGGTAGTGAAGTTAACTTAAATTAGCTCTTCTAGATTGATTTTTAAAGCATCATATAAAATGCATAAGAACAGAAACATTAATACTTACTCAAGTTTTTTTTTCCAGTTTTGCCGGGGAGCTAAAGATGAGCATGTTCATTTCCTCTTATAGACTACATTTTTATAATTGGTCCGAAAATGCAGACCATTCTGTTTTAAGATGTTCAGAGAAAGATTACGGAGTAGGAGAGAAATAGAATAGTAGGGTACATATTAGCATTTTATTCCTTTATTTTTGATAAGTACCATACTCATTTCTTGCATGTATAGGCCTACATAATATGGAAGCAGAATTGAGACAAGCTATTGAAAGCCTATTGGCAAGTTGGCAAATCCCTATTGAGACGAAAGAAGATGGTTGATTCAATGCTTAGGCCTAAATCCATTCGAACTAGTCGTGGATTTTAGGGGCATAAGACTGTAATGCCAACTCTAAGATTTCTTCTTGGAATGGTAGAAAGCAGCAGTTGTTGGTTGATTTTGGGGCTTTGCGACATCATGGTCATGTAGATCTGTGTACTTGGAATGTGGAATTTGTCTCATAACCTGCGCTACTGTGATGGCTGTATTAGTGTGTGCATTTAATATTCAGATGAGGATTGGAAACGAGGCGGCCATGGCCTTAAATTAGGAACCATCCCGGTATTTGCCTGGAGTAGAAGTGCGGAAACCACTTCCAAGATGGCTAAGATGGGAAGCGAACCCTCCTCTTCTCAGTTTGCCTCACGAGGCTTAGTGTGCCTTGTTCCATCCCTCAGACCAAAATTAAAATTTCTTGGCAGAGCCGGAAATCGAACCTGGACCAACTGCCAAAAAATATGCTAGCGGCACAGTGTGAGATGGTTGGTAGAATACTCTCCTGACCTTTTGTCACCTGGCACATTAAAAGCCACTTGCAGAAAATTCACTGAATTCACTGACAAATTGACCAGTTAAATACACGTGTTGAAAGGCAAGCTTTATCGACGGAGTAATACACAGACCGGCAAAAAAAAAGTGGAACAGTTAAAAATGTAATATAAATAGTATAAAATGTGCCATGAAAAAGATGTAATCACATTTTAAAAGCTTTTCACGCATCAGAACAAACATCTGAAACATCCGCGAATGGTAATTGATAATATGACATTTCTTAGGGTGGTTTATTACCACCAATTACCCCCAATCTTCGATGAGCCTATCTTAATGGTTTTATGGCGGGAAGCGCACTGTAAGCATTTAAGGGTTATGAGTGTTGCCGCTCGCTTATTGTTGTTCTAGGAATATCAACTGGCATTTGTTGAACACGAGCAGTGGGCCTCTGTTCTCTTCAGTGACGAGAGTCGCTTTAATCTTAGTGTTATATCGTGGGAGATACAAGATAAATAACATACACTTGTTAATATAACACACAGGTTTATTAAACACTAGTCGATACACAACGATACACAATGTGAACTAACTTGAGCGGAACTATCGTCTACAGTCCGCGGGTGCATATATACATAGTAGCTGGAAAGTTCCAGAATCGAATGTTCCAGATTGGAATGTTCTGGGCGTAGTGACTAGAATGTTCGTGTTAACTCAAGTAACCTAAATACACAACACTGACTAGAATGTTCATGTAAAGACAACACTTTCTAGAATGTTCATGTTAACTCAAGTAAATACACAACATTTCCTCCCTCTTTTAAATGGATGATTTAGGAATCAGGAGAGAATCTCAACGGTGGTCACTGTTGGCGAGTACTCCTGCGGGGAATAAAAGAGGTCTGGGAAATAGGTGATGTCCTGTTTACAGGTGTAGCTGGTGTGGCTGGTGGTGTTTGGACTGTTGCTGGTGTCTCGGTGAAGCGAACTCGTCTCAGGCTCGGTGGCTTGGTCGGTTACGCGGTGGCTTCGTCGGTTGTGCGGTGACTCCGTCGGTTGTGCGGTGGCTTGGATGGTTGCACGATGACTTGGTCGGTTGCACGATGACTTGGTCGGTTGCACGGTGACCTTGTCGGTTGCACGGTGACCTTGTCGGTTGCATGGTGATTTGGTCGGTTGCACGATGACTTGGTCGGTTGTGCGGTGACCTCGACGTGGCCTGGTCAAGTTGAGTCTCGTGCGGAGATGAGGGTACCTTTGCTCCGTTGCTGTCATCGTTCGACTGGCGTAAGCGATTGGACGTTCTTGCCCGTTGTTGCGCTGGTGTGACAATACTGCGCCCAGGCCGGTCTTGCTGGCGTCCGTGGCCAACAGGAGTGGAAACGCTGGGTCATACTGCATGAGTACCTGGGGCGAGGTTAGGGCGTTCTTGATGTCTTTGTATGCCCTGTCGCCTTCTGGTGTCCAGATGAGAGGATCCTTGAGCAGCATGTCTCTGAGTGGTCTGTCTCTGGTGGACAAATCGGGGATGAACGAACTGTAGTAGGTTGCTTTACCAGGAAACAGTTGGAGTTCTTCTGGTGTAGTTGGTTTCGGTGCATCACGTACAGCTCGGATGTGTGCATCCGACTTGTGGATGCCTGACGCATCGATTTTGTGGCCAAGGGCTTCCAGAGAAGTTTGTGCGAAAACGCATTTGGCTCGGTTGAGCTTGAGGTTGTGTTGCCGAAACCGTTCCAGAGTGGTGCTGAGGGCCTGCATCAGATTTTCAAAGCTATCAGCAAAAACTATACTGTCATCGAAAAAACTTACGACGTTTGGGAGACCATGCAGGACTGGGTCCATTCGCGGCTGCCAGATAGCGGGGATGTTAGCTGCTCCATATACTGCTCACGCTGGGCGGATCAGACCGTGAGTTGGCGTGTTAAGCGTGAGAGCATGGCTGAACTCATCGTCGATCTCGAGATGAGTGTACGCGTCGGAGATATCCAGATGGCAGAAGAGAGTGGCGCCGCGCATTCGGTTGAACAGATGTTCCACCTTGGGAATCGGATGTTCATCGATGATGATCCGCGGGTTGAGAGTAGGCTTGTAGTTGCCTGTGATCCTCAGTTTGCCGTTCTTCTTGGCGACGACGTGCGTTGTCGATGTCCACTCAGAGTAGTCCACTCTTTTGTAGAAGCCAGATGCAATTTTCTTGTCGATTTCCTTGGCATAGGCATCGTGGAGGGCAACTGGTACGTCTCGAGCTCTGGCGAAAACAGGTGTGGCTCCAGCCTTCAGGTGCATCTTCGCTGGGGGACCTGAGATCTTCCCGGGGGTGTCGCTGAACACATCCTGGTAGCGAGATAGAATGTTGTCGAGCTGCTTCTGTTGTTCCAAGGTCAGAGCCTGCTTGTCTGAGAGCTTGTGGATTGGGTCGGGTTTTGCAAAAAGGTGACCATAGTCGATCTCCCGTACAAACTCTGAAATCCACTCTCGGTCAATGAGCAATTCGTTTTCATCGTCAACCACGTAGGGATTCAGGTTCCTGGTTGTGGTTCCGATGGTGGTGCACACTGACGTTTTGCCAATGCATTTAATTGGATGGCCAGTGTAACTGACGAAGTTACGATCGTTTCTCTGCAACACAAACCTGGTTTGATCATACTTAGCTTTGATTTGCTTATGGTTGAGCAGGGGGCGCCGGTGTCGAGTTCCATTTTGATGGTGGTTCCCTCTATGTTGACATCAACCAGTGGCTTAGGTGCTGCGTTGACCGATCCGATGACCTCGATTTTGCTGAGGTAGTCCACAACGTCGAGGTTTTCTGCTGGAAGCTCTTCTTCGGTCACATGGTTTGTTGTTCGATGTTTCCTCGATTTCGATCGGCAAACTTTTCTGATGTGACCTTTCTTGCCACACTTCAGGCACTCTGCGTTCAGGAACCTACACTGACTACGAGGGTGAGCTTCACCGCACCCTGCACATGTTGATTGGTTGTCCTGGGATGCACTCTGGTTTGCCTGGTGTGGCCATTGGTGCTGTCTGGTTAGGTTGTAAGACCCTTGACTTCGATGAGCTGACTTGCTGCGTGGCGGCTGCTGGTTGATGTTCTTCCTGGACAGAGGCTTCTCGTATCCAATCCAATTGGTTGATTCAGACTTAGCGGCAGCTGTTTTGACCTCGTCGGTGGTAATGCGAGTAGCTTCGACTGCGTGCGCGATTTCATATGCTGCGGTGAAGTTCTCTGGTTGTTTTGCAATAATCTCGTCGCACATTGCTCGTGATTCCAAACCTGCGAGCATTTGTTCAATTAACATGCGATCAAGAAATGTGCCATACTCACAAAACGTTGCAGCCTGCCGCAGTGTTAAGGTGAAGCTAGCGATGGTTTCTCCTTGCTTCTGCATTATACTGCGAAATTTGATGCTCTCAGCAAACTTGTTGCGTGTGGCGTCAAAGTGGCCTTTCAGCTTAGATTGAATCTCGTTGTCTGACAGAGTTTCCGGATCATTAGGACTCACCAGGATCTTCAGGGCATCATTGAGTTCAGATCCCATGTAAACCCGTGCAAAATTTGCGTGTTGATCCGCGGGTACCTTGCTCAAGTTGAGCGCCCAGGTAAAGCGAGTGAAATAGTCGGCTACAGTCGTCCCGTTGGTTGTACGATACGGTTGCATTGTGAATTGTGGCGGTCGAGGCTGTGATGATAACGTTGTTGAACTTGTCTGTCGGATAGCGTCGGCGATGATTGCCGAGAATTGTTGGAGTTACTCAGAGGTTAAGTCCGGCATGGTGAAGATGAGTGGAGAACAGTATATCTAACACGCACTTGCGATGAACTTAGTTCGGTGCAAACACTTGCGTTGAGGTTAGAAAGTTCACTCGGTTTAGTTTCCAACACGCACTGCGATGAACGTCGTTCGGTGCAACACTTGCGTTGAGGTTAAAAAGTCACTCGGTTTCACAATGTTATTTATCTTATCCCACTTCTGGCACCACTGTTATATCGTGGGAGGTACAAGATAAATAACATACACTTGTTAATATAACACAACGGTTTATTAAACACTAGTCGATACACAACGATACACAATGTGAACTAACTTGAGCGGAACTATCGTCTACAGTCCACGGGTGCATATATACCTAGTAGCTGGAAAGTTCCAGAATCGAATGTTCCAGATTGGAATGTTCTGGGCATAGTGACTAAAATGTTCGTGTTAACTCAAGTAGCCTAAATACACAACACTGACTAGAATGTTCATGTTAAGACAACACTTTCTAGAATGTTCATGTTAACTCAAGTAAATACACAACACTTAGATCACCTGATGGAAGAGAAAGAGTGTGGAGAAGGTGAGGGGAGAGGTACAGCCCTGTTGCCTTCTCCTCCAGGACTCCATTTGGAGGTGGCTCGGTTAAGGTGTGGGGTGGCATCAACGTTATGGCCCGCACTGAGTTGGTGTGCATCGATCACGGGACACTCAATTCCCAAAGGTACATCGAAGAGATCCTGATGAACCATGTGATGCCCTTTGCGCCTTTCATTGGTCAGAATTTCATGTTGATGCAGGATAATGCCCTCATACTACTCGCTGTGTTGTATAATATCTGCAGGAAGTGGGGATTCAAACCCTGGACTGGCCAGCTCATAGTCCTGACTTAAACCACATCGAACATGTACGAGATATGCTTGGAAAGAACGCCAGACAGTGTGACCCCACCACCTTGGCACAACTGAGAACATCGCTGCTGAAGGAATGGGGTCGCATCCCGGCAAATGCCATTCGACGAGTTGTGAACAGTATGCCTGAGTGTTTACAAGCTGTCAAAGACGCTAAGGGTGGAAACACTTGTTTTTAGTGACCAGTGGTGTTGTGCAGTGCAAACATTAACACTGTTTTGTTTGAAGAAAAAAAAAAGCCCAAAGGAACATTACAAAAAAATAGAAAATTGTAAGATTTGCAAAATGTAACGAAATTTGTGAGTTAAAGCATTTTGTAAAACAGGTTTCAGTATTTTCTGTAGCCAACCATTGAAAATTTACATGAATAATGCAAATATTGGAAAACCGATACATATTAGTGGAATAAATTAAGAAATTACATAAAACAATTGCCTGTCTTCAAGCAAATATGTTCAAGGCAAAACGACATACGTACCGTAATAGAGGTAACACTTCAGGAGTGATGAACCAAGTAGGATACTTAAATTAGCCTAAATACCTTGTGTAATGATGAATAATAATTGTGGAAATGATGTCCTAATAGATGTTTTCTCCTTCGCTGTCTGTAACCCACCCGCTATCCCCTTTACAACACGACTTATAGGCCTATACTGTAGGGAAAATTCAGATTAATTCTGTACCACGTATCTCTCTTTTGCTTTTCGTTTTCACTTTGATAATATATCATTTGCATTCCTTATTTCATCTTTTGGCAGGGGGGGGGGGGGCGACATTATCAATTGTAACTACTAACCTTGATCACTTCTGCACCGGATATATGTGCTAAATCACTTAAATATGTGTTTTTATTTATTGTATATTTACCCACCACAGCCATGTTCGACAGCATGTTTAGTATGTGAAACTGCCGCAGCGGTCACATTGACGTAATTAGTTACCAACATATCCGATACAAAATAGGCCTACATTAGACGACACATATAATGTTGCAATTATGTGAAAAAAATAATAATCGGGCTCTTCTTAGTTAGACGACTGTCTGGACGATACAATTGGTCGCTACTTGGTTAGACGACCGTCTGGACGAACATTACTAATTGCACTACTGGGAATAAGCCCCAGGTTAGGTTTGTTTTGTATATAGAACCGTATTTACTACTGTAATGAACGCTGATCGCAAGGATTCCATGTTTCGAAACTAAAAGGCAAAAACAGCGCCTCAGTGCCTAAATATTATTGGTATAGGCACAAACCATTGGTTTGGATGAAAATTATTGATGCGTGTCTACCCCCACTGTGCGTGACAAAAACCAGGGTTGGTGTTTGTATGGCGTAACGACCTAACAATTATTGGTCAGCCATCACAGCACTTTTCGATAAACGAAAACAAGGCATGAAATTAAGTTTCATGCAATTAACATACAAATCCATGACACAAATCATAGTGTTCACAGCTGGTAGGAGAAACACAAGAAGCAACTATGGAGTGTCACTACTCCAAAGGTTTAATGCTTGTTCAGCACGGGTTACCTCAAGGCAGTGTGTTATCCCCATTACTATTCAACATTTATACAAATGACCAGCCAGAATATTTAGAGGCCAGGCGATTTATTTATGCGGATGACACCGCTATTGCTGTACAGGGTAGGAGCTTTGAGGAGGTGGAGGGAAAACTGTCCAATGCTCTTGAGAGATTAGACAATTATTACACCCAGAATCACCTGAAACCTAACCCTGGAAAGACACAAGTATGCGCATTTCATCTTCGCAACAAAGAGGCCCGGAGAAAGTTGAATGTTGTTTGGAAAGGAGTGACACTCGAAAGCTGTGAAACGCCTCGATATTTGGGAATCAAGCTTGATCGTACCCTCAGCTTCAGGAAACATTGTAGAGAATTGAAGTGCAAGATCAGCTCAAGAAATAGCATAATGTGAAAGTTGATAGGTTCAACATGGGGAGCGAACCCTTAGGTTCTACGTTCAACAGCATTGGGACTTTGCTTTGCAGCAGGAGAGTACGGATCATCAGTGTGGGGAGCATCTGCCCACACCAAGCAAGTGGATATAGCTCTTAACGAGTCCACACGTATTGTCACTGGATGTCTGAGACCTACTCCAGTGCAGAAGATCTACCCTCTCGCTGGCATTGCACCTCCAGTTATTCGACGCAGGGTGGCAGCAGAGAAAGAGAGTCAAAAGCTTGAAACAGATCCCAGACATTCTATGTTCAACCACAAGGTGACCACTCCTCGCCTAAGATCCAGGAAGAGTTTTATTAAGAGAACAGTACCCCTCCATACCAAGCCAGACGTCCGGCGTGTGTCACTCTGGAAACAAATAGTACCAGAGGGGTTTACCCCTAAAGAAGAACTGAGCAGTGGTAGTCATTTGCCTTATACCACCTGGAGGTCCTTAAACCGGATGAGAACAGGAGTGCCTAAGTGTCGTAGCAACCTTGTGAAGTGGGGTTATGCAGAAGATCCACGATGTGCCTGTGGAGAAATCCAGACTCCACAACACCTGCTCACGTGCAAAGATCTTAATGAAACCTGCAGCCAGGAAGACCTTATGTTGGCCACAGACCGAGGGATAAGAGCTGCAGAGTTCTGGAAAGGAAGAATTTAGTGGGTCTCCCGGACACGGAAAGTAAAGTAAGTAAGCACAAATAGCACTGAGTAAATATGACGAACTTGCCCACCACATTAATTCCCTTGGCAGCGCTGCCTAGCGATTGAAAAACACAACATGGCGTTTGATGCTGGGAGTACGCTACTCTGAACTTTGCCTAGCGATTGAAAACCAGTCAACCTCCATCAAAATCTGGAAAATTTTCTACAGTAACAAATGTAATGTGACTAAGATACAAGAGTTGAACATTTTATCGCTAAAGGGTGTAATTACATTTTTCAGCAGTGCCAACATTATTGTTTGGCACTGGTCTTGCCTCTTAGTTCGAGCGTGGTGAACCCGGAATAAGGCTTTACATACAAACCTAACCTGGGGTTTATACCCCAGACCCCCTTGCTTGTATTAAAAGCAGTAATTTTCATCCACACAGTCACCTGGCCTAGTAGCGGCCAATGGTTTCGTCCAGACAGTCGTCTATTCTAGAGTTGTATTTTTTAGAGATGTGTTCTGACAGTTCGTCGGATAATCCATTGAGCTGAAGAAAGCGGGTAATCTCGAGAACCACTGGATGGGTTTTGATGCGGTTTGCACTGTTCTCGAGGGAGGTAATTTTAGAAAAAATATTCATTTATGACCAAAGAAAGCCGATTTTGTATCCCACATGTTGGCAACAATGTGTGCGCATCGGTGTGTGCCGCTAGAGTGCGCCTTGTTGACAGTTAAACGAGATGCAAGCGCTGTTGGAACATGGCAGCCGTTTTTAAAGAGCAATAAATAAAAACGCATATTTATGTACTTATGCACATATATGAAGTGCAGTAGTGACCAGGGTTCCTAATTTCAATAAGTAATATCGCCCAGAAATGAAACAAGGACACAAGGTATGTAAAAGTCACATTCATATCCGATGCAACTGTATAAGCCGCGTTCTACTTTCATTCAGAATTAATAATACAAGTAGCCTAGGCTATAGGTGCGAGGAATATTTATAACGTATTGATACCAGTGGCTTCGCCCGAACTGTGTCATCTAACCAAGTAGCGAACAGTGACTTTGTCTCACCCAACTTAAGTACATCTGTAATTTTCACCCAGACTTTCAGTGGTGCAGTAACTTATGTCGAGAACTAAAAGAGAGCCAAGATATATTGTTGGTATTCTCTGAAAATGTGCATCTGTGAATCAAGCGCAGTGCATATGGCTCTTCAGAATGATGATTGATTCATGTTGCACAACCCTTGAAGTTCGTTGAAGGCTTCCACACTAATCTGTCGCAACCATAACTGAAACAAATAAAAATAGGCCTAATATAAATATTTTATCTGCCTAATACTAAGTAGGCTATATATAGGTCAGTAGCCAACTACATAAATAATCGCCAATGCATTCACACTAGGCCTACAACTAGCCGAGTGTGAATCATAGACTACTTTCAAGTTTACGAGTAACATATGCAATGTATTATAATATTATGGCTGACGGCACTTGGAAGTCGAGAATAAGATACCGGTACATTACAATATTACAAGGCGAATTGATCCTAAGAATATGTTCCTGGGAGTGAACTTGTAGACATAGGCTCTATTTTAGGTTATGTTTGGGGTGTATTATACGAAAAATGCAGTCAGAAGACTTTTCCAAAATTTCCAAAGACCATTAAGGTTCTTTATTACGTTATTTGTGCTCGGACTGAATATAAAAATAAATACCGCAACGGACTGAATATAAAAATAAATAAAACAACGATTAAATAACTTTGTACTTTTAATTATGTAGATAGAGTCTAGGCTACTTACTCAAAACATAGTTGATTCGCCAGTGATCTTCGTAGATTTTTTCCAATCCATCTCCAATCTTGTTCTCGTGTTTTTTAGACGTCATGATGAAATCTAAATAAGAATTTATCCAAAAATTAATTAAATAAAAGCTTGCAAACATCTCAGACGAGTGGGTATGAACACGCACATATTCGATAATCAAGGGTCTATAATAACTGTAAAAACTGTTTTAATCGATGTATATTTGTAGTACTTACCTTGTACAACTTGTTTTAACTTCATTACGACTTGAAATTCCAAATAAAACTGTGAAATTATTCAGATTATAGGCATTAGTAAAATTCGTAATTATTATGTTGGGAGAATGTGTGGAAAATGCATTCTGGGAGAAAAATGTCGGCAACTGTGTGTTAAGAAATTTTACTGGTATTATGGTCTTTGGAGATGGTGATATTTTAAGCAGGGTTGGCGACAATGTGCTCGCACCTGTAAACAACTTAACTTTAAGAAATGCAAGCATAAACCAACATTTACGTAGGCATAGGGGACGGCTATTAATGTCGCCTACCCTGTTTTGATCTAGTAACTTAGTTAAGCTGTCCCGGACTATATATGTATACTCGTGACATGAAGTCAACATAAATTACGCAACTGTCTACTGTACCCATGTGAGTAATCTCGATGGAAAATATGCTTCTGCCTCCGGCTAGCGTCAGGACTCGGGCGTGTACCGTCTCCCCATTGAGCAGTTGCATATTTTGGATTTGAGGCTAAAAGGTATCAACTCTACAATGATAAGGCACAACTCTATTCTAAAACTTTAATTCAGTAATAAAATTCATGGCTTCAAACAAACAAAACAATCCCCACAAACATAAACCGAAATCAAATAAAATTTACTTCCACAATCCACTAATATCAACATAATATTATCACAATAAAATCATATCATAACACAAACCTTTACCCTTATATCAACTTTACAATAATACTTTAGTGCGTTGATGCACATACAACTTCAGAAACAAACTGTACTTTAATTCTTCTGTCATCCAATGTGACTTCATTAATTCTACAAAATTATTTATTCCTTAAACCTTGTCTTAATTTGACAATAATGTGTATCGTGTGTGTGTTTTGATCTTTCTCTTCCCACCAAATGCTTTACATGTATTAGCCTATTCTGGTGTTGCACAGCAGTCTACGTACAACTCCATAATTATGCAAGCTACCCCTACACTTCCTCTATTTATATAGTTCCACTGCATGCCGTTTGTGATTTCATCTTAAAAACGTTAATTATTGCTGTGTCGGATGGTACAATTAAACTACCCTTGCGCGCGTAGCCTGTGGCATCCAGTAGCCAACTTCTGAAAAAGATGTCAGTGACAGTACAAATGCAACTTCCAACCATTCGTTAGATTGCTAAAATTATGAACCATCAGGATGATCTATAATTATCAATGTGTTCTCAAACCACATGACTTCATTACTCAATATAACAATGTTCCATCTTATGTCATTAACAGGGTCTAAAATCTGTTCTTTTCAAACTTTCTTTCACGGTTCGCTTAACCGTCCCGACCTTCTTCCAAGCGGCCTGTACACAATAGCATTGGAGTGAGGTCCTACAGTGCCTCGACCCTCGCTTCATGCCATATGTCTTACTTCCCCTAAGCAGTATAAGATTTTAACAGACAAATACCGTGGTCCTAGTGACACACATATCCCAATGGATTTAAACTGAATATTATGCAAACAGGTACTGGATGAGCTTGACATTTACTCCTACCCTGAGGATAATAATAATTGGCACCAAATAGGCCCATTTCAACATGAAGGCACGAGATTCATAAAACATTGGTCTAGTAGGTAACCGGTATCTTTAATAAATGCTGCGGTCAGCCCATGCTGCCGTCATGAGGTTCGCTTCAACGAGCCGAATCACTCAACAATAAGTTCTCGGGGAATCAGATAGAGTGCAGAGATGTCCATCGTTTTCCTCTCACCTATCACGGGATTCAAACCCGGAACATTCCATATCCATCATCAGAGTTAGGGTCCATTTCACTAAATACACTCTGGTACAAAGCACATCTCCAATTATGCCCACGGCATACGAGATTTCATACGAAGAATAGATTACCTGGTCCCTTACCTAATGCTATGATCTTCGTCCTATAATTATTAAGAGAAATCTATCAATTACTCTATGAGCTTTTCCATAAGCTGCAAATTCAATTCACTAAAAAGCTCTTCCATTCCTGGCATAATTATATTCCCATTAATACAATATATTCTGATATAAAACTCTTTTCTTAATCCCGTAATGTAATCTTACTGTATAATCTTACTGCTTAGATCGATAAGTCTTGCCCTTTAGCGTAAATATTTCTTGCTTACAACATTTTTACCTGATGCGTTCATTCACACCTTTTATATATTCATTATTATTATTATTATTACTGACATAAATTACCAAAATCCGACACAACTAATCATCTTAAAAATCGAACAACCCTGTTCGTTTCATTTACATAACTGATTTGCCATTTTTAATTAATAGTGGTAACGATTAATCCACTCACTGATGCAAAATTAACATCTCAACTCTATTAAAATCAACACAATAATGATTAAACTTGGAGAGTCTATCTCCTAATCTGATTCTTACTGGCATCTTTATAACTCTGAAATCACATAACATGCAGTGGCCTGTACCTCTACTTAAACATAATTTGTGGGGTACTTACATATCGGCTCATCATGGTGGTTCCACCCACTCATATCCTTCCGGGTCGCCTGCCATATGCAGATTTAGTGCGACATTTGCATCTTGAATACACACATTTTATGACACATATTTTCCGTTAACCACACGACACTTTGCATTTCTATAAAGAAGCTATTGCTTCCAAAACACATGACACTTTATCACACTTATTAAACCATTAATTTAAAAGATATTTCACATATGATTTATACATAACACACGTCACTCTGTACACTTTTCATTGGTTGAAATTCCCTAGCAAAGATATCAAAATTGCAGGTGTCGACGGCATCTCCCGTGCTCCTACCAACTCCTGATTGAAAGTCTGGTTCATCTGCCCTCGGAATTCACCAACAGTTTATCCATACTCCTACGGTAAGCTTCCTGCTTTGCATAAATATGCTAACTTCCGTGCTGAGCGTTACTATTTGGTATTCTTAAGACATTACCAAATGCTTCGTAAAGTTTCTCCCAGCGCATCCCAGCGTAATTAGACATGTATGATCAGTCAATATTTTATACATTGCGCTTAACACTGTACATAACTTTACACAGATTATTATTTACAATAGTTCTGCAACTTATCTCACACGTTGCTTCCTAAGTGAACACACCATTGTTCGTACTGCTGACTACACATGCAGCGACGACTGTCTGCGACTCTCCGTGACAAACTGTGTCCAACTGGGTAAACTGCGTAAGACTGGGGTAAGACTGGGGTGTTCTGCCAAGGGTCGACTCCCTTATATTGGATTCACACAAAAAGTAGAGCTAAATTTTCCCGCGTTATCTCGACTCCTCTCCCAGCATGATTCTGGTCTCGAAACCATGCTCATCGGGTTCCTTTTTCTTCACTGATCCCAGAACTATCTGCGTGCTGGAGAATCGCTCGGCCAATTAATTAATATTAATTCCTTTCTCCATAGCGTGGGGACGCTGTTCCACTGGGAATCCCTGGCGACCTCTTCAAACCCAGCCGCGAACAACCATAGTCTCTGTTCTTCCGCACTTCATTAAATATGCGTCAATTTCGCAGATTAAAGGCTCTAAAATTAGCCTCCTGGCTAAAGATTCACCTGTGTGCCATTCTCATGTCATTGCGTTACTCCAATCACGAGTAATCAATGATTTTCCTTGGGATCTCTCCCCACTCTTCTTCGTTCTATTCTCAGTCGGGGAAAAACTGTGTCATTATTCAAGCCCCCAACCTCTTCCCGACGACATAACGAGGTCAGCAAGATTGACGTGGCTCCAAGGGGCACCTCCCACAATTCTGAGCCTATTAGTAAAACGTCAAACTCTGCACTTTCTGTGCTCCAAGCCCAGCATAGCCTACTCCAAGTAGTCTAATAATGCTGTATTCTGCTCCTTTTCCCTGCATTATTTTAACAAATAATGTCATTATCAACCGAAATCACACCCGTGATTAAATATACACTTTTCTCTAGGGGTTTTACCATGAAACTCCCTCAGCAGACCTCGGGTTCGTTCCCTGGTGGAACCTTTATACTGAGATCACAGTCTCTGAGATCCACGTTCGATATCAGTCAGCATAACCCCCTCGGGTTCACTACATACTTTAGCCTTTCAAGAATAGTTAAGCTGCTTTAAACAACGACTTTATCGGTTGTTTTTCAGCCACTTGCCTTTAACATGTTCTATAATTAAATCAACATGCCTGTGACGTTTTGTTTATTTCTTACAAAATCTCAGCATACATTTGTTGTACCTTTCGTTTTGTTCTCGTGTTCATGAATTATTTTCAATTTGGCAAATTACCCTAATATCCCAAAACACTTGACAAAATCGACATAAAAGAAATTATTTTTTATGATACACAGAAATTGAATTTTTAAACATATTTTGAATGGTATTCATATCATAGTCGCCTCCGTGCTGTAGTGGTCAGCGTGCTTAGCTGCCACCCCAGAGGCGCGAGGTTCGATTCCCGGCTCCACAACGAAATTTGAAAATTGGTATGAGGACTGGAACGGGGTCTACTCAGCCTCGGGTGGTCCAAATGAGTAGAGGGGGTTCGATTCTCACCTCAGCCATCCTCGAAGTGGTTTTCCGTGGTTTCCCACTTCGTCTCCAGGCCCGAATAAACATGAACAGTACTTGTCGAATCTGATAGAACAGCTGGATCGTAGAACCTGACAGTTCCCGGCAAGAAGAACCCTCAAAATCCTACCGACAAGTACTACATGTAAGGGAACACTTTCCTAAAAATATTGCGTTATGAAAAAGAACCAATGAAGAAAGAAAATAAACTAGCTCAGTCGATAAAAATCGAGAAACCAGAAAATTAAAATCTCAAGGCAATGGAACTAATATGGGAATAACACCCAACACTGGTCTTCATCACACAATCTAACACAAATTATTATAAATCACAACGTCATCCTTCCCAAAAAGAGCACTAAATTTATTGAATCGAAGACTGATACATGAAATATGTAATTCCCCTGTCAAAAAGATCAAAAGGATATGACATGAACTACGTCATACTAAAGTTCCACGCTTGCAACCTATAAATGCACAAAATTAAATTGAAAACACCTCAACTTCACGTAGATATTAGCGTTCTGTTAAGAATAAACAACACTCACTCTAAATTTATACATACATTTCCATGAAATGGCAATCATGATATTGGTAATCGTATTAATCTTCATACAACCATCGTAAATCGGTTATTTCAGATTTCGTTAATTATGTTGACATATTCCGATACTGTAAACACATAATTCGCATAATCACACTTCTTGAATCTTCCTCAATCATCAAAAATAATTCTAATCTTTTCACAATAATCGATATTGCGCCCGTTGACGCATGTTGACGCATGGTTGACGCATGTTTGCACAGCTAACATAGACCAAGATCCTTGCTGAAAAGTAACTGAACATACCCTGCGAGCGGCGGGAAGAAGGTGAAGCAATATCGTTTATAATTACATTTTTATGCACTTTAGACATTCCATAAATCCACAATTATTTAATCAACGTAATTCTGCTTATTTAAAATACGGTATACAACGCTTATGAGCGAAACCGTCAATTTACGTGGCTAACTCATGTCCAGAGTGAACGCCATATTTTGTGAAGCCAGTACTTACTCATCGTTTGCTGAAGCAACATCTATGTGAATGTGAAGCACAAATAAGGACACGTTCCGTGAAGGGAATCCATGTGCTATGGATAAATCCGATTATATTTGTCAAATGGACAGCCATCAGGGCATAAACTGATAATCAAATAATTGTGTACAATTAATAACATTTAATCTGAGAAATATTTTGATTCACAAAGTGAAAATTATGGAAGCGTGCAACGCAAACTCTAAGACCACATGGTCGCATCCAAGTGTATTATAAACTGTGAATTGATAAAATGTGTAATTCTACAGGAATATTTTTAGGTTTTGCTGGATGGGCAGTGGTTATGATTATTATTTTGTGTAAATAATTCGTGAAAGTAACGAGTGAGCGTCGCACAAGCGATAACATAACGCCAGTGGCGGAGTGAAAATGGGCAATTTATTACCGCACCTTAGCATCAGTGAGTGCAAGTTTCCTTTAAACATGTGTAATATTATCACCAACGGCAACATTATAATCCTACTGAAATAACAAATCTTGGAATATAACCCCTACCACGCAATGCAGATGGATAGCTAAATCATGCGTGGGGAATTGGCAGCGGAAGGTGACCGGAAACAATGAGGAAATTATTTAAAACCGTAGAGGAGACCGCTTACAGCATCTCATGGCGGGTCTCGAACCGACGGTCGCTGCATCTGTAAGTCAGATCTTGTATCAGTAGCGTTAATTGTAATGAGTTGGAAACAGTAGATTTAATTTTAGTTTGGTTTCATTTTCGGTGCACAATGCAGGTAGCTATTATAAGAACACGTGTGGAAAGTTACAATTTTGTTAAAAATTTATAAACGCCAGGAAGGCTGTATTTTCAATGTCCATTTCGTATCGTTTCAAAACAGTTATTATCAACTTTTATTTTGTCAAGCTGATGAAAAAGAAACTAGTTTTGGCAGGTGTTAGAACAAGGCTAAGGTTACATGTATAAGCCAAACCACTACACAGCACACTCGATTTTAGGCAGTGCATCATTATTTATTTAGAAGACTGTGAAATTCCTAGCATTATTAATACCGGAATGCAGAGTTCCGTTAGTCACATTTTTTGGCCAGATCAATACTTGAAAACAGGTTTATCTCTTTACGAGAAGGCAGACAAGCAATGAACGCTACAGTATTTTGTAACTAGAGAACATAGGTTCGACCTCATTCAGGGAAGAGGCAATTTAATAAATGCACAATCTCACACTTTAGCTTGTATCAGAAGCCTTCATGTTAATTCATAGCGTTGTTTGAATGTGTTTTACACACACATAATCTTTATGACCAGTATTTAAAACGTGTATAATTTAGGAATCCACACTTATTGTAATTAACATTATTAGAGTATTATTGATAAGAGTCGTGATGGTGGATCAATACCCCCGACATGTTATTGTGGTTATACCGGTGGTAACGAACTACTGCAGTCGTACCTAACCGAGGGCACCTGGATTGATGTATCCGTAATAGTAAGAGTGAGACACAGGGTGTCTTATAATAATGATGAAGTATTGGTGGAGACACAGGCTGTCTATTAAGTTATTAAGTTATTATGCATTAGTTGGATACACACGTTACCTGAGTACACTGAACGCTTTTTAAAGGTCCATAAACTGAACAATTATACTGTGAGGAATAAATAATTGTGTGAAGCTTTAATAATCAAAGATATGATTTTGTAAAACTAAACACATCTCATAATTCCCCCTGAGCCTAAATAAAGATAATAAATATTAAAAATAAAATATTTTCTGGACCAAATGTTGACACTTAGTTATTGTTAAGTTATTTTAGATACATTTTGATACATTTTCACATGAATAGTCGACAACCAATTGGTGATGTGATAACTGTAGCACACACATCAGATTGGTAGCAATATGAGTCGATGTAATTGTTTAATTACCATCGCATTTGCAGGCTTTCCTATTTTCTACTTTCCTAACACTTTGAAACTATGACCGTTTGTTACAAACAGTAACAAATCGAGTACGCAGGCAGTGCCAATTGCACAACCATAGGAGTGCTGAATTATTGTATGCATTTGTGTTGTATTAGCATAGCTCTTTTTTTTTATTCAGCAACATTGTGCACATAGCTTGATTTTCTTTGTAATAAACGCGTCTCTTTATTAACTAATGATATTTAGGACTAGCTAAACACTTAAATCTAAAGATAAATGTTAGAGATGGCACTATCATAGCATAGGACAAATTTTCCCCTTGCTACTAAATGTAAATGTTTCTAGTATTTGTAAACAAGTAAATGTCTTGATTTGCTGTATATTCTGTTGATGTTTGATCCTCCCGTAGTCATTTCGATGTAATTGCTTAGGGCTGATCTTACGTGCCATTCTCTTAGCTTGTTCGTTCTTAGTCGAATTTTGTATTAGGACCATGAGAGTAATTTAGATCTTGATTAGGACTTTTTTATATTTTCTTTCAGGGCAGAATAGTATCGGACTAGCCGTTTGCAACTCTCATGCTAGGCTAGGGATCTATTCTGAGTAAAATTTATTTGTGATTTTAACATAAGACTGACCTCTCTTTTCTTGTTTAGTTTTGTTATCGATGCATTCCTCTTAGCTGGTTAAAGATCGAACATCACTAATTCCCGATACCCCCGAGTGCAGACTTTGTGCTACACCAGCCTACGAATGTGTCGTCCCCTATACTTGTGTGTTAACTGGAAGAGGGTCTCGGAAGGGTCATTTGAAACTGGTGGCTCCCCGAAACCTTTGGCCAGCGGGCACAATATCAATATCATTCCTCGTCACAACTTTATTGTAACATACTGAGATCATGACCCAATGTCATTATCATACGCTTCTGTTTCATAAAACAGTGAAATTTAGTCATAGTCTGGCCTATTTGACCGAGCAATTAAGCTAAGTTCAAACGTATCTTAAAAATACGTGTTAAATAGTAAATAATGATAATAAAAAGTACTACCATGAGCTCCGCTTACTAATTCTCCCATATTCTAACATGTCTAACATTATTCAAAATTAATCCCACCATATCAAAATGTTCACTTCCATATATGAACATCTATTTCTCACAGCATAATCATTTCTCATCATATTCTTCACTAAGTCTTCCATGTTTTAAATCACGACTCAATTCGTTTAAATATACTCACATAATCAACATTCCTTGAAATCTCTTATAAATTCAATATATATGCTTCAATAATTTCAATACCACTTCTACATCAGATACACCCTTATTATACCTCAAATATGCTTTAAATAGACATGCTGCAAATTCTTATGTTAGTCGACAATTTTATACTTCCGTTGGATTTAATTTTGTTATATACATGTTCTATCATCATTTCGCTGATTTTCATGGCTATAATGTTTTATAATACTTTTCGTTATTATTTAATAATAATACAGTTAGTTACTTTCAGTCAATATCTTATTTGTTATAAACAATATCAAAGATCTTTAAGTTTTCAACATTTTCAGTATAATTCTTAACTTATTATTCTCAGTTTTCAAAATGTATCCAACTTTCATTAGAATTCAATAAATTCTACAAATGTGAAAGCATGGTAATTATCTTGACTCAAAAAAGAATGTGTATAATTGACCCAAAATGCCATTCAAAATATAGCTTTAATAGGGCATCTCATCGTTGAGAAAATTCGATAATACTGTTCACAGTTCATAAGTTCTTGTAACACAATCTCCTAAATACGCTGACAAAGTAATCCTTACATTCTATACTTCCTGATATCGTTGATCCTAATATAAGTAAAATAACTGTCGAAAATATTCATAAACTTCGTACAAAGATGTCTATCAAAATCCTAATCCTATAATTCTTCTTCCTACTAATATAAGTCTTCTTTCTAACAAATTCTTATTCCTAACGCATATTATCACAACAACAAAAAAACTTCATTCGATCGAATAGCAAATCGAAAATATTCATGATCCAAAGTAAATTCAATCCAAAATCGAAAATAGAAGATGAATTCGCAAACGAATCAAAATTCTACTTAAAAATATAGTGAAATATGAAAAGAGTAGCATATCTACACCATACTCCAATTTAAATAGAAAAAAATGGCGAAATGGTAAACTCCAACATACCTCAAACTACTACTACTAAAATAAAATCTTCTTCTCTAACTTGTGCTGAGTGTTGTGGAAATTGCATATTCGAAAATACACAATGGTCTCCTCCAAAAACGGAACTGCGGTTCTGTTCACCCATCTGCCTCTCCTGGTCTTGAACTGGGTTACGGACTCCTCCCTCTCGTTCCTTCCTGGATTGTGGACTGCATTTCTCAGATTCCGGGTTCTCGTTCATCCAGATTGTGGATTCTTGTTTGAAGAATCGTTTAACTTTGTAGTAGCATTTCATTTTTAAGTCGGATTGTGGTTTGACCTTATTTCCTCCATAATTTTGAAATAAGTAGTTATCGTACTCGTAAGCGTCGTTAATTGCTCTTGACATTCTGAGGTACTTCATATGTTGTGTTCCTTCTTTATATTTAACCACTTATCGTCGTAGATTTAGTATAATGTGATAATATTCCTCCTGACTTCACGTAGTATAACATAGTGAAATAAAGTTGTGGACTGACTTCACTGAAATGCTTTATCATAAGAATGGATATTCTTTTAACTTAAAATATAGTTGATTCTTGTTGCGAGTTTCAAAATTTTCATATAAGTTTCACAGAATATGTTTGGAGTACATCTCCACTGTGGATTACTGCTGGAATATTCGCTGTCTCTAACAATGTTCTCGTAACTTGTCGTACTGGTTACGACTTGAAGACACGTTGTTCACCCTTCACGGTTCAAAATACTAATTAGAACCTTATCGTCCTGACACGTCGTTCACTCTTCATGGTTCAAAAGAATAAGACCCTTCTTCTCCACTCATTATCTCCTTCCAGCACTTTCTCACACCATCGCTGGCCTTCTTCTCGCGATATATCTCGATGTTTAACATACAATTCCGTTACGTCATTCCACATAGTATTACATTCAACAAGATCTCAATGAAACCACATTCCTGTTTACTTATGGTAATTTCTGGTGTATAACAGCGTGTACTTTTAATTCTGTATTCCTCTGTATTCATGAGACATTACATTCTGCAACGCTTTCGATCTATTTGCTGTATGTCGATCAGCTGGTGACCTCACACCCCTTCTTAACTTGCGTGAGCTGGCAAGAATAACCTTGAATAAAATTGGATTCCGAGTAACATTGCGGGATGCCTACACTTCTGGCATTCTTCGTCTCGTAACACATGTTTATTACGTAATTCTATCCTCTCGCTAACTGGATTGTAGACTGGTAAAATTTTTATACGTTGAGACTGCTCTTCTGCTCCAATCGCTTCAGCAAAATACTGGTACAGTACCTAACGTAAGGCCAACGGCCGCCTCGTTCCCTCTTCCTTGCCTATCCCTCCCAATCTTCCCATCCCTTTCCATCCCTCATAAGGCCTCTCTTCGCTTTGCAGGCGAGGCCGCCTGGGCGAGGTGCTCGTCCCACCTCCCCAGTTGTATCACCCGACCCGATATTTCAAGTTCCAGGACACTGCCCTGGAGGCGGTAAAAGGGGGAGTTTGAGGGAAAAGCCAACCCTGGAGGGTAAAACGACTAAATAATAAATAAAATTCTTATCATATGTAAGTCAACTCAAAAATATCGAGTATAAATACATCGCACGTGACCATGAACTGCCCCTTTTGATAGGTTACTGGCTCTTAAAGAGTACGGACTTGTTATTCAGCTTATGAACATATTTTCAACGCGTTGCACTATAAGTAGGCTCAATTTCGAATTATGATATAATGTCGAGATATTTCTCAGCCACAGCTCTGATTAACCAATTAAAATGGCTGTCGTCAAGTTCAATAAAATGATCCTGGTTGAGGATATTTCTCCGGTCTACACATGAGTTGATTACTTGGTTCACCAGCATTGGCTTTCCGTTTGGTTTCATGTGTGCTACCCTAACTTGAATAGCTTTTCGTCTATGCAGAACTGGCACGTTAACATATGCCACTCAATTCAAGCCACCCAGGAATTTGATGAATACACAGTGAGTTAATATGGCGGGAACTGGCCAGACTTGGCTTGGCAGTACGATGGAGTGGGGGTAGCCTGTTTCAGCCGCGAATCGCCTTTGCCGTCTCTATTCTTCTCTGTTCTCGTTGCATGTACCTTCCATCTATTTGTCCCAGCAATCATTCGTGCTACCTTCTAATCAGTTACCTGTAGCTTATGTATTAGATATCCTGAATCTACCCAGCTCTCACTTCCGTACAGCAAGGTCGGTATAAATACTGAGCGATGTTGAGAGAGTTTCACCGCTACACTAAATTCTTCCTTGCAGAATGCTGTAGATTGCAACTGAGAATTTACTGCATTGGTTCTTCTACAACTTGACTCTATTTCTTTCCTCATACCACTTTCTTGAGAGAATACACAGCCTAAGTACTTAAAATGGTCCACCTGCTCCAATTTACTTCCTCATACCTGGCATTCTATTTTCTTGCGTTTCTTCCCTACCGACATCACCTTCGCTTCTGAAATGCTGATTATTATACCATATTTCCTACATTTCTGTTCCAAGTTATAACAAGTTGGCTTGCAAGCTTTCGACGGAGTTTGTCATTATAACCAGGTTATCAACATAAGCCAAACTTCTTAACTGGTTTCTACCTACATTTATTGAATCCCACCCAGTCAGTTTATGTCCTTCAGCAAATGGTTTACTTATAAAATAAACAGTAGTGGTGAGAGTTTATAGCCTTGCCTAACTCCTCTAACAACGTTCAAGCAAGAACTCATCCTACCATCAACTCTCACTGCAGCCTGATTATCAACATAATGCCCAGCTTCTTCTCACTTGGTACTCTCTCGCATGCCTTCTCTAGATCTATAATGCACAAACACATATGTTTATTCCCCTCGTAGCATTTCTCAGTAACTAGGCGCATACTAAAAATTTGATCTTGACATCCTCGTTGTGGTCTAAAGACACACTAGTTTTCATCCATCTTACTCTCGGCGAATGATCGAACTGTCCCTTCTACAGTGCCTGAGTACACGTTCCCTGGGATACTTACCAAAGAAATGCCTCTATAATTATTGCAATCGTTCCTGTTACCTTGCTTATAAATTGGGGCGATTACTGATTTCCTAAATCCCATGACAATTCGATTATCCTTTGCAACCGTATTTTACGATTTCTGGCCGAATGTCATCTACCCGTGCCGCTTTGTAACGTTGTAGTTTATTTACAACCCTCTTTACTTCCCCAACCGATATCCTGTTCCCGTTCTCATTCTCCTCCTGCATAATCATGTGCCAAACAAATACAATGATACTTACTAAACAGAATATGCAGCGTACATGAAATCAACATGTATCAATGATCTTCAATAGGTGTTGTATTATAGGATATGTAATGCGTATTATTCGGTTAACGATGTAAAGATTGGTGGCCATGGATGGCGTCCGACGAGACAGCTTATGTTGCCAACTTTCAGATTACATTACAAGTGCCATTTACAGTGTCCGCAAGTAGTCTGTGAACATGCTGACTTTAATACTTGGTAGTAAATGCATCCGTGATTCAAGTCAATAGCAAGAAAAGTACTATAAATCATCATGCTTGCAGGTGAAGGACAAGTGTAAGGTATCTAATTAAGCTGAGGTGTATTATACTGCCGGGGCGGTGTATCTACGTCCTTCCACATCCTGGTCCAGTTGAATTTATCTTCGTTCATTTCATTTAATTTCTAAGTAACTCATAATGAGGCTTACGTTAGGAAGGGCATCTGGACGTAAAATGCATTGCCACTTCGAAAGTCACAAATGAAACAAAGGAACAAACTAGTGAGTGAGTTAATGTGTGAGTGACCGAGCAAGCAAGTGAAGAAATAAATGAATAAATAAATAAAATAAAGAAATGAATGAATAAATAAATAAGGAAGTAGCCTAATTAAATAATAAATAAATAATTAAATGAATAAATGAATGAATAAATATATAAATGAATAATTGGATAAATAAACAAGTAGTTCCGTGAAGAACTAAAGAGCCGATTTTCATTTATCCTACTTATGTTAATTGCCTCTATCAACATAAAAAAATCAGTTTGTTTGCTGTATTAGATTCGTGAATATTGAGAACCATCTCAATATTTCGGTTGGTCGCCATTTTGGATTTTTATTCCAGATGAGTCTCTTGCCCCTTATTTTTCTATTTTCGGCACTACTTCCAACGTCTGATGGCAGCATGGTCGACATTTCCCCGTTTGTAGCCAAGCCGTATTGACCCTAAGCCACTTTACAAGATTTATGACGTCATGGAAGCAAGTCCTTTACACAAACATATGTATGACAAGTGATTATAAAATGCATCAAACTGTCATACGAGCATGTACAAACTACATGCCGATTATAGGGTTTCAGTAGGATTCGAAATTATCCCTGGGTACGGTGGCTTACTGATAAAAAAAAAAAAACGTGGATGAACCTTCGAAGCAGAAAGCAATATCACATCTCATAAGCTTTCAGGAAAGATAAGGGGACGGGTATCCGTGGAGCAATGGTGCAAGTGCATAGAAGGTAGCTGATCTGTGTTTCGGAGGTGGGTTCGAATCCCACTACCGCAAAATATTTGTATGCACATTTTCAGCTTTGGGGATCAGATACAAGGGTATTCGTGTCACATTTGACCAATATCATGCGATGTTTATTTAGGGTTCAATGTGCACTGGCTTGACACAGTGTGCAGCCTAGAAGTGCTGGTCATTTCATCGCCATGTTCTCGGCAGACGAGTATGTCTGCTCATCTACGGCGAAGCAAGACAGAACGCACAAGACGCACAGCGCCTGTACCAGGAGATATTTCCAAACAGAAGACAACCAGTCGCAAATACCCATAGGACGGTGGAGCGACGTTTGCGTATAACTTCATCACTTTCTCGAACAGTTCCTGTTAGAGAGTCACCAGTTGCGTTAGGTGCTACTGCTGAGATGGTTTTGGACAATCCTCACACTAGTACCCGCGCAATAGCTCAACAGGCCAATATCAGCCAATCGTCTGTGGTACGGATATTGCATGATAGTTTGTTTCATCCGTATCACCTGCAACTACATCAAGTACTCCACGGACGAGATTTCGAATCTTGGGTTGATTCTTGTCCATGGATTCTGGCGCAAGTGGCATATAATCACGCAATTTTGTCTCACATTTTACTTTCGGACGAGTCTCGATTACTCAATAATGGCTCTGTGAATCGTCACAACATGCACTACTGGAGTGTTGAAAATCCCCACTGGGTGAGACAGGCATGATTTCAGGTGAGATGGGGAGTAAATGTCGGTGTGGTATACTGGTTGATCACCTAAATGCACCATATCTCTTTGAGGAACATTTGACGGGAGCCCGGTACCTACAGTTCCTTCAAGTCCAACTGTCAATGCTGCTAGAAGATGTGCCCATTATGTGAGCGTGTATCCTTCAACACGCTGGAGCTCCACCTCACATGTCAGCAGCTGTTCGCAACCACCTGAATGCTGCACACTGCGGTCGATGGATAGGAAGGGGAGGACCTGTCACCTGGCCTGCTAAATTGCCTGACTTCACTCCAGTCGACTTGATCCTATGGGGCTATTTGAAAGATGTAGTCCTGAATTGTCAATTCAACGGCGTGATGAAATGTGCATTAATGTAGAAGGTCATGTATTTGAACACCTACTTCACTAAGAAACTTGCTCAGTCAAGCGAATTCAGACCCTTAATCATTCTGTGCTCATTCAGCCCTCATCTACAAACGAACCCTGATAGTCTGAACACTACCAAATGAAATAAATAAATAAATAAACAACCAACCAAACAAGGAAATAAACAACCAAACAAATAAACAACCAATCAACCGAACAAATAAATAACCAATCAAACAAATAAATAAACAAATGAACAACCAAACAAATAAACAACCACACAAATAAATAAACAAACAAATAAACAACCAAACAAACAAATAAACAAACTAACAACCAAGCAATCAAACAACCAAGCAATCAAACAACCAAACAATCAAACAGCCACACACACATACAAATAAACAACCAAACAACTAAACAAATAAATAAACAAGCAATTTACCAAACAAACAAACAACCAACCAAACAAATAAATAAGAAAAGGTAATTCAATAAATGTCGTCTCCGTGCTGTAGTGGTCAGCGTGCTTATCTCCCACCCCGGAGGTCCAAGGTTCGATTCCCGGCTCTGCCACGAAATTTTGGAAAAGTGGTATGAGGATTGGAACGGGGTCTACGCAGCCTTGGGTGGTCCAAATGAGTACAGGGGGTTTGATTCCCACCACAGCCATCCTCGAAGTCGTCTTCCGTGGTTCCCACTTCGTCTCCAGGCAAATGCCGGGATGGTACTGTACCCGTATTGTCAAACCAATACTTGTTGAATCCCCCAATGGCAGCTGGATTGTAGAACCTGAATATCCCCGGCTAGAAAAACTCCTAGATCCTACCAACAAGTAGAATGGATAATAGGGCACAAACTATTCCTACCAAGATTGCATTAAGAGAGACCAAAGTGCAATAAATTAAAGACGCTCAAAAGAACTCAAGACTCAAATGAAGAATTATCTCAGAGTAATAGAAACTCTTGAAAACACCCAGAAATGGCCTTCTTAACACAACCTTCCATCACCTTTATAAATTATCACACCATAAGGATTAAAATTAAATCATCAAAATTTATTCAGGATGACATAACACAAGGAACAAGTAGTTCAGTGAAGAACTATATAGCCTATTTTCATACATCCTACTCTTGTTAATTGCCTCTATCAACATACAAAATTTCAGTTTGATTGTTGTAATAGATTCGTAGATATTGACAAGCGTCTAAATATTTCAGATGGTCGCCATGTTGGATTTTTATTTATGTACTATTACAGGAAGATTATTGTGCACATGTGGTATTCAAACTTTAATTGCATCATTAGGTCACATGAAGTAAACAAAAAACGAGATTTATAAATTTCGCACAGGTGCCATCTTGTTGTTATGAAAACAATTGAAATAAATTAGATTCCAGTAGATAAACATTTGTATAAGCATTTAACGTACAAAGTTTCACTTCACTTGGATGGTTAAATCGCGAGAAACGTCCATTCAAATATTTATATTTCGCGTCGCCGCCATGTTGGATTTGTGCCCACCAGGTTACTGAAAGTTCTATTTGTGAACTTATGTTCATAGCCTCTATTAACATAAAATATTCAGTCTGATAGCTGTAAAAGATTCGTAGATATTAAGAACCGTCTAAATATTTCGGATGGTTGCCATTTTGGATTGTTATATTAAACCCTTTGGAAAATAGCATGTAGACAAGATTCAAAATTTCGGGGTCGTAATGGATTCTTGTGAATGTGATTTAGAGGTTTTGCTATCAACATAACTTCCAAGGTTCATAAGGTTAACTTATTATTATTATAAAGCCAAGAAAACAACAGGATCTACTAACAAAATGAAATTTATTAACTGAATCAAACATAAAAAGGAAAACTATAACCACCCTTTTATTGTTCACTCGCGTGAACAGATCTAACACTGACCAGCCTGACGTACCATGACGACACGGCATGACAGCTGTCAACAAGCATTGTGACTGAAATGTCACTTAAGTCAAAGTAACAAAAGAAAACGGATCACAAGATCCAAATATAACAAACAAATAAAAAGTACAAAAATTTAATATTTATGAGCGACACGGGTTTTAAGACTAGTTCAAGTAATGAGCATTTTGACGGGCGCTCGTTTCCGACCAAAACAGTTGGTTCGGGAACGGACTCCGTACTGCGAAGGACGAATTACGGAAATGTGGGAACAACAATTACATATTTATATACACTACTGACATGCTCTAACCTTAGATTACCACAACCAAATACACGTGTGTATTATTTAAAATAAGGGCTGCGGAATTACCGACTTATACCTTAAACACTAGGAAGGCATAACATGACATGAACAGGTTTGGCCGGTTGCCAAATTATATTTATATGAATACAATGGCCTTGAAAATAAGAGCCAACAACAACAAAATACAACTTTTAATTTTCACGCCGGAAAGTTTGGCGTTTTAAAACAATGAACAAATAAGTCGTAGTAATGATAAAAGAAACTTGGATCGACAACATGGCAACTTCCCAAATTAAACCAAATAAAATAACCTTAACTCATTAGGCTTTAAAGCAAACATAACGTGTCATAACGAGCTGGAGACAACCGGGCCTGTTATCGCATCACCGAGAGAGTGGCTGATTTCTTCCCCCAAGTAGTAATTAGTGCCATGCTAAATATAGATTCTGGCCCAAAGCCAGCGTACAGCACCTTTGCTAATCGCCACCTGTTAAACGCGTACAAATAAATAACACATTATCTCAAAACATCCTCTCAGGGATTTTTAAGAATACATTCCCAGGTCAAACTTATCCCCACGGATAACTAGTTTGCCGGAATGATATCGCAGTCATGGACAGGCTTTACCTCTCCTCATCATCATCACTTACACCCAAAAATACGTGGCACATTTCTCGAAGATCTCGTCGTAGCATTAATCAGCACACCCCTCAGATAATGACACACAACATGTCCAAATGACAATAAAGAATAAATAACAGGATCAGTCCTAGCCCGAGTTATCAAAGCAACAAAATGCAAATATTCCCCCCACGTAGTAATTAGTTTAACATATCATTAAATCAGTCCATTTATCATTGTCGTTCCTAGGTTCTCATTCATGGCTACACTTTTTATAGATACGTTAATCGATGCGGCCATTTCGCTATAAGAATTACGTATACATAAGGAAAACATTTAAATTACAAAATTTACTGTACAACATAATTGTCACGCAATGCCAAAATTTACTACACGCATGTCAGTTAAGAAATCAAACCCTGAAATTTAAATTAAACCACACAAATAAAATCTATACAAAGTTCCACACATCTCTCGCGATTCCCCTCGTCCAAAATCAATAAATCAATTTTTTAATACTCATCACTTAAACTGCTTTCCAGAGGCCTCCCGCCTCGTCAATTCCCATCATTAGGCCGTTAGCCCATAACACTGATGGTAATGGAGGATGAAGCTTGCTGTCTTCTCTCCATGGTCGACATTTTGCTGCTGTTAAAACACAATTAAATCAAAGTTTTTAAACTGTTCTATCTGCGTTCTAAGTATTTTATTTCCTCAGATCGTCCTATGCAGAATCGTCGACTTTCCCTATTCTATGGCTAATTGCCATCTCACAATTTATGAAAATTTCCAACTTCGTTGCCGACACACAACTATAATTTTAAAACCATATCGTCTTAAGGACGTCTTAAATGACTGTCGAAGAATAATTAGGAGTGCCTCGGTTCATCTCAGACATTTGTATATATACAGAAAGCCTAAAGTTTCAATGGTGGGAGAAAAACAGCTCCTCAATATTTTAAGTAATGGGCCTATAATTATGTGTGACCTCTCAAAAATCTTGTATTTTCTCACAGGTCGCGAATCTGCCGTCGAACAAGCAAACCGATCGCTAGATCTTTTTATATCCGATTGCCGCGCAAAACACACTGACGCTATGTTCTGGCGTCATGTTTTCTTATTGGTCAGATAAGTTGGCGTTGGAGCTCTGACCTTACAAATCCCGCCCTTATATTGACGTCACGACTATTCTCCTCTCTCTCACTCCTTGCCTTGTACGCAGCATTTTGCCCTTTTATGGTCACGTACGCCACAGCGTCATATCTGATTTTCTCAGAAATCCAAGAATAACATTGGTTGTGAAACTATTGGTCATTTCCAGCCAGCACGTAGCATGTCTTACCAAGTCCAGATTTCTTGCTACATCAATATTACTCAAATATCCAGCATATCATGTATTTAGTATTTCCATCGTTTTTATTAATATGAAACATTATTATTGGACACAATGATAAGGGTTCATCTGACCCCTAGTTGATGAAATTCGAACTCAAATGAAGTCGAATTTCACATCCCCTACTTTTCTGGCTCAAATTTGAAGTTGCTGGTCACCCTCAAATATAATGACTGTCCGCCTCTGTCTGTTTCAGTAGCCGTCTCGTTCCAAACTCATTAGGAAATTCCTGTATACTTATGCCCTCCGGCCTCTTTCCTTGCTACTCGTCTCCCCTCTCACTCTTTCAAAACATCAACATATTCATTAACGACTTCCGCCTGAACTTGTAAACACGTCAGAGCTGTCTTTCGAGCGCAATCACCACTAGAGTACCCCCGTATCTTATGTTGTATGTTATCACGCGAATGTTTAATTTGCTGCAGTAACATTATTTCTCGGTTCGTATGGCTCTCTCTGATGATACAATTTTAAATGTGAACTATTATACACTGCCATGTTTCCTGTGCTCACCTCTCGGACTCTGTAGGCGTTGTTACCTAAATTCGTAACCCCTAGTTGAACTTCCTTAAGCCGCTCCTGTCTCTTCTTCATTTTCCCTTCTTCTTCTCCGATTCCCGTACAATAACTTTTTTTTTTACCATATTTCGAGACCCTTGCCTGACACGGTCTGCGAATCTCTCCTGCTATTCTTCTGTTTCCTATTGTCGGCTGCTCTATTTTCTTCTTCTCCATGCAGCTCCTCCAAATATCTCTGGGTTTCTACATGCATGGCCTCCAACATTTGATGTGTTCCGTTTTCCTCCTCGTGGTTGTCGGGATTCTTCCGCCGATCTATCGCTCTTTCCCATTTATCATTATTTCCTTCCATGTTACGTGGCTCCTCCAGGTACTGTTGCGGGTCAGCGTGTCTCTCGTTCCAATTTCTCTGATCATCCCTTGGATCCGATTGCTCGTTAAACCGCTGGTTATTTTGTGCGTTATGTTGCTGGTTGTAACGCCTATTGTCTCTGGGCCTATATTGTTGATTATAGTGTCCTCCACGCCATCCTCGATTGTAAGGTGCGTTATTATTATTCCTATTGTATGACGTTTGGTATCTCCGATTATCTCGCCACTGCTGATTGTTTGTGTTCCGGTAGCGGTTAGTTCCTTCCTGATTGTTATGGTTTCTGTCCCTATTTTCGTATCTCGGTTGAGATCTCGGCTCATATTCTTCGGTGCTCTGCCGTCTTTGGTTATCCCCAGTGTTTGTAGCTTGCGACCTCGTGTTTTTGTTCGGTGTCTTGACTACTTCGACTGCATTAACTAACTCTATCTGTCTCTTCTCTCTCGGGTTGATGTAATTAGTGGTTTCATCTATCTTCCTTAATACCTCTTCTGCCTGGACCACGGTCGTAATATTTGCCGCCACCAAGAATTGCTGAACGCTAATAGGCATTTGCTTTCCTATAGTAGTTATTAGCTCCATTTCGCTCGGGGGATTATCAAGATCCTGCAATTTGACAAGTTGCATGGCGAAAAAATCTGCATATTTCGTCTGATGCGTGGAATGGTATTTGCGCGAGTATAAGTCCATTCGCAAGCTTTGTTGATACGACCCACTCCAGTATTTGCTCAGGAAGGCCTTGTGGAAACCTTCCATTGATTTAAATGTGTTCTTAAATCCAAGATACCAGGTAAGTGCTGAGCCCGCCAAAAATTTTTCAACCATTCTTAATTGTCGCGTTGAGCTAACATTTTGGTCCGAAAAATATTCTGTCAGTTCCCTTAAGAAAGCTTTAGGTGTCCCTCCGCTCTCTGGTAAAAACTTATTCGGTTTAAATTCGTTTCCACGGATGACTTGTATAACTTGCGTGGGAAGTTGTGTGTTTTGAGGTGTCGAGCTACGACCCTCATAATTCTGGAATGCTTGCGTGTCTACCGTTCTTGGACTTTGCCCAAGCTCGTGGCTGTCTATTGTGTGCTCTCTTTCCGCATTCTCCCCTTTCCCCTTTTCCATTAGTGTCGCAAACATCGTATTATGTCCAAGTGACTGCAACTCCGATTTTATCATGCGGTCCTCTTGAATTTGAAATCTTAACTTCATATTTTCTTCTAACGCCTGTATTTTCGCGTTATTTTCCCCTAGCTTCTTGCTTAATGCGAGCCGTTCATCTTTCGAATCAGCGCTCATCTTGGTCCAATCTTTCCTAATAGTATCCTTCAATTTAACAAAGCGTTTTTCGACTTCCTGTTGATTAGCCTCCTGATTATCTTCAAGTTTATCTATCCTTTCTCCCAGAGAAATGTTGTTCTGTTCTAATGTTTGTTTAATTTCTTCCTGGTCAATTTCTAACTTTTTCCATTTCTTAATTGATTGTATTTCTAATTTGTTGAGTTCCGTCACTAAGCCCGTGATATTGTTATCTACTGTAATTATCTGATCTTGCATACCCTGTGTCCCTCGTTCGATCATCTCAAACCTTTTTTCTAAGTTTGTGTGTGCTTCTTTGATTTCAGATGAGCTGGTCAAACACGCTTGCTCGATTTGTGCTAGTTTTGCCATAACAGTCTCATCCATTCCTTTTATTTCCTTTTTAAACGAATCTTCGATACCTTTTATTATTCCTAATTGTTTGGTATTGTTAGTGCTAACGTCCTTTGCTAATTGGATTAGCTGTTCTTTTGTGTGCTCTTTGATTTCTACCGTTAGCGCAGCTAGATTTTGAGTGTTCCTTTCGTCTTGTGCGTTTAACATTTCATTGTTTTTCTCAGACTGCCTATGTAATTGTTCACTAACCAGAATGTTTTGTGTAGCGATTTTCTGATTTATATTCTCGTTAACTTCAGATAGTTTTGTGTTTAACTGTGTCTGTATTTCTTCCGATTGTTTATTTATAGCAGCTAACTGTGTCTGCGTTTCTGTCGATTGTTTATTTATGGCCGTTAACTGTGTCTGCGTTTCTGTCGATTGTTTATTTATGGCCGTTAACTGTGTCTGCGTTTCTTCACTATTTGCCGCTAACTGTGTCTGTATTTCATTGGTTATGTCTTTTCTCATCTCACTAAGTTGTTCTCGCGTACGAGCGGATGCTAGTTCAATCACTTCGCGAATTTCTCCCAGAGTTGCCATCACAACAATAATATATTTGAGACATAGGGAAATGACATAAGGGCGGAGCCCTGGATACGCGCGCTCACATATATTAAATATACACACATTAACCCTTTACATACTCAGTTCATTTACTTTAAATTACTCCCACAAACTATAGCATCACTGAGTATAATTTACTTATTATTCCATTTAATTTTAACCCTTTGATTCAGTTATAATCTTCCTGACCTTACTTTACTTACAAATTTTAACCAATTAATAGAGTATTAATTAGTTTTTAAGGTCTAACCTTCCTGTCAAATAATTCTTTGAGTTTGGCTTTTCTACACAAAGCTAATTTAATTTTATTGGGCGCCTGGAACAGTTTGTTCTAATTTTAATCAAAGTTCAAACACTTAACTTGTTCCACATTTACTTTCTTGCAAACTCCATGACTTTATATTTTCAAACATTTGGCGGTACTATCTTCGCCTAACTTACGTTAATAAACTTATCACATGCCGGTGATCTATTTTTTTTACTCTAAAACACAAATGCCACACGTTCGGAAGCCAAAGTAACTCTTATAAACCCTTTGGAAAATAGCATGTAGACAAGATTCAAAATTTCGGGGTCGTAATGGATTCTTGTGAATGTGATTTAGAGGTTTTGCTATCAACATAACTTCCAAGGTTCATAAGGTTAACTTATTATTATTATAAAGCCAAGAAAACAACAGGATCTACTAACAAAATGAAATTTATTAACTGAATCAAACATAAAAAGGAAAACTATAACCACCCTTTTATTGTTCACTCGCGTGAACAGATCTAACACTGACCAGCCTGACGTACCATGACGACACGGCATGACAGCTGTCAACAAGCATTGTGACTGAAATGTCACTTAAGTCAAAGTAACAAAAGAAAACGGATCACAAGATCCAAATATAACAAACAAATAAAAAGTACAAAAATTTAATATTTATGAGCGACACGGGTTTTAAGACTAGTTCAAGTAATGAGCATTTTGACGGGCGCTCGTTTCCGACCAAAACAGTTGGTTCGGGAACGGACTCCGTACTGCGAAGGACGAATTACGGAAATGTGGGAACAACAATTACATATTTATATACACTACTGACATGCTCTAACCTTAGATTACCACAACCAAATACACGTGTGTATTATTTAAAATAAGGGCTGCGGAATTACCGACTTATACCTTAAACACTAGGAAGGCATAACATGACATGAACAGGTTTGGCCGGTTGCCAAATTATATTTATATGAATACAATGGCCTTGAAAATAAGAGCCAACAACAACAAAATACAACTTTTAATTTTCACGCCGGAAAGTTTGGCGTTTTAAAACAATGAACAAATAAGTCGTAGTAATGATAAAAGAAACTTGGATCGACAACATGGCAACTTCCCAAATTAAACCAAATAAAATAACCTTAACTCATTAGGCTTTAAAGCAAACATAACGTGTCATAACGAGCTGGAGACAACCGGGCCTGTTATCGCATCACCGAGAGAGTGGCTGATTTCTTCCCCCAAGTAGTAATTAGTGCCATGCTAAATATAGATTCTGGCCCAAAGCCAGCGTACAGCACCTTTGCTAATCGCCACCTGTTAAACGCGTACAAATAAATAACACATTATCTCAAAACATCCTCTCAGGGATTTTTAAGAATACATTCCCAGGTCAAACTTATCCCCACGGATAACTAGTTTGCCGGAATGATATCGCAGTCATGGACAGGCTTTACCTCTCCTCATCATCATCACTTACACCCAAAAATACGTGGCACATTTCTCGAAGATCTCGCCGTAGCATTAATCAGCACACCCCTCAGATAATGACACACAACATGTCCAAATGACAATAAAGAATAAATAACAGGATCAGTCCTAGCCCGAGTTATCAAAGCAACAAAATGCAAATATTCCCCCCACGTAGTAATTAGTTTAACATATCATTAAATCAGTCCATTTATCATTGTCGTTCCTAGGTTCTCATTCATGGCTACACTTTTTATAGATACGTTAATCGATGCGTCCATTTCGCTATAAGAATTACGTATACATAAGGAAAACATTTAAATTACAAAATTTACTGTACAACATAATTGTCACGCAATGCCAAAATTTACTACACGCATGTCAGTTAAGAAATCAAACCCTGAAATTTAAATTAAACCACACAAATAAAATCTATACAAAGTTCCACACATCTCTCGCGATTCCCCTCGTCCAAAATCAATAAATCAATTTTTTAATACTCATCACTTAAACTGCTTTCCAGAGGCCTCCCGCCTCGTCAATTCCCATCATTAGGCCGTTAGCCCATAACACTGATGGTAATGGAGGATGAAGCTTGCTGTCTTCTCTCCATGGTCGACATTTTGCTGCTGTTAAAACACAATTAAATCAAAGTTTTTAAACTGTTCTATCTGCGTTCTACGTATTTTATTTCCTCAGATCGTCCTATGCAGAATCGTCGACTTTCCCTATTCTATGGCTAATTGCCATCTCACAATTTATGAAAATTTCCAACTTCGTTGCCGACACACAACTATAATTTTAAAACCATATCGTCTTAAGGACGTCTTAAATGACTGTCGAAGAATAATTAGGAGTGCCTCGGTTCATCTCAGACATTTGTATATATACAGAAAGCCTAAAGTTTCAATGGTGGGAGAAAAACAGCTCCTCAATATTTTAAGTAATGGGCCTATAATTATGTGTGACCTCTCAAAAATCTTGTATTTTCTCACAGGTCGCGAATCTGCCGTCGAACAAGCAAACCGATCGCTAGATCTTTTTATATCCGATTGCCGCGCAAAACACACTGACGCTATGTTCTGGCGTCATGTTTTCTTATTGGTCAGATAAGTTGGCGTTGGAGCTCTGACCTTACAAATCCCGCCCTTATATTGACGTCACGACTATTCTCCTCTCTCTCACTCCTTGCCTTGTACGCAGCATTTTGCCCTTTTATGGTCACGTACGCCACAGCGTCATATCTGATTTTCTCAGAAATCCAAGAATAACATTGGTTGTGAAACTATTGGTCATTTCCAGCCAGCACGTAGCATGTCTTACCAAGTCCAGATTTCTTGCTACATCAATATTACTCAAATATCCAGCATATCATGTATTTAGTATTTCCATCGTTTTTATTAATATGAAACATTATTATTGGACACAATGATAAGGGTTCAATATGTATGTACCATTGAAGAAAATGTATTGCTTAGCTTCATTATTCAAAACTTTCACTTCGATCGCATGATTACGAAACAAGAAATAAAAACTTAATTTTAAAATTTCGCACAGCCGCCACCTTGAGGTTATGTAAACAAGTGAACTAAATTTGATGCCAATGCATTACAATATGTATAATCATTAATTGTACCACTTTTCATTGCGCTCAGATGGTTAAATCTTGAGAAATGTATATTAAAATGTTTCAAATTCACTTTGCCGCCATGTTCGTTTTGTACCTTACAGGTTTTTGAAAGTTACATAGATAAACTTGTAGCAGTGCCCGTTATCACCGTACAAAATTCTGGGGTGATATCAGTAATTGTTTTGGAGATATAAAATGCCAGTGAAATGTTTCGCACAGCCGCCATTTTGAGGTTATGTAAACAACTGAACTAAATTAGACGCCAGTGCATTACAATGTGTATAAACATTTGCTGTTCCATGTTTCATTACGTTTGGATGGTTAAATCGCGATAAAAGTCTATTTGAAAGTCTCAAATTCGCTTGGCCGCCATGTTGGTTTTGTAGTTACTGAGTTTTTGAAAGTCTCATAGGTGAACTTCAAGTAGTGCCGTTTATCACCGTACAAGGTTTCAGGGTGATATCGGTAATAGTTTCGGAGATATTGAATGCTGGTGAAATATTTCGCACAGCCACCATGTTGGATTGGTGAGACGTAATAAAGTTTGAAGGGTACGGTCAGGGTCGGCCGAAATGTGGTTATGTCCTTACCGACTTTCATTGAAATCGCTCCAGCCGTTCAGAATTTATTAGGGGGGGGGGAGGGGGGCACACACACACACACGGACAAAAGGTGATCTCATAAGCCTATTTTTTCATAAAATGAAAATAGGCTAAAAATAGCAATGTTACGAAAAGAAAATATACTGACACAAAGCAAATTCAAAGAATGAAGTCATGAACTATCCAACGTCCCATTGGACTTGTAGGTAATGTTGCGTTTAAAACCACTCAAATATACTGTAGTCACAATATATACAAGGAAAGCGATCTATAAACCTATTGAGATCATTATCATTATATTCCAAGATCAAAAAATCTCACATTTATTTTAAATAATTATGTACAAATTTACACTTCTGTGTACACCCTTAAACGCATTTGTAATACACACTTATTGCTTTCACCATCCATATTTGCCTGTTTCGTTTATCATGTTTCAATTATACGTAGTAATTATTTTCAGGATTAATTCAGCCAAGCAATGAAGCTAAGAAGAATATTGACGTCATAGTCATTATAATTATCAAATAAGGATGACTAAGAATACCTCTGCTGGCTTCGCTGATTAAATTTCATGTTGGATTTGTTAATTATATTTCCATATAACTCTTCAACCTGTACTTCGAATAAACTCTGTCACAAACACATTCTCACTGCTTAAAAATCCACTATAGCACGATTTAATAACCATTAATGTCACACCTGACATTCACAATACAGTTACATTAACTTCAATACCACCAATACTTTCCTGTAGATTTCACCAAAAAATCTTACTAATATTAGCTATCATCAGCTCAATTAACACGTACTTGATATCGTACTGTTTTCATAAATACCATATATTATCGACGGATGTATATAAATAACACCTTCATGGTGACCAATAAACTCTTAAACGCATCGAGTAACATCATTAATATCACGCATATCATTATGCCGATCCAAAATTTATAACATCTTTGCACATAGTTTAAATTGTTGAAAATGCATTACATATTCATTTCCAATGAATTATAGTAGCTTTGCCTTTCAAAATATTCTTCGTCGTATTTTAATAATAATAATAATAATAATAATAATAATAATAATAATAATTGACTCACAAACGCACTTTCAGAAATATTGTTAACAGATTGAAAGTTAATCGAGATTAAATTCTCATTCTAAAATTGATCCATCATAATCAACCCTACACCATGAAATCCTCCAGGCACAAAGTCCTCATGAGATCATTAGAAGTCAAAATAATCAGAATCGAATAGAACTTTCCCCAACTCAAATGCAATCGGAAAAGAACAACGATGTATTGTACACCATGGATCCATGTAACATAAGTTATTCTACTGTTTATCTATTAGAAGTCATCGCTGATTAAAGTCATTCAAAAGAGTAAAGAGTTTTTCAAAATTGAGAATGATCAACACCTCTCTTCATAAACAAAATTCCTACCACAAAAGCTCATGAGAGTGAGTTTCAAAGGTAATTCTCCAATAAATAGCTTCCAACATCAACGCAGATCAAAACATCAATTTGAGATAAAACCCGAAATGTTCGTCAAAATTTCATCAAAGTTCATCATAATTACAGATCAAGTTCATCTTCTTCAAGAATACGCAAGTCTTCTTCCTAACGGTTTTCTTCACAACGATTAAAACTATTCATTATAATTTAATTAAATTGAAAAACATAATATTAATAATAAAATTAATTCAAAAAAGTCAAAATTGAAATAGGGATGCGTTCTGTTATTCGAATCAAAATCCGATTGTAAATGTGGCCAGCCACGAAAGAGATATCGAACCTGTACCACACCTCAATAATGCTAAATGAAAAGAAAAGGAATGGCAATCATGGTTACTTCAAAATACCTTACTCTACTACTACTGAGATAATGGATTTCCTTCTACCTTGAGATGATTCTGGAAGCCAGCATACAATAGGAATATATGCCATCGTCTCGTCCTAATGCCATACAGTATGCCCATCCAACCATCCTGGATTCGAACTGGGAAACCTCTCACGTTCCACCGGTTCAACCCTCGAAATCGGACTGCATCACCGCTACAATTGTGGCCTCGTACACCCGATAGTTGACTCCATCTCTCTTGGCAGAAGTTCACAATATCGTAGAAGTATTTCAGCATTTGAGTATTGCCGTGGTTTAGATCCACTCCTTTCATAATTTCGAAAATCTCGAATTCCATACTCGAAAACATCTCTAGTTGCCTCAAATGCATTTCTAGGTTACTCACGAAGATTCATGCTTCCACTTTGCGTGTAGTGTTCATGTCATAATTTAGCCGACCCTGGCTATGGATTCACTCATTATTTGACCTATTCCTCTCGACGTCTTATTATAAACATCTCGTAGAATTGTAGACGATGTAATTATATGACGTGTTCTATCGTCGAAGTATATGCTCAAAGTTCAATGTCACAGCTGATATCATTCGATATAGTGTTGGAATACAAGTCCGTCGTAGCATGAACTAAGCATGTATTGCTGCTTGTAAGTTTCAATTCAAATACACGTAAATTTGTGAAGTGTTCCAGTCCACACAATCTCAACATAAACTTAACTGAGAATTATAAAGTCTTAATACACAAGTGGAGCCTCCGTGGCTCAGGCGGCAGCACGCCGGCCTCTCACCGCTGAGTCCGTGGTTCAAATCCCGGTCACTCCATGTGAGATCTGTGCTGGACAAAACGGAGGCAGACAGGTTTTTCTCCGGGTACTCCGGTTTTCCCTGTCAAAATTTCATTCCAGCAACACTCTCCACTATCATTTCATTTCATCTGTCATTCATTTAATCATAGCCCCAGAGGAGTGTGACAGGCTTCGGCAGCCGGCACAGTTCATATCCTCGCCGCTAGACCGGGGCTTCATTCATTCCATTCCTGACCCGGTCGGAGACTGGAAGCAGGATGTGGATTTTCATTTTTCAATACACAAGTATCGCCGAATATTATAAGAGTCACGAAAAACTTCCTCACTCACGCTATAAGTATCTTCTTCTGTCACACAAAATATCTATCACCGCGATTCTTCTCGCCCGCACACGTCAAACGTACAGTTTCTTTCCGATGTGAATTGTTTCGATACACGTGAATATCTGACTTGCCTGCTGGCCCAGTGGCTTGCAGGAAGACAGCAGATTCCCCCACTCCTCTGTGTCGAATATCGATGTATATCGCACATATATAAGGATATCTTACGCCATTCACAGCGTCAATCCTGACAAACATTCAAATGAATAAACGTCATGGTATTATGAGCTAACTTCTTGTACCGATGAAACTGCAAATACAGCTCTTGGTTCCTTTTAATCAATATAATAACACTCCAAGCGTGCGTTTCGATATGGGTGACAGGTATATCGATCGCTGGCAATCTGAGCTCGAGGCTTTGTCGTCTGCCGTATTCGTCTGCTACAACCTTGAACTAGCACAGGAATTCGGAAATCTCCCTAGCTTTCAATTGTCCACATTCCCAGCTGGTTGTGACATAACAAACATCTCGTAATCTTACGTCTTGCAGTGTCTCAGTGCACTGTTTGATAAATTCATGAACTAGCGACTATAAAATAACGACACAGTACTGACCCCGAATTTTAAGAGCGCTGTGTAGAAAAATGTCATTATTTTAAATCTCATGCTAGGCAATAACCCAGGAAGATTGATAGTTGGAATTGTGCAAGAGACGTGTATTTCGAGATAAGGGAGATGACTCACATAGCAACACAAAAGAGAAATTTGATTTTCAGTGGAAATCAAAATTGAAAGGAAGTTTTGGCTAAAATTGGTCTTGATACATGTTGCCATTTTACCGAGGATATTGCCGTAGCAACAAGAGCGAGAAATTACGTGATTGGCTGATGCTTTGGAAGGAGTATAAAGAGGGAGGTGACTACGAGCACAATAGCTTCTCATTGGAATGTGATTTAGAGATATAATTACTAATAATGTTGTGATTCAGCATTATTAACATGGAAATACGCAGAATGCAAATAAGAATATTTCCATCACTTTTAAAATGAAGATAAGTAAAAAGAAGATTGGAGTCATTTTATAAGGCCAATGTTTCCCGCATAAATGCGATGGCGCGGAAGTATGACATTTAGGTGGGGAGATGCAAGCGAGAATCGAGGTTATTATATTGTCACGCGTCGAGTAGTGAAGACGTGAAAGTTTGATCGAGCCCAGAGCGGGGCTATCGCGAGTCCATGACTTTGGCATTCAACCAAGTTCACGACAGTAGTGTGGGCCATTATTATTATTATTGAAGGCCGGACATTAAATAAAGTTAACTGTGGCCCTGAAAAGGACTCGGTTGATGTTTCTGGTGTGAAAGGATCAGGCGTCAGAGAATGTTGATTAATTCTCTGTCGTTGCCCAGGGTACGGCCGGCTTGGATGACATTCAGAAAGAACAATTTAAGCATTGCGGCTTAAAAACAAAGGAATGGATACTCCAGCTCTTCAATAACTGCATGAAGAATTATCAAATTCCAAAGATATGGTGGAAGAGCCGTGTGATAGCTTTGCTGAAACCTGGCATAGAAGGGGACAATCCAAAGAACTTCAGACCAGTTGCACTCCTGCGTCACCTCTACAAACTACTAGAAAGAATGATTTTGAATCGCCTTATACCCGTAATTGATCCTCTGCTCATACCTGAACAAGGTGGATTTCGTCCCGGAAAAAGCTGTACTGGACAGTTGCTGAAACTTACGCAGTTCATAGAAGATGGTTTCGAAGCAGCTAAGGTAACTGGAGTGACATTTGTCGATTTATCGGCTGATAATCATCAGCTTCTATTTGCTAAGGTCTACACGCTGACTATGAATTCCAGCCTAACCAGGTTCATTGCTACTCTCCTGCAGAATCGGAAATATTTTGTGGACTTCCAGGGGCAACGCAGCCGATGGAGACTACAGAAGAATGGCCTACCCCAAGGAAGTGTTCTAGCTCCATTTCTGTTCAATGTGTATACAAATGACCAGCCGATAGCTCCCAACACCAGGAGTTTCTTGTACGCTGACGATCTCGCTCTTACTACACAGTGTAAGGATTTTGAATCGGTGGAGAACAACCTCGCGAGTGCCCTTAAGGATCTGTCCAAATATTATATCGCAAATCAACTGAAACCAAATCCCTCCAAGACACATGTATGTGCCTTTCACTTGAGAAACAGGGAAGCATTTCGTAAACTGAAGGTAATATGATCAGGAGTGGAACTGAAAACTTGTTACTCCCCAAAATTTCTAGGAGTGACACTGGACAGCGCTCTTTTCTACAAGAAACACTGTTTGAACACCAAGTCAAAAGTTCACACCAGGAATAACCTTTTGAGGAAACTGGTCGGATAACAATGGGGTAGTCAACCTGACACTATTCGAACATATGCAATGGCATTGTGTTATTCCGCTGCTGAGTACGCCTGCCCGGTTTGGTATAACTCAACTCATGCTAAACAGGTAGACGTAGCTCTCAATGAAACGTGTAGAACTATAACTGGATGCTTAAGATCAACACCTTCAGAGTGCCTTTACCAGCTCGCAGGAATAGCACCACCCTCTATTCGACGAGAAATAGCTGGAAAAAGGAAAGGAAGACAATTGTCCAGGAAGCAACCCATCCTCTACAAGGGCATGAACTACATGCTCAGAGGCTGAAGTCTAGGAAGAGTTTCCTAGGAACATCCAAAGAATTGAAGACTACATGTGAAAAAGCCAGGCTAGAATTATGGAAAGCTAAGGAATCTCCTCTCCTGGGATAGCCGAAACTTTACCTCCTGGTCATGATCAAGATTGGTTAACATGGAAATCCCTGAATAGATTAAGATCAAGAGTGGGCAGATCTAAGATCAATCTTGCAAAGTGGGGCTACATTAAGGAAGATGGCATTCAGTGTGACTGTAGTGGAGATAAGACTGTGAAACATATGCTTCAGTTTAGACTGTGCCCGTCCTCCTGCAGAGAAGATGAACTTTATGAAACATCGCAGAATGCAGTGGAAGTGGCCAAGGTTTGGTCAAATATTATATAATGTCTGAAATCATAGTATTTGTATCTATGTTTTATTTCATTTGTTCTGACTCTAGAATAATAATAATTAAGTAAAGTTAGTTTGAAGTCACTACAGGCTACAAAGAACAGTATTTAAAGCCAGTGAAAGTTAAGAATTGTCTTCGACGTTTTAATATACAGCAGCAATTATATTTCAACGATATAATAGTGAAATTTTACGAACATTGAAGCAGCATTTAATATTATATAACATTCTTCTGCGGAGAATATTTCGGTGGTAATAAATGAACATTGTGTACAGCATAATAGTATTATACGTAGTTGAAGCGAATAAGTTACAGTACAGCAGAAATATTACACATCTAATATTAACATGATTCTACAAACATTGACTGCAAACATTTGTAGTGAAATTATTCATCATAATTATAATTTCCACTATGTCAGACATTCTTAAGTTGAGAAGAATGTTATACTTCAACGATAGCGAGGTAGTTATGGGAGCTTAATCAATATGCGTAAGGAACGTGATGTGCATTGAAGAAGAGACTATTTGGAGTAACTAACTATCTACAAAATTCTAAATTATGGAGAAACTTTGAACAAAGCTACATTTACAATGATCAACTTTAAAGTGAAGAAGAATAAACATCTAAGATCAACGCTAAGAAGAGACGAATAAGATGGGATCAGGGTCATTACTCGATCCAATGCTTGAAAACGGGTCCGAGTCGAATCCAGATTCCAGGATGTTGCAGTTCGAGTCCCGACTATACAGTTTGAGTCCCGACAATGCAGTTCATTTGGAGGAAGGAGATTGGAGGCAGAAGAATAGCAGAATGGAGGAAACTGTACATTACAGTATTTTCTATTTTCAAAGATCGTCTAGATTCGGCAAAGGTAGAAGAAGATATCATTATGTAGTTTGTTTGGTAGTTTGAATTTATTTTGGAGCAGACCATTTCACCAATGTTTTGGTAACTTAATATTTCATTGAATTTAAAGGAAAAGTTAGGGATATTTTATGATCCGTAATTAATTTAACAGTTTAAAAATATTCGTTAATTTTATCTACGATTTGGATTGGATATTTGGTGATGAATTTAGATATTTGCGATTTTGAATTTAAGAATGTTTTCTTAAATTCATTAATATTTTTGTTTGAAATAATAACGTTGGGAATTTTAACGTAGGAAGAATATTAGTTAGGATGAAGATACTACGAAGAAGGTCAATTATAAATCATTGACTTCATGTTTTATTTTATGACGACGATCTAGGAAAGAATATTTGCGATGATTGAACTTTATGTTATGTTTGATATAACAATTATTAGGACTGGAGATACACTTGAATGCATAATAATTTGGATCTATGGACGTCATCTAAAGAATTTGTTCTTTAGTAAGACTAGTCAAGTCGTTACGATAGTTCCATTTTGATGAGTAGACACTTTTAATATATCAGATTTAGGTGAATCGTGATATGTTGAACAACGAGAATTTTAGTGAAACTTTTGCAACAATAATGTTATTGTTGTTGACATTTAAATATTACTTTGAAGCAATAAGATATGACCAGTGAAGTGTTAAATAATTGTATACTTATTAAATATTAACAACTATTGTTTTAAACATAGTAACTACGAAAGTAAACCAAGGAAGTTCATGCACTGTAATATAAGGTCAAGATAAATAAAAGTATTAAGACAACGAAGAAAATAAATATTGTGAAGATCGTATTGAATTAATATTGAAGTAGAGAACTAGTGTGAAAGTTCTGATGTAACGTTTATAGTAACATGTAAGTTTTTTATATGAGAAATAAATGCCGTGCATGCATTTATTATTGTAATGAGAGAGTATCAGCGAAGATATTAAGCTCTAATACGTAGTGCAAACGTATTATGGAGGATTTGATTTATATAGAAAGAAGTGGTAAGGCTTTTTAGAGTTATTTTACGGAAGCTCTGATACGTAGTATAACCGTATTATGGAGGATTGTGAAGCATTATAGAACAGTATTGTTGCAAGAAGAGTATAAGATCAAAGTATTAGTATTTAATTGACTTACAGTATAAATGAGAGGAAAGAGTTGGCGGAAAGATGTAGTGAACTGATTTTTCACTATTGGTTTGTTAATTCTATTAACATATTAACAAGATTTAGACAATGTATACGTATGAACTTAATTGCTTGGCCATATCAGCTCGGAAGTGGAATCTCTACTTAGTATAAAACGAAGTCCCCGATTCTTGGATGTTACGGGTAAACTCGAGAACCACTGGATGGATTTTGATGCGGTTTTCACCATTCTGTAAAGGATATCTCGAGAATGATTTCTGTAGAAAATAATTTATTAATGATCAAAGGAACGATTTAATTGGAAAAGTCGAAAAAAAAACTGGCGTCCGAGCGCTTTGTAATCTTACGCTGGGCAAATCGTTAAAAATATCTAAATACTATGAGTGTAAGAATTATTCACCATTAAAAGTTCTACAAAAAGTCCGTGAGAGCATATGTCTATCTTCGATACACCGCCCACTATAAGTGTATTAACGTTTTAATTTCTTCCAACCGTGTCCATTCAACTACTGAGGCGACAGTTTACGAGCTAGCTAAGGGCGAGTCTATCATCCCTGTTACAGCCTAGCTAACGGGCGAACCTTTTGCCCCAGATACAGCCAGCAGCAAACCGTTGAGTAGTGTTGAGTTAAGACTTCTGAGAAGGGTGGTTGTGGTTGGAGTTTCCCTGGAAGTGCAACTCGGGTTTTCTTCGTTTCGCCTGTGAATCACAGTCAATTTAAGATTGGACGGAAGGGGGATTAGATTATAGTACATTTTACTGATTGACGTATAATCTCTACTTAGGCTGTGACCCAATACTCAAGTTGTCTGCTATTGACTAGCTGCTAGCTACTATGTGCTATGTGCTATGCACTACGGAGATTTGGGACATGTCTGCTTGATCACAGCCTCCTTCATAGACTTGTGTTCTGAAACGCACTGGACTTACATGCTGGTACCAAACCAACACTCAAGCTGGCGGTGATCTGCTACTCCTTGTAAGCTCTTTGCACTTTCATCAGCTGTTTTAAATAAACAATACATGAACGATACGATCATGGATGCGCCAAGAAGATCACTTTTTAGCCCAGCCCTAATTATGGTTTGTGTTTGGCTTAAGTCAAAGACAACCAACGATTTACATAACCTACAATTCCGATAAGCTACAATTTCTATAACATCCTTGACGTAGTCGACAATCTAGCATGCACTTTCGTTCACTAGCAACTACAGACTTGATTGCTATGTGCTAAACAGTATTGGATCACGACTTCTGACGTCACATCCGGTAAAGCAGTCGACTATCTAGTTCACTACGGCTGAAATTGTACTATTGGGACACAGCCTTAGTATAAAACAAAGTCCCCGATTCTTGGATGTCACGGGTAATCTCGAGAACCACTGAATGGATTTTGATGCGGTTTTCACCATTCTGTAAAGGATATCTCGAGGAAGGTTTCTGTAGAAAATAATGTATTTATTGCCAAATGAAGTCAAGCACTAACGATTTCAGTGAAAAGGTCGAAAAAGAAACTGGAGTCCGTGCGCTCTTAAAGCTTACGCTGGGCAAACCGTTAAAAATATCTATATACTATGAGTCTAAGAATTGTTCAGCATGAAAAGTTCTAAAAAAAAACCGGGAGAGCATATCTCTATCTTCAATACATCGCCTACTATAAGTGTTTTTACGTTTTCATTTCTTCCAACAATCTCCATTCAGTTACTGAGGCGACGGTTTACGAGCTAGCTAGGGGCGAGTCTATCACCCCAGTTACAGCTTAGCTAGCGGACGAGCTTATTGCCCCAGATACAGCTAGCAGCTACTGTCGAGTCGTGTTGAGTTAAAAACTTTAGAAAAGAGTGGTTGTGTTTGGAGTTTCCCTGCAAGTGCAACTCGGCTTTTCTTCATTTTGCCTGTGAACTTTTCATTCCACAAATTTCACAGTCAAGTTAAGATTGGATGGAAGGGGGATTTGTGTTTCATGCACCTCGCCATTCTTAAATTACGTCTGACAAGAATTTGTTGCACATGCATCTCCATGATAATATAATTAATAGTCCAGTCAGTGATTTTAACCCATCATGCCGAGACGTAAAACGGATATTGGTCGTTGTTCATTGACATTGGAAAACAAAAAGCGCTTATCACGTAATGCATTCATAACAATTCCCGGGCGAAGCCGGGTTGGGTTGCTAGTAAACTACTATATAATTGTGTCGACGATAATGTACAGTAATATACAGTAATAAAGTAATACATATTAATAAACATTAATAAACATTAATGAATAACAAATAAATGAACCATTAATAATTATGGAATAATTATTAATAATAATAACAAGCATCATAAGAGGGGCCAAGAGGAAGCACAACCAGGAACTGATTAAGCAGGCAGAGGAGGATTTTGTAAGGAACAACTCTAGAGATCTATACAAAAGCCTCAAGCAACAAACAACCCAATTCGCGTCCCCTACTTTACACCTCCAGAGACCAGGTGGATCCCTGTGTCTTAATGACAGCGATTGTACCAAGACCCTAGCTAACTACTTCAAAGGACTCTTAAATGCAGAAGAACCTATTGAGCGTCTCCAAGTTACAGAACCAGCTAACCCTAATACTGAGTATATCGCTCCTCCAACCTATGAAGAAGTCAGAGGTATAATTAAACTGCTCAAGAATAATAAAGCTTCTGGGGAAGACGGGATAGTAGCAGAAATGCTAAAACAAGCCGGAGAACACACCTTCAGGAGCATACATAAAGTAATTCTGGACATATGGACTAGTGAGAGGCTCCCAGATGATTGGACGTCAGCCATTATCCATCCAATCCACAAGAAGGGAAGCAAACCAGATCCCAGTAACTACAGAGGAATATCACTCATTGCAGTTACCTATAAGATATTTTCCAAGATTCTGGAACGCCATGTAACGAGACAGCTGGATAAAGAGTTAGGAGAATATCAAGCAGGGTTCAGAGCATCGAGGTCCTGTACCGAGCAGATACACAATCTGTAGACCATCCTTCAATACAGCAAGTCAAGAGCCAGACAATGGGTAGCTATATTTGTCGACTTCCAGAAAGCATACGACTCAGTGGACAGAATTACTCTTTTTAACACCTTGAGAGAACTAGGACTCAACGACAAGATCAATAGGCTGGTGCAAGCCACCCTGCACAACACCACAGCCAGAGTAAAGTTTAGAGGACAGCTCGCAGAGAGTTTTACCATTAAAACAGGGGTGAGACAAGGAGACGGCATCTCATGCATATTATTTAATTGTGTTCTGGAAAAGATCATTAGAGAGTGGACGAGAATCCTACCAGAGAATAATGGATTACGGATGGGGATTAAAGCTGACAACCTAAGGATTCCATGCCTAGCCTTTGCAGACGATCTGACTTTATTGGCAAATGACATACAGGAAGCTACTACTCAGCTCCAAACACTGCACTCAATAGCGGCTGAAACGGGTCTTTTGATTAACATAGGAAAGACCGAGTTTGTTACTAACATCAAGGATGCCCCTAGAATGATGAGAGTCAGTGATAACATCTACATCAAGAGAGTCAAAAGTGTAAAATACCTTGGGGAATGGTTTTCAGAGGACCTCAGCGAAACAGTGGCTCTTGAACACAGGAGACTCAAACTAGATAAGGCTTACCATGCCTGTAGAAAATTATATGCTTCAAAAAATTTGTCGATGAATGTCAAACTAAGACACTACAATGCAGTAGTCAGACCTTCAGTCCTCTATGCAGCAGAGTGCCTATGTCTAACTAAGAAGACCCCATTAAGAGCCCTCGAGGTACAAGAAAGAAAGTTCCTGAGACGGATAGTAGGACCAAGAATTCTACCAGATGGAAGCCGATGGTATCAACCAAATCGTGAGCTATATAAACACCAAGAAAATCTCATAGATGCCACCAGAAGAAGGCGACTGGCTTTTTACGGACATTTATTCAGAATGGACTCAAACAGGTTATCCCATAGGATCTTCAAGGCTGCTAACAAGGGCAAAGCTACTGGATTCTTGTGGAAGAAGCAAGTGGAGAAGGATCTTTCGGAACTCCATATAAATGAAAATGACATAGCCGACCGGAGTAACTATCATACAGCTCTTAAAATTAAATCCTTCGTAACATCCCTCACAGAAGTTACCCACAGACCAAAAGACGAGACTAGGAAATGGTCTGAGGAACGTAAGATTCAATTTAGCCGAAAAATGAAGGACTACTGGGCCATCAGAAAAGCTCGAGGTACCAACATGAAAGCAGCTACCAAACCCACCACTAAGAACACCAATCGTGGCAAGCCTGACGATGACATCAAGAAACAGCTAAAACACAAGCACCGTGGTCAATAGATGGCCCTAAAGAAATTTAAAAAAAAACAATAACAAACGAAACATTAAGGAAATTTATAACATAAATGTTGTGAAGCAGGAATAATTAGCCTAAGGTTAATATAAACGAGATGTGTTGGTTAAAGAGTAGAGAGTGATTGTAAGTGTATTGTATTATCGATGTTTTTTAATGCAGGAGTAAGAAGTCGTTTGACAGCGCAATACTTTATTGAAAGTATATTTGTAACAAATGTAAATAATTCTACGAATGGATATAACAATGAGAAAGTAGTGAGAAACTGTAGTGTTTTAGTAAAATAGTAATGTAAATATAAAGTAAATATGTGGATTATGTGAAGTTTGTCAGGACGACAGTGAGCAGCTGATCGGTTCACGATAGTGTTAACCTGAGCTGTAGCTTTTGCATTCAAGTTATATAATCGGAGTTTCATGTATAGAGTAAAAGAAGTTTATGTAAACCGAAATAATATTTTAATAATATTATTTATTTTATTTTAATTTTTCTTAAAACTCTGAAACAGCTGATGCGATTTTATTCAGTATTTGAGGGGAGCTGTAGATTACGATGCCCGATGGACTTTCGAATTGTTTTCGTTTTGTTTTGATGACAAGCGTGTGTTTTGCTAAGATGATTTTTTAATTTTATTGTAGGGATTTTGATTTTAATTGATTTTATTTTAATTGAAATTGTTATAATTTAATAAATTTAATTGTTTGTTTTTATAAACCGACTTTCGTGGTTTATATAAGTTATATAGAGAGATTGTGCTGTGGAAATGGATTCAGGTATAAGGAACCCCTTTTCCATATTCCATTTGCCCGGAGAACCGTACGTTTCTCACTCTTCACTGAAGATTGTGTTGTTTGCCCAGTAGATTAGTCCATAACACAATCGAATTACTAGTGTCTCCTCATGTAGTACTTGTCGGTAGGATTTACGGTTTTTTCTAGCCGTAGACCTTGAAGATTCTACGATCCAGCCGATCTTCGGATTCTACAAGTGCATCCTCATGATTAATACGGGTACAGTACCTAACGTAAGGCCACGAACGCCTCCTTCCCTCTTCCTTGACTATCCCTCCCAATCTTCCCATCCCTTCCCATCCCTCATTAGGACCCTGTTCGCTTTGCAGGTGAGGCAGCCTGGGCGAGGTGCTCGTCCCATCTCCCCAGTTGTATCCCCAGACCCGATGTTTCAAGCTCCAGGATACTGTCCTGGAGGCGGTAAAGGTGGAATCCCTCGCTGTGTCCGAGGAAAAAGCCAACCCTTGAGGGAAAACTGACTAAAAACAAATCAATAAATTGGGATTGTAAATGATTCCCCAAAGTACACAATAAATGAATTTTGCTCTACTGGAATTCGAACCCACCTCCTAAACACAGGTCTACTACCGTCCACTCAATTGTACCATTGCTCCACGGCTACTCGTACTTTCACCTTGCCTGAAAGCGTATAAAATGTGATACTGCTTTCCGCTTCGAAGGTTCATTCACGTTTTTATCAGTATGCCACCGTACCCAGCATTAATTTCGAATCCTACTGAATCCGTATAATAGGCATGTACTTTGTACATGCCCGTATGACAGTTTGATGCATTTTATAATCACATGTCGCACACATGTTTTTGTAAAGGACTTTCTTCCATGTCATCATAAATCTTGTAAAGTCATTTAGGGTCATTGTGGCTTGGCTACAGACGGGGAACTGTTGACCATGCTACCATCAGACGTAGGAAGTGTGGCCGAAAACTAGATAAATAAGGGGCTAAGGACTCACCCGGTATATGTAGGCGATAGGCTGAAAGCAACGGGAAACTACAGCAGTAATGCTAATCCGGAGGGCATGCACCTCTCTATGCACAATTACATGTGATGATGTCCTCCTCCCTTGTAAAATTCTAATCCGGAGGTAAACTAGTCCCCCGTTCGGATCTCCGGGTGGGGACTACTCGAGAGGGGGTTATTATTACAGAAGTGACAAAGGGGAATTCTGACATTCTACGGATCGGAGCGTGGAATGTTAGAAGTCTGCTAGGCAATGGAAGGTTAGAAAACTTAGAAAGGGAAATGGATAGATTGAGGTTAGATTTGGATGGGATTAGTGAAATGAGCTGGCAAGAAGAACAAGACTTTTGGTCAGGAGACTATAAGGTCATTAGCACCAAATTTAACAACGGCTATGCAGGAGTAGGTCTAATATTAAGTAGGAAACTTGGACAACGGGTGGAATATTATGAGCAATATGGTGAACGGATTATTGTAGCAAAAATCAATACAAAACAAAAGTGCACCACAGTGGTACAAGTCTATATCCCTACCAGTCAAGCTGATGATGATGATGTTGAAAAGGTCTACGAAGAAATAAATGAAATTCTGAGGTATGTCAAGGGTGATGGAAATGTTATATTAATGGGAGATTGGAATGCTATGGTAGGAAAAGGAAGAGAAGGGAATATAGTAGGAGATTTCGGATTAGGAGAAAGGAATGATCGAGGAAGCAGGCAGATGGAATTCTGCATCGAGCATGAGTTGGTCATAGCTAACACCTTATTCATTAACCACAATAGAATAATATACACATTGGTGAGACTAGGAGATACAGGGCGTTACCAAATCGACTTCATTTTGGTCAAGCAGATTTTCTGAAACCAGATTTTGGATTTCAAAACATATCCCGGTGCTGACATAAACTCTGACCACAATCTGGTTGTTATGAAATGCAGATTTAAGTTGAAGAAACTGAAGAAAGTCAAAAGCCAAAAAGGTGGGCAATAGACTGAAAGCGAAGTATGTAAATGAAAGATTCAAGAAGAGTATAAAGGAAGGACCAATGAATATCCCTAAACAAACTTTAATTGCAGACGAATGGGCGTTTTTGAAGAATGAAATAACAAAATCCGCAGTAGGAAAGAAATAATATTTAGACAACCGTGGATCACTCAGGATATACTAGAATTAATAGATGAAAGGAGGAAACACAATAATGTAAGAGATGAAAAGGGGAAAGCAGAATACAGACGTTTGAGAAATGAGGTTTACAAGACGTGCAAGGAAGCGAAAGAAGAATGGTTGAAAGAGAAATGTGCTGGTATAGAAAATTGTCTGAAATTAGGAAAAGTAGATACAGCTTATCGAAGGATTAAGAATACTTTTGGGGAAAAGAAGACTAAGTGCTGTAATATTAAGGACACAGATGGAAAGCCTCTAAGAGATAGGGAAGAAAAGGTTGAGAGTTTTTTTTTGGTCGTGTTGCCTCCTGAGAGGCCGAGTGCAGGTCTTTCTAGTCGACGCCCGTGGGCGACCTGCGCGTCTGGACGAGAGATGGAATGGATGAAGATGAATGAAACTGGGCAAGGATGTGGAAGGAAGCGGCCGTGGCCTGTCAGAGGGTACTGTCCCAGCATTTGCCTGGTGTTGAAAATGGGAAACCACGGAAAACCATTTCAAGGACAGCCGACGGTGGGGCTCGAACTCACGCGTCTACCGAGTCAGCAGAGAGCTTGGCCCCATGACCTACCGCAGCGCTTTAGCCAGCGTAGCCACTACTGTCGGTGGTTGAGAGATGGAAAGCTTACATAGAGTGTTTGTATAAGGGAAAGGAGATTGAGAATCATGTAATGGAAAGGGAAGAGGAAATTGACGAGGATGCGAAAGGAGATTTAAAATTGAGATCAGAATTTGACAGAGTATTGGAAGACTTAAGCAGGAACAAAGCACCAGGCATAGATGATATGCCGATTGAGTTGCTACGCTGCATAGGTGATGATGGTCTGATCAGGTTATTTCACTTGGTGTGTAGGATTTATGAGACAGGTGAGGTACTCTCTGATTTCAAGAAGAATGTTATCATCCCTATACCAAAGAAAGTAGGAGCTGACAGATGTGAAGACTAGCGTACAATCAGCTTGATTACTCATGCTTCAAAGATCCTATCTAGAATAATTTACAAGAGGATGGAAAGCCAGATAGGAACGGAGTTGGGTGAAGACCAGTTTGGTTTCAGGTGAAATGTAGGAACAAGGGAAGCTTTACTAAGTCTTATGCTGATTTTGAAAGGTAGAATAAGGAAAGATAAGAGAACGTTCATGGCATTTATAGAAAAGGCTTTTGATAACGTTAATTGGGCTAAATTGTTTGACATTTTGGAAACGGTTGGAATAAAGTACAGGGATGAGAGGGTGCTCTACAATCTATACATAAACCAGACAGCAGTCATTCGAGATAAATGACATAAGAGAGAAGATGTTATTCAGAAGATGTTATCACCCATACTTTTCAATCTTTACATTGATCAAGCGATGAAGGAAATTGGAGAAAAGGTCAAAGTGGGAGTGAAGATTCAAGGAGAAATAATTTCAACTCTGAGATTTGCTGATGACATCGTCATATTGGCCGACACGCCAGAGAATTTGAATGAATTTTTGAATTTTATGGATTGATACACTGATAACTGATACACACACTACTTCAGACACCACAGTAACACAGATTATCAAACAACTCCTACACACACCTAAGTACACTAGACTACATGACTACAATGTTGCAAGAGTTGATCTATATCAACAGCAGCAACACAATTCCAGCAGATATTCACTTTGACTCTCCATCGGTGACTACCTTGTGGTGTCGTGGCTAGCATGTTTGGCTGTCGCCCTGGAGGTCCGGGTTCGATTCCCGGTTCTGCCAAGAAATTTAGTTCTGATCTGAGAGTTGGAATGGGGTGCACTTGAGCCTCGTGAGCCAAAAGCTGAGAAAAGGTGGGTTCGACTCCCACCTTAGCCATCTTGGAAGTTGTCTTGCGTTGTTTCCCATTTCTACTCCTGGTAAATGCTGGAATGATTCCTGACTTAAGGCCACGGCCGTGTACTTCCCAATCCTCACCTGAATTACAAATACACACACTAATACAGCCATCTTACAGTAATAAGACAGGTTATCAGCCGAATTCTACACACACCAAGTACATGGGCTACATGACCTCGATATCTCAAAGCCCCAAAATAAATCAACAACAAAAGCAACTGACTCTCTATCAGCTGTTAAAAGAAATATTAGAAGTAGGCTGTGAATAATCTCCTTGTAACTTTATGCACTTTTGCCATCGATGTGTCAGTCTCTCCAGACCTTCCTGAAACCACTCTATCGAAGTGCTGCGTACCCATGCCTTGACAGCTGTGCCCAGAGGTTTCTTCACATTCCCGAACAGGTGATAATCACTTGGTGCCAAGTCGGGAGAGTATGGTGGATCTGGCAGCACCATGGATCCCGTGATCTCTCGGCTAGTGTGGGGGCGGGCATTGTCATGTTGCAAAAGCACACCTTTAGTCCATTTTCCTGGCCGCTTTGTTTGAATGGCACGGCGTAAGCGCTTAAGGGTTGCCACATATGCTGCACTGTTAATCGTGGTCCCCAATTCCAGCCAGTCAATGAAGATAATTCTCTTTGTGTCCCAGAACACTGTCACCATTCGCTTGCCAACTGATGCCACTGTTCACAATTTCTTTGGCGGTGGACTGCCCCTATGCTTTCATTGCATGGTCGCCGTTTTGCGGATTTTGCAGAACTGGACACAGCTGTCAAGGCATGGGTAAGCAGCATTCCGAAAGAATGGTTGCAGGAAAGTCTGGAGAGACTGACACATGGATTGCAAAAGTGCATACAACTGCAAGGAGATTATGTTGAGATGGTGGACGTAACAACTGATGTGTATGTACTTAATTTGGGTAGAAAAAATAAAGTGTAAAACAATATAGTAGACTACGCCCTTCGTATATCGGTGTTCATTTCTATTTGACTTTGATTAATTGAATATGTGGATGAATATTAATGAATGAATGATTTATTAATCGCTTGAATGTGCGAATAACTGAAGTATTGTAAGCCTATGTCTAGAATACAATATGCCTGATTTTCTCTCTCTTTTTACGACCTTATTTATTTATTTATTCATTTATTTTATGTCATCAGTAGTGGCGAAGTTAGGGCTCATGGCCCTCTCTTACACTTAACCACGCAATATGGTACCAGTACATAGGAGACAATTTTGGAAATACAAAAAATAATTAAGATGACAAATAAGGAGTAAATTAATTATGCTAATACTAATATTAATAAAAAAGGCACATTAATAATGTTAATAATAATTATTATTATAATGGTAACAATAATAATAATCACAATGTCACAGACCTTTCTATAATATACTAGATATAATCCTAGATCAGTCATACGTCCTATCATCCATCACCATTCACACGGGGTAATCAGCAGTATTCAACAGGTAATCTCGGCATGCGGCCTTAAATTTTCTTATTGTTATAGAAGTTCTGATATCAGCAGGAGTTGAATTCCATAGTCGAGACACAGGTACAGCAAAAGAGAGGTTGAACATGGATGAGTGGTTGATTGGGATGGCGAGGGAAGAGCCAGATCGAGTGCTTCGGTTATGATATGAGGACAAGTAACTACATTTTGATGACATGTAAGTGGGTGTGTTTTCATGCAGAAATCGATAGATGGATGTCAGTAAGTGAAATTTACGGCGTTCATCAGGTTTAAGCCAAGAAAGAGCATGGTAGCTTGGGGTTATGTGGGCTTTGTATCTTAGATTGAAAACGAACCGAAGACAAGAGTTCAAGGCCTGTTGGAGTTTCACTGTTTGTCCATGAGTCGCGTCAACGAGAACGATGTCATAGTAGTCTAGAATTAGTAGTATTAGTGTCTGGATGGGTTTAATCTTAAGGCTAAATGTTCCGTTTTTTAGTTTGTAATTCTGACACCATGTAGCAGCACCAAAGTGAGACAATTTCTTTTTTCAGTTTTCTCTTGAACGGAAGCTCGTATTTGCAATCTGAAAACCACTATGTATACTTGAGTGCAGTTGAATTGATATTAATTCGATGCATTTTCCAAAGTGTGAAAAACCAAAAAGTTACTAACAGTTTTTTATATTTCTGCTTAAAATATAAAAAACTGGTAATACCAAAACGGAGATTTATTTCCTGATTCCAAAGCATTTTTCAGAATTAAAATCGGGTGAATGGAACCGACAGCATTAGTTTGGGAATGGTTTTGAAAATGGTGGTATACAAGATCTGTTGGGCAAGGAAAATGATGAACACGCTGACAGGGCGGAGGGAGAAAGGAGAAGGGGCCGATTTGACGACAGGAAGGAGTTGTCTTCCTCTTGTCATAAATATTATAGTTCGGCAAGGTACATGTACAAGTGGCTAGGCGTGGAATAATATCTGAGCAATAAAATTATACTGTAGTAGTGTTACGCTTATGTAACGTTGACGCAATGTGTTTGTACAGATACATTTCTTACTTCCTCAAACTATCTTGTTGTTATCGTCGTTCTTGTAGATAATAATACATTGTAGGGGCTTGGGACATCTTGGTCATCAGTCCCTTTGGCTCGCTTACTGTGCCCAAGGTTGCAGGATCGAATCCTGTTGCAGCCAGTTGGCATTTGAAGGTGGTCGAATGCGAGGGAGCCGTGTCATTAGATTTACTGGCACGTTAAAGATCCCCTTCAGGGAAAATTCTGGCACCACGGCGTCTCTAAAAGCCGCAGTAGTTGAAAGGGACGTAAAACCAATAACGTTATTATTATTATTATTATTATTATTATTATCAGTCTCCTGTAGTTGATTATGTGTGTAACTGTATTAGAGTCAGGGATGTGGCAGGTGTCCTGAGACTTCAAGTACGGTACTATCTCGGCATTTACCTGGAGGGAGTGTGGAAAGACGGTGAAAACACACTCAGGATAGATGCTGACAGTGCTGGATTCCCATTTAGGTAACTGTTTTAGGGTTATTTGAGGATAAACTCCCGAACAAAAAAGATATTGTTGCGACATTAGTAATACTTTGTAGGGCGTAATTCTTACCGCACAGAGCAGCGACTGGTTTCACTCGATGCAAAATTGAATACTGTATAGAAAGATATAACTGGTTTGTAGTTAGCACGTTCTTGATATTTCAGAAAAAAAAAAAAAAGATGGACAAGATATGTTCGTGTTCAGGTTTATTGGGAATATCTATTCTAAAAACCATCCGATGCGGACGTTCAACTCTAGGTATCGTCTTCTAGATATAACAAATAAGACCACAAACCGTGAAAAATTCAAATCAATGGAGCCAGCTATTATCGATTTATAATAGGCCAAATGCACACGCACATAGACCTACATACATACATACATACATTTTGGTGATTCGTATTGGTCTTTGGTTCTTTTGACTCTAATTCCCTTTTTTTCGTGAGATCTGAAACGACTCCGTGAGGCCAATCACTATATCTTACTTCAATTTTCATGGAAGTAATAATAAAAGTTCATTTAAGTAGGATATTTTATTACAATAAAAATATTATGAAAATGCATGCCGAGAGCAAAATTATTATGTACATTATATAGAATTAAAGTTCCTAAGATATTCTCATCTGCCGATTGTTAGCACAGTCACTAGTACTGCGTACTGGAAACAAACAAAAGAAAATATTATACCTAATTATTTCCTCTTCTTGATATCAATGCTTAATTTTTTCCCATATCAAAGATAACGTTTCATGATTACACACACTCAGTATTTTACTTCACCTCAGGTTCTCTTATATCCATTATCTGGTGATACTGGGATCAATGATCTCAGGCAACAAAACTTTCTCCTAGCAGAATGTCAGTTACATAGCATTTGTTGTCTCCGGAAATTTCGTCCCTCTTTATTGTTTCTATGCGAATGTTCTTAGGCGTCCATACCACAAAATAAAATATTTGCCGCTGTGATATTTCCAACTGGCCCTGGATCTGGAAGTAAAAATCATGCGAGTGTTTGAGAGTTATCAATCTGTTCTCTTGAATGGCACTGTTCATGGCATTCTATAGTCTTTCTTTTTCGCTTACTTTCTGCCAAACAAAATCCTTTTAACTTTTTGCAGGCTTCCAGTATGGTCATATTCCGTGCAGAATAAGGGCATTGGACTTTAACTATAGCATCGTCTCGTATTAATCCGTCTGGGGAGGCACCTAAGAACCCATAAGTTTTATGTACGAAAGGTCCACATTCTTCGACTTTTCTACCGATTTCTCCTCTAAATTTCGTTTCGCAATTCGCTCGTTATCACAGTCATACTGGATTGCTTTTGACTGAAATTTGCCCTACAGAATATTTTTTTGCTACTGAAGCCCATTTCGAAGTAGGTTTCCTCTTGCATACATATCCAAAATGGCATGCCGTAAGTCTGTCCTTTCTAGCTGTGTGCCACTTTTCATTTTCCATTTGGCCCCCTTTTTCCTTTTCCAGTTTTTGTATATGGCATTCACTAAGCGTTATCTGCTTGATATTCTCGTCACTAAACTCTCTCAACAGTACCTCATCGAAATCCAACTGCATTGATCGGTTTCCATAATCACGTGAGACAGTACATATCATTTCATTAGACTGTGGTCGGGTCATTCTTTTCCCTTCTCGCGAAGCAAATAAACTTGTTCGGCAAGCTGCAAGTTCTTTCTGCTGAGTGTAGTGTCCTTCACTATTGTGGCAATTTTATTTCTGAACTGATTTCATTGTTTTATAGTGCCAGGATGGCCCAAACTGAAAGACCAGCCCGGCAGCTTTGGTTCGAAGAGTGAAGGAACCCCGTTTCCCTCGATTGATCTGCTTACCTCCCGTGAATTTGGCAACAAGGGACATATAATTTTCGGCAGCATTGCTGGGGGTGTTTGATACTAGCTGGGAACTTTTTGCAATTAGGGGCTGCAAACAAGAACTCATCTTGCCACAAGCATTAGTTTGGTCTGCAGTTAGCTGTTTGTCTTCACCTTGCCCGCTGGTGCTGCAAAAGCACTGTTTGCAGTCTTTATGAATCCCAATCCAATCCAGTATTTCCGGAAACCAATTCTCCATTTTCACAATCGCTACGCCTTTATTTTTCCACACAGCGTATTGTTTTCATTTGAAGTCGAACTTGCTTCTCTGAAAAACGTTGACACTGATAGTTCGTGATCTTGTACTCCTACACTTATGTATTAGAAGTAAAATACAAACTTACACCCGTGGCGCGACAGCCCATGAAGGGCCTAGGCCTCCTAAGCAGCCGCTGCGCTGTTCAGCCATGTAGCCTGCAGATTGCGGGGTGACGTTTAGTCATCCAACTTGTACAGGTAAAATATAAGTGAAATCATAACTGCTCAGTGCATTACAGATTCTCTAATGCACGCGTAAATAAATATAATTTCAAATATAAACTAGGAAGAAAAACTTACGGGTGTGTAGAGATTTTATTTCTTAGGGCCTGGCTTCCTTTTCTTGGTACTTAGTCGCAATCTCCCCTGGGATTTAGTGGAACGCCCTTGAATCGGTTTTGGTGGTGGCTCCAATTTTAAACACAGACGAAAAAATAACTCCACGTGATGACCGTAATGCTCTCCACCAGTCGTAGCCTACCTATATGTAGGTATGTAGGTATCTATTCTACCAGAAATACTGTCCGAAAAATAAAGTGCGTTGCGTAAAATAGAACACCTAACGGGCATTAAAAAATAATTATGTTGCAGGCAAAATAAATTAAACAAAAAGTAATTAAAGAGATCGATGAGCTAAAAACAAGAAGTCGTAACTAGAAACTGGCAAAATATCAAAGAATCACTCAGAAATATCCAGACCTTGACAATAATTCAGAACTAACCAGCACATTCGCAACATTGGACTAGATACTCGGGAATTCCATTCCGTCAGGTAAGATCATCGCTCTCTCAAATCACTCGATCTCCGCTCCTCTCCCCCACCCCCTCTCCATGACCTTGTTCAACTGCAGCGCCTGTTGTTGCAAGAACAGTAACACTTTATTCACAAACTTCCCAAAGTGATCCTGACGATTCTATTCAACCGATTTAGGTTTTCGATACGGCGTTGGAATCAGTGAGTAAAACTCAACTGTCGTATTGCCCGTTTGTTTTCGAATTTTAATCAGATATTTGAAAAACAAACAGCAAATTTTCTGTTTTTGAAATTAAAAGGTAAGTAATGAATTAATCTCAATTCTGCTACTAGACCGAGTTCATATCAGTTTTCAAATCGCAGATCAGAGCTCCCCTTCGATAAAAAAAAGAATAAATTCAGCTTCGCTTGTGCTGCCATCTGTTGAAATATTTTCTCACCAAAGTGTCGGGACATTTAGCCTTAATATCTAGTGGTAAAATGTTCTTATGGCGCACGAGTGGGTGAAGGGAAGCATACATCTTTTTACGTGTATTTCTTGTATGTGGTGACCAGTCGAGAGGTTCTGTTAAGGTTAACCTAAGGTTTCTTACTTCTTTACTAAAGGGGATGGTGATTGAATTCAGTGTTACCGGAGGCACAACGTAAATTTTTTAATGAGGTTAGTAACTTATGAGGGCTGATGATAGTTTGGGTTTACTTAAGACTGAGCAGGAGAGAGTTGTCACCGGCGTATACACTAAGTTGATTTCGACCCGTTAGGTAAGCAGAGAAAAATGTTATGGCTTCGGTGACAAGAAGGGATTTCAGCTTCTTCAATAGGGTCGGGATATCTATGGTATCGAATGCTCTGCTGAAATCGAAGAGTGTGAGTATTGTTACTTGTCTTTGGTCTATTGCTTGTCTGATGTCATCAGTCACCTTAAGTAAGGCAGTAGCTGTGCTGTGACCCTTCTTGAAACCAGACTGGAGTGGGTCAAGTAGAGAGTGAGTGTTCAAATATTCCAGTATTTGAGGTTGTTCTAACCATCTCAGCACTTTGGAGAGAGCAATGGGAATAGATACAGGGCGGTTGTCGGACGGTAGCAGTGGGCATGGTATCTTAGGAAGAGGGAACCCGTTTGCGTATTTCCAGATCGAAGGCAATGTGCCATTGTTTAAACAGTAATTGAAAATGTGTGTGAGAATGGGGAGAACAGCACCAATAATGTAATGTATAAATTTTATAGGTACATCGTCAATCCCGCTCGCCTGGGATCTAATGGAATACAACCCTCTCTTAACTTCATTAGTGCTTACGTTACAAAATGCAAAGTTGGGTCGATTTGGTGGTGAAAATGATGGGCCATGGTCACCACTGGCAGCGTTATCTAGGTTGGATTGAGTATCTGCATCCTGCATTTAGCTCGTCTAGTGGAATGTCAGGTATAGGAAGTTGCTCCTGTTTTTTCCTATGCCCAAACCACCGAGATATTTCCACGCTCTAGTCAAGTTCAGTCGACAGGTTGTATCACGAACATACTTAAATTTAAGATTACGTACATTTTGCTTAATTTGGTTTCGAAGTACTCGGTAGTTTTCAAAATCATTTGGTTGACCAGAACGTTTGTATTGTCTGAAAATATGATCTCTACAGGACTTCATTTTCTTGACTTCGGGAGTTAACCACGGCTTAGGTTTACGAGAAATCCTTATCTTTCTCCTGGGCGCATGTTTGTTGTATAGTGCATGTATTAATAGGTTAAACTTGTTTACTTTTTCGTCAATGTCGTCCAGTCTCAAAATGTCGTTCCATGGAACCGCACCGCGTCTATGTCCTGTATATTTCTGCATGTAACATATTTAGTCCTGTACTTTGGAACGCGGAGTGAGTACGCTAAGTATAATAACTCATGGGTGGATATAGCCGGCACCATTATTTGACCACGAGTCACTACTTTCTGTGGATCAGATCAATTAGTGTATGTGATGTGTAGCTTACTGTGCTTACGAAGTTAGTTGGCTCGAGCGGAAGTATCGTCATGTCACAGGAGGAAAATAGATCTTCAAGTTTCTTTGTTTTGTATGTTTTGGTTAGTAAGTTAGTGTTAAAATCTCCTAAAATAATGACATGTTCGTAAGATGGCAGTAAATTAAGCAGACTAGTTTCAAACTCGGAAATGTACGATACAGCAGGTATCAATACTTTCAGCTCACTCAATGCCACCTCAACAAATATCAGCTCCGTCCTCAGTAACTCGACGGACGATGATGAACAAATAACCTTGCCTTTCGCATCATCTCTGCAATAAAGGGCAACACCGCCTCCCATCCTATCGGTTCGATCATGACGATGGAGATTGTATCCTTCCAGCTGAACCACACAATTTGGAAGTGATTCAGATAACCAAGTCTCAGTTATTCCTATTACATGAACATTGTTTTCACAGAATATTGCTTGAATCTCATCTATGTGAGCTGGTAAGCTTTGGCTAATCAGATGGCAGCAATGTAAGACCTTAGTGTGTCTGTGTTCCCTAAATTCTCGGATTTCACTGTTGTCTTTTATTTCTAGTTACTGTACAATAAAATATTCTCCCTTTTATTCAATGTGCCTATGTTTCGCCTATTTAATATATACTTTTTTGTGTCTCCAGTTTTCCGTTTGTATAGTTTTGAGTTTATCTATATACTGAATATCTTTTAATGTTTCTTGAATTTTTTGGATTGAATGCTACATATAATTTTCTTTTAAGAACGTTTGGGTGCATGTTGTGGTTGTTGATAGTTAAAAGTGTCTTCCAAATTTGAGTTCATGTTTCTCGTTTGTTTTTGTTTTGCTTATATTTCAAAATTGTATAGATATTTATTAATTACATTGTCACATGTGGATTTTTATCTGCCTGACTGGGAAGAATATATACATAGAATACATACAACAATACAAATCCTCGTTTGCATAATTTAGACTGAAAATAGCTCAATAGTTATGGGTCATAGTTTTGCTTATTTTACTGCAGTATTTTGCTCTAAGATAGATGCTAAGAATAGCTCCTCATTTTCAGGTTCAACGTAAGCTAAATTTTAAGACAAACTTAAAAATATTGAAACTGTAAATGAACTTTTAGCCAGTGGTCTTTTCTTGTAACAGCGTGAGGGTTTATGCTAAAAGTCTTGGTTCATGTGGAGTTTATGTAAAGATGTTTGAAGCATTAGCTGATGTTGGATGAGATGAACGACCTTTTGAACAGCAGGCGCGTGTTAGCCACGTACGCACACAACATGCTCTTCATTTCCCTCAATTTCGCTTCTTACTTGAAGAGTAGAAAGCTTCTTATGACATTTTTTCTTGTGCCTGGTGTGCAACATGTGTGAACATATGCATGGCTTGCCCCACTCCTCCATTCCCGTGAACCCGACCCTACTTCTTCCAGACCAGCGAGCTGTACTGTCGCCTGGACTCGAGTCTATAGTGATAACCTCTATGCTCTCAATGATGATGAGGATTATGATGATAATAATAATAATTAGAGCTGTCGATCGATTAAAAATTTTGAACGGTTAACCGAATGTCTTTAATCAGTTAATCGGTCGACTAATCAAATTTTAGTCGATTTCACACAGTATCAAATCGAGAAAAATAAACCTTTGAGTAATATATTTTAAATTGTTTACAATTCCATTTGCTATGAGGAAGATAATAATTTTAAATTTTAATTGTATTGGTGGCGTGCAAGTATGAAAATAAATTCAAAAGCATTTAGTTAGAAGAAAGCAATTAAGGAGATATTTTCACTTTTATCTTCCCGAAGCAAAGGCATGAGCATCAGCTAACTTTAATGACCTATCAATCTTACAATAGTTGATGCTAGCGCGCCAAGTGGCAAATAATAATACACTACACAGGTATTGTGCCACACAAAATAATTACAACACACTACTGTTTTAATTGGTTCGATCAATCGACTAAAGCACATTGATCGATTAATCGATTAAATCGACTGCTCTAACAATAATACAAAGAGGCATATTAATGTTGTAGCCAAGATCTTACATCAAGAGTTTGCCGTAACAGGCTGACTGCTGTAAACGAACATGAGGTATACACCTATTAGCCGTTCAACGTACTTGAAAACGAGGTCTACTAACTGTTTAAGGACAGACCTGTCCTAATGGACGATACAATCTTGGCAAAGCGACCATATTTCGTCTACCTTAACAAAACAAGCCAAAAGGTTTATTTGATAGACATCACAGTACCACTAAGCCAAAAATTCAAGACCACTCAAGCACAAAAATCAGAAGAATTGACAGAAGATATCAGGAAGATGGGACGAGTAAACTCTATGTGAATGTTATCATTGTTGATGTCAGAAACGGTAGTGGTTCCAAAGGCTCTAGTAACGGATCTGGAGGAACTAAAAATGAAACATCTGATCGCCAGAATGCAGAAGGCAGTGTTGCGAGATACTTGCCACATAGTCCGATTATTTTTATCCCAGTAATAATATACAGTATTATTAGGTAGTCTACTTGATTATAAAGTCCGTAACTTGTATATTGAGATTCACCATATCCATGAGGAAATAAGAAAATAATAATAACATTAATTTTCTGGATTTTACGTACCTTTCATGTACTGTGGCTTTAGAGACGCTAGGGTGCCGGAATTTTGCCTTAAAGAGAATCTCTAAAGTGCTTGAAAATCTACCAACACGGATCTCCTCCATTAAAGTTGTTGTTGTTATTGTTGTAGTTTCATTTGAGGAACTTTGACATCGTACTCATTTAGCACCATGTACTTAGGCATGTGCAGAATTTGTCTGATAACCTGTGTTGTTTTGGTGTCAGTATTAGTGTGTGTATTTGTAATTCAGGTGAGGATTGGGATAAAAGCGGCCTTTGCCTTAAGTTAGGAACCATCCCGTCATTTGTCTGGAGTAAAAATGAGAAACCACAGAAAATCACTTCCAAGTTGGCAGAGGTGGGAATCAAACCTTCCTCTTCTCAGTTTTGCCTCACGAGGCCGAGTGTAGCCTGTTTTAGGAAGATTCAACCATAGCAACCATGATAATATAAATTGGCCTTATGCAATGTGGTTAGCATATACCTGCTCACGCCCCCATGCGCACGTGGATACATAGTTCCACATAGCACACACACTTGTAGTCATCTTCCTATGTTCTTATATAGGCTAGTACAGTCATTACAATAATACAGGATTTCACAAAGAATACTCGGGGCTATATGACCACAATGTCTCAGCAACAACAACAACTCTTATATAGGGAACAATAACCCGAAGTTGGACTGTATATCAACATAGGACTGGGAGGCGTGACTACCGGTAGGGGAAGGAATGGAAGTGAATGGCGCGGCGTTGTCACATAGCAGATATTGGAGGTGCATAGACGATTTGGTACATTTGAGGAAATTGCTACACATGTGAATGAAATGCAATTTATATCACATATTAAGGTACATGGCTAGTGTTCGGATGTTCATAGCATGTTATAGTTTTTTCATGGCTTTCATTCCAATCGTAGTGCTGAATTAAACAAAAATTGTACGTTTATGATTATTTTTATTCCATGTAAGAGTGTATTTAGGTCATTTTCATAATTTAGGTAATATTGCGTATATTCTTGCGATATAAGATAATTTTTGTTTATGTGTGTGGGCATGATCTTATATGATATTTAAGTGGTATACAGACGAGCTGGATAATATGAGGAAACAAGTCATGTTATGCTACATAATATCAAAGAATGGTAGTAAGGAGTATGTAGATTTATATAAAAATGTAAGGAAACAGATTAAGCAAGCAGTACTTAAAGCAAAGTTGGAAGCCAGTGGGATTTTTATTGCTGGAGCATTCAATAAACACAAAGCAGCATGGCAGGTAATTAATAAGGAGAGTAACAGAATTAGGGAAAAACAAACAACCGAAATATCCCCTGATGAATTTAATCACTATTTTATTCAGTCAGTAGATGATGTTTATGAAAACATAGGTGGCTGACTCCTCATTTGATTTTATGGGCTTGATTGCCCAAGCTCATGAAGTTCCAACATTTGATTTTAGGTGGAAGGCTGTATCTATGTTTGAAGTTAAAAGGGTGGTGAACAAACTTAGAGCTTCATACATGAAAGTCATCTACGGCATATCAAATAATGTTATGAAATCAGTAACTGAATCGATTATTTCAGAAACCAGTCAAGCGCCAAATCTGTCAATTGTGGGAAAATGAAGAAAACTGTCTAGCATCAGACTGAATGATTTGGTAGTGGTTTTAATATTTTAGCTTGAAAGTATTATATCTATGAATACTTTTTTTCTAAGGAAATATATTTTGTGCTAATTAACTTTATTGTAAAAAAATTTGAAAAATGTTCCACTTAACTGGTTTCTGCAATAAACGAGTGTTATAAACATATTTTTATGGGATAATTCTCGAATTTTGAAAGGATTTCGTCATAAAACACATATTTGTGGAAAAGGAAGATATTTAAATTAGGTTTAGACTACGTTGCTGATAAAAATACAGGGTGCTTCAAAAAATGTATACACACTTTGAACTTCCATAGAAAATTTATTTACCGTTCTACAAAGTTAAATTTCAGGAAATTAGAAAGCTGAAAGTCCAATGTATGAAACATAAATAACAAATGTTAATACTGTTCAAATTGGCGACCTGCAGCATCAATACTATTCTGAGTACGAGTCACCACTGATTCTGTACATCGTATCAAAACGTCCAATGAGATTTCTCTACACACGGCTTGAATCTCATTCCAAGGAATGTCTAGGTTACGTGGTTTACGTTTGTACACCTCATCTTTTACTGTGCCCCATAAGAAGAAATCCAGTGGTGTAAGGTCTGGAGAGCGTGCTGGAAACTCGATTGGCTCCCTGCGTCCTATCCACTGGCCCGGCAAATTTTGATCCAGGTAAGCTCGTACGTCCCTGTGATAGTGCGGCGGGGCACCATCTTGTTGAAAATAAAAATTATCATTACCGTATAATGCACGAATGGCAGGAAATATGGAATCAGCAAGCATTGTTAGGTAAGTTATACCAGTTACAGTGCCTTCAAACCGAAAAGGTCCAATGAGTCCCCTTGAAGACAAACCGCACCACACATTTACACCAGGCAAATTTACAGCTTTTTCAATTGTAATGTGAGGATTTTCTTCACCCCAGTAAACACAATTGTGCCTATTGATAGTTCCATTAAGTTTGAATTGGGCTTCATCCGACCAAATGATGCTACCCATAAATCCCGGTTCACGTATCACCATCTCCTGAACCCATTCACAAAATTGCAACCTTCGATCTGGATCGTCGTCACTTAGCTGTTGCACCAGCCTTGGAATGTAAACACGATACTTGCCTCTCTTCAGAATGCGTAGCACGCTGCTAGCACTTACATCACTTTCACGTGCCCCTTGCCTTGAAGATTTGTTAGGAGAGCGTTGAAACAGTTCCAAGACTGCCGTTGATGACTCATCACTTGTAGCTGTTCGAGGTCGACCTGAATGACCTTTATGCACATCACACACTGTTCCATGAACTTCGAATTTGTCTCGTATGCGTGTAATTGTTAATCTTGAAGGTGGTTCTGTATCATACTCCCTTCTCCACTGTCTTTGAACTTCATTTACATTCTCAAACTTCCAGTACCACTTAATAACCTGCTTACGTTCTTCAAAACTCAAACGTACGTCCACCATGTTGATATTACAAATTCCAACTGACAATATAACATAGAGGGACGATTATGCTGCCACCTGGCGAACAAATATAACATTAGCCTTGTAGAGCGGGAAAACTACGATAGTTTAAAGTGTGTATACAATTTTTGAAGCACCCTGTATAATTATTAAATGGATGAAATCAACAATTCCTGCTCATCATGACAGGAGGTAATCAATCCTCATAAACAAACTCCACAGCACATTCTGTCTCTGTAATAGGCCATTGTAAAATGCTGTCATAAAAGTGTTCATTTCCCATCTGGTAAGGTTTTAAGGCATTTAGGTCTCGTAACTTCTTGATATTGATGGGCACCTATAACAATCAGTAACAAAGAATAACGTAAGGCTCAGACCAACAGTGTACAGAAATATTCAGGCTACAACATAATATTTTAGAATTTTTATTCGCTTTTAATCGGAGAATATTGTTACATGTAACTCGAACTAATAATTTGGTATGTATACCTAATAAATCATATTTTAAACTTACCTTTCCTGAAGGGTAGACCATCTGGGTGGGTAAGTCAGGAGCAAGGTCTCTTTTCAGTAAAGATTCTAGATTCAGAGCAGCAGCGCCAACCGGCAAGATGCGGCGCATCACAAAATGTACCAGCTGTTTACTGCAGAAACCAACCAAGCCGTGTCATTTAACTGGTTTCTGAACTAAATACGAAATTCAACGTAATGCCTTACCATTATAGGAGGACGTTTCTTGCCGGGTTTCAGCACTAACATGCGCGCATACCCTCCTAGTAACATATTCTGCCATTAACTCATCTTTCATTTTTTGGCACTTGACTGCTTTCTGAAATAATCTATTCAATTGATTATGTTCTTATACCTCTTACTATGTGTATTAATGACAGGTTGGAAACAGGAGTGTTCCCAGAAATTCAAAAGTATTCAAGAGTAATTCCAGTATTATAAAAAAAGGCGAACACAATGTACTGAGCAATTACCGGCAAGTTTCAATTGTCCCAGTATTTGTTAAAATTCTTGAATATACTATTTATGGGCAACTGGTAGACTGATACTAATAATCTCTTATGTGAAGAACAGCTCGGATTTCAATTAGGTAAATCAACTATTGGAGCAATTGACTCACTGCTTGAACACACATTCTTTGCTTTTGAAAACAAAAAGCTTACTCAGATTACGTTATGCGATCTTAGCAGGGCTTTTGATTGTGTGTCCCATGCAAATCTTATTAAAAATTACATTACTATGGAGTTGGAGATAAGCAGCTTGACATCCTGAGGTCATACCTAGGTGGTCGTAAACAAGCAGTTGAAGTGGAAAGTGTAAGGTCATCTAATCTTTATATTAAACATGGTGTCCCACAGAGCTCAGTTCAGGCACCATTTTTAGCCTACTTTCGATTTTTGCAAAAAATGAAAGTAGACTTATGAGATCAACACAGGGCGAAAAAAAGTGTGTCTGTCTGTGTGTGTGTATGTGTGTGTGTGAGTCTGTGTGTGTGTGTGTCTGTGTGTCTGTGTGTGTGTGAGTGTGTGTACTCTGAATGTCTGTCCCCCCCTATCAATTCGAACACGGTGAATGCGAATTGAACGAAATTTGGTACAAAGGTAGCACTAGCAAAGGACACCTCAGTGTCATGTTTTATATCGCCGCCATCTTGACGGAAACGTAATGGCGGCCACACAAATGTTCAAAGCTTAAATCAAATTACGACTAACCTAATCATCCGATCTCTACCAAATTTTGCAACAACATACCTCTATGGGGGGAGCATCCTTTGACCAAACTAATAGGCCATCAGCGTAATAGTTTGCGGATGGCGGCCATCTTTGTGTGAAAATCGATTCCCCCTATTAATTCGAACACGGTGCAACCGAATGGAACGAAATTTTGTACAGAGGTAGCACTAGCAAAGGGCACCTCAGTGTCATGTTTTATATCGCTGCCATCTTGACTGAAACGTAATGGCGGCCACACGAATGTTCAAAGCTTAAATCAAATTACGATTAACCTAATAATCCGATCTCTACCAAATTTAGCAACAACATACCTTTATGGAGGGAGCATCCTTTGACCAAACTAATAGGTCATCAGCCTAATATTTTGCGGATGGTGGCCATCTTTGTGTGAAAATCGATTCCCCTTATCAATTCGAACACGGTGAAACCGAATGGAACGAAATTTGGTACAGAGGTAGCACTAGCAAAGGGCGCCTCAGTGTCATGTTTTATATCACCGCTATCTTGACGGAAACGTAATTGCGGCCACCCAAATGTTAAAAGCTAAAATGTAATTACGACCAACCTAATAATCTAGTCTCTACCAAATTTTGCAACACCATATCTTTATGTGGGAAACATATTCAGACCAAACTGCAAGAACATCAGCCCAATAGTTTGCAGATGGTGGCCAAGTATGTGTGCAAATCGATTCCCCCTATCAATTCAAACACGGTGAAACCGAATTGAACGAAATTTGGTACAGAGGTAGCACTAGCAAAGGACACCTCAGTGTCATGTTTTATATCCCTATAGCACGTTGTATTTCAACAAGCTACTACAACCAACATTCAATCAAACTCTTTGAAAAGGACAAAGAGTTATAACAATACCCATGCATTTAGGAGAAAGTAGGCTATATGTTCTTTACTGAACATCTTGTTTGTATTTGGTGCTAATAAATGATCTAGTTTATGTGAACTCCACAGCCAGTTCAGTCTTATATGCGGATGATACTACTTTCATAACAAACGCTAATACTGTAGACAAAGTTAGACAGCAAACAACGGATACCCTATATTCAGCAATGGAAGGGTTTACAGCAAACAAGCTATTACTTAACTCCAACAAAAACTCAAACATTGATATTTAGTTTAAGTACTCATCAAATTAATGAAGAAAATGACCCTGTCAAGCTGTTAGGAATTTATTTGGTTGCTAAACTGTCTTTAGATGCACATATTGATTTTATTACAAGGAAATTGTCGAAGGTACTGTATTTACTAAGAGCCCTCATTCAGAAAGTTCCAAGAATGTTCCTGTTAAATGCATACTTTAAATGTTTCAAAGCATTGTGCAATATGGAATTTTACTATGGGGTAATTGCAGTAGAATCTCAGAGGTTGTTGTAATCCAAAAGAAAGCTCTACGTCTTATATCTAAGTCTCCACCAGGTACACACTGTAAACCCTTGTTTATTGATAATTTTATTATGACAGTAATTTGTACATTTTTAATGCATTATGTAAAGTTAAAATCACAGTTGTTAAATACCGAAATGACTTCCATAATCACAATACAAGGAGTAGAAATCAGGTGGATGTACCCTATCGTAGGTTGCAGAAAACAAAGGCAGGTCATTGAATTTATCCGTTTAAGATCTTCAACAGATTACCACCTAGTGTACAGGATCTTCCTAATAATATATTTAGGACAAAACTGAAGCACTGGCTCTTTTTATTCAACGTAGGAGTTCTTTGAATTGGAAGTAATCGGTACTTAATTATGATTTCGAGAAATATTATATACTAAAACTGCAATTTATATATTGTGCCCTTTCAGCAAGAAATATGCAAATCACAGTATGCCAGCATTGCTCAATTCGGGATTTTCGGGGTTGTAGTATGTTCTCCCACTCTGTGACTTACACATTTTGGATTAAATAGAGGATACACTTGCAAAAAATAACAACAAAATCAACTACTATTTTAACACATTTATTTAACCACAATTATGGCGCTACAAACAATAAAACAAATAAACTACTGACCAATATCCTTCTACTTGTTCCCAGTGAACAAGGAATAATATAAGAATTAAACAAATATTATATTAAAACACATGGTTTCCTTTAAAACCAAGAATTCATGATTATTTTTACTTCCATAAAGTATCTATCTTAAAGTTCCATATAACTACGAGCTCCTTTGGCTCGATACTTTCTATAATAACGGTGCCATTCTTTTGTACACCTCAAATACTATTTTTATATTTTCTTATCATCAAAACAAATATATAATTACATTTAAAGTACATGTTAATTCTTTACTTAAATATTTGGGCTCTTCACATGTTCTCAGCATTTATCATCTCTCTCAAGTTTTACAAATTCACCATAGTGATCGGGAAAATACTTGTGTACTCCCGAGTTATAAAGATTACTTGACAAAGTCAAAAACTATGATTACTCCCGGAATCTAGTTACCTTCATTTAACTCGTGGAATCCTACTTCCATACAACATTACAATAGGGATTGTTATTTATTTTATTTGTCTTATAAGACCATTATCACATAAGAAAACTACGATCTGAACTGGCAAGCGATAATTTCATCTACAAGGACCTCGGTTCAATTCCCGGGTCATTAACAACTTTTAAACACTCACGGTGTATTATTTACTTCTTACAGACGGCCTTCACCAACCCTCCTGCATTTAGGGTCTGACCGTTATACTTGAGCGAGATTTATGACTGGGAGAGTGACTTCCCGTCTAGTCTGCGGTTGGAGCTCTCCTCAATGCTTTTAAAACAAATCTTCCTTTCTTTCAGTTCTCTGGAGAGACCTGGCATTTTACTTCTCTTTTCACTTTCAACAATATTATTGGGCTCATAAACCACTTTCGTAACCTTGGCATTTATTAATTATAAAGGGTCCTCATTGATTGGGAAGAGTAATACACATTCTACGACGAATAATTAGGGGCTTCAATAACAAGAGAATTCTAGGTTCGAATCTCTTAACATGCCTCGGGAACCATTCCCACATTGGAGGACTTATACAAAATGCGATTTAGGGTCGGCCGTGGCCTACATGACCTACGCTCATAATACCATACATTTGCTCCCTTTTACAACATAAATAACACACACATGGCCTCGTGATCTCTGTCACTATTGGAGGACTTACAACATATCTCAATTTACCGCAATCAACTACCCCTCATAAGAAATTTACCAAGTACATTTAAATTCTACGCATTCCTAGCGTGACATTTTATTTTAATTGCGCTCCATTGCGCTATACATTATTTTAAGCCTAGCGTCTTCCAAAGAACTGATAAATTCCATATAAACAATTAATACATATCTCAATTTTTATATTAATCTTTTCCTTTGACAATAATCGCTCTATTTTTAAGAACATGCATTAACCTCATGTCTTATACTTTTATTAAGGCTCCAACGCTCTTATTTTCATATTATTCAATTTAACCTTTATTTATATTTCCTTTATATTATTATTATTATTAATACGCTTGCTTTTATAACATTCGTCAAATGCACTGACATTTTATTCATACATTTCCTCTACAGGATTTATTCTTTCACATTATTATTTATAATTTCTCAAATTCTATTTTTGTTCAGACCGCGTTCTTATTCTGTAATTAGTTATTTAGAAACATCCCTTTTACTCAAAAACTCCGGTGGATTTGTACACAATCACTTCCCCCGACACCAAAACATAATGAAAATCTTTACTCACATGTTTGAGGTCGTTTCCTGACCTTCCTTCTCGTGCGATGCGTCATTTTTGCCTACTCTTTTAAATTACTCCATCTTGTACAAATTCATTGCATGTACAGACATATCTTGACACATATTTAACACGTATACATTTAACACTGATAACATTTTAAATACACTGGTGTATCCGTTTAGAACACACAATCAAAACACTGAAAATACATTACTTTTAACACAAAATCTTGATATATTTACACTTCACAAATTTTGATCACTAGGCCGCTATTTAGCCTATCACACGTGACCTCTTGACCTCCCGTCTCCAAGGGTGAAATTTAGTAATGTCGGCTTCCTATCCTCTCCGAATATGAAAGTCTCGAATCATCTACTTCCTCCCTGCAATAGCACTTCTTCGAATCCCGTTCCTGACGATCTGCTATTTCTCTGAATCGAATGGCTCCCCTTTTAGATCCTATTTATTTATCTTAGCGAAAGTCTGTTCTGTTCACGGTCCCCTCGATAATCTATCGGTGACCTATGGATTTTTGGCAACTAATACTTCTCGGGTCTTAGTGCTTTTGAATAGTTCGTCTGCTTTCTTGAAACAATGTCTATAGTTTCCTTTCTCTTCTTCGCTTATTCGGTTCTCGCACTTCTAATCTTCTAGAATACTTTGCGAACCTTATTTTCTCTGTCTTTCCCCGCTCGGGTTCTTTAAATTTGATAAACTGTTTATCTCGCTGTTACGGTACTTCCGTACGTTATGATACTTTTGGTCGTTTACTTAAAGACCTATCGCCCTGAGTCCTAAGTTCGCAGCCTGCTTTGACTGTATTTTATGAACTTTTCACTGTAACTTTTATACTGTCGGACCTAAATCCTGTAACTAGGATTTTCCTAATTTTCAACACGGCGATACTGTAATATTACTTCTTTGCAACCCTTATGGATGCACGTAAATTATTGATACCGCGACGCCCTTGGCTGTCGGATATTGTCTATGCGATGTGATACAGCGTTTTTCCCTCAAGGAAAGCTTGTATACTGTCTTCGGTGCGATGTAGCTTCACGTCCCCTGGACTATCGGATGTAACATCTCCCCTCAAGGAGTACTGGTAAACTATCTTCGATGTGTTACAGCGTGACGCCCCCTCACGGACTGTCGGAATACTGCATGATTGGCTTGGTGAGGCCAGGAGTTTTATGCTCTTTAGTCACAAAAAGATAAAACCCTAGTCCTTTTCGTGACCAACTTTTGAAATAATTGTCGTACAATTATAAAAATTATATCTCCAGAAAGCTCGTCTTCCAAACGTTAAATGATCTCACTGTGCATAAGAATCGATCGTGCATTACGGAGATATTAATTAATTTTTAGTCTTCAGCTGCGTGGGTGGTGCTGTTCATTTTAAAATCCCCACTCCTTTGGTATCAGTGAATCCCCAATGACGTATGCTGCGTTTGCTTTTATTTCCTGTGCAATTATTACAAGCTTTTTCTTTACACAAAAATCTCTAATCCGAAATGATTCACAGTACTGTATTTATTTACTTATTTTTATTCCTGCAAATGGGTTAAATTTAATTATTCTTCTTCTGGCACAGCGGCGCTGTTGCCGTTTTAATGCAAGCTAAGCTTAATTTCCGAGTCACGTTTCTCTCTCTTACAGCCAAAACTTTCCACTCGGTCTATTAATATCCATGACCAGCTCCCTCTCAATGAGTCAAGAGGCATGATCTCATCTTCTGAACACCTGGTCCCAGCTGCTTGCACAACGTTAGGCTAGAACCCTTGCTTGAAATTTCTCTATGTTACATTAGAAACTGTATGTTTCTTTCATTCCTATCACAAAATACATGGATTCGACCCCTTTTGAGCCAATGGTACATGGGTTCAATATATATTATATATATATATATATATATATATATATTAGGGGTCGACGGTGCACCGATTTTTCGGTTTCGGTACGGTACAAAGGAAATTACCGACCTCGGTTCGAGACGATAAAAAACTCGGTAAAAAGTTCGGTTCGGTACAATAGACATAAATACCGTAATTTAAAGAAACCTTTTTTTAGACATCCAAAGTATTGTCCTTTATCATCAATGTTTTACTTCAATAGTTAGTTAAATACAGTAAAACTTCTTGTATAAAAGTATAAAAGTTTTCTATACGATTTTTTCCTGGTCCCGGCAAAATGCCTATACTTTCCATGTTAATTTATCTCCGATATACGTTTTACATTTATTCGTTTTTCACGCTTATACGATAATATTTTAAGTCCCTTGCAATATAAAGCATCATTTATACGTTGCGTGTTCTGAGGAAGTACGTATGTTCGAATGCAAACTTTTGTTACCGCCTGTACTTCCGTTCGGAAGGATGCACCGCGTGCTATATTATGTTACGATGGCCTTGAGCGACACCGGTGGTCGCGGCGACACTCGCTTGCCAGAGTGTCATAACAAGGAAGAACAGCTTGCGTAATAAGCAAGCGCTATTATTGTGTTAGCCTTTCAAAATAACAGGAAGCAGCCATAAAACACAGTTAGACAACATCTGAAGCTTATGTTAAGATGTTAATTTAGGCCTACACTACGGCATTTTATTAATGACGATGAAGAGCCGCAGAATAATACAGTGGATTTTAATGATGCTGTCAATGCTCTATGGACTATCAAACATTTTGTGACGCACCATAACGTTTCTGAGGAAATAATGGCCGAATTATATCGGTTTGAAAATACTGTTCACGCCGTGGCCTCGGCCAACAAAAAACAAGTCAAGATAACAGACTACTTCGTAAAGTGACTCAATTTTCTTTGTTTTGTTATATCTGGGTGCATTTCTCTTGTAGTTGCTTTGTTACATATTGCCGATTATAGTTAAACAATCGTATTATTATTTCTTGTTTTTCACTTCTTAACGGAAACCCTCGCTCGCCCGCCGCCCGCGTTGCTAGCCTGTCTCCCGCCAGGCACTTGCCGTAATGCGTAGCTCGCGCGGCACAGTCATTGAGTAGACTATAGCCTATAGTTCACAGCTGGTGCTGAAAATGTTCGCCATTCATTGCTGCACATCGCTGGCACCTCTTCATGAAGTTTTCATTTACGTTCTGAAGTTCCTCAGCACCGATTGACTCTATTTCAGCTGTAATATACCTTAGTCCAAAGAATATGGACTGTTAAAGCCGTGGCGTCAAGAAGCGCATACGGCAAAGTGCTTGGCGAGAACCGGCTCGCGGCACGAGCGAGGGTCCCTGTCGCTTTTAAAACATAGTCCCTGTAAAACCCATATTGTCACATACATTTTGCAGTTTTTATTTACCGACTTTCATTTACGCGTTTTTCACATTTATGCGTGTTTTTTTTCTTTGGTCCCCTGGAAATCGTATAAGTGAAGTTCTACTACTAGAGCACAATAACTCTTCTGATTAATAAAATTAAATTATGGACTTAAGTGTTCCAGTGTGAGCCTAATGTCTATTTAATGTGTGCATCAATTGGCTTACTCCACACTAAAAGGGCAAGTTTGAAAGTTAATGGAACATTGTATGAGATTATTACCTGTACATTTTTTCTGTATTTTAAATAAAAATTGTGCTATTTGGCAAGTATTTGGTTTACTGTATAATCATTAGAACTCATGTGTTACTTTTTTTCTTAATGATTTACAAATTACTCTAATTTAACATGTTAAAATCAGCCGAGCTGTACCGAACCGATTTTGTACCGAGAACCGAAGTACAATTTTTTTACCGAACCGAACCGTACCGAACCCAAATTTTCAGTACCGAAGACCCCTAATATATATATATATATATATTTATATGTAATTATTTGTTTACAACATGTATGTGACAATGTCTATTGCCTACTCTATGCTTAATGACAGAATAAAGATTGATTGATTGACTGATTTAGATATACTGCATTATATGCCTATATTCTGAGAGTTACAAGAGTTTTGGTCAGACGGTCAATGATTTGTGGCCTTGTAGGAAATGTAAGTATAATTTAGGACTTTATTCCGATGTAATTGATTGTTTATTCACAGTTTGGTTAGCAGCCACCGCTCTTTTCTCTGTATACTCAACTTAAGATTTTTCTTTGTTCTGGAAAATATTATGTTGGATGTGTTTGTATAGGTGTAATTTGCATCAGACGGATGCGCTCCTCAGATACAAAAGGTTGCTTCATATTTGGCTACTAAGCGTCTATGAGCACCACTCATGCCACTAAGGATAAAGTAGAATATATTTTATCACGTATAGTAGTCTTCAATGGAAATGGTCGCTTATGTAGCCACCAACCATTCATGGAAAATTAACTCGAAAAATGTTGAGCGTTAAGGGGTTAATGCGATTAATGTTCTTGACAGGGACAAGAAATGTGAACAGAGTTAAGAAAATATGCCGTTCATATGGAAGCCTAACACATTACGCAGAGGAAGCTAACGCCAGTTGGCGGATCAGCGGCCCACTGTCAAGTGGGCTGGTTCAGATACCCCGGAAATGGACCCGTGGACCAACAGGCAGCCCAATTCCTGGGGGCTTTATAATACTGGGACACCCTCTCTCCAGGTGTCATAAATATGGAGGGCCCTTGCTCAGGGTAATGAGTGAAGACCTCAACGGTAGCTATGGTGGATATGATGGTATTCGGAACAGGGTAGCTGGCGGAAGAGGCATCCCAGTACTCGGGGTTAATCAGAGTAAAAGGTATTTGTCCAAAACTATGGGCATATATCAGATGTAGCGTCTGTTCTCCATGTTATGAGCGGTTACAAAAGGCGTCTGTTCTCCATGTCAGGAGCGGCCTAAATTCTTGCTGGCAGTAGCTATAAAATGCTATCGGTGACAGACCCGCGTGACAGGCCGGCCGATGATCTTTCTTGTCACATCACTATGGCTCAATGTCGAAATAAGAAGCAGCATAATGCTAGGGCGTTCCCCATAGGCGACTTGTGTCAACCTGGCCCGATCGACTCGAGAAATGTGCAAGGGTTACCGGCTTTACCACAGTGGTGCCGGTTGAACAAGCGAGCTCTAAATACAAGGTTTGCCTCCCTTAATTTTGGCTCCATGACTGGAAGATCGTATGAACTAGCTGCAGCTTTAAAACGGCGGAAAATTGACATTTGCACTGTACAAGAGACCAGGTGGAGTGGTGAAAAATCTCGAGACATTGGTGAAGGTTATAAAATAATCTATAATGGTAGTCAAAAGTCAATTAATGGCGTTGGAATTATTGTTGGCGAGAAATTTCGCCACTCGGTAGCTGAAGTTGGCCGTTTTGATGATCGTCTCATGAAGATCGTATTAGCAACAGACACATGGAAAATTCATGTTTTCTCATGTTATGCACCACAAAGAGGTTTTGGAGGATGCTTGATGAGAAGGGTTTAGAGGTACCACCGGAGGATACCATTATTACCTCTGGGGATCTTAACGGTCATGTAGGCTCAATGGCAGAGGGCTATAGATGCCATGGTGATCATGGTGCTGGATCCAGAAACGAAGATGGAGAGGGAATTTTAAATTTTGCAGAGACCCATGACTTTGTTATAGCCAATACCTGTTTCAGGAAGCAAAATTCCCACCTTTGGACATATTACAGTGGCAACAGAATGAGTCAGATTGACTTCCTACTGATACGTCGACAGGATTTAAAGTTTGTTATGGATACAAAGGTTATTCCTTCTGAAGCAGTTGCTACACATCACCGTCCACTATAGTAACCAGAATGTGCATTAAGCCCCCAGCTATCAAGAAAGTAGAATACAATGGTCCAGAACGGATTAAGTAGTGGCGATTCAAGGAGAAGGAGAATGACGTAGTATCTAACATCGATCTTCCACCTATTACTGATGTTGACACAACGTGGAATGCTCTGAAGGATAGTGTCTTTGCAGCTGCTTATAAACAACTAGGTATTACAAAGCCTGGACGTCGCAAAATCGACCGCCAAACATGGATATGGACAGAGGAGGTGAAGATGAAATTGCGGATTAAAAAAGAAACTCTACCATAAGTTTCTCGCATCAAAGACAGAAGAACATTGGGCAGCTTATCGAGATGCCAGAAATGTAGCAAAGAAGGCTGTGGCAGCGGCAAAAGCATCCCACTTTAGTGACTTCTATATGAAACTTGACACACCAGCTGGCGGGCGGGAAATCTATAGACTTGCTAAACAGCGCCACAGAGGTACAGCTGATGTTGAGAAATGTTATGGTATTAATGACGAAGAGGGCAAACTCCTCACCAAACAGAGGGAACTAACAGGAAGATGGCGATAACACTTTGATAAAATCAGCAATGAAGAGTTTCCGCATGCTCCTATCCCACAGACCACTCCTGTGCAGGGACCTATCCTACCGATCACCGAGAATGCTGTTACCGAAGCGCTTGGTAAGATAAAGCCTGGAAAGGCTACCGGACCAGATGATATTCCTGCAGAACTTTGGAAATCAAAACAATGGGATCCAGCTCAGTGGCTCACATGTTTCTTCATGACGATCATTGAAGAAAAACAGATACCAACAGAGTGGATGTTGAGCACAACAGTCCCAATTTGGAAGCAAAAAGGAAACCCAGCAGAGTATTGTAACTATCGTCCTGTACGCCTCCTATCTCATACCATGAAGATCTTGGAGCGTATCATTGATAAGATGATTCGACAAATTGTTAATCTCACCGTCAACCAGTGTGGTTTTGTGAAAGGCTGTGGAACAACAGATGCTAATCATGGTGCTCGTTTGCTCATCGAGAAACATCGCGAAAAGTCAAAGCATCTCCATCTTGCATTCATAGACCTAGAAAAAGCATTCGATTGCGTTCCATATGCCTTGATTTGGCTTGCTCTTCGTGACCATGGAGTCCCTGAAGAACTAATAGATTGGGTCAAACTGTTGTACCGTAACCCAAAGAGTCGCATACAATCGGCGGCTTGACTATCTGGTGAATTTCCTGTTTCTGTAGGTGTACATCAAGGATCTGCTCTTTCACCTCTCCTATTCATCATTGTCATGGACACTGTCACCAGGGACCTACAGAAACCTCCCCCTTGGACCTTGATTTATGCCGATGATGTGCTTCTGGCCTCCGATCATAAGATGGATATTCAACAACAAGTCCAAGCATGGAGTGACCGCCTAGTAAAATTTGGACTACGGCTCAATGTTAATAAGACAGAATACCTAACAACAGATCAAATTGAACAATGCACAATTAAAATCAATGGTGTCGATCTACCGAAGGCAATGTCATTCAAGCATCTCGGCTCAACTATTGCTGCTGATGGAACCTTAAGGCTTGAGATTGCTCACCGTGTGAGCAGCACATGGCTTAAATGACGGACAATGACTGGTGTTCTCTGCGATAAGAATATTCCAGACCGCCGTCCGTAGTGTGACCAGTCGCCCTATGTGGAGCAGAATGCTTGCCCATTACAAAGGGAGAAGAACGAAGACTTACTATCATGGAAACGAAGATGCTTCGGTGGATATCTGGTGTGAGACTTCACGATCATGTCACCAATGATGACATCCGTAGGTGATATGGAGTAGCACCAGTCATTGAGAAGATGAGGGAAAGCCGTCTGCGCTGATATGGCCATGTGCTTCGAGCGGACAAAACAGCAGTTGCAAGCACTGGATTGACTTTGCTTGTAGATGCGAAGCGACCAGTTGGATGTCCTTATTAGACAGCGATTGCTTGACACACTACATGAAGACCTAAAAAATGCTGGACTCCATCCCGATATGGCCTACGATTGTATAAAATGGTGACAGAGAGCCAGAATAGCAGACCCTGCCAGTGTGCGGGACAAATGCTAGGAAGAAGAAGAGTTATGTACTACAGTATTAGTTGACAATTATTGCGTAGATTCATTATTCAAACGTTGACTTCGATGGCATGATTAGGACACAATAAATAAAAACTTAATTTCACAATTTCACACAGCCGCCATCTTGAGGTTATGTATGAAGACAGTAGGAGTTGGACATCCCTGTGGCCCTCAGAGTAGTAGCGAGGCGGGGCGTATATGCTGACTGGAGCGTACGGCTCCTTAACATCGGCCTTGAGTGCTTGGGCAGCCAAGGCTGTCCATTCTAACATGTACGGTACTCGCTACCTCCCATTGATTTATATGAGAGACTCGCCACATGATTTCGGAGCTTTGCAGTTCAATCTGGCAGCTTATTTTCAGCACATTGTCCTCTTATAGTACAATGATTGCGTCCACAAAGTTTCAAGATAGGTTTTTACTTGTCTTACCTGATACTTCCTTTGTAAGGAAAGTGTAGTGATGCCGAGTAGGCACAACCAATAGAACCCATCTAAAGCCTTAGTTAGCAGACCACCTGTAACCAGGAAATTCTACTTTTTTGAGGATAGACGAGGACAAATGCTTGAGGTCTAGAAGCAAGGCTATATCTGCTAAGTTACGGTAACCCTGATAGAACAGTCTCTGATTCTCCAGGTTGGGTGCAGAAAGGACCAATAATCCAAATAAGTCAAAATCCAGGGGCACATGTCGGGTGTAGCTATTGGTCTATGCAATATAAGAAGTTTAAATAGAATTTGTCTCATAAATGTAAAATGGTAGCGTAAAATATTTAGCTATTAAATGATTCCACGAAAATGTCATACACAGGTCAGTCACACGCCACATTTTTACTATTTCTCTGAAAGCTTATTTGGAATATGGTTTTCCAAACTATTGTTTGGAGAGGAAGGTTTAAGGTGCTCCTTCATAAAAAGAACATATCTGAAACTCAATTTATACGCATGTTATAAGTAAGAAGTAGTTCCGTGAAGAATTACATAGCCTATTTTCATGTAGGCCTAATCTCCTGGTCTTATTTAGGACACGAGATATGAAAACGAGATTTTTAAAAATAGCAAAGCTGCCATTTTTGAGTTTTTTAAAAATTCTATTAAATTAGACGTCAGTATATTAAGGCTTGTATGAAGATATACCGTGCCAAGTTTCACAGCACTCGGATGAAAAGTCGCAAGAAAAATCCATTTAAATATTTAAATTTCGCGTCGCCGCCATGTTGGTTTTTAGCTCACCAGGTTTTTGATTGTTCATAGGTGAACTTACGTTAATAGCCTCTATCAGCATACAAAATGTCAGTGTAATAGAATCGTAGATATTGAGAGCCGTCAAAATATTTCGGATGGTCACCATCTTGGATTGTTTATTGCGTAGGCCATAGGGTTATATGTACCATTAGATGAAGATTATTGCTTGGGTTCATTATTGAAACGTTCATTTCGATCGCATTATTAGGACACAAGAAATGAAAACTTAATTTTAAAATTTCGTACAGCCGCCATCTTGGGGTTATCAAAACAATTGATGTTTAATTGTATGTCAGTAGATTACATTTTATATGAACATTTGCAGTACCAAGTTTGACTGCGCTCGGATGGTTAAATCGCGAGGAAAGTCTATTTAAATGTTTCAACTTCGCCTGGCCGCCATGTTCGTTTTGTACTTAACAGGTTTACGAAAGTCACGTAGATGAACTTTTAGTAGTACCCTTTATTACCGTACAAAATTTCAGGGTGATATCTGTTAATTTTGCGGAGATTTAGAATGCCAGTGAAATATTTCGCGAGGCGTATTAAAGTTTGAAAGGCACGGCCGAGGTCGGACGGGGTATTAGTATGCACTTACCGATTTTCATTAAAATCGCTTTGGCCGTTTAGATTTTATTATGAGTACACCCACACACATACACACACACACACGGACGAAAAGTGATCCCATAAGCCTTTTTTTTTTTCATAAATGAAAATAGGCTAAACATGTGGTGTGTGACTGACTGACTGACCCCAGTATGACATTTTCGTGGAATGATTCTATTACAAGAATCAAAGAGAAGGGAATTGGATTTGAGATCTCGCAAGATGGATTGATGTTTAACTAGTGTGGAGAACCAAAGCTAGTTAAGGAATGCGATGTTGCTCATAAGGATTATGTTACAAATCTCATAGATTTGAAAACTGCCGATGCAAATATCTTGGTAGTACTCGTAATGCTGGACTCGGCCAGACGTGCGCCTGTAAGAACTAATTGCATACATCTTCTTCTCTGAGGAGTCCCGTTTGCAGCACCACGATGCGACCATCTTGGCTTACTACACCCAACTTCTGCCATCGTATCTTGAGTCCGGATAGCAAGTTAAAGCATGCTTGGCAGCCTCCGGCTGAGAGGCAAGTGTGATACCGTGATACCACGTCGAATATTATTCGAAATACGATTTTAAAAACATTCTTGTTGAAATTCAATGTTTTTCAGTCGGACAACACGATTATACCCAATTGTAATTGGTGGTTCCCTAATCGTAAAAATAAAATTACATGAGATTAATAAGCACACTTGGACGACCAGTTTCGATCGTCAAGCGTTCATCATTTAGGCTATTCAATCTATGTCTACAAGTATGGGTGATAGTGTTTACAATATGTACACATTTAGTTGCAGTGGTAGTGAAACTAGCACAACTAGTCAATATTTGTTCGTTATATGTGTTTTTTTTTGTGTGTTTAGATACTGAAAGAGGTGATTGATCTTCAAATTTGCTTGCTTAGTGTGATTATATGATTGTTGTAAAATGGTTAGGTTAGAGTGGATTGTATTCTTAGCTGCTTGAGTGATATGCGGTCCGAATGCGAGCACCTACTCTCGTCACTGCCTGCACACTGAATTGGGAGGAATTTCCTGTTTGCACTTATCTATTATTTTCCTATGCTGCTCACCCTCCCCCCCCCCCCCCCCCCGCACCCCCCTACACACATTCCTATAGTTAAGCCATCATTACTTCCGACTTGACGTTTCAGTGCTAGGCTAGAGTTTCGTTCGCTAAATCGCGACATCACGAACGAAACTCGATTTGTCCTGATATATCGATTTGAATGGCTAGTTAAAGTGATTTTCCTTCTAACCGTTCGATGACTCTAGGGTAACACTGAAAGGTCAAGTCGGAAGTAATGATGGCTTTACTATAACTGTCCGTGTTCATCGAATATTGCAACATATGTGTGCTGCCAGTTTAGAGCCTGTATACTGTACACTGGATATCTTCAATTATTAAAGGCCAGTTTTCATTCTCGCCACGCGTAAGCTAATCAGCCCTATAAGCGCTACCCGGTCTAATGAGAATGTCCAGGAACCTTTATTACTGTGATAATGCCGGCCTTGGTTCATTGAAGATATGGTGCACCGTACATCCTGACCCAATAAAATGTTTCCTTTTGTGATCACTTATTTAGATTGGCTACAACGTTATGATGTTTCTCGATTCCAAAGCGGGGTGTTTTCTATTAGTACAAAGAGGGGGTTAATTTTCTATGGATGTGTGTTCGTTTAAATTATAGGGTTGTTTATTTTTAGGTAAGTGTACCGTATTGTTGTTCATGTCTCATATACACGAGTATGTAAGCAAGCCCGCGCTGCATGGTGGAACAGTACCATACCCTACAGGGGAAAGATTTCTTCACGCCAACAGCTGGCACTGTTTTTGTTTTGCAATGTCAAGATGCCGTTGCATTGAACGTGAAACGTGAAGACCGACCTAGCAAAAACACTTCAAGTATTCAAGTAATGTGAGTGGGGAGAGAGAGGCTCTTCCTCAAGCCTGTGTTAATGAAGAGGAAGAAAGCACTCAAGAGATGTTCTCAACACAGAACCACAGGGTCATTGTTGTTAATTCATTTGAGGGGCTTGGGACACAAAGGTTTGGTGCTTTTCAGTCGGTCATTACGATTTTACCGAAATGAGATGGGTTATTCCCTAATCTTGAAAAAAAAATACAAGTGTATTATTAATCTCATGTAATTATTTTCAGGATTAGAGAATAACCCGTCTCATTTCGGAACAAATGTGTTGACCGACTGAAAAGCACCAAACTTTTCTTTGCTAAGGCAACACTGGAAAATGGCTTCAAACACCACAAGGGCTTGGGGCATCTTGGTCATCTGCCCCGTGTAGTTGGGCACGTTTGTGTAACGTGTCTGATAACAGGTGTTTCTGTGATGGCAGTAGTAGCGTGTAAAACTCTATTAGGTATAATGACTTGAAATAAGGTACTATCCCGGCATTTGCCTGGAGGGAGTGTGAAAAAAAACCGGGAGAAAACCACATTCAGAATAGCCACTGTCAGCGCCAGGTTTTGGAACCTGTGATCTCCGGACTAGCTTTAGCTGCCCGCGTGGCCATGGTACACGATTTAATGAGCACGGCCACGCCACGGAGTAGAAAAAACACCGGGATTGTGGTCACTATCTGAAGTTCCCACATCAACTTGATTTCAGTTTTCAGTTAACTTTCGTAGAAATTGTTGTCTGGTTATTGGGTTATTAGTATCGTTTCTCGCTGAGTTTGCACTTCAGGGTCAGTTTCTGGTGAATAATTTTGGCAGCAGAATCGTGTCGGTACTTGTGGATGAGGACAAACTCACATTATATTAGATGCTGGATGGTCTCACTAAATTGCCTTCATCGATGACACTCTCAACTGATGAATGATAAATCTGCAGTAGTTGCGAGTGGCAACAATTTGATCTGCCCTGAGCAGAGTCAGCAATGCGTGCGATGTGAGGCTAGGCCAACTCATGAGGAAATTTCCCATTGAGAGCTTTCTGTTTCTAACTCTGGGTCTTACACTGATCTATTTGCACCTCGTTTACTGGTGAGTACCGTGCAGTTATCATCAGCTGCAGATAGAGCTCGATGGAGGGAGAGGGGTAGTATCTTGTTTGATGTGATAGAACACCCTCAGAGTTTTGGCCTGATTCATGAGAGTGAATGAAAATCCGCAGCCTGTTCCAGTCGTCCGACCGGGCCAGGGATGGAATGAATGAAGTTACCCCCATCTAGCGGCGAATATATGAACTGTGCTGGCTGCCGAAGCCTGTCGCACTCCTCAGGGGCAATGATTTGATGAATGACAGATGAAATGAAATGATAGTGGAGAGTGTTGCTGAAATGAAAGTTTTGACAGGGAAAACCGGAGTACCGGGAGAAAAACCTGACTGTCCCCGCTTTGTCCAGCACAAAACTCACATAAAGTGACCGGGATTTGAACCACCGACCACGCGGTGAGAGGCCGGCGTGCTACCGCCTAAGCCACGGAAGCTTTGACCTGCCTCATGTGAAGTTTATTATTATTATTATTATTATTATTATTAAATTCGGCCCTGTAGCGAATTGGTTAGCGTGCTAGGCTTTGGCCCGAAGGGTCCCAGGTTCGATTCCCGGCTGGGCCATCGGTTCTTTTATCTCTTGAGATTAATTCCCCTGGCTCGGAGACTGGGTGTATGTGACGTCTTCATCATCATTCCATTCTCATTAGGACGTGCTTGTCGCTCACGGGCGTCAACTAAAGAGACCTGCACTTGGCCTCCCAAGAGGCCACACTACTATTATTATTATTATTATTATTATTATTATTATTATTATTATTATTATAAATACGATGGAGCTGTGGTGCCCGACATTTTAGACTGGTTTAGCGGCTAGCATTCTTGGCTGTCACCCTGGAGGTCCGGGTTTCATTCCCGGCTCTGCTAAGAAATTTGATTCTGGTCTGAGGGCTCGAACGGAGTACACTCAGACTGGTGAGGTAGGGGGTTCTATTCCCACCTCAGCTCTCCTAGAAATGGTTTTCTGTGCTTTCCCATTTCAACTCCAGGCAAATGCTGGAATGGTTCTTAACTTAAGGCCACGGCCACCTTCATCCCAATCCTCATCTTAATCACAAATAGGGGCTTGGTGGCGCAGCGTTCAAGTTGTTGGCCTCTCACCACGGCGGACCGGGTTCGATTCTCAGTCAATGCATATGAGATTTTCAAAGTGAAATGGCATGTCCTGTGGTTCGGATTCCACGTAAATAGGCTTATGATCACGAGATTAACGGTCACGTAAAACTACAAACTTCCTTCCTTTCCTTCAATCAAAAATACACACACTACTACAGGCACCACGGTAACACAGGTTATCAGACAAATCCTACACATACCCATGTACACGGGGCTAATTGACCACAATGTCGTAAAGCCCCTAAATGAAATGACAACAACAACTAAGACCTAAGATCATGGTTTCAATCGCCTGCCGAGAAAGTCGGAATTTAAGAGTTGGAAATCTTCATATGGTTCTCAGAGTGCTTGGAGGTTGGCTCGATAAATACCCCTCTTTTAACATTTGGTGACGACAAGACAAAATAAAATGTCCCAATGGTAGCTCAATATAACAATAATAATAATAATAATAATAATAATAATAATAATAATAAATGGAATAACATCACATTGTCTTGAGTACCCCGCCCCATCGTGCAAGCAGCACGCAGCCTTTTTGCGAGGCCAAACTCGATGATAAAATAAAATACTACGGAAATTGAGAAAAAACGGTCTTGGCAAATGTATGTTGATTGAATGAAACGTAATTATATATGTTTCCGCAAATGTGGTCTTCGAGTTTCACAGGAAGTCAACTGTAATTTGATCTAATACAAAAGATAAATTTAATAAAGATAACCTAACCACGAACTTCGGAAAGTAACTCCTCGTAATTTGAGGTACTGCATCTCATCGTCAGTCTGAAAATTGGTTAGCTTTTACGTACCTGGCTGCCTAAGAATGAACAGTAAATGGTCTGAGACATATTACGCCATCAATCCTCATTTTAAAATACAAGAAATTAATAATAATAAATCTCCACACCTGCAGGCCGCGCTGCCTGCTGCGTGGCATAACTCCTGAAGGTTACGCCACCCACCGAATGAGACTGCTGTGCAAATAATCTACATCACGGGTCTTCAAGACGCTACCCGCTGGCCGCATGTGACTCACCAGACTGATTTGCTCAGTGACGTTTTATATACCTAGTACACTAGTGGACCCGTGCGAGAACTCTCGCATAATGGGTTGTGTGCGCCCCATGTGTACAGACTACCCGCCCGGCTCTAGAGCTATGCGGGCTGTACGCGACACAGTTCTGCCAGGGGCTATCGTCTGGTTTATTTGTTTAAAAGCACTTTATAAAAAAATACATGTATTTCCCTTGACTTTTCAAGAAATGCAAGATTTTTCCTGTAATATTGAGACGACTTGGAAGATTTTGGTACAAACCACACCTTCTAACTCCCTCTGGTTTAGGAGCTTGAGTTTTGTGAAACAAACACCTTAGCGTATTATATATATAGATATTATAAACTCACAAGGAACGCTAGTGCACTGTTGAGAATAATAACCTTCAGTGCATCACCATGGAAGGGTCAACGGGTGCCTAATAATGGTATGGGTTTTACCTCACTCTGCGGCGCTTATAGACACTAGGGTGCTGGACTTTTGTCCTGAAATGGATCTTTAATATACCAGTAAATCAACTGACACGACTCCTTTGCATTTTACGCAATCTTAAATGCCAGCAGACAGTGCCGAGATTCGTTCCGCAACTTAAGGCACAGCAAGTGTCTATACGAAAAGATTAAGTACATATCTTTCTAAACAGAATTGATAAGAACGATAGTGAAAAATGTATTTGTGTGTTAATTTAAAGAATAGTGGTTGATTAATACTCGTATTTTTAAAATCATGCACTGGAGTATCAAGAGAAATCATGGTGTATGTGGGTTCTGCCCAAAACTGTACGAATTCTCGTAAAAAGGATTCCGGGATTTCTTTTCACATGTAAGTTCGGTGCTCAGATTGTGTTATGGTGATGTGAAACTACCGATAACCATTTAAGGCGGTGAAAACTTAATTCATGTGGAATACTCGGAAGTACCATGGATAAGATATAATTTATGCTATGCTTCATAACTGCGGTGACGCGATACATTTTTAGTAGGGGATCCAAATAACGAAATGGAATGACGCAAAAATGATATACTCTTCCTATAGGGTCAGAAAAATACTCTTTTGTTTGATTAAGTGAGCCGTACTGGTGCTTTATGTGATGCCGCACTTATTCATAACTCAAGCACTAACAGGCGAGCGAATTCCTGCTATTCCCGAGTTGACTCTCTGAATTTTTCTCACAGGGCCACACTGGAAAGAGCTTATTACGTTGTGAATGAGGCCTATTGATGAAACAAATTGTTAAATGCCATATTTATTACGTTGAACATCTACTTTACCTGCTGAGGTTTTATAGACGCCGAAGTGCCAGAATTTTGCCTAAAGTGGATCTTTACTGTGCCAAAATCTATTGGCACGAACCTTTTGCATGTTAAGCCCTCAAATACCAAAAAAACTGCACCATGATTCGATCCCTCAACCGTGGTAACTGCTGGCGAGAATCATATTCTACCACTGCGCTACGCAGATAGTCACATTTGTAGAAGGAAGTGCTTTTTAGGAATTATATAAGAAACCATATTTTCGGGTTTTAATTTTGCATCATCAGTACATCATAGACTTTGTTCAGTCCGTTTACAGAATCTTGTTTCTAGAAGTCGAATGGTGGTGCCCCAATAGGTTACTTAAATCAGCCGTAGTACCTTCCGTTTCTAACTTGCCAACCATCTCACAAAGGTAGTCGTGATCATGAAACAAGCTGTCAAAGGCCATATTTACTGGCCATTTTTAGCTGCTTTTATTTAAATTTTCTTTTTATAGATTTTGTATTTTTATATCTGCATTTGATGTACATGACTGCTTCTATATTACAATTTATCATAACTAAAATGCAAATGAGTGAATGCCGTCCCTAGCACTTATCAATGCGGCTTCCTCTGCTTCAACACATCTCACATTGAATCTAACCATCGCCTCATAGGACCACCTCTGCTTCTCTTACCCTCTATAGTCGCACTCATTTAACTCTTAGAGAAACTCTCCTCCCCCATTTTCTTCATATGGCCGCACCATCTGAGTCGGCTCTTACGAACAGCTTTATCAAGCGTGTTCATTTCTAACTTAGCCATTGTCTCTTCATTGTGGGTACCATCCTGCCATTGCCCCCATCTATTAGCCCCAGCAATCATTCGTGCTACCCTCATATCAGTTACTTCTAGCTTACGTAACAAATATCCTGAATCTACCAAGCTCTCACTTCCATACAGCAAGGTTGGTCTAAATACTGAACGATGTAGGAAGAAATTCGTCGTTACACTAAATTATTCCCTGCAGAATACTGTAGATCGCAACTGAGAACTCACTGCATTGACTTTTCTACAGCTCAACTCTCTCCTTCCCCATACTACCATCCTGAGAAAATACAAAGCCAAAGTGCTTAAAATGTTCTACCTGCTCCAATATAGTTGCTCCTACCTAGCATTCTATTATCTTGCGTTTCTTTCCTACCGACATAACATTCGTCTTTGAAATATTTATCTTGATACCATACACCCCACATTTCTGCGCAAGTTCTACTATGTCGGCTTGCAAGCTTTCGACGGAGTCTGTCATTACAAGTAAGTTATCAGCATAGGCCAGATTGCTTTCCTGATTTCTGCCTAATTGAATCCCACCCAGTCAGTTTATGTCCTTCACCAAATGACCCATATATAAAATAAGCAGTAGTGGTGAGAGGATTACAGCCTTTGTACAATCAGAGGGAACCTTTCCTAAAACCCATGCCAATTCGATTATCCTATGCAATCATTTCATCCCTGCTTTCCCACCACAGTATACTATTTCTGGCCGAATTCCATCTACCCCTGCCGCCCCTGTGACACTGTAGTTTATTTACCACCCTCTCTACTTCCCCAACCATGATCATGTAACAACGTTAAACCAAGAACTCATTCAACCATCAACTCTCACTGCAGCCTGATTATCAACATAAATACCTTTGTTTGCCTGTAGCATCCTTCCCTGGTTACCATAATCCCTCAGGATGCTCAGCATCTTCTCCCTGGGGGCTCTGGTGTATTCTTTGGAATACACGGTAAGATAGAGTAAGCTTTTGCTTCTCTTTGCTTTAGTTCATCCCTTCCTTTTTCTCAAACACCAACAGTGATCTCCTGATTTCTCTTTGTTGGTATGTGTCTCTCATATTACCTGTGAGTCTGTTCTAGATATATATCTTCCATGACCCACCTAGCGTCATCTAGCAGCGAATCTCTGAAGTTCCTCAATTCTTCCCTGTACAAGAGGACTTCCTTATCAATTTAGCCACCAGATCTCGTCGCTATCGCCAGCTATCATCTCCGTGATCAAGAGAACTTCGTCTACTTTTTCACCCTCCAGGCTGCGCTAGTGATGCTTACCATCAACTCTTTGAAGACCATTTCATCAAGAGATATTAACATTTCAATGATGGCTATTCTTATATGTATTCCTTTTGTCTCCTCCCCCCACTCTTTTCCCCTTCCCTGGTCCCTCCCCGCTCCGTAGAGCGTGTCTCACTTGTACGTCGGAAGTCAACCCAGTCAGTTAGAGCTTGACTAAAGCTCGCCTCCTCAACTCTAGAGGCAAACTTTTAAATTCTACGCCATGTTCGAATTTTAGAACCAACCGTCAACAGGAACATCGCCTTCTTCATGAAGCTAAGATAAGTACCGACTTCATGTTTTAACCTCATTCTCATCGCTTTTAAAAGGCTCAATGCTTTTATTTGGATTTTATAGACAGTGAAAGTTGCTATGTGAAAATAACTGCTTTCAAGAGATCGTCTTGATCAAACTTAAACTATCAAGTCTGACTTTCAAAATGAAAGATTTTCTGAGATGCTATCTCACATCGAGGGATATTTCCAAAATACCCACTGTCTATATAATCTAGCTTTCCGCCGAGGGATTCTCTACCCAATTTAAACAACTCATCATTGCTCTGGAACCTTCCAGAACCTACACTCTATCTACCAGTTATACTGTCATGTACTTTCCACTCACATATGGGAATACTTTTTCAACTTAAGGAATCTTACTTATGAACTGCTAATCAATATCTAATTTTTCTTCCTCCGTTGGGATTTTTCTGGTGCATTCAACTATAACCTACAAGTTTCTCAAGCAATAGACTCTCGCAAGTCTGGTGTAACTAGTTATTTTCCACCATTGCAATAACTTTCCTAGCTATCAACGTTTTGCGCTACTACAGTGAACTCTTCAACTATATCAACAGACTATAGTGAAAACAGTGCCTGTTCAACTTTTCATCCGCGTCGCGCTCGTCCGAGTACAATAAATACGGCCATGAACACTTTTCCACAATCCCATTTGATCTTTCCCAAACCCTTTACTGAAATGATGAAAATCCACAGCCTGCTTCCAGTCTCCGACCGGGTCAGGAATGGAATGAATGAAGACCCCATCTAGCGGCGAGGATATGAACTGTGCCGGCTGCCGAGGCCTGACGCACTCCTCTGGGGCAATGATTAAATGAATGACAGATGAAATGAAATGACAGTGGAGAGTGTTGCTGGAATGAAATGTTGACAGGGAAAACCGGAGTACCCGGAGAAAAACCTGTCTGCCTCCGTTTTGTCCAGCACAGATCTCACATGGAGTGACCGGGATTTGAACCACGGACCCAGCGGTGAGAGGCTGGCGTGCTGCCGCCTAAGCCACGGAGGCTTGCCCCAAACCCTTTACTAACAAACCAAAATAATAAAATTGTTACTTTAGGTCTTTTTTCAATGAGGTGTCACTCTACATAAGTGCCCTCCCTTATTTGCCACATGTATAACGAATTAATGTCTGTAAAACTTCGTGTCTAGTACACGCCTTAAATTATATTGTTTCTCCCTTCTAATGAGGGAACCCAATTCTTTCTACTCAAAAGTGAATTATCTCTAGGTTTCACGAAAGGGAAACTTGCCCCATTTTTCTCGTGATCCCCACTTAAACATAGGAGTTCTAGAAACTTCCTTTCGATTGTTCTCTTCAGGTTTCACAATAAGTGACCTGCCCTATTTGTATAATCCAACCAAGTAGTACAGTATTAATACCAGAAGTTATAGAAACTTCTATTTTATTCTTCCTGTTCTTTGTTGTTGTTGTTACTTTCGAAGTTGTTATTATTTCTAAGATACTTATCTAGAAATCCTTAAAGTACACACCTTGTACTTGATTTATTGTTTAACTTTAATTACGTCAGTTATCTTTAAAATTTTCAATTTATTTATCTTAGCCATTTAAAAATCTTACGAAGATTTTAAAGCATATAAAAGGTTTAAAACCAAAAGAGTTATCAATTGCCTGGCGCAAGCTTTAGATGTTTTCGGAGGTCTGCGACCCCAATTGTTTATAAAAATCAAAATTATATATTTGTTACAAAAACTACTTCCTTTTGCATTGTTAAATAAATTAAAGATTTGTTTTTCGCTTTATCATTTCTCTAACATAACGGTTAGGCAAGATCCTGTCTTCCTTGATTCTTCCTATTTAATAATAATAAATCTATTGATAGGGTTTTCACCACTTGGTGCATTTGAGCAAGAACACTTAGTTGGTAACTTAGTAAAGTCTCTCTTAGCTTTAATAGCTAATTCTAACTGGCCAGTAAGGCAACATAGCTTCCTGCTTGTGGAGATTCTCTCTAACACTTATGGTTGGTTTTTCAAAATATAAGTGTTCCTCATTTTCTAAACTTTTAGTCGGCGCCTTGCTGGGTAAAAGCTTAGCCATTTCTAAATGCAACTATTGATACACTTACCAAAATTATTCCCAAAGGTATAATTGCTTTATCCATTTCCTTCTTGGAAGCATTTGGTCGCTCTTTAGAAATTCTACAATTTCAAAAACTAAAATCTCGAAGCTGATTCAAATTATTGGCACTCTTCAAATTATCTGTTTATAAACAAATTCCTTTGAACAGATACACAATAAATCTGTTACTCTTTGTCTTGCCAGACCACCACCCTTCCCCATAGTAGGCATATGTATGCTTGAGAGGGAATACGCTACAGCAACTTTCTCGCAAACCGCCCAAGTTCCAGCTGCGTTTCCCGTTAGCTTTGCCCAGGTCCCTACCCACTTTAGGTATCGGAGAGCGGATTTGCAGTGGCAGCTGCCTTTGAGTATACTTAAAGTTAAAATTATAACTTCTGTTGGACTCTCGTCCTATTTCTCCATCGTTTTTCTCCAGTCCGAAACCCACTTCTTTTCCTTTATCATCTTCCCTTGGGGGTTAAGTTATTCCCAAGCTAATAATCTACCCAGGCTCTAACGTACGCGTTCTCTAGATCTAAAATATAATACATAAACACAAATGTTTATTCCTCTCGTAGCATTTTTCAATATGGCGCATACTAAAAATTTGATCTTGACATCCTCGTTGTGGTCTAAAGCCACACTGGTTTTCAACCATCTTACTCTCTGCTAATGATCGAACTCTCCTTTCTACAATGTTTGAGTAAACTTTACCCGGGACACTTACCAAAGAGATTCCTCTATAATTATTGCAATCTTTCTTGTTACCTTGCTTATAAATTGAGGCTATTACAGTTTTTGTCGAGTCAGCGGGTGCGTTTCTTAAATCCCATGCCAATTTGATTGTCGTATTCAACCATTTTATTCCTGCTTTCCCACCATGTTTCATCACTTCTGGCCGAATTTCATGTACCCCTGCCGCTTTGTGACATTGTAGTTTATTTACGACCCTCCCTACTTCTTCATCCGTGATCCTCTGTCTTCATTCTCCTCCTGCATAATCTCAAAATCTGTCACATTGCCAGATAGGTCTCCATTTATATGTAGCAAGTTTTTGAAGTATTCTTGCCATCTTCCCAATGATTCCTTGGTATCTACAATGATTTTCCCTGAATTACCCAAAACACTACTCACTTCTGTTTTCCATCCATTTTTAAGATACAGTACTATACAACAGTCCATAAAATCTTTCCTGCCGCTTGACCAAACTATTCTAATTTGTCTTCAAATTCCTCCCATGATTTTCATTTGGACTCGACTATTATTTTCTTGGTTATGTTCCTTACCATTATATAAAGCTCTCTGTCTGCCAAATTCCTTCTATGAAGCCTATTTTTATAGCTTTATTTTTACTCTTTCAAGCCGACTTCACCATGTCATTCCACCAAGATGTGTGATTTTTCCTGTCTTTACACACTGTTATCCCAAGACATGTCTTTGCTACTTCTAGTACTGCATCCCCACATATCCTGCCCACTATGTTTCAATGTCCTGCACTTCTTCACCATCTACTATTTGGAATTTCTCATGAATCATTTCAATGTATTTCTGCCCAGCTTCCTTATCCTGGAGATATTCAACCTTAATTCGTCTGCAAACAAACCTCACTTTCTGCACTTCAGGTCGAACTATGCTGTATTCACAATATATCAGTTTGTGGTCTCATTCATCAAAAACGCCCATGAATACCCTGCAATTCCTGATCAATTTACTAAATTCAAAGTATGTAATGATATACTGTAGTATATTATTAATATGGATCCTCTATCCTCCCATGTGTATCTGTGAATCTCCTTATGCTTAGAGAATGAGTTCGCACCAGATAACCCCATGCTATCACAGAAGTCCAGTAATCATTTCTCATTGGTGTTCGCTTCCCTATCCTCACCCCACTTACGCATTATCTTCTGATACCCCTCAGTTCTATTTCTTATCCTAGCATTGAAATCCGCCATCAGTACTACACTATCTTTATTATAAACTCTCTCTACCACATCACTCAGTGCTTCATAAAATCTGTCTACCTCATCATAATCCGCTACTTCACATTGAGAGTACACTGAAACAATCCTGACCCGATTTTCTAGCATTTCCGAATCTATCCACATTAATCGTTCATTTAGGTACCTCACAAGCTCTACGGTTCTCTTGACATACAGCTCTCCTCCGCCCTGCCTCGTTTACACCTGACAGGTAGTCTACATCTTGTAATCTCCTACTTCTATCTCTCTATCTCCCTTTATCCGAACTTCACTAATCCCTAGAATATCAATTCTCATCATACTTGCTGACACAGCTAGCTCTACCTTTTTCTTTCCATAACCCTGCTCGATATTAACAGCACCCGATCGAATACCATTTCGAATGCCTGTTCGTTTCCAAGGAGTCCCTGATCTGTCAGATGGGAGTGGGACTCCGTCACTCCAATAGGTCCGAGGCTTGCTCATGGCAATTTTAGCAGGTTTAGAAAGTACAAGGGAAGTACTGTAGTTTGCTAACGCTACTTACACAGGCCCCAGAGTTTCATCTCAGGGAACAAACAATTGAGTTGGGTGGACCTAGCCGCCTGAGCACTCGGAATATGTTCATGATGCCCACTCTAATTCCATAGTAACTGGTATCCCGACTGTCATCAGGACCACCTACTAGGCCACTCAGCCGTTGTCAATGGTTCACGATCTAGGACGTGACTAAATAGTTGAGATGAAACTAATGCTGGTATATTTCATCTCAGCAATTTTCCCAACGCTTGGGTGAGGCACCAAAGATGACAATTACATTTTAGAACTTTGTGAAGATGGCATGTTGGTATTATGATCAACACATTTCAATAAGACACATTATTTTGTTGAATTAACCAAAAAATACTGTAGTGATTTTCATGTTGGTAGCTTTAATAGTTTATGATATATTGATGGGTGACAATTGTGAGAAAAATAAGAAGATTTTGGGAAGTAGAACTAACCAGCGAGTATCAGTGAAATGTATCCAACCGATCTGAAGTTATTATGGGAACTTAAGCACACATTCACGGGTAAAAGGTTTATTTTTACATGCTGAAAATAGGTTATATTACATTTAGCGATGCAGAATGTAGCTATTGTACAATCACACCTAAATCCTGGCTACGGGCCTGCGACATCGAGTAGTTGTAGTTTAATTTGAGGGGCTTGGACGTAATGGCCATTCAGCCCCGTGTGCTTAGATTTGTGTGGAATATTTATCTGATAACCTGTTTTATTCTAATGACTGTAATAGTGTGTGTATTTGAAATTCAGGCGAGAATTGGGAAGGAGGCGGCCGTGAACTTAAGTTTGGAACCATACCGACATTTGCCTGGAGTAGAAGTCGAAACCCACGGAAAAACACTCCATGATAACGGAGGTGGGAAATGAACCCACCTCTTCTCAGTTATGTCTCACGAAGTTGAGTGTACATACTAGTGGTGACACTCATACATTATTGCAGTCAGGCTTGAAGGGAGGGAAGGTCCCTAGTTCCTGCTAGTGGTGACACTTGCACATTATTGCAGACAGGCTTGAGGGGAGGGAAGGTCCCTAGTTCCTGCTAGTGGTGACACTTGTACATTATTGCAGACAGGCTTGAGGGGAGGGGAGGTCTCTAGTTCCTGCTGGTGGTGACACTTGTACATTATTGCAGTCATGCTTGAAGGGAGGGAAGGTCCCTAGTTCCTGCTAGTGGTGACACTTGCACATTATTGTAGACAGGCTTGAGGGGAGGGGAGGGAAGGTCTCTAGTTCCTGCTAGTGGTGACACTTGCACATTAGTGCAGACAGGCTTCAAGGGAGGGAAGGTCCCTAGTTCCTGCTAGCGGTGACACTTGCACATTATTGTAGGCAGGCTTGAGGGGAGCGGAGGGAAGGTCTCTAGTTCCTGCTGGTGGTGACACTTGTACATTATTGCAGTCAGGCTTGAGGAGAGGGAAGGTCTCAAGTTCCTGCTAGTGGTGACACTTGTACATTATTGCAGACAGGCTTAAGGGGAGGGAAGGTCTCTAGTTCCTGCTAGTGGTGACACTTGTACATTATTGCAGTCAGGCTTGAGGGGAGGGGAGGGAAGGTCTCTAGTTCCTGCTGGTGGTGACACTTGCACATTATTGCAGACAGGCTTGAGTGGAGCGAAGGTCTCTAGTTCCTGCTTGTGGTAACACTTGTACATTATTGCAGTCAGGCTTGAGGGGAGGGGAGGGAAGGTCTCTAGTTCCTGCAAGTGGTGACACTTGTACATTATTTTAGACAGGCTTGAGGGGAGGGAAGGTCTCTAGTTCCTGCTAGTGGTGACACTTGCACATTATTGCAGTCAGGCTTGAGGGGAGGGAAGGTCTCTAGTTCCTGCTAGTGGTGACACTTGTACATTATTGCAGTCAGGCTTGAGGGGAGGGAAGGTCTCTAGTTCCTGCTGGTGGTGACACTTGTACATTATTGCAGTCAGGCTTGAGGGGAGGGAAGGTCCCTAGTTCCTGCTAGTGGTGACACCTGTACATTATTGCAGTCAGGCTTGAAGGGAGGGAAGGTCCCTAGTTCCTGCTAGTGGTGACACTTGCACATTATTGCAGACAGGCTTGAGTGGAGGGAAGGTCCCTAGTTCCTGCTAGTGGTGACACTTGCACATTATTGCAGACAGGCTTGAGGGGAGGGAAGGTTCCTAGTTCCTGCTAGTGGTGACACTTGTACATTATTGCAGTCAGGCTTGAAGGGAGGGAAGGTCCCTAGTTCCTGCTAGTGGTGACACTTGCACATTATAGCAGACGGGCTTGAGGGGAAGGAAGGTCTCTAGTTCCTGCTAGTGGTGACACTTGTACATTATTGCAGACAGGCTTGAGGGGAGGGGAGGGAAGGTCTCTAGTTCCTGCTGGTGGTGACACTTGTACATTATTTCAGTCAGGCTTGAAGGGAGGGAAGGTCCCTTGTTCCTGCTAGTGGTGACACTTGCACATTATTGTAGACAGGCTTGAGGGGAGGGGAGGGAAGGTCTCTAGTTCCTGCTAGTGGTGACACTTGTACATTATTGCAGACAGGCTTGAGGGGAGGGAAGGTCTCTAGTTCCTGCTAGTGGTGACACTTGTACATTATTGCAGACAGGCTTGAGGAGAGGGAAGGGAAGTTCCCTAGTTCCTGCTAGTGGTGACACTTGTACATTATTGCAGACAGGCTTGAGGAGAGGGCAGGGAAGGTCTCTAGTTCCTGCTGGTGGTGACACTTGTACATTATTGCAGTGAGGCCAGAGGAGAGGGAAGGCCTCTAGTTCCTGCTGGTGGTGACACTTGTACATTATTGCAGTCAGGCTTGAGGGGAGGGAAGGTCTCTAGTTCCTGCTAGTGGTGACACTTGTACATTATTGCAGTCAGGCTTGAGGGGAGGGGAGGGAAGGTCTCTAGTTCCTGCTAGTGGGGACACTGGTACATTATTGCAGCAGGGCTTGAGGGGAGGTAAGGTCTCTAGTTCCTGCTAGTGGTGACACTTGCACATTATTGCAGTCAGGCTTGAAGGGAGGGAAGGTCTCTAGTTCCTGCTAGTGGTGACACTTGCACATTATTTCAGTCAGGCTTGAGGGGAGGGAAGGTCTCTAGTTCCTGCTAGTGGTGACACTTGAACATTATTTCAGTCAGGCCAGAGAAGAGGGAAGGTCTATAGTTCCTGCTAGTGGTGACACTTGTATATTATTTCAGTCAGGCCAGAGAAGAGGGAAGGTCTCTATTTGCTGCTAGTGGTGACACTTGTACATTATTGCAGACAGGCCTGAGTGGAGGGATGGTTTCTAGTTCGTACTAGTGGTTAGATTTGTACATAAATGCAGCCAGGCCTGATTGGAGGGAAGGTTTCTAGTTCCCACTAATGGTGACACTTGTATATTATTGCAGTGAAGCCAGAGGAGAGGGATGGTCTATAGTTCCTTTAGTGGTGACACTTGTACATTATTGCAGCCAGGTACCACTATAAGGAAGGTCTCTAGTTCCGACTAGTATTTAGATACTTATACATTATTAGGGCTCGGATTTTTAGGTGCTAAAATCGTGAAAATATTTATTTTTATGTATTAAAAATACCGGAAATATGTGACAAAAAAGTAAAAATATTTAATTATAATTTAGTTTATTAATATGCAGTACTCGCGAATGCAATTTATTCTATGTCTCGCTGACTCCTGAAGAATTATAATACACAACGAGATACATCTTCAGGTTGTCCATCACAAACGACCGACGATTATCGCGAAACACTTGTTCTGAAGGTGCGAAACTGTGTCAATATGTTTCTTGTCCTTGAGGTGTTGTTTAACTTGAGATCGCTGTTCAGCCTTGATTGCTTTCCCACATGGTTGGCAGAACAGAATGCCTCCATCAGAAGTCAAATTATCTTTAAATTCGGCAACAGACGATAACTTGTAGTTGTTTTAATTCTAGGCATCGTAGAACTGCCTTACAATTCACCGTGCGAGAAATGAACTGCATGTGAGTGACACTGGTTCCAGGTAGCTGGAGTAGGGGAAGGTCTAGCACGTGGATGGACAAGGAAATCCCCGGCTTCCACAGTGAGTGGCATGGGGCGACAAGTTAAGAATAACACAGTTGCAAGCTGACATGCGCTCTGCATGAAGATTAGATAGCTCACAGGTTCTTCCCAGTTGAAGTAACACAGAACAAAAATGCAATAAACCTAAAGATCTAGCATACTGATTAAAATGTAAATATTATGTCTTTTTTTGTGCTAATAAGTGAAAAGCAGGAATTTATGTATTTATAGAAAAAATGCTTAAAGTATGTATTTACATAAAAAATATTTATTTACCTAAAAATCCGAGCCCTATACATTATTGTCTTAGTCTTGAGCTCTGAGATCGCTTTCCACGACCCTCATTGCATTTCGCTAATGGGGCAAGCAATTATAAAAGAGCATGAATTGGGTGGTAGTAGTGTTGAATGGTGTTCCGTGTTATATTTAGGAATTTACCCCAAGAAATGTTTTCTGTGTGCAGCATATGAGCATGTCGGCTGTAATGCGAGTACGTGTTGTTGAAGATAGCTCTGAGCGCTGAGTGCCACATGCGCTACACGCTGTCGAGGCCCTGCTTGTTTTTGCTCCCACCTTTTTGTCTTTTCTTTTCTTGTCTTGTCTTGACATGGTCGCAGCCCCTTCCTCGCATGATCCACCACTCCAGATGGGCGTGTTTAAAATAGTTTTCAGTCACTTGCTGTGATGTGCCAAAATGAGCCTTATTCTAGCTTATGGATTAACGAACATCTTATAATATCAGTCCAATGACTTTAAGAATAAATTAGGTTGTTCACGCTCAATTACGAGCAAGCGACGACACGCCATCCAATCACATCACACTCATGCTCCTCATTTATGATTCAAGAAACAATTTGAACTTTCTACTGAGCAATAACAATAGACGTGAGTCGACTCCCATATGAGGAGATAACGGAGAGTTTCATTTCGTCGTTGGTTTCTATATTGTGTTTCCAAGTTCTTGAGTGATATTCATTTGTAGTGCTTTTAGGATCACCTCCCAGTGCGCAACTGGTAAGTATTGATACGGACATTACCTTTCACCATTATTATTACTATTGTTTATTTTGCGCATGCGCTTACACGTCCTCGGCATATTTGCTGGAAAGAAAACATTTACGATCCCAGATATACATTATAGGGCGCAAATTGTTCAATCTCTCGGCGACTGCATTCTGTAGGAGCATTACACTTTTCCTTCACAACTTCATGCTTTGTTACTCAAGAACAGCCTTACTATGTGACACGTCCAAAGTATGAATGTCTTCTGCATAAGCTTTTAAAAAGGCCTGGGTCTAACTTCAAATTTGTGAGGGATTCCTTTAAGTTGGTCGGAATTACGCCAGTGCTGGAGATGATTATAGGATATGTCCTGACTTGTGCCATGTGCCATTGCTTCCAGATCAGATCTGAAAGCTCTCTATATTATTATTATTATTATTATTATTATTATTATTATTATTATTATTATTATTATTCAAAAGTTTGATGTTTTTCAGTCGTTCAACACGATTGTACCCAAATGAGATGGGTTATTCCCTAATCCTGAAAACAATTACATGAGGTTAATAAATACACTTGCATGACCAGTTTCGATCGTCAAGCGATCATCATCAGATCCGTTTCACTTCGGCTATAAAATCTGTGTCTGAAAATATGGGTGCAAATATTTACAATCTATACACTTATTTAGTTGCAGTATTAGTTGAGATAATGCAACTCGTCAATATTTGTTAGTTGTAGTCTATGTGATGTTTTGTTGAGATAGTGGAAGTGGTGATTGACCCCCGGAATTTGCTTGTTTGGAGTAAATATGTGGTTGTTGTAAATGGTCAATTCAGATTGTATTGTACAGGCTTCTTATCTGGTTGAGTCTCGCGCGGTCCTGTTTAGAGCAGTTAACTTGATCATTGTATGCACTCGGCTAGATTTTATAGATCTTATAGCCTAAGTGTAATGGATCTGATGATGATCGCTTGACGATCGAAACTAGTCATCCTAGTGTATTTATTAATCTCATGTATTTTTTTTCAGGATTAGGGAATAACCCATCTCATTTGGGTACAATCGTGTTGACCGACTGAAAAGCATCAAACTTTTGTTTACTAAGGCAACACTGAAAAATGGCTTCAAACATTATTATTATTATTATTATTATTATTATTATTATTATTATTAAAATATCGTTACAATATACACAGTTTGCAAAATTCTGAAGGAGTGTGCACATTTTATGAATTTCCTTTCAATTCCTACTAATTTGTTTAACCTGTAAATTTACAATTGAATCGACCGGAGCTGAAAAGTATTAAGTCTGCTTTCACCACTTTTCAGGAGAGAGATAAAACGTCATTGGCAGCACAGAACTTAACAAACACACTATATTAGTCATCTATGTTGTGAAGCAACTATTCAGGTTATATTTGTGTTAGCGGAATATCAATTTTAACTTAATAAACATATTTGTCAAATCAATTATGGAAATATTACTTAATGCCTTTCAGCTCCGTGGTCAGTTTAGTGCGCCATAAAGCCATCCGGAATGAATATTTCACATGATATTTTCTTTTAAAATGGATTTGTAACATTAAAAAAAAAACACCTAAACCCTGTACAAATGTAATTTTGAATTGAACTGTAACACGCGGGAATCTTGCAGTGTGGCCAACATTAACTACGGAATACGGCGCTGAAACGCAGCAAGTCATTGACTTATGCTTTTCTCCTCTGATCGCACTACATGTAGCAGTGGTTTCTGGCTTAAACAAAAGGCTGGCTTAATTCCTTCATATTCCGTTCCAAGGCCCTTGGGTCAATGCTTCAGAATACTAATTGTTTAGAAAATGACCATTTTTGACTCAATGCTCTTCAGCTCCAACCGATTCAATTATTAAGAGTACCATTATAGGCGAGTTGCATACGACTGTTTATGTTCGACGATAATTATTATAACTATTTTATGTTCGAACATAAATATTCATAAATATCTGTCGAGATTTCACCAGTTTTATGTACTGAATAGAGCGCATGGGACGCACAGAATACCTTGTATTTGACCATGGGCTCCTCGATTGCCCCACTATGACACTAGGCCAGGCAGTGAAATTTAAATTAGAAGTCCTTGGAACTCAGCGCAGATGCGTTGCTATCCTCACCTAATTGGTCAAACAACTGTTTCTTGAGCTCTGATTGGTGGGAGAAGCTGATGCATAATGAAAAATAGTGTTAAAAAGACCATCATTATGATACAGTTTTCTGACATATAATAGTCAGGGTCGAACATAAATTATATTATTACACTATGATAAAGACATAGGATATCAAATTCATACAGAGCAGGAAGAGCAACCTTGTGTGTGGCATGCATATCATTGATTACGATTTCTTAAAATTATATAATGGTTTGGTCAAATAACACGTTCTATGTGTATATGCTTTATGTACTAAAAATAATGAATAAGAAGGAACATTGATTTTACGTGTGTACAAACTTGTAGGCTTAACTATTTATATTTTCAATTAGAATTTGGTTTTCCCTGAGAAAATGTTTCATATGCATATTAATGTTTACATGATTTCCTTTAACTTCTTTTAATTTAATTGGGAGAATCTATATAATTATATAATACGCTAAGGTGTATGTTTCACGAAACTCAAGCTCCTAAACCAAAAGGAGTTAAAAGGTGTGGTTTGTACCAAAATCTTCAAAATCGTCTCAATAGTACAGGGAAAATCTTGCATTTCTTGAAAAGTCAACGGAAATATATTTATTTGTATATAAAGTGCTTTCAAACAAATAAACAAGACGATAGCCACTGGCAATATTGTTCCCCGTACAGCCCGCATGGCACTAGTGCCGAGCGGTTAGCCTATACACATGGGGCGTACACAACCCATTGTGCAACCAGCAGCAGTGATGAATTGCTCTCTGATTTCATAAATATCGACAATTTGTTTAAAAAGTGCGTTTAAAAATAAACATATTTATAGAAGTGCGCGTAACAGTAAAGCCAGGTGGGTGGTTTATACACATGCGAGAGTTCTCGCACGGGTCTCCTATAGAGCATCCAGCGTTTAGAAAAGACTGTGGAGCCTTATGGCGACAGTGTTGCTAACTCTAGGCAGAGGTAGCGCTGACGTCATACGTTATGTTCACCCGCTTCGAGTACTGCGCTTTCATAAGTTAGCGAGACAACCACAACCCCAGCAGCTACCTGAAATAGAACATGCCCAGGAAGGAGCAGTTTTGCAGGTGTTAACTGATTGGACCAGTATTAAGGATACTGTATGCGAAGAGAACCAATAACGTCATTAATTTCGTTGTGATATGACGCATTACTGATTGACAGATGTCGAGAGCACAACCCTTCCTTCCTTCTCGGATGTATGCAGACGATGTTAACAATTTTTATGTCAGCAATACTGTTGATCATCACCTCTTTAGTTAATAGTTAGGCTGTAATTTAGTTTCTTTCAATTTTATTCTTGTTGTTTTGTTTAGATTAATATTTTTAATATTGTAGCGAGTTAGCCTTGCGGTTAAGGGCACGCAGCTGTGAGCTTGCATTCGAGAGATAGTGAGTTCGAACCCCACTGTCGGCAGCCATGATTCAATCGAACAGAAAATAAAACAGACACACAACAGTAACATCAATGACGTAAAGTGCTTCAGAACTTATGTTGTCGGCGGAACTGAGCACGTGCTCCACTCCGGACAAGCATGCAGCACAGGACGAGGCTCTTCTCTCCAGCGTGCTAACATCGAACATTTTTAAATTACTAAGACGTAATATAAGCGATACTTGTACGCAATAACAAAGGTAATCAACTGGCAGATAATTATAGGAAGCTATTATGACGAAAAATATATATGTTCAGAGTTCCTTCATGATAAAAGGTGAGGCAACAAAACCATTGTAGGGGGGATTTCCGTTAAAAGTAAAAGCCCATAAGACCCACAGTCTTTTTTAAACGCTGGATGCTCTATAGTATGATATAATTTTGGTGAGAAATACAGAAAGTTACCTATAGTTAATAATGTTACGATTTTTGTCCCTTATCAGTACTGTGACTTAAGAGACGCCACGTTTCCGGAAATTTGTCCTGAAGGGGATATTTAACGACCTAGTGTGTCTACTGACACGGGTCCCTCACATTTCAGCACCCTCAGATGCCAATTGCAGTGGCATTCAAACCAGCAACTGTTAGGTTAGAACGCCACGCAGTGGGTTATAACATGCCCTGCTAGCTTGCACATAGTGGTGTCTGTAGTAGTAATTGAGACTATACTCTGATTTACAAAAGATGCTCGGTGAAAACTGTCATCCGTTTGAAGGTTGAGGTGAGGAGTGGAGACGAGAGGGGTAACGGTCTCCATAGCAACAGCAAGCAATGTTGCAATGTATGCCGACACAGCATTAAGCATATGGCTTGACTCACTGTTTCTCCACTCGTCACGGTCATTAGAGCGCCAGGCAGGGGGGCTAACTTCCCCAGTTTTGTGTCTTCCTGCAAGCCTCTTGGAATGTTATGAGACACGATTTGCCTCAGTGGCAACGCAGCATTTCCCCACGTGCTAGCTTTGACAGCTGTCAGCGATCATTATTGGTAATTCAGAGTATAGAATTCAGAAGGAGGCAACAGTGGCCTTAGCATAGGATCCATCTTGGCATTTTGCCTGGAGTGGAAGTGGGAAACCATGGAAAACCTCTTTTGAAATGGCTGAATTGGGAAATGAACCTTCTTTTCACAGTTTTTCCTCACGAGGCTGAGTGTTCCCCTTTTCAATCCTCAGGCCAGAATTACATTTCTTGACAGAGAGAGGAACTGAACCAAGAAACATGGAAACTCAAGCCTCAATACGGCTGTGATAATTGATTATCATGTTTGTTGTTGCTAGTTCACTTAGATTATAGGGATACCTTGTTCATCAGACCCATTTAAAATATTGTTATGAACTCGACAACTATGGCTTTAGAATTGTTTGTTTCGTTTGAGGGGCTTGGACACCGTGATCATTTAGCCCCAAGTACTTGAGTGTGTGTATAAATAAATAAATAAATAAATAAATAAAAAGATAAATAAATAAACAAATAAATACTTTGTCTAATAACCTGTGATATTGTGGTGTCTGTAGTAGTGTGAGTATTTGCAATTCAAGTGAGGATTGGGAAAGAGCCGGCCGTGGCCTTTAGGAACCATACTGGAATTTACATGGAGTAGGGGTGGGAAACCTTGGAAGACCAAAACTGAAACCTCAGCAATCCTGGAAGTGGTTTTCCATGGTTTCCCATTTCTACTCCAGGTAATTGCCGGGATGTTTCCTATCTTAAGTACGTGGCCGTGTCCTTCCCAATCCTCACCTGAATTCCAAATTCACACACTAATATAGCCATCACAATAACACAGGTTATCAGACAAATTACCAAAGTAAACGGAGCTAAATGTACAAGATGTCCAACCTCCTCAAATGAAGCAACAACAAGGAATCGAACTCACCACTTCTCAGTTCTGCCTCACGAGTCTGATTAAACTCCGTTCCAGCACTCAGACCAGATATCTTTTTTTTTTTTGCAAAGCCCGGAATCGAACCCGCTTTGACAGTCAAGAATGCTAGTCACTACGCCACGAGGTGGACTTGATAAATGGGCAGTAGTAAATAGCAAGATGCATTGCGTGGTTCAAATCTTATAATAGGCTATATAACGGCTTGAACGAAAGCAAGCCTGTCTTGGCTGGCACTCAAGTAATGTGTATCCATTGAATTGAAGAATTGAATCGATAGTACAATAAGTTGTGGCTGTAAAGCTGTTTAAAATATTGGTGTACGCCCATAAAACGAGTAACAAACAAAACACAATACGCCTATATTTCCTATATTAAACGTATTTTATTCTAAAGTAGGGGACCTGTGCGAGAAATCTCGCATATGCATAAACCACTCACACGTCTTTACTGTTATGCGGGCTTCTTGTTTATTAGCTTAAAAGCACTTTTTAAACAAATTGTAGATATTTATGAAGTCGGACTGCAATTCGTCACTGCTGCGGGTGATTCAGTTTCTTTTGAATGCACAATCGTTTACTTGTGGTCGCCCCATGTTTATAGACCACCCGCCCGGCTCCATTGTTATGTGGGCTGGACGCGACACAGGTCTGGTAGGAGCTATCGTCTTGTTTATTTGTTTAAACGCACATGTTATACAAATACAATACATATATTTTCGTTGACTTTTAATTGTTTTCTGTTCTATTGAAACTATTTGGAGAATTTTGGTACAAACTGCACCTTCTAACTACCTCTGGTTTAAGAGCTGGGTTTTGTGAATTATGCACCTTATTAGCGTTTTACACGTATAATGGGTAATTCAGCAGCCCCTTCCAACATCGTTTGCGGCAACCCAACTAACGCCTGTTGTCAGGAAGTTCGATAAATCCCTGCTTGCATTCCGTATGGTACTTATACACTGCAAGCATATCCTGCAAACAATACTAAACACTGTTCTTTTTCCCTCTTATTAGTCTGTAGTCACATTGAGGGAAAATTAATAGGGTTCACTATCGTTTGCAGAATATGCTTGCAGTGCATTCGTACCACACGGGATGCAGGCAGAGAAATATCGACCTTCCTGTCGACATGCGTTAGTTGGATTGCAGCACACGATATTGGAAGGGTCTGCTTAATCACCCGGAATATGATTTTACTATAAGTCTTTGCCGTAAATTCTTCATGAATTTAACATGAATAAAAAAGACGAAATGAATTTTCCGTATTTTCTCACACAAAAAGCAAAATGTGGATGTTTTTAAATTAGACGAACGCAATTTGTTTTATCTTCACCTCTATAAATGGCCTAAAGTAAGCTGCCTGGACATTTTGAATTTTCTGGTAAAACTTGTAATTATCTCGGATGAGGTGAATAATGTTTAATTTATGTCTGCTTGGTTTTTTTTTATTATGGGATAGCGTCAAAACTACTGGAGCGAATTGCACGAAAATGCGTATGTAAGTAGGAAGACACCCTTAAAATAAAACTAGGGAAGAGGAAAGTCGCCAAATAGGGGTAGTTTTTTTACAGTGCTCACATTAGCCATAAGAAGAAACGGAATAATTTTGGTTTTATCACCAATGTAAACATGAGGGAATATACTATGTATATTACAAATATGGGTACGTTTGATGTTGTAATACCCTCTGATATTATTGTTAACTTTAAAAGTGCACTTTTCCCATATTAGGCAACCGAGGTACGTAATATGGGGAGGTGAGAAATCTCACGGTTTTATTTATAATAGATACACTGAATAACATACCCTTCTAATTAAACCATTTATTCTGACAATGCATATAAATCATGAATAGAAATAGTACAAAAATACAAAAACAAACATTGTAAGTTAATAACAGTCCTAGTTTCCTGTTGCCGAACTTCCAAACAAATCAACCTGTCTCTGATTCTGCACACAATGCGCAAGCCCAGCACTCTGTTTTGAATTAAAGTGAGTGCGCTGCCAACTGTTTACATCTGTATATCGGCTTTTCAGGGCGAGTGCGGGGCACGAGGAAAGGCATGTACACCCAGGGAGAACTATTTATTTGTTAACCTGCTGCTCCAGCACGCAATCCATTTCCCCTTTTAGCCATCTTTGGGATTGGAAGGATGTCAACAACTGAACTAGTGGACTGACCCCACCAGCAGATGTTGAGGCCTCTAGTGAAATGTCACCACTTTTGTTTGGTGAAGAAAATGATGGAATACCCCGATCTAGATTTCCATGTTGTACCTCTACTGAGAGGTTCAGAAAATCAAGGTCCCGGAAAATATTCTTTTTGCACGGATAAGGCCCCGATTTACGGAACCCTCCTACATTTTCAACAGTTGCTGCCTTCATGAACGCATGACCAAACAGCTCACCAACCCATTTCTTCCTTCCCGGCATCTAAAGAAAAATATGATATGCCACTTAGTAAGAGCTGAACTATTCCATTACATTCAATAGAACGTATTATGGGGTTCCTCTTATTAGGGGACAATGAACTCCCCATATAAGGCTATTTCAGTGCCCATGCTTTAACATTTTACTTCCAAGAAATGTATAGGTTAAAACAAAATGCTACAAAAGTACGTTGAACCCAAACCCCTGACTGTATATACAAACACATTTAGAAAATGAATTCACTTACCTTTTCTTATCAATTCGTACGAATTCAAAAAACTTAGAAATATTTCACAACGATGTAGAACAACGAACTTCAATAACAAAATGGCTATGATGCGCAGCTAACGGCAACTTTGCGCGTTACCCGCACAGCACAAGTCAACAATTTAACGTATTCACCGCTAGGTGACAGCATCTACTAGATGATGAAATACTAGTTCCCCATATTAGGAAACCTCCCCATATATGGCGACTTTCCTCTACAAATTATTTATGTAACACAAAGAGGCGAGGGGTTAAAAGGAAGCCTCAAATTCAGCCAGCTAGGCAATTGCGTGATTCAGTGTAAATTTAGAGTAAAATTTAGAATAAATTACGTTCAAAATTGTATATTTCGACATGTAGCCTCAAATATGACTTCGTGGAACGAACTCGGAGAAGGCTGTAAATAATTCAGTTACCGGCCACGGTGGCTGAGAACGCTAACGCGCTAACTTGCGCCTCACTGACATTGGGAGAGAGTGGGATCGAATCCCACCTCGGCCGTCTTGAGAATGGTTTCTGTGGTTTCCCATTTTCACCACCAGGCAAATGCCGGGACGATTCCTTTTAACAGGTCGACGGTGGATTTTCTTCCAAAAGCCCTTCCCTGACCCGCCCTGAAAATAAAATAAATGGTCATCGCCTGCATTAATAAAATTATTATTAAATAAAGCGGGAAATACACCCTTTTTACATGAGTGTGTCCCATTCAAGTAGCACGGAGCGTGCGTTACCTAAACTCTGCAGGGATGATCGATTCTCTTCACAGCTTGATTGCTGTTTCGCCCAATTTCCACAGCTGTTTTCTCGACAAATGATGTGTTAGCATTAATTATAATGTATCATCGCGAATAAAACAAGAAGTTCCGTGAAGAACTATACAGCCTACTTTTCATGCCAATGATTATTCTACAGTATATGAACCTATCTAGAATAATGACGAAATTAAGTTGGTAATATCGAAATATCTAATTAGTTCAAAATATACTTGGTATAATGTAGCCTAATAGAGCACTACAGTTGGCAGCCCTGGTGACTGAATATATTCTTACAAAGTTCCATCTCTTAAGGTACAGAATACAAAATTTGGTTGAAGTCCAATGGACGTTACATGCAGTTAGACATTGGATCTATCAGCACGCGTAAAAGCATGTTGGCAACAATGTCATGCGTGTGCTGGTCAGAAATAGCCTAATATGAAATATTATGATATCATGTTGTGCCAATTTTGGACGAAATCCATTTGTTAGTATAGAAGTTACATGTATTTTAAAATTCGACCTATCAGCAGGCATAGAATGATGTTGGCAGCACTGACTTATATTAATTATTCCAAATTTATCTAGAATGTCAGGTGCTATACGTGTGCTAAGTATAGGGCTGTTGGATTGCATACTTCCTGATATATTGATATTAGGTTAAAGAATATAGACAGCATTTATTAACAGTTGGCAGCCCTGATTGCTCTTAAGAATACTTATAGTCATATCTGTTATGTTACACATAGCACATACAAAATTTGGTTGAAATCCAACTGATAGTATAGAAGGTACATGTATTTAAAAATTGGCCCTATCAGCTGGTTTAGAATTATGTTGGTAGAACTGAAGTATATAAGTTACTCCAAAATTAATCTAAAATGTCAGGTACTATACGTGTGCATAGTTTAAAGCTGTCAGCTTGCATACTTTCTGATATATTGGTATTTGGATAAAAGAATAGAGAGAGCAATTATTAACAGTTGGCAGCCCTGGTGGCTCTTAAGAATACGCACAGTCATATCTGTTTATGTACAGATATTACATACAAAATTTGGTTGAAATCCAATTGATAGTGTAGAAGTTATATGCATTTAAACATTGGACCTATCAGAAGGCTTAACATTATTTTGGCAACACTGACATGGTTAGCCTCCTGGAAATTAAACTGAAATAGTATTATCTACATGTGTGCCAATTTTGGAATAGCTCCCATGTATACCTTACAAGATATCCAACATGGAGCTCAAATTTCTAGTGCGTTTTTTCAGCAGTTGGTAGCACTGACATCATTTTCAAATATGGACGTGAGATATTCCGGTGCACATATTTACTCATACTAAATTTGGTTTTGATTGCTGCAGCCGTTTAGGAGTTGATAGAGGGGGACACACACACAGCCAGCCAGACAGACAGACAGACAGACAGACAGAAGGACAGACAGACAGACACACATTTTCCCGGATCGATCTCATAAGTCTACTTTTCCTCATTTTTGCAAAATGTGAAAAGTAGGCTAATAAACTTGACAACTATCAGGCACTTAGTTAATCTAATAAGCAAAACTGATATAATTTTAAATATAAGGTCGTATCAAAATTGGAGCTGGTCGAGTGGTCCAAAGCACAAAACGACATATTTGTGTAAGAAAGAGAAATGTCCTGATGAAGTACGGTATTACAACAATCCTGCTGTTTGAGCAGGTAACATCGTAACCATCTGTCTCATGTAAGCCTACTCAATTCCAGGGGCGTATATAAGAGAGCTGTGTGGGGGGGGGGGGCTCCAGTGTTGTTTTGGCAAAAGAATAAAAAATATCGTAAATTTGGTTGTGCCCTAATCTTAACTTATTGGCTAAGTTATAAACAATATTAAGATTGAAATTATTCTTGGCTGCAATCACGGAGGTCTGAATTTGATTCCTGGCTCTGCCAAGAAATTTTAATTCTGGTCTGAGGGCTGGAACGGGGTACACTCAGCCTTGCTAGCCAAAACTGAGAATCCCACAGCATGGAACTTTTGAGAAATAAATTATCAATTTGTAAACAAAGAAAAGAATTGTTTATCGTTCTGGTTAGTAAATTGACAAATATTTAGATATTTGCCATTCATACTCCATAGGCCATAATAGAAAATTCATTAAGTATAACATTTTATTTTGTGTTTTGTTGACTTTTTACAACTTTTTTGTACTGCCAGTAATTGTAGGCTATATAAACTTAGAATTTTACAACTAACTCTTATCTATAATAATTACACAAAGTTATATGCTCTAAGATATTGGTTGATATTTCTGGGTATTTTGCGGTAACAATCCCCTGAGAATACTCACAATTTTTCAGAAGAGTCAACCCTCCCCTCGAAGAAAATTGTATACGCGGCCCTGTTCAGTGCTGATGAATATTGTGTTCTTGTGATGCCTTGTCTGTAATCGTTTTTCGGCTGGAGAAAGAAGCGGGTGTGAAATGTGAAATGCTCCTCTTGGAGATGATTACTGTAAGTGCTGGATTCAAACATCGGATCTCCGACGAATAGAAAGAAAAATCATACATTATGTTATGCTAGCCGAAATGAATCCTTCCTGGGCTACATATCATGTAAATATCAGTTTAAAAAATGTCTCTTAGGCACGAAACGACGAAACGTAATTAAGATGAAGACATCCATCACAGTGCAGCCGTCATCAGCCGATAGAGAGAGCTCATTAAGGGCTAGGCATCCCACACCTCCCCTCTTCACCAACAATCATGGTGCAGCCCTCAGCTGCCGATTGAGATGGCTTTCTGGAGTAGGGTGAGGAGATTATCACTGTCTCTGTTATTGTTATTATCATTATTATTATTTGTGGAGGAGGGGGCGGCGTGGGGATGGGTAGCGCGCCAGCCTCTCACCCGGAGGCCCCGGGTTTGGTTCCTGGCTTCGTCAGGGATTTTAAAAACTATCATGATGGCTGGAACGGGATACACTCAGCCTCGTGAGGACAATTGAGTAGCTGTCTGATCACAGAGGTCAAGAAAGCCCAGATTAACGGTCGATGGGACCCGACGTGATGAATACGCGTCATTCCACAATATGTAGGCCAACATGGCTGGGCAGTGGTTGCTTGGTAGGCCAAGGGATCTTCAGGGGTTAATTATTATCATTATTATTATTATTATTATTATTATTATTATTATTATTATAAGGCCAACGTTATTATTATTATTGGGTTGAGAATTAAATTTTATAACATGTAGGCTAACATATATTAAGCTAAACCATATGAATTCTATATTAGTATTTATGACCACTTCTTGTAAGCGCGTAGCTATAAAGGCGCCAAGTCTCTCGCTGTGGGTATACATGTGTGTGTCTTCGGTTGAAATACTATCACTCTGTGTATTGAATGGACAGCACTCTCTCTTATGTATGTGGTGTCGAATGAAAGGCTCCCTGTCCCTCTCTCTGTCGTCAAATTTATGTTTTTCTCTCACACTGTGTCGTCGAATTAAAGATTCGGTGTGTTTGTATGTCGTTGAATAATCTATTCTTTGTGTGTGTCGTCGAACAAAAGCTTCTTTGTGTGTGTGTTGTCGAATAAAAGTTTCTGTGTGTGTGTGTGTCGTCGAATAAAAGCTTCTGTTTGTGTGTGCCGTCGAATAAAAGCGTGTGGGTGTGCCGTCGAATAAAAGCTTCTGTGTGTGTCGTCGAATAAAAGCTTCTGTGTGTGTGTCGTCGAATGAAATCTTCTGTGTGTGTGTGCCGTCAAATAAAAGCTTCTGTGTGTGTGTCGCCGAATGAAAGCTTCTGTGTGTGTGTGCCGTCGAATAAAAGCTTCTGTGTGTGTGCCGTCGAATAAAAGCTTCTGTGTGTGTGTGCCGTCGAATAAAAGCTTCTGTGTGTGTGCCGTCGAATAAAAGCTTCTGTGTGTGTGTGTGCCGCCGAATAAAAGCTTCTGTGTGTGTGTGCCGTCGAATAAAAGCTTCTGTGTGTGTGCCGTCGAATAAAAGCTTCTGTGTGTGTGCCGTCGAATAAAAACTTCTGTGTGTGTGTGTGCCGTCGAATAAAAGTTTCTGTGTGTGTGCCGTCGAATAAAAGCTTCTGTGTGTGTGTGTGTCGTCGAATAAACGCTTATCTACGCATGTGTGTCGTTTAATAAAAGTTTCTCTGTGTGTTGTTGAATAAACGTTTCTCTGCGTGTGTGTGTTGTCAAATAAAAGATTCCCTGTGTATGTGTGTTGTAGAATAAAAGTTTCTCTGCGTGTGTGTGTCGTCGAATAAAAGCTACTATGTGTGTGTAGTCGAATAAAGGTTTCTCTGTGTGCGTTTCGTCGAATAAAAGTTTATCTGCGTGTGTGTGTTTTCGAATAAAAGAGGCTCCCCCCCCCTCTCTCTCTCTTTCTCTCGATACACGTGGCGGCGAGTAAAAGGCTTCCTCTCTCTCTGTGTCTTTGAATAAAAATCCTCTCTGTTTTTGCCGCCGAATTAAATATGCTGTGTGTGTATCGTCGAATTAAAATTACTCTGTATGTCGTCGAATGAAGGGCTCTCTCTCTCTCTCTCTGTAAGTATGTGTCGGTGAATGAAAGGCTGCCGTCAGCGCTACAGAATGCAGATGGCGCTCACTGAAGAGATTATAATTTTGTCGTTGTTGTTTGCATCAACTGGGACATTGGAATTCACTGATAATCAGCCCCGTATACTTGGTATTGTTTTTGTGACTCAAGTGGTGCGTGTAACTGATATTATTAGGTTCTAGGACTGGGACAGGTGCCCTGGAACTTGAAATAAAGTACCATTCAGCATTTTCCAGGAGTGAGTGTACGGAGAAATGGAAGAAAAGCCACACTCAAGTTGGCCGATGTCAGCGCCGGGCTCGACATGACACATTTGGCTGAGCTGAAGAGTAAAACTTTAATTAATGAGAAGCACAATCCCAACATTGGACAGAAGAGAAGTCTTGAATATTAATTCGCTGAATTATAGTAATACAGTTATGAGTTTCTTGCTGGGGCAGCGCTGCCCAGGCCCAGCGACTGCCGTTAGCCAAGACAAGTCGGGTTGCTGCTTGTGCAAAAGTAGGCGAGGCAGCAGCCGGCAGCCGTGCTCCAGCAAGTTTCACCCTGCATAAAATGAACAATTTCGAAACTGGTGTACATTATTAATAACCTACACTCTACAGTATGTTAAATATTTCACAAACATTGTTTGGAACAGACTGCCATAGACCATCTTGTTTGTGAAAGAGGATTCAGGGCAGGAAGATAACATTAGGATCCCTGCCTCATCCTCTATATTTCACTAAGATAACCTTCAAATTTAAGATGCTAATTCACAAAATATGCAATAGGTTAATTAGTGTGGCTATTTAGCGCAAGAGTATAGTAGAATAAGACAGGGAAGAATTTCCCTGGCTCATTTCCAATGTGATACACACCAGTCGATAGGCCTTTAGTAGAGTGTACAAAATTTTAAACCTGAATTGATATCCATGGCCTTGAGTGCATATCCCACAAACAAACCGCAGGAAAAGTACGCAAACAGTGAGGTATGTGTAGGTTGGGATTGCTGACTGCATATTACAAATTTGGATGTGTTAACGACCAGTTATGATGACAACATATTGATTTTATGTTGTCGGTAGAAGCCTCTAGGTGACAATTACAAAACGAAAACAAAAGTGAATGGCGAAACGTATGTAAAGCAACTAAAATCTCAGATTTACGTCATGCACGCTGTCTTTCTTACAGGCACGTGGAGCACGCTAATATAAATGTTAAATGAATTGTGCCTTTTCTCGTCAATTCTTGAACTGCAGTTTCTAAACAGCAATGTATTATATTCGCCAATGTATAATCCATACAGATAATATTCACTAGCACGAGACTAAATGCGCACTTTACATATATTCCCCATCGCGTTAGTTAAACATGTAGAGCCTTCAAAAAAGGCACTATATTCACACTACGGACTCCAATCGCGATTAGTCAACTTCGAATTATGAAGGTGCAGGCCTACACTTTACACATCTACTAAATCTAGATTCCTACAGAGAAGGTGACTACCGGGTATTGAAATTATAGGAATACATAATTGATTTCATGGTTATTTCGTGTTACTATGCATGCCAATCGTAAAACACGTCGAGTTAGGGCATTATTATAAACATTTCAAAACATTCCGTAGAGTTTGCCACCTGATTTTGACACTTCTAGATTCCACGAAGAACATACTACTTCTGTTAAAGTTGAAATGAAAGTACAAAATCAAGTGGTGAGGGAAATGTTTCTTTCGAAGGGCTCTCTTTGTTTCGGCAATACAGTACTTGCAGTTGCTATTGCATTCGTGCAACACATGTCATGCTCCACTAACAAATATCACAAACATTACATAGTTGCCGGTATAAGTGGTAAACTTTGGCTAAACAAGGGACGACAGGACACGACATCTTCACATGCCATTTCTGCAGAAATGATTGCTAATTTAGTTTTGAGTAGGCCTATCTTTAAAACGTCCATGAAAATGTTCCCCTCAAATATCACAACCTGAACCATCGTGTATCCAAGATCACTAGGGAGAAGAATGAGTTCCACTCAAATGCCACAGCCTGAACCATGATGTAATCAAGATCCCTAAGGAAAAGGATAGGTACCACTCAAATGTCACAACCTGAGGAAAAGGGTAGTTTTCCCTCAAATGGCCATTCCTGTTCTGTGATTCACCCAAGGTCATCGGAGAAAAGTGGATTCCTCCCAATGGTAAATGTTATACAATTCTACTCTAAGTACAATGCATGTCTTAGGAATGTTCTTTGTGTTTCAGATAATTTCGGATTTACAATGCATTTGGACACAGCTGCCCACAGTTTTGAAGACCTACCATCTCCAATAACAACAGCACCAACAACATTAGCATCAGCAACATTCACAAGCACTTCTAATCACCATCTTCCAGACCTTCAAAGTTTCTCATCATTCTCAAGCGCTGAGGAACTGACAGAGCAATGTTCGCCATGTTCTGATATCATTATCGTGTCAGATAGAGACAGTGACTATGGATCTCCAGTAAAGCAGGGCACCAGATTCTCTTTCAATGAATTACATTTCCCTCCAGTTTATCCGAATAGTTTAACTAATTCAAGTCCGACTAGTACTGTGATAGAAGTTTCATCTAGTCAACAAAGTCCAATGACATACAGTGATACGTTGCCAACAACTTCCAAATCTGCAAAAGGCAAGTTGACAGTAAATAGAAATTATTCTTGTTGTGAACTCAATTGTTCATTGCTTCATGATCAGTGCCTGCCAATGCAGTTTCAAAGCAGATCCTCAATAACCCCAGCAAGACAACAAGGTCTGCATTTAAGTGATGGTGTGGATCTTACAGCGCTAATCCGTTCTTCACCTACAAGTCTTACAGCCCTACCTGAGTCACACAGTTTACAGGTATGTGCTCTGGTAATTACATCTATCAAAACTGATCAAGGTTTTATCAATGTGTCTCTTTATCTCCGAAATCAAATTGTACACGGTGAATAAAACCTAATGCACCAGGGAAATTAGCGACCGCAGCCACGTCCGTGTACCGATCAACGCCGGTGGAATCACCGATGGATCGGCTGACCGCAGCCAGGCCAACGGATAGCCGTAACACACCACGCAACAATAACCTAATTTTAAGGTTTTATCTTACGTGTGCTTAACAGCAACTGTTGAAAATGTTCACCATCCAAATCCAATAACAATTCGCAAGGGTGTAGATAGTTTTGGAAAACTCGTTGCAGTTCACCTAGTGTAACACTGCCTCTAGCTTTGTAGGGGTTCGTCGATCCCTGGCGATGACCAGTACTCGGACCTGACGGCAGTCACTAATTTTCCCCGTTCATTAGATTTCTTTCAAGCTGTGTTATTGCTTTCCAATGTGCGGTGAAGATGGTGCTGTAACACCACAAATTTGCGACTTAATTTTCAAGTGTATTTGGTACCGTTAAGTAATTATTATCAGCCTATTATTATTATTATTAGTATTATTAATGAAAAGCAATAAGAATAAATTGTTTTATCTTCGGATGTGGAATGCGTTCCTTTGAATTTAAATGTCATTGTGGTCTAGGTCTATAGGCTCTGCATTTCCGACTACTTCCGCATTCGAACCTCATCCCACCTGACTTATACGTTTTATGTGCTTAGGTATATTAGCCCAGATCAAATCATCTATAGGCTGTTTTCGAGTCTCTAAATGCAGCTATGATAATCCATGTTACAGCAATCTTTAGTATGCTGACGTACCAAACGAAAACAAGAAAAACATTCCTCTATACAGTACATCGCGCAGGGTGGGTGGGGTATGACCAGGCAGCCGAGAACATATGTTTTCCCCGATCAAGAAGCACCAAAAGACGTGAAAACCGTGCGTTAAAAGGTGCAAGGATTAGCGAAAATGAAATGGTGTCGTTGCAGATTTTAAACATGTCTAGCAGGTTAATAATACGTCCCATAGACTCTGTCTTTACATTATGTTGTGCATCATAACAAGAAGAAGAAATGAGGATATGCATAGTGAGTGGTTCTCTCAAAAATCCATGTTACTACAATCACATTGTGGGAGATCGCACGACGTAAGCTGTCAGAAAACAGTGTTGCGTGTGTATGAGGGGAGGTAATGGACATCTTGTTGGACGGATTACTTCCCGCTCCGTGAAGCCGGCCTTCACTTATGAGCTGTCTGCATGGCCTTCACTAGAATAACAGCTGGATGCATGACTGTTATCTTATTAGCGTTCCCCACATTTGAATTATCGGCATGTTTGACATTTCCACACAAGGCCTGTTTGTCACACCTCTTCCTCTCGTGATAACAACTTGATGGTTCCAGTTTTACGCACAATAGTTGACTTGCGAGGGGTGTTGCCGAGTGAGACGTACTTTTCCTACTGTTTCCTCCTCAACCACGCACCGTTTATTGCAAGTTTTTCACGTTTTCAACGCTTCCTGCCTTGAAGAACCGTATGTTCTCGGCTGCCTGGGCATACATTGTATTTGTAGTCCCATCTACTTGATGGGTTGGCGTATATCTTCCTGTTTTAATGGTGACCCAGTGTACTTCTCTCAATTCACTCTCTGGATCTCATTGGTTTCTTATGCCGAGGACGCAAGTCCCATATATACTTCCATCTTCCACATATGTCCACAGCATTTGAGCCTTCCCTGCAGTCTATCGCCTATAACGATGGTTGCAATATCTGAGACTCGTATTTTGCCTTGTTTTGTTTTTCCAACCTTCATTATCCCCGTACAAATCTCTTCTCAGCTCCTTAGAGCCTATTCTCATTTTTTCTTCCTTATCGTCCACCTCTCATACCCTTGCGTCAAAATCGGTTCATAATTCAGAGGCATTTCTTGTTCCATATTCTCTCTATAATTACTAAATAATAGTTTCCTCCAACAAATTCTATTCATAATTTCCTCATATAATGAGCCTGTGTTTGGTATAATATAGCCAAGGTAATGGAATATACAGTAGATTTGTTAGTCTACCCTTGTAATACAATGTGTTCTGTTGGTTGTCTATTTCTTTCCATGACTAGAATTCATTTTCTTTGTAACTTCTGCCCAATCTGCTTCTAAACCTGTTGCTTCGAATTAAACCCTTATACAGATGCAATCTACAAAGAGTATGATCCTTATTTCCTTCCTTTCTGGAAACAACGCTAACGCTCTGCTCGATCCTATTCATCACCATACTGAGAAGTGAAGATGGACTCAACCCTGTCCTTATTTGAAGATTTATGTCGCTCCTAAAGGTGCTTGAACATGGTTGTTGGTGTTCTCGTACACATTCTCAATTATTTCCATCACGTCGACTTCAATACCGATTTTATTATTTTATCTCAGTCTACAGCGTCGAGTGTCTTTCAAACATACGGGAAGGATCTCCACAGTACTTTGCCATGTTTGTAATTTTCTCCCGGTCACTAATTAAGACAAATAATAGACCCACAGCTGAGCTACCCCTTTTGAATCTATACTGCCCTATTAAAAGACTTGATTCAATCAGAGACCCTACGAATCGCCCATAGGGTTTAATCACCTGAGGTGTTCTTCTTAATCCGTTTTGAAAACTGGTGCGATTATACCCTCTTTCCAATCTGTTAGTACTTCATTTTCTTCCAGATTTCATGAAACAGACGTCAGATCCACTGCTTCCCAGGATTTCATGTTGTTATTTGGGCCTAACATTTTTGGAAGATGCACGAACTTCTCGAATCCCTGCCCTCCCCGAGAATTTCTAAATTGGTAGGCTACTTGTTGAATTGATAACATAGACCTATATTGTTTCAGGATACTGGTAGCTACGGTCATCTCTCTGTTCGTGAGTTGGCTGCCTATGGGAGCTATGCTCCAATACAGCCCCCACCAGCCCAGTCGGATGATTCGTTCATGCGCTTCCTTGAAAGTAACTACTTTCCGCCAAATGATGAATTGTCTGCCAATCAGGTAAGGAATTTATGTTGTAAATTATGATGGTTGAGAGATATAAATTGCTAAGAATAAGTTTGGTATAATAAAAGATGGGGTATTCGGATCATCATTAGTATCCTAGTAAAAAGCTATTCATAGAGTAAGATTTACATTTACATGTATACTATTATCTTGTACATTTTCTGTCTTCACTTGATAACTTTCTTCGTGGATAAAAGTCTAGTGTTCCAATCCTATGAAGGTTGATATCTGAGCAGTGTTCAGGGGGTGTTGTAATGGCTTATGAGCAGAATTTCATGGAAACTATGGGGCCCAGATACAACGGTAAAATATAAGTTAATGAATACTTGGGTCATAGTTATATCTGATTGCTTCTATAATGAATTGCTTCTTTACAGATCGTATTACCACAACACAAATGTGAAATACTCACGTCCATGTTGGCACAAAATCCCTCAGCAAACAGTGCTTTCCTGGGAATTCTAAATGATGACACAGACAATGAAGAAGTTCAACTTCCCAACGTTGCCAGTCCCGAGCAAACAGAAGATGACGAGCCATCAGGTTAGTGTTATTTATCATGGGAATATTGACAAGAGAATAAATACGGCCCTTGCATATTTGCTAAGTGCTGAAACGTTGAACCTTTATTTCTAGGATAATAAACAACACATACACGACGGACAAATCACTAATGGTCTGTAAATGTCCGATAGCATTGTGTAGTTATCGCCTAAAGCGTCATGCTTTGATTTTGTGCGCCCCAATTTTCATGTAAGGCAGTGTATCGTCGTCACTAACTTATCCAAATGACAAAATTACGCTTGTGTTCTTTGCACTGAAATTTGCTTGTGTATAAACTGATTCGTGCACCAGCATGCATACAGTTACAGTAAATGAGCTTAGTGTTATGCAAATTGTTACCGAAAGCAGGATACAGATTTGGAAGTGCATTTCTCATGAAATGAATGTACTGTAGATGCAATAACAATTCAACATATTACCCTATTCAATTAGGCTATCAGTTAATCTCTGATTGGCCATTTTTGTAAGGTATTGAAGCTTGTTGAAGAGTTTAGTGCTAAATACGCGTACTACCCTACCAGCGAATTGTTACCGGTGGCGGAAATCGGAACTAATGCGCCCCGCCCAGCCACACGCCTGCGATAGACGTGCAGTTGTCGCCAGCGAAACCTCATCGCATGTCATTTGTGTGCATGATTCGTGCTGGGTCGTGGCTGTGCGGTGTGTTCTCATTGTATGACTGTACATGTGTTCCCCTCTTGCCCCGGAACCGCTCGCTACAGCCATAACGAGGCGAGATGACGTAATGTATACACTACAGCTGCGCTCCACAGCTAGCGGTAACAATTCCCTGGTAGAGTAGTACATGTATGTGATACCTAGAGCATCAAGAAATACAGTATACCAGGTGAATCAGCTGCCCCTAACATTATTGTTTTATGCAGCCCAACTAACGTGTGTTGGCCGGAAGGACGATATTTCTCTGTGTGCATCCCGTAAGGTAGTAATGCACTGCAAGCATATCCCGTAAACGATACTGAACACTATTATTTCTCCTTAGTATTAGTCTGTAGTCACAACGAGGGAAACATAATTGGATTGAGTATCGCTTGCAGGCATTAGTACCATACGGGATACAAGCAGAGAAATATCGACCTTCCTGATTTCTCCGCTAGTTGGGCTGCATAAAACAATATTATTAGGGGCAGCTGTTTCACCTGGTATATTTTGATTTTCAAAGGTACTTTGAGGAAAGAAAATAAATTAAGAAATGAATGACGAAGCAATGAATCAACTGCAAGAAGAGATCCACGAAAAATTAAGATGGGGGTTTCTAGGGTATAAACATGAAGGGGGATGGAAGAATAACATTAATATATTTGCAATTTATTGTAGCCTCTGTAATTATTACTAATGTGTACCAATGAGCAGGCCTACTAATATTTAATCTGATTTCCCTTTTATTGTTTGTGTGTGTGTTGCCTCCCTGTCCTGAGCTAATAGTTTCATCTCTACATAGCTACCACACCTTACATCCAAGGCAATCTGTTGAAAATATTCTAACCTTGGTCTACCCCTACAGTTCTTGTTCTCAACCCTTCCTTCCATAACTAAGTTTGCTATTCCTGGGTATCATAGTTAGTGTCCTACCAACCTATCTCTTCTCTTCATTAGCATTCACCAGAAACATCTCTCCTCTCCCACTCGTCCTAATACTTCTTCATATGCTTACAATGCATTAGTACCATATGGGATGCAAGCAGAGAAATATCGACCTTCCTGATAGCACTGCTAGTTGGGCTGCATAAAACAATATTATTAGGTGCAGCTGATCTTTGTCATTCTCCTGTAACACCACATTTCAAAAGTTTCTATTCTCCTCTTTTCTGCTGTTCTAACAGTCCAAGTTTCACTTCCATAGAGCGTCACGCTCCAGACAAAGTATTTCAAAAATCATTTTCTAATTCCTAAATCTATATTTGATGCCAGAAGATTTGTTTTCTGTAGAAATGCTTTCCTTGCCTGAGCCAACCTACATTTGATATCCTATTTGCTTCGTACATTACTGGTTACTTTGCTTCCTAAGTAACAGAAGTCTCATACTTCCTTTAGCTTTTCACCTGCCAATTTGATGTCCATAGAGGTTTCTGATTAATTTCGGCTGCATTCCATTATTCTTGTTTAAATTTATTGATTTTCATCATGAATTCTTTCCTCAAGACGGAGTCCATTCCATTTGAAAAGTCATTTAAATCCTCTGGTGTGTCGGCTAAGATGACGATGTCATCTGCAAATCCCAGAGTTGAAAATGTTTCTCCTTGAATCTTTACTCCTACTTTAATTTTTTCTATAATTTCCTCCATTGCTTGTTTAATGTACAGATTAAAAAGTATGGGTGATAAATTGCAACCTTGCTTTACACCTTTCTGAATACCAGCTTCTCTCATGTCCTTCGGCTTGAATGACTGCCGTCTGGTTTCTATACAGATTGTAGATCACCCTTCTATTATTGTTTATGTCCACTTATTTCAATTACCATGAACAACCCTCTCCAGATACTAACACTACAGACCTAGAGGAAGAATGTATTGCTATATATTGCCGACGTGATGTGAAAATATTTACATGCGTTTTAATAAGGGTTTGGTGCAACATACTAAATACGACAGAAAGAGACACACATTGAATGCATATTGACGAATGTTTTACTTCAGGGGGTGGTGATTGTTATGAGGAACAAAACTTCTAGATTGCAAGTCCTCCTACTAATAGTTGACAGTAAGTCTATATTTCGACGTCCTAAACCAAAATTAATCCAAGAACTTTATACTGTATTTTAGTACCCGACTGCACATTTAATCGGACCATGGTGTTCCGTCAGATGAGCCAGTGAGACGGTCATCCTATGCCTCGAACTTCAATATATCCCCGCGCCACCACAAAAGTACAGGGTAAACAGAAACTATCTCCAGAAAGGAAAAGGAACAAAACAGCACGTATGAACATATGCGGGATGTATATTGCTCAAAATATATAGAACAACATTCAGAGTATTACAAGAGATTTTCACAGTGGTCTCCGTGGAATGTAATGCAAGCGTCCACATCATAGTTGGTCTCACTTTTTCGAATGATCCGCCTGTACCCGAATAACGACACAGTGGCATTCGCTGGCAAAAGAGGCATGGCCAGACCAACGGTCAGACTTCAAAGAGCACACTTCACTTGCCAGCAAATCCGTTGCACATCGATCTTCTCTCTACCCCCAAAATAAGAATAAGAATAAGAATATTTTATTCACCATTGATCATTTACATGAAATAGGTTTCGTCATTCGTGGTACAGTATTATTATTAGTATCCTATGTATACAGTTATTCAAAATCAGTATTAACAATTTTTATATCCAAGAATTCTTTTACGGTGTAAAATGGATTTTCTAACATCCAGTTGTACTGTCTCCTTTTGAACGTACTGAAGGGCGTAGACTGTGCAGAATGTGGTAATTTATTAAAACAATGTATGCCATTTACTTTATGTGAGCTACCAGTTTTTGCCAGTCTATGGCTTGGGATATCAATGTTTCCTTTATTTCGAGTGTTGTGATGGTGTATGTTTTTCCAAGTGATAAATTCACTTAAGTTGTTTTTGACATACAGTAACAAGATGAAAATATATAGATTTGAAATTGTTAATATTTTAAGACTAATAAAAAGGGCGGCAGTGCTCCCTAGGGTCAACTTTACACATTACACGAACAATATTCTTCTGTATCAGTAACACATTATGGACATTATGACCCTTGCACTGGGAGCCGACGAGGCCCATCTGTTTACCAGTGCTCTATATGGAGCAACAATAAACTACCTAGGTATAGTCTACGTTATGTATATCCAGATTTTAAACTTGTTATGTTATTATGATAGTCAAGCTCACCCAAGCCTTTCTTCTTCTTGTAGCTGGAAGTTTTCTGGAGTGCCGGTGGATTGACTGCTACGCTGTATTCGTGGACCAGAAGGCATTAGTGCGGCATATCGTCAAGAATCATGTGGAAATGAGGAAAGGGGAAGACTTCTCCTGCTTCTGGCAAGGCTGTTCTCGACGATCCAGACCATTCAATGCCCGCTACAAGTTGCTTATCCACATGAGAGTTCATTCCGGGGAAAAGCCCAACAAGTGTCCGGTACGCTATAGTGAGTGTGTGTGGTCTGTCTCACATCTAGCAAACATTACCATTACAAATAAGTGTTCCGTGCACTTAACACACATTGAAAAATGTGTTCTTAAAGAACTAGAGCACCCTACATCAGAACATATTTGCTTAGTACTTTCTAGTTTTGGTTAGAATATAACGGTATTTAATGATTTAAAGTTATCATTTATACTCAGCAATCCTTCTAGGTTTGTGCCGTGTCTTGTATGGGGTTTCGCCAAGGACACCAAGCTGGCTCATCAGCGGGCTCTAGGTGTCCGCGCCCGGACACCCACAGGAGTAGTGAACTGCGCGCTACCTCCCTTTATAAATGAAGTGCACCTGCACCTATTTACTGCGAGAACTAAAAGCTCAAGTATCCATAACCTCACAAAGAAGGCTTCCAAAAAGATGGTATATTGACTTTCAAGGCCAGTGGGGGTCCGGGCGCGGACACCAAGAGCCCGCCGATGAGCCAGCTTGGTGTCCTATGCGAAATCCCACGCAAGACGCGGCACAAACCTAGAAAAATTGCTGAGTTTAAATTCACCGGCCGTGAAAGCCAATATATTATCATTAATAGATTAGCCTACAGTAGAAACTCAGTATCTCGCATCGGTAGGGCATGTCAAATTAAATTCCACTTATCGAAAATTCGAGTTATTGAGTTACGCAGGAAAAATGTAAAAGTTTGCGATGTACTGATCGCAAAATACTGCATGTAAGCGTACAACATATAACTTAGTTGTCCAAATGTATGTAATAAAAAGGATGTTCGTAACGATGACAGCTTTATTACATTCAGTAAGTATAGAAGTTGCATAAGGTTGACTCAACTACAGTAATCGGTGTAAAATTCGAATTCAAACCTTCGAATGAAACAAGTTGTGCTGTAAAAATACGTAATTGTTCGAGATAAGGAACACGTTTAAGTGACAAGTTTAAGCTTCGAGATATCGAAAACTTCGAGTTATACAAATTCAACTTACGTGAAAGAGAAAACAAAATACATGCAAATTATAGGAAAATTTGTTCGGGAAATGGTAATTACTACGAGTTATCGAAAATTCGAGGAATGGAGGTTCGAGATATGGAGGTTTCGACTATAGGCTATTTCCTTCACTATTTTCACCCTTACATGTGGTCTGTAAATGTTTCTGTTATAGAGTATTGCCCTTTGTTTCCAGTTTGCAGACTGCACAAAGGCGTTCTCTCGCCTAGAGAACCTCAAGATTCACCAGCGCTCTCACACGGGGGAGCGTCCCTACTCCTGCCAGTATTCAGGCTGTGCCAAGGCGTTCAGCAACAGTTCAGACCGCGCCAAACATCAGCGCACACACTTCGACACGGTACGCAAATTTTGTCATAATGTCCGTACAGAAATACTAATCTATTCCGTACCAAAGGGCACAATACGTGCCCTCGGGATACACATATCAAGTCTTTATATAAATTATATAGAACAATGATTCCTACTTACCATGTCCACTGCGCATCTCAAGGCAGCAGAGAAGTAGGCTATGTATGTATTCTTTTTTTTTTTCAGACAGATTGATAAATTGAAAATCCATCTAATCAAAACTAAGAGAAGTCGAAATATTAAACGATGTACATGTTTCCGAATATCAACGATTCCATCCTCAGCCTGAAAAAATATTACACCTTAGAAACTGGTTAAACATTATAAAAAATGGGTATCCTTACAAACAGTGTTAATTTAAATTAATGGAAAACTTGTAGGCCTAAATATATGAATTGATGTGCAATTAGACAAACTACTTTAAAATACTATGTTGCATTCTATTAGTATTACGTAAAATAGGAGACTTCTTTTTTCGAATGTAGATATGTGAGAAGGCAAGTAAACCATCGTTAAAATTGGAAGAATTTTCGATAAAAAACTTAAATAAATATTATCAAAAACCAGTCGAAAATTCAAGATGATTCTTCACTCTGTAGATTTTTCTGATCCACTGGCAACACCATGTGCGTAAAAATTCTATAATAATTATATAATTCTATAATTCTATCAATATGGATATACTGTATCTATTTATCATTTTTTAATGGTTAATGAGTACGCATTCTATGCCAGACAGATATAATCCACAAGTGATTCAGCTGCCCTCCAAAAGAAAAGCGCAACACTTGATATTTTAAAAGTAATCTCTGTTTAAGGGAGCAGAATTCAGTTTTATTTTCAAAATGTTATTAGAGAATAAGAGAAATAATATTTCTATGCAAATTCCAAAGACATGGTATGGTGATTCTCAAAACGTTTTCCGGCCTAATGAACGCTTGTGGGAGACGTATTCAACGATTCGGCTGTATAGCGGAAGCTACGACCATCATTCACCAATGCTATTGCTTTCGCAGAGTCCACGGGACTGAAATGCATATTGAGGAGTTCTTTACGACACAGAAACCTCTAAGGCAATCATCAAATAGTCATCAATCAGCGTCAAAAATGCAAAGGCGACTTAAAATCCAAAATAATGATTTTTATTATTGACGCGAAATGAATAAGAAATGCGTTGGAGCGTTTACCATTGTTTTCAGCGGATTACAATTGCGTTAAAAATAACCTTCTGTTATTCATTGTTGAGTCTCCGTCAGTAACTTTCACAGAACACTGTCCAATCAATTAATATTGGAAAACGTGTGGTTATTATATACAATGTGGTATATAACTAAGCTTTCTAGCAATATGAAGTGTTATGTTTTTTAGGGTAGTGTATAAACAAAACAAGAAACACGAACAAATAAAGACACTATTATCTATCAACAACCACAACCATACAGACAAGCATTCAAACATCCTGGAAGAAAATTACCTCTAGCATTCATTCATTCATTCATTCATACAATCCCAAATGTTTAACAATAAAATAATTATTTACAGGAAATTAGAAACTATGTACAGTGATCGGAAAACTGGAGACACAGAAAATATATACACAACGAGACAAAACATATAATTTAAAAGATATGAAGAAACAGTTTAGAAACTGGAAGAAAAAAACACACAAAAGTGACATCCGAGAATCTAGAAAACAACAAAAGATTCCATTGCTTTACTCGCTCGTATCTTCAATAAAAAAAACATCAACCATTCATTCATCCACATATTCAATCAATCAGCCAATCAAACACAAATATAAATGAACACAATATACATTACAATATTTTACAACTCATTTGACATGTTTCTCAGTTGACAGAGAGTCGAAGTGAATGTCAGCAGCACTTTTACTATACTGTACATCAAGTGGTCAACAACTGCCCCTGTAGTTGGCTAAATGCAGCCCCGTGCTACAATTCCTTATTTATTGTTTCACTCTGTAGCTGAACATAGAAAATAACTTCTAAAGAATCGTACTGTCAGGCTGCATTTTACCAGGTACAGGAGCAAATAATGATGACCCTCGCCTTGTCAGCTATGCTTTCTGTATGATCTGTATGATCTCTTTCGACAACTAGAGAGAATTAACGCATGTTTGGCCGCCTCTAACTCTTTAAAGATTTTAATATATTTTAAAAAGTATAATCTTACGTAAATTCTTATCCACACAATCTTGGTCATAATCATTCTTGATTGTTTCAGAAACCATATGCTTGTCAAGTCACAGGGTGTCCAAAACGTTACACAGACCCTAGTTCTCTTCGAAAACATGTAAAGAATCATACCACCAGGGATCAGTTGCAAGTACGTCGGAAGGTGAGTCCAGTACATTGAAATTATAATGTAGAATAGTCTTTCCCAGAACTTTCAATTTCTTGCGGAGATAATCTATCTAATAATCACTAATGTCGGTCCACCACCGTGATCTAGGGATAGTTCCAGTTTCCAAACGTGGTGGTCTCAGGCTCGATTCCTGCTCCTGATTCAAAATTTTCAGTTAGAATGTATCGGATTTGACTTAACCAAATTTATGAAAATTTGTGAAACTGCCTGATGTAGTAGACGGAGGAGAGGAAACAAACTAGCCTCCTTGCCTATGGCTATACGATGACGATATCATTAATGTCTAGCAAATAAATGTAAGACTGTTAAAGGGGGCTGCTCCTTCCCAGTCTAAGCCCAGTTTTAAGTACACACTTGTCCAGACATCACAATGACATAGGATATCAGAGAGATTCCAAACGCACCCATGTACTCGTGGCTAATGCCCAAGATCTGCCAAGCTGGCTGGTACTGTAATTTATTTCTCTTAACAGCTATTTACTGTTTTCACCCTCAGTGCCTAATTCTAAGAAGAACAATGCACTGGGTGCAAATTGCGAAATTACACGGTTGCTGGCCAAACAAGGCCCGACAGTCCAACCACAGCGAATCTAACCCCAGCCATCTGTTTCCCGAACGCTACTTCTCGTTACTATTACAATGTAAACCCGTCAACGAGTAGTCTATGAAAAGCTAGTCAATCGTATTTATGTATCATGAAATCTGGACGACATAACACTTTTCAATAATAAATAATAATAATGTTGTTGGTATTACGTCCCTTTTAACTACTCTGGCTTTTAGAGACGCCGGGGTGCCAGATTTGTGCCCCGAAGGGGAACTTTAACGTGCCAGTAAATCTACTCACATGGCTCCCTCGCATTTGCGCACCCTCAAATGCCAGCTGACTGCGCCAGGATTCATCCTGCAACCTTGGGAACAGCAGGCGAAAATGTTACGGTTGAGCCATGCAGCCAGGACATCAGTCAAGTAAAGAGAGAGTGGATACAGAGAGGGTAGAAAGAATATATAAATATGTAATAGTTTTTCTTACCGTAGTTGACGAATCTGCACCGGAATATAACACTTATGTGCAACAGTATTTACAATTATAAAGCTACACAAGTTTTTAATTCAACTTTGCAACGAATCGTGTTTTTAAACCAGTTATGTTTTATTCCGTTAGTCAATAACACTCCTATAAGCGTTGCGTTTTATGTTGATAGTACTTGCAATGCGTATAAATATGTGAACCCTTTTGAATCGTTAACTTCTACCGCAGTAAGCTTTAGAAGTGATTGAATTCTAGATTTCGGGGGAGGGGGCGTAAAGTGAAGTGGATATCAGTACAGGAACTTCTAGAAATCAGCTACGTCTACAAAACCACATTGTCAACTCAGTTACATTTAAGTGTTTGTTTACGTTATTAACCTAGCCTATGTAAAACCGCTTCTACAAAAGCTCATTACGTAAATAGGGCATTTGAATAGTAACAGTTACCAACAAAACAATCTACAAAACAATAATAATAATAATAATTATAGTTGATCCCAAATGTATTTTCATATTTTCAATTTTAAAATTGTGCCTAAATGTTATGGTAGCAAGGGTATAGGTCACATTATACACTGGTCAAAATATGTTTTGCATATTGCAAGCTTATGTATTTGTGGACCAAATATAATACACATGCTTTATCAAATAAGTGTTTTATTTATTTATTTATGTAGCGTATGGCATTACACATGAAACATAGTAATACTAATAATAATAAGAAGAAGAATAACAAGTACATACTGTATTAGCACAGATATCAACCTTATTTCGACCTTATGTCCAGTCTATTTCTCCAGTCCAGGCTTGATGGTGTAGAGCTGAAAAAGTCGTTAGTACGCTCTTAGTTTGCAATCTTCGACAATGTGCCTGATGGTCTGGTTCGATGTACCGCAATCACAGCAGGGGTACGGTACAAACAAACAAACCTGTTATCTTAGAGTTAACACATGAGCCAACGTGCAAAAACGAAATGCCGTCATACAGCAATGAAAATACGTCATGGCAATATGCAAAACTATTTTTGACCAGTGTATAAATTTGCATAAATTAATGAATATGTTATTAAAAATTGAATTAGAACATTATTTTTTATTTATGGTATGGGATTTAGTGGCGGCAGTGTCCGAGGACATGTTCGGCTCGCCAGAGGCTGTAGCTGCTTCAACCAGACACCCGAAGGGTGAGCTACAAGTTCCGTTCAATTTCAAGTAATTCCAACTTTTGCTACCAGATATCACTGATACCTACTGGTGAACGTTGGAACTTTGATAGAACGTTCCAACGAAATCTAACCTAGAAATTTAGCGTCAAACAAGTTTAGTTTGTGGAAGGAACTTTTACATGCCATAAATCTATGACATGGGACTGCCGGCTTTTCTTCCCCTCCGAAGGAAGACATACTGAAGGATTTTAACGCTCTTAAAAAATCCGAGGACTTCGGCCGGGTTTGAACCCGCCATCTTGGGCACAGCAGTTCAGCATGCTATCAACTACGCCATCGTAGTTTATGTTGATAGTACTTGTAATGTGTATAAATATGTGAACCCTTTTGAATCCTTAACTTCTACCGTAGTGAGCTTTAGAATAATAATAATAATAATAACAATGTTGATGGTTTTACGTCCCTTTTAACTACTCTCGCTTTTAGAGACGCCGGGGTGCTGTGGGGAGATGGTCAAAAGACTCTTTGCTCCCTCGTTGGATCCGCATCCAAATACAGCCGGATATGAGAAGCTTATTTCCAAAAGATACCAAATCCAAAAAAATCGAAATTAAGATTATGATGTAAAACGTACGTTGGTAGGAAGCCCCACCGTATGAAAGAAAAAGAAATTGCCAAAACGACCTAAATCCATAACAAACAGGCCATTGAAAATCTCGTTTGATGCCAATAAGTACCAAATCCTGTGGGCAGTATGTGCCAATACGTACCGTATCCATGCAGCCAATGAGAGGCCATTTCTTTTAGTACTGGATATTATCCGTTGTCCAGTTCACAAGTTATACCATATTCATGTTCTTTAGACACAAACTACAATCATAATTCCAAAATTTCTGCACTGGTAAGTTGCTTTGCATAATTTTCATTGTTTTGTTCAATTTTATTTAATATTATTTAAATAATCAATTCCTTCACTGTAAATACCTTAAATCTAATTATTGAATAACTAAATACAATCAGTTTTCTCGAAGATTCTGATGACTGCAGTGAAATTTATGTCTTTCCGTTGAGTAGAGTTTCAGTGCCAAAAAGTACCAAATCTATTATTTTCTTTGAATATTTCCTAAAATGCAAAAGCCTAAACAGAAATACTTTGTATAATAATGCATCTATTCTATCTGAACATAATAAATGTGCTCAAATGGATTTTCAGATGAAATTTTACTCTCTGAGCGTTTTTCCTCTCTCCTGTAAAATATTACTTTTTGTATTTGGTACCTTTTGGAAATAAGTTTCTCATATACAGTATGTATAATTTGTGCATTAGGATACTAATTCTCACAGCGAGTATATGCAGTGTTATAGGCTATCTAATTACATTCGCTTGAACACCAGTTAATGCTTAATATGTTAACTCCTTTATGAAACATGTTTACGGCCCTTCAGTGGGGCCTTCTTCAGCTTAACACTACATTTGGTGAACAGAATTACAATATAAATTTACATACATTTTGAAATGGACGTCCTTACAATCTTAATTAGGAAATATATCCATGTACTCAAAACCAAAAAGATAAATTTAAGTATTGTTCAATATAAATTTTGTATCTCGATTTCCAAGTACAGTAATCTTAAATGAACTGTGTCGTGTAGTAGATGGGTAGATAGGGTAACAAATGAAGAGGTATTAAGACGATTGGGAAAGGAGAGATGTTTCTGGCGACTGCTGATGAAGAGAAGAGAGAGGTTGGTAGGACACGTATTAAGACACCCAGGCATAGCAAGCTTAGTTATGGAAGGAAGGGTCGAGGACAAGAACTGTAGGGGTAGACTAAGGTTAGAATTTGTTAAAAAGATTGCCTCGGATGTAGGGTGTGGTAGCTATGTAGAGATGAAACGATTAGCTCAGGACAGCGGCTTCGGTGGCGTAATTCGTAGAATGCTGAACTGCTGTGCTCAAGAGCACGGGTTCAAACCCGGCCGAAGTCGTCGGATTTTTTAAGAGCGTTAAAATCCTTCAGTATGCCTTCCTTCGGAGAGGAAGTAAAGCCGGCGGTCCCATGTCATAGAGATTATGGCATGTAAAAGATCCTTCCACTAACTAAACTTGCGTGACGCTAAATTTCTAGGTTAGATTTCGTTCAAACGCTCAATCAGAGTTCCAACGTTCACCAGTAGGTGTCAGTGACATCTGTTAGCGAAAGTTGGAAATACTTGAAATTGAACGGCACTTGTAGCTCACCCCATGGGTGTCCACTTGAAGCAGCTACAGCCTCCGGCGAGCCGAACATGTCCTCGGGCACTCCCGGCACTAAAGGCCATACGCTAAATAACATAGTAAGTTACTTAATTCATCTTTACAGTTCTTGATTCACGAAGTTAAATTTGGTTGAGTCTTGTTGTGGAATCTATAGTGTAGTTTTTTTTTTTTTTTTTTAGTTTTGTAAATGATATTTTTAAATTATATGGTGAAGTAATTTAATGGTATTTCAGTTTTAAATTGATTTGTATTGCCACTTGTTGTAATGTAAATCGTAGGAGTATGAAATGTAATCTCCAGTCTTCAACCCTGTTGCAACCCTGATTCAACCCAACAGTAAGAAATTACACTCTAAATCACCATACTGTATTTGTAGTGATGGGGGACAAAAACTAAGGTTACATGGTTAGTAACGTATTTAAGGTGGCGCGGACTATACAACTATGAAATTGTTAATTGTGTAACAATACTGCGAAAGATTAGTATGTCGTCACGGTGCCTTTCATACGGTAGGAAGAAAAGGTACCGTATATCATAACTTTCCAATACTAAGCTTCAATCTATGCCAATGTTACATAAGGCACGAAAAAAAAGTTTTTCGTTTTTTTATGCTTTGTCTAACAAGTGTTCTTCTTTCTTGCATGTGCACTGTTAAATTATAGAGAACAAACGATGTATTATCATTCCTTCAGTAGCCTACTTGTAATACTCGATTATTAAAAATACTTGACGATTATAATTTTCTTCCAGCATACACCCACCGTTGTAATATTAAGTAATAAAGAAAGTATACAGTATATGCAAAAGAATAAAAAGAAAGACAGTTCCTCCGCCATACTGAGGAGCATCGAATCATGGATATGTTTTTCAGATCTAGATGATAAATACCTGTTAACCTTCCTAACAAGTTAAGCACGTGTTTACACCACTCGCAATTTGCACGAGGATATGCCAGTAAACCAGTTCTTTTATAACGTTGTTAACACTGTTACGTTATATTATTTACGCTACCCGCGTATCGACAGGTCCTCAACGTTTAGTGAATAAATCTCACTTCGGTGACAAATCGGAGTTCATTGAAAAGCTGCTCAACATCATAGTACTGTACTATAATTACATAGGAAGCCATATCTTTCTTCTGCATTGTCGAGAAGGAGATTGATGCAAAGAGACAAATGAACATCGATAATCGATAATATCACATCCTCCCATCTTGATTTGGTGGTGGACAAATCAAAAGGTACAAAACGAACAATACAAAAAATACAGCTAAAGTACAACTAAATTGACAAACATTTTGTACAATACCATGAGCAATCTTAAATTCTTTTCAGGTACTTTGATTTGCCTTCCACTCCTGATGCTCGTCGGTACCCCTTCTCTTGAGGAAAGACCTGATTCTTCGTCAACCTTATCAAGGCCTTTTACCTCTTCCACCCATCCAGCAGAGACTTCTAAAGTATTAAGCCCGTTGGATAGGTCTAAGTAAGGTAGATGTTGCAGACTGCAGTCGCACAAGGCGATGATGATGATGATAATTGCTGTTTTAAGGGGCCTAACATCTAGGTTATCGGCCCAGCACAAGGCGACTGACATTATCCTTACCAGGCAAAATCTGAACAACCGGTCCCAATGGCCAGTCTATGGGTTTGGCATTGTCACTCCCAATGTCCCCTAATTTTATTTCACTTTTGTTTACTTTTACTTGTGACTTCTCGATTTAAAACACCTAAATACTCTGACCTAAATCTTTTGCGGATATCTGTCCGTATCTCCTGCCGATACTGCAGCCTCTTGTTGAGGGAATTTCCCTCAACGAAATCACAATCTGATACTTGAGTTTTTCAGACATCATGTAAGAACAATGCAGGTGATAAGGAGAGTAGTTCTCCGTCAGTCTTTGAAATATAGGTTAATGGTCTTGAATTTATAAGCGATTCTGTGCCTCAGAAAACAGTGCTCATTTCTTCGTAGGAAAGCAGAGCTTTACCCAGAACCTTTCGTAGTATCTGTTTCATAACTCCAATCAACCTTTCCCAAATTCCACCCCTCCATGGAGCTGCAGGGCGAATAAACTTCCTTTCCATTTTCCTAATGCTACTGTACCGCACAATATGATCCCAGTCAACTGATTTGAGTTCATTTGAAGCTCCTATGAAATTTCTACCATTATCCGAGTAAATTATCGCTGGTCTCCCACGGCGAGCAATAAATCGTCTAAGGCCCTGCAGAAAGTTTTCTGAAGACAGTGATGAAAACAGTTCGAGATGTACTGCCCTATAGACAGCACAAGTAAATAAGGCAATCCCGGCTTTGACACCACCTTTCAGATAAAGAGGTCCAGCCAAGCCAACACCAACCACTTCAAATACGGCTGAATCTTTGATTCGGTCTTTTGGCAAAGGTGCTGCGGGGGATTAAATTATGTCCTACTTGCCTCAAACAAATTACACACCTTGACAGCAATTTTCGGATGGTTTTCCTGGCTTTCAAATTCCAGTATCGTTCCCTCAAAATATTAAGCGGGGTCTGAACCCCCACATGTGAATTATTTTCGTGTTCATTCATAATTAATCGATAAACTACAGGATGAGAGGAAGGCAGAATGACCGGTGCACAAAAATACTTGTTCTCTTGCCTGTTGACTAGTTTTGTCCCCAACCTAAGAATGCCTTCTTCATCCTTGAATACCTTTAGGCTACTTAAACATCTGTCATTCTCTGAAATGAAAGTTTCCTCTTGTACAAGTCTGATTACTAATTTTTCAGCCAAGGAAATTTCTTCACATAAATCTCCAGTTCTTCTCATTGACTTTGTCTTTTGGGAATTTTGAATGATTCTCTTCATCCATCCAATCATTCGGATCTCTTATCATAGCTCGAGAAATATCGACAGTACCAACAAAGACCATGGCATTTACACTGTTCATTGTGCTTATCCTTAGAATTGTTGCACCAGGAACAGGTCAATGACTCCTACACAACACAACTCACTGAGTGTTATGATTGATTTAGTTCTTGGGTGATCAGCTTTTCATCTACTAATATCTCTCCCAGGGGCCACTTTTGTACAGGTATCTTAAGCCAGTATGGTCTCTCCCACCATTTCAGTGTCAGCAATCTGTCTGGCATCCTGTTGAAGCAAGATCCGCAGGGTTTTGGTGGTCAGGCACGTGCTTCCACGATTCAGGCAGTCAGACTGCGAATTTCGTTCACCCGGTTGTTTACAAATGCTGTTCAGTTGTCTTGCTTATGGATCCAAGTCAATACGGTGGTAGAGTCTGTCCAGAAATGCAAGTCAGAATCTTTCAAATAAAATGCATCCAGCACAGACTTACATAACCTGGCTCCAATCAGTGCGGAAATGAACTCTAGTCGGGGTATGGTAATTGCCTTAATGGGAGCTACCCTTGCCTTGGCTTCCAGAAGACATATCTTAACTGAACCATTGACCACCAGTCTTATGAACACGGTGGCAGCATAAACTAGCCCACTGGCATCACAGAAGGTATGAACACTTACACCTGAGTTGTCTGTAATATAATGGAACCAACGTGAAACTTTCAACCTTTTAAGTAGGAAGACGCCTGGGTACCATGACAAAAATGCCATTCTAGTTGTTGTATCAACTTCCTCATCCTAGATATCCCACTCGTCCATAGTTTTTTGCAGCATCAGTCTAGGAATTAACAATACAGGGCTGGCTATCTCTATAGGGGCAAAGATCTTCTGGGCTACTGAAAGAACTGTGCTTTCCGTCACCTCACCTAGCACAAAATTATCCAGCCACTCTAACTTCAATGACAATGTATCTGAAACTGTATCCCACAGCAAACCTAATACCACAACCTTTGTTAGCCAGGCAAGTCTATTGTGGTTGGACTGCCATCCCCTTAAATGGAATATACCGCCATCCATTACCTTACTAGCCCCACTGATAAATTGATTTGATTCAGTTGCAGATTCACTACTAGTTACAACATTATCAACATAGAGGCTTCGTTTCAGTTCAAGCATAACCAAATTGTCATAGTGAACTAAGCATTGCTTGACTGACATGATAGTCAAGTACTATACCCAAGATGAAAGGGCTACATTTCAACCCGAACACCACTCACTGGTGCCGAAAAACTCTGACTTTCGCCCTGTCATCCTTTTCCCACCAGAGGAAACAAACACTGTCTCTGTCCTCGTGTCGAATACTTATTTGCAGGAAAGCCTTTTCTCTATCCGCTGGTACCCCAATTTCTCCTCTTCGAAATTTGAGTAGTATGGAAGGAATACACTCAATAAGGTTAGGCCCACACTCCAAACATTGGTTCAGAGAGGGTAAGCTTCTCTAGCAGAAGCATCAAATACTTGGTGCACTTTTGTAGTGCTGTTCTTCTTAACGACAGCTCGATGAGGTAAGTAGTGCCCATAATCATCCAGTGCCTGAGGTGGTATCCCCAATTGTTCCCACTCGGTCAAAACTGCATCGTATGGACTAAACAAATTGCGTTCACGTAATTTTCTGCTTGAGGAGTCTAGGCTCTTAAGTGCCAAATCCATGTTACATGGAAGAAGTAAGTGGTCCTTCTTCCATAATAGGGGCACCACGTACCACCCATCATCATTTCTGACAATACACGTCTGAAAATCCAATCGAACCTCCAGATCTCTTTCTTCTTTGGACTTTTAAGGGGCTGAGTCTGATATACCAATGACATCTAATCTCCACAGGTCACTAAAATCATTAATAAGTAGTGAAGTAACCTCCACTGCCAAGTTAATCGAAGTCTGATTTGGAACCTTTCCCATCAGAGTCCATCCTAGTTTAGTTTCAATAGCTACTAAGCCTGAATCCAATAATTTCAGTTTCCCTGTCAATAACTTACCAGCTGCATCTGCCCCAATAACAAGTCTACCTGTCCATTCCCTCCTCCTACATCTGTTAGAGAAACATTCCCCTCCGCAAGTTCTTCTAACAAAGGTCCTTTCTCGGCATAAGGAATACCATCACAGATGATTGTTTGATCAAGTGCTTCCAAATTACATTGAAATTTACCATCTAAGCTTTGTAGCCCTAGATTGTAACACAGATGTTGCTTCAAATTAGTTTTTACACCACCAAAGAGGCCACGTTTAATTGTTTCTCCCCTCAGAGATTTACAACCTAATTTGTCCACAAATTATTTTCGGATAAATGACCTCTGAGATCCCGAATCAATTAATGCTCGTACAAAGATGTAAGACCTAGTACCTTTGATGTTCACAATTAGGGTCTGTAACAGAACATGGTGTTGTGTGGTGCTACTAAGGGAGGTTGCTTTCTGCTCACCCTTTTCTTGGTTGCAGTCCGAATTAATTTTAGAATCATCTTTCTTTCCATTACTTGGCACATCAGGGCACATTAACACATTATGATTCTTACCACAAACAAAACATCTCGCAGTTATTTTGCATTTATTTAAACAATGACCACTTTTAAATCATCGAAAGCAGCCACCCTTATCTTTTAACACCTTTTGTTTTTGAGGAAAGTTCATTTTCTGAGCCGTAAAACAATTGGAACCTTCGCGTCGTCCATTACAAAAAATACAATTGTGTTTCCTATCCTCTACACCACTTGTACTTAATAACTCAGCAGCAGTGGCTGTTGCAGGCTTACGGCATGTTAGTGTAGTCTGAGTATTACAATCATCTTTAATACCAAAACCTTTTACAGCCAAACTGATCCTTTCTTCTGATTTACTTCCAGCTCTAGAAATGGCAATATGTTTTCTAAGCTGTTTTTGGAGTCCCCTGTTGTTGCAAAAATTTGGGCTTATTTGCCAAGCCCTGAGATGTTCCTCGGGTAAACAGGACTCAACTAGCGGGTATACCATAGTAGCACACTTGTGAGAGGTAACACCTAGTGTTTCCAATGACCTCATTTGGGATTCCAAACTGTCATATAAACTACACAATGAGCTGGTATCACTGACAAAAGAAGCATTCATCAACACTAAAGTCAACAGCTCTCTAATATAGACTTAAACAAGCAAATCTTCCCTGCCAAATCTGCTTTTCAAACTTTCTATTGCTTTACAATAGTTTTCACCTGTAGGTGGAAAACTTTCTACTACTTCTCTAGCACGCGGACCTTTCACGGTAGCTTGCACTAAATACTGAAATTTATCTTCTGGCACAATATCTGGGTCTTTATCATATTTTTTCGAACTGACCCCAAAATTGTAACCACTGTCGAACCTCACCGTCAAATTTTCGAAGTTCCAACTTCGGAAGCTTGAACTTTCGTCTACTTGCCATATCAGCACTACAACAGGTAGTACCCGCTGCATCAGGTAAGTTCGTTGAGGAGATTAATATTTAACTTACACTTACCTCTACGTCTAAGAACTGCCATTGATATTCGTCGGCAATGGGGCACTCATCCTCCAAATCCTCCTACCCGAGATTTATTTTGAAACTCAGGATCTTGCCGTCTAATGAAAGTCACTCTTCATTCTTCTTTGGTAGCAGGGAGAACGAAACTTTAACCTTTCTCCATTTGTCCTCTTGGTCCACATTCTCGATCTAACTTCGCAGAACGTTCAATTGTCTGGTAGACGCTGTACGAATGACCTTCCTTAACTTCAATGAACGTTCCAAGTCCAGACTTCCTTCGAGGCACAATATTGTCAGAACACGCACGCGTATCCTGTCACGGTCGCCGCAATGTTACATTATATTATTTACGCTACCCGCGTATCTACAGGTTCTCAACGTTTAGTGAATAGATCTCACTTCGGTGACAAATAAGAGTTTATTGCAAAGCTGCTCAACAGCATAGTACTGTACAATAATTACATAGGAAGTCATATCTTTCTTCTCCCCCAGGGGCTCACATCTAGTGGGCATGGGTTGGTGACCACGGGGCCCCAGCTGAGTCCGGCATTGCTTCCACTTACTTGGGCCGGGCTCCTCTCCGTCTTCTTTCCTGTCGACCTTCCTTGGTCAACTCTTGTTCTCTTCTGACCCCGACGGTATTAGGGTATTTGAGGCCTAGGGAGTCTCTTCCTTTCCCGCCTTAATTGGCCCTTGTCTCATCTTTTCTGATACCCTCCTTCTGCGAGGGGTCAGCCTTCTTTTTCTCTTCCTTTTACCTCCTGCCTTGTGCTCTAGGCCCTTAAGGAGGCAGGGTGTATGTAGCCCCACCACTTCTGGTGCACCCTAGATAATGCCACACCCTCAGGGGCTCACGGCTGGTGAGTTCGGGAGTTGGCGACCCCGAGGGATTCCTGAGCTGGGTCCGTTTTCCCCTTTTGTCCCTTACCTTTGGGGCGGACCCTCTCCTCTCTCCCCTCTCCTCTCCTCTCCTCTCCTCTTTCCCTTATATTTCCTTTTCTCTTTAAGATTCCCGCACTGTTTTTGTTACTTGGTTCACCGTGTATCTAAATTCCCTTTCAGCGATTTTTAAGGCATTTTTGATCTACGTTGCATTTTGTAAGTTTTTTCGATCTAAATTACATCTCGCGATTGTTTTCAACCTCAATTGCATTTTGTAAAGATTGACAATCTAAATTGCTTTTTAGTAAGTCTTTCAATGCAGGTAGACGGGCCTTTTAGTGAGTATTTTGAATTTCAATTGCATTTTGTAAGTATTTTCAACCTAAACCGCATTTCGCACGAATTTCGAATCTAAATTGCATTCTGTTTGGTGGGCATTTTGCACATATTTTGATTCTCAATTGCATTTTGTAGGTATTTTGAATCTGAATTACATTTTGTCAAGTATTTTCAATCTAAATTGCATTTTGTAAGTATTGTCAATCCACATGAGTCGTTTGAATCTACCGTACATTTTGTAAGCATTTTCAATTTCAATTGCATTTTGTACGTATTTTGAATTTCAATTGCACTTTGTGAATAATTTGGATTGGAACTGGGGTAGGGCCTATTTCAATCTGAATTGCATTGTGTATTTTCAATTTCAATTGCATTTTGTAAGTACTTTGAACCTCAATTGCATTTTGTACGTATTTTCGATCTCATTTGCATTTTGTAAGTATTTTGAATTTCAGTTGCATTTTGTAAGTATTTCGACGCTACATTGCATTTTGTACGTATTTTGAATCTAGCCTACGTTTTGTGGGTCTTTTCCAATCTATTCTCTTTGTGAATCTTTTCGTTCTAAATTCCCTTTTGTAAGACCATATTGTGAGTTGTTTCCATCTGAGTTTCTCTTTGTACGTATTTTCCGTCTCACATAATTTTCGTTCTGGTTTCCATTTAATTCTCATTTTCGCCTTCACCCAGATCATTAGGGACCGATAACCTAGATATTAGGCCCCTTAAAACAACAATTATCATCATCATTATTATCTATCTTTCTTCTGCCTTGTCGAGAAGGAGATCGTTGCAAAGAGACAAATAAACATCGAGAATGGATAACATCATAGACACATTGCACTGAAGTTGTGGGGACAAGTAAAAATCCAGAACAAGGAAAGAACAGCTGGGGCACGACACTGAGTAAAGGATGATGATGAGAGTAGTATGAAATGTACTCTCAAGTCGTTAAATGGTTAAGAAATCGGCTAAACACGGCGTCGACACGTGTACTATTTCTCTATATTGTGTCGTATGCATTCTTTACTCGCCTGGCAGATGCAGGATTGAGACGCGGGTAGTATCTGCGCGCGCCCGCTTAGGGGCAAGATGCTTAGGAAACCGTCACACTTTCAATGTGTACCACGCAATTTTTGGCTTGACCCCCAGCCCAAAAACATATCCATGTTAAAAGGAGAACTCTTGCCAAGTGTAGCTACATTAATTATAATTACGTGGAGTAAATGTAACAGCGTAATGCCTACCATGAATTAATATGCATCAAATACATCAGATGTGTACCCAGAGGGGGGAGGATGCAGGTGATGTATACCACCCCTATAGGCGGTCACTACATAAGGCAGTCTATACCTACATCCGGCACATTACATCTCAAAATGAACTCACAGTTACGCCCCTGAATTGCATGAGTTCTGTATGCACAATGTTGCCTTCACGAACGAGCTGATTGAAGGCAGCAGTCACTCCTCGTGGCAGCTCGGAAGCAATAGCGTGGCTCAATTCATGATTATCTCCGTATCAATATATTGAATGCTCATATGCACCCAGGCAACACCGCGTACAATAACGTGTTTGCCATATTAACATTTGCAACATTAATGTACTATTTCTGTTTAGATTATTCTTACTCATAAAACATGTAATGTCATGTTCAAAAAATGTACACAATACATTAAAATTATACACATAATATTAATTTCACTTTCCATTCCTGTGCCCGCCAGGTCCACAGTGATGACGTTCTAGCACCAACTTCTAATTCCACTTCATCCTCATCCATTAGTACACATCACTGCAGTTCAGCAAATGGTAAGTGCCTCTATATACAATTTTCTGATTGCCACCGGTATGTATCAAAAGACCTCAATTTTGAATGCTGACTGATTTGCTGTGAAAATTATGCCACAGAGCTTTCTTTCAAAATAACTTATTGTCCTGGCTTGTCAATTGTACTTCGTTTGGTACATAATGGTTATCAACCCCGTGTACTTGGGTATGTGTTGAATTTTGAAGTAATAGTCTGATACCACTGTATTGTGCCCGTCAGACGGGAATGTCAGGGGACCACAGACGCCCCCATCCGTCGAACCCATACACTGAGAGGATGGACTGTGTTTTCAGACTAGCCCGCACAAGACTGCTACACACGGGTAGTGTCGGGTTGGGTGAGAGGTCAGTGGTTATAAAATAAATCCAGCCCAAAGTGAATATATCCCCCAAAAAACTTAAAGCTAGCAATGAGAAGTCCAGTCTTACGTACAAGATCATAAAATTTGTTCATAAAAACAAATTTCTAACCTACTTCTGAGGGTGCAAATCAGCTAGTCCGCAAATCTAAAATAAAAAAATAATAATTACATTCCTCAAATTAATTCAAGTTAAACCCCCTCGAAGACCTTTCACAAAATAATCAAACAGCAATATAGCTAGGAATGTGATACAAAAATATTTCCCTAAGCATTACAAAGGTTCATGAAAAATAACAATAGTTACACCTTGATTCTACAGCAAAACAAATGAATTTAATCGTTGACAATCGCAAAGCATAAAATTTACATTTAATAGTACCAATAAATGTATCTAGACTATGATGGTATCACTTCCAACATTTAATTTAATTTTAATTTTGTTAGCTAAATCCTATCTTACGTTAAACAGTAGGTGAGAAGCGCCCACACCAAAAGAAAATCAAAACTAGCACGACTAAATCCTATAATTAAAAAAACATCTGATTAGTACACACACATTTACAGGAAATGGGAAAACACAACAAATAAAAATAACACTCCTAATGGTCATGCCCTTTGCATGCCTACCTGCCCAGATTCAATGCTCTTTGCACTCAATCGTCATCTGCGTGTATGTCATTTAGGGTGGCGAAAGCGTAGTGATAACTACGTCTCACATCGCATGATTACTAACCGCCTGTGCCTTCAGGTTGTCACAGCAATTACAACCAGTCATCTCAAAAATCGTGCAAAACTGTCCTAACTCATGTCTCTAAAATGCCTATGTGTCATTCGAAGGAAAAAAGATAGTCGAAGAAAATAAAGAATAAATATTAGATAAACAAGCCATGACTTCACATTATTTCAAATTATTAAGTCCAATTTAGTGAAATGAATTATGTTTCATGATTTTTATATTTAATTTTAGCTCAAATATCATTCCCTCATCGTGTATTTTAAATAATCGTAGACCTCTATAACATGGGCTTGCAAGTAGCAAAACCACTACTCCAGTCTCTCCATCAAAGATTGAGAAAAAGTTCTCAAAAAGTACACTTCAGCGATCCAAATAACACACTCGCCCTAATGACGATAATCAGTGGCTCTGTCAGCTCACTGTTAACCAAGGTAGACGGGCAAAAAATGGCCTAATGTCCCCTTCTCAAATACCCATCGCGTTAACAGCCGAAAACACCGGAGCAATAAAATCATCTACTCCAATAAAAAGACACAGATAGTCAGTCTGAAAGACTGGATTTTATATCATTTTAAATGATAGCAGCCGAGTACCAAGTAGGCAGTGAAGAAACAAAATAGAATCTTGAAACTCTGTTCTCGCACTGCCTTCTTGGTACTCGGCTGCTACATCGTCCTATGACGTCACACACCTCAGTGCATTCTCGGTAAATTTCGTCCCGTCACGGTAACGTAACGCCAGACCCCAGATAAAGTCGACATAATCATTAAAAATGATAAAACAAAATAATCACGTCGCCCTACGTGATACATTTCAGTTCAATAATATTTAGGATGGGATCTCATCGTTCGTTTGCTTAAGAAAAATCATGGTTCAAAACCTCTTCTATAATACGTTCATTGTAATTGAATTTAGCATTGGATGTTATCATACAGAGGAAATAATCAGCCCCAAGTCGGCTGTGAATCAAAACATTCATCGAACCCACGACATACCATGAAGCGAGGCAAAGCCTGCTAGTATTGTCATTCTGTCGCCTCATAAATTGTAATCAGTTGAACTGTGTGGCTAGCCCTTCAGGTGTGCAGATAGAAACAGGTTTCTGCCATGCAGTGTCGAGTGGTAATTTCACTGCCTTCAAAATCTCACAATAACAAAACTTTAGTTGGCTGTGCCAGCATAATTGAATTTATCATTCGATGTTATCAAACAGTACAACATACCATACAGTTCCAACTCTCTCTCTAGCTTAAATAGAACAAACACAATCAACAGCTAACTTCACATTCAGTTCGTTCTGACTTCGCCAAAGCCTTTGGGAAAATACTCGAGCCTATACAATCATTATACATTTCCAAAGCTTAGGGCTGAAAGATATTACACTCGATCTCTCCATGAATTACATAATACAATGTTTCATTGAACTAAACATGTGGTAATCGCAGCCTATGCCTGCAGAAAATATTGCTCAATTTCAAACAGTAGTAATTCAAAGATATTCCGTTCATGGTTTCATTTTATAAACACATGCGGCCTCCTTAGACCTTCAGGCCGATAACCTAGATGTTAGGCCCCTTAAAACAACAATTATCATCATCATCTTAGACCTTCGTGAATTGTTTTAAATATAATTATTTATAAGGATGATGTCAGTAATTCACTCTGCTTGACCTACGCAGTAAGCAAAGCTGTTGAATAAAGTTATGATTAAACTAAGCTACAGAAATTGCCTGCCTACAAGTCGTGCCTAGTGTGGTCTTCTAAAGCTAATCTACGAGCATCTACTCATCTACAGAAATTGAAGTAAAAACTCACGGACTCGATGGAATATTTGGTGCATTTTTGAGAGTTATGGCCATTGGTTTAGCGACCAAGTGCTCGGCTCCCATGAGCTCAACCATTTCTTCTTCCTGCGTAAGCATCTCCCCATGCATATTTCCTTTATTCCATGGCAGCTTCCATCTCATATTGGGGATTATTGGCCTTGTAGTCGTGAATAGGTACCGGTAACCAGTTGTACATGATGAATTTCACTGAATCTAATAACAGTTTGTATTGTTCCAAAGCTCACTGCTTCTACACTTCTGCGGACAGATTTGAAAATTGCCCTTGGACCGCCACAGAGTTTAATGCACTGATTGTACAGTGTTATCTCACAGACTCTATTACTTCAAAATCACAAAGTTCACTCCACAGTACTCGTACCATGTGGTCCTTGGTTTGATAAGAGAAAAACCAACCTTCGTCGAAAATTACACAGACTGTACGTACTGGCGGCTCACTCAGCCTTATTTCGTACAAAAGTACTTTCACACCACTCAATTAAATACGCCGAAAACGGCAGATTGGCTCAGATTCAAGCACGTTTTTCACACACACGAAAAGATTACCTCCGCTACCAAGCGGGAATACAAATGGAGACGTCCACTCCGGATATGACTACTGTCGACCATAGTATTATGTGTACTCGAGTTTGAAGGTTGTTTGTGACGTAACCAATAGACATACATAAAATACAATAACATCATTATTTTCGTCGTTCTATTTTACGTGAGTCCATGTAGGTTTGGAATTTTTAGTTTATATTTTAATATTTTTTATCGCAGTTGGAACACAAAAAGTGCCCGTTTTTAAGCGTGTTTCAACCATGCGTCACATTTAAGAATTATTATCTCACAAACCCTTCATTGTATCGAATCCAAATTTTAACAGAATATACATTGGAATGTTGTATAACTGGTTTATTAATTTCAAAATTTTTCGTGTCCAAGAAACAATGTTGTTATCTATTGTCTAAGGTAACGCTTTCTCGGCTTGGGGTGGTTGGAATATGTAGTTCTTGGTCGCGTTATATTCCTTATACATCAAAAAGTTATGTTGAACGACTTTAAAATACGTAAATTAATTCACTTATTTTATATCGGTTTATATTTGAACGGGGAAATACTACCTCGCCTCGCTCGGCAGTGATGGGCTCCATCTCAGCAACGCTGTACAGCCTACCCCGGAGCGGCTGGCAGGTGAATCATGCCTTATTTCCACGAACAAATACAAACCGATATAAAATAAGTGAATTAATTTACGTATTTCACAGTCATACAGCATAACTTCTTGATGTATAAGGATTACAACGCGACCTAGAGCGATATTTTCCAACCACCCCGAACCGAGAAAAAGTTACCTTACAAAAATGATAACATCTTTGTTTCTTGGACACACAAAATTTTGAAATTAATAAACCAGTTATACAACATTCCAATGTATATTGTGTTAAAATTTGCATTTGATCTGATGACGGGTTTTTGAGATAATAATTCTTAAATGTGACGCATGGTTGAAACACGCTTAAAAATGGGCACATTTTGTGTTCCAACTGCGATAAAAAATATTAAAATATAAATTAAAAATTCCAAACCTACATGAACTAACGTAAAATAGAACGGCGAAAATGATCATGGTATTGGATTTTATGTAGGTCTATTGGTTACTTCACAAACACCCTTCAAACTCGAGTGCACATAATACTTTGGTCGACAGTAGTTCAGTCATTGAGGAACTGTCCCTCGTTGAGCGACTATATTTCGCATTAACACGTTTGTGATTTAAAGTGATATTTATAACACGAAGAAAAATCTCCAGATAAATCCTTCTCTTACTGGTACAACTCAGGCTTTTAGATTTCAACTGTGAACCATTAAATCAAATCTTTGTGACATTCCATAGATTCATATAGTAAAACATATCCACCACTCAAATCAAGATCTTCAGCAGGAATCTGTTCAGGGCCTCTCTCGTTCATCAATTTATTGTCAAACTTAAGCTCATAGAAAATATCATCGGACATGAGCTAATCGGGCTATGACTGTTCTTCTGGCGAGTTGAATGGTGTGTAAAACTGTAATTATCAAGGCGAAGGATTGGGGTGGGTGTCCTTAGACGCGAAAGAAAATACCATCCAGGCATTTTCCTGAAGGGAAAGTAAAAATAACGAGGAAAACCCAAACTCACGATGACCACTGTCAGCACTGACTTTCCGGTTAGTACTTTCAAATCGTTATTACTAGAGATTATGGATTTTCGCATTTATGATACATGTCGAAAGTGACAAAATAATTATATTACCCTATTTTCAAGGCTTCTGAGACAGAATTTTGCCCATGGGTGTGCTTCTAATAAATTGTGATTGGCCGAGTGATTTCAACGAAACTCGGTAAGAGCTTGCGACTACCCCGTCCACCCCGACCGTGCCTTTCATATTTAAATAAGTGTCCTTTGCACCAATAACAGCGTGTTTATGGGCTTCAGTAGTTCGATCTGTGCAATAAAATTGGTATTTGGGCCATTTAGAATTATTATATTTATCCAGAAAGGTTTCGTTTCAAATTAAGATGTCCTTACCATGTTGGGGTAAGAAGAAACCCTATAACGTCCGTTTAGGGTGATGAGATTGAATAATCATACAATAAGTTTTTTAATTTCTCATTACTCATTGCACACAAGGGAAAGAACGCAGAGTGCATTTTTTGAGCCAGAATAGGAAATGTCCACGGGCCGCTAATTGGACATTGAAAGTATATGAGGACGTGGAATGCACCATGGTGACAAACCTTATAGCATTCTCCGTTCTAAGTGGTAGGTAAAGGAGGGGAAGTGGCAGATGAAGGTAGGTCTTGAAAGATACCGGGAAATGGTTTATGGTTGGGCTGGATTAGGGGATGGTTGGCTCTAAAATTTCTGAGAGAAAACTGGATGAGGTTGCTCACAAGTGGCACACTTAGGCTGTTGTCTGTTGGGGCATTTTTACAGTCAGAAGCTCTTGACTTCAGTTGGCACATATATGGGTTCACAGACTTCAGCGCTCACAACGGATGCACTATGGGGTTGGTTTCCGACAAACCTCCACGTGGTAGCACTTGCCAAAGATCCGGGTGCCGTCCATCAATAGGATGTCCAGAGTTTTGACCTCCTTGGTCAACAGTCACACCAGAGTCCGTTCTTTCCCTTGATCTTGATAACTCTAAATAAATCAAGTCCATGTAGCTGAAATTGGGCAGCAACTTCATCATCGCTGTAGCTGCGGTCCACGCTGTGTATCACGGCGGGCATGGCGGATATTGGCTTGACTGTTGGTGTTGTCCGGTGAGGTTACCGAGTTATTAAACTATATGCTTTGGCCGACGGACCAAATTGGACCACGTCAACCTTCTCTTGAGAGTGTAGAGGGGCTTGATCGGCTTAAGGTTGTGCCCGTTTTAATCTTCTGGATTGCAAGTTACTATGAGTCCAAGTTTGGCATAAAACTGTGGAGAAACTGATTGATGGCCCGGGGATGATTCTTTTCCGGCAATTGAAGGATGAGTTTTGTGATGCAATACGTAGGGAGAGGAAATGGTTTGAGGGTTACTGTGCCTCTGTTCCTGTCTTGAGTTAGGGTGGCTAGATTCTGTGCAGCCTGGGCATATGTTCTGATGGATGTAGTTGGCATGTAAATGGCAGTTGGTCGGGTTTGAGACTCAGGTAGTGGAGAGGTGGAAATTGGCGTTTGAGCAGCTCCTTATGGTGACAAGTGGCATTAATCTTCACCGTAGTGTAGTCTACAGTCTGACGGAGGCCAAGTTCACTGTAGGACTTCCAAACAAAGATGGAGAAGAGGAAGTGGCTCCGGGTATAGCTGCAGATTGTAGAACAGACGTCCCTGTGCAGATCCGTTTCAAACGTCCTGGCGATAGTGGAGTAGCGTCGAATTTTATTGGTCCTTTCATGCATTCGGACTTCACATCGTTATACAACATCTTCGGTAGAGATCGAATAATATCAATTGGTCGATGTAGTACCTGGGTGAAACCCTGTTTCGTGCAGGCTCAGTCCAAGTGGTCCTGGTTAAAGGTGCAAGTAATTGAAGAAGGTAGATGCAAAACCGCACGAGTCCACTTTGGACCATATATGAGTTGAGACCGGAATAGAGTTCTTTAGACAGCTACGCATTATATACAATGCAAAACAACGTAAGTTTTCATGAGGAAGTCCTTTTATTGTAGGAAGGAAGGTGCAAAACTGCACCTCTGAAGTGCCAAAAGCAAGAGACATAAATGAAGTATACAGACAGTATCCCTAGTGAGTTTAAGTTATCGTATCAATCGCTGGTAAAGAAGTACGGAAACCTTCCTAGTGATAATACAGAAAGTGACAGTGAACTTGGGGACACTGACAGTAATTAGAAGTTCATAAATACCAATATCTTAAATGCATTTTGCTCAGAACCTTTGTTTTGTTATGTCAAAAGGTTCGGTTCCCACTTCCTAGAAGTGGAGACCACGAACATTTCTCCTGGTATTGATCCGCGCAAAATGAGCTATAATCCATATTTCTACGATCAAATCGACTTGGAAAGTCTCATCTATTATATATAATCCAAAATTTCTTAATAAAGATGGAGTTGCAAAATGGCATATGTCAAAGTACATTATATATTGTTTTAGAAAACGTCATTAACATACAAAACCAATACACACAAACAACCGTCTGTATACCATGCATTTAATAATGAAATAACTAAAATAAAACTATTTTCTCAAAACTGTGTTCGGTGGACGTGTGCTGTTTTGCAAAATCTTCAATTACGTGACCAGGCATTATAGCTCCATAAGCAGACGGTGTAGCCTACTGGTCTGCCGTTTCAGGTCAAATCATCAGATATCTCTACTGAGAAAGCGACAGGGCAATTGCCTCTGCGATGGCGGGCCCCCTCTGACGGCTTACCCGTCTCTTTCGTCCAACGTTTGCATTTTGAAAAGAATATTGACACTTATGATGTTGGCCAAAATTTGGTATACGGTAATACATTTGATGATTGGTTATTTAAAATTAAAAAAGTGAAAGTAAAATTCTGAGAAAGCCACTGCAAGGCATGAGCAGTGTCAGTGTTATACGGGAGAAAATAATTCAAAAATTGCACGTCTGGCGGTTCAAAGTGGAAAATTTGTATTTCCAAAGGGAACCAGAATTTTCACACCCCGATTGAGAGTATTAATACTAATTCCTTAGAATTAATGTATTTCAGACCTCTCAGTAGCCATCTCAACCTGTTCTCGCCACCGTCTTGGTGAGATGTACAATACCACATAGAGCCCAATGGTATACCGGGGCGAAACGCAGGCAGTAGATTGAGATGTCTGAGAAGCTTTAATTCTCATGAAATACTCTCAATTTGGGTGCAAACATTCTATGGATTCTAAGTAAAACTGTAGGTCCATGCATATTATATTCAGGTGAGCTACAAACCTCCTTACGAAGAGACGCTTAATCATACTTCAATTATTTTTGGCCAGTGATCGTGTTTGACCCCTAATAATGTGCACCTCAATGTAACCGTGGCTTTGAATTGCTCATACTCTAACGTTTTTAACTTTTACAGATGTCACACGTTCCAGCCTGGTTGCTTCCAACCTCAGTTTGAATATGCCGCTGAAAATTTCGCCCAAGTGTGAGCTAGATCTTGAATACCCAGACCATTCAGCTGCCCAGCTGAATTCTCCAACAATTCATGGCAGCTTGGATCCTATGGCTGACATCGCTGATATTGGCAGTATAGATGATGTGTCAGAATACGTTCCCTTTGAGTCTATTCGGCGGCTCTTCGGGGACAATGCTGGTGAGTTGAATATAACATCTGTTCTCACTGGATATTTGATTATTACCAGGGTCCGGATTCTTACGACATCTCATAATTATCCTGATATGTTTCCAAGGCCTTTCTGGTTTTTATGAACACGATGGCGTAGATTTTATGGATCATATAAACCCATATTTTGGCCACTACGTAGCATAAAACCATGTTCTTTTCACAGCTGTTGTATTGTCTCTAGCATTGTCCCGTATATTCATAAAGTCAGCGTGACTGGCTACATCATGTTTGTAGTTCATACTAAATTCCTAATTTGATGTAAGATTTTTTAAATGAAAAGTTACGTTAAGACTTGCCTGATACTTTGATGTGGAGTAAAATTAAAGAGCATGTATTTTGTACTAAAACTATAATATTTAGATTTAACTTTCAATTGCGAATATCAATACAAAGAAAATAAGTATTCAGTTATCTTTCGTGGTAAGTAGGGTACGCTCACACATTCAAAATCTCTATCTTATACACGACCATTACAATTGTAAAATTTAGCCTAAATTTCAATGAATAATGGGACATTATTTTCTACACTTTAGATTATAATTCACTTGATTTTAGGTTATAAGTACATGTACCGATGGTTATAGGTCAAGAAAATCCAGGACCGAATTATTTATTCAAAAATGTAATTTTGAGTTCCTAACAGGATTCCATCCCACCAGGAAATAAACTGACGTGTTTAAAATACTTTTACGAAGAAAAATCAAGAAGGGGTGTCCATATATTAATATGCAACAAGAGAAATACATATATAATTCATTTAACACATTTACTTAAAATCGAACAGAGATGCTCGAAATAAACAAAAGAAAAACATACAATTCAAAACACATGGGTACAATATTTTTAATGCCAAATTTAAAATAAATTTAAAATAATACAGTATTTGTTAATCATGAACGACTTTGTACGCTACACCACAACAGCATTTAGAATCCTACCACTATTCCCAGCATGGCAGCTGTAATTATATTCACATTTGAGAACAAATCTCTGTTCGAGGTAGTACTAATTACTTCCTTTCTTTTGGGAATAGATACCCAATATTATTCCTTCTATGCATCGTTAAGATAGATTATATCTGAACATGCTTTGTTTGTTTGACATCGTGTCAAACTACGGTAGTAAATGTCATGAAGATAATTTATGCTGAGTAAGAGGTATCTTTGTAGGAAAGCTGGTTTACAAATTAATTTTAAGGTAGTTGCCGTTCAATTTGAGGTACTTGTATATCGTATAGATAAAGAAGAAAAAAGTCTGATAACCTGTGTTAACCTGTAGTAGTGTATGCATTTGTAATTCAGGTGAAGATTGGGAAGGAGGCGGCCGTGGCCTTGAGTTAGAAAACCACGGAAACCCACTGGCTGAGGTGGGAATCGAATCTTCTTAGTTTGGCCTCACGAGGCTAAATGTACCCCGTGCCAGCCCTCAAGCTAGAATGAAATTTCTTGGCGTAACCGTAATCGTACTCGGACCCGAACCACGAGGTGGTCACTTTTAACATACTAACACCTAAAGGCATGAACGCTCTTCGATCTTATCTGTGTTCATTATTTTCTTATCTTATGCCTTGACACGCATAGCTATCCCGGTCAGTACGAAGTTCCTGAAATTATTTTCATTAATCCTCTGAACAATTCTCTACATTTATTGCGAAATTAGAGATGGTGAAAAATAAGGAAATATTGTCCTATCTGTGATTGTCAGATATGTATATTTGGTTTGTTAATATCGACCTCCTGTCCAACGACAGATGGGTTCTGCGGGAAAGCTCCACTGTCGCTGAACAGTCGACTATTCCTATTCGAGAGCGACCTGTAGGGCTGCTGCTATGGAAATACGCGCCAAGATGCCAAATATGTTGACGCCGCCGTTAACAAGTTTTTCCTACGCTGGTCCATTTGTTAACGTGACTTCCAATTGTACACTGTGTTAATTGCGCTCTTCATCGTTGTTAGTATTGGTTAGTATTTTAGAAGTGATGGGTTAACTCAATGTCAGACACGTTCTTCATTATTTTATATTGCTGTGTATTGATTCTCATTGTGCAATAGCCTGATACGGTATGTGATTATGAGCATACTAGCGGACACAAGCGAGAACTCTCGCATAATGGGTTGTGTGCGCCCCATGTGTACATACTACCCGCCCGGCAATAGTGCTATGCGGGCTGTACGCATCACAGTTCCGTCAAGGTCTTGTTTATTTGTTTAAAAGCACATTATAAACAAATAAATATATTTCCGTTGACTTTTTAAGAAATGCAAGATTTTTCATGTACTATTGAGACGATTTGGAAGATATTGGTACAAATCACACCTTCTAACTCCCTCTGGGTTAGGAGCTTGAGTTTTGTGAAACATACACCTTAGCGTATTATATAATAAGATGGTAGTGTGTACTTGTGTTCCTATATCTTACTATCGAGAGTACTGTACCAATTTATTTGTCAATAAATTGAGGTTAAAATGCCCTTCGGTCAGCTAACTCAGGAACGCATGTGAGTGTGATTTTTCTTTTCCTATTTATTTAAATGCGACAATAGCTTGATATATTTGATTGATTGATTGATTGATTGATTGATGGAACATATTATGGCATTAATGTAGTCTGTTATTACGTCATATTTCCAATCTTTACTGTGCTTATTAGCCTAATATTTTTAACATTTAAGCCTGCATGGCGTTTCGTATCTCCAATATGATGCATCAGAAATGATGATTGATCCAATTCTGGTAGCAGGTTAAAAATGAAAAGGACATGCAGATATTTATGTCACGTGGTATTCTTTTATTAAGAGGTAGATTGTGAAAAGTCGCATGAACAAGTAGCGAAAGTAGTCTGACTGACAGGAGCAGCGAACGAGAGAGTGGCAACGTCGACAACTAATTTATTCAACGTCCTACCTCAAACCTTGTTGGACAGACTTAAGGCGAACTATTCGCATTTAAATGAATAATACTCAAATTAAATCTGCAAAATTATTTAACCCTTATAGTGCCAGAGGACGATATATCGGCTGAAGGAGCTTCTGCTAATAATGCCAAGGGCCGATATACCGGCCCCGTTTTTATAAAGGTTATATTTTAAAATTATTTTAGCCAAGCAGTGCCATCACTGTTTTAACCAAGACAACGCGGGAATCTCTCTCTCTCTCTCTCTCTCTCTCTCCCTCTCTGGATATACCGATGTGTTTAAGTTCTGTGAATAACTCAATTAATAATTAGTATTCTTTGAACATGCTGCAGTCAGATGACTTCCCTCGCGTGCGCTCTTTTGAAGTTGTGTTTCTTTACGTTCTTATTTGGAGTGAATTTAGGTACTTGGCGATACTCTTTCAATAAGGAGGAAATAGGCAAGGTTTTAACGCTGTGTGAAGTATATGAGAGTGAATTTTCGACTGATGACAACGACAATGAAAAATGTCCAATAAAAATTATAAAAAATATATATTTGATGAAAAAAATGAAACTAAGTTTTAACTATTTAGGGTCTAAAACTTTTAAAATATATTTACCTGTTGAAGAATAATATCAACATTCTAAAAAATATAGGCAGCAGATGATATTGTTATCAAATACTTGTAATTTCACGAAACTTGGCTTGGCATGTTTAACATAACCCCTCATAATACCCTGACATCAAAAGGGTTAAACCACAGTACATAAAAATTATTTTACTGTGGGTCTGAAAAATTGTAACAATTCCCCAAGTATAAAGTTTGCATTGCTTATCTGCTGCTTTCTTCTTCAAGGTCTAATTGATCACCTGGACCTGGAGTCTGACATCGAGCAACATTTATGGGAGCTGGCCAACTTGGAGAACGCCTCAACTCCGGATCCCTCCCTCTCAACCTGAATACACTTTTTGTGTGCACAAAATACAAATGTAAATATGTTGTAAAATATAATAAACATTTTTCACAATCAATACGTGAATTATTCAAGTTGTATTCTACATTCCCACGCCACACACTTCCCAGTTACATATTCCACCGTTAAATCTGCCTCTTCACGGCCCTCGAGCACTGTGACAAGCCCTGAATAAACTGCTGGAAGTCTCACCAGAAAAACCGCAACAATCTCGTCATTTTCAAGTGGCCTACCAGATCCACGCAGCAAACCCACTACTTCCATAATTGCGTCGATGTGACTGCTCATCGGTCCACCACGAAAATGTATTCCGTATAGTTTACGTCGTAAATATAACCTGCTTCCGAACGTGGATCTCTCGTACTTTCTCGACAGAGCCTGCCATGCATCACACGCATCGTTCAAATGTGCAAAATGAATGAGTTGACTGTCCTCAACACTCAATGTAATGTACCGTACGCTAAGGCTTTGTTAATTTTCTTCTGCCACACCGCGTTAATTACGTCAGGCTGTGGTTCACTGACAACTTCCCACAAATCATCACGCACTAATACGGCTCGCAACTTTTTTTCCCAAAATATAAATGATGATGAAGATAATTGTTGTTTTAAGGGGCCTAACATCTAGGTTATCGGCCCCCCAAAATATAAAATTTCCACCATTTAACATTGGAATATTCAACTTGACACTTTCTTGAGCCTTCTTGTAACCGCACACACTCAAAGCACACGATCGTTAAACAGACTTTTAATCCACTTACGCACAGTTTGCCGTAGACTGGGCCTCATAAACTGATGAAGTAGCAGCTTATGATAAATAACAACGATCGATGTACTGTAACACTTTAGTGCTTTTATTTGAAATTGAATAGCCTACATTATAGCAATATTACACATGTGCTCTAGCCCAACACAAGCATGTGCAAGCATGGAAGATGGTAGAGTTTGTTTCCACAGAGTGTACACACAAGACTAGACACTGCCTTGAAATCCATGGTGATTAGGCTATGCCAGCGCTCTCGGCAACCAGCTTGGAGTATCCGAACCTTGTGGCAAGCGCTCTCCAACAGGGATGTAACACTTGAGTGCTTTTATTTGAAATTGAATAGCCTACATTATAACAATATTAAACATGTGCTCTAGCCCAACACAAGCATGTGCAAGCATGGGAGATGGTAGAGTTTGTTTCCACTGAGTGTACACACAAGACTAGACACTGCCTTGAAATCCATAGTGATTAGGCTATGCCAGCGCTCTCGGCAACCAGCTTGGAGTATCCGAACCTTGTGGCAAACGCTCTCCAACAGGGATGTAACAAGCTGTACTTTAGCCAAATCAAGAATAACCATACCAGCATAAATGGGGGTATCCAACTTGACTTGTAATCGTGCCATTTCAATGGCGACACAGGACAAAAATTAACACTATGTTTGAAATTGGGTTGTGCTATTAAGTGTACAACACCATACCGACCCTCCCATCGAGTGACCAATTTAACATCTCAAATTTTCGAATATTCATAGATGTGCGACCAAACACAGAATTATTCATAAGTTTGTAGAAATTGTTTACAATCTTTGAAGAGCTTTGTTTGCGATTGTTGGTGTTGATTTCAAAGTAGGGCTTTAACCATGCCTGTTGCTGAAACTGTTGTATGCGATAAATTTTGACCATCTTTAAAACCCATACTGAAGACAATGTTTGAGCATGCGATAATGCAATATATAGGGTTCTTTGTTATCCAGCGTGGTGGAAAGTTGTTTTGCATTACAATGAGGTGCTGTTTGATGCGTTGGACATAGAGGGAAATATGTATGAGCATCGTGAATGTGTTCAGGATACTAAAGACCCACTTCGAGTATGTAACCTACAGGAGTACCATCTGCGATGTGCATTACGTTAAGGATAGTGTTCGAATTGAAACAAGAAAGGTTGTGTAGAGGTAGGTGTTGCATCATGGCGTAGCCATACAAGTTATTAACATCCAGGTAAGCCAGATAAATATCTGGTTGAGTGGGACCATAGGTGCACATATACTTGATATTGTTTAATGTGCACAATAAACAACACCACCACGAATAGAGAGAGGACTCTATAAATTGCACAATATCTACATTTGTCATCAGGTCTAAGCGCACCCTCGTTTACTTCAACATCGCCCCCGTGCTAATGATGGACTTGTGTAATAATGTACAGGATCAAGATCATAGGGCTTTCGACATACTGTACGAAAATTTTCGAACACCTCTGCCAAAAGTAAAACATCAGTTTTCAAATGCAAATCAGAGTACTCGCCCAACGCGCGAGAAGAAAATGCATCCCACACACATTTGGCTCGTTGATACTGATCTTCACTAATACTCGTCTGTGTAGGCGAGTTGAAAAAGCTTCTTTTAGTGGCAGCTTCTGTTCATTAAGAACATCAACATGTGTAATATACTCCTTTTATACTTCTATATTCCTTTTTGAGAGACATGTTCAAACTGCTCTTGATTCACAAAATAAAGCTTGGTGATGTGCATGCTGGTTTTGTATAGCGTGGACGCATATATGCAAATAGTTATTGGAATCTACAAAGCGTAGTGAAGGAGCGTTATGAATATATTTTGTTAACCCCCTATAGCGCTCCATATTTGAGTCAACAAGTTTGATACGTCCAGGATATTCACTGCTGCTTACATCAATCACTAGCACTTGTTTTTCGCTTAAAGCGCGAATAAAGCAGGGTGAATCATATCCTGGCAAATTGTGAAAGAAAGTTGGCACATAGGCCTACCAGGGTCGCTTATACTTTAAATTGCAACCGTTATGTGCTGCACCTCGAAAGTACCAGTAAGATGGTTATGATCTGAAACTTAACCATAATTTTTGTTAAAAGGAGTATTGCAAAGAGAGTAAACAGAGACAGTTTCAAATTGCATATCATGTTCGTCTGTCATGAGTACTATGGGCACTGGATTATCATAGTACGAGGTTATGGTTTTCCTCAGGGTGTTCATTTCCTCAACGAACCATGCAATACAATCCTCACCTCGATGGTGACCAAATCTACAATAAGCTGGAACGAATGGGCAGTGTAGGCCTACATAATACCCAACGCTGTGGGCTACATGCTTATGTATGGGTTGTGAAAACGAACCTGTAGTTGTAGGTTGACAGGTGTCTATGGGGTTTAAACAATTCTCAATATCTGCATAAACTGTAAATGGATTTATTTGGTAGCTTTGAATCTGATCAAACTTGAGATATTTATATCTTTCTGGAGGCTGGACCAATGTGGCAGCTTGAAATTCTGCACATCGGCAACATGCTCGTCCAATTTAACCTTGCTATAAAAGCAGGCTATACAGCGTTCACAAATATGTACACAATATGGTTTTCGAGATAAACTCGATCGAACAAGTCTGGATTTGTTTTTAATCCACACATAATGATAATTGCTTTTGGTATAATCTCCCTGTGCTTGCAGTAAAATAAGATTAATATGTCCTGTTGCATAATAGTGTTGTTTATTATATACAGACACCAAAGTAAAGTTATCTTTACGCTCTGGTGCACCACACTCAACCCATTCCTCACTAGAATATTGTGCTCCATAGATATTAACAGAGAGATTGATTTGCGTTGCAGCTCTATTACCACATATATGTTTCTCGAATTTAGAAGTCACGAATAATGAGGGTAGGATGTTATACGTTCACCACGAACACGAGCAGGATATAAGGCACTGACTATAGCTCAAGCAAAACATACATTATCTTTGATCGAACATTGACAACAGCTTATTTATTGCTTATGATTTGTGGAATTGTAACAACACCCCCAACAAGCAAAAAGCAATAGTGGTCCATGTTGATGTGCAAACCTTCCAAAGCTCCATTCCGAGTCTTGCTCCTAAAATTGAGCGAGTTTGACAAGCAGAGGTTTTACAAAATGGTTTCCATTCCATGTGGAAAGATCTCTCGTGCGTAAAATAATACGATTTTGTGTGTTGAAATGAAACGGTAGAAGGTAACATATACACAGCATGCAAAGAAGTATTGAGCTTAAGTGCACATTGTGTGAGAGCATATTGTGTATGTTTTTGAAACAAAAGAAACGCTTCAAGAAACACTCTGGGCTCTTTATAGAATCCATTACAATTGCGTGTAAGTCCTGTAGTTATACTATGTCTCAAACATCTGTCGAGCAGCGTCCATGTAACATTTGTGGGTTGTGCAAAAAAAGTATATTCACCCCCTTGCCTTAAATGTCTTCTTCTTCTTCTTCTCCTCCTTCTTCAATAGTCTGTAACAATATATATAAACCTTAATCACATGTCTTTTATTTCAGGTTATTTTTCACATATTCCAGTAATTGGAATGATTTTTGTGTTGGCCGACAGAAAGATAGTGTTATGTATAGTGGTGAAGTATTGGTTTAATTCATTGACAGTTTCAATAAGAGTTGTTTCATACAGAGCGTTTACCCCCAAACATATAACCGTACACCATCATCTCGTTCACGTAACTTGATAGACATTCTTTAGTTGTATGTATAAACTGATCTAGTTGTCTACTATGAAAACGATAGTTCAAACGATGAAAGCTCAGTCTGACATTATTGCAAATTACAACTTATATATTATACATAAAATAATAAACATCTTGCTTCTTGGAACACTGAAACTGCCCCGCTTTGATGAAGCATGAATCACAATCGCTGTAAGCAGTTATAATGTGAGAGTGTGTATTGCTCATGAGTGATCTTACCCAATAATAGATGGTTGGTACTGAACCCTTCAGAATAGCAGTGTTTATATGCAAGAATCTTGATCAAGGGGTCGCGCTCAGTTCATAGTGTGATGTTTACGTCCGCCAAACAACATGCTCTACTGAGGTAAGGGTCATAGGATTAAAACTATAATTAAGAAAGTAAGGAGACAAGACGTAAACTAATAACATGATTTAATGACTAATTGTGCATAAAAAGAAAATAAACAACAATAATAGAAATATCCTCCCTGAATTTTCCCATGACAGGAACATCTATCAATGTTGAGGAGTCAGACGGATCTCCTCTTTTATAAAAATGTGGATCCATGTTCCACTACCTTGCATTTGAATTTTTATGTACGCGTGATGACTAACTACGAGAAATGAATACTTGGATGACTGTTCGTTTACAACGGGTTAACAGCCACGGTGCTCAAGAACAATCATCGCGTAAATCAACGTTTATGGATATGGGTATGACATTAATAAAAACCCTTAAAATCTAATGCTGACACCCATACTACAAATCTACTATTTACAGGAATCTCCCTGAGACCCTCATTAGTGCGATGACGCACTTAACAAGCTGAGCTGCCAACCTGGCCAATTGCTCAATAAACACACAAGGAAAGACAGCATTGCACGTGACTTCACGGGTCACTGATATGGAAAATAAACATGGACTAAAACCAACAATAACAAAAGCCTGGCCGGCTAAGATTACTTTATATGAACAAATCTGCATGTTAAGGTAACGCTTCGGAGATTATCGTGATTCGTAGGCAACTCCCATTTATTTAAACAATTTTTACCATTGATCAGTTCTTATTCTGTATTTCAAGTAATTACGGAGTCAATAAGCGCTCCTCACTAATGACCTTGCTTGCAACGTTCAGACCGCCTTGTGAAACATCTCCCCCTCTTCAATACTCGTCATTTCCCAACTCCAGTGTATATAAATAACTGACCAGCTGTGCCGTTATCTAAAGGAACCAACAGCAACAAAATCTCAACCACCTCAACATATGGTCAGACAATAATAAAATATCCACAATTGCCCTCGCAAGGTTACAATATGGACATGGCACCAAGCTGACAGAAATCAGTCTAAGCTGAAAATCCCGCTTGTAATGACCACAAAATACACACAATCACACACATCTGGGAATGACATGACGATTTTCACACAGGTCCGCTGAATAGATGCTCACAAACATTTAAAAAAATATTACAACCTACGATAGAGCTGATTGCTCTTCGTCACAAATTACATTGCTCCAAAGGCAATAATCTCATTGAATCTGATCAATAATAAACCTTAAACAATTTAATTACCCTCCAATCTACTGTATCATTATATTAACTCAGTCCTACTTCTGAAACACAACATATCTCCGAGAGACGTTTTTAACCGCATTGCGAACATATGCAAACACGGCCGTTCACATAGCTACGTTAGTTAAAACAACAAACAAAAACAAGAACCTTCCACTAATAACATATGCGAGCTGTTTCCATGCAAAAGGTGTGTCAGACCAAAACTAAAATACTACGTTAATCAAACAAGCAAAGTATTTACAAAAATATGTCCCATAAACCATAAGTTAATTTATCAAATAATAAAGAATATTATATTGTACTCATCTCTCGTTCAGTCACCCGTCATAGAGCATCAGCTTCCATCTCCCAATTGAATGCTTCTTATCTCATCTCAGCCATCTGGAACGGAGTGTTGAGAATTCCAAACTTCTTCTATGGTAATCGATGTCATCTCTCGTGCTGATTCAGAAAGTTAGATTATTATACACTTGATATCTGACTACTAAATTCGCCGTTCCAGGTACTACTTTCCCCGTAACAGTTTGTTGGCGAATTATCGACGATACTGCCCCTACAAAATATAGTACTGTGACTATCTATCACTGAATTTAACACATTTACAATAACTTCTATGTCCTCATGACACGCAAAAGTATAACAGCCTACGTCCTTAGACGCACAAAATAAAGTCACAAACTTGTGTCTTCGACACGCAAAATGTAATACGTTCCGTCCTCAGACGAACACAAGTAAAAAGTCTACGTCCGTCGACGCACAAAGTAATAGTCAACCTGTGTCCACGACACACAAAATAATAGTCCTTCTCTTGGCTTTTCACGCCACTTATAAATGAACTGGCCCTAGGTCTTGATGGGGGGGGGGGGGAAATTATACAAAAATTTCTCGAAATAATGGTGGTACAGGAATGAAATAAATATCACTGAACTCGTAACATTGCACAGGTCAAGAATATGCCCATTAATCCTAGAATCGATCGTAGAGATTTTGTCTAGGCGATTTCCCGCGTGAATGCTATTCACCGCGTACCCAAGCTGGTCTTGCCGCGCTCGTAGGCATTCATTTCTCGTTGGTTCCACATTTTCTGTAACTTGGCGGTTTTTAGCAGATCTTGGCGTCGTAGGAGTGTCTATTATCTTCATCAGCCACTCACGTTACTGCATCATATTTCTTCTAGGCGCGAATATTACAATGAACATACCAGAACCATGTCTCACTGCGCGTCGCTTCTATTTTGAGGTGGCCAACACCTGTCCTTCTGACACATCGCTAGGCTATTTCCTTTCACAGCTAAAGTATTTAGCCTTTTGTCAAACTGCTTCAGGTATGTCCCCGCTGTCTCCAACAAGTGCTTGAAATTTCCTCATCTCCGTCTGGCTACTTTCATGATGCTGGTGGAAATATTTATTAATTGAAGAAATAAAACATAGAATCATTTATCCAACAGAGGATAAAGGGTTCACAACTCTCCCACTCACAAAATTTCGAACTTAGGAATAAAGTCGACAATTTTAAAAGACTTCCGTAGGCCAATTTGTTTTATTTCAGAATCACCCCTTTTCTATTACTTGGTCTAGCCGCTCTTGTCTTGAATGGCATTTACTCGTTTTCATTTCCTGCTTGTATCTCCCCTCTCAGTCTGCTTGCATGACCCGCTGATGCCTGAGGCAACACTCTGCTCGTCTCGTTAATGTTTGTCAACACCAACTCTACTTCCTCCTTCACGTGCCGTACTCAACTGCTCCCCTTTCACTTTGTTGATAGTAGGACGTCCATATATTCAAACTGCATCGTTATTTCGGCGCTCTCATGGATCACTTCTACGATACTTTTTTAAGTTGGCAGCGTTGTAGACTGACATTGTTCCTGTACTCAATTCTTTCACTCTGTAAGCATTATTTCCAAGGTTTCTTACGATAGAATAGGGTCCTATGAACTTTTCGCAGAATTTACTGAAGATTTTCTTCTCTGGGTCCGATGTAGCGGGTCGTTTCACCAAAACGAGCTGGTTGATTTCAAGATCACTGTGAAACCTCTTATTTCTTACTCGCCGTAATCTGCGGTCTGCTTGTTTTCTCATGTAGGCTCTCGTTCTCTCAATTCGCAGGTCAGGTGCTATCATGGGATCTTGTGGACAGTTAATGATGCTTTTCCACGTTCTCACTGGATACTCGTTCTTGTGTAGGACCATAGGGATTTGTCCTGTTGACTCGTGCCTGGTAGAATTCATGCATGTCTCTACGTCCTTAATTTTATCCACCCATCTGTGATGTTCATTGGGAATGAAGATTCTCAAGTATGATGTTACACATTTTATTGCTCTCTCACTTGGATTAGCTTGGGCATGTCGGATACTGCTTAAAACGTGTTTTATACCCATCTCCTCCATACCTTTCTTGAATTCGGCGCTTGTGAAATAACTGCCATGATCTGACAATATAAATTCTGGTTTTCCAAGGATTGGAATAACTCTATTTCGAATACGACTGAGTACTTGCTTCGATGTAGTTTTCTGAATAGGGCATAGTACTACGAACTTAGAAAATACATCAATGCACACTAGCAAGTGACGGCAACCTCGCCTTCCTTTTGGAATTTGACCGAAACAGTCCAGGGCCAGTAGCTCGCATGGTTTCTGAGGTAGCAATGGTCTAGGATACTGCCTCATTAAATAGTTATTGGGCTTTGTCCTCTGACACGGATCACAAGTTGTAATGACGTCACATATAGTTGTTCTCATACGTGGCCAAGTAAATGTCTCTCCTATTGTCGCTTCGCACTTGTCTACGCCCACGTGACCGTAACTTTCGTGCGTATGCCATGTCAGTCCTCGCTGTAATGATGCAGGTACTAATATGCGTAACTTGGTGTGGTCATTATCTACCCATTTGTGCAGCAAATTGTTGATATAAACATATCTTCCTTCTTTGGCTTTTGCTTCTCGAAATGCAGGTGTTCCTGTAGGTAGCTGCTTTTTGAAGTATCGAATTAATAGCATCATCCATGGTTCCGCTTCCTGTTCTCGCTGTATTTCACGTAACTCCTCCAAGAATTCCCGGTCCTTCGGTGTTAACTCCAAGTGTTGTACCGTCGCTGTTTCTTCATTATCAGGCTCTGGGTTCCTGCTGAGTGCATCCGGAATCACGTTCATCTTTCCTGGGCAATGTTCAATCTCAATGCTAAACTGCTGAATATATATAGACCAACGTGTCACACGTTCGCTTGCCATCGACGTCTTAAACAAGAATGTTAGTGCCTTGTGATCAGTCCTGACAACAATGGGGTAACCATAGATTATTCGTTTCCATTGTTGAAGCGCATGAAGGATGGCCAACAATTCTAGCTCGGTTACAGTATAATTGCGCTCGTGCTTACGCAATTTTCGGCTGACAAATGCCAAATATGTTTTGTGTTGCAGGTTAGCTGGATCTTCTTGGTAGAGCATAGCACCTATACCAATTAGTGAAGCATCCGCTTGGATTATAAATTTGTGCTTGAAATCTGGATATCCTAATTTAATGCAGTTTTCCAATAGCTGTTTTGTTGCTTGGAATGCCTTCTCACACTCCGCATTCCATAACCATTTATTATTTTTCTTTAACATTTCCTGCATGGGAGCTACAGTCTCCGTATAACCTGGACAGTTTTCTTTAAAGAATCCCGTTACGCCTAAGAAAGCCCGAATGTGCTTGACTCTCGTTGGTGTAGGGAAATTCTTTATAGCTTCGATCTTAGCTGGATTTGGCTTCACTCCCTCCTTGTCAATGACGTGACCCAAATATAAGATCTCGCTCTTGAAGAAATGCGATTTCTTCAGATTTACTTTGAAATTCGATGCATTCAGGTTGCCCAATACTTTATCTAAATTCTCCATGTGAGTTTCAATGTTGTCGGATGCCAGCAGAATGTCATCAATGTAGCGTACCGTCATCTCCTTAACTTCCTCGGTTAGATTCCGGTCCAGGGCTCGGATTAAAGCACAGCCCGCTGTTTTGACTCCAAAGGGCATTCGGACGAAGCAATACGTTTGGTTATCGAATAAGAAGCCAGTTAGAAGCTGTGACTTCTCATCCAATTCAAGATGGTGGAAAGTGGACGTCAAATCGACTGATGAATAAATGCTCTTGTTTTTAAAGCCTTTTAGTACGTCTCTGATAATTGGCGCTCTGTCATACTGAGGAAAAATGAGTCTCATGTTGAGATTTCTGGCATCTAAACAAAGTCTAATAGATCCATTTGGTTTTGTGACTGCCAAAATCGCATTTAGATAAGGTGTAGGTGTCTTCCTTATCACTCCAGCTTGTAACATCTCATCTATAATGACCTTAACTTGACCACGATATTTTTCAGGAATTGGGTACAACCTGCTTTTGAAAGGTGACCAGTCCTCGACTTGCATAGAATATTTGAAATTTAATATTTTCCCAGGTACTGTATCAAATACTGCTTTGTGCTTCCTTAAAATCTCTTCCAACTGTTTTCTGTGTTCACCTCCAAGTTGAATGTCATTGAGCCGCTCCTGTAGTAACTCTTCAAATTGTGCATCACTGTTATCTACTTCTGTTAATAAAGACCATATCTCCTGGGATTCAATCTCCTCATCTAGTTCCACAACAGCCCCTTCTATGATGTTATCTTCTGCCTTTCGTATCTCCTCTTCCGTCTCTTCTGATATTGCTTCCAATGCCCAAGAATTTACATCTCTTCCGGTAGTGATTTCATCCATATGCAATCCCACATTCTTCAGCTGATCATACTCTCTAAAACTGACTGTATTCTTGTGCAAATCTATCACTGCTTGATAGTCACAAATGAAATTTGCACCAAGAATTATATTGAAATTCATCTTTGCCATGATAATGAATGTTTGCCCAAAAGTGTGTTCCAATATGTTCAGCTCTAAATATGCCTGACGTTTACAAGTGACGGTGCGTTCAGGAATAACACCCCTCACTTTGAGCTGTGGTACGGGAATTACAGGAATATTCTGACTCCGTCCCAACTCTCGAACCAAGGCCTCCGATACCAGACTGATCTGTGACCCCGTATCCAATAAACATCTTATCTTAATTCCGCCAATCCTCGCGTATATAATGGGTAATTGCCTAATTTCATCGTTCCGTGGTTTCACCGTCTCCTCCAGGCAGTCTTCTGGCAAAGCAATCCATTCTTGTATGTTCGCTACTATCCATCCATCTTCAACTTCCGACTGTTGCGTTTGTAGACTGTCTTCTTTATCCAAATTTAGCATTTTTTTTTAGCTCCATGGCGACTCCCCTCATCATTCTGTCGCTTATGCCCTTGATATTCCTCTTGTCTCAGTAGACTTCCAGCTTCCTCAGTATGTGTGTCTGGATTCTTCATGTTCCCAATGGCCTTTTCCCATCTTCCAACCTCTCCACCTTGGCTAGCGTGTAACTCCTCTAGGTAATTTTGCGATTGAGCGTGCCTATCATCCCAGTCATTTCGATAATTACGTGGCTCTCCTTGATTTTGACCTCTCCTTCCTTTCCATCTTTGATTGGCATTGTAATCACCGTATCTTCCATAAGGCCTGTCATTCCTTCGATTTTCACGCCATTGCTGATATTCTCTCTGTTGATATCTATTGTTGCCTTGGTATGATCTATTGTTATAGTTATTTTCGTTACGCTGGTATGGTATGTTTTCTCCTTCCTCCTGGTTTCGCCTAGGTGTGGAGGTGCTTGTATTAGTACCCTGCGTTTTAGTGTTTGCCTGTTTAGGTTTTATGACCTCTGTCGTATTGACTAATTCCAGCTGTCTTCCTCCTCTATAATGATTCTGAGATGTAGTCTCATCTATCTGACGTAATATCTGCTCTGCATGTAAGGCCGTACTAACGTTCGCTGCGACTAGTACTTGCTGCACGTTGACTGGCAATTGCCTCGCTATAGTCATCACCAGATCTGCTTCATTTAAAGGGTAATCAAGGTCGCGAAATTTTAGCATTTGCATGTTAAAGAAATCTGAGTATTTCGTTTGCTGGGTAGTTTGGTATTTTCTAGAGTAAAGCTCCATCCTTAGACTCTGTTGTATTGCTGGCGACCAGTACTTGCGCAGAAACGCTAATCTAAAATCTGACATGGTTCCAAATGTATATTTGAAGCTTAAAAACCATGTAAGGACATTTCCTGATAAAAATCTCTCCATCATCCTCAATCTACATGCTTCAGGTACCCCAGTGTCATTGTAATGGTCTTCAATCTCTTTGATAAAAGCTTTAGGCGTCACCCCTGAATTTTCCGTGTACTTCTGCGGTTTGTAATCGTTTGAGCGAATTACCTGAATAAGTTGTGTGGGCTGATGACCGTCTTGTGGTGTAGAACTACTTTCTATATTCTTGCGAAACCCTTCCGTGTTTGTTGTTAATGGGCTCTCCGCCTGAGTCTGACTTCCTGCTATGCTAGTACCCTCCGGGCTATTTGAGTCGTCCTGCTTGTCTTTCAACGCTCCCGTTTTAAATATCGACGAATGCTCTAATGACCTCAGTTCGGCTTTAATGATCCTGTCCGTCTGTTCTTTAAGCTTGCTCTTCATTTCTTGCTCTAATGCTTGAATACGAGTGTGATTTTCGCCTACTGTCTTAAGAATGGTGGATCTTTCCTCTTTAGAATCGATATTCATTTTTTTCCAATCTTTTCTTATCTGCTCTTTAATCGTGCTTACTTTCTCTTCAATCTGGCTTTTAGTGTCGTCTAAGGTACTCTTTAATTGCTCCTGATCCGCTTCTAGGCTTGTCCATTGTTCCGCTGATTTTATTTCGAGACGGTCCATATCTTTAATTATGCCGGATATGTTTTCATCTACTGCTGATAATTGTTGTTGAATGACCCTGCCGCTTTTCTCCATCTCCTTAAATCATCCTTCCAACTTATCCTGAGCTATCTTGACCTCGCTTGTATTCATAGTACATGCTATTTCAATTTGCTCTAATTTAGCTAACACCGTTTCATCCAGAATGCTAAGTTTTTTTTAATCAAAAATACTTTCCATTTTCTTAATCTGATCTAATTGCTTTTCATTATTTTTACTCACATCTAGGGCCAGTAATACCATCTGTTGATTAGTATGATCTTTCAACTCTGCGGTTAGCGTCTCTAACTGTGAATTGATAGTGTCATTAATTTCACTTTTTAATAACCTAGCTTGTTCCGCCTGATATTCATTTTGTTCCATCCTACTGTTATTTAATTGTGTCCGCAATGATTCACTTTGTTCAGCTAGTTTAGTTTTCAGTGATTCACTCTGCTCGGATAATTTGTTTATAGACTCACTTTGTTCTAGCCTAATATTGTTTAATTGTGTCCGCAATGATTCACTTTGTTCAGATAATTTGTTTATAGCTTCATTTTGTTCTAGCCTATTTGTGTTTAATTTTTCAGATAATTTCGTGTTTAGCGATTCACTTTGTTCTAACATACTCGTGTTTAATGATTGACTCTGTTCTGATAGTTTATTGTTTAATGATTCACTTTGTTCTGCCAATTTAGTGTCTAACAATTCCCGTGTTCTCCTAGCTGCACTCTCAATGATTTCTTGAATCTGTTCCACCGTTGCCATGTTATACAATTTATATGAGACATTAGGGAAATGGCATAAAGCAATGCCCTTTGACACATACATACAATCCAATGCACATTTAATTTCTTTACCCTACTCAGTTCATTTATTTTTACATTTAATCCCACTAGTCGATTGCATCTCTGAGTAGTTCTAATTTTACTCAATTTAATTTTAAGCCCAAGCACATAGTCATTAAATTGTTATCCTGATCTGATATTAACACTGACTAATTAACAAAGTATTAATTGTCATTTTAGGCTACAGCCTCCTAATATTTTCATGAGTTTGACTTTCTACACAAATCTAGTTTTAACTTTAATCATTGGGCGCCCGGTATCACATATATTACTTTTTACTTTAATTCAATAGACAAAATCGTGAACCGTATTTTACTTTGCAAACTCCTGATTTTAATTTATATTTCACACATTTGGCGGTATCCACTTCGCCTCAATTACTTTTAATAAAAATATCACTTTCCGGTGATTAAATACTGTCATATCTGCCTGCACTTGCGGCATGTCAGTTTTACTCAAATACGCCAATATTGATATGTGTAATTTCTACGCCGTTACACCACAGTGAATGGCCCCACGCTTGGCCGCGCAAGTTTTATCCCTATGAACCCTTCAGAATAGCAGTGTTTATATGCAAGAATCTTGATCAAGGGGTCGCGCTCAGTTCATAGTGTGATGTTTACGTCCGCCAAACAACATGCTCTACTGAGGCAAGGGTCATAGGATTAAAACTATAATTAAGAAAGTAAGGAGACAAGACGTAAACTAATAACATGATTTAATGACTAATTGTGCATAAAAAGAAAATAAACAACAATAATAGAAATATCCTCCCTGAATTTTCCCATGACAGGAACATCTATCAATGTTGAGGAGTCAGACGATCTCCTCTTTTATAAAAATGTGGATCCATGTTCCACTACCTTGCATTTGAATTTTTATGTACGCGTGATGACTAACTACGAGAAATGAATACTTGGATGACTGTTCGTTTACAACGGGTTAACAGCCACGGTGCTCACGAACAATCATCGCGTAAATCAACGTTTATGGATATGGGCATGACATTAATAAAAACCCTTAAAATCTAATGCTGACACCCATACTACAAATCTACTATTTACAGGAATCTCCCTGAGACCCTCATTAGTGCGATGACGCACTTAACAAGCTGAGCTGCCAACCTGGCCAATTGCTCAATAAACACACAAGGAAAGACAGCATTGCACGTGACTTCACGGGTCACTGATATGGAAAATAAACATGGACTAAAACCAACAATAACAAAAGCCTGGCCGGCTAAGATTACTTTATATGAACAAAACTGCATGTTAAGGTAACGCTTCGGAGATTATCGTGATTCGTAGGCAACTCCCATTTATTTAAACAATTTTTACCATTGATCAGTTCTTATTCTGTATTTCAAGTAATTACGGAGTCAATAAGCGCTCCTCACTAATGACCTTGCTTGCAACGTTCAGACCGCCTTGTGAAACATCTCCCCCTCTTCAATACTCGTCATTTCCCAACTCCAGTGTATATAAATAACTGACCAGCTGTGCCGTTATCTCAAGGAACCAACAGCAACAAAATCTCAACCACCTCAACATATGGTCAGACTATAATCAAAATATCCACAATTGCCCTCGCAAGGTTACAATATGGACATGGCACCAAGCTGACAGAAATCAGTCTAAGCTGAAAATCCCGCTTGTAATGACCACAAAATAACCCAATCACACACATCTGGGAATGACATGACGATTTTCACACAGGTCCGCTGAATAGATGCTCACAAACATTTAAAAAAATATTACAACCTACGATAGAGCTGATTGCTCTTCGTCACAAATTACATTGCTCCAAAGGCAATAATCTCATTGAATCTGATCAATAATAAACCTTAAACAATTTAATTACCCTCCAATCTACTGTATCATTATATTAACTCAGTCCTACTTCTGAAACACAACATATCTCCGAGAGACGTTTTTAACCGCATTGCGAACATATGCAAACACGGCCGTTCACATAGCTACGTTAGTTAAAACAACAAACAAAAACAAGAACCTTCCACTAATAACATATGCGAGCTGTTTCCATGCAAAAGGTGTGTCAGACCAAAACTAAAATACTACGTTAATCAAACAAGCAAAGTATTTACAAAAATATGTCCCATAAACCATAAGTTAATTTATCAAATAATAAAGAATATTATATTGTACTCATCTCTCGTTCAGTCACCCGTCATAGAGCATCAGCTTCCATCTCCCAATTGAATGCTTCTTATCTCATCTCAGCCATCTGGAACGGAGTGTTGAGAATTCCAAACTTCTTCTATGGTAATCGATGTCATCTCTCGTGCTGATTCAGAAAGTTAGATTATTATACACTTGATATCTGACTACTAAATTCGCCGTTCCAGGTACTACTTTCCCCGTAACAGTTTGTTGGCGAATTATCGACGATACTGCCCCTACAAAATATAGTACTGTGACTATCTATCACTGAATTTAACACATTTACAATAACTTCTATGTCCTCATGACACGCAAAAGTATAACAGCCTACGTCCTTAGACGCACAAAATAAAGTCACAAACTTGTGTCTTCGACACGCAAAATGTAATACGTTCCGTCCTCAGACGAACACAAGTAAAAAGTCTACGTCCGTCGACGCACAAAGTAATAGTCAACCTGTGTCCACGACACACAAAATAATAGTCCTTCTCTTGGCTTTTCACGCCACTTATAAATGAACTGGCCCTAGGTCTTGATGGGGGGGGGGGGGGGGAAATTATACAAAAATTTCTCGAAATAATGGTGGTACAGGAATGAAATAAATATCACTGAACTCGTAACATTGCACAGGTCAAGAATATGCCCATTAATCCTAGAATCGATCGTAGAGATTTTGTCTAGGCGATTTCCCGCGTGAATGCTATTCACCGCGTACCCAAGCTGGTCTTGCCGCGCTCGTAGGCATTCATTTCTCGTTGGTTCCACATTTTCTGTAACTTGGCGGTTTTTAGCAGATCTTGGCGTCGTAGGAGTGTCTATTATCTTCATCAGCCACTCACGTTACTGCATCATATTTCTTCTAGGCGCGAATATTACAATGAACATACCAGAACCATGTCTCACTGCGCGTCGCTTCTATTTTGAGGTGGCCAACACCTGTCCTTCTGACACATCGCTAGGCTATTTCCTTTCACAGCTAAAGTATTTAGCCTTTTGTCAAACTGCTTCAGGTATGTCCCCGCTGTCTCCAACAAGTGCTTGAAATTTCCTCATCTCCGTCTGGCTACTTTCATGATGCTGGTGGAAATATTTATTAATTGAAGAAATAAAACATAGAATCATTTATCCAACAGAGGATAAAGGGTTCAGTACATGTTGAAATTTATAATATATTAATTCAATATGTCAATGATTCTATAAAGCAGCAGACAAGTGTCGATGTAGGAAGACACAGTGGTCAGTGTTATTAGTAAATAATGTTAGTTTAGATTCACAGCGCTGTTCGGATTTCTTGTACAAAGATACAAGTAGATAGTGAAAATCTAAGTTAAAAACCTTTTTCACTTGTTCAATACAGTTCAAAATTCACACATCCGCATTTAGTTCATGTTCCCTTTCCAAACATTAGGGAAGAGCTAGGTGAAATATATCAATAATATAAGCCAAAGCAGATAATGTTTCCCAACAAACTGGTTAGTCCGGGTTAAAAACATGTTCATCCATGCAAACGTTATGAGATGTAAACGTTGAAGCTGTGGACGTTTGATAACACGTCTCCACCGCATAAATAAACTGCGGACACAAACTTCATACACTATGAATGGTTGGTAGCAGATTAAATGATTTAAGTCCTCTTCCCTCGCGAAGTTGTACACCTTTGGTAGTCAAAGTGGAGAATCATATACTGAACCCTTGTAAAAAGAAGCGTATCGAGACTCAATTTCGGGTAATGTTTCGGTCCAGGATAGCCGTGCAGTTAAATTTTGCTTCTCATAGATTACAAGGATACATAGAGCAAATACAACAATTAAAGAAAGGAGGTAAACCAGTATACTAAATAACGAGTTTAATAACCAAAATAACAACAATAAAAAACAACACCTCGAATTTACTCCCACACTTCTAAATAGATCACAACTGCAAATCCTAAGTTGTGTCTGCCTCAATCAAGTGGCATTCAAATATCCACAGTTTACCATTTAAAATAAATATCTCAGGAGAGATTATTAATAAAAAGACGTTTGAAATACGTCTACTTCAAATCTATACTTGTGCATGCGTGACGGTGTTTTGACTATATGAAGGAAATAAGTGCGGTTACGTGATCCGTTACCATCTGGTTTCCCATCAAGCAACGAATCCGTAATTCTGCGTAAATTAGATTAGCTTAGGGAACACACAACAAGGTACTTAAGAATATCCGACACCCGCTACACTTATATAATACAAAATAGATCTCCGAACGAGATCTTGACAACGTGCCAAAACACGTCTAATTGCCCAAACGGGTCTTAGTAAAATCAACACAAGCGTACGTGACTACAACAAAATACACGAGGACATGACCGAACGTCATTCTACTATTTACAATAACCACCACAATCCAAAATGGATTATATCAAAATAACAAGAACAACACTATGCCCAGTGGCATTTAATTATAACACACAAATACATATCAATGCAAATTAATGCATGAAAATTATGGTCTGAGTATGGCAATCTCCCCTTTAAATCCAGATATAGAATACAGGCTCGTCTCACTTTAAGAGAAAAGGACACGGTACCCCGGCCTCAAACCTAATTAGTGTTATCTTAAATCCGTCCGTCCCTATTGAAGCCAAATGTTATTTACCCGGTGCGTTGCATAATAAGATCGGAAGCTTGCTCACGGCAGCTCTCGAACCTGGAAGTACCTTGTATTTCCTGAAAAACATGTCTGTATAAAATACCTATGTTTGTCCCAATAATTCTCTCAGGAATTAGGACACGACGACTCGGTCAGTAGCCTCCTCGGAGTTCATATATATTGCTGCAGACAGGAATCATGGGCTGATTACCACGATGTTCCTCGCGCATGTAGACACACATCATCACACAAAACCAATATAACGCACACCTGGGTAATGACTTCATCTCTCATCTCGCCACCTGAAATACGTCCAGATTTAAGATCCCATGGAAAGGCTTAAACCGCTTTCCCGATCAAATAAAATCATTACTTCATTAGTTTTACATTTTACTAAGAGAACTATGGTTCCCTGCAAATAAAATTGCGCTAGGCAAATCACAATAAAACGCCTGTTTAACAAACACAAGGTTAAATGTTACCCCCCCCCCAAAAAAAAATATTCTAGTCTTATCGTTAATGTTTAAAATACACAGCACCATTTATCACTCAAGCGATATGAACAATACACAGTACACGCATTGTACAATTACAAGTTACATTACAATCACCTAAATCAGAACAATAAAATAGTCACGCACGGCATTACGATCGAGTGTCGGTACACTTAATAAAATCGAACTACAATTTAGAAAAATACAAGAAAAATATTTACATTTCCCCAGCCGATCTAACTACGACTAAAATTGAATAATCAATATGTTGTACTTATCCCTTCGCCAAAACACCTCAGCTCACATCGCCACACATGACCCAGCAGTTTTTCTAGCCGGAAATCGTCATCGTCGATGGTGTGTCCACGTTCATCCTTCCGACTGTTGGCCTCGTTCCAGACATCTTGATCTTCTTAGAATATAAATGTTCAGTTATTTCACAGTACTACAATTTACTACTAAAATTGCTAAATGAGCTGTTATTATCCACTCAATATCCTGAGCAATTTATTTGAAGAAAACTTTCCCTAAATATTTATAAGTCTGATAGCTTCTACTAATCACACGCAAATTATACACAAGTGTCACTCACGACACCACAAAATAAAGTCTACACAAGTGTCGCCCACGACACATCGAAATAAAGTCCACACAAGTGTCGCCCACGACACATCGAAATAACTTCTACACAAGTGTCGGCCACGACACATCGAAATAAAGTCAGTTCAACCCTCAGCTCGGCTAAATTTATACAGAACACAGCAAATTGACAGTAGTGGGGACGAATTTTAAAAATAATTCGGAGTTTTTAAGCTACGGACTTGCAACTAATTTCATTGAGCTTCTCTTATTGCCCAGGTTAAGAATCTGTTCGGCGGAGTCATAAATGATCATGGGTTTTATTAATATTCATTTCTGCGCCAAATCAAAGGTACGCTAGTTTTTCGCGGGCCTGAAGCGTGCCTTGCTTCATTCGTTGATTCAAATTCATCTCGGAGAGTTTGACCTAGAGACTCCTCCTCAATTATGACGTACAAGCATCTTCTTCCTGTCATATCCTGGTTCCCCTACTCCTGCTCGCGTAAATCGGTAGCAACCCTCTCATGACCTGCTAACTGAAGCCACGCATATTGGACGTTGACCTCTTCACTTCCAGGAATTATGGCACACTTTTCCTTGTCTCAAAAGCTTGGTTTAAATATACTTGTCCCATCGTCTAACTCCCAATAGTTGCAACATTTTTCCTCAAATCTAATCCACTGCTGCTTGTATGAATACCCTCTTTCAAATATAATAAATAAAAATATGAATCATTATTATAACAGATGATATCATAAGGGTTCATTACCCTCTTTCCAAGGATAATTCGAGCTACAATGCAAGTGGAGTCGAATTTGCAAATCCCACTTCTCAAGTTTTTCAAAACATAAATTTTTCAAGTTCATTTCCAAAACAAAATATTTGTGTCCCATCTTCTGTGCTGTCTGTAGTAAACATCTCCGTTCGCTAATTGCTTCTTCACGTAGACCTCGGACCTTGGACTCGGCTCTCAGCTCGCCCCCTTCTAATCACTTAGCCATCTCCTCTCTCTCTCGTACAAGGTTGACCTACCTCGGCTCCCTCTTTTTTGTAAACAACTTCAGCTGGTGACTCCTCACTACCGTCCCAGTAGCCACGTACCTTTGAGTGTGGTTCCTCAAAATACGTCAAATTTACATTTTACAACAATGTCAGTCTTCTTTACAGTTCCAAGGTTTCCCTTCTTCTTCTTCTTCTCCCGTCTTCTTCTTCAGCTCCTGTCTTCTTCTCCCATCTTCTTCTTTGCTTCCGTCTTCTTCTCCTATCTTCTTCTCCGGTTCCTGTACGATAACTTCGCCATATTTCGAGACCATTATTGACTCCGGTCTGCGAATCTCTCCTGCTGTTTTTCTGTTTCTGCTTGTCGGCTAATCTCTTCTCTTCTCCATGCATCTCCTCCAGATACCTTTGTGTTTCTATGTGCATGGCCTGCAAGGTTGGATTTGTTTCACCTTCCGTGTTGTAGGTGTCGGGATTTCTTCGGTTATTCATCGCTCTTCCCATTTTTCGCGTTCTGACTCATCGCCAGCGTTATGCTTCTGTACGTATTTCTGAGGTCCCTCGTATCGTTCCTCCCAATTACTCCTGTAATCCCTAGGATCGCCTTGCCCATTGTTCCTCCTGTCCTTCCAGTTTTGATTTCCCCGCGGGTTATTATTATTATTATTCCGCTGGTATGGTTCATCTTGTCTCCGGTTATCCCTCCAATTGGAATATCCGCGCTGGTCTCCCCTCTGGTTTGAATAATTATTCCTGTAGTTACTATTATTATTATTATTGTAGTGGTTGTTTCGATCTTTCATTCATTCATTCATGCGTTTATTTGCAATTGGGGGTGTGTCCCCCGGTGGCAAATTAGATATATATAACAAATAAATAATTGTACATAACAATTCACTAACAATTGAACTGGAGTATTTACACAAATAGTCAGTCTTTTCTTAAACACACCTATATGTTTGGGAAGAGGCTGTAAGACTGCGGCAGGTAGAGAGTTACAATTATCAATGGCACGGTTTACGAAAGAATATTTACCATAATTTTTTCACTGTGGTCGGCCCTTAACATTGAAAGGAAGATCGCCCCTACCCATGTAAATAGTTTTTTCCATACGTTTGCTAAGCTCACCCCATGCTGGTTGATTTGTATAAGTGTTGTACATCGCGCAGAGTCTAGATTTCTTCCTCCTAGACTCAAGTGATTCCCACCCAAGTTTCTTTAACATACGGCTCACACTGCACCTGGGATTAAAGTCACTGAGCACAAATCTAGAGGCCTTTCTTTGTACCATTTCCAACTCATTTATGAGACCTACTTGATATGGATCCCAAACCGTCGAGGCGTATTCCAGAATAGGTCTTACAAGTGACAAATATCCTAATTCTTTAGCAGAGGTACTACTTCCTTTTAATACCCTCATTACAAAGTGCAGGGATTTGTAAGCTTTAGAAACTACACATTCTACATGAGTACTCCATTTCATATCATTTCTTACGTGAACGCCCAAATATTTGCAAGAATCTTCTTTTACAAGTATTTCCGAGCCAATGTTATATTGAAAATCTTGCCTTCGCACTTTCCCTATTTTTATTAGACTACATTTTCTTGTGTTTATTTTCATTTTATTTTCAATCGCCCACTTATAGACCAGGTTCAGGTCATTTTGAAGTACTGCATTGTCTTGTGAGTCATGTATCTTTCGATATATTACACAATCATCCGCAAACAATCGACATTCACTGCGAATCCAATTTGGTAAGTCAATTATAAACGCCAAAATAACGAAGTTCCGATTACGCTGCCCTGAGGGATACCCGACGTTACGGTAATTTCATCCGAGAATCGGCCTTCAGCTTTCACTTTCTGTGAACGACCCGTCAAAAATTCTTAGATCCATAAAATGACGCTTCTATCAATCTTCGTCAAAGCTAATTTATGGAGTAGCATGTCATGCGGCACGACATCAAATGCCTTCGCAAAATCTATAACTACGGCGTCGACTGAAACTCCATCGTCTAACGATTCGCTAATATCTTGAAAACGTGATAGCATCTGACTCTCTTATGAGTAACCTTTCCGAAATCCATGTTGCCTATCATTAAACCATGATAATGTTTCCCACTGTTCCCTCAAGTAGTCGCAAATGAGATGCTCCATCTGCTTACAAACGATGGACGTAAGACTAACCGGCCTGTAGTTGCCCAATTCAAGTCTGCTCCCTCCCTTAAATATTGGGACTACCGTAGCTCTTTTCCAGTCATCCGGGATTTTCGCATTGTTTATGGACACATTAAACATCACTTCTAAGTATCGAGCCACGGCCCTACCTCCTAGATTAAGTACTTCACTAACAATATTATCAGGACCCTTCGATATATTGTGACGTAATTTTTGTATTAGCGTTACAATTGCTGACTGGTTTATTTGGAGAAGTGGAGCCCCTGATTCACCGTTAAGGTCCAACACACAGCTATTGGATTTATTGAACACACTACCATAAAATACATTTAATTCATTAGCAATGGCCTGCTTCTCAGTAATTAATTTACCGCCACCGGACATTATCATCGACAAATTATTTGAATTTCCCTTTCTTCTCCTAACATAACTGTAATTTTTTTCCACCCATCACCTCCCGAACCAAGTAAACCTTGCATATAATTGTCATGAGCAGCCCTCTTTTTTAAGACGAGCTCACTTGATAAGGACTTAAATTTCAACATATACTTGTCACAATCATGTCTTTTATTGTATAATTTCCTAATTTTCCGTTTAAGACTCCTGATGTCCCGTGTGTAAGACTCAGGATCTCGGTTTTGTTTCAGTAATTTAAATGGAACAAATTTATCAATAGCGCTATTTAAAATTTTCAAAAAGTTAGTCCACATGATATTAATGTGATTTCCTTCCGATGCCCATCCTACAAATAGCTCATTCAAATACCCCTGAAATTTGACCTGATCCGCCCTGCGATACTGGAATATGATCTTATTTGCTACATCAGAGTCTAATTTTGTAATGTCACCGTATCTAATATTTAATTCAACCCCAGAATGGTCACTAATTCCTGGTACTTTCAGACAGTTAATATACAGCTCTACAGGCCTTACGAGATAAACATCTAAGGTATTATTGCCTCTAGTTGGGAAGTCAACTACTTGGGAAAATCCACCCTCCCTTAAGAATGTGTTTGCAGTGCTCTGAGCTTGACCATAGCTAGTTGACTCACCAGACCAGTCTACGTTGGGGAGGTTTAAATCTCCGGCAATTATTATGCTTTTTTCATAGCATTACCCGTACAAGTTTTATCATACAATGTGTCGAGAAGCGAAAAGTTATCTTTCGGTCCTCTATACGCCCCTATCAACTGAAGAGGGAATTTATTCCCTTTATCCGAAATTTGTACTCATAACATTTCATGATCCGTATCAGCCCACTTTAAGAAACTAGCTATATTTTTGCGCACACAAATAAATAGCCCACCACCACGCTTCACCGATCCCTTCTGTACATTTCGTAGGCCCCTTGAATTATTTCATTACTATTTATATCCTCATACTACCAAGATTCAGTAGCAATGACAATGTCCGGAGAATACATCTCTACAAGATTCCAAAATTCAATTAACTTATTTCCTAAACTCTGACAATTAACCTGCAGTAATCTTAGAGTCTTACCTCCGCAGCAAATATCCCGAAGTAGCTCCTTCTGTTCCCGTCGGCTGGCAACCTCTGGACCTGCTCCTCCTCACAATGGCCGGCACGAACCGATGACCCTGTTATGTAGGCTCCCTAGGTTGAAAGCGCCCCGTCGATTTAAATGCAGCCCGTCTCGGGCGAAGTCACGGCCACCAATCCAGCAGTCAGCATCTACGTACACCAATCCCAGTTGTGCACATACCCAGTCCATGCGGTCATGTACAGTCTTAACTCGCCTTAACGGAACATCTCCCCGCCGAACAATGCCACTCATTATAATTTTTGCATTTCTAAACTTGCTTTTAGCTTTTCTGCCTAGCTCGTAGAGCTCCCCCTTGATGTAATCAGCTGTAGCCCGCTTCTTCAAATCGTTCGTCCCAACATGGAGCAACAACACTGTAACTTTGTCACAGTCCTCTACATTTTCTTCTTCCACTTGTTGGGCAAGCTGGTCAATTTTAATCCCCGGATAACACCGCACTCTCGCACCTGATTTCCTTGAGATATTCACACTCCATCGTATCATAGAATCACCCATTATGATAACGTCATCCTCAGCTTGCTCTTGCACACCCTCTTCCACACTGATCCCAGTAGAAAGCCGTTCAGTCACATCCTTCACCGTTTCCTCTGATTCACGAAGCTTTGTTCTAAGTTCCTGTATTATTTGATCCCTTGCTTTGGTTTGCACCCTCAAACAGTCCGGCGTATCACATAATTTACAAAACCAATTCCCGACATCACAATCCTCCTTCTTGACCTTAATACAGCCGAAGTGAAACCATTTCTCACATAGTCCACACTGAACACCGTTCTTCAATGTTTTACTGCACGTCGAACACTTTAAAGCTGCCACTGGATCATTTGCCTGATTCACATTTGGTGTAACAGGGCCTGGATTCACCTCCACTCCACCAATAACTAACAACGTAGCTATCACTAGTGCTATAAACCACAAGTTACTAGGCTCCGTACGCACACACAAACACCGGAAATCCCGACTACCCTTCGCATACCATAGTCCGATCCTCGCGCGATAACACTCCAGAGAACAACCCATTTCAGCACACCTGAGAGCTCGGGAAAAACACGACCTTTCACTTTGACTGCCAACAGCCAACTCCGTAACGTAACGTTCCCTGTTTTCGTAGACCTCTTGCCTTCTCGGTGTTACTTGTGTGTTCGTGGCTTGTGACCTAGTATTGGTTGGACTAGCCTTTACGATTTCTGCCGTGTTCACATGTTCTACTTGCCTCTGTCTGTATTGTTGGGTTACCATAGATGTTTCATCTAATTGCCTTAGTGGGGCCGATAGCCTAGATGTTAGGCCCCTTAAAACAACAATCATCATCATCATCATCATCATCATCATCATCATAAATGCCTTAAGATTTCTTCGGCCTGTATAGCGGTTTTAATGTTTGCTGCTACGAGAAACTGTTGAACGTTCACCGGAAGCTGTTTCCCGATAGTGAGAACTAGATTTTCCTCACTAGGTGGTTCATCTAAATCTTTCAGTCTTAATATGTGTTGGGCAAAGAACTCTGAATATTTCGTGGGGTTGGTACTATGGTATTTACGTGAATATAATTCCATTCTTAAGCTTTGCTGGTACGAGGGACTCCAGAACTTCCTTAAAAACGCTTCCTTGAATTTGTCCATTGTTTCAAACGTGTATTTAAAACTCTGAAACCAGACAAGGCTTCCACATTGTAAAAATCTCTCGTCCATCCTGAACTGTTTTACAGGACTAATCTGCTGATCCTGAAAATAGTCGTCCAATTCCCGCAGGAAGGCTTTGGGAGTAGACCCCTCCACGTCATTGTAGTTTTCAGGACGAAAATCATTGCCCCTGATGACCTGAATAACTTGAGCCTGACTTACATTCGGCTGTGTAGTTGAAGCCTCGCCCCTATGTTTATTGAAAGCTTCCGTGTTACCGTCAGTCCTTGGACTCTGGACCTAACTCATTCCCCCAGTATCGTGAGTTAATCCTAGACTGTGAATATTTTCCGGTTTTTCCGCTTGCCTCTCGGTTGTAAATAGTGTCATATTTTCTAGTGACCTAAGTTCATTTTTTACGATTTTCACTTCGTGCTCTAGGAATCTCGCTTTAATATTTTCTTCGAGAGCCTGAATCCTTTGATTGTTATCTCCCAGTCTCTTAATTATCGACTCCTTTTCCCCTTTACTTTGTTCTGACATCTGTTTCCAATCTTTCCTGATTCTGTCCTTAATGGCTTGATATTTTTCTTCTGTTTGTTCATTGTTATCAATTTGTCCTAATTCAATTCGATCTAGGCGTTCTTCTATCTTTTTCTTCGTCTCCCGCATGTTTTGCTTGATATGATTTTGCTCTGCCTCTAAAGTCTCCCACCTATCGGTCGACTGAAGATCCATTTTCTCCATATCTTTAACTAAACCCATGACGTTGCTATCTATGGATTCGATCTGTCCTTGCATACTGTTGTTCATCTTCTCCATCCCCTCTAACGTGCTTTGCAATTTCTCCTGTGCGACTTTAATCTCAGCTGTATTAGTGACGCAAGCCCTTTCTATTTGTTCAAGTTTCGCAGTCACCATCTCATCCAACTGTATTAATTTTGTGTCAAATTTCCCCTCAATGTTCTGTATTTGTGTGTTTATAACGGATTTTAAGGCTGTGATCTGTTTTGAAAATTTATTGTTTATATCAGATTTTAATTCACCAATATGTTCTTTAACGTTATTATTTTGAGTTACTGCCAGTTCTGAAATTTTATTGTTTATTTCGGCTAGCTGTGCACTACTACTGTCTTTCATCTCCGCTAATTGTGTGCTATTACTGCCTTTCATCTCCGCTAATTGTAGACTCAAATTCTCCTGGTTTCTTGCCATCGCATGTTCAATCAAAACACTTATTTCATCCACCGTCGCCATTGCAAATACACAATACACTATTAGATAACTAGGTTCATGCATATGGTGACATCCGCTGCTCACACTCACACGTATAGTTTGACATTTAAATGGTTTTTACAATACTCAAGTCATTTATCTTTACGTAAATAAAACCCCAACAAACATGCATCATTGAGTATTATCTATCTTTACATTCAATTTAAGACCTCTTAATTTTGGTTATTAACTTTCCTGACCTTACTGATTTTACATGAAATATATTTTAATTAACCAACTGATATATATATATATATATTTTTTAAGTATCACCTTCCTGACTTTTAATTACACTGAGTTCATTGTCTAAACAATCATAATTTAATCTAACAGGGCAACTCAATAGCAAATATCAAATATAACAGTGTTTCAAATTTCTTTAATTTTAAATGAACTCATTGATTTTAATATTTTAGCACTTGGCGGTACAACTTCGCCACACTTTACTGAATCTCCTCATTAATTAGCCACCGTTGGCGTACGTCCCACATTCAAAGCCTTGTTTATCTCTAAACTGGTATCGAATGTACACCCTAGGACTCGGTTTACCATAAAAACAACTGCAAACCCCACGTTTGGCTCGACAAGTTTACTCTATGAACCCTTGTAACAAGAAGCGTATCGAGACTCAATTTAGGGTAATGTTTCAGTCCATGATAGCCGTGCAGTTAAATTTTGCTTCTCATAGATTACAAGGATACATAGGGCAAAATACAATAATTAAAGAAATGAGGTAAACCAGTATACTAAATAACAAGTTTAATAACCAAAAATAACAACAATAAAAAAATCTCGAATTTACTCCCACACTTCTAAATAGATCACAACTGCAAATCCTAAGTTGTGTCTGCCTCAATCAAGTGGCATTCAAATATCCACAGTTTACCATTTAAAATAAATATCTCAGGAGAGATTATTAATAAGAAGACATTTGAAATACTATTACGCCTACTTCAAATCTATACTTGTCCATGCGTGACGGTGTTTTGACTATATGAAGGAAATAAGTACGGTTACGTGATCCGTTACCATCTGGTTTCCCATCAAGCAATGAATCCGTAATTCTGCGTAAATTAGATTAGATTAGGGAACACACAACAAGGCACTTAGGAATATCCGACACCCGCTAACCTTATATAATACAAAATAGATCTCCGAACGAGATCTTTACCAAGTGCCAAAACACGTCTAATTGCCCAAACGGGTATTGGTAAAATCAACACAAGCGTACGTGACTACAACAAAATACACGAGGACATGACCGAACGTCATTCTACTATTTACAATAACCACCACAATCCAAAATGGATTATATCAAAATAACAAGAACAACACTATGCCCAGTGGCTTTTAATTATAACACACAAATAAATATCAATGCAACTTAATGCATGAAAATTATGGTCTGAGTATGGCAATCTCCCCTTTAAATCCAGATATAGAATACAGGCTCGTCTCACTTTATGAGAAGAGGACACGGTACCCCGGCCTCAAACCTAATTAGTGTTATCTTAAATCCGTCCGTCCCTATTGAAGCCAAATGTCATTTACCCGGTGCGTTGCATAATAAGATCGGAAGCTTGCTCACGGCAGCTCTCGAACCTGGAAGTACCTTGTATTTCCTAAAAAACATGTCTGTATAAAATACCTATGTTTGTCCCAATAATTCTCTCAGGAATTAGGACTCGACGATTCGGTCAGTAGCCTCCTCGGAGTTCATACCGCCGTTAATTATATATTGCTGCAGACAGGAATCGTGGGCTGATTACCACGATGTTCCCCGCGCATGTAGACACACATCATCACACATAACCATTATAACGCACACCTGGGTAATGACTTCATCTCTCATCTCGCCACCTGAAATACGTCCAGATTTAAGATCCCATGGAAAGACTTAAACCGCTTTCCCAAAGATCAAATACAATCATTACTTCATTAGTTTTACATTTTACTAAGAGAACTATGGTTCCCTGCAAATAAAATTGCGCTAGGCAAATCACAATAAAACGCCTGTTTAACAAACACAATGTTAAATGTTACCCCCCCCCCCAAAAAAAAAAACTTCTAGACTTATCGTTAATGTTTAAAATACACAGCACCATTTATCACTCAAACCATAAGTTCCGCTCAAGTGGGTAGTTTATTGACTGAGGAATAACCCACCACCAAGGGAAGATGATTAAGAGAAGGAAGTAGATTTGGAATTGGAGAAGAAGGATAGAAAAATAGGAGGAGAGTCCCACAAAATTTATGAATTTGACTTTCAATACATTTAGAAGCGGTTGCCACCGCAAATCCGTGCTCGGATGCCTAAAGTGGGTACGAGCTTGGTCGAAGCTGACGGGAACCGCAGCTAAGACTTGGGCGGTTTGCAAGAGAGAGGCTTTAGTATATTTCCTCCCAAGCATGTATAAAAGTACTATGGGGAAGAGTGATGGTCTGGCAAGGCTGAGAGCAAACGATTTATGGTATGTCTTCTCAAGGAAATTAGTTTTTGTGAAATGATTCGAAGAATGCCAATAATTCAAATCAAGTTCGGAATTTCCCATTTTTGAAATTATAGAGTTTCTAGAAAAAGAGACCCAGTGCTTCCAGGAAGGATAGTGACGAAAAATTATAACTTGGAAAGTAATCTTTGTAAGTGAACCAATGGTTGCCTTTGGAAATGGCTAAGCTTTTACTCGGCGAGAAGCCGGCTAAAAGTTTAGACAAAAAGAAACACTTATCTTTTTGAAAACTGACCATAAGTTTTCGGAGAGGATCTCCACAAGCAGGTAGCTGGCGTAGCGAGCTTTACTTGCCTTACTGGCCAATTAGAATTAGCTATTAAAGCTAAAAGAATCTTTAGTGAGGTTACTGCTAAGAGTTCTTGCTCAAATGCAACGAGTGGTGAAAGCCCTATTAATGGTTTTAATGGCATCAAGTAGGGAGAGCCAAGGAGGACAGGACTTTGTTTAACCTTTGTATTAGAAAAAATGAAAAAGAGAAAAAGAACGCTCAATTTATTTAACAATTCAGGAGAAATTAATATTTTTAACAAATAAATGTTTTCCAATCTTATTAACAATTTGAGGTCGCAGACCTCCGACAACATTCAGAAATTGCTCCAGGCAAATAACAATTTTTAAAGTTTTAAACCTGGTATTAAAATCTTTTTAAGATTTGAAAAAGGACTAAATGAAATGATTAAAGTTTAAACATTTATAAGAGTACAAGGAGTGTACTATAATAAATTTCTGAAAGAATATTCTAGAGAGAACAACAACTTTCAAGCTAACTATAAGGAAAACATAAAGCATAAAAATAGAAGTTCCTACAACTTCTTATATTTAAACAGGATTACTTTATGAGAATTATACAAAGGAGGGCAGGTCACTTACTGTGAAACCCAAGTAAGTAATCAAAAGGAAGGTTCTAGACTTCCTATGTTTAATTAGGAATCACGAGCCAAATGGGGTAGTTTCCATTTCGTGAGACCTAAAAATAACTCACTCAAGAGTTGAAAATATTGGTTTTCCTGATAATAGAGAAAAAACAATGTAAACTTAAACCGTGTATAAAACACGTAATTATACAGCAATTACTTAATGATAAACAAGAAAAATGGAAGGGCACTTCGCAGAGTGACACCTTATTGAAACAGACCTATATTGAAAAATTTATTACGGATTGTTAGTAGGAAGTTTAGGAAAGAGAAATAGGGGATTGGGGAAAAATGTTCATGGCCTTATTTAAATATAAACGGACGATCGCGACGCGGTAGAAAGTTGAACAAGCACTGATTTTCACTATAGTTCGTTGAAACTTATGAAAAGTTCACTATGGAAACACGAAAGTTTTTGGCAGAGAAATTTATTTCAATTTGAACAAAATGACTGGTTGCACTAAATGGACGAAAGTCTATTGCTTGAGAACATGGTGGATTACAGTTAAATGCGCCATAGAACATTCCAGCGGTTCCAGCGGTGGAAGAAAGTTAGCTATTAAGCTTTTAATTCAGAAACGAAATTCTTCAATTTTAAATAGCATTCTTACAAGTGAGTGAAAATTTCAAAACGGCAGGACATGTAGATGAAATACAGAATCTAGAAGGTTCCAGAACGACCTTGGTAGAAAAAATGGAGTTGAGAAAATCCAACGGAGGAACTAACTTGTTGAGTTATAGACAGCGGGTATTAGATAATATCCCACGTAGTGAGAGGATTTCTCATTTGAATAGCCTAAGAAAAGCTCTTTTTTAATAAGGTTGGCTTATACAACCAAAGGCTCAACATGGCAAATCCCACGAAGAATGATTTTTGCCCCAAAATAAGCAATCGCACACTGTCTATAAAACATCTTTAAAGGCACGTGAAAGTTAAAACCATGAAGATGAGGTTAAAACTTTAAGATGGTACTTATCTTGATTTCATGTAGAAGATGAAGTTCCCTTTGACGATGACTACTTTACCAACATGGCGTAGAAGAGAGTTTGCTTCTTGGGTTGAGGAGACTAGCTCGAGAGGAGCTTTGACTGACCGAGTCAACTGCCGATTGCGAAGTGAGACCTGCTCAACGGAGCACAGAAGGTCCAAGGAAGGGAAAAGGAGTGGGGGGTAGGAAACAAAAGGAGAACATATAAACATTGCCAACTTGTCAAAAATAAATGTTCTTCTTGATGAATGGTCTTCAAGGAGTTGATAGTAGGCGATATTAGCGCAGCATGGTGAGTAAAGAGGTAGACGTAGTCCTCTTGCTCAAGGAGAAAATAGCTGGCGATGGTAACAGGATCTGGTGGCCAAATGAATAAGTAAGTCCTCTAACACCAGGAAGAATTGAGGAGATTCAGAGATTCGCTGCGAGATGACGCTAGGTGGGTCACAGAAGTTATATATCTGAAACAAACTTATGAAGACATAAGAGATTTGCCTATCAAGGAGAAAACAAAAGATCACTGTTGGTGTTTGACAAAGAGAAAGGAAGAAATGAACATGCAAGGAGCAATAGACTTTATTCTCTCGTACCGTGTATTCAAAGAATACACCATACTGGGGGGTCAAACACCAACAGAGAGCAAATAAGCAGTTACACATTTAATGGAAGAGGAGCGATCAAAGACAGGGGTCTTGTAATCGAACCGTTAATGGTCAAGACTCTGACCACCCTGACTCTCCCATCTCTTCCAGGATAGCACTTGGTCACTCTACCGGAAGTCCAGACCAGAGGGGGAGAAACATCCCTAACCAAGACCAAGTCCCCCACTTTAATGTCGGGACTGGAAAGAAACCACTTCTGCCTCCGCTGCAAGGAAGTTAAATATTCCAAGTTCCATCTCTTCCAAAGAGAATTACGGAGGGCTTCAAGTTTACGCCAAACAATAGGTAGATTAAAATCCCTGTAAGAATTGGGAAGAGGAGGAGGGGCAGAAAGAGAAGCGCCGATAAGGAAGTGACCAGGGGTGAGTGGAAGTAGGTCATCAGGGTCATTGGAAAGCGGAGTTAAAGGGCGAGAGTTAACAACACCTTCAATCAGAACAGACAGTGAATTGAATTCTTCGTAAGTCAGAATTCGATTACCTAAGACTTTTCTTAAATGACGTTTAGTGAGCTTTACGCAAGATTCCCACCTACCACCATGATGCGGAGCGTAAGGAGGTATAAAGCGCCATTTGAAACCTTTTGAATAAGAAAAATTAGAAATTTGTTCCATGGCTGGAGAGGAAGTGAGAGCTTTCTTCCACAGGGAAGCTGCGCCCTGAAAGGTGGAAGCGTTATCAGAGAACATCTCAGAAGGAACACCACGCCTTGCAGTGAAACGAGAGACAGCTGATAAAAAATAAGAAGTAGAATCATTCGTTACTAGTTCCAAGTGGATTGCGCCGGTAACCATGCAAACAAAAAGAGAAACATAAAGCTTACCAAACAATTTGCGTTTAGCTTCAGGAGAGTTTCGTTGATATTGGAACGGACCCATATAGTCCACGCCAGTTAAAGCAAATGGGCGTATAGGAGAAGAACGAAAAGAGGGCAGATCGCTCATTAATTGAGTATTGATTTTAGGTTTCGCTTTGAAACAAGGAATGCACTTGTGAATTACAGAAGAAACTTCATGAATTCCATTTATAATCCAGTACTTTTCCCTTAAGAGGCAAAGCAGAGTACGTGTACCAACATGAAGATTACGGTAGTGAAAGTCACGTATAATTAAGGAAGTTACGTGATGTTTGGAAGGCAAAATAACGGGATGATTTTTGTCCTCAGAGAGTAAAGATTGCGAGAGCCTTCCACCTACCCTGAGTAACCCATGGTCATCAAGAAACGGGGCTAAAGCACGGAGACGGCTGGATTTGGGAAGATCTCTTTTAGAAGAAAGCAATGACAATTCAGAAGAAAAGGCTTCTTGCTGTGTCAGTTGTAAAACCTTAACGGTAGCGAGATTCAATTCATGATTGGTAAGGTGTGGTTTAGGGAGAAGAGGTTGGTCAACCACAAGATATTTCCATCTAAGGAGATAGGCGACAATTCGTAGTAATTTGTGAAAAGAAGAATAGCGGGACAACAAAGGATGAGAAGCGTTGGAAACAAGACAAGAAGCAATGGGTAGAGGTACTTTAGCGTCAGGCAAGTTGGAGTTTGTAGCTGGGGGTTTAGAAGGCCATGAGGAAGATTCTTCGATTAGCCACGAGGGCCCATGCCAGTACAATTGGGAAGCTGCCAATTGAGAGGGTAAACAACCACGAGAGATAATATCGGCTGGATTATCAGCACTGGGAACATGCCTCCATTGACATCCAGAAGAAAGAGTTTGAATTTTGGAAACCCTGTTTGCAACGAAAGTTTGCCAGTGAGAAGGGTTCTTGGCGATCCAAGAAAGGGCGATCATGGAATCGCTCCAGAGATAAATTTGCGAGAATTCGACTTTTAATACTTCCCGTAATTTCTTGACAAGTTCTGCAGCCATGAGTGCAGCGCACAGTTCGAGCCTAGGCAGAGTGATAGTTTTAAGAGGAGCGACCTTCGATTTGGCACAAACAAGGTTGGAAACTGGAGATCCATAGTGTGAATCGTGATGAACTAAATATGCACAGCAACCATAAGCTTTTTCGGAACTATCCGCGAACACATGAAGGAAAAAGGGTGTATTAGAATGAGAGCTAATTAAATTCCTGGGAATTTCAATGAGGGAAAGGTCTAACAAATTACTGCGAAACGAGAGCCAGCGATTAAGAAAAGAAAGAGGGACAGTGTCATCCCATTCACATTTAAGCGACCACAGCTTTTGCATGAAGAGTTTGGCTATAACGATAACTGGGGCAAGGAATTGAAGTGGATCAAAAATTTTTGCAATTTCAGAGAGAACTTGTCTCTTTGTATTAGGAATCTCTTCTGCGAGCGAAAATTTATAGATAAGAGTGTCAGTGCTAGTGCACCAGTGAACTCCTAGAGTTTTTATAGATTCGGAGTTTCCACAAATTTCGACAGAAGAAGGATCTACGTCTTCGATGGGAAACTGAGCAAGAAACTCAGGGGAGTTGGAGTTCCACTTATGAAGTGGAAAACCTCCATTCCTTAACAATGCCTGAAGTTCTAAAGACACAAAAGAAGCTTCCTCTAAAGAGGGGAAGGACTGCAAGTAATCGTCAACATAAAATGATGTTGTTAGTGCTTCAGAGGCTTTGGGGTTAAATAAATGACCATCTTGTGAGGCAAGCAAGTGTAGGGATCGGATAGCAAGGAAAGCAGAGGGTTTTAAGCCATAAGTAACCGTTTTCAAGCGAAATACCTTAATGGGCTTATTGATTTCATCACGCCACAAGATTCTTTGAAGATCTCGTTGTTCTGGTTGAATTAACACTTGACGGTACATCTGTTTTATATCGGCTATAACAGCTATGGGAAATAATCGAAAGTTTAAAAGTATAGCAGATAAATCTGATTGAATAGCAGGACCAGAATAAAGAGTGTCATTAAGGCTGTTGCCATTAACGTCGGGTGATGAACCATTGAAAACAACTCGGATTTTATCTTTTACAAGAGGGTTTTTCCACACAGGATGATGATTTAAATAAACCGTTTCGATTGGGGGGTGCAATTCATCATCGGATTTGTTAACAACCTCCATATGATCTAAGCTTTCATACTCATCCATGAACTCAGTGTACTGCTTTTTGACAAGGGGTTCCTTTTTGAATTTGCTCTCGATAGCAAAGAGAGCTTTTCGAGCTTTAGGCTGAGAGTTAATAAGTTTGGGGGGATTGTGTAATCTTGGCATTTGAACAATGAACCGGCCATCAGAAGAACGAGTGGTGGTGTTCAAAAAAAGTTGCTCACAGAATTCATTTTCTGAAGAGGTTACGTTAGGAGAATCAACATTTTCAAGCCTCCAAAACTGTTCCAGATCAGTATTGGAGAAGTAACATTGCGATGCAGGTTGGGGAGAATAATGGGGAAGTTGCCCTGTGACGATCCATCCAAAATTAGTGTCTCTGGCGACCACGTTAGAGGACAACTTGCGAACCTGTTTCCGAAGGCAATTCCAAAAGACATTGGCACTAAAGAGTATGTCAATGGGGTTTTGTATGTTAAACAAAGGATCGGCTAACCTTAAATGCGAGGGAATGTTTAATCCTGAAATATCCACCGAGTGACTTGGAGTGTCTTCACCAATGCTATTGAGAATTAAACAATTAAGTTTAAAAAAGTTGTTTCTATGACAAATATCTCTTATAGTTAGCTTTGAGAATTGTAAAGCTTGCGATTTTGAGCTGTTGATGCCCGACACATTGATAGAAGTAGGGTTTACGGGTAGGCCTAGTTTTTTAATCAAGGAATTAGACACAAAATCATGAGTTGCCGCTGAATCTAGAAGACCGCGTGCACGGACCCAGTTGCCAAAGTTATCCTGAACTTCAATTTGGACAGTAGACAACAATACTTGAGCACTGCGAATGGACTTGGCATTTTGAATATACGATGAGGCATTAGAACTATTAGCACTATCATTTTTAGGAGAAGTGGATGCTGTCGATGACCTTGCCTGATCATGACGATGTAGCAAAGTATGATGAGCCTTTTCACAATGGAAGCAAAGTCTTGTGGACTTGCAATTAGAAGCAGAATGCGTGGGCGCTAGGCAGTTGAAACAATGTTTGTTTTGAGCAACTAATTTTCGTCTGTCGTCGACTGACATTTCTTTAAAGGATTTACAGAGGTATAGGGCATGGGGATCTTTACAAAGTATGCACTTTACAGGTTCGTTTAAACTTTTGCGAGGTTCGCTTTGAGTGTTTAAAACAATAGAGCTAGCAACACGACGTTCACTAGACCTAGTTGGGTAACCAGTAGTGTTTGATTTAAATTTGGATGAGCTGGACCCGGGTTTTTGGGTATTGGACGCTGAGCGTTCACTTTTGGGTTTGATGGACATTAATTCGAATTTGGAACTAGGAGATGAAGGTTCACTTTGATTAGCTAGAGCGGTTAAAAGTTGGCATCTAGCGTTTATGAAAGTAACTAAATGCTCGTAAGTGTAGTCATCTTCTTTAGAAAGTTCAATTTCCCAAGCTTTGAGGGTAGCAGTATCAACTTTAGCAATCGCTAAATATATTAGGAAAGTATCCCAATAATTAGTAGGTTGATCTAATTGGGACAGAGCCTTAACGTGAAGTTGTGTAGTGTCAACTAGAGTACGTAGACTAGTGACGTCATTGTGCTGTGACGCAGGTAGATTGAATAGAGCCTTTATATGGCGTTGAATACGTAACCGTAAATTTCCATATCTTTCCTTTAATAAGTTAAAGGCAATGGAATAATTTTCGGCACGCAGAGGAAGTGCTTCGACCAACTGCAAAGCTTGACCTCGGAGGATTGATCTCAAGTACTGAAACTTGTAAATGACTTGAATGTCTTCATTGTCGTGAACAAGGGAGCAAAATAATTCATAGAAAGAATCCCAAGCAGATTCATCTCCAGAAAAATGGGGTAAATCAATTTTCGGTAAAATTGGTTTGGGCTTGTGAGTACCCTCACGGAAAGAAGTTTGTGGTTCGTGAAGGGAACCGAGAACAGAAGCGTCCTTTTTCTGCTCCTCTTCGAGTTGGCGTATTATTTTGAAAGCAGAACCTATGCCTTCGTAATATTGGTTTTCTACTTCAACTCGATCTTCGGTTTGATTGAGCATGCAAGTTTCTATTTCAGTTTGGATGTTACAATAATTTTCATAACAACGTTCATAATCTCGTACACGATGTTTCAACAAGTCTAATTGAGCTTCTGAGGGATCTAACTCTTTTATGTACTTTCTAAAACGGGTAATTTGTCCTTTATAGGATGCTCGTTTAGAAGTAAGTTTTTCATCTTTATCCTTCTCAGTAGGAGCCATGTTATAAAGAATAGATTGAAATGTAACTCACGATACTGTGGAACCTTGGAAATGATGTCAAGCTGGCAGCAGCAAATAAGTAGAAAGAACGGGACACGCCAAAGGAGACAGGAGTGGCCTCTTTCCCGTTCACAGGCTTTGCATGATGTAGTTATAGCTGAAAAATTCAAAGCAGAGATTAATAATTTGCAGAGTATTGTCAAATAGAAAAAATGACAAATGGACTCTCCCGGGTTTCGGCACCAATTATTGGGTAGTTTATTGACTGAGGAATAACCCACCCACCAAGGGAAGATGATTAAGATAAGGAAGTAGATTTGGAATTGGAGAAGAAGGATAGAAAAATAGGAGGAGAGTCCCACAAAATTTATGAATTTGACTTTCAATACATTTAGAAGCGGTTGCCACCGCAAATCCGTGCTCGGATGCCTAAAGTGGGTACGAGCTTGGTCGAAGCTGACGGGAACCGCAGCTAAGACTTGGGCGGTTTGCAAGAGAGAGGCTTTAGTATATTTCCTCCCAAGCATGTATAAAAGTACTATGGGGAAGAGTGATGGTCTGGCAAGGCTGAGAGCAAACGATTTATGGTATGTCTTCTCAAGGAAATTAGTTTTTGTGAAATGATTCGAAGAATGCCAATAATTCAAATCAAGTTCGGAATTTCCAATTTTCGAAATTATAGAGTTTCTAGAAAAAGAGACCCAGTGCTTCCAGGAAGGATAGTGACGAAAAATTATAACTTGGAAAGTAATCTTTGTAAGTGAACCAATGGTTGCCTTTGGAAATGGCTAAGCTTTTACTCGGCGAGAAGCCGGCTAAAAGTTTAGACAAAAAGAAACACTTATCTTTTTGAAAACTGACCATAAGTTTTCGGAGAGGATCTCCACAAGCAGGTAGCTGGCGTAGCGAGCTTTACTTGCCTTACTGGCCAATTAGAATTAGCTATTAAAGCTAAAAGAATCTTTAGTGAGGTTACTGCTAAGAGTTCTTGCTCAAATGCAACGAGTGGTGAAAGCCCTATTAATGGTTTTAATGGCATCAAGTAGGGAGAGCCAAGGAGGACAGGACTTTGTTTAACCTTTGTATTAGAAAAAATGAAAAAGAGAAAAAGAACGCTCAATTTATTTAACAATTCAGGAGAAATTAATATTTTTAACAAATAAATGTTTTCCAATCTTATTAACAATTTGAGGTCGCAGACCTCCGACAACATTCAGAAATTGCTCCAGGCAAATAACAATTTTTAAAGTTTTAAACCTGGTATTAAAATCTTTTTAAGATTTGAAAAAGGACTAAATGAAATGATTAAAGTTTAAACATTTATAAGAGTACAAGGAGTGTACTATAAGAAATTTCTGAAAGAATATTCTAGAGAGAACAACAACTTTCAAGCTAACTATAAGGAAAACATAAAGCATAAAAATAGAAGTTCCTACAACTTCTTATATTTAAACAGGATTACTTTATGAGAATTATACAAAGGAGGGCAGGTCACTTACTGTGAAACCCAAGTAAGTAATCAAAAGGAAGGTTCTAGACTTCCTATGTTTAATTAGGAATCACGAGCCAAATGGGGTAGTTTCCATTTCGTGAGACCTAAAAATAACTCACTCAAGAGTTGAAAATATTGGTTTTCCTGATAATAGAGAAAAAACAATGTAAACTTAAACCGTGTATAAAACACGTAATTATACAGCAATTACTTAATGATAAACAAGAAAAATGGAAGGGCACTTCGCAGAGTGACACCTTATTGAAACAGACCTATATTGAAAAATTTATTACGGATTGTTAGTAGGAAGTTTAGGAAAGAGAAATAGGGGATTGGGGAAAAATGTTCATGGCCTTATTTAAATATAAACGGACGATCGCGACGCGGTAGAAAGTTGAACAAGCACTGATTTTCACTATAGTTCGTTGAAACTTATGAAAAGTTCACTATGGAAACACGAAAGTTTTTGGCAGAGAAATTTATTTCAATTTGAACAAAATGACTGGTTGCACTAAATGGACGAAAGTCTATTGCTTGAGAACATGGTGGATTACAGTTAAATGTGCCATAGAACATTCCAGCGGTTCCAGCGGTGGAAGAAAGTTAGCTATTAAGCTTTTAATTCAGAAACGAAATTCTTCAATTTTAAATAGCATTCTTACAAGTGAGTGAAAATTTCAAAACGGCAGGACATGTAGATGAAATACAGAATCTAGAAGGTTCCAGAACGACCTTGGTAGAAAAAATGGAGTTGAGAAAATCCAACGGAGGAACTAACTTGTTGAGTTATAGACAGCGGGTATTAGATAATATCCCACGTAGTGAGAGGATTTCTCATTTGAATAGCCTAAGAAAAGCTCTTTTTTAATAAGGTTGGCTTATACAACCAAAGGCTCAACATGGCAAATCCCACGAAGAATGATTTTTGCCCCAAAATAAGCAATCGCACACTGTCTATAAAACATCTTTAAAGGCACGTGAAAGTTAAAACCATGAAGATGAGGTTAAAACTTTAAGATGGTACTTATCTTGATTTCATGTAGAAGATGAAGTTCCCTTTGACGATGACTACTTTGCCAACATGGCGTAGAAGAGAGTTTGCTTCTTGGGTTGAGGAGACTAGCTCGAGAGGAGCTTTGACTGACCGAGTCAACTGCCGATTGCGAAGTGAGACCTGCTCAACGGAGCACAGAAGGTCCAAGGAAGGGAAAAGGAGTGGGGGGTAGGAAACAAAAGGAGAACATATAAACATTGCCAACTTGTCAAAAATAAATGTTCTTCTTGATGAATGGTCTTCAAGGAGTTGATAGTAGGCGATATTAGCGCAGCATGGTGAGTAAAGAGGTAGACGTAGTCCTCTTGCTCAAGGAGAAAATAGCTGGCGATGGTAACAGGATCTGGTGGCCAAATGAATAAGTAAGTCCTCTAACACCAGGAAGAATTGAGGAGCTTCAGAGATTCGCTGCGAGATGACGCTAGGTGGGTCACAGAAGTTATATATCTGAAACAAACTTATGAAGACATAAGAGATTTGCCTATCAAGGAGAAAACAAAAGATCACTGTTGGTGTTTGACAAAGAGAAAGGAAGAAATGAACATGCAAGGAGCAATAGACTTTATTCTCTCGTACCGTGTATTCAAAGAATACACCATCAAGCGATATGAACAATACACAGTACACGCATTGTACAATTACAAGTTACATTACAATCATCTAAATGAGAACAATAAAATAGTCGTGCACGACATTACGATCGAGTGTCGGTACACTGAATAAAATCAAACTACAATTTAAAAAAATACAAGAAAAATATTTACATTTCCCCAGCCGATCTAACTACGACTAAAATTGAATAATCAATATGTTGTACTTATCCCTTCGCCAAAACACCTCAGCTCACATCGCCACACATGACCCAGCAGTTTTTCTAGCCGGAAATCGTCATCGTCGATGGTGTGTCCACGTTCATCCTTCCGACTGTTGGCCTCGTTCCAGACATCTTGATCTTCTTAGGATATAAATGTTCAGTTATTTCACAGCACTACAATTTACTACTAAAATTGCTAAATGAGCTGATAATATCCACTCAATGTCCTGAACAATTTATTTGAAGAAAACTTTTCCTAAATATTTATAAGCCTGATAGCTTCTACTATTCACACGCAAATGATACACAAGTGTCACTCACGACACCACAAAATAAAGTGTTCACAAGTGTCGCCCACGACCAGGGGCGGTTCTTGCTATAGCGCAATGGAGCAATGAACCCCCACTAAATTTGACAATATATTTAGCATTTTGACCCTCTACGTAATAGAAATATTTGTAAGAAAAGAGCGCGGAGTTCAAATGCAGGTAACGAGCGCGAGGATGTCGAGCCGGCGCAAGATCTCGTTTGAACCCCCAGTCTTAGTCAATCTTTCCTGCAGGGAATAGGCGAGTAACGTAGAGTGTGGGCACGGGACATGCAGCGGGGGGTGTAGAAGGGAAAGAGAACGGTGGATACAAGCGAAACGTGTATCTATCCTACACGCATGCGCACTGGTCCTGAATTCTTTCAATAGCCCAGCCCCTGCAGGCAGTGAGCCCAGCGCAGGCTCTTCAAGGTTGCGCGAAAGGTACACACTCTGCCATCTCTTGACGGGTGTGTAAAATAATGCGGCCAATGTGAACATACAGCGAAAGTCGCCTCTAGGGGCGCTTTTGAATCGGTGCATCATGGCTGCCAAATTAGACTGTTTATATGCGCCCGTAATTTATCCGTGAATTTATCTATATAAAGTAAACTACCTAGCTATGTGTTGTATTTGAAGGCTAATTAAATAAACGATTCAGTTAGATTGAAATAATACCAATAAAATAGCAGAAAAAAGTGTCTTGTTACGCTGCGGGGTAACCCAAACAGCTACTATAGTTCCAATATTTTCTCAGGTTTGAGTTAGTTACACTGTCAAGAGCGCGAACGTAAATTTCTTTCAGTATTCCCTTGTGCCTATTAACTGCGTGAAATTAGTGACTGTGTAATTGGATTATTTTTTTCCGTGTGCGTTTGTGACAGCCGAACAGGTAGGGAGAAACAATATGGCTTTAAATATTGTCCAAAGGCTTATGAAAACTAACTTTTCCTCTCTTTCGTTAGAGCAAAACATAGAGATAAAAGCAATAGGGTGGCCAATGCCGGATCTTGATTTAACCAACCAGACTAAAAATAAAGATAAGAGGATTGTTCGGAAATTTAAACCGGACATATACAAGAGAGCAGAATGAATTTGTGGGTGTAATATTGTTAATAGATTTTTCTGTTCCCCGTGTTTGTGTTTCTCAAATGGGGATGGAGAAGGAAACTGGACAAAAGTGGGTGTCACAGACCTTGGCCATTTGTCACAGAAAATAAAGAAACATGATAGTTCAAAAACACACATGATTGCTCAGCTTGAATTTGATCTCCTGGGTAAGCATGATATTCGACAGCAGCTTGACAGTGCTTACAAGCTATCTGTGGAATGATATAATGATCAAGTGCGGAAGAATCGTTATATACTATCAAAAATCATTGACTGTAAAATTCTGTGGTGCCTTCGAATTAGCACTTCGTGGGCATGATGAGACAAATGAATCGTCAAATCCTGGCATATTTAGGTGCCTCGTCAATTTTAGTTCAGAGCTAGATGTTGCGCTTAGGGATCACATGTCTAAAGCAACAGTTTTTAAGGGCACCTCGAAAGAAATTCAGAATGAATTACTCTCTTGTATGCTTGAAATCTGTCATGAGAAAATAAAGCAAGAAATATTCACAGCGGACTTTATCTCGATAATAGCAGACGAGACGACCGATGTATCAACGGCTGCGCAGTTGGTCATCGTGTTGCGTTACGTTCTTCCAAGTGGCAAACCAGTTGAACGATTCCGGAGTTTTCTCTCACCCGATGATCATAGTGCTAAAACATTAGCAGAATGCCTGAAATCTACTTTAAACAACGTACTAGACAATCTGGATAAATTAATTTCACAGAGTTATGACGGAGCAAACGTAATGAGTGGACGCCATTCAGGAGTTCAAGCTCTAATTAGGAAAGATTTTAAGTATGCACATTACGTTCACTGCTACGCTCATATGTTGAACTTGATTATGGCACAAGCTTTGAGTCAGAATACCGAAGTTCGCATATTCTTCGCAGATCTGAATGAAATACCCAGCTTCTTATTAACTCCCCACAACGATTTGTGGTGCTGAATGAGGTTGTCGGCAGGAGGATTCCTCATGCTTCCAGTACAAGGTGGAAATTTAAATCTAGGACCGTTGAAGTAGTGTACGAGAATAGAAGCGCCCTTATTGAGTGTCTGGAACAACTCGAAAGTACTTCTCGACAGCCATATACAATTACGCAAGCACGAGGATAGCATTTAAAATTAGAACACTTGACTTTTCAATTCTGGTTGGCCGTATTTTACCAAATCGTGCCTCAGGTTGACATCTTGTATAATCAGCTGCAAAAGAGAACATCAGACCCTCTCGAGACCAGGAATGCAATTTCGAATTTTGAGGCTGCTATTAAAAATATTAGGGACCATAAAATTGATGAAATTGCTGATGAACATGACGCCTTACCTCCACCGGCCATGTCATAAAGAATACAGCCACGAGTCCCAAAAAGTGTTGCTGCAAAAGAGATTTGTGACACAGTAATATTTCACGCCAAAAAACGGTTCGAGTTCACTAATCACCTTCTTGCAGGAAATCTTTTCACATCAAAGAGTTTTGCCACGTATGAGAAGCATCTTCCACATTCTATTCTTCACAAAGCCTGTGAATCATATCCATTCCTCAACAAAGCAAAACTTAGAACCGAATTAGAGATTTTGTATATGCGAGAAGATTTCCGGGCAGTTTCAGGCGCTATTCACCTCTTGCAATATCTCCTAGAAAATAGGTTAGCAAATACCTTCAGTGAATGTGTCAAACTCTTGAAAATTATTGTTACCGTTCGTATGACAACATCAGAAGCTGAAAGGTGCTTCTCAACTCTGAAGAGAATTAAGACCTTCTTACGCAGTTCGATGGCTGAGAACAGACTAACAGCACTGGCTATGCTATCCACAGAAAGAGAGTTTGTCAGGGACATTGTGGATTTCAATGAAGCAGTGATAGACAAGTTTGCCTCTATTAAGGAGCGTAGAATGGATTTTACATACAAGCAGTCTGCATAGGGTGAGTAAATCTACTAACATTTCTAATACTCTCAGTATATGCTGTGCTTGCACCTTAGATTGCTGTAATATTTGAAGTGTTGCATGTTCTTAATCTGGCTCATTACCCGATGGAGCCTGTCATACAGGTGCGTGTTTGTGCGTGTGTTTGAGAGGAGATCGAGAGAGAAAACTTTCATTTTCACTAATGATGCTGATCCAGGTTTCAAGTTCTGGTTGAGGCGAATGATTTGAACTCACGGTGTTTGAAATCGCTCATTGTAATGTTCAAAACTATCTGTACGAAATTTGAGGTACCACATGTATACTGTTTATTTTTGTAGAAGATTAAGGGTCCACAATTTGAGGTAAGTGCTCTTTTCTGTTGAACCCCCAGTCCAGAAAGTGACGAGCCACCACTGCCCACGACACATCGAAATAAAGTCTACACAAGTGTCGCCCACGACACATCGAAATAAAGTCAACACAAGTGTCGCCCACGACACATCGAAATAAAGTCCACACAAGTGTCGCCCACGACACATCGAAATAAAGTCTACACAAGTGTCGCCCACGACACATCGAAATAAAGTCAGTTCAACCCGCAGCTCGGCTACATTTATACAGAACGCAGCAAATTGACAGTAGTGGGGACGAATTTTAAAAATAATTCGGAGTTTTTAAGTTACGGACTTGCGACTAATTTCATTGAGCTTCTCTTATTGCACAGGTTAAGAATCTGTTCGGCGGAGTCATTAATGATCATGAGTTTTATTAATATTCATTTTTGCGCCAAATCAAAGGTACGCTAGTTTTTCGCGGGCCTGAAGCGTGCCTTGCTTCATTCGTTGATTCAAATTCATCTCGGAGAGTTTGACCTAGAGACTCCTCCCCAATTATGACGTACAAGCATCTTCTTCCTGTCATATCGTGGTTCTCCTACTCCTGCTCGCGTAAATCGGTAGCAACCGTCTCATGGCCTGCTAACTGAAGCCACGCATATTGGACGTTGACCTCTTCACTTCCAGGAATTATGGCACACTTTTCCTTGTCTCAAAAGCTTGGTTTAAATATACTTGTCCCATCGTCTAACTCCCAATAGTTGCAACATTTTTCCTCAAAACGAATCCACTGCTGCTTGTATGAATACCCTCTTTCAAATATAATAAATAAAAAATATGAATCATTATTATATCAGATGATATCATAAGGGTTCAATACAGCATACTCTGCATCGTTGAATCTGATGACTGCAACTACATATTGTCTATCATGCTTCAAATCTTGCACCTGGATGGAAATGTTCTAATATTAGTACATTATGTTCTGCTTTCCTCGAATATACCGGTATTGGTTTTACAAAGGAAGCTTGTAGTTTAACGTGTCCGTTAATATCGCGATCATTAGCCACGGGACCTACTTTTTACGTGGATTCCGAACCACAGGACATGGCATTTCACTTCGAAAATCTCACATGCATTGACCGGGAATCGAACCCGGCCCGCCTTGGTGAGAGGCATACAGCTTGACCGCTGCGCCACCACGCCCCCTTGAATATACCCCTTTCCCTTCTACATACAACCCATATGTACATATAATAACATATCGTTCGTTAACAGAGTAAACTATAGCATGAATATAGTGTGAAATAACCTCATGATTCCATCACTATTGCATCATGTTGAATTTGTTTCCATTGTGTGGAGAAAAATGTGGCGACATAGGAGATTGTTCAGTAAAACGAACAATGCATCTCCCGTTCTGTAAACCTCCAGGAACGAGGTACAGTGTGTGAGTATTAAGCTCTTCAACCACACTGATTGCCAGATAATTGAAACGTGATGGTAGAAAATGTGCGTATGAGTCGCAGATGCAAAGCACCCTTTCACCATAGATGGTGAATGTAGGCTGATAACCTGGTAAGGTGTGCGAAGTGCTAGATCGTTAAGCTTTTTATCATTTCAAATGATCTTGTTGACTTCGTCGTTATGCTTTGGGTGTAACGTTATGCGAAACGGAGACGGTTAGATTCAATACAGGATGTCTTCTAAAGAGGTGCACAAGATGTCAGACTAGAATACAGGGTGACTCCTAAAGAGGTGTACAAGATGTCACACAAGAATACAGGGTGACTTCTAAAGAGATATACAAGATGCCAGATAAGAATACAGGGTGCCTCCTAAAGAGGTGTGCAGGATGTCAGAGCAAAATACAGTACAAGATGCCAGATAAGAATACAGGGTGACTCCAAAAGAGATATACAAGATGCCAGATAAGAATACAAGGTGACTCTTAAAGAGGTGTACAAGATGGCAGAGAAGAATACAGGGTGACTCCTAAAGAGGTGCACAAGATGTCGGACAAGAATACAGGGTGACTCCTAAAGAGGTGTACAAGATGTCACACAAGAATACAGGGTGACTTCTAAAGAGATATACAAGATGCCAGATAAGAATACAGGGTGCCTCCTAAAGAGGTGTGCAGGATGTCAGAGCAAAATACAGGGTGACACTTAACGAGGTGTACAGTATGTTAAATTCAATTCAAATACAGGGTGACCCTTAAAGAGGTTTGCAAGATATCAGATTCAAATAATGGGTGACTCTTAAAGAGTTGTAAAGATGTCAGACTCACCCTGAGCCTTTCTAACATGTGTAGCATTTGTAGCATGCGTCATTTGAAATGATATAACGTCTAGTCTTTCAGACTGACTGTAATTTTTTTGTATCAACTCCGCTAGCCAGCCTACGAGCATTGATTGCCTTCAGAGCATCCATTCTGTATAAAAGCATAAATTATGTGTGTTTTAGTACAATGAAACACCTGCTCTTAATCTTTACAACATTTTCTATGTGTTTTATGTTAGGTACACTTACATGTTGCAATGTCACCACATGTTAGCACCACAGCATGTAGCAAACAGTGAGATTAGTTTCGGTGTGTGCTCGGCTTTTATACTCTCTACGAACAGGATGTAAAAAAATAAACAAGGAATGCTTCTTTCTTGGAGCCAGCCAGCATGGTATTGAAGTGTTTTGATTATTGGAAAGATGTTTGAATGTTGTGTCCACAACAAATTTACTGATCCTATGCCGTACTGGGTGTGCAACCCACTTTGGATCTATGAAAACCGTGGTTGAAAACTCCATGTAAGTCGTGTTTTATGTGACAATTAAGTGTTTGCCATGTTCACTTACCAAACCTTTAAAGATTATGTGAAAGATACACGTAGACAAGCCTAATGTAAAGTTCTAGCAACACAACGTTTTACCTACGGTAGCGTAATATAGCTGTGTATGCCAACGCGTTATATACCCACACCAGTAACGAGAGAAACAAGAACAACAGCTCTCATAAGTTGCGTATTTAGAACTATACGGTGTGTTCTCTGTTGATACTCACTTAACATACTTGATGAGAACAGAAACAAGTGATTTCTCTGTACAATTGAGATTAAGGTCACGTTCTTGGAGATTTGAGATCTCTGCCGGTTAGTCAGTTAGCATACTTGATGAGGAAATATATTCATGAGTGGTGTTAAATAAAAAGCTTTTTTCGTAGAAACATGTATACAGACATCTCATTAGTTAACCATGTGGTTCCATATGTTCTTGGAAGACAAGCGCTATGTGATGCAATATGCTTGTAGGATGGAGTTCTGAAGGGCTTAGAGAACCGGCACTATATTAGTTAGTTATTGTTGTTTTAAGGGGTGGAACAGCGAGGTCATCTGCCCCTAATCACGATATTCTTTTATACAAAGTATGGATATAGACTTAACTTTGCTTAATGTTTAGTGACGATTTCTCCACTCAATGGCTTGTAGTTAACAATTCTTTCGTGCAACAACAGACAACATGAAGATGGTGGTATATTGACATTAGTTGCGAATTCCAAGCGAATATCAACTAGTAAGGTTGTTATGTTTTCATCCTGAAGTGAACAATCGATGGATATACAAGTAATGGTTTTGTGTCGGTTTCGCGCCCACTGCCACCGCTCTCACCACCACCTTCTCCACATTCCCCCTCCTCCAAGATGGCAGTCGTAGCTTAACTTAACCTAACATAACCTAACAAGATGGCGACCATAGCTTAGCTTAACTTAACCTAGCCTAACGTAACAAGATGGCGAATGCAGTTTGACTTAACCAAGCCTAACCTAACATGATGGCGGTTATAGCTTAACTTAACCTAACCTAACCTATGAGGTGTGATCAAAAGGAGTCAAAGAATTTCAAGATGGCGGCCATAGCTTAACCTAAGCTAACCTAGCCTAACCTGGTGTGATAAAAATGTTCCAAGATGGTGGTCATAGCTTAATTTAACCTAATCGAGGACAAGCCAAGGGCCTAAGTACAAAATTCGGTGGGTGGATGCTCTCTTTGGGGAGGTGAAAATGAAAGGGATGAGGCGGGAGTCGTTTATCGTTTACCCACCTCTGCTCTACCTCTACCGCTCTACCTCCATTGCTCTACCTCTACCACTCCACCTACACCACTCTACCTCCACCGCCCCCACCTTTACCGCTCCACTTCTACAGCTAGACCTCTACCGCTTCACCTAAAATAATAATAAATAAGAATAAAAAATGATACATTTAATCTTAAAATAAAAAATTAAACATGAAAATTAATTATTAAAAATTATATAAATAAATAATTCGTAGTTAATAACAAATAAATAATTATTTGTAAAGCCCACTATTCAAGAGTGCAGTTGCGCGCAGCGGCCATGTTGCCCACTAACCCCTGACCCACCTATGACACTCGCTCTATGCGACCAGCATGTGGTCGGTTGCGCGCGGCGGCCATCTTGCCCAATAGCCCCTGTGCTATATTGAGACTGACAATGATGAAATTCCACAGCCTGCTTCCAGTCTCCGACCGGGTCAGGAATGGAAGAATGAATGAAGCCCCCATCTAGCGGCGAGGATATGGACTGTGCCGGCTGCCGAGGCCTGACGCACTCCTCTGGGGCAATGATTAAATGAATGGCAGATGAAATGAAATGATAGTGAAGAGTGTTTCTGGAATGATATTTTGACAGGGAAAACCGGAGTACCCAGAGAAAAACCTGTCTGCCTCCGTTTTGTCCAGCACAGATTTCACATGGAGTGACCGGGATTTGAAAGACGGACCCAGCGGTGAGAGGCCGGCGTGCTGCCGCCTAAGCCACGGAGGCTTAGACTGACAATGACAAATGTAAATAATGCATATAATTAAATAATAACATTGATAGGGTTTAATATATTTAATAATTTAATGAGTAGAGATAGGAATTAAGGAGAATTGTGTATGGAGTTAAAGAAATGACTGTAAATAGAAAGACAGAAATATTATAACAATCAGTATGGACATATTATTTGGAAAAATGTCGTCAACAAGATATTTAATATTTTAAGAATGAATCGATAGACGGAGAAGTCTGCGGACAATTGAAAGTTTTATTTAACTCCTTAATTAGGATGGATAGATGTCCATTGACTGAAATTCTCAGTAATTTTTATTGAAGTGAGATACTTTTATTTAGGGTATTTTAATACACTGTATTTTTATTTAAAGATTTTGAGATTAGGATGTTGGATTTTGTCATTGTTGTATGTCGTCTTAATGAATAAATATTAGCAGGCGCCTTTTAGATTGCCTGTTCCTTTTATATTAAACGAAGATGTCTTCATTTAATAACTTAGTCCGAGTGTACTTATGGTTAGATACTGGCGCCCTTTGCTTATTTTAACCGTTAACCCCCGAGATTCCAAGAATCTCGTCCTCCAATCTTTTATTGTTGGATTCTTGTATGTAGCTAAGTAGTAGTACATTCGTGTTTTCAGCAACAGTGTGTACGACGAGTTCCTAACTTGCCAACTAGCAGGAACTTTTGGTTTTTCTAGCTGGGAATCAGCTTCCCTTGCGAACCTATCCACCCTTCGAATAGTGGTTGGTAGTTACGTGAATTTCGGGTACAGTACGGACGAGAAAATATCTCTGACCCAAGATAGAACTTAACCTGCGACTGAGGCCTGCCACTCAGTAGCTATGGACGAGACAATATCTCTTACCCAGGATAGGATTTAGCCAACGGCTGGGGCCTGCTGCACTGTAAGCACGGACGAGACAATATCTCAGACCCAGGATAGGCGTCGAAATTGCTCCAATAATAAAGTACTTAGAGGATTGTAAGTGTATCACATGGAATGCCAAGTCGCTTATCAACTTACAATATAATAAATATCCTTAAGTTTATGAGCCTTCCACCACCACGCATGTTTGAGAACATGTTAATATCTCACATCAACATGGGACAGGTTAATTGGAACCTGATGACGTCACACCTTCGAGGAGATATGATTCTTGGCTAGGCAGCCATAGCTAGGATGGACGGGACCTGACGTCGCGATGGAAGTGTGAATAGCGCCAACCGGCGTAGTTCCATGGGATCATGCGGATGCTTGGATGGGGCCTTTCAGCGAGGAAGCCGTTGAAGAGCAAACGTGGTCCATGGATATCTTCCACACCGAGGGATCACTCCGTCATCAGCCAGCACTAAGGTAGAAAGTTATTTTCTTTGTAACCCAGCCATGGATATTCTAACCCAAAGTCTTACTCTTCTGCGATTCGATTATTGGAACCATTCTTCGCACAGGAAGCACCAGTCATGTTAGGATGTGAGATGAATTTCAACATTTATATATATGGTTTTCTCTCGATATTTCTGGTACGGTACTTAGTTCGATGACTGTTTAATGAGGCAACAGGATTATCGACATATTTAAGCTTTAATTGACTCTAAAAATCAATAGAAATTCATAATTATTTTTGTAATAATGATAATAATAATAATAATAATAATAATAATAATAATAATAATAATAATCAAACCTGGCAAATTCTTCAAGGATATAAACATCGAGGATTACTTGACAAGTGATGAAATTGAAATTCATAATATGTGAGGGATTGCAGATCCTTAAGCGAGGTATTTTGATATGTGAATTAAGTGAAGCAAATTGTTTATGAACGAGTTAATGTAATTAGGGATTAATACTCCCAGATTTCTTAAGTGAGGGATTGACACTCCCATAATTGCAAGTGGTTTTCCTCAGTGTGACTCAGAGGGTATAGTGGTTTATCCACAAAAGTTAGGACAGATCGTATATGTGGCAACTCGGTCGAAAATTATGAAAGCTTTCAAAATTGATCCATTACCCTACCAGACTTCCACGTTATGTAAATTGTTGTTTTAATCACTTGCCAGAAATAATATGTTATTATTAAACATGATGGCAAGCACTCGCCGTGGCCCGATCAATTTAAGATTTGTCTGAATCCAATTTATTTATTGAGTTATTGAAATCTAACACATATATGTCAATTGTGTTCACAATTATAATTGTTTATATTTATCTTTGAGGATAATTATTTTGTGGGCTTTTCACGTTAAGAAATTATTATTCCGTGCCAGAGTATGTTCTCTGAATAGGGATAATAATTACGGAGAATGTCTCGTCAAATAGTGGAGATTGTGAATTACAGGCAGAATGTTTGGATTATCCCCATTTTTCCTTCGATTTAAAATCTTTAACAAGTGTTTAGTGCTTTTCAGTCGGTCAACACGAATGTACCCAAAAGAGATGGGTTATGCCCTAATCCTGAAATAAATTACATGAGATTAATAAAACACTACAATACATATTGTAAATATTTTCACCTGTATTTCAAACATAGATTTTATAGCCTAAGTGTAATGGATCAGATGATGATCGCTTGACGATCGAAACTGGTCATCCTAGTGTTTTATTAATCTCATGTAATTTATTTCAGGATTAGGGCATAACCCATCTCTTTTGGGTACATTCGTGTTGACCGACTGAAAAGCACTAAACACTTGTTTACTAAGGCAACACTGAAAATATGGCTTCAAACACCACAATGTTAAAATCTTTACTTCCTCACGAAGCATATTTTTATGACTTGTTGCCCGTTGCCAGAGAAATTAAACTTGTGAATCATGAACAGTGAATCTCATACAGAATAAACATGAACAGTGAATCTTAAAGCACAGCAAGCATGAACGATGAATATGACAACCGAATAAATGTAAATATGAACAATGGATTACGGAATCATAATGTAAATAGGAATAGTGATTATTGCAACAAATATAAATTTAATTAAGGAAGGTTTAACATTGCTGAGTAATGTAAATCATCGTCAAGCAGGACTGCCGATTGCGGCCGCTTCTATTAAATTATTTATTTATTTATTTATTTATTTATTCTTGTGCACTCTCTTTTCATAGGGTTCAATACTCAGATTGATTAATGTTACCCATCATTGCATAGGACTCTGAACAAGAAAATACTATGATTTTTTTTTCATAGAGGTGCACTAATTACAACTTTGACTTACTTTTCTTTTTCTTTCAATAATTTCGTTTTCGCTAGAAAAATGCGAGTGTTTAATTTATTTGTTTTTGTTCTTTTTGTCTATTTTATGAATAAATATGTGAAACCTATTTCCTTTCAAAACTTTTCATTTCTGAGTGATGTAGCTTTACCCTAAATCCTTACGTGGGACATAGAGGCAGTGTTGAGTATATATGATGGCATAACCCAGAACGCCCTGAGATGACATTTCATGCTAGCACTGTCTTCGTGTCACCTCGCTCTGTGGCCGCCTGTTCATTGAAGGTGAACAGACGGGCACAATATACCTTTTCAGGAGATACTCATGTTCACGGATACGTAGGCCATCTTTTACTTCAATCCTGTTTCTTGGAGTATTTGTGTAACGATGCTGTAACACGTGCAGTTAACCTCAGACATATACATCAGCCCATACAAAATAATCCTCCGATGACAGTAGTGGTATAAATATGGCGCAGGTTGCTTGCTGTGATAGAAAGTCAAAAACTGGGAATGACTGAATATTATCCCTTTAATTCTAAATAACCATTAGGTGGCAGATGACGGACTATTACAACCATTAATCTATAGAGGGCACATAAATCTCTCTGTCAAGGATGGGTACCGCTGCTCAGTGGCGTAGCCAGGGACCGCCCCACCCCATAAATTGGGGTGGGCATCAGCCTTCATATTTTCTTACAGATCGAACAAATTTAGAACCTACAACGAAATGCTAAATACAGTAAATGCGTTGCCAAAGAATGTACTAACACTCTCAGCACGGCCAGACATCATTTCCCGTGTCTGCACTGTATGTATGAGCTGAAAACAGGGTAGCGATTAGGATTGTGACGTGAGAGGAATTTCCAAGTACAGTAGGAGCCTAAGTACTGGGAATACAACCAGGTGATGATGACAAACGTCTACCAAGAAATTAGGAGATTGCCAATTAGCAAGAGACCTCTCTGGAGGGGGGCCAGTTATAGCTTGTAAGCTCTTAATTTCCATTTTCTGGAAATAGCAGTGTTAGAATGTCCCAGGCTACCAAACTGGCGCAGCGTGGTTGATTGTCGCCACTGTAGGGAATTACGGTGGTTGTGTGTATGTGCGGGAGGAGAGATACAGTTTGTAAGTGGTAGTATTAAGGAAGAGTAGCATGTTGTTTGATAGTTGCTCTTTTATTTCTTCTTTTTGTCACATTAGAGAGTGTTTAGAAAATGGACCGCTTTGTCATTAAGAAGCAAAAATTGGACACACCTTCGGTAAGTAATGAAAAGTTTTTATTGTAGGTGTAGCAAATTGAGTCCCGCATTTTATTATAGGGGTCTATAGGTACAGCTTTTATAAATAATTTTCTCTGCACGAGAAAGACACATTGTTCTCTGATTAGAATATAAAATTATTCGATGTTTTTTAAGGTTCGTGTTTATTTATTATTATTTAAAGTGTATTACAGTTTCCTATGAATAATAATAATAATAATAATAATAATAACAATAATAATAATAATAAACAAGACTGAGGTCCACGACAACCGTTATACCCCGTGGAGTAAGATCTGCCCTAAATCTTCCCTTAATCAGGGAGAACGCAGCAGGCATGAGTCTGACCAAAATAGCTGTTAAAGAGAGATAGACTGAAGCGGTGCGGCGACGTGGACAAGGAGGTGCAACACTTGATAAACCAAAACTTACATAAACAGATGTTAACAAATTTATTAAAGTTTGTTTTAAATATGACATCAAATGCACAAGAATACTCCTAGGGAGATTGCACAAAAATTACTAATTTTAAATTGTATTAAAGAGTAAAGGTCTGGTAAGATAACCCAATGAGAAGTTAAACCTTAAATAAGAAATACACATTAAGACAATGATGAAAATTAATGATGTAAGTAAAAATTTAAATGTTTTATAAAAGTGAACTTATCTTCTTGATTCGTAGAGCCAGCTCCTTAAAAGTTCTGACTAGCATAGCGTTGATTTAACAAGTTCCTTGTAGTTTCTGCGGAAGGAGGCGCACATGGCCTCAGGACGTATATGCCGTAGAAAAAGTTCAACCTTTCTTCTTCTCTGGCGAAGGTTAGCAACCCGTATTACAGCTGATACTTTAAATAATAAAGAGGAACACACCATTACTCGGTGGCCCGTTGAGTAACCCAGCCGGCAATTGCTCTTGCCTTCTGAGGCAACATGTTATAGCGAAGACCTCCTGACGTAACTGCCAGGTTTTGCAGTAACTTAGGAATGCAGCACTTCCACATAGTAGCGTGTTGATAATAATGCAGGCTCAGATCGCGGTGCAGCGACATAGGCCGCGTACTGAGTTCAGCGGGCAGAATGTTGAATGTTGAAAGTTTTTTTTTGTAGGTTAGGTAATGGGCATAGCACGGATGCTCTGGACCCAGTCGCAGCCCTAAAAAATACTGTTACACGTGAAGAGTATCCAATATTTGAACTATAAACTACTGGAAAATTGTGACACAGACATCAGTGGTGGCTCGTGACTTTCTGGACAGGGGGTTCATTAGAAAAGAGCACTCACTTCAAATGGCGGACCCTTAATCTACTACAAAGATAAACAATATACATGTGGTACCTCAAACTTCGTACAGATAGTTATGAACATTACAATGAGCGATTTCAAACACAGTGAGTTCAAATCATTCGCCTCAACCAGAAATTGAACCCTGGATCAGCATTATTAGTGAAGATCAAAGTTTTCTGTCTCGATGTCTCTCTCAAACACACGCACAAACACGCACCTGTATGACAGGCCCCATCTGGTAATGAGCCTGGTTAAGAACATGCAACACTTCAAATCTTACAGCAATCGAGTATCAGATTGAAATGGCTCACAAAATGAAGAATAGATATACTTATAAAAGGTAAAGGTAATTTAGAAGGAAAATACTCATAAAAGAAACTTAGATTGAAAAATACGCACAAAATGTAGTTTAGGTTCAAATTACTTACAAAATGCAATGTAGATTCAAAATACTCAACAGAATGCAATTGAAATTCAAAATATTTACAAAATGCAATTGAAATTGAAAATACGTACAAAATGCAAGTAAGGTTCAAAATACTTACAAAATACAATTGGAATTGAAAATACACAATGCAAGTGAGATTGAAAAAGGCCGGGTCAGATTCAAAATACTCACAAAGTGCAATTGACATTCAAAACACTTACAAAATGCAATTGAATTTGAAAATGCTTACAAAATGTATGGTAGATTCAAAATACTCACAATATGTGGAAGCGAACGATTCAAAATACTGTACTTACAAAATGCAATTGAGATTGAAAATACAGTACTTACAAAATGGAGTTCATGTCGAAAATACTTACAAAGTGCAATGTAGATTGAAAAAACTTACAAAATGTGGTGGAGTAAAAAAAAACACCAAATGTAATTTAGAGACACCGGGAGCCAATTCATAAAAACAGGGCGGGAATCTTAAACAGAAAAGGAACTATAATGAAAAGAAGGCTGATACCACGAAGAAAGAGGGATCGGGAAAGATGAGAGAAGGGCCAATTAAGGCGGGAAAGGAAAAGACTCCCGAGGCCTCGGATACCTTAATACCGTCGGGGTTGGAAGACAACAAGAGTTGATCAAGAGAGATCGACAGGAAAGAAGACAGTGAGGAGCCCGGCACAAGTAAGTGGAAGCAATGCCGGACTCGGCTGGGGTCCCGTGGTCGCCAACACACGTCCCACTAGATGTGAGCCCCTGGGGATGCGGAAAAAATAATCGAATTACACAGTCACTAATTTCACGCAGTTAATAGACACAAGGAAATACTGAAAGTGATTTACGTTCCAGCACTTGACAGTGTGACTAACTTAAACCTGAGAAAATAGTGGAACTACAGTAGTGAGTTGGATAACTCCGGAGCGTAACAACTAACAAGACACCTTCTTCCGCTATTTTATTGGTATTATTTCAATCTAACTGAATCGTTTATTTAATTAGCCTTCAAATACAATAAATAGCTAGGAAGTTTACTTTATATAGATAAATTCATGGATAAATTACGGATGCATATAAACAGTCTAATGTGTCAGCCATGAAGCACCCTTTTAAAAGCGCCCCTGGTGAGCACTTTCGCTGTATGTTCACATTGGCAACATTTATTTTATGAACACGTCAAGAGATGGCGGAGTGTATACCTTTTCCGCAACCTTGAAGGGCTTGTGTCGCTGGACTAATGAACGAATTCAGCAATCTTATTGCGCGTGCGTGTAGGATGGATACAAGTTTGGCTTGTATCCACTGTTCCCTTCCCTTCTAACCCCCGCTACATGTCCCATGCCTCCGCTCTACCTTACTCGCCTATTCTCTGCAGGAAAGATTGGCCAAGACTGGGGGGTTCAAACCAGATCTTGCGCCGGCATCACTTCCTCGCGCTCGTTAACTGCATTTGAACTCCACGCTGTTTTCTGACAAATATTTCTGTTACGTATAGGGACAAAATGCTAAATATATTGTCAAATTTAATGGGGTTCATTGCGCCATTGTGCCATAGCAAAACCGCCACTGACAGACATACAAGGACACAAATAGGTACTAATCTTCACACCAAGCGACGTATCTTAGTGACTTACTACTTGAACACAAACATGACATCGTCACACGTAAGGGTATGGAAATTAAAAAGTAAGGGAGCATTCGTGCAGGAATCTAAGGAAGGCATGAATAACAGAAGGAATAGGAGAATGAAGGAGCACAGAAATGTGGAGAGGGAGGGGGAAACCTAAAGAACGCAAAGTATGTAGAAATGGGGCTCGTTGAGTGTCAAATATAGGGCATTGAAAAATTAAATGATTAATAGTACCTATTGCCTGAGAACAGTCGCAGAGAGCCGAAGGACGAAGCTTACAGCGGGCCATTTATACTGGAGTCAAAGCATGATGAAAACGTAAACGGATAATCGTAATAATATGCCGTCGAGTGTAGGATCCATTATAAAACCAAGGGTGTCTAGGGATAGTAGGTTGAATTCTATAATATAACCTGGCTTTTGTGCGTGTATAATCATGCCATTGGTGTAACTAAACATTAAGTAATTGAGATTTGAGAATGGGGAGATAATCTGAGGCAGGGGTAGCCACATTCATCAATACAGCATGACCCAAAGCCGCATCCTTGGCCGCTTTATCCACTAAGTCATTCCCAGATAGGTTGGCATGGCCGGGTATCCAAGAAAACACTATCCGATAGCCCGAATGATATAGGTCATACGTTAATTGTACAATATTAAATACATACCAATTATTCGTAGTTTGGACATGATGTAAAGCCTGGAGGACACTTTGAGGATCAGATAGAATTAATGCTTTAGTGATGTTATTCCGTTTAATATACAGAAGGGCTTGTCGAATAGCAAAGGCTTCAGCCGAAAAAATAGAGAGGGTATGCGGTAATTTAAAAGAGGCAAGATAAGATAGGGAGGGGATATAAAAAGCAGCACCCGTATTTGAAGGAGAGGGAAATTTTGATCCATCTGTATAAATTGTCGTATATTGTTGATGATTCAATGCAAGATTATATACATATTTGCGGGCAATCGTAGGGGTAAGCATAGAAGACACACGAGATACATGCGAGGAATGTCTCACAACATCAGGTTGAAACATTAATACCGAGAGCGGTGCATTATAACAAATGGGTTTTCGTGTTTGAAGAATTTGAGGGCGAAAACCCGAAAGCGCTAGATAAGACAGGAGAATAGAGGGAGGTGCATAGCGTTTGAATAAACTTTTTTGATGATATTCGGAGAGAAGTTGTAGTTTGGGAAGAATGGGTGTTGTTAATAGTGCCATTTGTCGTAGGAGATATCGTGAAGAAAGATAACGTCTCCGAAGGTGAAGCGGTTGCTCTGCCGCCTCAACGAGAAGAGCTTGTGTGGGGGTGGAAGTAAGGGCCCCGAGAACAATTCTGAGGGCGGAAAATTGTAGCTTATCCAATTCATTGAGGCGTGTTTTCGGCATGACGTCATAGTATTGACTACTGTAATCAAGGACAGATCGAATAAGATTTCTGTAAAATAACAATAATATCTGAGGATCAGCTCCCCACTTACGACGAGTTAATGACCGCAAGATATTTCATTTCTGGAACACATGAGCTTTTAAGTGAGATATTTGAGGCGTCCAGGTCAACTTATCATCTATAATGAGTCCTAAATATTTTGTATGGTGTACAATAGGAATGGTACCCTGATTATAACGGATAGGCAACCGGTCACACACCCGTTTATGAGTGAAGAGCAAAGCCGCATTTTTGAGCGGAACAGTATCAAGGCCATGTGAGAACAGCCATGAATGTAATATCGTGAGAGCACGTGACATGATCTGCCGACACATATTTATATCAGAATGGGAACAATATAGGAGTATATCATCAGCATATTGTATTAGGCGGACATGAGGAAGTAAAAGCCGCTCAATCTCACTAGTATAAATAAGGTATAAGATTCCACTCAAAATATCACCCTGCGGCAAACCAGAAGACGAATACCTGTAATTTAACCCAGTAGGAAAGGTGGAAAGTGTGATATGCCTTCTTCGGAGAAATGCCGAGATGATTTTAATAAAGCTGATCGGAAATTGTTGTTGTTGTAGTGTTTGCAGTAAAAGGACGGTATTCACATTATCATAAGCCCCTTTAATATCCAAAAAGACTGCTAATGTTGAGTGTTTACGGCAAAATGACAAAATTACCTCAAGAAGAAAAATATTCAAGGCGTCAGTAGTAGATTTCCGTTTAGCAAAGGCGTATTGAGTTTTTGGAAACAGATCATAATATTCTAAAGTCCATACTAAGCGTGTCAACAGAATACATTGGAATGTCTTCCTAATACAAAAGGAAGGAAGCTTGTAGTTTAACGTGCCCGTTAATCTAGCGATCATAAGCCACGGGACCTCCGTTTTACGTGGAATCCGAACCACAGGACATGGCATTTCACATCGAAAATCTCACATGCATTGACCGGGAATCGAACCCGGTCCGCCTTGGTGAGAGGCATCTTCCTAATACAGGACCCAATATGTGTACCACGATAACTTCCTGCTAAATCCGGATTTTTCCCTGGTTTTAAAATAGGAACTACTAAAAACTCATTCCAATCCTCGGGAACATTGCCGGAGGCTAAGACGGAATTAAAAACATCTATTAGAACTTGTTGTGCATTATTGGGGAGACTCTTAATGACGTGGTATGAGATATAGTCTGGTCCAGGTGTAGTAGATTTTTTTTTGTGATAAGGCTGATTGAAATTCGGAAACAGTAACCGGATTCAAAAGACAAGAAAACATAAGGTTGTGTTCCAGGGATGGAAAGATAATTTCTTGTTCTACAAATTCAGGAGTCATCGTGCGATAAAATTCTACTGACTGATCATAATTCAAACGATGCAGACTTGGACCTAAGTGGCGGCGCGATAAGGTTTTTAACACAGTCCATATTTGAGTAATGGGGGTCTGGTGATGTATATGAGAGACGTATTCTCTCCAAGCTGATCTTCTTTTATCATTAAAAGATTATTGGCATTTTGCAACAAACTGTTTATAGTGGCGATAAGTATACGGAGTATTGTACGTTCTAAAAAGTCGTAATAAATGTTTGCGTCTCATCACCATTCTCGTACATTCCTCGTCCCACCAGGATAGTAAGGACCTTCTCTTTCCAGAGGTGCGTGAATTGGTAATTAGCGGATGATAGGAGTCAAAATAGCGAACAATGTAAGTAAGTAGCAAATTATAGGAGGAACGAATCGGGGGAGCCGTATGACAATAGTGCTGTTGGATATAGGTGAAAAATTGAGCTGAATCAAAACTTTTGAAACTCCTAGTAAAAACCGGAGTATGCAAGGTATTACTAGGACGAGGAGCCGAATCAAAGGTCATCAAGATCGGATAGTGGTCACTTTGATGTAAATCAGGGGTTGTGTGCCATATAATTCGGTGGGCCAGAGAAAGGGAAACAAACGTTAGGTCAACAGCACTGGGGGCCTGAGCAGGAGGAGAAATACGAGTGGGTGAACCATCATTTAAAATCTGGAGATGAAACTGCTGAGCAGTAGTCATGATATTCCTACCCTTGGGTGTTGTGCGGACACAACCCCAGTCGGTATGATGGCCATTGAAATCCCCACTAATAATGTGGGAGGTAAAGGAATTACAATAGGAAAAAAAGGAATACCATTGTCGGAAATTACCTTTGACAGCCGGAGGAATATAAAAATTAGTGATATGTAGGGAGGCAACAGTTATAGTTAGCACATAGGTTCTGGGGAGAGGAAAAAGAAAAGGGGTAACTTGGTACGAAAGTCTTTCATGGATTAATGTTAGGACCCCACCACATTGCGGACCATCTTGGCGCTCAATATTATATCGTGGAACGTGAAAAGATACATTTGGGGATAGCCATGTTTCCTGGATGAGAATGATATCAGGGGTGTACTCTTAGATTATAAGTAATAATTCATGTCTCTTGTTTTGAATGCTACGAGCATTCCATTGAATAATTTTCATGTTGAAGTAACAGAATTACCAACTTCTCTTTACTAGAAGACGGTCGTTTTTCAGCAGGAAGGGATAAGAGTAAATGGGCCCTTTGGACATTGGAACCCAATAGTTCCATCAAATGCAAGACATCCTCTGTAATATCTTGAGGCACACCCTTGGCGGGAGGCATTGGAAGTGAGGGAGTGGGGGCTGGCCCCACCTGGGACGGTTGCAAGGAAGCAGAAGGGGGCACATAGCCTGAGGCTTTGTCCCCATGGATAATGGACAAATATGCATGTCGGTCATACTCCAACGGGGAAATGACCTTAGGGGGGCTCGTGACGATCTTAGTAAACTTGCGTTTCTTCTTTACAGAATTCGGTGTAAGAGAAGCTTTCTGTGTAAGGGGGGGAATTGCTGCGGGACTGAAAGGGGTTGAAACGGATGTCCTGATAGGGAATGGAGAATTTCTTGATACGTTTTATTTTCAGTGCACATCCTAGTTTTAATGTCAATTTGTTTTGCGTGGAACTCACACTTCGGTGAGCCACTCATATGATTTTGTTCTGGAGCTTCCTATATCACACACAATAAAAATGGACTAGCGTTGAAATGGTGCCATGTTCTCTGATATTCTAATCTACAACTAACTACAAAAAGAACCAACAACTACGAACGAAGATTTCTCTCTCTACCTTACGATGACATCTTGTAGAAATAGTGTGGTGAAAATTACTGACGACACCAGTAATTCCACACTCGATAATCTTCATCCTCTTCCTCCGGAAAACTGCCTCATCACGACTCGAACCCTGATCTCCGATCGCTAATCTCCCTGGCTGGTTACGAACGCGGACCTCACCTCGATCAGCAACGCTGCACGAACCTCCAAGTCTCGAAGTGCGATGAACTACTTCAGTTCGGGTTTGATAGTATCCAGCCATGACGCGACAATCAAGTTCCATCGCGGAAAGTTGGACTGTAGCTACGCGATAGTTACACCACATCTTAAAATTTTATGATTAATATCGGTTGCCTGATATTCTAGACTGACAATGTAACATCACGTTCCCTGCGCATAACTTGGCTTAGTTCATGATCACAAATGCGTTAAACACAATGTTAATTATTCCCCTTAACGCTTGCATATCGAACATCTCGACAAAATGTTTATCATTGAGCAGAGACTTGCTATAATTGTGTGCCACTGTCCTTCTAATGTGCCTGAGCAAACATACAACGGGCCATCCCCTGCAGTCGTCACTATTGTTCTCACTGCCGAGCGCTTGCAATGCTGACACGCACAGTGTGAAACGTGCTTAAATAATGTGAATGCTTTCAACAAAGAAAACTATATTATTCTTTCAAATATCTTCCTGAGACTTTTACGAAATATACACACGATGTTTCTCTTTAGTTTAGTGGAACTCTCGATACTGGTTTCACACGAGAACTGATAGTATAACGACTTTCCGTTTCCCACATCTTCAGTGGACTTCTCATGTTATATTTTGACCGACGGAACCGAACTCCTCGCCGTCAAACTTTGTTCGCGTGAGACCCCTATCTTACACACGCTGGTTTCGAGACCCCAAGTATCGCAGGTCCAATCTCTACCACTGCTGGTACGCAAAGACCTCGATTTGATGCGCGTCACCACGCTCGTCAAAACCAATCGAATGGCGCCCCATGAGGAATGAGCGGTAAATCATTCATTACTTATATCTTTCTACAGGAATCTCATACTTCCTTCCCTGAGTGACTAACATAGTTCCTTTTAATTTATATCCTTTCTCAATAGTTTTAAAAGTGCAGATACTCTCTTCTTTAATAAATGGCAGTATATATTATCGATGAAGCTTCTCGTTAGGCGCGCTCATCTTCTCCTTCCCTCCGTGTTTCGAGAAATTGGATTAGCCAATCAACGAATTTCTCTTCCAACTCTGCACGTTGCTATGAGCGGCCAAGTGAGAATACAACACAGAATTGCCTAACAGCGGCTTCGATCGCCATTTTGCTGTCGTCAAACACAATCTGAAGCTTACCCTCATAATATAATTTTAAAAATATCGTATTTCCTCCAAAAATACTGCAATCTTCTCCAAATTTCACCAAAACATCCATCCTGAATCATTTAGAATTCGAGTTCAGTACCTCATGCGTCATTCCTCCTTCCGTTCACCTCACCTCTTAGCCTCCGCCGACCGAAGTCCCTCGTGCGCGCTCTCACTCACCTGCCAGTTTTTAACAGAGCAAGCAAGCTCTTCTAAGATCTCTCTCTGAGGCAAGTGGTTATGCCCGACATCTTGTTCAAGTTGTGCTTCTAGCACTCTGCGGCTCTGCAATTCAACATGAAAAGCTGAGTATTTTATAACTCTTTTATTACGGCTTGATGCTGTTTTAATCCTTCTCATTGTATTTTATTCATCAGGCAAGTTACCAATTTTAGAAGAAACTCATTTTACTGATAATGCCGCATTAACTTGTCTTGATCCTACTGCTAAATTTTATAAACTATGTTCGGGCCAACGTGGGAATTATTCCAACTACGTTCACATAAACAAATTAAGTTTCATGGGATCTTCACATAAACTCTGCTAGCCCATTCGAATTTGGCATCGAGGGAATCTAACTTGTGTCAACTGTAATTACATAGCCTAGCCACTATGAAATATGAACTAAACTACAACAGACTAGAACACTCCATGCAACAGGATCTAGCAACATCTCCTTCGGTTTGAATTTTGTGGCGGCATGAATAACCAACAAAATTGCTACCTCAGCTTACAGTAAACCTCTTTAAAAGCCAGTGGTGGCTCGCAGATGAAATATCAGGTGAAAAGCCATACTCTATTTCCAGCAAACACACCTTGAATTTTCTTTTAATAATTTTGAGGTTCTAAGGGCTTTTCAGATATCAGTATCTTCAATAATTCCTTAAAGTTCCCACGGTTTAAAGAGGTCTCTAGAAGAGAGTTCCTGTAAACTTATAGAACAACTCTAATCACAAGCCTCAGAAACTGTCTATTTAAAGTCACATTCACATTACATTTAAGTGCACATAGTCTTGGATTTTCCTCAAAGTGTCAGATATCGTTCTTGTGTTTCCTTCGAATGTCCTAAGTGGTAACTGGTACTTTAAATTTTGCTCACTGTCTTTATGTTTTTTCAACCCGCGCGTAATGTTTTGGACATCACCATAACCGTATTTATTCCAGACACCACATTTGTTACTGTAAAGTAAGCAAGGCCAACAGAACAGTTCTCTTTTAAGAATATAACTACTGCACAACTATGTGAACTGTTCGAACCAAGATACCTTACGATGAAGGCTATATGACTTACCGTTTTGTTTCTTTGGTGCACAGTCCTATTAATTCCTTTGGCCACCCTCAAATTAATAAATCCCTTTTGTCTTCATCTTTCCACCTACTGAAGGGAATTTCTAATAAAATTACTACCGTGTCTTTCACTGGAAACATTATACACTAAAATCCCATCAACTTTCATTAACAACAGGGCATGTAACGTTATAAATAAATACTCTTTATTGGGAAAATAAATAAAAGCTTCATCATAAAAGAAAAGGAAGCCTGTCGCAATGTAAACTTTCATCAACTGAACTTGACGTATTACCTTGCAGACACAGCAACATCTTCACCCGTCTGTCTAACGGCAGGTAATGACGTCACAACTAACGTCAGGTTACCATGGCAACGAGATGAAGTGGCTGACATAAACATAAACTTCGTCTCCTGCAGATTTCCCTCCAAGTTACGGCAGTACAATCTAGCGACAGGGAGTACAACTGACACAAGGGCGTCATGCAGCCTCGCTTGCGTACTGCACCCGTATAAATCAAGGAGCCTTTTGCTGGTAATCCGAAGATGGTCAGAATCGTAGAATCTTGAAAGTTCCCGGCTAGAAAAACCATCAAAGACCTACCAGCAAGCACTCCATGACCTCACACAGCTGCAATGACCATGATATGGTAAAAATAACTGGGCGGTAATGTGAGAATCTTACCTATCCTCGGGGAGTATAAGGGTAAAAGGAAGCCTTACCTGATCTGCGGAACCATAACATAATCTCTCCACTATAATTAAAATAAGTCACGCAACACCACGATGTATAAAAAGAATGAAATAAATTTATTAATAAAATCCTTATCCTAAAATAATAACAATGAAAAATGAGGCTCGTTATCCTCCCTAAATAACTAATATTTAAGTCCATATAACTTCATAACATACAATAAGATACATATATACAGCTTAGATAGTTACTGAACTTCCAAAAATCTAAATACAAATGTTATTTGATCTTACGAGTTCTAACACTGGAGCTAAGATTGCGTGTTTCATTCACGTGCGACTGTTTCAACTCAGCCGAGTCCCGTTCGACTAGAACACCTGTGACTCGGTTACATAATGCGTCGCTCCTGGTATGCGACCCTCGCCTTTTAGCCTGCTTGAACTCACGCAGTTGGGCGTGTTCCCTCTAATTCAACACGTAAATCTGCTAACTTTCTGTCACACTGACAATATTGTCTTCACTCTGTTACAATCTTTAAAATTTCTTCATAAATGTGAAGTATTACAATCTTACACACAAAATATAACGTTTAAATACACTCACATACTTACACGTCATTTGCACCTAACGGAACCTTGCACTCTCTCATTCTATTCCACACAAACTGTACATACACGACTATCGTTGCATTCTCAAATGCTGCAAAACAATTTAAATACCCTCTAAATGTTTATAATATTTACAACAAAGTTAAATAGTTATTAAAGAAATGTTTATAATATTTACAACAAACTATCACGTAAAGTTTAATTGTTTAAAACAATTACTAAAACTTGTGATTATTAATATTAACAAATATTAATGTTTAAGTTTACTATTTACAATAGTATTACTCCTTCTACTACAGTATCTCAGTTTAATAAACTATCTCAGTTTAAAATACTATCTCAGTTTAGAATACAATCTCATTTTAGAATACTATCTCATTTTAGAATACTAAGCCTTTGTCTATCTTAGGATTAAATGTCTATGTCAAGTCTACAATGACCAATCAATGAAGATAAGGCATCTGATTATTATAGTTCCGGTTTAATAGAAGTTAATGAAGGTTAGTAATCAAAGGTTATACTTCATTTCACAAATACCGTTCCATCCTACTCCCTACTGCCAATCCCCTCAATGTCGGAGTCTTACTCACTCATCTGAGTAATAATTAACTTCATTACACGAATAACAATGTCTCAAATCTCAACACAACAGTACCATAATTCAGTAGATGTCAATACGGAATACACCCTCGTATTGCTTCATATAATATTTCCACGCAGAATCCTGTACTTAAACCTTGACACAACGTCGTATACGGCATTACCTTTCCTCATATATCTTTAACAAACTCAAACAACTTAGTGACAATGGTCTATTTGAACCTCAGCATAATATTTGCATTTACTCAACCTTACTGTTCCTCAAACATGTTGTCTATACACCTGCATTACATTGTAAACAAAAATATCTACATATATTATGTAGTACTCATTCTCACGACAACTGAAGTTGCTTACGGAAAGACCTTTCGAAGGTTTACTAGGTATAGATACTCTGTCATAAAAACCTCTGTTACTAAACATGAAATAAAATTACATTATAGTGTCTCTCCATACTGATATTCTTCAAACTACACTGTTGTAAAATTACGTTCACAAAATACGTAACGTTACAAACTGTGTTTTAATAACAACAAATGTTATTGAAGTACCGAAATAAATTCAATTGCGACTGGAAAAAGGATTTCCCTATAATTTCCTAATAGTCAAATGAAATCAAATCTTCTAAGAAGATCTCTCTTAATAAAGTTACATTTTACAGAAAGTTCAAAGATTTCTTTCAAGTAAAATGGTTAGTCAAATCATGAAATACATTCCTCGTAGGAATATGGTTGCATACATAAATGCTCGTTGCCTAGTCATGACGAATATTTCTTGCCAGATCGTCGTATCTAATATTTAAATAATATATCACACGCATATTTCTTCTCCTACTAATATTGCTTCTTACAATAAAGATGCCCAATTCATGTATTCCAAAATGAATTTAAATGGGCATTCAAGACTCAAAAACTGTCTGAAATTCAATTAAATCAAAATCGAAGACGTGGTAAAATAAATTAAGAAAATCGTAAATTATTAAAATAATAATAAATAAATGGGAGATTGGAATGCTGTGGTAGGAAAAGGGAGAGAAGGGAAGATAGTAGGAGATTTCGGATTAGGTGAAAGGAATGATCGAGGAAGCAGGCTGGTAGAATTCTGCACCGAGCATGAATTGGTCATAGCTAACACCTTATTCAATAACCACAATAGAAGAATATACACATGGATGAGACCAGGAGATACAGGGCGTTACCAAATCGACTTCATTATGGTCAAGCAGAGGTTTCGAAACCAGATTTTGGATTGTAAAACATATCCTGGTGCTGACATAAACTCTGATCACAATCTGGTTGTAATGAAATGCACATTAAAGTTGAAGAAACTGAAGAAAAGTCAAAAGCCAAAAAGGTGGGCAATAGACAGACTGAAAGAGAAGGATGTAAACGAAAGATTCAAGAAGAGTATAAAGGAAGGACTAATGAAAAACCCTAAACAAACTTCAATTGCAGACGAATGGGCACTTTTGAAGAATGAAATAACAAAATCCGCAGAAGAAAACATTGGTAGGAAAGAAAGAATAGGTAGAAAACCGTGGATCACTCAGGATATACTAGAATTGATGGATGAAAGGCGGAAACACAAGAATCTAAGAGATGAAAAGGGGAAAGCAGAATACAGACGTCTGAGAAATGAGGTTAACAAGAAGTGCAAGGAAGCGAAAGAAGAATGGTTGAAAGAGAAATGTGCAGGTATAGAAAATTGTCTGAAATTAGGAAAAGTAGACACAGCTTATCGAAGGATTAAGAATACTTTTGGGGAAAAGAAGACTAAGTGCTGTAATATTAAGGACACAAATGGAAAGCCTCTAACAGATAGGGAAGAAAAGGTTGACAGATGGAAAGCTTACATAGAGAGTTTGTATAAGGGAAAGGAGATTGAGAATCATGTAATGGAAAGGGAGGAGGAAATTGATGAGGATGCGAAAGGAGATTTAATATTGAGATCAGAATTTGATAGAGCTTTGGAAGACTTAAGCAGGAACAAAGCACCAGGCATAGATGATATACCGATTGAGTTGCTACGCTGCATAGGAGATGAAGGTCTGATCAGGTTATTTCACTTGGTGTGTAGGATTTATGAGACAGGTGAGGTACCCCCTGATTTCAAGAAGAATGTAATCATCCCTATACCAAAGAAAGTGGGAGCTGACAGATGTGAAGATTACCGTACAATCAGCTTGATTACTCATGCTTCAAAGATCCTGTCTAGAATAATTTACAAGAGGATTGAAAGCCAGATAGAAACAAAGTTGGGTGAAGACCAGTTTGGTTTCAGGAGAAATGTAGGAACAAGGGAAGCTGTACTAAGTCTTAGGCTGATTTTAGAAGGTAGAATAAGGAAAGATAAGAGAACGTTCATGGCTTTTGTAGACTTAGAAAAGGCTTTTGATAACGTTGATTGGACTAAATTGTTTGACATTTTGAAATCAATTGGAATAAAGTACACGGATAGGAGGGTGATATACAATCTGTACAGAAACCAGACAGCAGTCATTCGAGTTGAAGGACATGAGAGAGAAGCTGGTATTCAGAAAGGTGTAAGGCAAGGCTGCAACTTATCACCCATACTTTTCAATCTTTACATTGAGCAAGCAATGAAGGAAATTAGGGAAAAATTTAAAGTGGGGGTGAAGATTCAAGGAGAAATAATTTCAACTCTGAGATTTGCTGATGACATAGTCATCTTGGCCGACAAGCCTGAGGATTTGAATGAGTTTTTGAATGGTATGGACTCCGTCTTACAGAAAGAATTCATGATGAAAATTAATAAATGTAAAACAAAAATACTGGAATGCAGCCGAAATAAATCAGAAACCTCTATGGAGATCAAATTGGCTGGTGAAAAGCTGAAGGAAGTAGGAGACTTCTGTTACTTAGGAAGCAGAATAACCAGTGATGGACGAAGCAAAGAGGATATTAAAAGTAGGTTGGCTCAGGCAAAGAAAGCATTTCTACAAAAAATGAATCTGCTGACATCGAATATAGATTTAGGTATTAGGAAGTCATTTTTGAAAGCCTTTGTCTGGAGCGTGGCGCTCTATGGAAGTGAAACTTGGACTATTGGTGCAGCAGAAAAGAGGAGAATTGAAGCATTTGAAATGTGGTGTTACAGGAGAATGATGAAGATCAGATGGGTAGATAGGGTTACAAACAAAGAGGTATTAAGACGAGTGGGAGAGGAGAGATGTTTCTGGCGACTGCTAATGAAGAGAAGAGATAGGTTGGTAGGACACATACTAAGACACCCAGGAATAGCAAGCTTAGTTATGGAAGGAAGGGTCGAGGACAAAAACTATAGGGGTAGACCAAGGTTAGATTATGTTAAACAGATTGCCTCCGATGTAGGGTGTCGGAGCTATGTAGAGATGAAACGATTAGCTCAGGACAGGGAGGCATGGAGCGCTGCATCAAACCAGTCAAAAGACTGAAGACTCAAACAACAACAAACACAACAATTAAATAAATTTCCAAAAATATTGAATCATGTCAGTTTAGAAAATGCATTGTTTAAATTTCATGTACAGATTAATAAAGATCATCATCTCACATGATATTGAAGTTTAAATTCAATAATGTCGAAGTGAACTACATCAAAAACATGGAGAAATGTTCCTCATAAATGTCATCAAGTTACTAAACTACATAATGAAAACTGGTCGATTTCTACCTTGTGAAGACTTCTCGGAGATTATGTCTGGCATTTAGAAAATACCCTGGTGTTAGATGTTCCACTTAAGAAAGGCTAGGATGCAGGTCTACCCCCAACGATGAATCAGCTACCACGGGTAGGATTGGATTCCTCCCCGGATAGATTCCACACGTCCATCGGGCTCCGAACTGCGGACATTCCTCTCGTTCTGGAAACCAAATTTCATGCAGTTGCTGGGACACCCTAGCACCTTCCTTCTTCACGTGATGATACCTCCGTCGTCGACTCATTTCAAAAGACCATGTCATGTTCGAGCAATATTGACGATCGATCTCCATTGTTGGAAATAAAGGTCGAAAACTGGAGATCTGATCGTAATTGTAGATGAAATGTTCATATAGTTGTTCTATGAATTCAATATAATGCTCGTAGTTATGTAGTACTAGTACATGAATATACATTAATGAACAAGTTCTTGAAGTACATAATGCATTCAAAGTATTCGACATCGTAGACAAACAAGATGTCGTACATGGTTTGAAGTTGGCGTTGCTCTAAGTTGTCAACTCATATCTTTGTCATGATATATCCCAATCGCATCTAAGTTTACTCCATAATAGAAGTCATCTCTAAAACGTTAAATGTTTTCTCTTCAATCTTCAAAATCGTTTCAAATAACAATGGACTTTATTGTTCATAAAGCACTTAATACTGTTTATTAACTCACGTTCCCTTGAAGTAGTAATGTATAGCAACATTCACTTCTGTCTTGCTATGCGAAAGTGTTCTTCTGCTCGAAAAGAAACTCTTTTCCACTGCAGGAATATAACTGTTCGTAACTCGCCTTATATCGAAAACTGCCACGTAAACATTATGTCAAATGTTTGTACATACTCGTAAGTATATGTTGTATCAGTTTATACTGTATTAATATGGAAGAATAACTCACTAAGCCTTAAACTGTATTTCGGCTGACTTCTTACAACTTGCACTAGATTCATGTTAACGAGCAATACATGAATTCAACCAGTAACGGCCCTGCAATCGACGGTCAACTTTCCTCGCACTCAATATCGGGTTGCCAGGTCAGAAGCTTACCCTGGACCTACGTCCGTACTCAATGAATTCTGGAGTCAAAAGACCCCTCTTCTTCGCTCGGAAACTCCCAGCACAAAGCCGGCCCGCGCCATTTTGACTTCGTGGCAAAACTCCGCTCGTACTTGTTTCAATACATATTACAGTGTACTGTGGACCTCCAGCGACTTTTAAAGTGTCTTCTAATTATTTTATACAGTATTCCATTTCACAAAAACACTTTCTTGGGCCTAAAAGTAATTATGTAATGATGTGAACGAGGCGTTTAGTAATTTTCGCTTCCATTAGACCTCTCCTCATTGGCTGTCTGCTTATATCCAATGGCATAATTTATAACAAATAATGTTTCATTTTTGCGGCAAAACGTCGTGGCTACGCGACTTTTGACCATGTCTTGCGCTAAATTTTACTATGGGCTTGTAAAAATATTATCATTTTGGTCAGAAATAATTCAAAATCAGGGCTCATTCGCCCTTTAGCTCAGGTTCAAAAACAGATCTCATAATGTTTTTAACCACTTCGAATCAGGACCATAGATATGTCACTGAACTCGATTTTTGAATTATTTTTTAGCATTCTTTCACAAAATACATTTTTAAGTTCTTTGCATTGAAATTTCCAAGATTTACATCATTTTCATCATCATAAAGTTCACAACAATTATTCCCAAACGAATTATCAATGCGAAACTGCCCAATATAAACTGAACTAAATTTTGGGTACATCTTCATTGCTACATCTGCCTTGGATGGCTTGCGTGAAAGAACTAAGTCTCCTATCTCCAACGGAGCGCTAAACCTTTTTCCTTTCACTCGTTTCAAGCGCTTCTCGGCTGCTCTCTGTAAATTCTCCTTGTTTCGGTCAATCCTAGCTTGCCTTCCTATTTCGGGATCTCTAGGTATGAAATTCAATACATTATCCCATGGTCTCTCAGGATTTCTTCCTAGGTGAAGCAACATCGGTACATCGGCAATGCTTTCATGTATGGTAGAGTTTAAACATTCCTCTATTATAGGCACATATTTGGCCCAACTCTGGTGGTCATTAGGGCAGAATATCCGACAGAATTTCGAAAATTACTCCATTACGCGTTCACTAGAATTGGACTCCGGGTATCTCACAGATGAAAATGTGTGTTTGACGCCCAATCTTTCCATTTCCTGTTCAAAATCTGCGGATGTAAACTGAGTTCCGTGATCGGAGAGTAAGTACTCCGGTTTTCCTGCCTTAGGAAATACAGCATGTTCAAGTCTACTCACAACCTGCATTGTAGTAGCGTTTTGCATGGGGTTCATTGTGACAAACTTAGTGAATACATCAATGGTCACTAATAAATATTGGTTACCCAGATAAGCCTTCGGTCATGGAACAAAAATATCACACGCCATAGGTTCAAGTGGTTTAGAGGGTATAATAGCTTTGGGGTTTCCCTTCCTCAATTCTGATGCAAATTTCACCCGCTGTCATTGATCACATGACCTCACAATCTCAGCTATGGAAGTTCTCATGTTGGTCCAAACGAATCTCTCTTTGATAGTACTGAGAGTCTTGTCTAGACCTCCATGTCCAATAGAATGGTGAGTTAGCCAAACTAACTTAGTGATTAGACTAGGTGGTACAACAATGCGTATCTTAGTTCGCTCAGCGTCAGCGTACTTGCATACTATGTCTCCCCTAAGCGCATAATGATGCGAGCGTCCCTGAGTAGCTGCATAATCGGGATCTGCTATGTCCATTAACCCTTTCAAAAACCTGTACATTTTCCTTATTGGAGCGTACCTGTTACTGTCTGTGTTCTTTTCGTGGTTGATAAGCGTAGTTTGTTTGCACGCGTTTTTAGCGTTAATGTATAGCACTTTTAATGTCTGGTGTATCCGTAGGTAAAATGTGGTCAACAGAAAAAGTAAAAATACACCGTCTTTCATTGCCGATTAATCCGTTCCTTTTTCCATTTGAATAAATTGAACACAGACTGGCCGAGTGGCGCAGCGGTAACTTTCTCACCTGCTTTTACCAAGGTAGCAGGATCCAATCCTGGCGCAGTCAGGTTACTTAGGCCTAAATGCGAGGGAGCCGTGCCAGTAGATTTACTGGCACGTTACAGATCCCATTCGGGGCAACATTCTGGCAGCCCGGCGTCTCTAAAAGCTTCAGTAATTATAAGGGACGACTGTTACCCATAAACTTCGTAAGAACAAACAACATCAAAATATTCGGCGCATCCATTTTTCATGTTTACAAATAACCCGTCAAAGAAACGTCGGGTGACAATGGTAACAGTGCAGGAGACACGAACCCAGGGGGGAAAAACTTCTGAAATTTGCAATAAATATCTTTTCAAATGATTCAAAATTGATCTGGGAATGATATAGTTCACTCCTCAGCTGTCTATAACCCACCCGCCATCCCAAATTATAACATGACTTATGACTTAGCTGTGTCTGCCATTATCGGCGTTACAACAGTACAGTATTGCCAACCCCACGCATATGGTACTAATTGTATATGTGGTTTTTCGTCCAGTACCAGATCAATGTTCTTTTGGTCAATCATGCCCTGCTAGCTCCCCACACCTACCCCCACTGGAAAGGGGTGATTGAATAGCACCCCAACTGGGAAATAGAGGATTAGGTTTCGGGCACACACTGGAATTTAAATAGAGCGACGAGGAAGAGACCAAACATTGATAACTAAGGTTTAATACATTTATTTGATTTTTGAATCAATAACAAATATTTTCATTTTGAATAATAATTAAAGGAAGGTAATTAAAAATGCAATGTTTCTCCAGGAAACTCAGAATAAAATAGGAATTACAATAAAAATGCAGAAAAAGGCCTTATAAAAGGCGATTAAAAAGTATTTTCAAGAAAAATATCCCAAAACCCAGCAAGAAGCAAGAAAAGGCTTAGCCTTGAAGAATGTGTTGACCAAGTGAATGAAGTTCGCGTTACCAATGATTTGATACTTTTATACTTAGTATTTGGCCCGCAGGGAGCGGGTCGTAATCCAAACAAAGGCTTCCTCTAAGATGTCTCGGCATGCCTTCCGAGAAAGATAGATGGTGACTCCTTTGGCGAGGTGTACCCCGCAGGAAAAGACCTCTTGTAATGATCTGTTTGGCGGATTACAAGCAGTTATAGTTTCTCATCGCCGTGTTGTAGTGGGCTAGCGGGCTGACTGAGTTGCTGAGATGAAGGTCGTTGACTCATGCCTCGCCTAGCATGACAGAGTCCGAGCGATGAAGCATGCCACTTGGCAAGGTTTCAGCCACACGATGTTTACTAACAGGGCCTTCCCAAGAAGGGCCTTGTTGCGGGCAGGCAGGCAGCCAGCCGTGGTCAGACTGGTTCAGGCAGGCAGATGTAGACAGGCCGCAGGACGGCGAGGCGGAGAATATATAGTGGAAATGACGACAGCAGCCGAACATTCCAGAATGAAGGAGGGGTGTCAAACAGCCAATCAACGCACAGCCCCATGCACGTTGCGAGGGTTGCCGCTGAGGTGAGCACAGTACCTCATGAAAAAGTGTGACAGTATGGTGCGTCTAGAAAGACACTTCAGAAAAAAGGTGAGTTGACAAGAATATTAAAGAACAACAATTCAAATGAAACATAAGTTAAATAAATAATCAGAACACCGCGTTCATACTGCAATTATAACGAAAAAAAAATCATGGAGCAGAATAATTGAACGTGTGTTTCAAACCGTGCGGGAAACATAGCCTACAAAAAAACATTCGCAAAAGCGAACATGCTGGGAGGGGCGAGAAAAAATTGCAGTAAGAAAGCGCAGAAGTTAGGCCTCGCGTGGCAAAGGAGCAATCATAGTGATTGGCCTGAGAAAATGGCCAGCAGAAGTCTGCAGTTTTACCACGCGAATCCTACCATCTCTGCCAGGAAAGCACTCAACAACCCTACCCAAATTCCAGACAAGAGGGGGACTAGGGTCTTTCAAAAGTACCAAGTCCCCAATCTGAAGGTTAGAGCAGGAAACACGCCATTTACCACGCTGCTGAAGCAAACCGAGGTATTCCAACCTCCAGCGGCGCCAAAAATTGTTGCGCAAACTTTCAATTTTGCGCCAAGAAATGGCTAAAGAAGATTGAGAAGTAGAATATAACAAAGGGGGAGAGGCAGTCAAAGGACCACCGATAAGAAAATGGCCTGGCGTTAATGGCAGAAGATCTGAAGGATCATTAGATAAGGGTGATAAAGGACGAGAATTAATTATGCCCTCAATAAAAATGATTAAGGAATTAAACTCTTTATGAGAAAGGGGGGTGTGGCCACAAACACGTCTAAGGTGCTTCTTGGTGAGTTTCACACAAGACTCCCACCGCCCACCTTGATGAGGTGCATAAGGGGGGATGAAGTGCCACTTGAAATTTCTCTGGTGAGCATAATCAGTAATCCTTTCCAGCGCTGAATTTTGAGTAAGAGCTCTCTTAATTTGCTCAGAAGCTCCGATAAAATTTTTAGCATTGTCTGAGAATACTTCTGAAGGAAGACCTCTGCGAGCAGAAAATCTGGCAAAAGCTGCCAAAAAGTAAGCAGTAGAGGCGTTGGTAACTAGTTCTAAGTGAACTGCTCCGGTGACCATACATACAAACAGCGAAATATAGAGTTTTCCAGAAATACATTTTTTGGCCTCAGGAGAATTTCTTCTGTAAACAAAAGGCCCGGAATAATCCACCCCCGTAAAGGTAAAGGGTCTAGCAGGCGCGGATCTAAAGTTGGGAAGATCACCCATGAGCTGAGCGGTAACTTTAGGGTTGGATTTAAAACATGGAATGCACTTCCGGATAACAGAGGTAACTTCATGGACTCCGTTTATGGGCCAATACCTTTCACGAATGATAGAAAGTAATGTACGAGTTCCAGCATGAAGATGCTGGTAATGATACTGACGAATGATTAAGGAAGTGACATGATGCTTTGAGGGAAGAATAATTGGATGTTTTTTATCCTCAGAAAGATCAGCCAAAGATAAACGTCCTCCTACTCTTAATAAACCATCAGTATCCAAAAAGGGGGCGAGTGAGGAAAGCCTACTCGATTTCTTAAGGGATTGACCTTGGGACAACACCTGGCATTCTTCAGAGAATATTTCTTGTTGAGTAAGCCATAAGATTTTTGTAGTGGCTAAACCTAATTCAGAAAGGGTTAAATATGGCTTAGGAAAAAGAGGTTGTTCTACCACAAAATATTTCCATCGAAGGAGATAAGCCATAACCCTCACCAATTTATGGAAAGAGGAATATCGCTGCAAGAGAAGGGGAGAGTCGGAAACGAGAAGAGAAGATCCAGTAATCTTACCAGAATCCGGCAAGTCTGATAACTCCGGAAGAGGAAAATTTGGCCAAGCGGAAGGTTCTTGCAGAAGCCAACGGGGACCGTGCCAGTATAATGTCAGGTTAGCCAACATAAGAGGGGAACATCCCCGAGAAATGACATCTGCAGGGTTCTCCTTGCCAGATACATGATGCCATTGTTCAAGGTTAGACAATTGTTGAATTTTGGACACTCTATTAGCTACAAACTCCTGCCAATGCGAGGGAGGTTTGGCAATCCATGCCAACGTGATGGCTGAGTCACTCCAAAAGTAAGTTTTAATAAATCGGATTTTCAAAGATTGACGGATTTTGACCGATAATTCAACCGCCAGAAGAGCAGCACAAAGTTCCAGTCGTGGCAAGGATAAAGATTTAAGAGGGGCCACCTTTGACTTAGCGCAAATTAAATTGGAAAAGAAATATGACTGGACAAAATTACGGCAAACAATATACGCACAACATCCATAAGCTTTCAATGAGCTATCGGCAAAGATGTGAATTTCATATCCTCCACAGGAGGGAAAGGGAATAATCACTTGCGGGCTAATAACATTAGAAAGATCTTCCAAACTATTTCTATAAGAAATCCAATTTTTTTGCAACTCTGAAGGAACTGGTTCATCCCAACCAGTTTTCAAGGACCAAAGGTCTTGCATGAAAAGCTTTGCTGTGACGATGATTGGCGCCAAAAATTGGAGAGGATCAAATATCTTTGCAATCTCAGACAAAATTTGCCGCTTAGTTTGCGGTTTGATGTCACTGAGATTAATTTTGAAAAATAAAAAATCCTTTTGAGGACTCCAATAGATGCCTAGAGTTTTGATAGAATTACTTTCCTGAAGAAGCTCTACTGAGTCGTTATAGACTGAAGTTAATGGAAATTTAGAAAGAAATTCTTCCGAATTAGAGTTCCACTTGCACAAGGAAAATCCGCCTCCCAAAAGCAAAGCTGTCAAATCCTTAGAGACTTGCAGTGCTTCAGATACTGACTCAAATGAATGAAGAAAATCGTCAACGTAAAATGATGATTTTAACACTTCAGAAGCCTTAGGAGAATACAACGGGCCATCCTGTTCAGCAAGTAATTTCAACGTACGTATGGCTAAAAAAGCAGAAGGCTTTAGTCCATAGGTTAATGTTTTTAGCCGAAAAATCTTGACGGGTTTAGTAGGCTCGTCGCGCCAAAGAATTCTCTGAAGGTCGCGCTGTTGTTGATCGACCAAAATCTGTCTACACATCTGCTTGATATCAGATATCACTGCGATAGGGAACAAGCGAAAATTCATCAAAACAGAAGAAATGTCAGATTGAATAGGAGGGCCTGATAATAATGTGTCATTCAGAGAAGTTCCATTGGCATCCAATGCAGAGCCATTAAAGACCACTCTTATGTTTTCCATTAAAATTTCATTCTTCCAAACAGGATGATGATTGAGGTAAATGACTTCAGATGGGGTATAAGAAGCATCATCTTTCTTGGTAACAACCTCCATGTGATCGAGTGCCTCATATTCCTCCATAAATGTGGAGTATTGAGTTTTAACAACAGGGTCACGTTTAAATTTGCTTTCCACAGCATAGAGTGCTCTAAGAGCCCTAGGGTGTGTTTCAAATAAAAGAGGTGGATTATCCACTCGGGGCATTGTTACGACAAATCTACCCTCTGAATTGCGTTTGGTTGTTTCGCGAAACAGTTTTTCACACATTTCATTTTCAACTGAGGAAGGTGAAACTGAATCTATAGTTTCGATTTTCCAAAATCTTTCTAAGTTGTAATCGAGACTTGTATTGACAAAATGACATTGTGAGAAATTTTGAAACGACTTACGAGGGACCTGACCCGTTACTAACCAACCTAGCTTGGTATGATGAACAAACACTCCTGGTGATATTTTAACCTTAGAGCTAAGGAGACATTGCCAAAATACTTGGGCACTGAGAAGTATGTCTACTGGAGCGCTCGTATTAAATGTTGGATCTGCCAACTGAATGTTATGAGGAAATTGCCAATTTCTAATTTCAAAAGAAGTACTAGGGGTATTACTGCCAATAGTATCAATGGCAAGACAATTCAACTGAAATGTTGTGTTACAATTAACAGCATCTTTGATGTGAACACGAACAAAATGCAAAGATTTAACATTGCTATTGTTAATACCGGTAACCTGAATTAATGTAGGTTGCTTGGGAAGACCAAGTTTCTTAATGAGACGCTCACTTATGAAGTCATGGGTGGCGGCATTATCCAATAAGGCACGTGCTTCAAGCCATCTACCAGAGGAATCTTGAACTTTTAATAACACGGTTGATAGTAGCACCTGGGAACTACGAATAGAGCTAGAGCTCTGAGTATAAGATTGCGCATTAGCTCCTGGGGATGTATCTTTAGAACATCCAGGGGAAGGAGCCTGACGTGGCTTTTCAAACCTACGAAGCAAGGTATGATGTTGAGCCTTGCAATGGGAGCAAGTATTTTTAGATACGCAATCAGGCACCATATGCCTAGCTGACAGACAGTTGTAGCAATATCTTTTTTGAGCTATTAATTTGCGTCTTTCGTCGGTAGAAAGGGCTTTAAAGGCAACGCAGGAATATAACCTGTGAGGCGCTTTACAGAGAATACAATCTGTTGAATTATGTTGAACAGTAAAGACAGCAGATTTGTTTATTTTAGTACCGACTGGCTTCACAACATTAGATTTGTTATCTGCACTTCCTGACATATGACAGGCTACGGCTGATAAAACCTGACATCTATTATTTATAAACGTAAGCAATGAGCCATAGGTATATGAAGTGTCATTTGTTAGTTCCCTCTCCCATGCCTTTAAGGTTGATGAATCAAATTTAGAAGTAACCAAGTGAACTAAGAATAGATACCAATGCTCGACCGGTTGATTCAACCGTGCCAATGCTTTGACGTGTAGTTGGACCGTGTCACTTAAAGCTCGCAGTGTTGACAAGCTGTCAGCTCGCAATGCGGGCAGGTTAAATAAGGCTTGAATATGCCTCTGTAGGCATAATTTTTTGTTGCCATAACGGCCTTTAAGAAGCTCTAAAGCAATGTTATAGTTTTCTCCTGTTAAGGGGAGTTCTCTTATAAGTTGAAGGGGTGGTCCCTGCAAAATGGATTTTAAGTAATGAAATTTCTGAATTTCTGGAAGTGTGGCATTATCATGTACTAATGAACTGAACAATTCAAAGAATGATTGCCACATCTCTTCCTTTCCTGAAAAATGCGGAATTTCAATTTTAGGTAGCAATGGTTTGATACCATTCCCATGGTCGCTAATTCTTCCTTGAGTTTCCTCTACCTTCAACGCCAGGGTCAAAGTTCTAACTAATGCCACAGCCTGAGCGTGTGTATCAAAGTAATTACTCTCTACTTCTTCCCTATCTGATTGATGTTCTGGACTTTTGATTTCAATTTCAAGTTGCACGAGATCATATTTCTCGTACGCCTGTTCAAAAGCTTTTAAACGCTGAGATATAATATCAAGGTTTTGTTCCTCTTTCGGTAGAGTAGCTAAATATTTTTGAAAACGGGTGAGTTGACCTTTGTAGGCCGCCCGAGAGTTTAACAGTTTATCATCTATTATTACTGGCATGGCTGGAAAGTTGGAATAACTCACTTACCAAAGCTGCTTGCGGCACCAGACAGACCTGCTTTCCAGAAAGAAATCAGTTGTGTAATATGCTGGGATTGTTTCTGCTTTCCCGCAGATCTCCTGCGCTAGCCACGATATACTGAAATGTATAAGACAAATATTAGATTGCAGAAGTTTTTTTTTTTTAGAATAGAATTTGTGGTCTCAGAATGAAGGTTCTGGGTTCGATCCGGGGTTGAGGTACCATGGAAAGGGGTGATTGAATAGCACCCCAACTGGGAAATAGAGGATTAGGTTTCGGGCACACACTGGAATTTAAATAGAGCGACGAGGAAGAGACCAAACATTGATAACTAAGGTTTAATACATTTATTTGATTTTTGAATCAATAACAAATATTTTCATTTTGAATAATAATTAAAGGAAGGTAATTAAAAATGCAATGTTTCTCCAGGAAACTCAGAATAAAATAGGAATTACAATAAAAATGCAGAAAAAGGCCTTATAAAAGGCGATTAAAAAGTATTTTCAAGAAAAATATCCAAAAACCCAGCAAGAAGCAAGAAAAGGCTTAGCCTTGAAGAATGTGTTGACCAAGTGAATGAAGTTCGCGTTACCAATGATTTGATACTTTTATACTTCGTATTTGGCCCGCAGGGAGCGGGTCGTAATCCAAACAAAGGCTTCCTCTAAGATGTCTCGGCATGCCTTCCGAGAAAGATAGATGGTGACTCCTTTGGCGAAGTGTACCCCGCAGGAACAGACCTCTTGTAATGATCTGTTTGGCGGATTACAAGCAGTTATAGTTTCTCATCGCCGTGTTGTAGTGGGCTAGCGGGCTGACTGAGTTGCTGAGATGAAGGTCGTTGACTCATGCCTCGCCTAGCATGACAGAGTCCGAGCGATGAAGCATGCCACTTGGCAAGGTTTCAGCCACACGATGTTTACTAACAGGGCCTTCCTAAGAAGGGCCTTGTTGTGGGCAGGCAGGCAGCCAGCCGTGGTCAGACTGGTTCAGGCAGGCAGATGTAGACAGGCCGCAGGACGGCGAGGCGGAGAATATATAGTGGAAATGACGACAGCAGCCGAACATTCCAGAATGAAGGAGGGGTGTCAAACAGCCAATCAACGCACAGCCCCATGCACGTTGCGAGGGTTGCCGCTGAGGTGAGCACAGTACCTCATGAAAAAGTGTGACAGTATGGTGCGTCTAGAAAGACACTTCAGAAAAAAGGTGAGTTGACAAGAATAATAAAGAACAACAATTCAAATGAAACATAAGTTAAATAAATAATCAGAACACCGCGTTCATACTGCAATTATAACGAAAAAAAAATGGAGCAGAATAATTGAACGTGTGTTTCAAACCGTGCGGGAAACATAGCCTACAAAAAAAACATTCGCAAAAGCGAACACCCACAATTCTAACCTTCGTTTTGTCCAATCAAATGGTTTTTGACAATGGTTACAGCCCAACGTGTCCAGATGAATGGTTTTGACAATGGTTACAGCCTAACGCGTCCAGTGAAACTGTGAGCTTCCCGCGGTCACAGGCTGCACCTACACTCAACATTTCTAACCTTCATTTTGTCCAATCCAATAGTTACAGCCTAACGCGTCCAGATCAATGGTTACAGCCTAACACGTCCAGTGAAACTGTGAAAGTCAGGGTCCAGTCGCATGCACTAGTAATATGATAATTACGGTACGGGTCTTTTATTTTGCTGTTTAATACGAGTTAGCCAACATAACTGCAGGTTGGCCACCATAAATTATATACCGCATTGAAATAGATTTCAATACGAACTGAAACTGCTCATGTAAACGGGCAGCGTACTGAAAACAGGATCGTATTCAAATCGATTTGAGTTCGCCATGTAAACGTAGTAATTGTTATATACCACGTGTTTTAATATTATAGGAGAGAGCCCTAGACCAGTAAGAATGATTTTCTACAGAAACCAACGAACGTTTTTGAAGTTTTCTACTGCGGAATTCACATGATAATTACGGTATCTAAAGCATGCAGTAGGCCGCTAGAGGTACGGTAGCACATTTCCATCGACCCGATATCAAGTGCGGTGATAGACGATATTGAACTACCGTGCCATCGCAGGCGTGAATTATGTACAGCCGGACTTCGCATCCAGCCTAGTGAAAAGTCAACGCGACTGAGTGTCGATTCGCGTTCGTATTCCGTGAACTATTATATTCTGCGAGTGTATCTCATCGAAAGTAAAGAACATTATTAAACTGATGGAGTGTAAGCATATTCAACGAACATTTTGGAGTTGATATAATTTTTATGCCAGTGCAAGGCAACGTTCGAAGCCGGACTTGTGATATTAACACTACGATCTATAGAGAAGCGACTAGAAGGTTACTAGCAGCAAGCGAACAGTATAACATTGAATTGAAACTTGTGATTCTACAAAGGCAACGTGAGTAGACGAACATTCAGGTGATGTATATTATCAGTGAGATCTTAACACATTTGATTCTCACAATGAATGCAGTTACAAATATGGAAGAAATATTGAGTTACGAGATAATGGAAGATGTCGTTATGGAGTAAACGATCATGCGAGAGGTACACATTTAGCAGAGATTTTGGGTGACGACTATGAACATGATGCAGTAGCGGCTTTTCAGGTGGATCAGGTACAGCCCGGCTGCACTAACATTTCTCAAAACAAATGTCTATCATTTTCTGAATCCCTATATTTCCTCTTTAAAACCTACCGTATTCGTTAAAAAGAACGAAGAGTGCGCTTTATATCTTGTAATTACACAACCGGCGTAGCGCTCATACTTATTAGTAATTAAACGAGCCCCGCAGTCAATTTTCTTCATGATTGCGCCTTGCGTTGTAAGTGCAGCCCTTCCAATGCTCACAGCAATGCGGGCTGACTTGTGACGTATAACTGAACGGTTGCCATGACAACGCGCCAAACCGCCTGCCAGTATATACAGGAGTGTTTCGCTTGGTGCAGCCCGTCAAGCAACAGGAATTTTTCGCTGCCTCGCACGAGCCGTGACGATATTAACCGAATGCACCCGAATATAAAACGCGAGCTCTTCGCTCCTCGACATGGAGGAAAGAACGGAAGGAGATGCATTCGTTGCGCTGCCTAGTGCAAGCTACTAAAGCCAAACGTCCCTCCCAATTGAGGTAGCAAGAAAATGTCTGTTCCTATGCTTTTAAAGCCGTAAACCACTCCAACAGTTGTCTTGGATTTTAGTGACATAAAACTTAAATGACAAGTCAAGATTTTTTCTTAGATAGGCAGAATACACTCTATACATCACGGTACTTGGCACAAATAAGCTGCGTTCTCGTTTTAAAAGGGAATTTAAATAGAAATATGAGAGCACCTATGCAAGGCTAGTTTTGTAAGAAAGACGCGGCAAAACGTAACAATACGCTGAAATACTGATTAAATTGATTACAGATGTCTGAAGGTGCTCATTATACCAAAGAAGGAACATCTTGGGAACTATTATAATGATGCCGAACTAATCACGGTACTTACACCAAATTGATTTTTAAGTTATTTTTGGTGTTGAGGCATTCATCAGTTTTTAGGCCTAATTTCGAGCACAGCCACTTACACTCATTGTTCGTACACATTTTGATATTCGCGGATACGAACCTTAAAATTAATAAACAAATGTTAGTATCTCAGTCACGCTAAAACACAATCACGCAAAGACATATTGACTAGTATATTTTGTCGCGAGAGTTGTGGCTACTGTTCCAACAGCTGTAATAAGAAGCTTGTTGGCGGCTTCGGTGGCGTAGTTGGTAACATGCTGAGCTTCTATGCCTAAGATCGCGGGTTCAAATCCGGCGGAAGTCGTCGGATTTTCTTAAGAGCGTAAAAAAACCTCAGTATGCATTCCTTCGGAGGGGAAGTAAAGCCGGCGGTCCCATGTCATAGATTTATGGCATGTTAAAGAACCTTCCACTAATTACACCTGTGTGAAGCTAAATTGTATAGGTTAAGAATGTAAACAACGCTCTTAGGTTCCTACGTTCGTTGCCAAGAGCCGACTGCGGTGGCATCTGGTAGCTAAGTTCTGAACTAGAAGTCGTTGACGGTGGCGTTTAGCGGCAAAAGTAGGAACTACTTGAATTTACCGTCTGCAGTCCTTACTTGAATTAAAAACAGATAACACACACACTAATACAGTCATCACAATTAACACCGGTTATCAGACAGATTCTACACACTCCCAAAGTACACGGGGCTACATGACCGCGTTGTCGCAGCCCCTAAACTTAGGAACCAACCAACCAACCAAGGAGCTTGTTATAAATTTGAACGTGTGGTGTACGAAGTATTCTTTTATAGTAAAAATTGGGTTGTTAAAATGTGATTCGTTGCCGTGTGGCGCATTAATTGTGAGTGAAGTGTAAATAGAATAAGCGCTTTTGAAAAGCATACAGTAGCACAGCTAAAAGAGTGAACTCTTGGCGTTTTTATAGTTACTGTGTTTTATCATAACATAATTATAGGTGTATGTTTGGAGAGGAAGTGCGTTTGAAATTCAGTTATGTTATAAGTATAAGTACGAGTACGGTATGTAGAGTGAGAGGTCGTTCTTTAGGTATATAGTATTCAAATATTTTATTATAGTGTAAAATAATAGTGTTCCCTCCAAGGCGTGTTTTAACATGGAACCGTCCGTAGATTTAGTTTGTATTTTAGGAGAAACTCAGTTTTCTAAATGGAAGGAGGAGGATAAAAATAAATTTTATCAAGCAATCAACTCCAACCACTTTTGACATACCAGACTTCATCCTAGCTGGGTAGGTTATTGGCTGAGGAATAACCTAACCACCAAGGGAAGATGATAAAGAAAAGGAGGTGGGTTTAGAACTGGAGAGAAAGGATAGAGAAATAGGAGGAGAGTCCCACAAAAGTTATAAATTTAACTTTAAATACACTCAAAGGCGGTTGCCATTGCAAATCCGCTCTCAGATACCTAAAGTGGGTAAGGACCTGGTCGATGCTAACGGGAAACGCAGCTAGGACTTGGGCGGTTTGCAAGAGAATGGCTTTAGCGTATTCCCTCTCAAGCATACATATGCCTACTATGGGGAAGGGTGATGGTCTGGCAAGACAGAGAGTAACAGACTTATTGTATGTCTGTTCAAAGGAATTCGTTTTGAACAAGTAATTCGAAGAATGCCAATAATTTGAATCGGTTTTGATATTTCCAGTTTTCGAAGTTGTAGAGTTCTTGAAAAGCGACCAAATGCTTCCAAGAAGGATAGTGATAAAAGAATTATGCCTTTGGGAATAAATTTGGTAAATGAACCAATAATTGCATTTGGAAATGGCTAAGCTTTTATCCAGCAAGGAGCCGACTAAAAGTTTAGTCAAAGAGAAACACTTATCTTTTGGAAAACCAACCATAAGTTTTTTGGAGAGGATCTCCACAAGCAGGAAGCTGGTGTAGCGAGCTGTACTTGCCTTACTGGCCAGTTAGAATTAGCTATTAAAGCTAAAAGAAACTTTATCAAGATAACTACTAAGAGTTCTTGTTCAAATGCAACGAGTGGTGAAAACCCTATCACGAGATTTATTTGCATTAACGAGGCCATGAACCTAGGAAGAGTCAGGGAAGACAGGATATTGCCTAACCGTTGTATTAGAGAAATGATGAGTCAAAAAGGAAAGTTTGAATTTATTTAACAATGCAAAAAAAATCTAATAAATTTAACAAGTATATAGTTTCAATTTTTGTTAACAATTTGGGGTCGCAGACCTCCTAACATTTAAAGTTTGCTCCAGGCAATTAACAATTCTTTAGGTTTCAAACCTTTATATGTACTAAAATATTTGTAAGATTTAAAAAAGACAAATGAAGTAATTAAAGTTAGACATTAAATCGAGTACAAGGTGGGTACTTTCAGAAATTTCCAAGTATCTATCTTAGAAAAAGTTACAACTTCGAAAATAACAAAAAAAAGAAAGCAGGTAGAATGAAAGAGAAGTTCCTATAACTTCTTATATTTACGCTGAATTACGTTTATAATAGTTATACAAAATAGGACAGGTCACTTACTGTGAAACCTGAAGAGAAAGTCAAAAGGAAGGTTCTAGACTTCCTATGTTTAAGTAGGAATCACGAGACAAATGGGGCAAATTTCCCTTTCGTGAGGCCTAAAAATAACTCACTCATGAGTTGAAAGAATTGTATTCCCTAATTAGAAGGGAGAAACAATGTAAGTTTAAAACGTGTACTAGACACGTATTTATGCAGAAGTTAATTAATGTTATATAAGAAAAAGGGGAGGGCACTTCTATAGAGTGACACCTCATTGAAAAAGACCTAAAGTAACAACTTTATTATTATGGTTTGTTAGTAAAGGACTTAGGAATGATCAATTGGGAATGAGGATAAATGTTCATGGCCTTATTTATGGTAATCTGACGATCGCGACGCGGTAGAAATGTTGAACAAGCACTAGTTTTCACTATAGTCTGTTGAATGGATGAAAAGTTCACTGTAGTAACACAAAAGTTTATGGCAAAGAAAGTTATTGCAATTGTGAAAAAAACTGGTTGCACTAGGTAGGCGAGAGTCTATTGCTTGAGAAAGTTATAGATTGTCATTTAGTACACCAGAGAAAATCCCAACGGAGGAAGAAAAGTTAGCTATTGAGCGTTAAATAACAAGGAAGATCCTTTAGTTTGAAAACGTACTCACACATGTGAGTGAAAAATACATGACGGCGTGACTGGTAGATTCTGGAAGGTTCCAGAGCAATCTTGACTGAAGAATAGGGCCAAAGTTATTCCAGCGGTGGAACGAGCAAAATATTTTATAGACAGCGGGTGTTCGATAATATCCCACGTTGTGAGAAGATTTCTCATTTAATTAGCTTAAGAAAAGCTACTTTCTATTAAGGTTGGCTTAGACAGACAAAAGCCCAACATGGTAAATCCCGCGAAGGATGATTATTGCCCCAAAATATAGTAATCTCACACTGCCTATAAAATGATAGTTAAAAGCATGTAGAATTAAAACCGATGAAGATGAGGTTAAAACTGGAAGTCTGTACTTATCTTTGCTGCATGGCGAAGGTGAAGTTCCCTTTGACGATTAAAGTTCCAACATGGCGTGGAATCTAAAGAATGCCTCTTTAGTTCAGGAGGCTGGCTCTAGTTGAGCCTTGACTGAGTCGACGGTCGACGTACAAGTGAGACCCACTCAGCGAAGCGCAGAGAGACCAGGAAAGGGAAAAGAGTGGGGGTAGGAGACAAAAGGAATACATATCAGAATAGACAACCTTGAAAAAATAAATGTTTTTCTTGATGAATGGTCTTCAAAGAGTTGATAGCAGACGATACTAGTGCAGCAAGGTGAGTGAAAAGATAGACGAAGTTCTCTTGATCACAGAGATGATAGCTGGCGATGGTGACGAGATCTGGTGGCGAGATGGATAAGGAAGTCCTCATGTACCGGGAAGAATTGAGGAACTTCAAAGATTCGCAGCTAGATGACGCTAGGTGAGTCATGGAAGATATATATCTAGAACAGACTCACAAATGACATAAGAGACATGACCACCAAAGAGAAACTAGAAGATCACTGTTGGTGCTGGATAAAAAGGAAGGAATGAACAAGAAAAGAGCATTAAAAATATACTCTATCATACCGTGTATTCCAAGAATACACCAAGCTGGGAGGGAAAAACACCAACAGAGAGCAGGATAAACAATTAAACATTTAAAGGTAATGAAGCAATTAAAGACAGTGGTCTTGTGATATGACCATTAGTGGTCAAGATTTTGGCCACCCTGACTCTCCCATCTCTTCCAGGATAACACTCGGTCACTCTACCAGAGAGACATCCCTAACCAAGAGCAAGTCCCCCACTTTAATGTCGGGACTGGAGAGAAACCACTTCTGTCTCCGTTGCAAGGAAGTTAAATATTCCAAGTTCCACCTCTTCCAGAAAGAATTGCGAAGGGCTTCAAGTTTACGCCAGACAATAGGTAAATTAGAATCCCTGTAAGAATTGGAAAGGGGAGGAGGGGCAGAAAGAGAAGTGCCTATAAGGAAGTGACCAGGTGTGAGTGGAAGCAGGTCATCAGGGTCATTGGAAAGCGGAGTTAAAGGGCGAGTATTAACAACTCCTTCAATCAGAACAGAGAGTGAATTAAATTCTTCATAAGTCAGAATGCGATTACCTAACACCTTTCTTAAATGACGTTTCATGAGCTTTACGCAGGATTCCCATCTACCACCGTGATGAGGAGCGTAGGGAGGTATAAAATGCCATTTGAAACACTTTGAGTGGGAAAAATTAGAAATTTGTTCCATGGCGGGAGAAGATGTGAGAGCTTTTTTCCACAAGGAAGCTGCGCCTTGAAAAGTGGAAGCGTTATCAGAGAACATCTCCGAAGGAACACCACGCCTAGCAGCGAAGCGAGAGACAGCTGATAAAAAGTAAGAAGTTGAAGCATCCGTTACTAGTTCCAAATGGATTGCGCCTGTAACCTTGCAAACAAAGAGAGAAACATAGAGCTTACCAAACAATTTGCGTTTAGCTTCAGGGGAATTTCGTTGATATTGGAACGGACCCATATAGTCCACACCAGTTAGAGCAAATGGACGTATAGGAGAAGAGCGAAAAGAGGGCAGATCGCTCATTAATTGAGTATTGACTTTAGGTTTCGCTTTGAAGCAAGGAATGCACTTGTGAATTACAGAGGAAACTTCATGAATTCCATTTATAATCCAGTACTTTTCCCTTAAGAGGCAAAGCAGAGTGCGTGTACCAACATGCAGATTGCGATAATGAAAGTCACGTATAATTAAGGAAGTTACGTGATGTTTAGAAGGCAAAATAACGGGATGCTTTTTGTCTTCAGAGAGCAAAGATTGAGAGAGCCCACCACCTACCCTAAGTAACCCATTGTCATCAAGGAACGGGGCCAAAGCACGAAGACGACTGGATTTGGGAAGATCCCTTTTAGAAGAAAGTAGAGACAATTCAGAAGAAAAGGCTTCTTGCTGTGTCAGTTGTAAAACCTTAATGGTAGCGAGATTCAATTCATGATTGGTAAGGTGTGGTTTTGGGAGAAGAGGTTGGTCAACCACAAGATATTTCCATCTAAGAAGATAGGCGACAATTCGAATTAATTTATGAGAGGAAGAATAGCGGGACAACAAGGGATGGGAAGCGTTGGAAACAAGACACGAAGCGGTAGATAGAGATACTTTTGCTTAAAGCAAGTTGGAGTTTGTAGCTGGAGGTTTAGAAGGCCAAGAAGAAGAGTCTTCGATTAACCACGAGGGTCCATGCCAGTACAACTGTGAAGCTGCCAATTGAGAGGGTAAACATCCACGAGAGATAATGTCGGTGGGTTGTCAGCGCTGGGCAAATGCCTCCATTGACATCCCGAAGAAAGAGTTTGAATTTTGGAAACTCTGTTTGCAACAAAAGTTTGCCAGTGAGAGGGGTTTTTGGCGATCCAAGAAAGTGTGATCATGGAATCGCTCCAGAGATAGATTTGCGAGAAGTCGACTTTTAATACTTCCTGTAATTTCTTAACAAGTTCTGCAGCCATGAGTGCAGCACACAAATCAAGCCTAGGCAAAGTGATAGATTTAAGAGGAGCGACCTTCGATTTGGCACAAACAAGGTTGGAAACTGAAAATCCATATAATGAACCGCGATAAACCAAATATGCGCAGCAACCATAAGCTTTTTCGGAACTGTCCGCGAACACATGAAGGGAAAACGATGCATTAGAATGAGCGTTAATTAAATTCCTAGGAATTTCAATAAGGGAAAGATCAAGTAAATTGCTGCGAAAAGAAAGCCATCGGTTGAGAAAAGAAAGGGGAACAGTGTCATCCCATTCACATTTGAGTGACCACAGCTCTTGCATGAAGAGTTTGGCTATAACGATAACTGGGGCAAGGAATTGAAGCGGATCAAAAATTTGTGCAATTTCAGAGAGAATTTGTCGTTTCGTGTTAGGGAGCTCTTCAGCGAGCGAAACTTTGTAGATGAGAGTGTCAGTGCTGGTGCACCAATGAACTCCAAGAGTTTTTATGGATTCGGATTTTCCACAAATTTCGACAGAGGAGGGATCTACGTCTTCGATGGGAAACTGGGCGAGAAACTCAGGGGAGTTGGAATTCCACTTATGAAGTGGGAAACCTCCATTCCTTAGCAATGCCTGAAGTTCTAAAGACACAAAAGAAGCTTCCTCCAGAGTGGGGAAGGACTGCAAATAATCGTCAACCTAGAATGACGTGGTTAGAGCTTCAGAAGCTTTGGAATTAAATAAATGACCATCTTGAGAGGCTAGCAAGTGTAGGGATCGGATAGCAAGGAAAGCGGAAGGTTTTAAGCCATAAGTAACCGTTTTTAAGCGAAATACCTTAATGGGCTTACTGATTTCGTCGCGCCACAAGATTCTTTGGAGATCTCGTTGTTCAGGCTGAATTAAAACTTGACGGTGCGTCTGTTTTATATCAGCTATAACAGCTATGGGAAATAATCGAAAGTTTAAGAGTATAGCAGATAGATCTGACTGAATAGCAGGGCCAGAGTAAAGAGTGTCGTTAAGGCTGTTGCCATTAACGTCAGGTGATGAACCATTGAAAACAACTCGGATTTTATCCTTTACAAGCGGGTTTTTCCACACGGGATGATGATTTAAGAAAACCGTTTCAGCTGGGAGGTGCGATTCATCTTCAGATTTGTAAACAACTTCCATATGATCTAAGCTTTCATACTCATCCATGAAATCAGTGTACTGCTGTTTAACAAGAGGTTCTTTCTTGAATTTGCTCTCAATAGCAAAGAGAGCTTTTCGAGCTTTGGGTTGAGAGTTAATAAGTTTAGGGGGATTATGTAATCTTGGCATTTGAACAATAAACCGACCATCAGAAGAGCGAGTGGTGGTGTTCAAAAAATGTTGCTCACAGAATTCATTTTCTGAAGAAGTCACGTTAGGGGGATCAACGCTTTCGAGCCTCCAAAACAGTTCCAGATCAGTATTGGAGAAATAACATTGCGATGCGGGTTGGGGAGAATAATGGGGAAGTTGACCGGTGACGATCCATCCAAAATTAGTGTCTCTGGCGACCACGTTTGAAGATAACTTGCGAACCTGTTTACGAAGGCAATTCCAAAAAACATTGGCACTAAAGAGTATGTCAATAGGATTTTGTATGTTGAACAAAGGATCGGCTAGCCTCAAATGCGAGGGAATGTTTAACCCTGAAATATCCACAGAGTGACTGGGAGTGTCTTCTCCAATGCTATTGAGAATTAGACAATTCAGTTTGAGAAAGTTGTTTCTGTGACAAATATCTCTTATGGTTAGCTTTGAGAATTGTAAAGCTTGCGATTTTGAGCTGTTAATGCCCGATACATTAATAGAAGTGGGGTTTACAGGTAAGCCTAGTTTTCTGATCAAAGAATTAGACACAAAATCATGAGTTGCCGCTGAATCGAGAAGACCGCGTGCACGGACCCAGTTGCCAGAGTTATCCTGAACTTCGATTTGGACAGTGAACAGCAATACTTGGGCACTACGAATGGACTTGGCATTTTGAATATACGATGAAGCATTGGAATTGTTAGCATTATCACTTTTCTGAGAAGTGGATGCTGTCGATGACCTTGCCTGATCATGACGATGTAGCAAAGTGTGATGAGCCTTTTCACAATGGAAGCAAAGTCTTGTGGACTTGCAATTAGAAGCAGAATGCGTGGGCGCTAGGCAGTTGAAGCAATGTTTGTTTTGGGAAGCTAATTTTCTTCTGTCGTCGACTGACAGTTCTTTGAAGGATTTGCATAGGTATAAAGCATGGGAATCTTTGCAAAGTATACACATTAATGGTTCGTTTAAACTCTTGCGAGGTTCGCTTTGAGTATTTAAAACGAGAGAGCTAGCAATACGGCGTTCACTAGACCTAGTTGGGTAACCAGTGGTGTTTGGCTTAAATTTAGAGGAGCTGGACCCGGGTTTTTGGGTACTAGACGCTAAGCGTTCGCTTTTAGGATTGATAGACATTAATTCAAATTTAGAACTCGGAGATGAGGGTTCACTTTGATTTGCTAGAGCGGTTAACAGCTGGCATCTGGCATTTATGAAAGTGACTAAATGCTCGTAAGAGTAGTCGTCTTCTCTAGAAAGTTCAATTTCCCAAGCTTTGAGGGTTGCAGCATCAACTTTAGAAACCACTAAATGTATTAGGAAAGTAGCCCAGTGTTCAGTGGGTTGATCTAATTGGGACTGAGCTTTGACGTGAAGTTGTGTAGTGTCAACGAGAGTACGCAAACTAGTGACGTCATTATGCTGTGACGCAGGTAGGTTGAGTAGAGCCTTCATATGGCGTTGAATACGTAACCGTAAATTTCCGTATCTTTCTTTTAATAAGTTAAAGGCAATGGGGTAATTTTCGGCACTTAAAGGGAGTGCTTCAACTAACTGCAGAGCTTGACCTCGAAGGATAGATCTCAAGTAATGAAACTTGTATATGACTTGAATGTCTTCATTGTCATGAACAAGAGAACAAAATAATTCATAGAAAGAATCCCAAGTAGATTCGTCTCCAGAGAAGTGGGGGGGGGGGTAAATCAATTTTAGGTAAAATTGGTTTGGGTTTGTGAATACCATCGCGAAAAAAAGTTTGTGGTTCGTGAAGGGAACCAAGAACAGCAGCGTCCTTTTTCTGCTCCTCTTCGAGTTGGCGTATTATTTTGAAAGCAGAACCTATGCCTTCGTAATATTGGTTTTCTACTTCGACTCGATCTTCGGTTTGATTGAACATACAAGTTTCTATTTCAGTTTGGATATTGCAATAATTTTCATATGAACGTTCAAAATCCCTTACACGATGTTTCAAAAAGTCTAATTGAGCTTCTGAGGGATCTAGCTCTTTGATGTATTTTCTGAATCGGGTAATTTGTCCTTTATAGGACGCTCGTTTAGAAGTAAGTTTTTCATCCTTATCCTTTTCAGTAGGAGCCATGTCAAGGTAAGTAGATTAAAGTATAACTCACGAAAGTGTGGAACCTTGGAAATGCTGTCAGGCTGGCAGCAGCAAATAAGTTGAAAGAAGGGGACACCCCAAAGGAGACAGGAGAGGCCTCTTTCCACTTCGCAGGCTTTGCACGATGTAGTTATAGCTGAAAGATTCAAAGCAGATATTAATAATTTGTAAGGTATTGTCAAATAACCTTTTAAAAAAGAATAACAAATGGGCTGTCCCGGGTTTCCGGGACCAAATTTTGGGTAGATTATTGGCTGAGGAATAACCTAACCACCAAGGGAAGATGATAAAGAAAAGGAGGTGGGTTTCGGACTAGAGTGAAAGGATAGAGAAATAGGAGGAGAGTCCCACAAAAGTTATAAATTTAACTTTAAATACACTCAAAGGCGGTTGCCACTGCTAATCCGCTCTCAGATACCTAAAGTGGGTAAGGACCTGGTCGAAGCTAACGGGAAACGCAGCTAGGACTTGGGCGGTTTGCAAGAGAATGGCTTTAGCGTATTCCCTCTCAAGCATACATGTGCCTACTATGGGGAAGGGTGATGGTCTGGCAAGACAGAGAGTAACAGACTTATTGTATTTCTGTTCAAAGGAATTCGTTTTGAACAAGTAATTCGAAGAATGCCAATAATTTGAATCGGTTTTGATATTTCCAGTTTTCGAAGTTGTAGAGTTCTTGAAAAGCGACCAAATGCTTCCAAGAAGGATAGTGATAAAAGAATTATGCCTTTGGGAATAAATTTGGTAAATGAACCAATAATTGCATTTGGAAATGGCTAAGCTTTTATCCAGCAAGGAGCCGACTAAAAGTTTAGGCAAAGAGAAACACTTATAATTTGGAAAACCAACCATAAGTTTTTTGGAGAGGATCTCCACAAGCAGGAAGCTGGCGTAGCGAGCTGTACTTGCCTTACTGGCCAGTTAGAATTAGCTATTAAAGCTAAAAGAAACTTTATCAAGATAACTACTGAGAGTTCTTGCTCAAATGCAACGAGTGGTGAAAACCCTATCACGAGATTTATTTGCATTAACGAGGCCATGAACCTAGGAAGAGTCAGGGAAGACAGGATCTTGCCTAACCGTTGTATTAGAGAAATGATGAGTCAAAAAGGAAAGTTTGAATTTATTTAACAATGCAAAAAAAATCTAATAAATTTAACAAGTATATAGTTTCAATTTTTGTCAACAATTTGGGGTCGCAGACCTCCTAACATTTAAAGTTTGCTCCAGGCAATTAACAATTCTTTAGGTTTCAAACCTTTATATGTACTAAAATCTTTGTAAGATTTAAAAAAGACAAATGAAGTAATTAAAGTTAGACATTAAATCGAGTACAAGGTGGGTACTTTCAGAAATTTCCAAGTACCTATCTTAGAAAAAGTTACAACTTCGAAAATAACAAAAAAAAAAGAAAGCAGGTAGAATGAAAGAGAAGTTCCTATAACTTCTTATATTTACGCTGAATTACGTTTATAATAGTTATACAAAATAGGACAGGTCACTTACTGTGAAACCTGAAGAGAAAGTCAAAAGGAAGGTTCTAGACTTCCTATGTTTAAGTAGGAATCACGAGACAAATGGGGCAAATTTCCCTTTCGTGAGGCCTAAAAATAACTCACTCATGAGTTGAAAGAATTGTATTCCCTAATTAAAAGGGAGAAACAATGTGAGTTTAAAACGTGTACTAGACACGTATTTATGCAGAAGTTAATTAATGTTATATAAGAAAAAGGGGAGGGCACTTCTATAGAGTGACACCTCATTGAAAAAGACCTAAAGTAACAACTTTATTAATATGGTTTGTTAGTAAAGGGTTTAGGAAAGATCAATTGGGATTGAGGATAAATGTTCATGGCCTTATTTATGGTAATCTGACGATCGCGACACGGTAGAAATGTTGAACAAGCACTAGTTTTCACTATAGTCTGTTGAATGGATGAAAAGTTCACTGTAGTAACACAAAAGTTTATGGCAAAGAAAGTTATTGCAATTGTGGAAAAAAAACTGGTTGCACTAGGTAGGAGAGAGTCTATTGCTTGAGAAAGTTATAGATTGTCATTTAGTACACCAGAGAAAATCCCAACGGAGGAAGAAAAGTTAGCTATTGAGCGTTAAATAACAAGGAAGATCCTTTAGTTTGAAAAAGTATTCACACATGTGAATGGAAAATACATGACGGCGTGACTGGTAGATTCTGGAAGGTTCCAGAGCAATCTTGACTGAAGAATAGGGCCAAAGTTATTCCAGCGGTGGAACGAGCAAAATATTTTATAGACAGCGGGTGTTCGATAATATCCCACGTTGTGAGAAGATTTCTCATTTAATTAGCTTAAGAAAAGCTACTTTCTATTAAGGTTGGCTTAGACAGACAAAAGCCCAACATGGTAAATCCCGCGAAGGATGATTATTGCCCCAAAATATAGTAATCTCACACTGCCTATAAAATGATAGTTAAAAGCATGTGGAATTAAAACCGATGAAGATGAGGTTAAAACCTGAAGTCTGTACTTATCTTTGCTGCATGGCGAAGGTGAAGTTCCCTTTGACGATTAAAGTTCCAACATGGCGTGGAATCTAAAGAATGCCTCTTTAGTTCAGGAGGCTGGCTCTAGTTGAGCCTTGACTGAGTCGACGGTCGACGTACAAGTGAGACTCACTCAGCGAAGCGCAGAGAGACCAGAAAAGGGAAAAGAGTGGGGGTAGGAGACAAAAGGAATACATATCAGAATAGACAACCTTGAAAAAATAAATGTTTTTCTTGATGAATGGTCTTCAAAGAGTTGATAGCAGACGATACTAGCGCAGCATGGTGAGTGAAAAAGTAGACGAAGTTCTCTTGATCACAGAGATGATAGCTGGCGATGGTGACGAGATCTGGTGGCGAGATGGATAAGGAAGTCCTCATGCACCGGGAAGAATTGAGGAACTTCAAAGATTCGCTGCTAGATGACGCTAGGTGAGTCATGGAAGATAGATATCTAGAACAGACTCACAAATGACATAAGAGACATGACCACCAAAGAAAAACTAGAAGATCACTGTTGGTGTTTGATAAAAAGGAAGGAATGAACAAGAAAAGAGCATTAAAAATATACTCTATAATACCGTGTATTCCAAGAATACACCACTAGCTAGATGACCCAACACACCTACACAAAATGTATACGTTTACTGCCCACGAGCGTGTGTTGGGCTGCACCGAACTTACACCCCACGAGCCGCCGCTGACATGATGTACAACTACAGTCATCTATGAGCAATTACGAGATTACAACAATAAACTACGTGGACATTTCGATCAACAAAATTTATAATTATCTAAAACTATGAAGATCAAACAACAATATTGCTCCACAATGATCTTAGATTTCAAACGACGTCGAAGGAAGATTTCATCTCTAGAAGTAAGAAGCAGACTCGGGAAATCCCAGTCTAAAGCATGAAAATTGGTATCCGAGGATCCAGGGAAGCAGAGCCATTCGCAGCCCGAGGAAGTAGTGGGACCGGGGAGGAACGCAGTACACATCCCGACGCAGCAGTTCACTTGGAAGGAGAGGACCGGGGTTCGAGATACTCATTGAGAATCTGGATCATCATGGTATTATCCAATACCCATAGAACTTCTAGAATCGACATAAGGTAGATCTACAAGATTCATTACCAGTAGTTTGAGTAGTATGACAACCTATAAGCACCATTTCTCCATGTTTTTGTGAAAGTATATGCATTTTGATATTCACCGACATTTTATACTTCGATGATGTTATGGTGTAAGGGGTGAGAATTCTCATCCAAATGTCATCCTCTCCTGCACGTGGTGCTCCCTGCTGTAAACTGACGAGGCTCTGGCGTCCGAGTAACTCCCGGGATAAGGAGTTCTCTACCATGCCAATGACCTTCTTGGAGGGCAGATGAGCAGTTTGAGATAAATGCACTCTATGTCCTTGGGTTGAGAAATCTTCCCTAAAGGCGGATGATCCAGCAGATGGACAACGGCATAGGACCCGGACCAATAGGTATGGGTAAGGGTAGGTGAGACTCTATGAGCCGTGAAGAAGGCAACTCGCCTAGAAGGTCACTTTGATAACAAACCTGGTGGCTCAGCACCTTAGATGGCAGCCCCATCACTGAGCTCAGGCTCGGAAGGCTGATAACCTACCAGTCTTAAATTACGAGATCAAAGAAAAAGGCAAAAGGAAATATCGGACGGATCAAATGGTTGACGACTATGGATTGATTAAGGGAATGTATGGTTTGAGTATTGGAACTTAGAATGTTAGATCAATAATGACAGGAGGAATGAAACAACTGGACACGGTGCTAAGTAACTACAAATGCCTAGTAACAGCTATCCAAGAAACAAGACTTCCCCAAGGAATCACAAAGTATGGGAATAACTTTACATTGTTTAATAGTAATGACGCACGGACAGATTGGACTTCTGGAGTGGGGTTTGCTATACACAATAAGGTGTCCTCGGCGGTAATTAAATGGATACCAATAAATGATCGCTTGTGTGCAATAATTCTGAAGGCATCACCATACAAAGTCTGCATTGTTAACTGTCATGCACCATCAGAAGACGCTGATGATGAAGTAAAAAATAGCTTTTATGCTGATTTAGAGGACACTATTGATAAGCTACCACGACATGCAATTCGTTTAGTCTTGTGAGATTTCAATGCCCAAATAGGACAATAACTTCAATATCGTCCTATAAGTGGTCCAAATAGCCTACATGAAGTGAGCAATGACAACGGCGTTAGGCTGATTCATTTTGCTGACCTTAGAAGAATGATCAATAGTAGTACGTATTTTCCACGGAAAAAGATACATAAAGTCACTTGGATATCACCGGATGGTACGACGAAAAATCAGATAGATCATGTATTGGTGGATGGGAGTCATCGCGGATGTGTCGAACATGTACGGACGTACCGCGGAGCGGATATGAATTCTGATCATCTCCTAGTATTTATGGAAGTCCATCTAAAACATTCAACTAAATGGCATGGGAAAAGAGAAGAAATTGATCATCATGACAAGGACAAACTTGCAAATGAACAAATAAGACATCGATATCAAGACAGAATCACAAGTCTGCTTCCATCAACAGAGCCTCCAGAAGGTGTTGAAGGAAGATGGGTACATTTGAAGGAAGTGATAGTCCAGTGTGCAAAGGAAGAATTGGGAAATCAACCGAAACCCAAAAACAAACCATGGTTTGATGAGGATTGTCAAGCGGCGGTTCAGGCTAGAATGGAGAAGAGATTAGAATGGTTAAATCATCCATCAGAAAACTCGCAAGAAACATACGTAGAAGTGAGACGACTGACTGACAGGCTCATAAGAAGAAAGGAAAGAGAGTATGGGAAGAGGTTATTGGTAGCAGTTGAAGAATCACAGAAATCATTTCGCTCCTTTTACAAGTTGTCAGGTTTTGCACGAGGCAATTACAAACAACAAACCTTAATCCCGATGACGAAGGAAATGTGGTACCTCGTATGGGAACAAGCAGATTATTTTGGAATATATTTTGAAAACATGCTAAATGTGGCAGCTGTAAAGGGTAATGCAGAACAAGATTTGGAGGCAAATCCAGAAGAAGAGGTAGAACTTAAACCATCAATGGAAGAGATACGAACAGCTGTAGAGACACTTAAAAACAATAAGGCTCCAGGAGGTAGTGGTATTAATGCAGAACTGGTTAGAAATGGAGGAGAAACTTTATTGGAGTCACTGACAACTTCTTGTTCAAATCTGGTCAACTGAGGAGATCCCAGTTGAATGGAGGAGTGCAATAATATGCCCAATTTTTAAAAAAAGGAGACGCCACAAAAGTAGACAACTGTCGAGGAATCTCGTTGCTGGAGATTGGTTATAAAATCTTTACCTCCCTTTTACTTGGACGTTTGAAACCTATTTTACAAGAGATCATAGGATCATACCACTGTGGGTTCATGGCAGGACGCTCAACCATTGATCACATCTTTACTATGCGACAGCTAATGGAAAAGTACTACGAATTTGATTAGAGATCTACATTTCATATTTATTGATTTCCAACAGGCTTATGACAGCATAAATCGGACTGCACTGTGGAGAGTATTGTAAGAGTTAGGTATCAAACTGAAATATATCAAATTGGTGGAAGCATGCTATGCAGATTCAAGTTGTCAAGTACGGAGCAAACAAAATATCAACTCCTTTCACGGTTCGAAATGGATTGAGACAAGGAGATCCTCTGTCGCCACTGTTATTTAATATTGCATCGGAAAAGGTACGACGTGTAATTGGTAATAATAATAATATCGTATGGCCTCGGGTGCCTGGTGCAAGCTTTGCTATTTGACACCCAGAGGGTAGCTTGCATGTCGAATTTCGTAGTTCCTTGACTATGAAAGTCAAGGAGGTTAGATGTTAGATATCTAATCTCCTTGAACACAATAGCGCTTTCTAGTAGAGAAATTAGGAACTTTGTGCTGGCGGAAACTCCCGAGATTAATTTTGCCATTATGAACTCGGCCTACTGAATTCAAATGGGTTCTTTGACATGCCAACATCGTATGACATGCGTATCGTATTTTTGCCGCCTTTCAAAAATCACTTACCACGGTCAGGGGCGAACCTGCAATCTTGGGGTTAGTAGACCGACACGCTATCCACTCACCCACCGTGGCAAGCTGTGTAATTGGTTATGACAGAGAAATGGATATGATTGGTACTAACACAATATTGGAATTTGCTGATGATGTGGTAATTATGGGAGAATCATTAGATCAGATAAAATCCGACACCACAAAGTTCATGAAAGAAGCCAGCAAAATAGGATTACTTGTCAATGATGAGAAACTAAATATATGATCATTTCACGCCGACAGGATTTTGATGCCACTGTTAGTATTGACGGACATACGTTTGAACGAGTGGAGAAATTTAAATACTTGGGCTCGATTCTATCTAGTAAAAGTGATATTGATAAAGAGATCCAACAAAGGACTATTAGTGCCAATAGTACCTTTTTTGGTCTCAATAACTTATTTAAGTCACGCTTAATTTCACAAAACACCAAGGTTAAGTTATATATGACACTAGTGAAACCGGTTCTGTTATATGGATGCGAGTCATGGGCGACCTCACAAACACTGGAAGAGCGGATTTGTGCATTTGAGAGGAAAGTGCTCAGAAAGATATATGGACCTATTTACATTAGGGAAGAAGGAAGATGGGAAAGGAGGGAAAAAGAGGACTTATACCAACGTATTGGGAAAGCTGATGTGGGTAGGATCATCAGAGGAAGACGGCTCCAGTGGATGGGACATATCGTAAGAGCTGTGGAATCTATCCCTAACAGATTGTCCAATGCTCAGCTGTTTGGCAAAAGTCCAAGAGGCCGTCCAAGGACGAGATGGAAGGATAGGGTGATGAGAACGTTGCAGCAGGTGGAACAAACATCAGGACTGGATGATGCAATGGATAGAGAAAATTGGAACGGCATTTGTAACAAATGCTTGAGATTGTGATCTGGATAATGCCTCCTGTGTGATTGATTAGGATAGTGTTTTGTAATATTGTATATATGATGTGTTTGTTATGTTTCTTTGTTTTCTCTCATGGGCCTCAATGGCCTGATATGTACAATAAATGATGATGATGTTGTTTTGGATGATAGTCATTCTTCATTCCGAAATTGACGTCAACTCTACGGTTTCTGACTTTGATATTCAATGTAATGGATTTCCGTGTCCAATATTTAAGAACTTGTCTTAAATAATTTTCGTCATTTTAGCTTTCATCGATGTCTATTTCTAAATCCATTTGGTACAATGAATTGGGCATCTTAAGTGTAAGAAGATTTTAGTTAGGAAGAAGACAACTAAGAGCGTTATGATTACGAATATCATTATGATATTTTGTAACATTTCAACGATCTAGTCAAGATATTTTCGTCATGGTTAACCTACGCAATTATTTATGCAACGAAGACTTTGAATGGAACTATTTTCACGATTTGATGAAACTATTTTATTCTGGATAGTGAAAGCTTTGGTCTTTCGTAAATGAAATTTCAACTTTTATATATAGCTTCATGGAAGATCATATTATTCGACAATAGAGATTTAGGGAACATCTAAAACCAGTCGCAAATGAGATTATTCGGACACTTGAATAATACTATGAGTATTTTAAACAATTTGAAACATTATGTATTATTGTTATCGTAATTTTGCAACTTTGTAATTCTGAAGCCGCCTCCGTAGCGTAGTGGTCAGCATGGTTAGCTGCCGCCCCGGGGGTCCTGGGTTCGATTCCCGGCTCTGCCACGACATTTAAAAAGTGGTATGAGGACTGGAACGGGGTCTACTCAGCCTCGGGTGGTCCAAATGAGTAGAGGGGGTTCGATTCCCACCTCAGCAATCCTCGAAGTGGTTTTCCGAGGTTTCCCACTTCGACTTCGGGCAAATGCTGGGATGGTACTGCCCCCGGAAATTGAATTATTTTGGGACAAAATGAGAGTATTTTCCGTCCCCGTGAAAAAATTTAACCAGCAAATATAATTTCTGGAAGTGTGACACAGGATGGTAGTGTTACAAGCTCGAGGCTGTGGGAGAGCCCGATCACGTGATATATTGCACAATAGACGCTTCTAGAAGGCTATAATTGGCATAGCAACAGCGAGTTTGGAAATTAATATTATAAATATTGTTATAAATTATGCTATTCGACCCCAAACCAGAGCCAATGAGAAGAGGTCTTACTGAAGACGGGATCAACTTAAACTACATAATATGAAGAAATTATGCATTTAGGCCCTTAGAAAAAGATTTTCATATTTGGTAATGAAGAGAATATTAAAAGAAATTATGTCTGATACTTTAAAAACCGCAGATCGGTTAATCTACGCAGTAATAAGCATTAGTAATCTACGCGCTAAAATTATGGCGGGAGATTGATATGGCCGCCAAAATTTCGACTTGGAGGGGGAGATCCAAGGATCGAGGTTCTTATTCCAGCAGTCTTTGAAGAGTGAGGAAGTGTTTTTACTGGGTTAACGGAGATCCCAAGGCTTTGTCCGAGTGCGACGACTGTCGAATTGTGGAGACGCGAGGATAGCTAGGTGGAACGTAGGAGATTACCGCACTTTCATTTTACGTGAAGTTGTGAGGAACATTTAATTATTTATATCTCTTATATAATTGAGATCTGAATATAACTAAGCGAATATATATAAAGAACAGGTCGCATACTACATTCTGCGAAAAGTCGTGCGTTCTAAAATTCACCGTTTCGACAATATAAGCCTATTAAGTTAGATTTTCAAATGAGTTGGAAATAAAGCTGAATATCATTTTAAATTGCAACGTGAAGTTGGCGAACGCAGTTCAAGTGAACAGTAACGAAGGACTTGTAACATGGGCGCAGTATATAAACAGTATCAGAATGACTATCATTATTCTTCAAATGTTTTCATTCAACATAATTAACATTGTTGATATGATGAACTAAATAGTCATGCGCCTGAGACATATTCGATAGCAGGAGTTAAGATACAACGAAGGAGCTTCGTTAGACAATGTATTCTTGAATACAGACGAAGTGTACGGTCCATCTTGTACATTTTCGTCAGTCTACGAACACTAATGTAACATCAATTAGCAATGGAAATATTTCATTCACCATTTATATGAATATTTCTATAAATTATTCCGATGATGAGGCTAATACATATGTACGACGGAGAATGAAGAGTCTACAGAAGAGATTTGTCAAGATGCTAGGGGTAGCCCAGCAACACAGAAGAATTGGCCAGAAGGATGTCGTTCGAGCCCAGGCGAATGTTGGTGAATTCCAGAGAGGGACGTTTCCTATCTCTGAGGTCGCAGATCCGAGGTTCGAATGCAGATCCATCTCAGTATCTTGTACTGAGGAAATATCTAAAGTATTTTGGGAATACTTACATAGATCTTCAAGTTTTCGTCCAAATAAGGTAGCAGTGTATCTCATTTATAGTATAGAGCTTGATTAGTGACTTCCTGAGCCAACGATCTTACTCCATATCTCCATATTTCCATATTTTCGCATTTCATGTATTTCAGTGTTTTCATGTAGTTTACACTTCAGATGTGTGTTAAGATTTTTATGCTTCAAGATTATTTAGGAGATGATTGCCTTTCATCTATTTTTCAATTTTATTCTACGGATCAGTTGTGGAACTGACATTAAAATTTTTGTTTGAGGAATTATATTGCCTCATAGAAGACTAGTCGCTTCGACTCTCGAATTTTAATAACTTTATTTAAACCAAGTATTCTGACATTGTGTCATAGCTTCAAATTAAATTCTTATTGAATTTAATTTGAGCACTTTAATGTAACAACATCGAACTTCAAGAACAGAAGAAACATCGAATTATATTTTTATATCATTATTGTACATAAATTGTCGACGATCTAAGAAATACTAGTCGTTTGATAAGACCGAAGTCTTAATCCCTATAAACTTTCTTTGTGTAGAGTGGAAAAACCATTACGACATTGACAAACCTTTTTATTATTCGTAAAGCTGAGAGGTATGTTTATTTAATATGTTAGAGGAAATACCTTTTGATAGAAGATTATTCAAATCTTTGGCTAGGAATTCAAAGCTAGTTTATCCCGGTCAAGATTGAATTCTATTTGACACTATAAATAACATGTGTGTTATTTTACACTATTAGTGTAACATCACGTCATTTTGTGGACATGATATTACAACGATAAACAATTTAAACCTTGACAAGTGAGGTGAGACAGGAGTATTATTTTTATTACATGTATTTGCGACAGACGAGTTAACAGTTAATTATCTTGTTGTGGGGTAAATTTTAGGAGGTTAATCACGACTGTCTAATATCGTTCATTACAATTGGAAGTTTCGTTTGAAGAACTTAAGCATGTATAATTCTAGTTCAGTAGTCATGTGGAATGATACTGAGGGTCATGCCATTATTTGAGAGAAGTTACTACAGAAGATATGTTAATAACAATTAATCCTTTTTGGTTATTGTTTAACATAGTGGATGATAATTGTTTATGCCATATATACTGTTGTATGGGGATTTGTAGAGCTATGAAGAAAGCTCGTGCGAGGGGAGTTCCGCATTTTAAAGGAAGTCAAAGTATTATTGTTCGTTGATAAGAAGGCATGGATCATGATAAGTGCCGTTGTATACAAGTAGTCCAGTTCATTTGAAGTAACGATTTAGCTGTGTTAACAGGAGGGTTTTAGCGGAAATACAACTTGAGAACGATTGTCTACTTATGTATATAATACAATTATTATATTTTATTAAACCCGAAGTTATGTAATTACGTACAGTTAACTTTAATTAGTCGACTGTATTATACCGACAATGTAATGAAACCTATATAAGACGATGTGTAAGCAGTATATCAAAACTACGGAATGTTAGAATGATTACTGAAAAACCAGTGTATATAATTAGTTGAGAATTGTATTGTAACCGAGAAGCCAGAATCTCGAAAGTAACGTGTTAGCAACACTAAATAATGTATATAATTATGAACATATTACATGTAAATATTTTTTGGAAATGATTTAATTAGTTAAATAATTTAGTAGGATGTATTAATCAATTGTTTTGGAATAGCGTGTGTTTTATGAGCGGATGTTTTTGGTATGCATGATTGTTCACTGTTAAGAGTAATTGTCGAACCGGATTGGTCATGAACAATTACGGGGTGCGAATGAAAGAGTGTATAAAAATTGTCAGTATGATTGTTTAAGAAACATAGAAGTTATGTGCATTTTTGTAAGATCTAAATTTTAATGTTACGTGTTTTATAAACGCACTCAAAAGCAGTCTCGAAGTGGGCTGGCTAGATTGATTCACCGTTAGAGTTGGAGAGTGTGACATAATGAACAGGTGGAAACTCACCGCCTTGTATAAATTGTAGTTAGTTCCGAGTGCAGCGTGGTGCTGGTATTTCATTGATGAAACAAGATAGCGCGCGTGCGTTCTACAAACGTACGCTAGTGAATGTAACCATGTGTCAGGAATGCCACGAATGTAAGAGCCTTCATTAAACTTTTTTTTGACGCTGTGTAGATCTAAACAAGCCAAGAATCTTATGCTCATAATTTTATTTTTACACAGCATTGTAGTAAGATGTGGAGTAGAAAGGAAGTGTGAATGAATGCGTGTTTTTATTTTAATTTGACTGTTAAATTAGTTTATTGTTATTTTGTTTATACCAGGTTAGTTTACACCATTGTTAATAAATTTTATTCAGTTCGTTATTTGTTGTTGTTGGCGTGTGATTCATTTTAAATATAAGAACTAGAGTATTGTGGATGTATTGTAGGCGAAGCTGAATTCCCAGTCCCCGAGAAGGTAGGTAAAGGTAGGTGTGCCCCGTGTAGTTGGTTGTTGATCCACAATATTCTTGTAACTGCCGTATGTGAATCCCTAAAGACCATGTTGGAAGCGATTTCTAATGTAGTAATTTGCCGGTGCTGTTAGAAATAGGCAATCCAGCTGGGGCAATGGATATTCCAACAGGCTCCTTTCCGGATTTTCGGCTACAGTAGGAATGGCGCCCTATGAACTTTGGGGCTACGAAATTAGCTTCATAGTGCCTCTAAAGGAAGTTGGTTTGAACATTTCTAGTGAAAGAAATAATTACCAGACTTGTGGGATGTCTTATCCATTTCGGATTGATGTGAGTGTACTTATATAGGCCTAGGCTTATTTTAAATTGATATTAGGAAGGTTACACTCAGATAAAGATCAGATCATAGAAACCTGAGGGAGGTGTAGTAGGTAGACAGTTTCGAAAAACGACCTACGATCTGAATATTTATTTTATTTCACCGGTATATGGCGATTGCTAAGGTCATGTTAAAAATAAAGCTAACTTGTTTTAATGATTGTAATAGTAGAATTTTCTTCGTGGTAGTATATTTAAAGTTAGTCACAGGAGAACGAACATTATGAGTAAGTTTGTTTAACATAGGGTGTACAATAAATTAATGCTAAGGTAATTTTAAGTTACTTTTAGACATTAAGGTGCTCAAAAATATATATGGAGTAGGACGTTGCTCAGATGTTGTTATTTTTCTCTGTTGTCGTATATGCCTCTACAGCATTATATAAAGGGTTATTGCAATGGCAAGCGAGGATGTGAAGAGAATGTTGGAGGAGATGCAGCAGAATTTGAAGGAGCAACTGCAGAGCAGTTTGAATGTTGTCAAAGGTGAGATAAAATAGAATTTATCTGCGAATATGGTAGATATGCAAGGTAAATTTCTGGAAGCCAAGCAAGACCTAGAACAACTGAAGCATGAACGAAAGGAGGATCTTGACACTTTGATTGTTCAAGTTGTTGATTCTATTACAGATAAAGTCGCAGAAAGTGTCAAAGAGAGTTTCAAAACTGAAATTCAAGAAGTTCAGACTTCTTTAGAGGGTTTACATACTAGTGCCTCTAAAATGGTAGCAAATGTCACGCGTTTACAGGCCAGCTCAAAGCAGATTCAGGATGATGTAAGTGGTGTACGGACAGATGTCGGAGATGTCCGAACTGATGTTAGTAATGTCCAAAGTAAAGTCGACACAGTCCAATCCAAAGTAGACATAGTACAGTCCGATATTGGTAATGTGAGGTTAGAGGTATCCACTGTCCAATCCAAAGTAGATACAGTCCAAGTAGATGTATCCAATGTCCAATCTAAAGTAGATACAGTCCAAGCCGATGTCACTAATGTTCAGGTTGACATAAACAATATGCAGTCAGATGTCACTGATGTACAGTCTGACATAGGTAAAATACAAACAGAAGTCAATACGGTATTTGTAGCTGTAACAAAAGTCCAGGTGGACATTAATAAAATTAGACAAGAGGTAGAGGCTTCTAAAGAATTGTGTACACAGAATATAACTGCTTTAATGACACGTTTTGTAAACGATGCGTTAAAAACTACAGCTTCTCTGGACGAATTAAAAGGTAACGTAGAAACTTTACGAACGCAGGTCATTGATCATAATAAAATTCTTAAGGCAGATATTGAGGAGGACATAGCTGCAATGTTAAAAGCTAATGTAGTTGTCTCGAAAGACGAGTGGAACAAATCCAGTGGGGAACATGTTAAGCAAATCCAAGATAACATAGAAAAGAAATTAGCCAGTACTCAAGTAGAAATTAATCGAGAGGTTATTGAAGTAAGAACGGATTTAGGTAAAAGGATTGATACACTCACTGAAAAGCAAGTAGAAGATAGAACGCAGTCTAGTCAGGATGTGCAAGCTTTGAAAGAATCGTTAGAGAGTAGGACTAAATCGATAGAGGAACGATTAAACAAGGTTGTCACTAACGTTAATGTCATGAGTGAGGAGAAAACTAATGAACTAGAAGAGTACGTATCCAAGAAATTACAAAATTTTAATCTAGGAGATGCTGCCAAGCTTGAGACGTATAGGAAAGATTTAATGACCGAAGTAGGCCAACAGCTGAAGAAGATGATCACTGAGATGGAAGAAAAGGAAAGGGAGAAGATAGATTTCGAAGATTCGAGGAATCAGACTAGAAGAAATAGCCTAGAAGTGGAAAAAAGGGAAATCAGGCCGGAAGAAAGATTATTCAGGTTTACGGAAGGTTTAGAGGAGAGGAGTAAAGAGCCCGAAAGTTACAATAGAGATGTTCGACCAAACCTTCAGGATTCATATCCGAGAAACGTGACGGTCATAAGGAACTTTGAAGACAAACCGCGTAATTTCAGCAACCTAGATAGTTTCACACCGATAGAGTACATCAGAAATCTCAAAGATTACTTTATCGAAGCGCATATTCCAAGAGAGTGAGAAATGAAGATCGTAGAACGCTATCTGTCAGATGGGCCCCTTGAATGGTTTCGTTCATTTAGATATACCTTCATGAACTTCGATGAATTCGCAGAAGCACAGATAAAGCGTTTCTGGTCTATTGAAGCTCAAAATTCCCTACGCGCAGAAGTATACTCATGAAAGTATTCAGGAACTCTTCCCACACGCTACGCAGACTTCTTCACGAGTCAGTTAGCCAGACTCAGATTTCTTCAACCCCCGTTATCTACAGCTCAGTTGATAGACGCGATAGCCAGGATGCTCCCTGTTGAAGTCAGACGTCTAATTATCTCGTCAGGGATCAACGATCTAGCAAGTATGGACGAATTGCTCAGAAAACTCGATTACACGAGCCCGATGCCGAACGTTGTTGCGAAGAACCAAAGGCAAGAATACAAAGACATCAATACAGTATATCTTGACCAAACACAACAGACAGACAATCCGAAAGAACCAGAAAAGGGAAATATTGGTCCTGAAAGGAATAATTATTTCCGTAATCGTAGACCAGAACCCAGATACAGGAGATTCCGTGGAGGTCGTCCATATCAGCAACAGCAAGGACGTAGTAACGATAATAGCAATGGCAACCGTAGAAGTGGTTATTATTACAATAAAAATAACTACAGATACAATGATAATGGTTATTATAACAGGAATAACAATAGGAATAACCAAAACGATAATCGTAACAGAAACTCCCAAGATGAGATAATGACGAAGGAAAAGTATGATGAATGTCATAAGGAAGGACAAGAATATCTTAAAGATTTAAGAGACAAGGAAAATGGGAATGGTGATAAAAAGAATTTGAGTATCGATTCCAAACCAAGCACCAGTAAAGGAGAAGGTAATGGAAATGGTTCTCATAGACGATATGGAGGGACCATTTACGTTGATCAAAAGAAGTAGAAGAGAGAAGAGATATACTGCAGCGCAGAAACAAGAAAGGAAGAAGTAGAAGAAGACGTTGAAGAACCAAGAAAAGAAGACGAAGAAGAAGACGTTGAAGAAGAGAAGAATAGAAGAAGAGGAACGGGTCAGATTAAGATAACTGCAATAAAACCAAGAAGAAAGAGCGTTCCGCATAACTAATGCTTATGGGAATAACTGTTATGAGTTGTTCGATGATGAAAATAACATTATTCTTGGAAAATTCAACGCAAAGAATTTAAAAAGTATCATAAGAAAATAGGGAAGCCTCCGTGGCTTAGGCGGCAGCACGCAGGCCTCTCTACGCTGGGTCCGTGGTTCAAATCCCGGTCACTCCATGTGAGATCTGTGCTGGACAAAACGGAGGCACACAGGTTTTTCTCCGGGTATTCCGCTTTTCCCTGTCAAAATTTCATTCCAGCAACACTCTCCATTATCATTTCATTTCATCTCTCATTCATTTAATCATTGCCCCAGAGGAGTGCGTCAGGCCTCGGCAGCCGGCACAGTTATATCCTCGCCGCTAGATGGGGGCTTCATTCATTCCATTCCTGACCCGGTCGGAGACTGGAAGCAGGCTGTGGATTTTCATTTCATAAGAAAATAGGCTAAAAAAATTCAATATTCGAGTTCAAGTGACATCAAAAGTCTTGAATTAGAATGATTAAAACAATTTGCAGCTGTTTTTAACTTGAGATGACGGAGGAATGCTCCCGGAAATTGAATTATTTTGGGACAAAATGAGAGTATTTTCCGTCCCCATGATAAAATTTATCCAGCAAATATAATTTCTGGAAGTGTGACACAGGAGGGTAGTGTTACAAGCTCGAGGCTGTGGGAGAGCCCGATCACGTGATATATTGCACAATAGACGCTTCTAGAAGGCTATAATTGGCATAGCAACAGCGAGTTTGGAAATTAATATTATAAATATTGTTATAAATTATGCTATTCGACCCCAAACCAGAGCCAATGAGAAGAGGTCTTACTGAAGACGGGATCAACTTAAACTACATAATATGAAGAAATTATGCATTTAGGCCCTTAGAAAAAGATTTTCATATTTGGTAATGAAGAGAATATTAAAAGAAATTATGTCTGATACTTTAAAAACCGCAGATCGGTTAATCTACGCAGTAATAAGCATTAGTAATCTACGCGCTAAAATTATGGTGGGAGATTGATATGGCCGCCAAAATTTCGACTTGGAGGGGGAGATCCAAGGATCGAGGTTCTTATTCCAACAGTCTTTGAAGAGTGAGGAAGTGTTTTTACTGGGTTAACGGAGATCCCAAGGCTTTGTCCGAGTGCGACGACTGTCGACTTGTGGAGACGCGAGGATAGCTAGGTGGAACGTAGGAGATTACCGCACTTTCATTTTACGTGAAGTTGTGAGGAACATTTAATTAATTATATCTCTTATATAATTGAGAACTGAATATAACTAAGCGAATATATATAAAGAACAGGTCGCATACTACATTTTGCGAAAAGTCGTGCGTTCTAAAATTCACCGTTTCGACAATATAAGCCTGTTAAGTTAGATTTTCAAATGAGTTGGAAATAAAGCTGAATATCATTTTAAATTGCAACGTGAAGTTGGCGAACGCAGTTCAAGTGAACAGTAACGAAGGACTAGTAACATTGGCGCAGTATATAAACAGTATCAGAATGACTATCATTATTCTTCAAATGTTTTCATTCAACATAATTAACATTGTTGATATGATGAACTAAATAGTCATGCGCCTGAGACATATTCGAAAGCAGGAGTTAAGATACAACAATGGAGCTTCGTTAGACAATGTATTCTTGAAAACAGACGTAGTGTACGGTCCATCCTGTACATTTTCGTCAGTCTACGAACACTAATGTAACATCAATTAGCAATGGAAATATTTCATTCACCATTTATATGAATATTTCTATAAATTATGCCAATGATGAGGCTAATACATATGTACGACGGAGAATGAAGAGTCTACAGAAGAGATTTGTCAAGATGCTAGGGGTAGCCCAGTAACACAGAAGAATTGGCCAGAAGGATGTCGTTCGAGCCCAGGCGAATGTTGGTGAATTCCAGAGAGGGACGTTTCCTATCTCTGAGGTCGCAGATCCGAGGTTCGAATGCAGATCCATCTCAGTATCTTGTACTGAGGAAATATCTAAAGTATTTTGGGAATACTTACATAGATCTTCAAGTTTTCGTCCAAATAAGGTAGCAGTGTATCTCATTTATAGTATAGAGCTTGATTAGTGACTTCCTGAGCCAACGATCTTACTCCATATCTCCATATTTCCATATTTTCGCATTTCATGTATTTCAGTGTTTTCATGTAGTTTACACTTCAGATGTGTGTTAAGATTTTTATGCTTCAAGATTATTCAGGAGATGATTGCCTTTCATCTATTTTTCAATTTTATTCTACGGATCAGTTGTGGAACTGACATTAAAATTTTTGTTTGAGGAATTATATTGCCTCATAGAAGACTAGTCGCTTCGACTCTCGAATTTTAATAACTTTATTTAAACCAAGTATTCTGACATTGTGTCATAGCTTCAAATTAAATTCTTATTAAATTTAATTTTGAGCACTTTAATGTAACAACATCGAACTTCAAGAACAGAAGAAACATCGAATGACATTTTATATCATTATTGTACATAAATTGTCGACGATCTACGAAATACTAGTCGTTTGATAAGACCGAAGTCTTAATCCCTATAAGCATTCTTTGTGTAGAGTGGAAAAACCATTACGACATTGACAAACCTTTTTATTATTCGTAAAGCTGAGAGGTATGTTTATTTAATATGTTAGAGGAAATACCTTTTGATAGAAGATTATTCAAATCTTTGGCTAGGAATTCAAAGCTAGTTTATCCCGGTCAAGATTGAATTCTATTTGACACTATAAATAACATGTGTGTTATTTTACACTATTAGTGTAACATCACGTCATTTTGTGGACATGATATTACAACGATAAACAATTTAAACCTTGACAAGTGAGGTGAGACAGGAGTATTATTTTTATTACATGTATTTGCGACAGACGAGTTAACAGTTAATTATCTTGTTGTGGAGTAAACTTTAGGAGGTTAATCACGACTGTCTAATATCGTTCATTACAATTGGAAGTTTCGTTTGAAGAACTTAAGCATGTATAATTCTAGTTCAGTAGTCATGTGGAATGATACTGAGGGTCATGCCATTATTTGAGAGAAGTTACTACAGAAGATATGTTAATAACTATTAATCCTTTTTGGTTATTGTTTAACATAGTGGATGATAATTGTTTATGCCATATATACTGTTATATGGGGATTTGTAGAGCTATGAAGAAAGCTCGTGCGAGGGGAGTTCCGCATTTTAAAGGAAGTCAAAGTATTATTGTTCGTTGATAAGAAGGCATGGATAAGAGCCGTGGTATACAAGTAGTCCAGTTCATTTGAAGTAACGATTTAGCTGTGTTAACAGGAGGGTTTTTAGCGGAAATACAACTTGAGAACGATTGTCTACTTATGTCTATAATACAATTATTATATTTTATTAAAACCGAAGTTATGTAATTACGTACAGTTAACTTTAATTAGTCGACTGTATTATACCGACAATGTAATGAAACCTATATAAGACGATGTGTAAGCAGTATATCAAAACTACGGAATGTTAGAATGATTACTGAAAAACCAGTGTATATAATTAGTTGAGAATTGTATTGTAACCGAGAAGCCAGAATCTCGAAAGTAACGTGTTAGCAACACTAAATAATGTATATAATTATGAACATATTACATGTAAATATTTTTTGGAAATGATTTAATTAGTTAAATAATTTAGTAGGATTTATTAATCAGTTGTTTTGGAATAGCGTGTGTTTTATGAGCGGATGTTTTTGGTATGCATGAATGTTCACTGTTAAGAGTAATTGTCGAACCGGATTGGTCATGAACAATTACGGGGTGCGAATGAAAGAGTGTATAAAAATTTTCAGTATGATTGTTTAATAAACATAGAAGTTATGTGCATTTTTGTAAGATCTAAATTTTAATGTTACGTGTTTTTTAAACGCACTCAAAAGCAGTCTCGAAGTGGGCTGGCTAGATTGATTCACCGTTAGAGTTGGAGAGTGTGACATAATGAACAGGTGGAAACTCACCGCCTTGTATAAATTGTAGTTAGTTCCGAGTGCAGCGTGGTGCTGGTATTTCATTGATGAATCAAGATAGCGCACGTGCGTTCTACAAACGTACGCTAGTGAATGAAACCATGTGTCAGGAATGCCACGAATGTAAGAGCCTTCATTAAACGTTGTTTTTTTTTGACGCTGTGTAGAGCTAAACAAGCCAAGAATCTTATGCTCATAATTTTATTTTTACACAGCATTGTAGTAAGATGTGGAGTAGAAAGGAAGTGTGAATGATTGCGTGTTTTTATTTTAATTTGATTGTTAAATTAGTTTATTGTTATTTTGTTTATACTAGGTTAGTTTACACCATTGTTAATAAATTTTATTCAGTTCGTTATTTGTTGTAGTTGGCGTGTGATTCATTTTAAATATAAGAACTAGAGTATTGTGGTTGTATTGTAGGCGAAGCTGAATTCCCAGTCCCCGAGAAGGTAGGTAAAGGTAGGTGTGTCCCGTGTAGTGTGTTGTTGATCCACAATATTCTTGTAACTGCTATATGTGAATCCCTAAATACCATGTTGGAAGCGATTTCTAATGTAGTAATTTGCCGGTGCTGTTAGAAATAGGCAATCCAGCTGGGGCAATGGATATTCCAACAGGCTCCTTTCCGGATTTTCGGGTACATTACATACTGTAAGACCACGGCCGCCTCCTTCCCTCTTCCTCGCCTATCCATCCCAATCTTCCATCCCTTCCCATCCCTCATGAGGCCCCTGTTCGCTTTGCAGGTGAGGCCGCCTGGGCGAAGTGTGTCACACTTCCCCAGTTGTATCCATCCCGACCAGATGTTCCAGGCTCCAGGACACTGCCCATAGCGGCGGGTGTGGTGAGTTCCCTCGCTGAGTCCGTGGGAACCACCAACCATGAGGGTAAATTGACTAAATAAAATAAAAAACGTAATTCTGAAGATAGATCAGTGTGGTGAAACGTAAAAATGTATTTCTATTAAGTATTAGTAACAATGGTTAACAACACAGTAGGTATTCGAAGTATACTTTTTGGAGATCTTTCAAAATAAAATTCAATGATCGTTATTAAAATGAAAATATGGTAATAATAATGTTATTGGTTTTACGTCCCTTTTAACTACACTGGCTTTTAGAGACGCCGGGGTGCCGGAATTTTGCCCCGAAGGGGATCTTTAACGTGCCAGTAAATCTACGGACACGGCTCCCTCGCATTTGCGCACCCTCAAATGCCAGCTGACTGCGCCAGGATACGAACCTGCAACTTTGGGCCCAGCAAGCGATGAAAATATGGTATTGATAACAAGTATTACATGGTAACAAGAAACAACTGTAATGATAATTAAGATTCGATTGTAACATTGAGATAGTGCAAGTATTACGTAAATATTTTAAAGCAAGTCTGCGATTATATATGAAGTTATAAGAATGTATGGTTGAGTATACGAGGAAATGTTGTGCCGTATACAAGTATTTACGATAAAAATGAAGTCTGCGATGATATATGGTAACTCAAATACGAGGGTACTTCCGTACTTTGGAGTAGAGTATTATGATACTGTTGTGAGAAAGTTTAAGCTTGTTGAAGCGTGTTTGTTTGAAGGTGAGTTGGTGAAAACTCTAATGTACTTGCGTTTGTGAACGATATTGAAGGATAGACACCAGGAAACCGGCGGAAAAGTGTAACCAGGTGGAGATTAACCGTTGACTACTAATTTTTATTAAACAATTAACCCGGAATTGTGAATAATAATCATATGAGCTAACTTAAATATTTAGGCATATTAGCCAGGAACTGACATTTAACCCTAAATAAGTCTTGATGGTAAAGCGATCTTAAAAGTCAACATAAACAATTAATATTCGTAAATATTAATAATCCAGAGATGCTAGACGTATGATTAAACTACTAAACTTGTATGAATCAAGCGATGTAAATATGTTAAATAAATATAGGGCTACATTTTAATTTTTACATTTTAAGCAATAATAATTATTATTATTTGTGTTGTGAATATGTAGAGAGTTTTTGAACGGTGTGTATTGTTGTAAATAGAAGGATAACAGAGGAACGGTGTGTGTAATTTGTAAACAAGTCACAGGTTGAAAATATTAGAAGTATTTCCGTAAGACAAATGAAATGGTATAGTTTATGTTATGCCAGTGCAGTTATACAATTGATAATAGAACGATAAGATCATACAATGTATGTGAGGAGGACAGTGAAAGTTCATTCGTGAAGGGGAGGGGCCTATGAATGGAACAGCTGTTTTGACGTAGTAAATGCAGTTATGAATGAAGCAGCCGATTGTATAACAAGCAGTCGATGCTGTTGTGCCTAACTTTTAGGAGTAACGGAGTTCAGCGTTGTATAATATAAATATTAGCATTGTTAATTACTTTGAATTTAGGTGTGGTATAATAGCATTTAATTTGTATATTTAACTTAAATATTTTCTTCATATGATCTCAGATACAGCTGATGTTTACGTTCAGTGATATACTTGCAGGAAAGTCATTGAGACTTTATTTTAGTTTTGTTTGAGAGGCAAGTGAGCCTGTTGTGTTTTATTGGCCTCTTTATTATATATTTTATTGAATTTATTTTAATAAATTCCATTTTGTTCTTTTCTATGAAGCTAGTTCACGTGACTTATTTTAATTATAAGGAGGTTGTGTTATCGAAATGGATCAGGTTTATGGCACCCTTAACCCATTCCGACCCGAGAAGTGGTAAGATTCTCACTCTCCACATGTAGTTAGTAACCCAACCAAGTGTAGTTAGTCCATAACACAATCGTAGAGACAGTTGTAGGGTCATGCTGTGTTTGTCGGTGGGATTTCAGGTTTTACTAACCGGGGACCTCAAGATTCTACGATCCACTTCATCTTGGGATTTATGACAAGTCAGCATCATGGTTTATACGGGTATAGTCGGTAAAATGGCAAGCCCATTCGTTGGGCGATTAAAGGTCATTCTAAAAGCGTGTGAAAGGGCATTCGAAGAGCCATGTGAGGCGAGAATATGGTTGGCCAAACACAAGGCTCGATTAAGTTCGATTTTGCCACTATAGTCAGTAGTTGAATGGTGGTGTATTCTTCGTAATACACGGTCAGGCCGAGTTAGCTTTTGCTGCTCCTTGCTCAAACCTTTTATTTAATTTCTTTCCTTGCAGACACCAACAATGATCTATTTGTATTTCTTTTCACTTGTACAGGTTTTTATGTATCCCTTGAGTCTGTTCTAGATATATATCTTCCATGGACAACCTAGTGGCATCTGGCAGCTAACCTCTGAAGTTCCTCAATATCTCCATGCTCAAGAGGACTTCCTTACCAATCAAACCACCAGGTTTCGTCGTTGTCGCCAACTAACAACTCCTTGAAGACACCGATCTAAGAAGAATTCTATGTTCTTTATAAGAATTTTCGTTTTCTCATGTTTTATACCCTGATGCAACCTCTCTTGTCTCTTACCCCCACCCTTTCTCCTTCTTGGTCCCTTCGTGCGTCGTTGAGCCGCTCTCACTCTTGCGTCAGACGTCAAACATACAGTTGGGGCTCCCTCAAGAGCTTGTCTCATGTGCTCGAGAGACATTTTAAATCAGACGCCATGTCTGTATTTTAGATCAACGGTTACAAGAACCATCGCCTACTCTACAAAAATGAGCTAAATACAAAACTCCAATCTTTTTAAACATGTTTTAGTGCTTTTAATACAATTTTATAGACAGTGTGAAGAATTGCAAACTATTGTGCAATAACCGTCTTCAAGATATTTTTTTCTTGTCATGCTTTAACTATCTAAGCTGGCTTTATAAAGTGAAACTCAGTACTTCTTGTACTAAGTGTTTGGGATTACCTTCCCACTACGAGGGATTTAATTTAAATTACCCACTGTCTATAAAAATTTAGATTTCTCCTCCGTGGGACCTCTTTTGCCCATTTAACTGTCATCATGGTTCTAGAACATTCCACATGAACCAATATTTCTACAAGTAAAGCAATCTAATATTTTCCACTCAAATATGGGAATACTTTTACTCACTGAGGAATTTACGTTACATAAACTGCTGGTCACCTCCTAATTTGCTTGCCACCGTGGGAATATTACCTCATCATTCAACTTCAACTCATAAACTTTTTAGCTCAATAAATTCAGTCTAGCTCAACTTAAACCAAGTGTACTACACAAACGCAATAACATTTTCCTATTTTACGAACTCCCATACAATGCAATAGTGAAGTTTTTCAACTTGACAACAAACTATAAGTACTTCGATTGTGTGTGCTAACTATCTTCCGCGCCGCGTTCTACGAGAGCAACAAAATTGGCCAGAATATTATGTTTCGATCCTCCTTTTCCAAACACCTTCTACTAACAGATTTCTAATTAATTTATGTACCTAGTTATTTCTCTATGAGGCCTCGCCCTAAGTTTGGCGTCCTCCCATTTTTCTCCATGTACAATTTATTAACTCGGCGAAAATATAAGAAGTTGTAGAAACTTCTTTTTATTCTTTCCTCATTCTTTTTTATCCTGCTAGTACAGGAATTGTTAACTTTCTAATCATTAATCTTTTGTACTCAATCTCTTTTCTTCAGGATTCGTCAATACGACCTGTACACGTTGTATGTTTAACATAGTAATTTCCGCTTGTAATTTTTTCTTATTTCCTGTAATTATCAGGAATCAAAGATTTGTTTATAGCCTTTCAGATTGTCATAGTGGCATTCTAAAAGTGCTTGAATTGCTCATAATGAAACTATCAAAATTATGCTTGTTTTATAATTATCTCTCCATTTCTTATTCAAAAGCATAACCTTTAAAATCTTTGTAAGATTTTGGTGCTTTCACAAGTTCGAAACTTGAACACTATTGTTCATAGTAAACTTTTACCTTTTTGGGTCTGAGACCTTTGGATTTGTAGAACTAACCAAAGAAAAGATTCTTCTAACTTCAAAAGATAAGATTTTGAATCTACCAAATGTTAAGTTTCCAAAGTTTATATTTATTGTTTAAAGAAACTAGTTGTTTTCCTTTGTTCTTTATCTTTACCGTTAGAATAACGATTAGGCAGGACCTTTACTTCCCTGACTCTTCCTATAGACTTAAGCCCTCTTTACGAAAACTAATAATCATTCAAATAATAACGGTTTTACTACTTGTTGCATTTGAACTAAAACTTCAAGTAATAACGTCTTCAAAGTTTCTCTTGGTTCTCTTAGCCAATTCTAGCAAGCCATTAAGGCAAGTACAGCTAGCTCTGCAAGCTTCCTACTTGTTGAGATATTCCTCTTAGTTATGGTTTGTTTCCAAAAATTTTAGTTTTGTTTGAGTTAGGTTTGAGGTCCTCCTCTTTTCGAAACATTTAGTCGGCATTTGCTGGGTAAAAGCTTAGCCTTCCTTAAGTGCAACAATTGGTATTCTTTTAACATTGTCAAGAAAACTAGTAACATTATTACAAACGGCATTAAAACTGCTTTATCGCTTCCCTCTCTGGGGACACTCGGTCGTTTGCCGGGGATCCAACAGTGCCCAGAAATAAAATTATTACCCCACATTCAAATCCTTCCAGCATTCATTATAAATCCTAATCTCTCTAAAGGGAAAGTTAGTAAATTTTTTTTCTCGGCTCACTTTGCCTTGAGTGAGTGTCACCCGTCCCCATAGTACCGGAATACCGGCTCGAGAGGGAAAGTGCATTCACCGAGCGCTTGCAGGGAGCCTTAATTCACGCTGCGCTCTCCACCTGCCCGAGACAGGCCCCCACTGGAGTTGAGTTCCTCCTAGACTTGGCGCTGCTTAATTCTTCCTTAACTTGCTTGAACTTAGTGTTGGATTCTAATCCTGTTTACCAATACTTTTTCCACTCCAAAACCTATCTCCTTTTCTCTCCTATCATCATCTCTTAGGTAGTGTTAACCTTAAGCTAAAACCTACCAAAAGTTTGTGCCGAAACCCGGGAGAATCCATTTGTCAATATTTTGCAAAATACTAATATCTATTTTGAATTTTTCAGCTATAATTTCGCCGTGCAAAGCTGGTGAGGGGGAAAGAGGTTGCTCCTGCCTCCTTTGGTGTGTCTCTCTCTTTCAACTTATCTGCTGTTGCCAGTCTGACAGCATTTCCAAAACTCCACAGCTTCGTAAGTTACACTTTAATTTACCCATTTCGCCATGGCTCCCACAGATAAAGATGAAGAAGGTAGGGATGAAAAGCTTACCGCCAAACGAGCGTCTTATAAAGGGCAAATCACTCGATTTAAGAAATACATCAGAGATCTTGATCCTTCAGAAGCTCAATTAGATTTATTAAAACACCGTGTAAAAGACTATGAACGTTCTTTTGAAAATTATTGTAATATTCAAACCGAAATCGAAACTAGCATGCTCAATCAAACAGACGATCGAGTAGAAGTAGAAAATCAATACTACGAAGGCATAGGCTCTGCTTTTAAAATAATTCGCCAACTTGAAGAAGAACAGAAAAACGACGCTTCTGTTCTTGGTTCCCTCCACGAACAGCAAACCGCGTCTCGTGAGGGCACTCACAAACCGAAACCAATTCTACCCAAAATTAATTTGCCTCACTTCTCTGGAGACGAATCTACTTGGGATTCTTTTTACGAACGTTTTTTGCTCCCTTGTTCATGACAATGAAGACATTCAAGTCATCTACAAATTTCATTATTTGAGATCCATTCTCCAGGGTCAAGCCCTGCAGTTAGTTGAAGCACTTCCATTAAGTGCCGAAAATTACCCCATTGCCTTTAATTTATTGAAGGAAAGATACTGTAATCTACGGTTACGTATTCAACGCCATATGAAAGCTCTATTTGACTTGCCTTCGGCACAACATAATGACGTCACTAGTTTGCGTACTCTCATCGATACCACACAACTCCATGTAAAACCATTATCCCAATTAGATCAACCCACTGACCACTTTCCTAATACATTTAGTGGTTTCTAAAGTTGACACTGCTACCCTGAAAGCTTGGGAAATGGAACTTTCTAAAAATGATGATTATTCCTACGAACATTTAGTCACCTTCATAAATTCTAGATGTCAACTTTGAACCGCTTTAGCTAACCAAAGTGAATCTTCTTCTCCTAAATTTAGGTTTGAATCATTGTCTCTTAAATCCAAAAACGAATATGCAGCGTCTAGCACTCAAAAACCTGGGTCTAGCTCTTCTAAACCCAAGTCACACGCCACTGGTTACCAAACTAGGTCTAGTGAACGCCGTATTGCACGTTCTCTGGCTTTAAATACTCAAAGTGAACCCCGTAAAAGTTTAAATGAACCGTTAAAGTGCATACTTAGCAAAAATTCCCATGCTTTATACTTATGTAAATCCTTTAGGGAACTATGAGTTGATGACAGAAGGAAATTAGTAGCACAGAACAAATATTGTTTTAATTGCCTCTCTCCTAAGCATTCTCTTTCTAATTGCAAGTCCTCCAGACGGTGTTTCCATTGCGAAAAAGCACATCACACCTTATTGCATCGTCATGATCAATCGAGGTCATCAGCATCCACTTCTCAAAAAAGTGATAATACTAGCAGTCCCAACGCTAAGTCTTTGCGTAGTGCTCAAGTAATGTTATCCACTGTTCAAGTTGAAGTTCAGGATAAATCTGGCAACTGGGTCCGCGCGCGAGGTCTTCTTGATTCAGCGGCAACCCATGACTTAGTTTCCAATTCTTTGTTCAAAAAACTAGGCTTACCAGTAACTCCCACTTATATTAATGTATCAGGCATTAACAGCTTAAAATCACAAGCTTTGCAGTTCTCAAAACTAACCATAAAAGATACTTGTCATAGAAATAATTTTCTCAAACTTAATTGCCTCATTCTTAACAGCAACGGAGAGGATACTCCAAGCCACTCTGTTGATATCTCAGGTTTGAATATTCCTTCTCATTTAAGGTTAGCCGATCCTCCGTTTAACATACAAGGTCCCATTGACATTCTTTTCAGTGCCATTGTTTTCTGGAATTGCCTTCGTAAACAAATTCGTAAACTATCTTCAAACGTGTTTGCCAGAGACACTGATTTTGGTTGGATTGTTACTGGTCAACTTCCTCATTATTCCCCCCAACCTGTATCGCAATGTTACTTTGCAAGTACTGATTTGGAACAGTCCTGGAAACTTGAAAATATCGATTCCCCTAGCTTAACCTCCTCAGAAAATTAATTCTGTGAGCAAATCTTCGTTTCTACCACTACTCGCACGCCCGAAGGCCGATTGATTGTCCAAATGCCGAGATAACTCAATCCTCCCAAACTCACTAATTCTATAGCCAAAGCTCGAAAAGCTCTCTTTGCTATCGAGAGTAAATTTAAAAGAGAACCCCTCGTCAAACAACAGTACACAGAGTTCATGGACGAATACGAAAGTTTGGATCATATGTAGGTTGTCAGCAAATCTGATGACGAATTACACCTCCCAAAAGAAGCTGTATTTTTAAATCATCATCCTGTGTGGAAGAACCCTCTTGTAAAGGATAAAATCCGAGTCGTGTTTAATGGGTCATCACCTGACGCCAATGGCAACAGTCTCAACGATACTCTTCACTCTGGGCCCGCTATTCAGTCCGATTTGTCTACTATTCTTTTAAGTTTTCGTCTGTTCCCTATAGCAGTTATCGCGGATATCAAACAAATGTACCGTCAAGTTTAATTCAATCCGAACAACAAGATCTCCAAAGAATCTTGTGGCGTGACGAAACCAGTAAACCGATTAAAATATTTCGCTTAAAAACAGTTACGTATGGTCTAAAACCTTCCGCTTTCCTTGCCATCCGGTCCTTACATATGTTAGCCTCTCAAGATGGTCATTTATTTGATGCTAAAGCCTCCGAAACTCTAACTACATCATTTTATGTTGATGATTATATTCAGTCCTTTCCGACTCTTGAGGAAGCTTCTTTCATATCATTGGAACTGAAAGCATTGTTAAAAAATGGAGGATTCCCACTTCAGAAGTGAAATTCAAATTCCCCTGAGTTTCTTGCCCAATTTCCCATTGAAGATGTAGACCCCTCTTCCGTCAAAATTTGCGGAGATTCCGAATCCATACAAACGCTTGGAGTACACTGGTGCACTCGCACTGATACTTTATAAGTCTCGCTCTCCGAAGAGCTCCCGAACACAAAAAGGCAAATTTTATTTGAAATTGCAAACATTTTCGATCCTCTCCAATTTCTTGCGCCGGTTATTGTTATAGCCAAGCATTTTATGCAAGAGCTATGGTCTCTCAAATGTGAATGGGACGATGCTGTTCCCCCTTCTCTTCTTAATAGATGGCTCTCTTTTCGATGCAGTCTACTTGATCTTTCTCTTATTGAAATACCTAGAAATTTAATTAACGCTCCTCGTAACACATCTTTCTTTCTTTCTTCATGTGTTTGCCGACAGCTCCGAAAAAGCTTACGGTTGCTGCGCATATTTGGTTTATTGCAATCCTCTAAATGAATCTTCACTTTCAAACCTTATCTGTGCCAAAACTAAAGTAGCTCCGCATAAAACTTTTAATTTGCCTAGGCTCGAATTGTGTGCTGCACTCATGGCCGCAGAACTTGCCAAAAACTGCAGAAAGTCTTAAAGGTCGAATTTTCGCAAATCTATCTGTGGAGCGATTCCATGATCACTCTTTCTTGGATCGCCAAAAACCCCACCCACTGGCAAACCTTTGTTGCAAATAGAGTTTCTAAAATGCAAACCCTTTCTTCGGGATGTCAATGGAAACATGTGCCTAGCGCTGATAACCCCGCTGACATCATCTCTCGTGGTTGCTTACCCTCTCAATTGATAACATCTCAGTTGTACTGGTATGGACCCTCGTGGTTATCTGAAGACTCTTCTTGCTGGCCTTCCAAAACCTCCAGTCACAAACTCCAACTTGCCTGACGCTAAAGTAACTAAATCTACTGCTTCGTGTCTTATTTCCAACGTTTCATATCCCTTGTTGTCTCGCTACTCTTCCTTTCACAAACTGATTCGAATTTTTGCCTATCTTCTCAGATGGAAATATCTTGTTGTTGACTAACCCGTTCTTCCTAAATCGCATTTAACTAATCATGAATTAAATCTCGCCACTATTAAAGTTTTACAGCTAACACTGCAAGAAGCCTTTTCTACTGAATTGTCTTTGCTATCTACTAAGAAAGATCTTCCGAAATCTAGTCGTCTTCGCGCCTTAGCCCCTTTCCTTGATGACAACGGGTTACTCAGGGTAGGTGGTAGGCTTTCGCACTCTTCACTTTCTGAAGACAAAACGCATCCTGTCATTTTGCCCTCCAAACATCACGTAACCTCTTTAATCATACGTGACTTTCATTATCTGCATGTTGGCTCACGCACTCTGCTTTGCTTATTAAGGGAAAAGTACTGGATAATAAATGGAGTTCATGAAGTTTCTTCCGTAATTCACAAATGCATCCCTTGCTTTAAGGTGAAACCTAAGGTCGGTACCCAATTGATGGGCGATCTACCTTCTTTCCGCTCTTCCCCTATTCGTCCTTTTGCGTTAACTGGTGTGGATTATATGGGTCCATTTCAATATCAACGCAATTCCCCTGAAGCTAAACGCAAATTTTTTGGAAAACTCTATATATCTCTTTTCGTTTGCATGGTCACTGGTGCGATCCATCTGGAACTTGTAACAAATGCCTCTACTTCTTATTTTCTGTTAGCCGTTTTTCGCTTCACTGCCAGACGTGGTGTTCCCTCCGAAATGTTCTCCGATAACGCCTCCACTTTTCAAGGTGCAGCTTCCTTGTGGAAGAAAGCTCTTACATCTTCTCCTGCCATGGAACAGATTTCTAACTTTTCTCACTCTAAAGGTTTCAAATGGCGGTTCATACCTCCTTACGCCCCTCATCACGGCGGTAGGTGGGAATCCTGTGTCAAGCTGACTAAACGTCATCTAAAAAAGGTTTTAGGTAGTCGTATTCTAACTTATGAAGCATTTAACTCGTTGTCCATTCTGATTGAAGGTGTTGTTAATTCTCGTCCTTTGACCCCACTTTCTAATGACCCTGATGACCTGCATCCATTAACACCTGGTCACTTCCTAATTGGTACTTCTCTATCTTGCCCTCCCCCGTTCCTAACTCCTATAGAGATTCTAATTTACCAATCGTTTGGCGTAAACTTGAAGCACTTCGTAATTCTTTCTGGAAGAGGTGGAATTTGGAATACTTAACTTCTTTGCAACGGAGACAGAAGTGGTTTCTTTCTAATCCTGACATCAAAGTGGAGGACCTGGTTACGGATGCTCCCCCCAGCCCTAATGTGGATCTCCGGAAGGGTGATCGAGTGTTACCCGGGAAGGGATGGAAGAGTCAGGGCAGTTAGGATCTTGACTACAAATGGACATATTACAAGACCCCTATCTTTAATTGCCCCCCTTCCTCTCAACCTTTAATATGTATATTTTTTTCTGTTCTCTGTTGGTGTTTAACCCCCCCCCCCCCCCAGTAAGGTGTATTCTTCGGAATACACGGTCAGACAGAGTTAGCTTTTGCTGCTCTTTGCTCAAACCTTTTATTTAATTTATTTCCTTGCAGACACCAACAGTGATCTATTTGTATTTCTTTTCTCTTGTATATATATTTATGTATCCCTTGAGTCTGTTCTAGATATATATCTTCCATGGACAACCTAACGGCATCTGGCAGCTAACCTCTGAAGTTCCTCAATATCTCCATGCTCAAGAGGACTTCCTTACCAATCAAACCACCAGGTTTCGTCGTTGTCGCCAGCTAACGTCTCCTTGAAGACTCCGCTCTAATAAGAATTCTATGTTCTTTATAAGAATTTTGTTTTTCTCATGTTTTATACCCTGATGCATCCTCTCTTGTCTCTTACCCCCACCCTTTCTCCTCCTTGGTCCCTTCGTGTGTTCTTGAGCCGCTCTCACCAGGGGGACGACAGATCATAGGGAGCGCGTGGGTCGGGGTAAGGCCCTGTACTGGATGTTCTGCCAAACAATGAAGAATTAATTTTAGTACTATGGTTCCGTAGTTGGCACTCGCCCAACGCTCACACCAAACCGACTGGCGGAAGCGGGAATAGTCTGTTTTGATTGATTTTCCTCTTGGTGTTGTTGGTTGTTTTGATTTGTTCGGTATTTTGATTATTTATTTGAATTGAATTGAGAGTCAATCATGCCACCACCGGGATGTAAGAATTATAATCACTGATTATAAAGATAGTAAGTTCAATACGGCAATTTTCATCTTCCTGGTGTTGACCATGGGTAAAACTAGTGGGCAATATGAACTACTCTCGAATAAAAATATATGGATAATAAATGTGTGCATTTCATCTCTTGTTTGTTCCCTTACCCATTCTCCTTTGCATTGCAATAACATTCGTGGTTTAGGGCTACGGAGAGGGGTGGGTGGCAGCCGGCATGCTAGGCAAAAAGTGAGGTTATGGCAATATAGTGTGTGCATTTGGACAGTTTTCTTTATATTCATCGAATATCCCAACAATTCTGTAGCGTAGGAGAGCAATTTTTAATTAGCCTAAAGGTGAATTAAGCTCTAGAACGGCATAACTGTGTCCTTCGTGACAAATCTATTGCCAACATTGGTATATATCAAAATGTATTATTTTCCTATCTGGACGTATATTTCAGCGCTTAGCGAAAGGCCCAGTTATGTTCGTGTTATTCTCATCAATAATCAATAACTCATCGCAGACCATACTGTTCAATTACGTGTAATAAAGGCTACATTCATATGGCTTTTTACTTTTTATGCTGCCAGACTTGCAAGTACAATCCATAGCCTCAGGCGGTGTTCTCTCTCGGAAATTCTATAACCAAAAGTGACGAATCTCTTATACTTACATTATCCTTGGCTCTCACTTTTGCGTCAGACGTCAAACATACAGTTGGGGCTCTCTCGCGAGCTTGTCTCCTGTGCTCGAGAGACATTTTAAATCAGACGCCATGTCTGTATTTTACAGCAACGGTTACAAGGAACCATCGCCAACTCTACAAAAATGAGCTAAGTACAAAACTTCAATGTTTTTTAAACATGTTTTAGTGCTTTTAATACAATTTTATAGACAGTGTGAAGAATTGCAAACTATTGTGCAATAACCGTCTTCAAGATATTTTTTTCTTTTTCATTCATTTCATTCATTTATTTGCAATGGGGGGAGTGTCCCCCGGTGGCAAATTGGATACACATAACAAATAAATAATTATACATAACAATTCAATAACAATTATACAACAATTAAACTGGAGTATTTACACAAATAGTCAGTCTTTTCTTAAACACACCTATATGTTTGGGAAAAGGCTCTAAGACTGCGGCAGGTAGAGAGTTCCAGTTATCAATGGCACGGTTTACAAAATAATATTTACCATAATTTGTTCGCTGTGGTCGGCCCTTAACTTTGAAAGGATGATCGCTCCTACCCATGTAAGTGGGCTTTCCTAATCGTTTGCTAAGCTCACCCCATGCTGGTTGATTTGTATACGTCTTGTACATAGCGCAGAGTCTAGATTTCATCCTCCTAGCCTCCAGTGATTCCCACCCAAGTTTCTTTAACATACGGCTCACACTGCTCCTGGGATTAAAGTCACTGAGCACAAATCTAGCGGCCTTTCTTTGTACCATTTCCAACTCATTGATGAGCCCCACTTGATATGGATCCCAAACCGCCGAGGCATATTCCAGAATAGGTCTTACAAGTGACAAATAGCCTAATTCTTTAGCAGAGGTACTACTTCCTTTTAATACCCTCATTACAAAGTGCAGGGATTTGTAAGCTTTTGAAACTACACATCCTACACGACTACTCCATTTCATATCATTCCTTACGTGAACGCCCAAATATTTGCAAGAATCTTCTTCTACAAGTATTTCCGAACCAATGTTATATTGAAAATCCTGCCTCCGCACTTTCCCTATTTTTAAGAGACTACATTTTCTTGTGTTTATTTTCATTTTATTTTCAATCGCCCACTTATAGACCAGGTTCAGGTCCTCTTGAAGCACTGCATTGTCTTGTGAGTCATGTATCTTTCGATATATTACACAATCATCCACAAACAATCGACAGTCACTGCGAATCCCATTTGGTAAGTCATTTATAAACGCCAAAAATAACAAAGTTCCGATTACGCTGCCCTGAGGGATACCCGACGTTACGGTAATTTCATCCGAGAATATGCCTTCGACTTTCACTTTCTGTGAACGACCCGTCAAAAATTCTTGGATCCATAAAATTACTCTTCTATCAATCTTCGTCGAAGCTAATTTATGGAGTAGCATGTCATGCGGCACGACATCAAATGCCTTCAAAAAATCTATAACCACGGCGTCGACTGAAACTCCATGGTCTAACGATTCGCTAATGTCTTGAAAAAGGGATAGCATCTGACTCTCACATGAGTAACCTTTCCGAAATCCATGTTGCCTATCATTAAACCATGATAATGTTTCCCACTGTTCCCTCAAGTAGTCGCAAATGAGATGCTCCATCTGTTCACAAACGATGGACGTAAGGCTAACCGGCCTGTAGTTGCCCGATTCATGTCTGCTCCCTCCCTTAAATATTGGGACTACCGTAGCTCTTTTCCAGTCATCTGGGATTTGCGCATTGTTTATGGACACATTAAACATCACCTCCAAGTATCGTGCCACGGCCCTACCCCCTAGTTTAAGTACTTCACTAACAATATTATCAGGACCCTTTGATACATTGAAACGTAGTTTTTGTATTAGCTTTACAATTGCTGACTGGTTTATTTGGAACAGGGGAGCCCCTGATTCGTCGTTAAGGTCCAACACACAGCTATTGGATTTATTGAACACACTACCGTAAAATACATTTAATTCATTAGCAATGGCCTGTTTCTCAGTAATTAATTTACCGTCAACGGACATTATCATCGACAAATTATTTGGATTTCCCTTTCTTCTCCTAACATAACTGTAATTTTTTTTCCACCCATCACCTCCCGAACCAAGTAAACCTTGCATATAACTGTCATGAGCAGCCCTCTTTTTTAAGACGAGCTCTCTTGATAAGGACTTAAATTTCAACATACTCTTGTCACTATCATGACTTTTATTGTATAATTTCCTAATTTTCCGTTTTAGACTCCTAATTTCTTGTGTGTAATACTCAGGATCTGGGTTTTGTTTCAGCAATTTAAATGGGACAAATTTATCAACAGTGCTATTTAAAATTTTCAAAAAGTTAGTCCACAGGATATTAATGTGATTTCCTTCCGATGCCCATCCTACAAATAGCTCATTCAAATACCCATGAAACTTGCCCTGATCCGCCCTGCGATACTGGAATATGATCTTTTTTGCTACAACAGAGTCTAATTTTGTAATGTCACCATATCTAATATTTAATTCAACCCCAGAATGGTCACTAATTCCTGGTACTTTCAGACAGTTAATATACAGCTCTACAGGCCTTACGAGATAAACATCTAAGGTATTATTGTCTCTAGTTGGGAAGTCAACTACTTGGGAAAATCCCCCCTCCCTTAAGAATTTATTTGCAGCGCTCTGAGCTTGACTACAGCTGGTTGACTCACCAGACCAGTCTACTTTGGGGAGGTTTAAATCTCCAGCAATTATTATGCTCTTTTTCATAGCATTACCCGTACAAGTTTTATCATACAGTGTTTCGAGGAGAGAAAAGTTATCTTTCGGTGCTCTATACGCCCCTATCACCTGAAGAGGGAATTTATTTCCTTTATCCGAAATTTGTACACTTAACATTTCATGATCCATATCAGCCCACTTGAAGAAACTACCTATATTTTTGCGCACACAAATAAATAGCCCACCACCTCGCTTCCCCCGATCCCTTCTGTACATTTCGTAGGTCCCTTGAATTATTTCGCTACTATTTATGTCCTCATATAACCAAGATTCAGTTGCAATGACAATGTCCGGAGAATACGTCTCTACAAGATTCCAAAATTCAATTAATTTATTTCCTAAACTCTGACAATTAACCTGCAGTAATCTTAGAGTCTTACCTCTGCAGCAAATATCTCGAAATTGCTCCTTCTGTTCCCATCGGCTGGCAACCTCTGGACCTGCTCCTCCTCACAAAAGCCGGCACGAACCGATGACCCTGTCATGTAGGCTCCCTAGGTTAAAAGCACCCCGTCGATTTAGATGCAGCCCGTCTTGGGCGAAGTCACGGCCACCAATCCAGCAGTCAGCTTCTACGTACACTAAGCCCAATTGTGCACATACCCAGTCCATGTGGTCATTTACAGTCTTAACTCGCCTTAACGGAACATCTCCCCGCCGAACAATGCCACTCATTATAATTTTGCATTTCGAAACTTGCTTTTAGCTTTTCTGCCTAGTTCGTAGAGCTCCCCCATGATGTAATCAGCTGTAGCCCTCTTCTTCAAATCGTTCGTCCCAACATGTAGCAACAACACTTAAACTTTGTCACAGTCCTCTTCGTTTGATTGTTCCACTTGTTGGGCAAGCTGGTCAATTTTAATCCCCGGATAACACCGCACTTTCGCACCTGATTTCCTCGAGATATTCGCACTCCATCGTATCATTGAATTACCCATTATGATAACGTCATCCTCAGTTTGCTCCTGCACACCCTCTTCCACACTGATCCCAGTAGAAAGCCGTTCAGTCACATCCTTCACCACTTCTTCTGATTCACGAAGCTTTGCTCTAAGTTCCTGTATTATTTGATCCCTTGCTTTGATTTGCACCCTCAAACAGTCCGGCGTATCACATACTTTACAAAACCAATTTCCGACATCACAATCCTCCTCCTTGACCTTAATACAGCCGAAGTGAAACCATTTCTCACATAGTCCACATTCAACAGCATTCTTCAATGTTTTACTGCACGTCGAACACTTTAAAGCTGCCATTTCAGCACACCTGAGAGCTCGGGAAAAACACGACCTTTCACTTTGACTGCCAACTGATAACTGGTTCTTGTCATGGTTTAACTATCTAAGCTGGCTTTATAAAGTGAAACTCAGTACTTCTTGTACTAAATGATTGGGATTGCCTTCCCACTACGAGGGATTTAATTTAAATTACCCACTGTCTATAAAAATTTAGCTTTTTCCTCCGAGGGACCTCTTTTGCCCATTTAACTGTCATCATGGTTCTAGAACATTCCACATGAACCAATATTTCTACAAGTAAAGCAATCTAGTATTTTCCACTCAAATATGGGAATACTTTTCCTCACTGAGGAATTTACGTTACATAAACTGCTGGTCAACACCTAATTTGCTTGCCACCGTGGGAACATTACCTCATCATTCAACTTCAACTCAAACTTCTTAACTCATAAATTCAGTCAAGCTCAACTTAAACCAAGTGTGCTACACAAACGCAATAACATTTTCCTACTTTACGAACTCCCATACATTGCAATAGTGAAGTTTTTCAACTTGTCAACAAACTATCAGTGCTTCGATTGTGTGTGCTATCTTCCGCGCCGCGTTCTACGAGAGCAATAAAATTGGCCAGAACATTATGTTTCCATCCTCCTTTTCCAAACACCTTCTACTAACAAATTTCTAATTAATTTATGTACCTAGTTATTTCTCTATGAGGCCTCGCCCTAAGTTTGGCGCCCTCCCATTTTTCTCCATGTACAATTTATTAACTCGGCGAAAATACAAGAAGTTGTAGAAACTTCTTTTTATTCTTTCCTCTTTCTTTTTTTTTTGTCCTGCTAGTACAGGAATTGTTAACTTTCTTATCATTAATCTTTTGTACTCAATCTCTTTTCTTCAGGATTCGTCAATACGACCTGTACACGTTGTATGTTTAACATAGTAATTTCTGTGTAAAATAGCGGTAATTTCCGCTTGTAATTTTTTCTTATTTCCTGTAATTATCAGGAATCAAAGATTTGTTTATAGCCTTTCAGATTGTCATAGTGGCATTCTAAAAGTGCTTGAATTGCACATAATCAAACTATCAAAATTATGCTTGTTTTATAATTATCTCTCCATTTCTTATTCAAAAGCATAACCTTTAAAATCTTTGAAAGATTTTGGTGCTTTCACAAGTTCGAAACTTGTACACTATTGTTCATAGTAAACTTTTACCTTGTTGGGTCTGAGACCTTTGGATTTGTAGAACTAACAAAAGAAAAGATTCTTCTAACTCTAAAAGATAAGATTTTGAATCTACCAAATGTTAAGTTTCCAAAGTTTATATTTATTGTTTAAAGAAACTAGTTGTTTTCCTTTGTTCTTTATCTTTACCGTTAGAATAACGATTAGGCAGGACCTTTACTTCCCTGACTCTTCCTATAGGCTTAAGCCCTCTTTACGAAAACTAATAATCATTCAAATAATAAAGGTTTTACTACTTGTTGCATTTGAACTAAAACTTCAAATAATAACGTCTTCAAAGTTTCTCTTGGTTCTCTTAGCCAATTCTAGCAAGTCATTAAGGCAAGTACAGCTAGCTCTGCAAGCTTCCTAGTTGTTGAGATTTTCCTCTTATGGTTTGTTCCCAAAAATTTTAGTTTTGTCTGAGTTAGGTTTGAGGTCCTCCTCTTTTCTAAACTTTTAGTCTGCATCTTGCTGGGTAAAAGCTTAGCCTTCCTTAAAGGCCCAGGCAACTTATTTTTGAGTTTTAGTTTCCTAACTCACTGATTCTATTATTAAATTTTAATCAACGTACTGAAAACCCTACCGCGTTATTTTATTTTGTTCAGGTGGTATAAGCGGAAAACGGCGACAATGCTTAAGCGTGTGACGTCACTGGAGCCGAGCCGCCTTCCGCGCGCCAACAGTAGGCATAGCAGAATCAGACAGTGCAGCTGTTGTTTCGGCGTATTTAAGTACTGTAAATTATACTTAAGTGAAAACATGGTTTACTGCGTTGTGCATGGTTGCAAGCATGTAACCACTTCGAAAACATCGAAGGAAAAAACATGTAGGTTTTCACAGATTCCCCAGTCGAGAGAAATCTCCAGAGAGATACCGATGTTGGCTATCTAGAATCAGTCACGCTGATTTCTCACCAACCCGAAATAGTCGCGTATGCTCTACACATTTCAGAGAGCAGGACTATGAACTATCGAGCAGATAGAAAGCAGAACTCCTGAAGCAAAAATGGAAACTTGTGTTAAGAAAAGGTGCTGTGCCCGCGCTTAATTTGACAGGAATGAAACTTGTTCCGGTGACAAGGCGTACATCTACATATATTAGGAAGAAATTTTAACTGAAGCGATTGAATGTACCTCTGCGATTGTTTCAAGTGTTGCCCCGAGTGTTTGCAGTGAAAAGTAGAGTGTTTGCAGTGAAAATTAGAGTGTTATCCATAATGAATCCAGCATGTCTGAAAATCCCAATAAAGTTGGAGGAGGAGAAACATTTAGAAACGCAAAGTGTTACGATAGTGACAGTGATCCTGGTGTTCGTGATGCAATATATGAAGCAGATGAAGAGAGTGATACTACCTCGGATGATGATGATGACGATGACAGGGAAGGAGATGAAACAGTACAGCTGGAGGTGGTGAGTAGAAAAAATAAAGCATGGCATTTCAGTGAGACTACGTTGCTGTTCGTAATGCGGCAGAACCTGCTACTTCTCTTTGCTATGTGCCTTACCTGCAGCAAGAAAGTAATTCAAACTATTCCTGCTACTAAAGGACCTGCTGTGAGTGTCCAAATGACCTGTCTAGGAGGCCATACTGTCGTATGGAGATCTCATAAGAATGTTAACAAATTCTCCATGTTATCAGTCACCTTGGCTACTGGTATGTACATAACGGGAGTGGGTTTTGCGTTACTGGAATCGTTGACAGACTGTATTAATTTATGTTTCATGAGCCACACATCATTTTACAAAATTGTGAAACGAATCGTTACCCCCAGCTATTAGGCGTACATGGGCTCTGCATCGTGGTAACACCATCAAGAATCTCATGTCATCCGGTAGGACGGTGGGATTGCAGGTGATGGTCCATTTGACAGTCCAGGTTTTTGTGCAAAATATGTAACATATTCCGTGATGGACATCAGCTCAGAGGAAATTATTGACTTTGTTGTTCTGCAACGAGGCCAAGTTTTCGGCGAGCTGGAAAAGCCCGCGTGTGATGAAGTGCTTTCAACACTATCATCAGAAGGACTAAATATAGAACTATTCTTATCCGACCGGCATCAGGGCGTTCGAAAGCTTTTACGAACCAAGTACCCTGGAATCATTGACGAGTTTGATATGTGGCACCTTGCCAAAAGCTTAGGTAAAAAGCTGAAAGCATTTGCGACCAAGGCACCCGCAATATTTGAATGGAAACGCAGCATTATTAATCATCTTTGGTGGTCAGCTATGACATGTGAGAACAATGAGGAGCTACTTGTTGAGAAATTTTTGTCCGTTCTGAATCATATTTGTGACACATTCATGGTTAGGAAACACTCTTTTTCACCAATGTGAACACGAAAAAATAATCGAAATTCCAACGCGAAAAACAAAATGGCTCAATAGAAATTCTCTAGACTATGGTATCATAGCCTGCGTTCTGAAAGACAAGCGCTTTATAAAAGACTTGCAAAGCATAAAACATTAGTGTCACACTGGGTCCCTTGAATCTTACCATATCGTCCGACTGAAATACATGCCTAAAGTATTCAGTTTCTCATTTCACGGAATGGTAAATCGATCTATGTTAGCAATTATGGATCACAATATCAATGTAAAACGTGATCAAACGGGTGAACACTTAGCTACTCAAAATCATCAAAAAACACTGACAGTCAGTCTGAAAGACTAGACTTTATATCATTTTAAATGCTACAATTGCTGCGTGAACTCAAAGTCCGTTAGCAAAAATAAATTTAAAAAATTCATAAAAAAATAAAAAAGCAAGTGCAAACCAAGGTCAAAGCAGGTAGCTGGCTGGATGACGTCACGCTCACCGAGGCGCGCGGGGAAAGGAGGAAGCTCAAGCAGTACTATGACGTCACACGCCTCAGTGCATTCTCGGTACATTTCGTCCCGTCACCGTAACGTAATGCCAGACCCCAGCGAAGTCGACAAAGTGGATTAACAGTAAGGTATATAAGGAGAAAGAATACGGATGGAGGACAGATATACTTCTCCAAGTAATTGGAATGGCAAATGGACAAAAGCACATCACTCCCTTAGAAGAAGATCCATACTATGAGCCGGCACTACCAAGACTGACCCCAGGCCCCTGGATGGAGTGTTCTCGCATTTCACCCGCTTTCATCAGCTGTAAACTGTATCTAATACTCCCACTTGTTAAAATAACTGTGTGTAAAATATATAATTTAATATAGGTATTTATTTTATACTTACAAGTATGCAATTGTTAAAGGACTGTCATCATATCTTCAGAAAAGACTGCCATAAAATATTCTAAATATAGTTTCAAATTTATTAATCAAAGTATTCTGGTTCTTGCCCCTCAGCAGCCTGGAATCCTACGTATGTACCTCCTTCGTCGGGATATTGTTGTCGGATTGCCTTCACGACACAAGACGGTATAACTTTCATCTTCTTTCTTCCTAAGGGAGTCCATGGGTTGACCCAGTACACAAACTGGCGATAGGCCACAGACCGCCAGGTAGCGTTGGTTTTCATAGCCAGTCTGTCCTTCACGTAGGGATTATTAGTTTTGTCCATATGAAGACAACGTGCAGTATTTAACACATTGTAATTTACTACAACATTAGAAAAGTCCTCGTGCCAAAAATACACATCACACTTCCACACATTTCATTCATTGTTTTACTGTTTGTACAGCAGAAACTTTCAGCAGCAGTGGACATCGACTCACACTGTTCACACTCACACCAGTCGGTGTTCCCCAGTCTTTCCGATATAACAGATGCTGATGGTACATTTTCTACTCCAGATGTTGTGCACTTTGGTTCAAACTGAGAAGGGTTCACTTTTCTGGACATGACTACTTATTCCAAACTCTGCACTCTGACAATCACTAGTCGACAGACGGAAGTGGCGCGCATTACCGTGTCGTAAGGCTCCAGTGACGTCACGCTGTCCCCTACCTAAAACTTCGAATCTTCGTATCGCACAAGCTAATCGAGATTTTTAATTTCCGATTTCACCATTCCAATCTTCAGCTCGAAATCTAGCTGAATTCATTAAAAACAGAAAATCGATTTTCATGAGTTTACTGGGCCTTTAAGTGCAACAATTGGTATTCTTTTAAAATTGTCAAGAAAACTAGTAAAATTATTACAAACGGCATTAAAACTGCTTTATCGCTTCCCTCTCTGGGAACACTCGGTCGTTTGCCGGGGATCCAACAGTGCCCAGAAATAAAATTATTACCCCACATTCAAATCCTTCCAGCATTCTTTATAAATCCTAATCTCTCTAAAGGGAACGTTAGTACTTCATTTTTTTTTTTTTTTTTTTTTTCTCGGCTCACTTTGCCTTGCCCGAGTGTCACCCGTCCCCATAGTACCGGAATACCGGCTCGAGAGGGAAAGTGCATTCACCCGCTCTCCGCCTGCCCAAGACAGCCCTCCCCCTGGAGTTAGGTTTCCCCTAGACTTGGCACTGCTTAATTCTTCCTTAAGTTGCTTAAACTTAGTGTTGGATTCTAATCCTGCTTACCAATACTTTTTTCCACTCCAAAACCTATCTCCTTTTCTCTTCTATCATCATCCCCTAGGTAGTGTTAACCCTAAGCTGAAACCTACCAAATGGCAAAAGACCAGACGCTCAGAGCGAAGATTGTACCTTTATAGTTGGATTTAATCTTGATTTTTGAGTTAAATTAAGAGTGGGCACATTCAAGGAAAGATCAGATCCAATGTGAACCTGAGAAAGGAAAATATGGATTCGAAACCAGAAATATAATCTATGATTTGAATCTATTTTCATTTTCAGACTGGCTCATGTCCTATGTTAGTCATGTCATATTAATTGTAACTTGGTGGTAACTTAAATTAAACTGTGATAGAATAATTAATTTAAGTCACGCAGGTACGATTGATACTGGTTATTGAAGCCAGAGGTAACAGGTAAGATTAAGAATAATGGAACGCGATTACAGGAGAGTTCTACCCAGGTGAAGGAGAATGTAGAGGAAATGAAAACTAATTATTAACAGAAAAGTGCACGAAGGTGCATAACATAGATTTACACTACTAAAACAAACATGTTACAAAAGAGTTAATTGATGTGAAAAACATCATGATCCAGTAATCAATCAGGAATGTGTGCATGAAAACTAATGTGATATCCAAACCCAGGTAAGAAATATACGGGTAGACATGAATAATATGCAAACAGATTTGAATGGTTGGCAAACCGATGTAAATAAAATCCAGACGGATGTTAACAATGATTTTATCGATATGTGTAACACTCAGACCGAGGTTAATAAAATTAAAACAAATGTTAACAATGTTCATGTAGATGTCAATGGTATGCGTACAGATATTGGTAAGATGCAGACAGAGGCATCACGATTAAAAGAGAGAGTAATAAAAATTCAAAACAGTTCTATCGATGTACAAACTAAACTAGGAGAGACGAGTAACAATAATTTCCTGATCAAAATTAGGAAAGAACTGGAAAGCTCTAAATATCAAAATAAGGAAAACCTAGATGCTTTGAAATTACAATTTTCTAATGATAATTTGCAAACACAAAATACATTAACTGAGCTTAAGAATAATGTAGATTCTTTGCGTACCCAGGTCGAGGACCATTACAAAATTTTAAAAGAAGATATTGTAATGGATATGAAGGAATTGTTAAAAGCTAATATAGTAGTTTGGAAAGAGGAATGGGTAAAATCAAGTAGTGGACATATTAATGAAATAAAAGGTGAATTAGATAAGAAACTGGCGAGTACTCGACTTAAAGTAAATAGAGAAGTTACTAGCATAAGGGAAGATTTGTGTAAACGCATTGATTCTCTGAAGCCTCTCTCAATTGTTAACACATCATTGTAAAACACATAACATTCATCAAAAATATATCAAAACACTATATACACAGTCGCATTAAGTCATATTAAATACTAAGTGACATACTGGTCTAAATGATACATTTTGTAAACTACATTTGAGTCTTGTGAAAACATTTCTTTTACAATTGAAATAGTATCTAATTATGGGATCCCATTTGACATAAGATAAAAATTGTTTACTGTTAGAATAAAATTTGATTAACATGATTGTATTAGCCTCATTTCTTAAATAGTAATTTATTGGATTTGAATCATTGTAAGTGATGTCTCCAGGATGGAACACGAAGTTTAGAAAATAGCCTGATACTTCAAGATGTTGAGCATTTTAATGGTCAAATGGACCGTATTATGCGCAAGATCTATGAGTCATTTTGGAACGTCTGACACTACCACCCGCATAGAATCATAATAAGATGCATCAAACCCATCCAATGGGGAAAAACTGTTCACACCCATGATAAGTCTAATAAACAACGATTCACATCATAATTTACCATTAAAATTCTCGACATCATGAAGAAGTAGACTATTTTCTAAACTACGTGTTCCACCAAGGAGACATCACTTACAGCGATTCAAATCCATGAAATTACTATTTAAGAAAGGAGGCTATTACAATCATGTTTTAGCAAATTTTATTCCAACAGTACAAAATTTAATTTTTTTAAAACTTATGTCAAATGGGTTCCCATAATTAGAGAACATTTCAATTGAAAAATAAATTCTCTCACAAGACTCAAAATGTAGTCGATAAAATGTATAATTTAGGCCAGTATGTCACTTTGTACTTAATGACTACTGTGACTGTGTATACGGTGTTTTCACATATTTTTGATGAATGTTATGTGTTTTATAATGTTGTTTTAGTAATACAGAGAGGCTGAAGAAGGGAACTTAATTTTTCCCGAAACATGTAGGCTAACTCAGCTAAGCTATATAATAAGCAAGGCATTGACTAGGCGGAACAAGTTTCAAGGTTAATCCCTATTTTATTGAGAGTCAATATGGGCCAAAATCAATCAAATGATTCCTCAAGTCCTTAATGGTATTCACTGCATTTTCAGGAATTGGAGGGGTTATGGTAATGTTTTTAATGAAACAGTGAAATGATTTTTTTTGGCAATACTGGAAGGAATAGGAAGGAAGCTATTACGTGACATTCATCTCATGATCATAACCCATGGGACCTTTTATTTACCTATGTAGAATTCAAAATCACCTAATGAGACAGTTCGCCTAAAGAATCCCACATGCATTAACCAGGAATCAAACCTGGCCCGCCTTAGTGGGAAGCAAGCAGCTTGATCACTGCGCCATCATGCCCCGGAAATACTGGAGAGAAACAAAGATCAGGATGGCCGTCATAAACAACTTGAGTTTCCTAGTCCACTCATAGTAGTCAGAGTCAACATGGACCGTAATGTGCTGTGCCGTGCCCCACTCCTTTTAAACAGCACAAATCACCACTGCAGTAGGTATCGTGTCACTACAGAACTGTTGTAATGCGATAGTAGTTGGCAAAACGTATTTATGAGTTTGATTTATTTTTTAACCCTTAAATTTTTTTCTGTTGCACTGATTATAGAGTGAATGCTTCATATCAAGGTAATTAGAAGAGTAATAAGGTAGCACCATACTCTGATTGCGAGAAACTGCTTGTGTGCATGACGTTGCAGCTAAGGTACAGCACTCGGCAGCAGCATTAATTTCCAATGTTTCAACCGTAATGTAAACTAATTATGTTAATATTATATTAAATAAAGCTTTTTGATAATCCTTAAACGTGATAAGTATAGAGGAACATGTAGGATATATTTGGTGTCCAGCGATTACTATATGGAGGCCACCTTAACGTAAAGAACTTACCCATACAGTCAACGAACCATCACGACCTGTACTTGACTATGGGGTCCAGAAATTGTCATCTTGATTGTAACAGATACATCGCGTCAAAGCTTTAGAGACATAATGGCTTCACAGTAAAAAATCTATTTGCCCGAGCTTGCATTAGTTCCATTACTTTGGCAAAACTCCCCGGACGACCCTGAAAAGAGTTTAAAACCCACCTTCGTAACGTTAAGAGCCCTTACACTTGCAAAAGGTACATATAAGATTTCTTTGATAAAGATCAAAGAATAAATGCCTTGTTGAAGTCATCCTAAGTCCATTGAGTTTTCTTCTCGTCATTCAACAGACTTTATTTGGGCTTCTGGGAATACCTTCCTAAAAACTCAGCCAACGATTCCTTTCATGATAGCACGCATCTTTGCATCTAGATTTTAAAGATCCAGCCGTTAGGTTATCTGCTCATTAAGGTAGTTAATAATGACTAGGCCTTAGCTCTGAGCCTATTCAATTTATTCTCTAAATAATTATTTTTTGTGTAACTGGTTTACTTTGTTCTGCAACCGATATACATGGGACGAATAAGTGAACAGTTCCCTTTTGACATCCTTTCTCTTCTTGATGGGTCTGTCTGTTAGGTAGTCAGCCCGAAGGCTGGTTGGATCCTCAAAAAGCACCACAGTTACATTATGTGAGTAGATACCCACAAAAACCCAAGGCAGCGCTATATTGAGGCATTCTAGGCAAGAAGAGGAGTGAGGTAGTTTGCGATTGCTTTCCTCTTGATGGGTGAGAGAATAGAAAGAACGCTTTCGAGTCTCATGTTTGCTGTAGCCATCTTCTCTAACAGAGTCTGTTCTACATAAGATTTTGCAGTGAAATTTTAGAGCACCCATGGCCATCTGAAACTTGTCTAGAAATTACGAGGGGCATTCAAAAGGTTAGTTACACATGAATATGGCAGACCAAGTACAGTTTATTGAATGACACACTATAATGCAAAGGGACACACATACATCATACAACTTTCCGACATAGTCATCAAGTCTGTCAACAATGCTCGGCACGGTCTACTAATCGTTCAATACCTTGACGATAGAAGTCCACTCCTTGGCCACGGAGCCATCGGAGAACCACTGTTTGGACCTGTTCATCATTTTCAAATCACTGCCCACCCAGATGGTCCTTCAGCTTGCCGAACAGATAGAAATCTCAGGGTGCCAGATCCGGACATTACGGTGATCCTTCCATACCTCCCATCCAAAACGTTCCGGCAAATCATGCGTTGCGCGTGCTTTGTTGCATTGTCGTGCACAAGAACAATGCCTCGGGTTAACTTTCCAAGTCTCCTGTTTTTACAGCGTTGCGCAGCGACATCAATGTTTGAGAATAAGCATCGGCTGTAATAATCGTGCCCTTCCGCATAAACTCGGTGTACACAACGCCTTCACCTTCCCGGCTGATAGCGTAACCTTGCATTTCTTCCGCACTGGCGAGGATGTGTCTCTCCATTCCATTTACGCCCTCTTTGTTTCCGGCGTGAAATGATTCACCCTTGTCTCATCACCTGTAATGATGCGGCTTAGGAACTCGTTGCCTTCAACAGTGTAACGCTGAAGGAAGGCCAACGACGCCAGGAACCATGCGTCTTTGTGTGCGGTGTCAGAGATCGTAGCCCCCAACACGAGCTCAATTTCTGATATTGCATATGGTCTCGCACGATGGCATGAGCACTGCCTATGGAGATGCCGAACTGCTGTGCAATTTCTGGGATACACACTCTGCGATTGATGAGAATCATTTCATCGACCCGCCGAATATAGTCTTCTGTGGTCGATGTTGATGGCCTTCCTTCCCGCACGGCTTCACACACATCTGTCTGGCCGTGCACAAATTGTTGGTACCATTTCACAATTGCTGGCCGCGACATTGCATTTGGTCCATACACCACCAAAATTTCACGGTGAATCTCTATGCAATTCAACCGTTTTGCCAACAAGAATCGTACAGTACCTCGTACTTCCACTTTCCACTATGTTTCCAGTTGCCGCACTATTTCACTCACTCACTAAGATGCACCTCTTAGCAGTATCGTAGCAGAACTGTTGCTGCGGGAAGCACTACACAGGCCCTCCCTTCAGACAATGCGCCGCTCATGTTGTGCAGTACGCCTGGTGCCGGACGACATGTGTAACTTATTATTGAACGCTCTAAGTAAGTTGAAAGATGGCACTACCCCAGCCTTCAGCAACCATTTGGGCTGTAATCCTTTAAGTTCCTTTTTAGGTCATGCATGTCACCAAAATGAACACTACACACAATTGCATGTTTAACACATTTTTATTTTTTTATCCTTCTGCTTGCTGGCATGAAGCCACTGTTTGAATCGGCTGGATCTATAGGAAATGCATGATAGGTGATGTTAGTGCCTTTGGTTATTTCATTATAGTTTTCACACCCAGCAGGGTGTATCTGGGGGAGGGGAAAGGGGGAGGGGGACTGATGGGGCTGCAGCCCTCTCCAAAATGCTCCCAAATTCCCTAGAAAAAAGAGACTTTAAAAACAGCGGTGGCATTATTAAACCAAAATTTTGTTTGTATCATAGCAAATAGTGTTATGAATATTAGTAAACTCATTAGCATAGCTGAGCGGTCCAGGCAAGCTCAGCAACTGGACTGGATAGACAGGCGTACAGAGATCCAAATTTCGAATCCCAGCTCAGAGAACAGCTAACTAAGTGTGATTCCTCCCCTTCCCCGGGTTTTTGACATTCCAGGTATTCAAGTAGTTCCGGGACACCTACCTAAGTCATAGACCCAAATAGGATTACACATCTACAATAACACACGCTGTCAGACAAATTCCATACTCTTACAAGTATTTATGATTTTATTCTATGGCTTAATTAATACAGTCTTCAGGTTTATGGAAATAGAAATTCACAACATGTTTCATTTTATGAAGATTTATGACTTACAGTACTTTGTATATTGAATATAATGCTTGCTTGAGGTGATGATTTTTAATTTTCGTTAATTGGGGTTTCTATTACGGCAGTTGTGACTTCATTGTTTTCTTTGTTCCTTTAGGAAGTAGAGTTTTATAGAGGAATTTGTGTAATTCTATTGGTGTTCCTTGCTACCGGAAATGATGCAAGACCTTCAGTTTTGCAAGATGTTAAAATTTGTTTTATGAATAATGTTCGTTCCCATAGTTGAGATATAATGTAATTGTTAGTTATCAGTCCTACCGTATATTTAGAAGACACCATGACTCACCATGTTTTATCTCAATTCTTGCAAATTGACAGTGATGCAATCACCACAGTGCAGCAGCTTTCAGACTTCTCTTACTCATTTGCAGATTAGATAGAGGCATTGTGAATTAAGAAGCCACGCAGTGCTATGGGCATGAAGATGCTGCAGCTGTGGTGAGGTCACAAGGTTAACTGTGTACGACTCCTGGCTAATGCATATGACAGTTTGGAGTTGAGATGACACATCCGATGTTTTGCACTCTAAGTAAGAAAGATGTCCTGTGTGTGGATTGAACCGTGAGATTAATGATCACATAAATTTTCACGCTTCCACACAGTGGTATGCTATAAGTGATTGTTGAGGTTAATTGTAAGTGATGAAATAGTACTTTTACACAGCGAAGTTTACATTTTAAATATCTATACTTTGATTATAATTAAGAGTACACAAAAATGTCCACTTCAATCATGTTCAAAGAAGTCGAAAATGCAACTCTGGTAAATTGAGCTACAGGTGTTCTCTATAATACAGAGGACTATATTCTGTTAACCCTTCAGTCCGGCTATTTAATCTGGAGGTGTTCCCTTCTCCGGCGGTATTTAAATTGAAGCTCAGCAGAGGTGTAGACACCAACAAGGTAAAAAATTAATAATGTAAAATCTACGAAATATAACGTAATGAAAATTTTAGGAATACTTATCGATAACATGTCCAATGTTTCTCAGTAATATATGTAACGACTGCTTTTCAGGGTTGTCCATGATCACATGCAATATTTACAAAAATATAATAATTTGATAAGTTCCACTTTTGGTATTTGTTTCAGGTAGATTTACAATGAAAACAAGATATGATAATGCTCAATCTACATAATTTTCGGGTATAATTTCCAGGAAAAGCTGAATTTTGAAAAGTTTTTAGGCCCCGAATATGTATCCCGTGTAGAATTGTCAACAAAATGTAAATATCGCAATATTACTTCAAACCTGTCGCTTGGCATTGTTTGAGGGAATATAGGCTAGGGGTTTCTAAACATTCATCCCTGGTGAAATACCTCTTTAGGGTAGGTTTCTGCATTTTCCCCATCAACATTACAAGCCCCTAGAACATATAAATGTTGCCCCCTGTCACTAACTCCCACTTCCTGGCGCGCGACCTTGGTTTCAAGGGCGCGCCAACTATACATTCTGTCGCGTACATATTTGTTTCTCAAACAATTAGTTCAATCAATTTGTCGTCGAAAAACAGCAAAATAGAATCTAAAACAGACATGAAATGCTTTTCTGTTACCTGCATACCCGTGAACCTCTCGCTACAAACACTGAACAGCGGTCGTTGTTATTACAGCTGGAGCTATTTCTTCTTCATCAGCGCTATCTGCCACTTCCCCCAATAACATCATGCTGTGTGTGCATAGTCCGTATCACTACCGAGAATATCACTTCCCTATACATCACTTCCACTACTGTCATCTATCAAACGAATAATCTCTGCACCCGTAAGATAATGAGACAGCCCGGCAATTATTTATCTGCGAGTGAGTAGCCTCAAGCCTACGAAGCAAAAAATTATCTACGTAGTATTTGCTTTCGGTGCTTCCCCTTCATAAGTGGCAAAAATTGTCAAGATATACATAGTTCACAAAACATTCACGAGATGGCAGGAGAGACCGTGATACCTTCTAAAGCAACTAATTTGAAACTCAATAGAGCGCGTTTCAAGTTCTTTCGCTGATCGATATGAGTCGTCAAAAGCAACGGATATCGATCAACTTCGTATTAGTTCTAATTATGAAACAGAGATGGCATGAAAGTACACAACGTCTCGGTTCATAACGTGCAAAAAGATCCCGCGAAGCAGCAGTGGTTCATGTGTAATAGGCATTCTAACTTCCGCCTGCACCGGCCGTTTGTGGTACGACGAACCGGCTGGACGAGTAGAATCCAGCGGACGGACAGTGTACGGCCAACCGGCTTGAGGGGTTAATTCACTTATGCGCCCCTCATTATTTATTTATAGATTAGTCCTTCCATTATGTTATTTTGAAGTGCTTTATTTAACTGGCATTTCGGTTTTGTTTATTATGTTATCGTTGATGTCGTTAAGCGGGCATGCCTACTTGATTTAAAGTGTTGAAATAATTATTTTTTTATCTCAATGACTAACTTGGTTCTCTTTCTACTTCATCAATGTCACAAAACGCTATCAAATCACTACTGTTGAGCTGTATTAATAATATTTATTTCGGTACTGCTGGTTAAGTTATGCATTTAATTGATAACATGGTAATAACATAACTACATTACGAATGTGTGATTATATGAACATAACTACATTACGAATGTGTGGTTATATGAAAGTTTTTGGCCAGCAAATACCAAAGGCCGTTCGAAGAACAGGTACTTCACATAGTTATAACAAAAATTTCTAATCAATTAGTTGTGAGATTTAAAATTTCATCTTGGATCATGATTCTGTAAATTTATACATGCTGATGATTTGTATTTATGAATTCTGCAGTCTCTGACAAAAAAAAACTGGATACGTGCCTGACATGTAGCCACACCACAGATTGGCATTATTACTCTCTTTCTCTTAAATACAAACACTATAATTAGGGGTGGTGATTTTTAGCCACTTGAAATCAGAAATTTAGCATTTTGATTTGAACAATTAATATTTTGCAGCTTTCATACATCTGCAATGTAGCATTTTGGTAAAAAAAAAGAACGTATAATTTGGGCTAAATCTGACAAATGACAAATTAAATGAGTGTGAAATTAAAACCACATTTGCAAAAGGTTAAAATTGACATTACATAGAGAAAGGAAAAAAAAAAGTTCGTACTGATGCAAAACCAGAATAATACAGAGAAAATACACAAAATAGACTCAAGTCTTGCTTCAAAATCCATCAAAGTGGGTAAGTGCATGCAAGTTCATGAATCATTAACATTGTTGAGCTGTTCTATAGAAATTTTGGGGTCTCATCATCTTGGCGCATGTTGACTTTACCTACGTGAAGGGAATGAAAGCGACGGGCAACAAGGTGATTTCCGCCTTCCAGATTGGTGGTCAAGCAATCATAAACATTTATACGGTGTACAAACTACTCGCTTTAAGTTTCCAAAAGAAAAGAAAGAATTTTAAAATAGCTAAATTTGAAAAAATCGAGGAATTCGCATTTTTATACAGTTTCCGCATTTTTTTTTTCTTTCTTAAAACACATTATAACGTAGTTTACATGCAGTGAAAAGTGAAAATACAAGAGTACAAGCCATTATGAACATTTCGCACTTCAACGCATTTGTGAAAAAACACCACCCCTAACTATAATTAATAAACCTTACACAGTAGCGTATATATAAACACAATGCTGATAATCTCATCACTACACAAAGCATCCAGTCTTTTGATACATGGATTAAGACACTCACTTCACATGAAACTTAAAAACACATAACATTGTATGTGAGCCGGGGTCTGCAGACATCGCGCAACAATCACAGTCACAAACTGAGACCGCATTGTTGTATTATTAATAATAATAACAATAAAACTAATTTTTCTGCAGAGTGAGATGCATAACACATTTTTATTTTATCATTCTATTTGTAACATGAAGAATGACACACATGGGATGTAGGATGAGACACAAGCGAACTGTTCTTAACCCACTAATCTGCACATCAATCAGCAATAGTCTATATCAGTTTTTACAAGAAACTGCAAACAAACGTACAACCATCTAACCTTGGACAGTATGAGGGGACAAAGTTTTCTTCCTCATCACAATATCACATCGTTCGAAAATAGGCAGACAGGGAGAGCAGGCTAAAAGTGAACTAAATGCCGAAAGGTAGGTCTTTCGATATCAATAAAACACATGTCTCAGCTTAAAAGCCTACAATTTTACTAGGTTTCCTTCAAATAATAAAAACATGTAGGGATTTATACTAATACATGAGAAGTTGCTCAACATAAACACAGGATCGGCACATAAAATACAATGACAATCCCGTTCGCTGAGGTGAGGCTGAATGCCCAAATTGTCCAAGTCCCTTAAATGAGACAACAATGATGATCATGATGATGATGATAACAATGTTATGGATTTAATGTCCTTTTAACTCCTGCGGCTTTAGATATGCTGGGGTGCCGGAATTAAATTTACTAACACTGTCTCTCATAAGTACCATTAAATATAAATTAACTGCTCCGGGATTTGATATCGCAACCAGATGCACTTAAAGCTTTAAAAATAAGTCACCCCTCCCACCAGTACAGACAGTCCAGAAATTATGTGGACTCACGTTTATAGATAAATAACATAACTAAAAGGCATCCAAAAAAAAATTACATCACAATTTTTCTTACTTGTGTGTTGATTGAAAAGTAAACTTCTACAGTAGACACACATTTTAATATCTTTTATGATGGGTATAACATATAAAGTACAGTTTTTTTTAAGTTTTGGAGGGAAATGCTGACTTTAAAAATGTGTAACCTTCATCCCCATTGTGCTACAGCAACCAATTCTGTTGGGCATATTATCAATGCGTATTTGAAGTTTGAACCTAGACTGTCGTAAAATTTTGTTCTTGAGTGCAATGCAATCCACATACCGTACCCAAAGCGTTTGTGATGAGTAATTACCCATCGACAAATAAATGGGTTTAATTAACATAGATTTATATATTTTATGATTTGGGCGAGAGTTGGTAGCTTATGAGACACGTAGGAATGTTAGTGTGGTGTTACCACTATCACCTGAAGCAATGCCAGACTCAGCTGAGGCTCTGTGGTGGCAAACCCACATCCCACTAGTCGTGGGAATGGGGGTACACTTAGCCTCTGGAGGCAGAACTGAGAAGAGGTGCATTTGATTCCCACCTGTGCCATTCAAGAAGTGGTTTTCCGTGGTTTCTTGCTTCTACTCCAGGCAAGTACCAGAATGATTCCAAACTTAAGGCCAATGTTACCTCCTTCCCAATTCTACTCTAAAATGAATCAACAACAGTGAGGTCGAAATCATAGAGCACCTTACTCAAGATGACCACATTCACTCAGTTGATGGTTACTAATATACTTCCAAGATTAAATGATGAACATTTAATGAGAATATAATTCATATTTAAAAACCAAGACAAAACAGAGAAAACAAACAACAAAGCACATTTTAAATCTGTCATTGAAGGTCCAAAGCTTTCTTCAGAAAAGCTGATGGGAAAGTGAAGATGAAACACATTTTATATGAATGTTTTGTGCCGAGGGAGTGCTGGTGGGCCAGAGTGGGTGACCGTGACTACACCACATCAACTTCCTTACGTACTTGGCCAGCTGTCAGCCACAACCAAATTGTAATAAATATTAATCCATACAAAGTAAACCTATGATGGATAGATATGTAGATTACAACACACCATAGAATAAAATTCTATGAAAGTCCAGTTTTCTTCTTTTCCTTTGCATTGAAGATAAATTTTAAACCTTCAAACACATGTAAAAAGTATGTCTGACTAACATGCATTAAAATTTCGTTGCTGTAGATCACTGTAGTCGAGGGTTGTGAAATGTTCAAGTTGGAGTTTCCCTTGGTGAAAAAGATATCTCTCAACTTAAATGCACATAATTTCTGCACCAACAGTAGGTGATTTCAACTGTGTGATTGTATTTGAATGCTACAGGGTTAGTTGGTGACCACTGTATTATGAGGTTACTTGCCCTAACAACAAATATGTAAACAAGTAAACCAAATTCAAATACACTCTAGTATGGCTCTAATATGGGACACTTCATGTCCATATAAAAAATACACACATAATAAAAATTCAAGTGTTACAAAATAGAAACGAGTCAAATTATATTGCATACCCTGTTTCATTCAAGTGTGGTTACTCCTTTATCTCACTAAATGAGTTTCTCAACATGATTACTCATATCTGATACCGGTGCCTTCTAGGGATTGAACAAACAGTACAGTCACATCCAACTCCACTTACTACATTTCAAGTATCACAGATAAAAATGTCATTACTTCTTATTTCACTTGAGATATTTTCTACCTATGAGCTTACAATTTAACTTTAATCCATAAACTGCTCTAAAGATAAAATAAACAAAAAAAAATCTTAAGCAATTACAACAGAGAGATCATGTAACAAAGCACAGAAAATGAGAGTTCACTATTTCCTGAAACATGGCACACGATATAATAAGAGCACCTTTCTAATAATATTAACCTCTATCACATTAACAAGAGTTATATCTTTTAATATTCATGCATATTAAAATAAAGAAATATTTGTAATGAAGCTGGGACCAATGCTTTTTTAAACAAGAACTGGAACAAACAGCCTCCTTAAACCTAAAAGTGCAAGGTATATAGAAGGCTTTGTATAAATTGATAACTGAAATAATATTACTATGTAACAATGAAGGATTAACCAGGATTCTAGTCAAAATAATTCTCGGGATTAGGCTGTAGATATGCTTTTAAATAAGCAAGTGCCATATTTGAATGTTCTGTGATGAGCATTGGCATACTTAGATGTACACTACTGGAAATAATGGCAATTGCTTTATTTTCCTAAATAGTGATTGCTGCAATATGACAGATTATTTTGATACAGATCCTGACTTGCTGGTAAATTACAGCAAGTTAATTTAAAATCATATACAAAATTACCAGCAGATCAACTCTACAAAATAACTTCCCTCTCAATTAGAAGAGATGATCCAGGCTATATGCTGTAGTTCCATATTGTTTCTGTGGAAAGTTGACACTTGGTTCATAAGCCCAGTGAAGAATTCATGTGAGAAGTTTTTCTCTATCACTGAGATTCAGGCTCATATTTCTGAAAATGTTTTAACAAACATAAATGGTTTCGTTTCTATGAATAGCGAAGAAGCAAATCAGTTTAGTGACGGTGTGAGTCCACGAACCCACTGAACTTCAATGTTTGGCCACTTTGTCTGAAGACAGGTTAACATTGAATTACTCTCCATGACACACTTGAGATCACATTCTAACAAGACTGCCTGGCCCTCCTGATACATCACCTGTAAATAACACAAGGAAATACATTAAACTTTTTCTTAAACAAGTAAGAAACAAAATACTTTTAGCATAACATTTTTGTTTGCTCTCTCAATTGGCTTTTTTGTTGTTGTTGTTAAACATCAGGTACAAGAGATTTTTATTCATTTATATATTTTCTTTAATAGTGGCTAAGTTAGGGCTCATGGCCCTCTCTTACACTTAACCATGCAATATGGCACTGGTACATATGAAACCATTTCATGAAATACAATAAATAACTTACAAGTTCATTATGATGATCAATAAAGAGTAAATTAATTTTGTTACAGTAATACTAATATTAATGAATAAGGCATATGTATAATAATTATATATGAATTGCAACCAATAGCCATAGCAGTTTTTTTTTAAATTTAACACCAATAGGCGAGACCGACTACAATATATCACACCGTAATACGACAATCGATTCAAGAAAAATGGTGGTCATCATAGGGGAAGGTTTTGAATTAACGGCCGTTTGTTTACGTTTGTTGCGAGTTAGTCTCCTAGCAAAAATTCGTATAAATATTATGTCTCGAGTGTTCTCGTACTGTTTGTAATGTTAATAGTGTACTGTAGATAGTGTAGTACATTGCGAATAAATATTAAATACGGTAAAGGTACCATTTGAATGTTAGGCGCCTAAGTCGTGTGTGTGTTTTGATAGTTTGAACATATAAGGTGCGTTCAAAAAGTAATGAGCCGGAGGCTGTAATGCGCAAACCGGTGACGTCATCGGCTAATCGTGGCGTGTGTAACGAGGTGTGGTTCCGACCAGAGCGTGGAAGGTCACAGCCCGTCGCTAGAGGGCACGCGTGCACGTCACGTGACGATACAAAGCGAGCAGCAGCATGAATCAATTGGGGCACCCATTGGGCACACACTTTGCGCAAGTGCAGTCGTTCCTTCATGATGGTGTGCACACTTCCGACGCTCAATCCGACCACGACAGCTATGGTGTTCACTGTCACTCGGCGGTCCGGAGTAATGAGTGCATCAACCAGCTGGACGTTGTCATCGGTAATGCAGGGAGGGGGGAAGGGGGGGTGCCCCAGACCGGGCATCATGGGCTAACAACACCTGTCCTTCCCTGAAGCGCTTGTGCCACGCCTTGATTCTTGCAAGGGACATGCAGTGTTCGCCGTACACTTGTGACATTCGGCGATGAATGTCCGTTCCCCCCTACTCCTTTCGCTGTCAGAAACCGAACAACACCTCTTTGCTCTTTGTTTGACGCCTCCATGTCACTGTTTGCAATGCGACTGGCAGCGTTGGACGATTGATGCATGCTGCTGCTCGCTTTGTATCGTCACGTGACGTGCACGCGTGCCCTCTAGCGACGGGCTGTGACCTTCCACGCTCTGGTCGGAACCACACCTCGTTACACACGCCATGATTAGCCGATGTAGTCACTGGTTTGCGCATTACAGCCTCCAGCTCGTTACTTTTTGAACGCACCTTATACATTTATGGTTAGGGAAGATATTTCCCCAAGTGTGTATTTCTTTCGACATAAGTGAATTCTATAAGAATCTCTATGTGCGTGTGGAGAAGTTTAAATGGACACTGCAGTGACATGGACCAAGCAAGACGATTTAGTGAGTCATATTTCAAACTACAATAACCTATACCTAGAGGTGTTAGAAAGTGTTTTTTTTTCTTTTTTAAGATTTGTTGATTTAAAATTCGAAAGATTTTTTTGTGTTTTTATTATATTTTCGGGGGATAACATGTTAAAATTTGGAAAGTGATAAGATTCGTACAATAAGTGGATTTAAAAATGTAAACAATTAATAAAACAAAGTAAAAAACAAAACAGCAGGGTAAACCGTTAACCCTAGAACTGCGGACCGTCTTCCAGGAAGACGGTGTGGTGTTTAATCAAGTGTGACCGTCTCTCTGAAAGACGGTCTCAGTATTCAAATATAGTACTACTGTTAGCCATCAGATGGCACTAATTTCAAGTCATGCTGGTTCCCGATGCTTTTATCTTTCGTTGTTTTACTCTTTGGCAAACAAATAACAATAAGCAGGCTATTATTTGGCTGCAGAATTGGAAGTACTTTCATGTTGACATTGAAGTTGCATTGAGAAAAATGGCAGCCAACAAGCCTATGTAGAGGATTCAGAAATTGAGCACTTTTTTAGTAAATAACAGGAATTATTTAAAACTGGTTCCTGATATAGTAACAAATAACTGTGAACTTTTCATTTATGATGTGTCTGACAAACATTTAACTTGGCAATATGGTTTTCTAGAGCAGAAAATTCAATTTTATTTCTTATATTTTGTAAAATACTTTTTATGATTAATTCAAACTGATGAGTCTGAATGATTCGCCTCTATAATAATAATATAGAACAGTCTTTCAGCTTTCTATTGATGTATGATAAGTTATAGGCCTATTCATGAACACAGTTTGCTTGCCGAAAAGGCAGAAGGTGAATTTCTCATATAGGCTATGTGCATAATGGAGAAACGTCATATTGTAAAAATATATTTTTGTAGTAAATAACAGGAATTATTTAAAACTGGTTCTTGAAATAGTAACAAAAAACTGTGAAATTTTCATTTATGATGAGTCTGACAAACATTTAACTTGGAAATATGGTTTTCTAAAGCAGTAAATTCAATTTTTATTTTTATTTTTATGAAATATTTTTTATGATTAATTCAAACTGATGAGTCTGAATGATTCACCTCTATAAAAATAATATAGAACAGTCTTTCTGCTTTCTATTGATGTATGGTAAGTTATAGGCCTATTCATGTACACAGTTTTTTTTACAGAAAAGGCAGAAGGTGAATTTCTCATATATATGCATAATGGAGAAATGTCATACTGTAAAAATAACTTTTATTCTATTAAATAACAGTAATTATTTAAAACTGGTTCTTGAAATAGTACCAAAAGTCTGTGAAATTTTCATTTATGATGTGTCTGACAAAAATTTAACTTGGCAATAAGGTTTTCTAGAGCAGAAAATCATTTTTTTATTTTTTTATTTTTATGAAATACTTTTTATGATTAATTCAAACTGATGAGTCTGAATGATTCACCACTATAATAATAATATAGAACAGTCGTTCAGCTTTCTATTGATATATGATATGTTATAGGCCTATTCATGAACACGGTTTGCTTACAGAAAAGGCAGAAGATGAATTTCTCATATACCGGTATGTGCATAATGGAGAAATGTCATATTGTAAAAATAACTTTCTTTTTTAGTAAATAACAGGAATTATTTAAAACTGGTTCTTGAAACAGTAACAAAAAACTGTGAACTTTTCATTTATGATGTGTCTGACAAACATTTAACTAGGCAATATGTTCTTTTAGAGCAGAAAGTCAATTTTATTTTTTATTTTTTATGAAATACATTTTATGATTATTTCAAACTAATGAGTCTGAATGATTCACCTCTATAAAAATAATATAGAACTGTCTTTCAGATTTCTACTGATGTATGATAAGTTATAGGCCTATTCATGAACGCAGTTAGCTTACAGAAGAGGCAGAAGGTGAATTTCTCATATATGTGCATAATGGAGAAATGTCATATTGTACAAATAATTTTCTTTTTTAGTAAATAACAGGAATTATCTATAACTGGTTCTTGAAATAGTAACAAAAAACTGTGAACTTTTCATTTATGATGTGTCTGACAAACATTTAGCTTGGCAATATAGTTTTCTAGAGCAGAAAAGTCAATTTTTTTATATATATTTATTTTTTATAAAATACATTTTATGATTAATTCAAACTAATGAGTCTGAACGATTCACCTCTATAAGAATAATATAGAACAGTCTTTCAGCTTTCTATTGCTGTATGATAAGTTATATTCATGAACACAGTTTGCTTACAGATACTAAATTCCCATAGTGTGTATTATATGGGAATGTACTGCAGCATTTGACGGATAAACCTGCAGCAGTTCTAGGGTTAAACATGGCTATGGATGAATGAGATACTACTTATATGGAAGTCACATTTTTATTTTACATTCACCATCTCGAAACACATTTCAGTGAATACCTTTTTCAGTTTTATCCGAATACTGCAGTGAAATCAATGGAAGTAGATCATAGTTAAAGTCTCAGCATTTGCAGCTGTCAATTGTCGCCTCCTATCACGTACTATGAGACTGTATTTCAAAAATGACCTTTCAGAATCCACATTTGAACAAGGATACCACACGCACTTTAATGCAGCTGTTGCATAGTCTCGGTGAACAGGCCTTAATCCCATGAGGATCTCTGGAACATTCACATTATCTTCATGACCCAGTTGGTTCTTGATTGCAGTCAGGTAAATGCTGTGAGCCTCTAATAACTGTTGAGACTCCATCTTCTTAAGAAATGGGCATTCTTCTTAAATTGGAGCAGTTCTGTGGGGATACGTTCTTAGGTGCATGCCGAGGATCAAAAAATGACCCGATGGCTTCTACAGTCTTCCTGGCTGGATCCGTGGTCCTTAAAGTCCTGACTTTCACTAGAGCTGACACGTAAGCTTGGACTTACCCATTATCTGCATCTTTTGAGGAAGCTGTTCCAAGTTCTGGAGGATCGTATGATTGAACACTCCACCATCGCCTAATAGCTTGAGCTTTACCTCAAGGTCATCTAGCTTCCCAGCCAGTAAGTGAATTGTTGGGCACATAGATCCCTCCAAGAAATTAAGCATGTCCATAAGAGAGGCACCAACAACAGAAACATACAATGCTTGTAATTTTATAATTTGTATTGTTGCCCAAGTCGATGCTTGTTGGAAAAATTTGACCCCAGAATTTGAATCTTCCAATGTTTTGTAAAATACTACCAGATCTTCCACATACGGTACGTGGCCATATACATTGCATCCTTAAGCCATGAATTCCATCTTGTACATACAGGCATTGGGAAATCTAGAATTTCATTCTCTTTTTTTGTGTTTTCATATTTCTCCCTTAGAAATGCAACGTAATTGCCTTTTCTTTTTCGCGTATTTAAAAAGGCATTCTTTGTCTTTACTGTAGACATGTTCAATTCGTCCAGCTCGTTTTCAAATATGCAGCCGATAAGTTTGACTTTATGAGCCCAGCATTGGACATGACCTAATTCTTCAATCAATCCTTGAAGAGTAGTCACACATTTTGTCATGTAGCGTGCTGAGTCCGTAACTACTGCCACTACACGCTCCCCTTCAATTTCATAGCATTGGATCAATTTATGCTATTGGCAGAATCTAGAACAACAGAGTCAGCCAGATGGGTGTTCATTTCAGTTGATGGTACTGATGGGACGAAAAAGAATGTTGAAAACACACCTACCATTCTCGTCAGTTGTTTCGTCACATAGCAGAAACACGTCTTTGTTTTTTTTGTATCTTCCCTAATTTCTTCCCTCCTTCTTTCGCCAATCATGGGGATGTATTTCTGACGAATCTAATTTGCTGAAGGTAAATCTCCACTTCCGCGAACATACTTATTAAACCAAGTACGGAGAGCAGGATTGTCGAGTTTCTCTAATGGTATATTAGCTTTCACAAACGCAGTAGAAGTGTCCAAAATAAACCCTTCTTTCATATCCTCCACACGACTAGCATTTGATAATGTTTCTTTCAAGGTGGCCACTCTAGGAACACTAACTTCAAGACGCGAATTTTCTCGGCGTTTAGAATGCTTCTCCGATTTGCAAGGTTGTGTAATGCATCTTTCCTGCCACAATCTAACCGACAATCAAAATATTTGCACATAAGAATGCCACAAGAAATTATAAATCCTTCATTCTGATATTCTTTAAATCTGTCTGTGGCAGAAACTGCTACCTTCGGCATTTTTATACTCAACTGAGCGATGCCCAGTAACAAACACTGTTATCACACGGTTGATTGTCGTCACACGCCAGTATAAAGTGGTAACCGCACGCAAAATTTATTTCTGAATTCGTGTCATAATATTTAAATTACGTCGCGTCTCATCTTCCTGTACTGCTGACTTGGGAACTACTACGACGAACACGTGGTTGCCAACTGATTCACGCAAATAACACACTAGCTTTGATGATAATGCACATTTGCGCACTTTTTATTAAATTATATAGAATTCTCTACTATGAATTACACTCGCTACCGATGTAACAGGAGGCAAACGTAGTTCACAATATGAACAACTATCACATAACCTTTTGGAGTTAGTCTGCCAAACTATTCACGCCGTGAGATAACAGCTGTTTACGACAGCGCTACTATCCAACGAGTAAAGAGAAGATCGACAGTATATCGTAATATGACGTATATCATAGTATTACCCCTAGCGAAACTATACAATCGATCATTCTCGAATTGAACACCAACCAAATTCGATTATCGGCTTGTGGACAAGAATGTTCGGAGTGGTGCGAGGAAAAAAAAGTTTTTATTTCGCAGATTGTGGTATCTGTGGTGTTATTCACAAAATTCGTGTTATTTCGCAATTTAATTTCACTCCTCGGCAGCACGAACATGTAAATACGTGAAAATAAAACATCCTAACCTCTAAATATGACTTTTCGTTTTATCGCTAATTAACAAAAACTACCTATACCTACCGTACTTTTGAGATGATGCTAATGTTGGTAGGTATTTTAAGGAAAGCGTTGTGTCTATTGTGACGATGGTATAATGAAAACTAAGTTTCCGTGTAAATCAAATCCAGTCTTCGCTAGAACTTTTAATATTGGCTATTCTCAAGAGCCTATCAGTCAAAGCAAAGAAATGTAATGAACAGATTACCCATGACCTTCTAACAGGATGGTATAGGGTTTTCTCAAATAACATTCTTAATGGAAAAATGTAAACTCTGCCATTATGATAAGGTTGTAACAGCCTCCTAGCCGGCCCCGTAGAGTTGGGGGCCCCGGGTTCGATCCCCGGCTACGTCAGGGATTTTAGAAACTGACGCGAGGGCTGGAACGGGGTGCACTCAGCCTTGTGAGGACAATTGAGTAGCTGTGTGACAGTGAGGCAGCGCCCCGATCACGAAAACCAAGATAAACGGCCGAGGGGACCCGATGCACTGATCACCCCAATATCTGCAAGACAATTGGCTGGGCAGCGGTCGCTTGATAGGCCTAGGCCCTTAATGGGCTGTAGTGCCAGGGGTTATAATATTGTAACAGCCTCCTCATTATGTAGTCTTGGGGATCACATTGAGAATGTGGATCCAAAGGTCCTGGGTTCGATTTCTGGCTCTGCCAAGAAATTTAATTCTGGTCTGAGGATTGGAATGCCCAGTCTAGTGAGGCTAAACTGAGAAGAGACGGTTCGAGTCCCACCACTGCTGTCATTGAAGTGGTTTTCCGTGTTTTTCCACTTCTACTCCAGGCAAGTGCCATGAGGGGCAGATGACCTCACTGTTTCGCCCCTTAAAACAATAACTAACAAATGTCGAGATGGTTCGTAGCTTAAAACTACAGCCACCTTCTTCAAAATCCTAGCTTCAATTACAAATATATGCACTGCTACAGCCATTACAAAGACAGAGGTTATCAGAAAGAGTCCACACACACCTATGAACAAGGGGACAACATGACCACGATGCCGCAAAGGCCTTAAATGAATCAACATCCATGCAACAATCTATGACGTATGACAGTTATCAATGAAACTCCTTATAATTTCCAGAAATGGAAGATTTGTGTCATTTGAGCCGTAGATTGGACTGACATACACATTGCGAAGAAATTTAATTCTAGGCGGGTGCACTCAGTCTCATGAGGCAACTGAGTCGAGGAGGGTTCGATGCCCACCTCAGCCATCCTGGAAGTGGTTTTCTGTGGTTGCCCACCTCTACTGCAGGCAACTGTTGGGATGGTACTGTACAGTTTTTTTGGTCTGAAATTACGGTACATGTTCGCTTGACAAAGCATTACTGCAAGTGACAGGCTTTGACCTAGTTTAGAGTAAGCCAAGATCAGATGGTCAGAACATATGTTTATCATTCGGATCAGTTCGAGTATCAGCGACCACCTTCGGAAGAGTGTTTCATATCTTGACCGCGAGGAACGCGGGAGACCTTGATCTTTGAAGTAGTGGAAATATTGACATTTATGTTTGAATATTATAGGGAAATGAGGCACAGTTATGATGACAAATGTATATTGGAATACAAGATATTACAGCAGGAGATATTGCAATCTTGCTTTTGTGGAAATAGCCTTTGAAACGTCAAGAATATGGATGTATTATGTTGACCTATCACGGGTGGAGTTGTTACGTCATGCGCAGGAGTGGGAGAGCTCCAGCTGTCGCCTGCAAGCGAACACACATGGGTAACAGACAGATCATTTTTAAACTCAGACAAGTGTACATCTAGGCAAAGACTCGTATCGCTATGTTGTTCCAGTCAGCGAGAAAGTGCAGAGTTATTACAATCCAACGGCGATGCCGGTTTATGGGCATACTTCGTATTGTGCCGTGTTGAGGCCAACTTACATCAAGTTTAGTGTCGAAGAAAAACTTGAATGCACAGCATGCCAGGCATTGTATGCGGGCAACATTCAGTTATAGGAATCCGTCTCATTTCATGTTATTAAAATGTAAGTGTAGGCGAGAAGCGAAGTGCAGTGATACATTATGGGACTTGTCACTGAAGCCTATGCACATTGAAAAAAGTGTTCTTTCTTATACGCGCACCAAGACTATTGCAATTCAACGTTATATACGTTCTAAGTGAAGATATGTGAACATGTATTGTGTGAGGAAACCTGAGGTGTTGGGAGAGACGGTTTCGATGTATATAAACATTCTAGCCATGTGCGGCTAGGTATTGAGTGTGGACACCGCTCTCCAAGCGAAATGTAGTGGACAATTCGAGTAACTACAATGCTATTTTCAAAGTGGAACATACACGCGATGCAGACTATTGGCACGTGGAACATGAGCTTTCGATAACATGCAGCCACAAACAACTTGTAATACCGTCATGTGTCCATGTGATTATCGCGATGTTGCATACGCGTGCACGATTTCTTTCCGGGCCGGGTTGGAACTGTTCGAAATTCGAGCGAGGACCATTTCCGAGATGATGAAGCAGTTCGATGACCAGCAGTGGACCTGGGAGATTGGAGGAGGAGGTTCCGGGTTCGTTCACTGGATTTGGAGAGAATCTGTGCGATCCTGCTATACTATGTGGAATCAGATGGTGAGGCATTTCCATGCTTCATATCGCCTTCGACTGTCTACATCCAGGTAGAGGAAATCTTTTCGTGTAGCGTTGCAAAGTAGAGATAGTCCAGTTAAACCACTTTGCCTCCTTTTATACGCCTGTAGTAGTATGATTGAAGTGAGGTTGATGCATGGCTATTCCATGTCGTGTGCGACTTCATTTTCAGTCGAGTTTAGGCCTGGTTAATCAGGTGCACTCATTTCATAATACTTTATTATGAATTAATTGTTTATTTTTCAGCTTAATTAATTAATAAATTAAATTCATTAAATTTATTCCGAACTTCTTGATTGTGGAGAACATAACTTCATAGGGGAAGAAATTTACGTTATTCCTAGGGGAATTTTCATTACTTAGTGGATTGAATATTTTCCATTCTTTTGTGTACTTCTTGTTGTTTTTTATCAAGCTATGGCTTGAGGGGTTGTCGCTCTATTATTTTTGTGTTCGACAATTGCGAGCTTCGAATTTGTCTACGCATTCTTGCATTATAATTATTACAATACGGTATAGAATGTGAAGTTTGATCATTCTTTTAGAATGGGGATTTTTCTCTTGAGAATGAATGCTGTCGTACTGGATTCTAATGTATCAACAGGAGTTAACTTGAGTCGTTACCTGGATACATGCTGTAGACCCAGTCCGATTTTCGTGAATTCTCTTGAGGGGACATTTCTATTTTCATCTGATAAACTTTAGACTTCAGATTTTGTAGCCACGTGTACTTGGATACACTTGGATGATCTTTAAATTAATTAATATTGCTATAGCTGAATTTTGATTCAGTCTTTCGAGTTTTTCTTGAGTAGAACGTTGTTTAAGAGTACTGTTTGAAGAACAAGAATCTTTTTTGCGATAAATCCCAGGAATTAACTTGAAGGGGAAGCGTATTCTTACGTGACAGTTACTACAATTCTGTAAGGCAAAGTTTTTGTAATCCAGTGAATTTTATTAAGTAGTCACCCATGTTAAATTTATGATGCATTGAAATGAGAAAACATATAGTTAAGAAACACAGCTGAATATATCTGAATACTTGTTATTGAAGTAAATAATCACCATGTGAATGATATGTAGGAAAAAACGACAGTGGGCGTATAATATAATATTTACGGTAGTACTCGTTGGAGTACGTTTATGTTAAGATGCTAGTGAAAGCACAATGTATAATGCGATTATAAAAATATAATCTTTGTGAAGTAGGTGGTAATGCCCACCTGTATTCAGAAATCGCTGAGGTCATGTGTGACCATTATAATTACAGTATTTCACGGCAAGATTATATCAATTTCCGGACGTTCTTGAAAGGACATCATGTTTGTTCTCTTTTGCATTTCTTGTTGCGGTTTATTGATAAATTGGTTGCATTTCTTGTTGCGGTTTATTGATAAATTGGTAACTCCAATTATGGATCGAGTTTTTGTCAAGCCTCAGAGTTCTTCTTTGTGTCACCCCATTTAATTAATTCTTCGGTTATACTCAATTTATAAGATTTAAGCAAATGTTAGAGAAGATACATGATCCATTAACTATTAATTCTGGATAAATTTAAATAAGTACATTAATACTGAGAAATTATTGAATCTTTAGAGATTTTGAATTACGAATTTCATGTCTTTTTAGCTTAATCTTTAGAGATTTTGAATTACGAATTTCATGTCTTTTTAGCTTAAGTGCTTGATTGATAAAATAGACTAACTACATTGCTAAGGCAATATTTATTCTTATCAGTTATGACACAGCCCCAATGAGGAGTGCAGAACTACCTGTTTGGGAAGGCATTTACACTTGAGGGTGTAATAAAGTTAATAATAATTTCGCTGTAAATATGTAACTACATATCTGAATTAATTCGCGTGTTTGATAATGTTGGAATCGGTGGAAGAACCATAAATGTGATCTCTTTGATTTGTTTCTTCGTTTCTTATTGAATCACCTGTTGTACATATATTAATTATTTCATTTGAGGGTCAAATGCATTCTTGGTTCATGGGGACAGTTGATGCATTTATTGGCATGACATTCGTGCCTACTTTCTTTGTTTTTGTGTCCAGTAATGGACGTTTTGGTCTGACCTGTCAGATTTCTTTTTGGATTTTTTTTTTTGTCATTTCTTTTAATCGCGTGATGTGATGATTTATAGAAGTATAAAGAGGTCGCATTAGGAGGGCCACAGCTAGGTATTTCTAGACTTTCCCACACTCCTGAGAGGGTGATTTCTCACGATTCTAGTGTTCTTAGAGCAGCTTGCTGATATGCTTTGGTCTTGCTTAATGCCACCTCTGTTAGGATTTTCTGCATCCTGATACTCCTTTCTCCTGTTGGTAGGACTTGGAGAATTTCTTAGCCGGGGGTTTTCAGGTTCTACGATCCAGTTACCATCGAGGGATATCAACAGGTAAAGGGTAGGTATTTTCGGGCACCGTACCTAATGTGAGAATACGGCTGCTTCCTATTCAAATTCTGGAAGTGTTTTTCCATGGTTTCCCCACTTCTACTCCAGGCAAATGCCAGGATGGTTCCTAACTTAAGGCCATGGCCTTCTCCTTCCCAATCCAATCCCCACTGTTCAAGCACACTAGTGCAGCCATAACAATAACACAGGTTATCACATAAATTCCACACGCAAATACATGGGGTTAAGTTATAAGACCACGATGTCATAGCTCCTAATATAAGCAAGAACAACAAGAATTTCTATTTGCATTCTTGTAGCTCCATTTACCAGTATTTGCATTTTTTAAATACTGTATTTGTCTTATCTTTGCTTCATTTGTGTCTGTATTTTTAGCTACTGTCGGTTGGCGTTGCTTGTAAGGAAGTACGTCAGGGTTTCATATTGAATTTGTACCTTATCATCATATATATTATTTCAGCAGTATAGATCCCTCCTTCGGCACTCACAAGTAACCGATCGTGAAAATGAGCATTCAAATGAAAGAGAATATACATTACCAGTGACGAATTGCACTCTAATACCATAAATATCAATAATTTCTTTAAAAAATGACTTTAAAAAATGTGCGAAGTGTGCGATTTGCAGATACTCTAGATGTATGAAAATATGTTCCATAATTTCTGTCCACTTCACGTTTTGGTCGATGTGACGCCCGTTTCATGTCATTTTAATATTATGGGGTCATCCTTTATCATTTTGCGTGGATTTCAGAAACAGTAAATCAAAGGAATGAGTAGCCTACTCAAATCGTATAATTTCATAAATATTGAATAACCGGCGAGTGTTACAGCACACTCAGCACACAAATGGCATTATCAGTGACAAATTGCATTCTAATCTCTTAAATATCAATTTCTGTAAGAAGTGTTCGATTTGCAAAACCTATTGGGGAAAGTGTGGTTTATGAACTTGCGCGATTTCTCACACGGGTCCGCTAGTATATATTATTTCAGTAGTATAGATCCCTCTTGCGGCGCTCCCACGCGACGGTTCGTGACAAATGAGCATTAAAATGAAAGAGAATAGACATTAGCAGTGACAAATGGCACTCTACATTAAATATTGATAATTTCTTTTAAAAATGACTTTTAAAAAAATGTACGAAGTGTGCGATTTGCAGATACTGTTGTTGCACGAAAATATGCTCCATAATTGCTGGCCACTATGACGCCAGTTTCATGTCATTTTTACATTCTGAGGTCTTTCCTTTATCATTTTGCATGGATTTTAGAAACAGAAAATCAAAGGAATGAGGAAAGTGTGGTTTATTAACATGCGAGATTTCTCGCACGGGTCCGCTAGTTACATAAAATCCTGTAATTTCTGGTCGAATTCAATCAATTATGCGAATGCTTGTCTTCGAATATTCCGCTATTTCGATGGCGCCTTGGCCGCCAGTCTCAACAACTGTTCCCCTACAATTGCCACCATCTTTGTTTTGATGTTACGGTCTGAGAAATTGTAGCCAGTCTTGCAATAGGCTCCCAGCAAGTTCAAATTTCAAGTAGTTCCAATTTTGGCAACCAGATGCCACTGTCACCGACACCTAGCGGCAAACGTTGGAACTTGATAGAGCATAGTAATAACTACACTTTCACAAACCTTTCTATAATATCCTAAATATTACCCTAGCTCAGTCATACGTCCTTCCATTAATCACCATCCACATGAGTCAGTCAGCATTATTCAACAGGTAATCTTGGCATGCGGGCTTAAATTTCTTCATTGTTTTAGAATTTCTGATATCGGCAGGAGTTTAATTCCATAGTCGGGACCCAGCTACATCAAAAGAACGGTTGAATCTCCCCATTGATTATTTCAAGGTTTCTCTTTCAAAGTGAAAGGCTCCAAAAAGGCTACAGGAAAGTTGAGAACCTTGAAGGTTTTGTTAAACTGAGGATAATACTAAAAATTCACCTAGATTCCTGGCATTGTAAACGTGGCTTCACCTTACTGTATCCTTTACGCTTGGTATATACAGTAGTTAGGTTTATACATATCCAGAACTATTCTACAAACTAATTGCCTGTCAAAACTATCAAAATTAGTTTTTGTCTAAAAAACTCCTGCATTAATTGATCAAAATTATAACAATTAGGATACTAAGACCCATGTACACAAGACATTATTCCAACTGAAGAAGTTAAAATACCCAACACAATTAAATTGAAGGAAGGACACTTGTAGTTACACAGTCTGCCTTGGTGAGAGGCAAGCAGCTTGAGCCATCATACCCCTTTAAATATGAAACAAGGCATAAAACATAACCATACAACACTCATAAAAATATGAAATACATGCAGAGAAAATGAGGAATTATTAGTGGTCAAATTAGGTTATGTTTTTAAATGAAGAAGGAAACACGAGTTATGATGCAGCTAAATGACTATAAAGGAGATTTGATAAAACAGTCAAAAATACACTTGTAGTTAGATTTTAAAAGTTCTTAAAATAAAAATAGGCAAAATATGTATGAACATATGCTGCAAAGCTGGCTTATGTTCCAAAAATATACATACATAATAAAAATGTCATCTGTCATTAAAAAACTCAATTGTGATAACAACAATATAATGGGCAATGGTGATTGTGGTTTCAAAGCCCCTTCTTTACTTAAGCTGTAATGTTTTGCACGTTTATAGTTCATGGTGTAGTCACGTCCTAGTTCGTGAACCATGGGCAATGGCTGAGCGGCCTAGTAAGTGGTCAGGACAGTCAGGATACCAGTCAATATGGAATAGGCGTCAGCATCTTGGACATATTCTGGGTCGTGACCTTCAATTATGATCAGACGTCTAGGACTACCCAACTCACTTCTTTGTTTCCTGAGGTGAAACTCATGGGGCCCAGTGTAAGTAAGGCTAGCAACCTGCTTCACTTGTATGTCTTAAACCTGCTAAAAATGTCATGAGGAAGCCTCGGACCTATGGGAGTGATGGAGTCCCACTTCCATCTGACAGATCAGAGACTCCTTGGAAACGAACAGGCAATCGAACGGTATTCGATGGGGTGCAAATAATATCGAGGGTGGTTATGGAAGGAAGAAGGTAGAGCTAGCCAAATCAGCAAGTAGGATGAGATTGGACATTCTAGGGGTCAGTGAATTTCAGATAAAGGGAGACAGAGAGAAGGAAGTAGGAGATTTCAAGGTGTAACTATCAGGTGTAAAACGAGGCAGGACAATGTGAGGGAGTACGGCTGTATGTCAACAAAACATAAGAGTGTAACATAGTTTCTGTAAGGTACGTAAATGAACGATTAATGTGGATATCGAGTATTTGGAAATGTCAGGAAATAGGGTCAGGATTGTATCAGTGTACGCTCCATGTGAAGGGGCAGATCAGGATCAAGTAGACAGATTTTATGAGACACTGAGTGATGTGGTAGTGAGAGTTAACAATAAGGATAGGGTAGTATAGATGGGAGAATTCAATGCAAGGATAGGAAATAGAACTGAGGGGTATGAGAAGGTAATGTGTAAGTGGGGTGAGGATAGGGAAGCGAACACCAATGGGAAATGTTAATTGGACTACTGTGCTAGCATTGGGGTTATCTGCAGCTGGTTTTTCAACCGTTGGCCACTTGGCTGGTTTTGCATCCTAACAAGATTGACTCTTGCCTGGCTCTTAAAATGAACGCATTTTTCGAAGCTCGCTTTGAGAGCATTACAGCGGGCTTTGCACCCTGAGTCATTCACTAATCATTAAGAGGACGCGAAAACCTATCCAATGACGCTAAAAGCTAAATTATTCAATTTTCTGTCTGTTAGCTGGTTTTGCAACTGGGCGACTCAAATGTAACCTCAGGTGGTGTTTACAATTTTGCAGTCTAGGTCGACTTAAGAAAAAAAAAATTTTAGACAATTAATTGCTAATGAATTCTTGGTGGTGAACGTAGACCTATTGTATAATTTGCCCCTACAATGTAATGTCACACGAGGACACTGTGCACGACAATGGAAAATACTTTATACTGTATCTGCAAAATCACACACTTTTTTGTTCCGATGTATTCATAAAATGGCTGTTGATAATATTTCTTAACTTCAAGTCAGCACCTATCATAGTTTCCTTCTAAACTATTATAATTGCTTTTCATTGCCTGGAAATCATTGGGTATTATCTCCCCTCCTGCTAATGTCAAGATTTTGACGAAGCTGGGGGGGGGGGGAATTATGCGAGATAATATGGTACCTGGGCACGAAGGGGTGTAACACCCTACTGATATGGGACCAGCTGTGTCCACATACAGGAAACTATAATCTGATATTGTAATCATTGAAATAAAATTACATGAACTTTCAACCTGTGCAGTTTCATGGATCCACTCCTTCTGGGTGCTTAATTGTTGTTGTTTTTTTGTCAGTGAAAAAGAGTTGCAATCAATAATCATAATATTGGAGAATATACAGTATTATGCAATCACAAATAAAACATGATAGCCTAGACTGGCAAAGGATGTTAAGATAAGAATCAAGTTCTGTTATTCTATCATAACACCAAGACATGCCACAAAAAACAATTGCCTACCTTTCCATCCGGACATGACCTTGGGAGCCCATTGTAATGGAATAGATTGAAGCTATCCGGGAGAAATGAATTTTCTTCAGCGAAAAATTCTTCCATGAATGCATTCATCAAAATAATACCAAGGTTTTCTGGATCTAGTTTCTTTGTCATTATATCCACACTGAAAGTAAAATTAATTCAGTCATGGAATATTTATAATTAAAAACAAACCAAAAAGCATGATTTAGATGAATTAGACAAGACATTTAGGGACGTTTCAGCATCTTCTTCAGCAAACCCAGTCTGGAAATCTTTTCAGTAAAATATGAAAAAAGCATTAAGCTGTTTGTCCCATACTCTACTACTACTACTACTAATAATAATAATATTAATACAGGTTAAAGTACACAAAAATGAAACATATGTTTTTTAATTTTCTTTATATTTTGTTCTGACCATCAGATTACATTTTACAAAGTTTTAAATAACAGCTGGAAATTATGCAAAATAGCTTTAATGCAAGCAAACTGTACCAACATATGCTTCTTTTCCGTTGTAAAAAGAAGAAGGAAGGAAGATTGTAGTTTTACGTGAACGTGAATCTGGTGATTATGAGCCACGGGATCTCCTTTTTATGTGGAATCAAAACCACAGGATATGGCATTTCACTTCGAAAATCTCTTTTCCGTTGTAACCCAGCCTACTCTGCTTTGTGGACAAGTATTGGTCACAAGACCTAACTAACAGATTTCATGCCTGCCAACTTTAGGAAATAATAGGAAGATTTTTTAAATGATAGAATTCACTGAGCATAGTATACCATGGAATGGACGAAAGATACGTAAACAAAAGGCCTGTATGTCTCTGTAGTCAGGATATCAATTCAGCATCAAATTCACAAAAGTTTAAACACTACTGTATAATTCATCAATTATTTATCGAGTATTATTTAGGGCCTATACTTTAACGTAAGAGAATATAATTGTGTGTTTAAAGAAAATGTATCCAATCATTCTGATTAATTACACTTTGCACTCACTACCATATATTCATATTTAGTCAGACTAAGTTTAAAAACCAAGGACAACTTACCTAATTATGATACGGTGATATATACAGAGTGGAAAGCAACACATGCACAAACATACATGTGCTAATAGATCTTGGTGAGTAGATTCAAATTGTGACAGTTGCGTGTCTGTAGCCTGTACCATTCACAAGAAAATCATCTTTGCAGAAGTGCAACACTGTGGCCGAGAGTAAGGCTACCTCAGTAGTGTGTGCCCATATCTTGCTCAGTCCGGCTATGCAAATCTCAAGATCATGCGCCGGGTGTAATAAAAATGTTATCGACTCTTAGCTTGGCAGGTACATGACGTAATGCCGTAAGTATGTTGTGCGACACCATTGCAGGGTCGTAACGCTTTATTTTAAATGTAGTAGTTCTTTCACTCAGAGCCATTAGACATCGTGTTCAACAATCCCATGTTACTTATGTCCGATAACCTGTGTTTTAATGTGGTTTCTGTAATTGTATATGTATTAGTTATTGGGGTTAGGATTGGGAAGATAGTGGCCGTGGCTTGAATAAACATATCCCAGTATTCCAGGATGGCCGAGAGAGGGACTCGACCAAGATATCTCAAGTCCCTAAAATGAGTTAACAACAACGGAATAGAATACGTTGTTGTGAGTGACAAACTTGACCAGATCGATTATGGAAACTATGGACAATGTTACAAAAGGTATTTGAAAATTTTCTTGGGCCTATATCAGTTTCTCCACTAATCTCGTGAGCAACTTCCAACACATGTAAGTTGTTTGACATTTTGAAAAGGATTGGAATAAAGTATGGGAATTGGAGGGTGATCTACAATCTGTATATAAATAAGACGGCAGTTATTCAGGCCGAAGGACATGAGAGAGAAGCTGGTATCCAGAAAGGTGTAAGGCAAGGCTGCAACTTAACACCCATAATTTTCAATCTATACATTGAACAAGCAATGTAGGAAATGAGAAAAAAAATATAAGTAGGAGAAATCAAGGAAAAATCATTTTAACTCTGAAATTTGCAGATGGCCAATTCACCCGAGGATTTGAATGAGTTTTTAAATGGCATGGACTCTATGCAGCCGAAAGAACTCAGAAACCCCTATTGACGTCACATTGGCAGGTGAAAAGCTAAACAAGTAGGAGACTCTGCTACCTAGGAAGCAAAGTAACCAGTAATGGGCAAAGCAAAGAGGATATAAAAAGTAGGTTGGCTCAGGCAAGGGAAGTATTTCTAGAGAAAAGAAATCTGTTGACATCAAATATAGACTTAGGTATTAGGAAATAATTTTTGAAAGCAATTGTCTGGAGCGTAGCACTCTATGGAAGTGAAACTTGGGACTGTTGGCACAGCAGAAATGAGGAGAATGGAAACATTTGAAATGTGGTGTTACAAGAGAATGATGAAGACCACATGGGTACGTAGAGCATCAAATGAAGAGGTACTAAGACGAGTGGGCGAGGAGAGATGTTTCTGGCGACTGCCAATAAAGAGAAGAGAGAGGTTGGTAGGACACATACTAAGATACCCAGGCATAGCAAACTTAGTAATGGAAGAAAGAGTCAAGGACAAGAACTGCAGGGGTAGACCAAGGTTAGAATACGTTAAACAGATTGCCTCAGATCTAAGGTGTGGTAGTTATGTAGAGATGAAATGATGAGCTCATGACAGGGAGCCATGGAGTGCTGCATCAAACCAGTCAAAAGGCTGAAGACTCAAACACACACAAGTATAAACACATACCATAAATCAGTCAGATTATCAGCACAATACACTAATACTATTATACTGACGACTGCTATATTGCTCAAAATGTCAAAGACAGATAAGTGAAAGAAAATAATAAACAATGTGTACAAAAAAATGAAGAAAAAATCCTATAATGTTCCCAGGACAGTCCAATGGGACACTCTACCAGTGCAGCGATTTGGTGACTGTTTCTAATATCCTGTGCTCATCACGTAAAACAAGTCTAAGGACAACCACGTTCATGGGTGGGCACGATATTTCCTATATCAGCTACTCTCTTTACAGCTGCAGTAATCGAACGCCGATATAGAGTCGTTCGTAGTGGAAATTGTTCTGTGTAAACCTCAGCTTCAAAGGTAACACTTGGTACTACTTCGCCATAAATGAGAATCTTACCCAAATATTCCATTGCAGTGACCTGTGCCATGGCTAACAATTAGCATGTGTGTCAGTGTGCGGTAGCTCCCGCGTGATGTAAACATTTTATCACTGCCTCCCCTGTCCCCCTACATGCAACACGACTTGCCTGCTTACTTCCTTGAACTGACACGCGCCACTCTGCTGTGTAAAAATTAAGTGACGGCACTCCCCCATTGCACAACTGAGTGCCTCGATTACTTACATTCAGAGAAAGGAAATGAGCTATATGTCTCAATGGAGAAAATGAACTAGAATTGAGTATTGTTGTTGTCCTATGAATTGTAGGTGCAAACAGACATACGATGACCCAAACTCCTGCTTGCCGTGAACTGACAAGGGAAGTCTCTGAACCGGGGAATCGCGGATCCTGCTGGAATTTAGCAGATACGTTGCGTGAGCCCAACTAGGCAGAACCATGAAGAAAAATCTTTCGAAAATTAACTCCTACCCACCGTAGACGGCAGTAAATACAACAATTTTGAACTGTGCGCGTTGGTCAAGAGGGAGTGTGCCTCACGCCTGATTGGTGGCTCAAAAGATCACGTTCGAAACGACTGCCCTCCGGTACTCGCGCACACAAGCTGCGCTGCAGCATGGGACATTAATGCTGCATCTTTACAATATATAGGTGTCAACGTTCACAGTACTGTTTTCTATAAAACCAGTTATGATACCTGTCAATATCAATAAGCACAACAAATAAACACATTTGCTACAAGAGACGAATGCCAGAAAGCCAGATAAGCATAAAACCATCAACATACCATCCAAACTGTCCTACAGGTCCTGTTCTTGTATCCTGAGAGACCTTTCCATACTTTTCCTCCTGTCAACATGTAACTTTTCCAATGTTAACATGCATCATGCAATGCATGGGACACTCACCGTCTGTCGCCTCTCATTCGGTGATTGTACGCCGTAGGCCAGGAACCACAGTACGGTTGGGAAGCAACCTCTGACGCAGCCAATGAAACTCACGCCGCTGGCGCGCCAATTTAAACATGTAAATCTTAATGTTTCATCTAGGACAAGGTGAAGTTAATTTCCGAAAGATTTTTCTTCACGGTTCTGCCTAGTTGGGCTCACGCAACGTATCTGCAAAGTTCCAGCAGGATCCGCGGTTCCCCGGTTCAGAGACTTCCCTTGTGAGTCCATAATGAGACTCCTGCCCGAAGGGGCTGGGTTCAATTCCCATCTCTGCTAGGACTTTTAATTATGGTCTGAGCCTGTTCGGATTTCAATTTGCTCGGATTTTCCGAAAAATATCCATAACACTGAGCTCCTTCATCTTGATCAGCAAGTAGCAGGTTGTGAGGAAGCTGGAGAAGGTTGTCTAGAGGAGTGGGCGACAGTTGATGTCAATGAAGAATGCATCGAACATGAAATGGCGAGTCTGGTCCAAAGTCAACGTGACGGCAAAGTAGCTAGTGACAGTGAGGAAGAAGTAACTTCGACAGATAATGTGACTTATACTGAAGCTGCATCTGCTCTTGACATTGCATTGCGCTTCGTAGAACAACATGCAGCAGCCACGTCACACGATGTCATGTTCATGCGATGCTGGCACGCAATTGCCTCCGCGGGAAGGTTTTCGTCACTTCGACAATTGAAGATAACCGATTTCAAGTGAAAGATTAAGTGATATTTTGTGTGTTTATATTCTTATTTCATTGTTTTTGCTAAGGAATTACAATAAACATCTTTTCTGTTCTTCACTCCTTATGGCAATGTAGGCACATTTACACATTGTTAGGCATGTTAACTGTACTTCTTTGTTAATTTTTCAACTACCGTATATACTCGAATACCACCCGCACATTTTTAAACAAATTCGGACGTGAAAAATTGGGGTGCGGGTCTTATTTGAGTCATCCAAATTTGAAAGATCTAAATTGCCCGCCGCGCGCGATATCGGGTGTTGCGAGTATCCGCTAGATGGTGCTAGCCTTCTTCCGGCTATAACTTTGTTTTACCGTAAGCACGCGGCGTCATAGTCACACGCACGTTCTCCGAGTGTAAATATGAATGCTACGAAACGTTTGCGGTCATTTACTGTGAGTGAGAAATTGAAAGTTGCGATGGAAGCTGAAGTTATTGGAAATCGTGCCCGGTAGGAAATATGATATTGACGAGTCATGTATTCGTGATTGGGCGGGATGACGTCTATGCTGCGTGAACCGCCCGTTCAAAGCAGCCTTGAAACAGCTGTGTATGGAGCGGATGGTGGCCGATAAGCACGCACCGACTCCAACTGGTCGTATTCAGCGCCCGAAAGTTCAGCTGCTGTGTTCGTGAATTTTGACGGCATGGAATCGTATCTCTGGAGATCTCATACGGAAGAGCTTCAAGAAATGTAGTATTTCGAATGCTATGGATGGCTGTGATGACGACATTTAGTGGGAAAGTGATGGTGATAAAAGTTCCGAAGTTGGTACTTCTGATGACGATGAATGAAGTGTTTGTGTACTTTTATTTGTATTTTTAATCGTTTGATGTGTGTTATTTTAGGACGACTTCAAAACTGTTGGAAACTATTTTGGATAAATGCTATTCTTTTTATTTAGTTAAGATAGTAAATAATTTTGAGTAAAAATTCTTTTTTTAAAATTTTGTTCTTCAAAATCAGGGTGCGGGTCTTATTCGAGGGCGGGTCGTATTCGAGTAAATACGGTAATTATGTAAAATAAGGTTATAATGTAGAATATATAATTGTTTTATGACTAAATAAATAAGTTTCACTTTTTTGCGTGTGCTTTTCAAAATTAGAATTGTCGAAAAAGCTCATTCGGATTAACTGGGATATCGGATTTTTGGAGTTGGGATTGAGGAGTTTCACTGTAGTTGCAATGTCTAAGGTGGCGTTGTGGCTTGAAATGAGTAGCTAAATGATGGATCTTATTTGTTCATCATTTGTCTGATGGAAGGTAAATTGGAATCAAAGTCTATGTGATAAACGGATACAAAGTAAATACAGCCTGCTTATCCCAGATATAAAATAAAAGGAAAAACCGAACCAATTTAAGACTTAAAAGAAGACGGTGCCATGGTAGAAAAATATTGAGAAGACTTGCCGAAGTGGAAGAGAAGCAAGTTATGACATGACTGTCCAGCAGGCTAGTGTGTTGAAGATGTGATTAAGCATTGAGCTGCGAGTCAGGATAATGGGAGGGGTGTTGTTACTGTTGAGATTAACATATGATGTGGGCGTATTGGTATTCTAGGAAGGTGGCTGGTATGAATTACATTACTAAGTACGTAATTTATTATTGATGAAAAAATAATTTAAATTGAGAGTTGGTTGGAATGGTTCATGGTGTTGCCATCGTTAGTGCTAAGAACAATTGTGCCCATTATTGGCAAGCATGCTAGTAATTCAGTGAGTGCTCATATCCACCGCTACATAGCGGAAACTTACTTTGTGTTCCATGTGACTATCTCGCGAAGTTTGACTGCGTGCAAGATGTGCTTGTTATGAGCTCCGTATATAAACTCAATACAATTAACATACCTGCCAACTTTTGAAAAGGGATATCAGTAAAACTCACGCGCGACAAAAAATCGAACGATTTTCGATATACCCCCGGCTTGACGAAAATAATAATACTTCTGGGCTACAAAATACAATAATTCATGCTTTAAACAGGATACTTCAATGAAATCATATCTACTTACATAATTTGTAGATGAACATAACAATCCAGAAGAAATCCGTGTTAATCAGCAGCAGGCGTGGTGAATATTGGTTTGGAGCACACATAACAGGACTTCCTTGATAGATTAAGCTGATATACGATAATTGAAAAAGGCTTTACACAATAAAACTTGTTTAACGTAACACAGGCAAGAAATAATATAATACACACTGCAAATCACATGCTAGTTCGACTTTAAAGTCATGGTTGTGGTCTTTTTAGCTTCCTGCAAAAAGTCATGAGAAAATGTTTTGTCATAACAGCGACCAGAACTCCTGGTCTTCAAAATAGAAATAGACTCCAGAGATTCATTGGACATGGATGACCTGAACTGTGTTCTATTTTTCTTCACACGGCTAAAAACACGTTGACATTCTGCATTGCTATGGGGTATGGTGAGAACAGAGAGCATTACTCTAGAAATTCGGTTATACTTAAGAAGTCTATCGGCTCCACGAATTCTTGATATTTGTGCCCAACTGGAATCACTTGCAGCATCTTGATGTGCAGCCGAAGTGTCATCTACCTGAAGAGCTGTGAACTGCCTCTGAAGCTCATTCACCACCTCATCTGTAGTTTCATTCTCTTCCTTGCATAACATGATAGGAAACTTTTCCAAGAAAAAACGAATGGAAGAAAACTGTGCATCTTCAATTTTGTCTAACCTAGCAACTTGAGCATTCTTTAACGTGTCATCCTTGAGTGGAAACTTGTTGATGATGTAGTCACAGGCAGTACAAAAGTAGTTTCTCACTGATGGAAAGAAAAGGGATTTATCTGTATCCGGTCCGTTCTGAAGGCACTTAACAACTTCAGATGATGCATTTTTTGCCATTTTATTTACAAAGCATGTCGTTTTCGTGCGACCACAACTATATTTCTTTGCAACTTCTGATATAAAGCACCAGCATGATCAGCCGCACTTAAGGGCACATTGTGTTCCACCAAAAAGGAAGTAAACAGACACTCGGCCCTAATTACGTCACTGGCAACGTGAAGAAAGAATATGCATATGGTAGAAATAAAAAACACACACTCACGTGGAACGAATGTAATTAGTCCAAGGAATACAGGAAACTGCGAAGCACGAAGTTATAGCACAAAAACTCGAACGCTTCATTAAAATATGCCATAACCTTAAAAGACGAAAACATTCAAGGAACGCCAACTTCGCGAACAATGAACAACTGACGTGGCCAAAGAATATGGTTTAAATCGCAACGAGCGAACGGAGCGGAACAAAGAATATGCGAAGAACATGGAAGAACGGTTATCCCGGCTTCAAATTCAATTACAATGAAGACACAAACATCACACGGTTAAAAGTACGAATCATATCAAAGAACGAGTTATCGACTATCGTGGACTTGCCTTCGACCCACGCAAACAATCGATTGTACGGAAGTGGGCGGTATTATCGAATGTAAATTATCTTTTCAAATTTTTGTCCGCGAAATCGTAAAATGACACCGTTCATCCGTAAAACCGTAAAATGCTGCAATTTCCGTAAATTTTACGGATAAACCGTAAAAGTTGGCAGGTATGAATTAACCACCAAGTGTTCAGAACTAACAGGTTATGTGCCCAGTTGACGTATAAACACTGCACGAGAAAGAAGAAGACTTCGAATTGCATCCTTGGTTAAATGAGAGGAAAAACGGCAAGCCTAACAAGCTACGCGGTACGCCTGAGACAAAGTTATGTACAAATCGAGTGTGGGAAGACTGTTATGTGAAATTGCTGGTTGTTGATAGATGACGTACATCAACCCGCAAGAGAATGGTGAAGTGCGAGACACCGCGCAGATCTAAATTAAATCCATGCAAATTTCATATTCAAATCCACGCAAACGACGCAACCGTTACATCTAATCGATTATATTCCCGGTCAATGCATGTGAGATTTTCGAAGTGAAATGCCATGTCCTGTGGTTCGGATTCCACGTAAAAAAAAGGAGGTCCCGTGGCTCATGATCTCAAGATTAACGGTCACGTTAAACTACAAGCTTCCTTTCCTTTTTTTAATCGATTATAGCAGACGACTTCCGCGCCATTTAAGTGACCGTAAGTTTGATAATCGAAAGTGACGCTTGATATATCGAACAGAAATCGATTCTACTAGACGACGCTCGCAACTACGATATATCGAACAGGAATCGATTCTACTAGACGACGATCACGACCGCGATATATCGAGTGACACGGACTTTAGAAGACCAAGTACATCAAGTGACTATTGTGATTTTCTGACCAATAGGCACCATGGCAATGTCCGACGAATATAAAATCCCCAAATTATCATCAGACAATTACCATGTGTGGTCAATCCGTGCGAGAGCAGCACTGGTGCAGAAGGGATTTGGCACAGCTCCTTTGACAAATGAGCAGAACAAGGTGCTAACGTTTCTGTTTCTGGTGGTTGTGGACAACTACCTAGATGATACTGGCAAGTGTACCAGAGCACAGGAGGCATGGGAAACGTTAAGGGACATGAACTCCAAGTATGGTCTACTGCACATAATTCAGCTAATGAGGGACTTCTTCAACATCACTATGAAGAAAGGTGAGGAGATGAAGAGCTACCTTGGGCAGCTAATGGAGATCCACAGGAGACTGACAAGTGCAGGCCATGGATTCAGTGACCGAGAAGTTGCGTTGGTCATGCTGATGGGTCTTCCTGAAACGTATGAACCGCTAATCCTCAACCTTTAACAAGATGAAGTGGACCTCACGACGAAAAGAGTCAAGTAAAGGTTGCTTGTTGAAGAAAAGAGGAAGATCCGTCGTGATGATGAACCAAAGGCACTGATCACGAAGCAGCGTGATAAACCCAGCTGGAAGCACAACCATGCGAGACCACCTGCGCAGGATGAAGTTCCCAAACAAGACAGGAGAAGAGCAGACCCAAATAAAGTTAATGACAGCCGACGACGACCTGTGAAGTGCTTCTGTTGTGGAAAGCTTGGTCACATTGCAAGGAACTGCCCTGAACATAATGAAGAATCGAAGAGCCAGCAGCCGAAACTACAAACAAAGACAGCATTCCATATGGCAATGTGTGCGAAAGTGTGTGACCAAGTATCGCTCGATGATCGAAACTGGTCATCCTAGTGTATTTATTAATCTCATGTAATTTTTTTCAGGATTAGGGTATAACTCAACTCTTTTGGGTACATTCGTGTTGACAGACTGAAAGGCACCAAACTTTTGTTAGATGTATTCAAATTTGATGTTTTTCAGTCAGTCAACACGATTGTACCCAACTGTGATGGGTAAATCCTCATTATGGGGATAACCCATCACAATTGGGTATAATCGTGTTTACTGACTGAAAAACATCAAATTTTGATTACTAAGGCAACAATGAAAATGGTTTCAAACACCATAATATAAATGTATTGAATAGATAATTTATGAAGTCTTTTCACAGACAATGACAATCCTCCCTTTTGGCTGAGGAAGATCTGATCAGACCAAATCATGTACTATCTGTAGGTTTCTACACCAAATGTATTTAATAGACAATTTATGAAGTCTTTTTATAGACTGACATTTCTCCTTTTCAGCTGAGAAAGGTCTGGTCAGACAAAACATTTACTATCTGCAAGAGTCTTCAACAAATGTATTGCATAGACAATTTATGAAGTCTTTTCATAGACTGTGACATTCTTCCCTTTTGGCTGAGGAAGATGTGTTTCTAAAACAATTTATCAAGTCTTTTCATAGATTGAAATTCCTCCCTGTGGGCTGAGGAAGATTTGATCAGACAAAATCATGTACTATCTTTAAGTTTCTACAACGACTGTGTCGAATGGATGGAATATTAAATAAACCTTTTTTCAGAAATTGTAAAACGATAACAAACAAGATTGAACAGTAGTTCTCTGATAACTCCAGGGTCAAGGGAAGGATTTCTAACATCAAAGAATTGAAATACATTGGCAAAATGTCCAGATCATTGTTTCACAGACTGGATGACTATGAAAAAACAAGATGTTCAGTCAAGGACATATGCCCTTTCTCATAAATGTATGGGTCATAGTTATAAAGTTTCGTGTTCATTGGGAAATTGGATCCCGAGTTATTGACTTTGAAGTTTTAATAGTATGCTCAGCCATTGATATCAAAGAGGTCAAGGCTGCTTTGAAAGAATTGAAGCCGGGAAAAGCTACTGGCCCAGACAATCTCCCAGCAAAACTCTGGTATTCTCAACAGTGGGATGCGGCAGAATGGTAACACAACTCTTCATGCAGATTATCCAAGAGAATCGAACACCGAGCGATTAGCAAAGGTGACCATTTTCAGAAAGAAGGCGATCCCATCTGAATGTGCTGATTACGGCCGATCCGTCTTTAGTGTCATGCGATGAAGGAATTCAAACGTGTTCTTGATAACGAACTTTCTAGAAACCTACTGTATTTGTGAAGAACTGTGGTACAACCGATGCTGTGCGGCTCTTGATTGAAAAGCATGAGAAGAACAAGCCAATCCATATAGCCTTTTAGGAGCAGATGACCTTGCTGTTCCGCACCTTAAAACAATAATAACTAACAAACATCTAGCTTTCCTGAACCTTGAGAAGGGCTTTGATTGCATGACTCATGACCTCATACGGCTAGCACTGCAAGAGCACCTTGTCAGCTGGGTTCAGCTGCTTTATGTAGACCTACAGAGCTACATTCAGAACGCCGCAGGAGCATCCTGCGACTTTCCCATTACTGTCAGCGTTCAACAAGGTTCAGCGCTATCACCACTTTAATTCATTCTAATGATGGACACATAAACAGCAGACCTGCACCATCCTTTGCCATGGACGCTTCTCTACGCCACAGATGTCATGCTGGCCTTTGAGCCCCAGGTTGAACTGCAACTCCAAACCCAAAAATGGAACAACCAACTGGCACAATACGGCCTGTTCCTCAATAACAAGAAGACTGAATATATGACATCACATTCACAAGCAAAAAAGAACCATTCGGTAGATGGTGAGGATCTGCCAAGAGTGACGAGATTCAAGTCCTGTATTTTAGCTCCACGATTGTTGATGATGGCCAATCAATGCAATGCAAGGATATCCGCAGCCTGGATGAAATGGCAAACAACCGGCATCACCTATGACCGGAGGATGAAAGATAATCTCCAATAAAAAATTCTATCATACTGTCACCCGATCTGTCACACTGTATAGTTGCGACTGAGACAGAGCATTGATTGGGTGCCATGGAGACTAGGATGCTGAGGTGGACAGCAGGTGGCACTAAGCTGGATCGCATTCCCAATGAATCCATCAGGGAGAGATTTGGTGTTGCACCGATTCAAGCAAAATGAGCAAGCCAGAGTCATTTACTATGGTTTGAACATGTGCCGAGGAAAGGGGCTGACACTATTGCGAAGACGGGTTACTGGTTAGAAGTCCCGGTAGGAGACCAAAAGGATGTCCAAAACAACGATGGGCCGATACCCTTCAGAGAGATTTGAAGAATGTCAATCTCCACCCTGACATGGCCCACAACAGAACCAAATGGAGACAGCGCATCCATCTAGCGGATCCCGCTATCAGGAGGGACAGACACTGAAGAAAAGAAGAAGAAAATATATACGGCGGGGCTGTTCTTTTGCCTTTCGCATACAAAGCCCATATACGGTTCCACATTATTGCTAATTTGAAACACAGTGGAATCTCGTTAGCACGTTCTCGGTTACGTCGTTTTCCCGTTTAACGCGATGATTTTCTCAAGTCCCATTTCTACTAATTACATATTGATATATCCCCTTAATACGTTTTCTATTCCCGCTTACGACGATCAAATTTCCGGTGTACTATTTGTTACGGAACCGGATTTTATTCTTATATCATTAAAAAATTCGGCATCTTGAAAACACGATGCGATATTGCTTCCTATTCTCTGATAGTTATTGACAGTGTAGACGCTGTAGTGTGTTTTGACGGTGTGGAAGTGGCGTGAGGTATGACGCAACACAGAAGATAGCTGACGGTGTAGAAGGCGCTTGAGAGCTATGACGCAACACGGAAGATAGCCGACGTGTCTCTCTCGCGCCAGTAGAGCATGCTATTTATTATACCTATAACACGTTCTTTGTTTCGAAATACACCACAGATCGGCGTGCATATGCCGGCCGATCACTAGTGTCTCGTCCTTCCGTGAATGCGGCAGCGTGCGTTTAACGACCGGCCACCCCATCATCTGTCGCGTAGCGTGAGTTATATAGCCCGTGAGCACAGAACTTTTAAGCAAGGTCACGTTGCATATTTTGCCGTGCTTCTCTTTAGTACGATCACATTTTCGTGTGCGTGCAGAATCGATTTCAATACGATACGCGTTTATATGTTCCTGAACACAAGTTTGGATACGATCCGATCCCACAATTTTACCGTATAGACCTCGAAACTCAATACAATCTGATTCACGCAAATACGCATTACTCTACCGAAGAAGTGGTGAAACCTAGTGATAATTTTGTTGTGTCGTATTGAAATAATGGAGGTGGCGCTCCAAAGTAGGAGAACCTTAGTATAGGGGCCGTGCGAATGGCGAGTGCTGCGTTCTGGTGTCTGGCTCAGTAAACGATTAGAGGTACTTCCTGCGAGACACTAGCAAGCGATGAATGGGAGTGTGAAGTAATTTATTTCAGTGTTGAGTCACAGATTGGTCACAGTGAAGTAATGGAGAACAGAAAACGTAAAAGTATTCAACACTGTTGTGTCGTTGGGTATAGTGTTACATAATAGAAACAGTCCTCCGGGAACTAAACTGTTCAGATTTCCAAACGGAACTCAGCATGGTATCAGAAAAAAAGCTTGGATAGCGGCAGTAAAACGCGACACAATAGAGGCAAAACCGTAGACTCCTAGCAAGTACTCTAGAGTTTGCAGTCAACATTTTGTAAATGGTAGCCTACACCAACAAGAGATCCTGATAGCCCAGGTTACGTACCTACACTCTAAATGACGCCGTGGGTTAATAATCAGCCCGCTGTGGCAGAAAACATTCCAGCTAGATACAAAAGAAGAAAACTGATGATGATGATGATGATAATTGTTGTTTTAAGGGGCCTAACACCTAGGTTATCGCCCCCTAATGGCCTGGGTGATAGCAAAAATGACAATGAAATGGAAACCAGAACGAAAATTGAGACTGAAAATACTTACAAAACGAAACTCAGATTGGAACGACTCACAAAATGGAGAGTGGTAGCCTAATACTGTACTTACAAAAGGTAATTTAGAAGGAAAATACTCATAAAAGGAATACGCTCAAAAGGTAGTTTAGGTTTAAAATACGTAAAATATGCAAAAATGCAATTGAAATTGAAAATACACAATGCAATTTAGATTGAAAAACTCCCATTTTAGATCTAAAATACTCACAAAGTGCAATTGAAATTCCTAATGCTTACAAAATGCAATTGCAATTGAAAATGGTTACAAAATGTATGGTAGATTCAAACTACTCATTTGGATGCACAATACTTACAAAATGGAATTTAGATTGAAAATACTTGCAAAAAGCGGTTTAGGTTGAAAATACTTACAAAATGCAATTGAAATTCAAAATATTCACAAAGTCCCAGGCCCTATATTGAAAGACTTACTAAAAAGAAATTTAGATCGTCAATCCTTACAAAATGCAATTGAAGTTGAAAATACTCGCAAAATGCAATTTAGATCGAATAGACTTACAAAATACAACGTAGATTAAAAATACCTACAAAATGGAATGTAGATGCAAAAAATTCGCTAAAGGGAATTTAGATATACGGAGAGCCAATTAAAGAAAAACGGTGCAGGATTCTTAAAGCGAAAAGGAACTATAATGAAAAGAAGAAGGAGGGATCAGGAAAGATGAGACAAGGGCCAATTAAGGCGGGAAAGTGAAAGAACTAGAGTTGACCAAGGGAGGTCGACAGGAAAGAAGACGGAGAGGAGCCCTGCAGAAGTGGAAGCAATGTCGGACTCAGCTGGGTGGTCACCAACCTACGTCCCACTAGATGTGAGCCCCTGGGGGGACGAAGAAAACTAAGGCACAGTGACGGCAGAACAGAAGAAAGCACTTTGCCGGTGGAAGTGACTTCTTCCTCGCCGACTAGCCATGATACGGTATTCAGACAGACACTAGATTAATAACCCGCGATGTAAATTAAGTTAATGTTCTGTTCTGTAACTTGAAAAGCAATGGTGAGGCAGAAACTCAGACTAGTCTTCCTTTGCCCCTAGTCAATAAGCAAACCATGATAGACAATTGTTCCAAAAGAGATCGCAGAGTTGAAGCTTACATTTTACAACCTAAACATTCATTTTACGGGTTCCAATCAGTTAAGGGAAATGAACAGCAGCTCTTGGACATCGCGGGCGTAAAATTATCATGGTTCCATGTTCTCTTGTCATTATTACCTTCGATACACCGCAACTGCACACTTAGTATACATAAGATGTTGCTCCTGTTTTTGATGAAGATGATCTTATCCTAGTGGAAAAGGATAAACGTAGACAACTGGTAGATGTGACAGCTATGCCAAGAGGAGATTTTGAAGGAGACCATAAAGTGGTGATAGCCAAATTAAGGCTTGGGAAAATCACAAAGCTTGCGGAGAAAAGGGAAAGAAAAATAAAGGTGTGGAAGCTAAAAGAGAGAGAGGCAATGGAAAAGTTCCAAGAAGACTTGAAAAAGGAAATTCCCAAAGACGAAGCAAAAAGTGTCGAACAGGAATGGGCATGTTTTAGAAATTGTTTTGCGAAGTGTGCAGTAAACACTTGTGGAAGACTATCAGGGAAGAAAAAGGAAAGGGAGACTCCTTGGTAGAACAACAGGGTAAAGGAAGCTGTTAAAGAAAAACAAATGGCATGGAGGAAGTGGATAGGCAGTAAAAATGCAGAGAAATGGCAAAAATATAGAGAAGCAAAGAAGGCATGCCAAAAAATTGTACAAGAAGAAAAAAGGAAAAGTTGGGAAGGTTTCACGGAAACTTTGAAGGAGGATATCCAAGGAAGTAAAAAGGTTCTATATGGATTGGTGAAAAACAGTGTAAAAGGTAGGGAAAACACAAAATTTGTAAAAACTGAAGCAGGACAGATATTGTATCAAAGAGATGATATATTAAAAAGATGGGAAGAATACTTTTCAAAGCTACTAAATGTTAAATACATCGAACTGGAAGATGAAAAAGAACAAGAAGAAACAATGGAAGGAGAAGAAGAAGAAGAACAAGAAAAGGAGATCACTATGCTAGAAATAGAGGAAGCCATACAGAAGATGAAGAGCGGTAAAGCAGCAGGAGAGGATGAGGTGTCCGCGGAAATGATAAAAGCAGCGGGACCAATAGGTGTACAGTGGTTGTATAGATTATTTAGAATAATTTGGAAGAAGAAAGAGATTCCAGAAGAATGGGGAAAGGGATTAATTATCCCGATTTTTAAGAAAGGTGACAAAAAGGAATGCAATAACTACAGAGGGATCACTCTTATCGCTCATGTAGCTAAGATCTTTGAGAGAGTTTTGGAAGGCAGACTGAGGAGGAAGATAGAAGGAGAGATGGAAGAAGAACAGTATGGTTTTAGGAAAGACAGATCAACATTTGACCTAATCTTTGCATTAAGGCAAATGATGGAGAAAAGATGGGAATTTGGAAAAGACATGGTGATGACATTTATTGATATTGAGAAAGCGTACGACAGTGTGCCTCGACAGGTGGTTTGGAATGTATTAAGGAAAAGGAGAGTTAACGGAGCTGATGTCCAAATGTTAAAAGCTATGTACAAATATTGTGTGAGTAGCGTGAAGACCAGTATAGGAGAAACAGAATGATTTAAAGTGGAAACAGGTCTCCGACAGGGAAGTGTATTGTCCCCTTTACTATTCATCATAGTCATGGATGAAATTCACAAGAATGTTAAACAGAGATTGGGACAAGAGGCAACAAAGGCCATGCTGTTTGCAGATGATATAGTGATATGGGGCGAGGATGAAAAGGAAGTACAAAAACAACTAGATGTATGGAATCAAGAAATAGAGAAATATGGGATGAAAGTAAGCCCAGAGAAGAGCAAGACAATGGTAATGTCAAGAGGAAGGAAGGAAGGAAGAGGAAAGATAGAATTGAATGGGAAAATTCTAGAAGTGGTTAAAAGTTTCAAGTACTTGGGAAGTGTGATCACAGAAGATGGAAGGATAACTGAGGAAATTGGAAAGAGAATACAACAAGCGAACAGTTTTTACCAGAGCATAAGGGGTATTCTGTGGAACCGAGATGTCCCAAAGAAATGTAAAAATTTATTATATTCAACCTACTACAGACCCATACTAACATATGCAGCTGGAGCGTGGACTACTACAAAAAGAGAGGAGAGTAGAATACAAGCCGCGGACATGAAATTCCTAAGAGGTATAGAGGGCAAGACCAGAAGAGATAAGAGTTAGAAATGAAGAGATTAGAAAAAGGACAGGAATCTTGAAGCTGCAGGACAGGATAGAAACAACAAAGTTAAAGTGGTATGGACATATGATGAGAATGGGAGAGGAGAGAGTACCAAAGAAAACTTTCTGTGAAAAGATGACAGGGAAGAGACCACGAGGAAGGCCCCGAAAGAGATGGGTAGATACAGTGTGGGAGTGTGTAGAGAAGAGAGGAGGAAAACCTGAAGAAGTACTAAAAACAGGAGAGGAGTGGTGGAGAGACAGGAAACGTTGGAGGTCCTTAATTCACAACCCGACCCACGAAGCTGGAAACGGGAAATGAAGATGATGATGATGAAACTAGGAATCAGTTTTGGTGCTCTTGGTGTAATATTTAGTTGCCATAGGACGACAGCTTCTGCAGCCTTTAAAATCATTCTACAGAACTTATTCGAGAAAAAGAAGACGTGGATTTTCTGGCCACAGCGATCTAGTATCATGAATACAATGCCAATTTATTTTCAGGCACATTATAAAAATTGCACGTGCATTATACACTGCAGTGAAGTATATTGTGAAAGACCCCAAAGTGTTCGACAGAGAATATTTATGTTTTCCCACTATAAGGAATCGTTTACAGTAACATTTCTCAAATTTAAAAACCTGAATTTTCTGCCAAATCAATACTTTTACTTATGTAAAATTCAGGTTTTTAAAATTGTAAACACGGTCAATACGGAACCTGAAATGAATGCTATACCTAATAAGTAACATTTCTCGTCGCCATTGCTCCATCAGGATTTATTTCATTTATTTCTTGCCTTCATTAAGCTTTACAGTTTACACGTTGGTTTTGCAAGCAAATGTCAATGCTCATTGCAATGGCTCCGTTCATCTGCGCTGTCAGCGGTCTCCCTCCACGCCGTTGTCACTGCTTCCGCTAGGGGCGCCAGCTACTAAAAATCTCGCATTCGCACAGTCCCTATAATCCTCACCTTAAGCGCGTGGAGTTTTTTTTTCTGTACACACGCGAGCATGTCTAACCTCAAAAAAACTTCCGGTTATATCCAATCGTTCACGCCAAAGAATACGGCACTTCTTTTTCACAGAATATCAAGAAAAACATGTATTTAAGCCGAAATCAATTATAGAGAACTAAATATTTCAAATCGAACTACAGTACTTCAATTACGAGTACGGTACCCGTATACGCTAGTACATTTTTCTCTCGTTTTCATTGCTCTCGTTTTTCTATGCTGTATAAACTAGTTCTGTAATACAATAATTCTGTAGTTTGTTTAAAATTGTATATTCAATAGTATGTACTGTACCCATGTGAGTAATCTCGGTGGATAATATGCATCTGCCTCCAGCTAGCATCAGCTCTCAGGCGTGTACGGTAACCCCAATTTAGCAGTGCATATTTTGGATTTGAGGCTGAAAAGGTATCAACTCTACAATGATAAGGCACAACTCTATTCTAAAACTTTAATTCATTAAAATAAATCATGGCTTCAAACACAAAACAATACCCAAAAAGCATAAAATAAAGCAAACAAAATTTTTACTTCCACAATCCACAAGTAAACAAATATAAAATCACAACAAAGTCATATCTAGCCATAAGGCTTTACCCTTCTGTGAACTTCACAAGGATATACTAGTGCGCTGATGCACCTACGACTTCAAAACAAACTGTACATTAACATAACAGTCATACAATGTGACTTCTTTAATATTACAACAAGGATTATTCCTTAAACCTCCTTATGTTAAACAATTATGTGTGCCGTGCGTGTTTTAATATTTTTCTTCTCACCAATGAAATGCTTTTCATGCATTTACCTATTTGGACGTTGCACCAACATCGGCGTGCAACCCCATAATTATGTAAGCTACCCCCTACACATCCTCCAATTATATGGTTTCCCCGCATGCTGTCTGTGATTCCTAGATAAAACGTTACGTTATAGCTTATGTCGGATTGTACGATAGACTACCTCGCGCTCATGGCGATTGGCATCTAGTCACCAACTACATGACTTGGTTCCAGTGACAGTACAAATATATCATGTAACTATTCGTCAGATAGCTAAAGTAATGAACCATCAGGATGAACTATAATTATCCATGTGTTCACAAACCACATGGCTATAATACTCAACATAACAATCATGCCTTATATGTCATTTCAACAAGGTCTAGACTCTTCCCTCTTATAACTTGCCTGAGCGGCCCGGGTGGTTAGCTCCGACCCTCGGCTAAGGAAGTCGCTACACAATAGAAAGTGGAATGGGTCGTTTCACCAATTATCTCGACCTTTCTAAAAGTTTGAAAGCCTCCCTCTCTAAGCAGTGAAGATTTACAAGACAAATACTGTGTCCTGACCGACACACATGTTCCCAAAGGATCTTAATTGACTATTATGCCAACAGGTATTGAATGAGCTTTTGTAATTATTCCTACGTCGAGGATAATGATTAATTAATGGCCTCACATGGGTCCATTCAACATGAAGGTTCGGGGTTCGCAATGCATGAGCTTGGCGGTTTGACCGATGTCTCAAGTATAATATAGGCGCACAAAACCACTGTCGCCATGAGTTTCGCTGCCAACGAGCGTAAATAACTCATCAATAAGTTCTCGGGAAATCATAGAGCTGCGAGGTGTCCTTGTTTCCTCGACTCTATCAAGATTCCAATCCGGAACACATTTCAATCCTTTCTTCAGAGTTAGGGTCCAACACTAAAACTCTGGAATTAATAATATCTCCAACAATGTCCACGACATAGGAGAATTCATACGTAGAATAGACTATCTGGCCCCTAATGCTCCATGCTACGACACTCCGACCTATAATATTAAGAGAAATCTAACATTTACTCTATAAGCTTCTCAATTAAGCTGCAAATTCAATTCACTAAAAGCTCTTTCATTACTGGTATCATTACTGAATATATGCAATATTCTGATATAAAACTTCTTTCCATAATTACTGAAATGTAATCTCACTGTAACATCTTCCTGCTTAGATTGATAAGTCTTGCAATTAGCGTTAATAATTCTCGCTTACAACATTTATTTGTTTCCTGATGTGTTCATTCATACTCTTAATAACCATTATTATTATTATCATCATTTCTCACTGACATAAATGACCAAAATCATTATTATTTATTATTCTCATATAAATTACCAAAATTTCCGACATAGCTAGACGTTTTAAACTCGAATAATCGCGTTCGTTGCATTTACATAACTGATTGCCATTCTTAATTCATAGTGGGAATAATTACTCCACTTAATGATGCAAATTAACATCTCAACTCTATCAAAATCAACTCAATACTGATTAAACATGGAGGATCAGCCTCCTAACTGACTTTTACTGGCATCTATAAGGAATTCACAATATCTTTACGGAATCACAGACATGCAGCGGTCCATACTTCTACATAATCATAACCATAATTTGTGGGGTACTTACATCTCTATAGGCATCTAAGGTGGCTCCGACCAATCATATTCTTCCATGTCGCCCGCCATAATGGGTTTAACGCGACATATTTCTCTTGTTTACACACATTTGATTACACATAATTTCTATCACCAACACGACACGTTGCATGCCTTTCAGGAAGTTATCACTCCCCAAACATGTGAAACACTTCATCAAACACTACTTTAAATGATATTTTTACATATGCATTACACTGAACACTCGTCACTTTATACACTTTTCAATGCTGAAATTCCCTAGCAGAGATCGAAATTGCAGGTGTCGACGGCATCTTACGTTACCAACTCCTGATTGAAAGTCTGGTTATCTGCTCTCGGAACTCTCCAACAGTTTTTATGAATATCATTCCTACAGTAAGCGTCCTGCGTTACATCAATACGCTGGCTCCCAAACATGAGCGTTAACATCTGGTACTCTCATGGCAATACCAAACACTTAGTAGAGTTTCTTTCGCGCATTCTATCGTAGTTACACATACACGATTAGTTAATACAATACACACTGCGCTTAATAAAGTTCAACACTTTCACAAATAATTATATACAATAGTTCTACCGTTAGTCTATACGGTGCTTCGTAACTGAACACGTCATAGTTCGTGCTGCTGATTATGCCTGTATCACGACTATTATTCATACAAGCATGTTTACTGTTTCTTTTACACATACCAGTTTTTGTTCGGCGTCTTGATGAATAGATCCGTCATGCGTTTTGCCTTGACGAACTTGCTTCAACCTGGCTGTAGCTAACTGAAGTTTCACTCGAAGACTGCACGTAACTTATTTGAAGACTTCTGTATGCGGCTTGCACGCTGTCTCGTACTGCTGCATATTTGCTGCATGCTGATTGCAACTTATTGCCATTGTGCTACAATTGACAATTGAGTAAGACTGTAACTGGCTGTAACTGCGCTTGGCGGCATGTAGACTGAGCTTGACTGCGTTACCACTTCGACTGACTTAGGCTGAGATACAACTGAGCATAGCTGAGAGCTCCTCCTGGGGTCTACTCCCTTATATCGGATTCTCACGAAAAGTAGAGCAACATCTTCCCGCGAAATCTTGGCTCCTCTCACAGCATGATTCAGGTCTTCAAACCATGATCATTGTGTTCCTCTCTCTTCACAGGTCCCAAAACTATCTGTGTGCAAAGGAATCGCTCGTCCAATTAATTAATATTAATTCCTTTCTCCATGGCGTGGGACGCTACCTAACGGGAAACCCCCGGCAACATCTTCACATCCATCCGCGAACAATGGTCGTTTTACAGTCCTTACGCACATCATTAAATATGCACCAATTTCGCAGGTAAAAGACTCTAAAATTATCTTCTTGCCAAGATATTCACCTGTGTGCAACTCTCATCTCGATTCGTTACTCCAATCACGAGTAATCAATGATTTTTCTGGGCATTTCTCCGCCCCTACTCCAAATCCATTCTCCGTCGGGGAATAACTATGTCATTATTCAGGCCTCACCCCTGCTCCAGACGACATAATGGGGTCGCTGAGATGGACGTGGCTCCACTGGGACCAACCCACAATTCTGGGCCAATTAGTAAATGTCAGCTCTGCCCTCCTCTGTGCTTCAAGCCTCCAATAGCTTACACCAAATCGTCTTATAATGATATAATCTGCTCATTATTTCCTACATTATTTTAATAAATAATGCCATTTCATCAAAAATCACACCAGTGATTAAATATACATTTCTTTCGAGGGGTTTTTACCAAGAAACTCCCTGTACAGATCTCTGGTTCGCTTCCTGGTGGAACCTTTATACTGAGATCACAGTCTCTGAGAACCATGTTCGATTCCAGTCAGCATAACCCCATCGGGTTCATGTTCCCCTTGCAAAACTTATAAAAGTCCAATTCAAGTGGCTTATATAAGTAACCAGCTGACTGTCGACCACCGTCTGTGTTTACGTCTGGGGTCCTTCACCTTGTCTGGCTGCGAGTGGGTTAGTAGTGTTCCCCCTTCCACACTCGGCCTTGTTTCTGAGCTGTCTATTCTCCCTGCGAAGGGTCGCGTTTACAGCCTCAACCTCTCTAGCCACTCTGACCATTTCTTCATAGAATTCTCGCAAACACTGGCATTCTTTCTGCTCTCCGCTTACACTGGGTAAACTGTCTGCTTCTCGTCCCGTCTCGCCGTTCCAACATTCAGGTCTGCCTGCTTGGCTGCCTCCGCTCTCCACGTTGAGTTGGGTGTGCGTTACTAATTCTTCTTCTGGTTCGTCGAATTCTTCTGGCGAGTAATAAACTTTTAAGTTGGCTATGTTCATAACGACCTCGTTTCCATTCTCTAAATGCCTTAACCTGTATGCATTGTTCTGGAGGTCTCTTATCACCTCGAACGGGCCGTGGTAAGAAAAAATAAACTTTTTATACTTCCGTGCCTCTGGATCTGAACTGGCGGGTTTCTTAATTAAAACTTTCTGTCCCACGAGAAGCGGTTTATGATACCTCTTCGCACGATTCCTTCTCTGACGTCTCTCCGCCTGTGCTTTGAGATATTCAAAGGTTCGTTGGATCCTCAATTCTCTACCGGGCTGTGCGTCTACTGGTAATGGAATAACACCATTCCACGGTCTCTCTGGTCTCTGATCCAGATGTAGAGTAACGGGAACCTGACCTGTCGCCTCATGTACAGTATTATTTATACAGTATTCAATGACTTCTAGAAATTCAATCCAACGCCAATTCGCTTCAGAACAGTAGATCTTCATGTATTTCTGGATCTCTCTCATTACTCTTTCAACGGGACTTGCCTCAGGATGGCGAATGGTAGATAAAATCTGCCTAATTCCTAGAGTTTCCAGTTCTCGACGAAATTCTGCACTAGTAAAGCAACTTCCGTGGTCCGAGAGAATGTTATCCGGCTTCCCAAGAATCGGAATAACTCTCTCTTTCAGGCGCTTCAAGACCTGTTTTGAACTTGTCTTTTGAATGGGGCACAACACCACCATTTTCGAAAATACATCCATGGCTACAAAAATGTGTCTATTGCCTCTACGTGCTCTAGGCAATGGTCCAAAGTTGTCGATACTCAATAGCTGCCTTGGCTTCTCTGGCAATAACGGGATAGGTCGTTGCCTCATTAAAAAGGGATTCGGCTTTACCCTTTGGCAAAGATCACATGTTCTAATAGCATTTCTCACCGTTTCTCTCAATTTTGGCCAAGTAAATGCTTCCTTCAACAGAGCACAAATTTTATCTATTCCAGGATGTCCAAATGCTCTGTGGGCTAGCCATACTAATCTCCTCTGCAAAGATGCAGGAATTACAATCCTTTGACGTGTGTGATCCACATCGTCCCACTTATGTAATATCTGATTATACCATACATAATCTGTTGCCAATGCCTCCGCCTCTCTGTATATCGCAGTTCCCCTTGCTAAGCGTCCCTCGAAGTAATCGATTATCATCTTCAACCATGGGTCTTCGCGTTGTAGGTTGGTAATGTTCCTTAAGTCATCCAACGTCTTCTGATCTCGATTCTCAATCTGGACCGCTAGTACTTCTTCTTCTCTAGGGTAACGACTTAATATGTCCGGTATTACATTCTCTTTCCCTGGACAGTATTCTATTTCCACATTAAATTGCTGGATATACAGGGACCATCTTGTCAATCTCTGACTAGACAAATCTGTCTTTAACAAAAATGTTAAAGCTTTATGGTCTGTTCTCAGAACTATTCGGAAGCCGTACACGAGTTTGTGCCACGATTGCAACGCGTACAAAATTGCGAGCAATTCTATCTCTGTGATCGTGTAGTTTTTCTCATGGGCTCTCAGTCTTCTGCTTATAAAGGCGATAAAAACTTTCTTCTCAGGCTGGTCAACATTTTCCTGGAATAGCATCGCTCCAATCCCAATAAGTGATGCATCCGTCTGTATGATGAACTTCTGGGTATAATCTGGGTACCCCAGTTTCACATATTCCAAAAGCATTTGTTTTGACCTCACGAATGCTTCCTGACATTGCTCCGTCCAATTCCATCTGCCGCCTTTCTTCAATAGGTCCTGCAGTGGTGCTACTGTCGCAGTATAGTTTGGGCAGTGGTTCGAAAAGAATCCAATTACTCCCAAATACTGTCGGACATGCTTAACTTTCGTGGGTCGAGGGAAATTTCGAATTACCTCCAATTTATCTGGATTAGGCTTCACTCCATTTGCATCAATAACATGCCCTAGGAATTTAACTTCCCTCTGACAGAAGTGCGATTTCTTGATATTGACCTTAAAGTTCGCTTCTCGAAGGTCATCTAGCAACTTCTTCAGGTCTCTCATGTGCTCCTCCAGAGATTCTGATGTGAGTAGAATGTCGTCTACATATCTGATGGTACTCTCTTTAACCTCATCTGATAGATTGCGATCTAACGCTCTTATCAGGGCTGAACCAGCTGTTTTCAACCCAAAAGGTAGCCTTAAAAATGTGAATGTATGTTGATCAAACATAAATCCTGTCAACAGACTAGTTTTCTTCTCTAATTCAAGATGGTGGAAACTGGATGTGATATCCAAATTTGAGAATATAGTTTTCCCTCTAAACTTCCTGAGGATCTCTTTAATAGGTGGCACTTGGTCAAATTCCGGAATAACTCTCAAATTTAAGCGTCTCAGGTCCAAGCAGACTCTGACAGATCCGTCTGACTTTGGTACAATTACCAATGGACTTACATAAGGCGTAGGTGTTTTCTCAATAACGCCGGCCTCCAACATCTCCTGAATTGCCTCTTTCACTTTAGCATAATGCTTTTCAGCTATAGGGTAGGGTTTCTGCCTAAATGGTGTCCAATCACTGACTTGAAAAGCATAAGTGAAGTTCTTTATCCGACCAGGTCTCGAATCAAAGACTTCCTTCTGTTCCAGCAATAACTGCTTTAAATTTTCCTTCTCTTTTAGCCCAATTTTCGCTTCTTCTAGCTTCTCCGAAATATATTCTTCCAATTTGGGTTCCAGATCTTTTTCCAAGTCTGTGGCTAGTGTTTTGAGCTCCGCTTCTAACTGCTCAATAGCTAACACTTCTTCATCAGCCACATCTCTGTATGTATGCCATACTTGTTCACTGGATCCTGGTTCAATTTCATTGAGTGCGACCTCTAAGCCTTCAGCTTCTTCATTCACATGGAACATAACCCTGTCCTGTGCTAGGTCAATTATCACTCTATATTCCCTTATAAACTCTGCCCCAATAAGTAGGTTATAAGGTAGTTTGTTTACTAACAGAAAACTCTGTGAGAAAATAGAGCCTCCTATCTGTAAATCTAGGAATACCTGGTATTTACATATCATTGTTCTGTCTGGAATTACCCCTTTAATTTTTACACTGGAGATCGGGATCTTCAAAATGTTCTCTCTCCAGGCTATTTCATTATATAGAGCTTGTGTCATCAGGCTTACTGTTGATCCCGTATCTAACAGACTTCTGACTTTTAATCCTGCCACTCTCACAATTATAATAGGCAATTCTCTCTTGACCATGACCTGTGGTCCTCCTGTATCCTCAATCAATTCTTCTGGTTTGGCTATCCAATTGATGATGTTAATAGACTTCCATCCATCAGTCTCGAGCTCTTCTAATTTTGGCGTTTTTTTTTTTTTTCTTCAGCGCCCGCCCCTTTGGAGTTCCTTCTCTCCTGTTCGCTGCGCTGTAGTTCCAAACTCTTAGCTCCATCTCCATATCTGTCTGGCGATGTCCTGTTCTGCATGACTTCTTGCCAGCGGACTTGTGGTTTCTGGGGCTCATCTCCCCTTTCTTCGAGGTATCGCAAAGAAGCATGATATCGCTCTTCTGCCTCGTCATCGAAGTTATTTCTTCTCTCTTGGGGTCTCCAGTTTCTATTATTGCCTTCCTGGCCATTATTACCTCCATTGTTATGGTACGGTTTGCCCCTGTTATTGTGTTTATTCCACGAACTTCGACCTCTTCCTGCTTTATTAGCATTTCCTTTGTACCTTGACTGCCATTTTCTGGGTTCCTGTTCCCATTGCCGTCCATAGGAATCTAAAGTTTCTGTGCTCGTGGCTTTGTTGTTCCTTGGAGCTTGCTGTTGGTCAGTCTGTGTGTTGGTCACGTGGACTTGTTCCACGGTTCGACTCTGACGCATAGTATTTGCTGTGGTGAGGTCCAGTTGCCTTAGAACTGTCTCCATTTCCATAGCAGTTTTCGCATTAGCCGAGATTAGTAGCCTTTGGATCTCGTATGGAAGCTGTTTGGCGATAGCAATGCATAGCTCCAGTTCACTAGGTTTTTGATCCAGCTCTTTAAAACGACACATCTGCGATATGAAGAATTCTGCGTACTTCGTCGGGTTGTTCGTGCTGTACTTTTTGGCATACAAATCCAGCCGTAAATTCTGCTGAGTCGCGGCGTCCCAATATCTCTTCAAGAATGCCTCGCGGAATTCCTCAACAGTATCAAAAGTGTAACGGAAGCTGCGAAACCATAATGCGCACTCCCCCTCTGTTAACTTCTCTATAGCACGTAGCCTACGCTCCTGCGGTATTCGTGCATCATTGAGATATTCAGTCACTTCCTTTAACCAATATTTTGGTGTCATACTACAGTGACTACCTGAAAATTTCCTAGGTTTTTCTTCGCTTGCCCTAATGACGTTTATCACCTGGGTGTGCATCGCGTTTTCATGTGGCGTCGATGCCGCAATTGGTACACCTGGCGTCATGTAAGGACTTTCTCCTGCGCCTGCAGCGTTCCTGCTTATAGGTTGGGTTTCTAGGTCTGCCCAGCTTGTTTTTCTCATATCCTCTATGCTGCCTTCACTTGACTTAGGATATTTCAGAAGTGTCTCCTCCTGTGCTATTATCCTAGTCTCCATTTGGTTATGGCGCATTTCTGCTCTTTCTAGGCGAGTGATGACTTCTTTTTCTATTCTTGTAAGCCTATCTCGATTTTCCTCGGCTACTTGAAAAATTTTCACCTTGTCTTCTTTCAGACTTTGTTTGATATGGGATATTTCATCCTCTACGTCCTCTTTAATTTGAGCAAGGGTCTTGTCGCTTGCCTCTGTTTTCTGGCCTTCTCTTATTTAGAGTTCTTCTCTCAGACCTTTAATTTCATCTTGAATGTGTCCATTAACTTTAGACAATTCATTCCGGACCTTGGTGATCTCGCCCCTATTTTCCTCTTGCCTTTTATTGACTATGACAATGTCGCTTTGCACTTGGTCCAGTTCTTTATGAACTTGACCCATCTGACTTTTTACGTTGCCTACCAGCTCCTTACTTTCATGAGCGATAGCCTTAATTTCGCCTATTTCCTGGCATTGACCTAATATATTCTGGTCCTGTTTCTTGAGGTCACCGTTAATTGCTCTAGCGTAACTTTTCAATTTCTGGTCCCATTTGGAGTCGTTCTCCTCTAATCTCTGGTCTACTGTTTTTGTAAACTCTGCGAACTGTTTCGCTTGGCGTTCGAGATTCGCCTCATTTTGGATCTGAATATCCTTAATATCGTTAGACAACGCCTCTAATTTACTGTTGGTTTGCTCCTGAGCATGCCTACACGCTTGCAAATTACCCTCAAGTTTGGCTTCTATAGCCTCGAAACGTTTGTCAGTATTTACCTGCATTTCCGATACAATGCTTACAACAGTATCTGTTACTTCGGTCTTAATGACTTCTTGCATTTGACCTAACTTATTGTTTAATTCATCTTTATATTCAACTTTATTTGCCTCTAAACGGTTGTTTAATTCAATCTGGTTATTATCCATTGCAACCTGATTTGCATCTAAACGGTTGTTTATTTCAACCTGAGTTGCATTAATTGCCTCCTGATTGGCATCTAACCTGTTATTTAACTCTCTCTGGTTCTCATCTAACCGAGTGTTTATACTATCCTGGAACGCCTTGGTTTCCAGTTTATTCTGCTCGTGAGCAGCATCAAAATGCTGTTTCAGTCCTGCAATAACTTGCAAGATCTCCTGTGTACCTGACATCCTCCAATAACACACTTAAATATGCAGGCAGGCTTCCTGGAAAAATATGTGGATACGTTTCGAAGAGAAACATCAAACACTGCACACATATTGTGAAGTCGTACAAAACCTGATAATATTATGGTAGATTGTGGATTGGGTAAGTAACGCTCGTACCCTTAGGCCATTCTCTTCTCAATAGAGAGATTCTGCGTTACCTCAAAAAGCCTACTGAATTCAAAAATCACTCAAACACAGTTTGAGGCAAAACAATTACTATGGTTTTCCCCATGAAATACCATAAAAAATCTATGGGTTTTCCCTAAATCCCATAAGCCCCACGTTGGGCGCCATGATAAATGAGATCAAAGGGTGGTATTAGTAGGACATCGGCCATATTTTAATTTACTATAAAAACTGTTCAGGGAGTGGTTTTTACTGCCGAAAGCCCCACTTGGGCCACGCCATGATAAATTAATAGAGAATATGTACTATCTATAGGTATCTATCAAAATTTATATATACGTATCGGAACTTAGCTATGGATTAGGAGCGGTCACACCCTACTTCGTTACTTCTTACTTTAATAGAGTTGTATGCATTAAATCTGACCGACTTTAGTCGTACCTTTAGCTCAAATCACAGTATAGGACATCAATTCCCATGTACCCATGTGAGTAATCTCGGTGGATAATATGCATCTGCCTCCAGCTAGCATCAGCTCTCAGGCGTGTACGGTAACCCCAATTTAGCAGTGCATATTTTGGATTTGAGGCTGAAAAGGTATCAACTCTACAATGATAAGGCACAACTCTATTCTAAAACTTTAATTCATTAAAATAAATCATGGCTTCAAACACAAAACAATACCCAAAAAGCATAAAATAAAGCAAACAAAATTTTTACTTCCACAATCCACAAGTAAACAAATATAAAATCACAACAAAGTCATATCTAGCCATAAGGCTTTACCCTTCTGTGAACTTCACAAGGATATACTAGTGCGCTGATGCACCTACGACTTCAAAACAAACTGTACATTAACATAACAGTCATACAATGTGACTTCTTTAATATTACAACAAGGATTATTCCTTAAACCTCCTTATGTTAAACAATTATGTGTGCCGTGCGTGTTTTAATATTTTTCTTCTCACCAATGAAATGCTTTTCATGCATTTACCTATTTGGACGTTGCACCAACATCGGCGTGCAACCCCATAATTATGTAAGCTACCCCCTACACATCCTCCAATTATATGGTTTCCCCGCATGCTGTCTGTGATTCCTAGATAAAACGTTACGTTATAGCTTATGTCGGATTGTACGATAGACTACCTCGCGCTCATGGCGATTGGCATCTAGTCACCAACTACATGACTTGGTTCCAGTGACAGTACAAATATATCATGTAACTATTCGTCAGATAGCTAAAGTAATGAACCATCAGGATGAACTATAATTATCCATGTGTTCACAAACCACATGGCTATAATACTCAACATAACAATCATGCCTTATATGTCATTTCAACAAGGTCTAGACTCTTCCCTCTTATAACTTGCCTGAGCGGCCCGGGTGGTTAGCTCCGACCCTCGGCTAAGGAAGTCGCTACACAATAGAAAGTGGAATGGGTCGTTTCACCAATTATCTCGACCTTTCTAAAAGTTTGAAAGCCTCCCTCTCTAAGCAGTGAAGATTTACAAGACAAATACTGTGTCCTGACCGACACACATGTTCCCAAAGGATCTTAATTGACTATTATGCCAACAGGTATTGAATGAGCTTTTGTAATTATTCCTACGTCGAGGATAATGATTAATTAATGGCCTCACATGGGTCCATTCAACATGAAGGTTCGGGGTTCGCAATGCATGAGCTTGGCGGTTTGACCGATGTCTCAAGTATAATATAGGCGCACAAAACCACTGTCGCCATGAGTTTCGCTGCCAACGAGCGTAAATAACTCATCAATAAGTTCTCGGGAAATCATAGAGCTGCGAGGTGTCCTTGTTTCCTCGACTCTATCAAGATTCCAATCCTGAACACATTTCAATCCTTTCTTCAGAGTTAGGGTCCAACACTAAAACTCTGGAATTAATAATATCTCCAACAATGTCCACGACATAGGAGAATTCATACGTAGAATAGACTATCTGGCCCCTAATGCTCCATGCTACGACACTCCGACCTATAATATTAAGAGAAATCTAACATTTACTCTATAAGCTTCTCAATTAAGCTGCAAATTCAATTCACTAAAAGCTCTTTCATTACTGGTATCATTACTGAATATATGCAATATTCTGATATAAAACTTCTTTCCATAATTACTGAAATGTAATCTCACTGTAACATCTTCCTGCTTAGATTGATAAGTCTTGCAATTAGCGTTAATAATTCTCGCTTACAACATTTATTTGTTTCCTGATGTGTTCATTCATACTCTTAATAACCATTATTATTATTATCATCATTTCTCACTGACATAAATGACCAAAATCATTATTATTTATTATTCTCATATAAATTACCAAAATTTCCGACATAGCTAGACGTTTTAAACTCGAACAATCGCGTTCGTTGCATTTACATAACTGATTGCCATTCTTAATTCATAGTGGGAATAATTACTCCACTTAATGATGCAAATTAACATCTCAACTCTATCAAAATCAACTCAATACTGATTAAACATGGAGGATCAGCCTCCTAACTGACTTTTACTGGCATCTATAAGGAATTCACAATATCTTTACGGAATCACAGACATGCAGCGGTCCATACTTCTACATAATCATAACCATAATTTGTGGGGTACTTACATCTCTATAGGCATCTAAGGTGGCTCCGACCAATCATATTCTTCCATGTCGCCCGCCATAATGGGTTTAACGCGACATATTTCTCTTGTTTACACACATTTGATTACACATAATTTCTATCACCAACACGACACGTTGCATGCCTTTCAGGAAGTTATCACTCCCCAAACATGTGAAACACTTCATCAAACACTACTTTAAATGATATTTTTACATATGCATTACACTGAACACTCGTCACTTTATACACTTTTCAATGCTGAAATTCCCTAGCAGAGATCGAAATTGCAGGTGTCGACGGCATCTTACGTTACCAACTCCTGATTGAAAGTCTGGTTATCTGCTCTCGGAACTCTCCAACAGTTTTTATGAATATCATTCCTACAGTAAGCGTCCTGCGTTACATCAATACGCTGGCTCCCAAACATGAGCGTTAACATCTGGTACTCTCATGGCAATACCAAACACTTAGTAGAGTTTCTTTCGCGCATTCTATCGTAGTTACACATACACGATTAGTTAATACAATACACACTGCGCTTAATAAAGTTCAACACTTTCACAAATAATTATATACAATAGTTCTACCGTTAGTCTATACGGTGCTTCGTAACTGAACACGTCATAGTTCGTGCTGCTGATTATGCCTGTATCACGACTATTATTCATACAAGCATGTTTACTGTTTCTTTTACACATACCAGTTTTTGTTCGGCGTCTTGATGAATAGATCCGTCATGCGTTTTGCCTTGACGAACTTGCTTCAACCTGGCTGTAGCTAACTGAAGTTTCACTCGAAGACTGCACGTAACTTATTTGAAGACTTCTGTATGCGGCTTGCACGCTGTCTCGTACTGCTGCATATTTGCTGCATGCTGATTGCAACTTATTGCCATTGTGCTACAATTGACAATTGAGTAAGACTGTAACTGGCTGTAACTGCGCTTGGCGGCATGTAGACTGAGCTTGACTGCGTTACCACTTCGACTGACTTAGGCTGAGATACAACTGAGCATAGCTGAGAGCTCCTCCTGGGGTCTACTCCCTTATATCGGATTCTCACGAAAAGTAGAGCAACATCTTCCCGCGAAATCTTGGCTCCTCTCACAGCATGATTCAGGTCTTCAAACCATGATCATTGTGTTCCTCTCTCTTCACAGGTCCCAAAACTATCTGTGTGCAAAGGAATCGCTCGTCCAATTAATTAATATTAATTCCTTTCTCCATGGCGTGGGACGCTACCTAACGGGAAACCCCCGGCAACATCTTCACATCCATCCGCGAACAATGGTCGTTTTACAGTCCTTACGCACATCATTAAATATGCACCAATTTCGCAGGTAAAAGACTCTAAAATTATCTTCTTGCCAAGATATTCACCTGTGTGCAACTCTCATCTCGATTCGTTACTCCAATCACGAGTAATCAATGATTTTTCTGGGCATTTCTCCGCCCCTACTCCAAATCCATTCTCCGTCGGGGAATAACTATGTCATTATTCAGGCCTCACCCCTGCTCCAGACGACATAATGGGGTCGCTGAGATGGACGTGGCTCCACTGGGACCAACCCACAATTCTGGGCCAATTAGTAAATGTCAGCTCTGCCCACCTCTGTGCTTCAAGCCTCCAATAGCTTACACCAAATCGTCTTATAATGATATAATCTGCTCATTATTTCCTACATTATTTTAATAAATAATGCCATTTCATCAAAAATCACACCAGTGATTAAATATACATTTCTTTCGAGGGGTTTTTACCAAGAAACTCCCTGTACAGATCTCTGGTTCGCTTCCTGGTGGAACCTTTATACTGAGATCACAGTCTCTGAGAACCATGTTCGATTCCAGTCAGCATAACCCCATCGGGTTCAGTACTTCCGATGATCAAGTTTTTTACTTTTCCCTCACTGAAACAAGTTAATGAGGTTTAATTATCATTTTTCATTAGTACGTTTTCCCGCTTTTTACGTTCAAATTTTTCAGTCCCTTGAAAAACGTACTAACGAGGTTCCACTGTATTGTATCTCTAAAATATAAAGAGTTATTTGTTGGTATAGGGGGCTGCGTGGCGCAGTCGGTAGAGGCGCTGACCTAACTGAAAGGGAGTGGGTTCGATCCCCACCCATTTAGTGGAGTTTAGAAACAAAACTACCACTTTCAGAAATGCAAATAACCCTGGGGTTCACTCAGCCTACACCAGAAATGAGTACCAGGGTAATTCCTGAGAGCAAAGACGGCCGGGGGTGGAGCTGACAACTCAATCACATCTAGTGCCGATGTCACAAAAAGTGGAAGCCTCTACCTTCCACTACTCCAAGGGCCTCCATGGCCTGTACGAAGTTGGCTTTGCTTATATTTGTTTGTATACTTTATAATTTCAAGATGGCCATTGCATGCTACAGTGAGTCCGAGAATGTTCTCCGCAGTGCCTACATGCGTCTGCGAGAGCTAGCTACAGCAGTTACGTTGGTAGCACGGCTGCCGCTAGCATCATCTCTACTTAGTATAAAACGAAGTCCCCGATTCTTGAATGTTACGGGTAAACTCGAGAACCACTCGATGGATTTTGATGCGGTTTTCACCATTATGTAAAGGATATATCGAGTATGATTTCTTTAGAAAATAATTTATTTATGATCAAAAGAAGCCGAGCAGTAACGATTTTAGTGGAAAAGTCGATAAAGAAAACCTGGCGTCCGAGTGCTTTGTAAGCTTGCACTGGGCAAACCGTTAAAAATATCTAAATACTATGAGTGTAAGAATTGTTCAACATGAAAAGTTCTACAAAAAAGTCCGCGAGAGCATGTCTATCTTCCATACATCGCCCACTATAAGGGAACAACTGAAGCTTGTCTCTTACAGCTTTATGTGCTGTCGACTTCGAGATTCCTGTTTGTTGAGCTAATTTTCGTGTTGATTTACTCAGCCTACGCAGCATTATGTCGGAGATTTCATCAAGTTTTTTCTGTTAAAAGCGTAGGCCTGCCTGTTCCCGTCACATCGTGAACTGAGCCAGTCACATGAAATGTACTTACCAAATCCCGAACGGTATCACGGTTTGGACACTTTGAATTAGGAAACCGCGCCCGAAATCTTAATTTTACATTTTCTGTAAACCGATCGCCTTCGCGAAAAACGTATTCCACAAAAAAAAACTTTCTCTTCAGTAGTAAACATTACCGCCTGTATAGTGTTGCACTCTTCCAATAATAATCTATCTGAACGCTCGCTTACACGCTGAAGACATGCAGTCTCGCGCGCTTAATGCGATACACACCGACAGCTCAAACGGGGAAGTCCCACTTTGAAGGACACAGTGCAGTGCAGCCAACTAAAACTCATGACTCAACCACTCACAGCTGCACGTACCCACTGCGGAGAACATTCTCGGGCGCCCTGTATATTCAGTGTGATATTACTATGATTATGGCAGCAAAGTATTTTGTATGGTACTTATCTCTCACCAAATTTTGCATTAATTGTGCTACTATATCGAGAGTTAATATATTCAAGTCTTAAGAATACGCCCAGACACCATTGTGAACATATTAACTCGCTGTTCTTCTCACTTGGTCATAGGATGCCACCTTTATCATTCTACATAAATGCTGATTTTCATTGCTGTGTGAGTTTCTCATCCATATTCTATATTTTCAAGATAATATATATATATATATTTTGGTACTTCTTTCTTACAAAGTTTTGTTTTAATTGTGCAATTATATTCTGAATGATTCAATATTACGTTTTAATACTACACCCAGCCACCATATTGAAAATTTTCAGTAACTGTTATTTTGCTTTGGGCATACAATTTGCCATGTAGGGTTCTACCTTATCACTAATTTTCGTTATTGTAGTTCTAAAACATAGGAAGTTATTTATTTTTAAATTATAAAATTTCAGAATGGCTGCTACATGCTATATTCTGTGTAATAAATTTATCACTAGCACAACTGACATCTCTTATACAGGGTGAGGCATTTAAAACTGTTTCTCGGAATACTTGGAAAAATACAAATGGGATTAAAAAAAAGTAGCAATGAAAGTTGTTCACCTCGAAGAGGGACATCCAATAACAAAGCTCGACGCCCCTACACCACCCCCGGGGATGATGTATATTCTTTTTGAGATATTACCATTTTTCAACAATTTTTAATTCTTTTTCATTTTTGCCGATTACAGCTCCATCATAAAATGAAAAAATTGTTTCATACAAAAGTTACATATTTTTTCATAGAGAATCCAAATCTACAATAAAAAATAGGTGTTCCTATTTAAGATTTCAAAGTCACCCCCCCCCCCCCTCCCGCCCCAGGGGGTGGTGCATGGGGGTCGAGCTTTATGTTAGGGGATGTCCCTCTTCGAAGTGAACAACTTTTATTGCAACTTATTTTTAATCCGATTTGTATTTTCCCAAATATTCCGAAAAACAGCTTTAAATGCCTCACCCTGTATAATACTTCTACCAGGTTTAGCCTTAATTGTGCTATGACATGCCGAGTAGCTGTATATTTTAATAGTGCACCCAGCCGCCATATTGAATCGATCGAGTCGCTGTTCATTTGCTTTGGGCATACGAAGCAAATTATGAGGTTCTATTGTATTACTAGATTTTGTTATTATAGCTCTCAGATAGCAAAAGTTATTAATTTATTTGAAAATTTCAAGGCGTCCACGGTGCACAATATTGAGTGTTATAATAATTTGGCTAACACAGTGAGAGCTCTTATATGATACTCACCTCATGACAAGATGTCTCAATTACCCAAATTAATTCTGAGTTGATTTTGAAGTTCTAATATTTCGCACAGCCTCCATTGTGAATCCCTGGAGAGCCTGTTCTTTTGCCTTGCCCATACAAGATCTCATATATGGTCTACCTTGTCACTAATTTCCATTACTGTAGCTCTACTGTTGAAAGTTACTTAGTTTTAAATTTTATAATTTCAATATGGTGGCTGCACATAATATTCACACTCATAGAGTCATAATGTTCGTAACAGAAGGTCCTTATATAAAACTATCTGAATTCCAAGTACTGTGAACAGTGATTCATTAGATCATAAGTTGTGGATTATGATTCACACAGCAACCATCTTGCAACTGTTTGCTTGATGACCCTGTAGTTAGGTGCAAGACGCTTCGCAAATAAAGGTATGTTTTTTTCAAAATTTGGTCGAGATCCGATGATTAGTTTAGGCATAATTTTATCGCAGCTTTGAAAATTTGGGTGGTCACCATTTTGTTTTGGTTAAGATGGTGGCGATATAAAACATGACACTGAGGTGCCCTTTGCTAGTGCTATCTCTGTACCAAATTTGGTTCAATTCAGTTCTTTTGCATTTGAATTGAAACAGGACAGCAATACATACACAATCATATACATACATATTCATACATATACAAGGACATTTGGCATGCAAAAATCTCACCAGTCTATTTACAAAAATCAAAAGAAGGCTAAAAATTGTGTGGAGTATCTGTGCCACTTTGCATTGTACTACATCCTTCACTGCAAATTAGGGCCTGACACCATGTGTACTTAGGTGTGTAGAATTTTGTCAGATAACCTGCATTATTCTGGTAATTGTAATCATGAATTTGTAACGGAGGCTAGGATTGGGAAAGGAGGAGGTCGTGGCCTTTAGCTAGGAAATATCCCGACATTTACACGAGTAGCAGTGGAGAAACCAAGGAAAATCCCTTCTTTGATGGCTCAGGTGGGAATCTAGCCCACCTCTTCTCAGTGTTGCCTCACGAAGTTCCGTGTACCCCCATTCCAACCCTCAGAGCAGAGTTAAATTTCTTGGCAGTGAAGAGAATCAAAACCAGACCTCAAGAGAAACGGGAATAATCGCTACAACTACACCACAGGTTGATCTCAATGAAAGTTAATAGACTTGCAATAATCATATATAACAATTTCTTAATGTCCCTCATGTAAGTGCTAACATTCGGCTTGATAATAATGGTAGTGATAGAAGCCATTTTTCAGTGTTGCCTAACTCTAATAAAGAAAGGTTTTCAGTCGGTCAACACAAATTGTGACCAATTATATTAGGCGGGAAACAAGCATTTACATACCCTACAAACTAACACGCTTTTTATGACAAATACCTACTTAATAGGATGTCATGTTTCGAACGTCACGCGTTCATCCTCAGATCCTGTTCACTTAGGCTTAACTAGTGTAAGATGTTTATGAATCACACTTAAACACAAATGAATACATACAATATTTATATTACATAAGTTAGTAAAAACTTGTGTAACATGTCAACTATTGGTTGTTGCATTATTATTATTATTATTATTAATATTAATGTGGATTAAGTATGTTTCCTCCACAATAGCAATTTAAACAAACAGAGCCCATACACAAAATCAGGAGTGTACTTATTCTCGTGCCAAGAAACAGGGTGACGGCAAATTACATAGGACAGGCAGGAAGGAGGATGGACACACGTTATAAAGAACATAGAAATACCATCAAACACAGGAAACACTCTGCAGTACGCAAGCACATGTATGACACAGGACATAGCTTCACAAACATAGAAACAGACCAGAAAATCATACACTACGAAACAAAACAAAACTTGACATTAAAGAAGCCAAAGAAATTCACTTAGCAAAATTAAACAACCCAGGTAATCTAAATGAGCACACATTCTTGAAGGGTTCACCCCTATTCGCATTATTAGGCAGAAATCCCGTCAACAATAAGGTAACAACATAACGAAAAGAAGCCAGGCAATGAATAGTATTGGGGGGTAAGAGGGAAAAATGTTAAGCGTGAAGGATGCACTTTGTGCCGTAATCTCAATAAACCCAGGCCTTAATTAGGCAGTGTTAACGAGTTCAAGAATCCCCATCAAGTCCTGCAGCGCTCAACGACTCATTAGTTTATGCGAGGCGGGGAGAGATTGGTCGTTAATAGTTAAGATCGTTCTTCACAATTAGCATACAATCGTACAGTTTAGATCATTCCCGGCCACGTAACAATCTACATAAAAACCAAGTAATGATTCAAGTTACTACAACGGATGGCACTGATAACACGGGGACTGAACATTAATGACCAGTATTCAGAACAACTAACAGAGCACACCTCAGGGGACAGGATTAAACATAGCTTTTACACGGAGCGGTCAGTCCGCTGGAGGTACGCAGCGAAACGGGACCACAAGGATCGGCTCTAAAAACCAGATAAATTGACATAACTCCATTACATCCAGTGGATTTGTATATTTTTGTAACTGTGTAATCGTGACGAGACACATTGCAATACAATTAGGCCAATAGTTTAAATAGGAACGGTTGATTTAGAACAATAATAATGAAATAGGCAGACAATTTCAATACTGAAATTATTCATAATAACAATTCAATAGACAACAGGAAATATACTTAATCCACATTAATAATAATAATAATGCAACAACCATAGAAGTGTATTATACTGCCTGTAAATAGTTGACACGTTACACAAGATTTTACAAACTTATGTAATATAAACATTGTATACATATATTTGTGTTTAAGTATATTTCATAAACATCCTATTCTAATTAAGCCGAAGTGAACAGGATCTGAAGAAGAAAGCTTGACGTTCGAACATGTCATCCAATTAAGTAGGTATTTGTACATAAAAAGCGTGTTAGTTTGTAGGGTATGTAAATACTTGTTTCCAGCCTAATATAATTGGGCATAATTCGTGTTGACCGACTGAAAACTTTCTTCATTTGATAATAATTTCTGCATTCTGACCTTTTATTGCATATATGTCCACATCCCTTCACAACCAGTAGAGATGTACATGCCATTTTTCAATAATTTCACCGTAAGATGTTTGACTAAAATGAAATCAATTTAATACTTACTATTCTGGTTCCCAGACAAGTTCCAGTGCCTTTAATACATCCTGCATTCGTGAAGTAGCAATAAAATTGTTTCCTTCAGGGTCAAAACTCTTGAAAACACGCCGTGCTGACTCACATGGTGTTTCAGGCCTAACCAACTGCTGCTCAAATGAGAACAAAACTGAAAGAAGAGAAAAATTATGAAAGTTTTCATATTTATTAACAGTTGTACACACAAATTTTAAAATTTAAAACATGCATACATAATTCATTTGAGACTTGATTTGCCTTTCAGCGTCTAGTCTAGTCTACAAGTCTCAGTTTGCGAACAAGTCGCCTCAATGGTCACCTAATAGCAGTTAGCACTGTCGCCTCCTCTGCTTCTACACCTCTCACTTTGAAATCATTCAACACTGAACGTGTGCATCACCTCCTAGGTCAACCTCCCCTTCTCTCACCCTCTACAGCCAAACACATTAACCTCATGGGTAATCTCTCCTCCCCCATTCTCTTCACATGACCCCACCACCTGTGCCGGCTCATCTAGCATGTTCATTTCTAACTTAGCCTTTCTCTCTTCATTACGAGTACCATCCGCCATTGCTCCAATACATTAGTCCCAACAATCATTCCTGCTACCCTCATATCAGTATGTATAAGATATCCTGAATCTACCCAGCTCTCACTTCCACACATCAAGATCAAACTAAATACTGAGCGATGTAGGAAGAGTTTCGTCGCTACACTAACTTCCTTTTTACAGAATACTGTAGATCGCAACTGAGAACTCGCTGCATTGGCTTATCATCACCTTAGCTCTACTTCTTTCCCCATACTACCATCCTGAAAGAATACACAGCCCAAGTACCGGTACATAAAATGTTCCACCTGTTCCAATTTAGTTCCTCCTACCTGGCATTCTATTTACTTTCGTTTCTTCCCTACCGACATAACCTTCGTTTTTGAAATGCTGATTTTCTCAGATTTCTGTTCCAGATCTAACATGTTGGGTTGTAAGCTTTTAACAATCTGTCATTACAACCAGGTCATCAGCATAGGTCAGACTGCTTACCTGGTTCCTACCTAATTGAATCCCACCCAGCCAGTTTATGCCCTTGAACAAATCGTCCATGTATAAAATAAACAGTAATGGTGAGAGGCTAGAGCCTTCCCTCACTTCCGTAACAACCTAGAACCAGAACTCATCCTACCATAAACTCTCACTGCAGTCTGATTATCAAAAATCCTTTTGATTGCCTGTAGCAGCCTTCCCTCAATGCCATAATCCCTCAGGATGTTGAGCATCTTCTCTTAGGGTACTCTATCGTGCGTCTTCACTAGATCTACAAAGCACAAACAAAACTGTTTATTCCTCTTGTAGCATTTCTCAATAACTTGGCACATATTAAAATTTTTATCTTGACATCCTCGTCATATTCTAAAGCCACTCTGGTTTCTACCCATCTTGCACTCGGCCAATGATTGAACTCACCTTTCTATGATGCCAGAGTGCATTTTGCCTGGGACACTTATAAAAAAAATCCTCTTTAAGTATTGCAATCTTTCCAGTTACCTTGCTTATAAAAGGGCAATTACTGCTTTTGTCCAATGAGAAGGTACATTACCTAAATCCAATGCCAATTAGTTTTTTCCTATGTAACAATTTTATCCCTGCTTTCCCACTATACTTTACCATTTCTGGCTGAATTTCATCTACCCCTGCTGTTTTGTGACATTGTAGTTTATTTATAACCTCCCCTATTTCCCCAACGGTGATCCTGTTCCCCCTGTCTTTCTCCTCCTCCATAATCTCAAATCTGTCACATTGTTACATTTAGAAAGAAAGTTTATGAAGTATTTCTGCCATCTTTCCAGTGCTTCCTTTTTATCTACAGTGAGTTTCCCTGAATTATCCAAAACGCTGCTCATTTCTTTTTCTCCTCTAATTCTGTAAAAAAAAATTGAAAAATACTTAGCTTGGGTGCAGAAGGTGAGAGAGTATAGGCAGACCTAGAAAACAATGTATAGACTAGATATTTAACACCTTCAGTGTGAGATGTAGAGGCAGGTCGGGCTGCAATGCTAGCAGCAAATAGGGGACCATGGAGCTACCTATTTTCTTCTTGGAGGAAAAAATACTCTGTCACCATAAATAAGAACAAATCTTCCTACTGAGAGTTAAAAATATATAGTGACATCTCTAGCACGGATAGATCATCCAAATAAACAACATCAAGTGAGTGTCGCCCGCGAAGTAAAATTTAGACCGTCTTCATACCATTAAGAAACTCATTCTAATCTCGTGGTGGCTCAGCTAAGATGACAATGTCATCAGCAAATCTCCGAGTTGTAACAATGCCACTTTAAACCTCTACTTCAACTGTAAATTTCTCTCTAATTTCTTCATTCCTTGTTCACAGTACAGATTGAAAAGTGTGGGTGATAGATTGCAGCCTAGGCTCACACCTTTCTGAATACCTTCTTCTAATGTCCTTGGCTGGCTGCGTGGCTCATCGGTAACGTTCTTGCTTGCTGTTCCCATGATTGCAGGATCGAATCCTGGCTCAGTCAGCTGACATTTGAGGGTGCGCAAATGCAAGGGAGCGTGTCAGTAGATTAACTGGCACGTTAAAGATCCCTTTGGGGCAAAATTACGGCACCCCCGGTATCTCTAAAAGCTGCAGTAGTTAAAAGGGACGTAAAACAAATAACAATAATATAGTATCTTATGTACTTCAACTCTTAACAACTGCAGTCTGATTTCTTTTGTTGGTAATTCATTTGGGTGTGTGGTGAAGTTGTCTGATAATCTGTATTTATGGGATGACTGTAGGAGTGTGTGTAACTGTATTAGGGACAGGGATGGGGTATGCGCCCTGGGAATTGAATAAAGCTACTATCCCGGCATTTGGCTGGAGGGATTGTGGAAAAACCATACTCAGTATAGCCGCTGTCAGCAACAGAATTTGAACCTGCGATCTCCGAACTAGCTGCCGTTGCCCTCACACCCTTGGTACACGACTTAACGAGCACGGCTATGCCATGGGATAGTATGAATTCCATATAGACTGTAAATCCCCCTCCTATCCCTGTACTTTATTCCAATCCTTTTCAAAATGCCAACACTATACTCAGGGAAACACATGCTCTTATTATTGCAAAGCTGCAAATCATGATCACCAGATTTCTATGATGACCCGGTGAACCTGTGGTACGATCACGGTTTATGTTCAGGGAGGTGGTCACCACAAAATAAATCAGAAACCTGCAAGATTCCATCTGTACGCACCACCAAATAAAATTTCAACTTCATGTGGTCGAGTTATGCCGACATAGCTCTAATAAAGCATTCAAGTTATTTCTTGAGGGTACCACTCCATAAGAAATTTTTGGCCTTGCTTCTGCAGATGTGGTTATCAAAAAGCAAAGCAGGGTGTGCTTAATTGAGCTTAGGGGCAGATGATCTTACTGTTCCACCCCTTAAATCAACAATAACTAAGTGAGCTTTCAAAACACACACTCATGGTGATTGTCTACCAGCTAGTCGCTCATAATTGGCCATGCTAAAGATTGCTTCACCATGGGTTCAATTTCACCGCAGTTAACATTTTACTACTGTATGTTCTACAAATCACCCATTTTGCATTAGGTAAATGAGAATGGTGCACTTGGTCCATAGAGGATTAATCCCAGGAACAGTGATCAAGATAAAATAACACTGACAGAATGTTCGTCCATTATTAAATTTATCCTCCTCTACCTCTTCCAGAGCATTAGATTGTCATCAATGTCGGTTACCAGTTGATTGTCATGAAAATGCCAAGGAACCTTAAGAATCTTTTATGAAGCTACCAAAATTCATAGTATGGTGATGATAACCATACCGGAGTTGAGGGTGACGTAGTATAACCCAAAAAAGGCGGACATGTGGTTCTGTCGAAAGATGGTGCAGCCGCAGCACCACCCTTGAAGAGGCTGGCAAGGGAATGTCTATATTAATAGGAGTGAACACATTTGAAGTTGATGAACTGTGAAAAAAAAAAAAAAGGATGTTACCTTTTGTTGTAAGGTGGAGTGCTGCTGTTCACTGTCTTTCGAAGCCTCACTTACGTCTGGCTGAACTTCACCCACTGGTGAGTCACCAGGATCACTACTCTTGATGTAAAGTTTCAGTTTCTGTGAGAGAAACGTTGCTCCATTGATTCACTTGTTCTTTAGGGTGCTGCTTCCCGCAATTCCTTGTCAGAGTGAGATTTCAGATGTTTTATAATTGCAGAAGTTGTTTTAGAAACACCACCCCGAGAAATTCGAACACGACACACATTACAAATTACAAGATTGGCAGCACCAAACAGAGCTGGTTGGCAAGCTTATCGATTCCATATTTTGTGATACGAAATCACAATGACACATTAACTACAACATACCCCGTAAATATACGGAACTTTACACACATGATAGCTATGACTTATCCCATAAATACTGAATTTTGAACATACGTAAACTACAACGTAGCCCGTAAATATACCGAACTTTGAAAACATGTAAACACCGATACAAATCTTCTGTACAACTTATTCTAACCTCAAGTCTGAACGCAACTTGGAACTGAACTGACCGAATGCGATTGACAGGCAAATTTTTTACGTATCGATATTCGATCTAGAAAATTTGAGAAACAACATTCTAGATTCGAGACAGTTTGCAATCGTTCGATGTATCACTTACTACTGTCGGGATTTTTCACGAAATACCGTGAATTTTATGAAAACAAGTCTTCAGCGTGCAAATTTATAACTTCCGGCCTGATTTCGATTCGGGAATTGATGACACCGAACCCAAATCCAAACCTTCATCAAAATTCAGCCGAATCCCTGGCACTATCACTATTCCTGGTTCTTCAGTTTCCTCATCCCCTTTGACAAATCACTTTCAACCCTTTGGTATACCATGGTCTTGTTGATCTTACGACATCAATCAATGCAGTTCAAGATCTTTGGCGAATGGCTTTGAGCATCAATTTTACAGTACCTGCCACAGGATTGTGGTCCGATGCGATATCAGCTCCTGGGCATTTATGAAATCATCATCATCTTCTACAGTTTCCAGCCCCTGGCTGGGTCTGCTTGGAACATAAACCTCTCCATCGTTTTCTATCCTCCCACCACCTTTCACACCTCACTTTGTCCCTCTCCTCTTTTCTGCACTCCTTCCTTCACACCCACAATCCACCTATCTCTTGGCCTTCCTCTTAGTCTCTCGCCCTCTATTTCCTCCTTGGTATCCTGCCCTCCTGCATTCTCCTAACATGTCCGTATCAACTCATTCTCAACTTCTCTATGATCTCTTGTAAGGGATTCTCTTCCACAATCTCTCTCTCTCTCATTTATGAAATGCATAACTAAAATATAGGACACTGCATGAAAATATAAGACTTTACATGAGAAGGTAACAAAATGTACCGAAAGTTAGATACTACTAAAAATATATATATACTGTATATTTTCTCAAAATATTCAAACACTAAGAATAACTAAACCACTACTAGTAGATTCACCCTTCAGCACTCTGCAACAACCCAGAAGTACCAATGAATGATTGTAGAGTGTGACCACTAGAGCCAAGTTCATAATAATAATAATAATAATGTTATTGGTTTTACTTCTCTTTTAACTACTGTGGCTTTCAGACACGCCGGAGTGCCGGAATTTTTCCCCGAAGGGGATCTTTAATGTGCCAGTAATCCTACTGACATCGCATCGCATTTGCACACCTTCAAATGCCAACTGACTACATCAGGATTCAATCCTGCAACCTTGGGTACAGTAGGCAAGAATGTAACTGTAGTGCCATGCAGCTATTCCAACATCTTTCATTTACTGTGTGGCTGTTTGTATTCCTGCTTCCATGTTACTCTTTGTAGTAGATAGCCCCAACTTCGTCAAGTCCGAACGTTCTGCTGACTTGGTACTACCGGTAAGTTGTATTGAAAAGTGGAAATCATAATCAGTAATTAGTACTTCCCTCCACCTGTTTGTGCCATGCCACTATCCGTTCTCATGTTGCTGCACGACCATATCCTTTAGCTGTGTCACTGTCCAGATTCAAGCCCAGTTGCTGTCACTTACCGACTATTCCGCCTGATGCCTTTAGGCCCAAGTTCCTTGCCTCCATCATATGAAACTGTAAGATCCTCTGTTCACATACCAATTTACTGTTCATGTCCCTTCTTACACATATCCTCTCACCTTTCAAATTCCTGGTGTTCACCAGAATTGTTTGTGTCACTTCTGTGACACTTTTACTGGCCACTTGCAACCATCCTGATAACACTATCCACAACAGAGTCCCCACATTTAATTTTCAAACCATCCCTAGTAACCAAGAAAACTTTGGTCAGTAATTCAGTGAGTTTTCATTTTCATATTGCCTTATTCCGAAAATGAAGGCTTTATTTTCTACCATCCTGCTTGCTCCTCTGGTTCTGCCATCGTAATTAATTTACTTCCTCTCCTAATGGCTTCACGTTTTCGCTTGAATTCTTTACCTCTGCGCTGTTTTGAACCAGCCTGTCTGTTCCTAGCATTGCTCACAGAGAATATCACGGATTTGGTCTCTTTGGGGCGCATCCTTTACAATTTCCTTTATTTTTTCAATTTCTTGCTAACCTAACTGTCCAGGCCCTGGGTTTGACACATAATTGAAAATTATCGATAGCATCGCTAGAACCACCGCTGCCATCACCATCACCTCTATCTGCTCAGTGACATTACCCACTATTACTCTCCTGGCACAGATATCACACTTCACTCTGGCCGACCAGCGGGGCCGATGACCACCTGGTGCTGCTGAATAGTGATTCCCATTATTTTCCTACACTGCAATACATACCTTGCTTGCAACTGACATTCATCCACTTCCACAGTAGCAAACGTTGCTCAATGACTATGAAATATGCCGATAATCCTATTTCCTTGGCAAGTTGTTTGTTTTTTTTTGTTGTTTTTTTTTTTTAGATTCCTGAGTCAATAATTCATTTTTAAACAAATGAATTGTTTCCCAGAATTGGATTTTTACAACTGCATAGAAGACACAGTTGAAAACCTCCTTGAATATTTTTAACTCAAATTGAAGGGCATTACAAATTTTTCAGGAATTTCTCCCAAACATCCGACAGAAGGTTAAAATGTAGGGTATGCCCGGGATTTTCTGGATGTTTCCTAATCAAATTTAAGTGGAACCAATCACCACTTTAATACTCTCTGAGTTGTAGGTGTGGGTGAGCCCGGCTCCAAACTGTGTCATGATTAACGGTCACATAAACTACAGGGTGATTTTTTGGTGGAGCGAGGCCAGTGGCCAGCTACCAGGTGCACGCACGCCTTCCGCCAGCCAACCAAACTCGGTCAGCAGATTGTGTGGAGGTAGAAACCATAACAGAGTAGATTAATTTATATTAATTTCACCAGCAAATCATGACTAAAGAACTTACCTTTTCACAGAAGATGCTGAAAATGTTCTCCTTCAGATGACACACAGGCGTTGAACCGTGTAAATAAATTGGCGTATACACGTTGTAATTCTCCTTCCGTAATGAGGGATATCTGATGCTGTATATCGTTCTCCAGCTCCTCTAGAGCACGGGGATTAAACCGATACATTTTATCTTTAAAGCTACCCCACAAATAAAAATCACACGGTGTTAAATCTGGGCTTCCTCCATTACGGAAGGAGAATTATAACGTGTAAATGCTAATTTTTTACACGTTAAAACGCCTGTCTGTCAGCTGAAGGAGGACATCTTCAGCATCTTCTGTGAGAAGGTAAGTTCTTTAAACATGATTTGTTGGTGAATTTACCATTAATTAATGTACTCCTCTTACGGTTTCTATTCTACCACCGCGCAATCTGGGGCCTGAGTTCGGTTGGCTGGCGGAAGGCGTGTGCGTACCTGGAAGCTGGCTCCGCTCCAACAAAATAATCACCCGTATAAGCTACAAATTGTGTCATCTGTCATGCGTATATTCTTGGCTCAAATCTGCAAAGTACGCTGTATAAACCTGTATATTTCGCATGTTAATTTCAAATATCAAATTAACCCATGACCTTGTCTGCTCAATCAGGACATGTCCTTTTGTGTATATGCCTACATACAAATTGACCTAGAAACCTTCTGCCAGATCTTGAAACACACTTGAAAGGTTACTGCCAATGACCAGGTTAGGGAGTAAGTGTTCACAGCTAGTGCCGAGCTGTCACTGACGAGGTACGTCACCCCTTTGTCTGCTAGCCTTCAAGCACTACGATGAACAGCAATGCAGCCACTCGTTTCTCAAAAGAACCATGCATCTAATTCACTCCATCCAAAATATTGGAGACTGAAAAATATTCCAAATTGAAAATATAAACACAAACACATTAGGCCAATAAAATACTGTTGAGGATATGAGATACCATTTGTTTCTCGTGTAATCACCAACATATACAGTAAATAACAGTTCAACTACTGTATGTACATTCCATCAATATTGTCATGCCTCAGTACAAATATACTCATAAAAATTGGAAAATGCAACATCATGAAGGAATCGGTTGTTTGGGCTGATTTTCAAAATATGGAATGATGCCAAGTAGGTATGTAAACAATAACATGTTCAGGCCCATTGAACTGTTTAAACAGGTCTCCCATGTAGTGATGTGGGCCGGGCAAATGCCCAGTGGGCAGGATATCTATAAATGGACATTTGCCTGGGCATTTGCCCAAAGCAGTTTTAAGCGCCCAAAATCTGGGCATTTAAGAAAACTTCTTGGTTTTACTTTTTACTACTTGTGATTGTTACTAGACCATCTAAAACATAATAAAGACCATTAATGAAAGGTACATTTCATGGATAAACTAGTAATTCAATGCCGGAATATTGCTAATAATAATTTAATTATCCTGTGTCAATGTTGTCAATAACATCTAAATGGGAATTATGTATATCTGGTTTGAATAAAACATTGTATTACTGAGTTAGGCCTGCAGGCCTACTCATTTATATTTAGGAAAATTAGGTAGGAGTTAGATTATGGTGTGAATAGTGGCTTTGGGAGGGGATGGATGGGCTAGGCCCTGGGCAGCCTTTGTGCTATGATCTTGGAATGGGGGTAGGGTGGTTGTGGCCTTGAGATTAGCAAGGCATTCTACCACCAGCAGCCCAGCCCAGTTAGTTGTGAAGTAGAGCTGTCTGTTGAGGGGTTGAGTCAGAGATAACCTCACTTCTTTTTTAGGCTGTTTATATTTTTAAGTGTTAGATTAAACTATTACAAAATGCTTAGAACATTTTTAATTTGAAAGGGAAAGAGTATCTTGTAAATACTTAATAAGGACTATTAACAATCACATTGTAACAAAATGGAAAAGCATATAAAAAAGTGTTTTAATTGCCCTCAGGATCTTAAAAAAAGTGTTTCAGTTAGGTACAGTTACAGTGGTTGAAAAACCTTTTTGAAAGAAAACCCCTTATGAACCTTTGAAGTGGATGATTTCAATAACAAATCTGCAGTACCAAGCACAAGCTCAGCCTCAGAACCAAAATCAAGTTCTTTCAGTGAATTCCTACAACTTCTGCAGCCTATTTTGGCCTCAACTCCTGTCTTTATGTATAAATATATAGAATACCTGTTAACCCCTAGAGGGCGCGTCCCCAGGTGGCGGATAGGGGGCTCACAGAAATGTGGGCTGGTTCAAATACCTCGGAAAATGAACCCGCGGACCAACAGGCAGCCCAGTTCCTGGGGGCTTTAAAATGCTGGGACACCCTCTCTCCAGGGGTCATAAATATGGAGGGCCCAAGCCCAGGGTTATGGGCGAAGCCCCAACGGTATCGGCGGCGGAGAGGATGGACTTCGGTACGGCGTCAATGGCGGAAGAGGGAATTCTGTAGCGTCTGTACTCCAGAGGAGCAGCTACAAAAGGCGTCTGTTATCCAGTGGATCGGCCTAGAACAATACCTGGCAGTAGGTCATAAAATGCCTTTGAGTGTGGCGAACTCATCGTACTAATAGCCTATAAAATGAGCGAGTGTGAATTGAGGCCTCGGAAAGTGCTAGGGCGTCCCATGCAGGCGACGCGCAGTTCCCAGGGGTCTGGGGGAACTGTGAGAAGTAGGCTACCAGACACCACAAACATCGCCTTCATAAACGTGATGAGCCTAAATGGTAAGACAGAAGAATTGGTGGACTACATGGAAAAGAAGGAAATAGCAATGATGGGAGTCAGTGAAGCGAAATGGAAGGGAAAAGGTGAGAAAGAGGTCAAGAAAGGGAAGGGATATAGTATATACTGGAGTGGAGGAAATAAGGCAATGAATGGTGTTGCAATAATATTGAGAGAAGACTTAGTGCAGTATGTTGAGAAAGTAGACCAAATTAATAACAGAATGATGAAAATTAGACTAGGACTTGAGAGTGGAACAAAGGATTTTATACAGATTTACGCACCCCAGACAGGGAAGGTAGATGAATGTTTAGAGGATTTCTCAGAAGAACTGGAAAAGTGTATAGAAGACAAAGAGGTTATAATAATGGGGCATATGAATGCACATGTGGGAACAGATAGGCAGGGAAAAGAAGAGATAATTGGCCCATTTAGCTATGGAAATCAGGATGAAGAAGGAGAAATGTTAATAAATTTCTGTAGAAGGAATGGATTAATTGTTGGAAATACATGGTTTAGGAAAAAGAACTCCCAAAAAATAACTAGGTATGGATGGGGAGACAGAAAGACAAAAACAATGATCGATCTTATCCTAGTGGAAAAGGATAAACGTAGACAACTGGTAGATGTGACAGCTATGCCAAGAGGAGATTTTGAAGGAGACCATAAAGTGGTGATAGCCAAATTAAGGCTTGGGAAAATCACAAAGCTTGCGGAGAAAAGGGAAAGAAAAATAAAGGTGTGGAAGCTAAAATAGAGAGAGGCAATGGAAAAGTTCCAAGAAGACTTGAAAAAGGAAATTCCCAAAGACGAAGCAAAAAGTGTCGAACAGGAATGGGCATGTTTTAGAAATTGTTTTGCGAAGTGTGCAGTAAACACTTGTGGAAGACTATCAGGGAAGAAAAA